>OU026085.1:7500000-10000000 GCA_907269075.1 Idaea aversata
ATATAGGGACAGAGAAAGCGACTTTGTTTTATACTATGTAGTGATAGTGATAGTGAAGTGATAGTGAAGTGAAGTGATTACTCGTAGTCGTAATAGGATAGGATAAATGAAATATCTAAGTAGTAGTCTTTTTAGATTTCAAATTCTTACCAAAATGTCGTTGGTTTGAACATTGTAGTTTGGTATTTCTTTTATTTCACTTTTTTGTTGCAGTTGATTAATTATAGGCCAATAATCTGAAAATAAAAACAATAAAATTACACAAGAATGTAAAACCATAACATTTGACATCAAAGGCGTCTAAAGTAACAAGCTTATTCACTCTTCTTATGAAAATCTATAATTGTCTCTATTTCTACATAAATATTTGCTATTGTCAGTCTAAAAATCAGTTCATTTGTTTATTTTCTCGTTGTCCTAATATAAAGGTTTTAAAAAATCTTTAGTGGCTTATTACCCGCAGATTGGCACGTACGTGATTAAGACCAGAAAACATTTTACTATGAATACAAATTGTGTGAAAAGTTAAATAATAAGATACACCAATGTTAAAGAGGACACAATATACCATATAATGTATTTTCTACAAAGGAATATAATATAACAATTAAATAATAATAATTAAATTAATTAAATAAAGTACCTACTTACGCTTAATAAAAATTACAAGTACAAATGGTAACTAGGACGTAAAGAATTTATTTTCTGTTAATAACAAAGGGATAAAATATAACAATTAAATAATAAAAATTACCTACTTACGTTTAATAAAAATTACAAGTACAAATGGTAACTAGGACGTACCTAAAGAATTTATTTTCTGTTAATAACAAAGGGATAAAATATAACAATTAAATAATAAAAATTACCTACTTACGTTTAATAAAAATTAAAAGTACAAATGGGACGGCAGAAATTACCTAGAAAGTGTGCCCAAAATATACCATATTATAAAAAAACACTTACTATATCCATAAGGACTAGGCGTAGTGTATCCATAAGGGAGACGGTTTGTATGTACAATAACAGCAAGAAATAAAACACCGTACCTATAATAGGAATACATTGTAACAAATTGAATCAACTCTTGCGACTGCCGGTCTCAAGTAACTTATTATAATATTTAACCCCGTAAAGCTGGTTATAAAATGAACTATGCACTCTATTTGCGATAACAAAACTAGTTCAACTATTTAGTAGGTATTTCTATAATTATAAAGCTGAAGAGTTGGTTTGTTTGTTTGAACGCGCTTATCTCAGGAACTACTGGTTCGAATTGAATAATTATTTTTGTGTTGGATAGTCCTATTTGTCTAAGAAGGCTATAGGCTACTTTTAATTGCGATATTCCCATGGGATTAAGACCTACGAAGATGAAACCGCGGAGCGCTGCTAGTCTATGATCTATACTTCACTTCACTATCACTACATAGTATAAAACAAAGTCGCTTTCTCTGTCCCTATTTCCCTTTGTATGCTTAAATCTTTAAAACTACGCAACGGATTTTGATGCGGGTTTTTTTGATGTGAAACATCTATAGCCGCACGTAAAACCGATTTCTGCCGTGGCGACGCACAGTGGGTCGAAACTGCAAATGATGGACATAGGGCTGTTTTTCGATGCAGATCGTTAGAGCTCACTATAGCCGCACGTAAAACCGATTTCTGGCATGGCGACGCATGTCGTGGCGACGCACGGTGGGTCGAAACTGCAAATGATGGACATAGGGCTTTTTTTCGATGCAGATCGTTAGAGCTCACTATAACCGCACGTAAAACCGATTTCTGGCGTGGCGACGCATGCCGTGGCGACGCACAGTGGGTCGAAACTGCAAATGATGGACATAGGGCTGTTTTTCGATGCAGATCGTTAGAGCTCACTATAGCCGCACGTAAAACCGATATCTGGCGTGGCGACGCTTGCCGTGGCGACGCACGCGTTGCCACGCTATATGATGGTATATATATACAATCTATATGCAATAGTGTGTACGGTGTACATGCGTAATCGACTGTGCGATTCTATCACAATCTGTTCTTTTCTGCATATTACTTTTACAAAATAATGTCGATGTTTTACATCTGCCAGGCGTCCCGTGACGGCTCTCATTTTTTAATAGATAGAGTGATTCAAGAGGAAGGTTTATATGTATAATACATGCATAATATAGCCGTGCGAAGCCGGAGCGGGTCGCTAGTAATGTATAAAGCTGAAAAAATTGTTTGTTTGTTTGTTTGAACGCGCTAATCTCAGGAACTACTGGTTCGAATTGAAAAAATCTTTTTGTGGAAGGCTACTATTTTGCCCACAGGATCGGGACTTACACCGGGTGAAACCGCGGGGCGCAGCTAGTCGTTAATAAAATACATAACTTACTACATTAGATAGTTTTATTTTAGCATTATCAAATTATTTTTGTATGACTCCAATGTCAGACTTGAAATACTGCCTGAGTATTGTACTATTTGGTACGTTCCTGCTGATAGTCTCCGAATCTGTTGGACCGATTTTGATGAAACTTAGTATGACATTTTGCCCAATTCTTGAAGAAACTTACAGGCTATTTTTCCCAAATCCCGGACATATACAGGAGTGAAACCGCGGGAAGTAGCAAGTATACATACCAATTAAGTATACCTAAGTTACAGGTAGGTATTTTATCTTTTCTCGGTTATTTTATCGTTTCTCGAGTGGCGGCCGCGATGCAACGCGAAACGGAGTGTTGGGAGACCAGCTGCCCGGTGAACCGACGACATTGTGGCGGTCGCGGGTAGTCGGTGGATGGAGGCGGCTCAGCCCCCTTAGACAAGATTGCTTTCTATTAGCGATATCGCCAATCGACAGACTTTTTATTATTATTTTTGTATTAAATTGACCTCTAAGTTAACTTAGTCTTGTGTTAGAGATAAAAAAAGATAAATAAGTAGCATCTTATGCCAATTTTATACAATGATTTATGTCAATTTCATACAATTAAATCTATCTATTGGCGATATCGCTAATAGAAAGCAATCTTGTCTAAGGGGGCAGGACCGCTGTTTGGGGCGTCGTCGTATGGGGGAGGCGTATGTCCAGCAGTGGACGTG
Source organism: Idaea aversata (assembly GCA_907269075.1). Lineage (NCBI taxonomy): Eukaryota > Metazoa > Arthropoda > Insecta > Lepidoptera > Geometridae > Idaea > Idaea aversata. Next base: position 7,503,088 of record OU026085.1, read on the forward strand.
TATGGGCTGATATGATGATGATGATTTTATCATTTAGAGTAATAGCACAGGTAATAGCTTACTTCGGTATTTATTAATAGTTTGTACTATTATTGAAATTGTTTTTGCATTTCTAATCCGTACATAATATGCAAAAAATTTAACATATAAAGTTATGGATATGAATATTCATATCCATTACTTTCTTACTTAAGTACCTACATTATGTTACCATGAAATACTATTTTTATTAAATTATAAATAAGTAGCTGCGCCCCACGGTTTACCCGAGTAAATCCCAATCCCATGAAAATATCAAAATAAAAAGTTGCCTATATCCAACACAATAATAATTTTTGTGTTGCCTGAGAATAGCGCGCTCAAACAAACAAGCTCTTCTGCTTTATAATGTTAGTACTTATAGAAATAATAAATCTTCGCCCCGCGGTATCACCCGCGTAAGTCCCGATCCCGTGGGAATATTAAAAAGTAGCCTATAGTCTTCCTTGATAAATGGACTATCCAACACAACAATAATTTTTCAATTCAAACCAGTAGCGGACCCCCCCCCGACGCGACAATATTTAATCAAAAAAAATCACATGTCGTTGGTACTTACGTAGGTTCATAATTTCTGGGTTATTTTTTTCTTTTTATGGGGTTTCACGTATATACCTTTTTTGTTCTAATATTCGGACTTATGTTAAATCGTCTTGTTAAGTAGATACTAAAAAAATGGAGTGTTCAGAGACTGATGATGAAGCCATAGTGAGAAAGGTGGTCATGGGGACTTATTTTGTTTAGGTAGGATAGGCCTATCGCGTTTTGACTCGTTAAAACCGTCTTGATAAATAGGATCTTTAGATAATACTAAAAAAATTGCTGATTATTGAGGTCTGGTGATAGAGCCGGAAGACAACTATAGGAAGTTATAGAAACTGATCAATGAAACAGGCCTATCGCGTTTGAAATCGTTAAAATATTCGTTAAAATAACTTCTATGGAAAATATTGTCAAAATTCCTAAATAGACAAATCACAGGTATTACTAAATTTCTTAAGAAAATGTTATTTATGCTTTTCTTTGAAAGTATAGGACATAAAGTCATGAATTAAAAATGGTTTATAAAAGGAGTTTGTTGTATATCAAATGAAAGGGCTTTAAAAGCGGATTTCAGATATATATAATGAATACTCAAAATGACAAAAATCCGACTACAGAAAAATCACGCTCTGAAAAGTAAGAAACAAGTTAAAACCACATAGAATACATTGCAAAGTCGTGTATTAACAGTAGTGCATGTTAGCATACCAACGATCATCCCTTCCTCTAAAATTCATAATTCTTGTTTCATACTTTTCAGATCTTGTTTTCCGTATTCGGGTTTAAAGTTTTTGCAACTTATTTAATAAATGTTCTTTTTAAATTTGCATACAATTGTATCAATAATAAAAGTACATTAGTAAGTAAAGGTTTAGTTAACGTTTTTATATTTATATTCTTCCAAAGTTTTATGACATGCTTGTGGTGGATTCTTCAAGGCTTGACAGACCGCCTCCATAAGATCGTTGTCATTATCAAATTGTTTTCCATTTAGCAGTATATAAGGCACACCGATGCTGGAACTTTTAGATTTTTTAGTTTCGTCACCATAATGTTTCAACAGCTTATTACCTTTGTCGCCTTTAGCGCAAGCTTTTATGGGTTCTGAATCTACACCGAAAAGTTTACCGCACTGAAAAAAAAAGGAGAAAAGTGAAGTTATAGAAAAAGTAACAAAAGAAATTTTATGAAAAGCTATTCGTGTTTTATACCTACAACAAAAAAGGTGAAGGTTATATTAGAACCGATGATGTTGGCCTAGCGTGGACCTCGAGTTTCACTACGAAGGTCCCGGCCGCCCGTGCACCAATCGATTTAATAAATAAGTAAGGAATATGACTAAGGGGGTTCGACCTTGCTAAACAGCCTACCAAATAGTTACTACCGGCACAGGACGCCTTCGTTAGTAAAAAATGTTGATTGTTACGAATATGTTTTGTTTTTCTCAAAAGTGCTAATATAAGATGGAATTGTAGGTGAGATTTTTACCGACATTTTGTATAACTTTGAGTCAAACTTTCCCTAAGGTTTTGAAGCTATCCTAAAATTAAGAAATAAAACTAGTAGAACTTTTAAATGACAAAGAATTTTCGTCTCAAATTACCTCAAAATATCGGTATTTCACCTCAGCACTTTTGAGAAAAATAAAACACATTCGTTACAATCTACAATGTTAGTTGTAAGCGACGACAAGGGGTATTAATGGCGTGTTGCGTTTGGCAGCAATAAATAGCCATTATATAAATAAGGAATAACTGAATGCAAAAAGAAATTAAGTACTTTATTAAATTTTTGCTATAGTATACATCCCAGATAAATAAATAAATAAATAAATATTTCAGGACATATTACACATCGCCATCCAGCCCCAAGCTAAGCAACTTAATGCTTGTGTTATGGGTGCCAGATAACGGATAAACTACTTATATACTTTTTTTTTAACTCCTGAGCGAAGCGAGGGAGTTAAGTAGAGTCCTGAGTGAACCGAGGGGTTCAAGCCGCCCAAGACGAAGACATGCTTTATCCCGAGGTGCATACTCTACTTTTCATACCGTCAGTCCAATATATTTTTTTTTATTCTTGTGGTGGCCAGTCCCCAATTTAAAAAGATCCACTTTTAAAAATTGCAATAAGATGGTAGCATGATGGTAAATATTTGCTAGGTATTATAGGCAAAACCTATTTGCTTAGACCTAACGTAACAATCAAAATAAAAACATACATCGTGGCCTGCTAGATTTTTGTAGACCAAAAAAATGACTTATTATGAATAAAACCTATTTGCTGAGACCTTCAAAATTAAAACCAAGAGTTTTCACACGAATTTCAACGTTCCAAATTCAAATCACTTTATTCCCTTGGGAGTTTCATACAACATTATCTCCCTTGGGAATAAAGTCTTGCTATAAGTTGAGGTTAATAGGGCTTTAATCCGTGATTAAAGTACTGCAGGTGTGAAAAAACATGTTTTGCATAGTTACTGTATCAGCTGAACTATCGTCCGATCTTCCATTAGATTGTGACCAAGACATCATACAAGAGTTGTATGTGACAGCTGACGTAGTCATACCCAGGGCGTCGATGGCACACTCGTGCAGCATATTGCCGTAGCACTCACTAGGACCGTGTTGGCACATGATTGTCACTTTCCCGTTTTTATCGATTTTCGTCTGAAAGAGAAAAAAAAACTTATTTTCCTGCCCGGAAACTTTGAAGTAGAGAACTCAAAAATGGCTTTGAACCTACAGGTTTAAGGTTCCGAAATGATAAGGTACACCATCATTTCGGAACACAACAAAACGGAAAATAGTACTTTTTCGCCCGCTAAAAGGCGAATTTTATTGGAAACTAGTTGCGCCCCGCGATTTCACCTGGGTAATAATTTACTACGCATTGTTCTTATTTCTTTTATAAGATTTCTTTTATAAGAACCTTCTCCTGACAATAACAAACACAACAAAAAGAATTAGCGAAATCGGTTCAGTTGTTCTCGAGATTTGCGCTCGAGAACACATTCAGCAATTCATTTTTATATTTATAGAGAAATTATTAGGTAAAAAAATCTAATTATTTTCTTAAAAGTTTGGTTTTATATTAACTAAGTGAGTATATATCCGTAAATTGCCCGTGAGCACATACGGAATAGGTACTGATGGCATTTTGATGGTAATATTTTATATGATTTCTCACGAAAATACAGTTTGTCAATATACTCGTATTATTTGTGTCGTCTCAGTTTTCGTGGAAATCATCCCTTGTGTAGTAATTGATCATTGGCGTTAAATTGCCTAAATTCAATTTAAATATTCTATCGGTTACATCTGATGGAAACGCTTTTTTTATACAAGAAAATATACCTTTACATTTCCATATGGATAAGTTTGAAAATCAAGATACGGAGCCAGTTGATTAACAGTAGCATTGAAGTTATTTGTATGAAACGCTATGGAGAACGGACACAGGACTTCATAATACACGTGTATTTTAACTTTTTCAATCTCCTGTAAAAAAAAGAAGTGGTTATGCAATAAACAGTCAGTTCTCTCTGCCGGCGCCTCACATGGGCTATTGGCTCCAAGGTATACTGGTATACGTTCCAAGATCGATCCTCACATTGGTGCGTTGGATCCAACAGTATACCTTGGAGCCAACATAGCCAATGTGAGGCGCCGGCAAAAGTAAACATTCCTACAAGGTAGTTATAGTTCTTTCACGTTTACTTTGGTTATGATTAAAAGTTCGATAAGTTTTAGTTAATGCATAATATTATGTCAGAACTGTCCAAAAAGATGATAGAGTGTTATAGGTTCAGGGCAAGTCTATTCCATGTAAAACATAGGTAAGGCCTATGTACCACATATCAGACAAACTCTATAAACTAGTAATTTTTACATTTTAATACTCCCCTCTTGTTTCAATTGTTGTTGATTCTGTTTGGACTTTTTCAAATGCCGCCTACCTGAAAATAATTGTTATAAATATCATTATTACCTATGACACATTTTAAAAACAAATGAAGTAATTAATTGTACTTACTATCTCTTTTATCATCTGTAGTTCTATAATAGAAATAACCGTGTGTGATTTCTAAAACTAAAAACAAAACAATTAATTTGTTAAACATTGACATTTCGTCACATATTTTAACATCGAAATACTTAAAACGTATGTTGTTTACTCAAGTAATTGTCTTATTTATATACCTACCTATGAGTGTCGAAACAATACACATGATAAAAAAATAGGTGATCAAATATGTTCTAGTGATAAACATCATAACAATCAATCACTATTAGAGAAATACTTAACAAACACTACAATTTAGGGTTAATTCAACAATTTATTTTGATAACTTTAAAACTCCTAAAACCCGTCCTTGCACATTTGTACTGGAAAGTCAGCCTTGAGCCGAAGCAGACTACGGACTAAAAATTAGCTGAAAGATGGCCGAAAACTTAGTAATTGAAAACTGTTACAAAATTCAAAATAGTTAACAAAAAATCATAGGTAGTTTGCTTTTGTCTTTAGCTCTATCGTTTTTCTCTCTTTCATACTAATGTATTTTTTCTTTTTTAACCGACTTCAAAAAAGGAGGAGGTTCTCAATTCGTCTGTATGTTTTTTTTTTTTGTGTGTATGTTACGCGATCATTCGAAGACGGCTCAACCGATTGAGATGATTCTTTTTATGTTTGAAGAGTGATACCTCAGGGGTGGTCCCATAAAAATTTGGTGAGGATCTGATGAGAATCTTCGTAGTGATGAACAGAATTGCACCTCGAGAGTGCAGCAAATTGCTCAGTTTTCGATTTCCACCAGTAGATTTGGCCCATAAACGAATAGTTACCGATAAATGGAATATCTGAAACCACCTTCTCATCAGAAAACTCTTCAATCGGTTACGATTACAGGTTACAATTGGAAGAATTTAGTCGAATTTAGTCGCCGGACTGGGATTGAATGAATGTTGATAAAGAACACTATCTTAAATGAAGTTCTGATGAGGATCTTCGAAGTGATGAACAGAATTGCACCTCGAGAGTACAGCAAATTGCTCAGTTTTTGATTTCCGCCAGTAGAATTGGCCCATAAACGAATTATTACCGATAAATGGAATATCTGAAACCACCTTCTCATCAGAAAACTCTTCAATCGGTTACGATTACAGGTTACAATTTGAAGAATTTAGTCGAATTTAGTCGCCGGACTAGGTTTGAATGAATTTTGATAGAAAACCCTATCCTAAATGAAGATCTGATGAGGATCTTCGAAGTGATGAACAGATCTGCACAGCGGGATTCAACAAATTGCTCAGTTTTCCATTTCCACTACTAGAAGTGGCCCATACACAAATAGGTACCGATGAATGGAGCATCTGAAAACACCTTCTTATCACCAAACTCTTCAATGGGTTACGATTAGGTACAGGTTGCAATTTGAAGAAACAGTCGCTTTCGCCTCATGGAGTAGAATTTTCAGTGACAGTGGCACTAAAAATGGTTAAATAAAAAAATAAATTAAAATTTAAAAAACCGACTTCAAAAAAACCTGAAACAAAAACTAAAAATACCTGAAAAGAAAAACCAAAAAGTGAAAAATAATCCATTTCGGGTCACTAAGACAGCACATAACTTAAACATAAGTACTTACTTGGAAGTCGGACTGGGTGACACCATGTTTTCTTTATACCTCTCAACATTCAATCTAACCCAGTCCGACTTCCAAGTAAGTACTTATGTTTAAGTTATGTGCTGTCTTAGTGACCCGAAATGGATTATTTTTCACTTTTTGGTTTTTCTTTTCAGGTTTTTTTAGTTTTTGTTTCAGGTTTTTTTGAAGTCGGTTTTTTAAATTTTAATTTATTTTTTTTCCGTCCTTATTCATCCAAGTTAGGTACAGCGTATTTGTCAAATACTCTGAATTTGGACACGGTAATCTTTGTAAAAGACTATAAGAATTTTAATTGATGCTAAATGCGTACATTCTATTGTTCAGCTTCTTATCTTTATAGCTAACATATTCAGAATAGCTATACCTATCAGTATGACTCCATTGGAATTCGGTAGGTATTGGAATAATTATTTTATGTATGATAGTTTATTACTTAGTGCATCATTATGAAATAATGTACTTTTTAAATTGTAATTCGTAAATGGTTTTATTGAGACACTATTTTTATAGGTGGCCTTTTATTAAATGAATCACATTCAATTCCATCCCATCAATTCCCATCCTTCCAACTAATTTATATATATGCTACTCATAATATAAAATAAGTACCTATGAAAGATTGTGTGTAGTGTCTGTGTGTATATATTTGTTACTCCTTCACGCAAAAACTACTGAAACGATTGCGAAACTCTATATGTAGATTGCTGGAGACCTGAATTAAGCTATGGGCAAATTTTATTCCGATATTCCCTCGCAACCGGGACTTGGGCGAAATTGCGAGGCGCAAGTAGGTTTTATTATGTCATAGAAATTTAAAATTGAGATTATGTCAATTTTTAAATCAAGTATGCTAAGTCCCAGTTCAAAGTTTCAAACTTTTGAGTAACGTTTTGAGCTAAAAAATATAAATTTTAAAGAAAAACTAATATAAACCAAACTCAAAGGTTTTCCACGACCCAGAAACGGAGTGATTGCAATAAAGCGTCTAGTGGATTTACGCTGATAAAATATCAGCTTTGATTTCAGAAAATCTCTTTTGCAATTAGTTGAATGTTTACTTTGTGAGGTCATTCAGGTATATAGATTTTGCAGGAATAAATGCAGACAGTAGCGAAACTAGGCCCTCCGGGGCACATGAAAAATTCATCGGATATTGAAATACCTACTCAACAACTAGTAACTCACTTAGCCCAAATAAACTTACAGTTGCCTCAGTTTGCAAAGGCTTTGTACCTATGTTAGTACGAGTAGTTTGGTAGTTAATTGTAGTTTAATCATGAAGTACTAGTTTACCTACATACATATATAATAACCGTTACTTTGGACATGAATATTCATTACCTATAATAGCTATAGGTACTACAACAGCTAAAAAGGTATCAACCTAGAAAAATATAGTTACGCCTGATTCACTCTCTGGCATTTTATTTGATGAACGAACGATGCTCTCGGATTTTGTTTGCCCAAAAGGCAAATTTCATTTCGCTACCAAGAGCACACTTTTTTCTATTTCCAAAACGTTGACCTGACACTGATGGAGCTTTTCTTACAATGTTAATATTATTTTTTGTTATCAAAAAAAATTACAGGCCCAATTATACTTCGCTTGATTGATCAGAAAAACTTAGACTTAATAAAAGCTACGAATTGGACTAAAGAATTACAAAAATCTCTGTTTTTCATTATTGATCTGTCTGTAGTTCTAATTCTTCTTTTGTAAATGGAAGATCGGAAGACCCTGCCTACGCACCTAGTCCCTTCATAAGATTTTCTATTCTGAAGCCGTGATTTTGATAACAGAATGTAGACTGATTCTTTAACACATTTGTTTTTACTAAATAAACTATTATTGCCAGTATTTTCTTTTCAAATGTCTTCATTTAAATATCTTGCTAAGAAGATATATCGATAGATAACTTTATTTGTACAACACAGAAATAAAAATAGAACGCGATATATACAAAGTAAAGTGAATAAGAAGCGATTTCATCAAAAAATATTTTATTACCACTAGGTGGAATTCAGTTCAGGTAAGTATGGACATAAGACATTTATGAATTTGAAAACAATAGCCATGAAGCGGAGTGGTATAGCCCTCGAAAACATGATAGAAATAATATCAGTTTTTCCACCCACCTTCATGGGAAGCGTTGAGGGATGCAATCTGCCGGCTACGAGACAATCTGAACTATAAACTCTTGAAAATAGAGTTTAATTTATTAAATTGTGCTATGGTGTTTACTGCGCGTGGTATACAATAACGGTGTGCCTTGTTGTGGCTAGCTGTCGGGGCTTTGTTACCTCACATATTACTTTTTCAGACGTGGTAGGTATCTTCTTTTAAAGAAAATTCAATTTTGGTTTGGGTAAGTAATTTTGAAGGGTGTGTCACTTGTTATAAGGTACAACTACTTATTGAAGATTTTCTATTATGTGGAAGATTTTGCTACTCTTTTTTAGTGCACCTCTATCTGACTTTTCTTTTATCTGTTTTGCTAATGATGAATTTACTTACAAACCACGTAATTTACGTGGATTGTATATCAATTACTCATAAGTTTTATTTTACTTGGAGATCCAAGTAAAAATAATGAGCTATAAACGTCCGTACCTACTGCGTACCTATATATAATGGACAATCTCATTCTTCAATTGTTTTTCCGAATCTTTAACTGGTTTTCCCCGATCTTCAATTGTTTTTTTATGAGTTATTAACCCGTGTTTTTAACAATAGGAACCTATTAGTTCTCGATTGTCTTAGATTTTAAAATGATTTCAATGTAAGTAAATTAAAAAGGAATTATGGGAATTTTTGTGTCAAAATCACCTACGTTTTCTTTGAGCTTTGGCAGGGCAATTTGACACTAAAACTGACAAAATTCCCTTCACAAAGGATAATGGCACGGGTTTTTGGGAATAAGCCCTCACTACTCATAAATTAACTCATCGTCAGGAGCGATGATTTGATTGTAAGTATTTTGAACTAAATTTTATTTTCTAGACTACACTTTTGTAACTTCTTCTTCTTCTTTTAAATTCCGTGTTTAGCTCGTATTTTCCAAACTGTTACCACTTTCAGTTTATCCGTAACAAGATCCTTTGCAATCCTTTAAGACTAATGCAGGCTAATAATGAGAAGACACGAATGTTTTTTAGCAAATTGGATTTGCAACGTGTTTTATCTCGAGATTTTGGTGCCCTTCACGGTAAGCACTTGATAAATAAAACGAATTGGTTCCGCGACATAAAAATGAACATTATTTAGATATATATGTAGGCATATATATTTAGTTTTATAGTCTAGTTAAGTGAAACTGTTTGTCTTCCTTAATAAATAAAAATAAAATAAAATATACACTGTCTTAGATACTGTTCCAGAAGTAGACTATAGTATGAACATGAAAATATAAAAATTATTTTAACTGAAGCAAGTAGATGTTTAAGTCGACTTAAGCTAAGTTAACAATCGGAGTAAAGTTTTTCAGGATTCGTTTCAATAAACCTCTCAACCGACCTGGCCGTTGAAAGCAATTCAACAGGCTTAACTTAATGAAAAGTTTGGTGAAACTGCGCTAACTACCCGTTTTTACAATAGGCAACTTGAACTGCACTTGACTAGGATTTTAAAGATAGGTATTATAAATTTACTGTGCTCCAGTTTAAGTTTGAAAGTTAAATAATTTATCGAACCTAGTCCCCGTTTAGATACTTAGGTACCTTCAGTTAGGAGAAAATTATTTTGTTGAGCTTCACTACATAGTATAAAATAAAGTCACTTTTCGCCGTCCCTATTTCCCTTTGTACGCTTAGATCTTTTAAAACTACGCAACGGATTTTGTTGCGGTTTTTTTTAAATAGATAGAGTGATTCAAGAGGAAGGTTTATATGTATAATACATGCATAATATAGCCGTGCGAAGCCGGAGCGGGTCGCTAGAACATAATATTTTTAACTAAGATAAATGGCACTAGACAGGGTATGGTGGAAAGAAGGGAAGGAGCTTTTGCCCTGCAGTGGGACGGAATGGGCTAAACTTAAATAAATAAGATAAAAAGCTGAAATTTAAAGGCAACAATTCACATGTGGATTCAAAGGATTTAACGTTAGTAGAACGAATAGGAAAAGGAAAAGTATAGCAACATTGAAAAGCTAGTCGGGGCAGGTGGTTGGCGGCAAAAACTTGCCATTTATTTATCTGCACTGAAATGAGAAATTGAAGTTAGTGCTGTTAGAGTACGTCGAAATGTTTTCTGCAGTGTAGATACCGTTGCCTTTCAGTCTTTATTTACGTTGGCATGTATGTACCTATCTAACTAATTTACATAGGTATAGGTAGGTACGTCAATTTCTCAGACTATGTTAAACGTACTTTCGAAATTAAGTTGCTAGAAAAATGATTTGGAAAACTTTGTACTTGACCCTTGTAAATGATTGATAAATATAAGTATAAGGTAAATACATAAATAATAATAAATATTGCAGGACATTCCACACATCGCTATCTATATAGCCCCAAGCTAAGTAACTAGACTTGTGTTATGGGTGCTAGACAACGGATATACTACTTAAATACTTTTTTTTGTAAATATATACTTATAATACATAGAAACAACCAGACTACAGACAAATATCTAAGCGTAAATACATGTCTGAGGCGGGAATCCAACCCGCAACCCTGTGTTTGGCAGTCCGGTATGGTTACCATTGTGCCAACTGAATCGTACCAAACGGTATGCAAGTTAACAAACGTTAGACGTAAAGAAAACAGTTGAATAAGTGGGTAATGGGCATGCAGATCCTTAAGTTCCATTGGTTAAAGAACGATTTTAGGAAGTTCCATTGTTAATGAATATTTTGAAGCTTTTAGGATTTCACACATTTTGTAGTACGGTACGGGAGTTTCCAAGGTAAGTTCTATAGTTACATTATTTTAGGTTGTAAATTATTTTAGCACCACGCGGGGTTCTCACGGTGTCTCCCGTAACATCCCGTTCATTAATGTATGTACTTGGATCGTGGATATGGAAACCCCTCAATAGGTTTCCCTATTCACGTATACCTACCTACACATTAAATATTAATTTGAATCAACCCTCGTAGGACTCTACCTTCTTTTTGCTGTCAATGAAACGGTAAAAATAGAAAGTGTCCTTTCCAGAATTATTTTCAGACATTTAAAAAATTCAATCACACGTCATAGGTCCAATAGAGTAAATAAAAAACAGGCTCCCTTTAAAAAAATGCTTAGTCTGAGTTGACTTAATTCCGCGTGTATTTTTACTTTTTTCTGCAGAAAATAGAATCACATTCAGCATTTTATTTTTAATACGGGAATAGCTTTTGACGTAAAATCTGCTAACATAGTTCCAGCCGAGTCCGTTTCATTCCATTCCCTATTCGCTGAAGTAGGTTCTGAGTCAGGCCAAACAGTACCCAGCCTTTTGTTTCCATCCAACTATCGGACCTCATTTATTACGCTTATCTCACACCGGAATAAGTGCTTTTATATTAAACTCTATTCAAATTCAGTGATAAAGCGGTACTTAGTAGAAAACCATTCTATGACTTCAGGGAATTACTACTTAAATGTCGCCGAACAAGGTAGGCAAGGAAAATAACCTTGGAATCCGTACTTGTTAATGTCCTACTTTAAAAGCAAAGGAATATAGTAGGGTAAAAGATTCAAGTTTAAAATTAGAAGCAGTAAACGGAAAATGTGCTTTAGCCGGCCGGCCTCACCACTAATGCGATTTATTTTCAATTAGAAACTGGCGTCGACCTCGATCGTAGTCCCGTAATGACATGATTTAAATCATGGTTTGATGCGTAACGATTCAGATAGGGCAGGTTGACTGTTATATTTGTTAGGAAACACGTTTATTCACATATCGACGACTGTAATCTAAATTGGCGTAAAGGACAAATACCAATTGTTCAGGAGAGCCAAATAACATAATTTTTTTTTTTAAATTTTGTCATAATAATATCTTTTTTTTTGTTTGTTTTATATTGAAGTGGTTTGCAAGCTTTTAACTAACTTTTTAGCCTCTATATTTCGATATAATCTATTTACCCATTAACGCTTTGGTTACGAAGATAGCCTGTCCTTTACGTCCAAAAAATTTATTTATATGTCCATTAAGCCCTAGTATTTTTTTCGCACACGAGTTTAAAATGACGTAAGACTCAACATTTAATAAATAAACAGTTAATTTGGCGTAAGTGTTCCGTTATGTACAAGCAAGCCCGCGGTTTTATCCGCACAAATCCTTATACCAAAATTAATCTTTATCTATAAATACCAAAATTAATCAAATATACCAAAGTTCATCAAAATCGGGACAAAGGTTTAGGAGTGAATACTTAACAAACGCAGACTTTTGAATTTTATTACATTATTATGCATTTCTAATAATATTTTAAGTAATAGGTAAGGTACTAGTAAATCTAATAATTTAAGCAAAGAGTAATAAGGTAAACACATATTATATTTTTAATAATACTTTTTATTATTTTAGAACTGAAATTGACCTTTTAATCAAATAAAAACATTATTCTTGTGCACATTATTTTCTAATAGGTACTTAACTTTTTATTTTAATGTGAAATCTGAGCTTTTAGTTTAAAAAATTGTACAAAACAATTTAAAAAAAATATTTTTCTTCATTAGTTTGCGTCCTTTACGCCAATCTAAAATTTAATATCAATACATACGTCAAATGCAGTTTTACATTTGTCCGATACATCAAAAGCTAAAAAAAAATCAACAAACGTAAATTTTCTATGGTGTATCGGACATTTTTTACAAGCTACGAAAACGTTACCTACATCATTTGAAAGAGCTCAAAAAGCTGTATCGGACTGCATTCAAAAGTCATTTTTGGCAAAATGTCCCTTACGGCAATTTAGATTACGGTCGTCGATATCACAATCGTAATATTGGTAACTAACATCAATGTGTATACCTACACGATAGTGGGCAGGTATGCTAAAAATATTATTCCAACTTTGGGTCTTTTTCTTGAGTGTAACTTGTAAACCCTTAAATTGTCTGCAAGGCGGTGTAACTAACGAATTAGAATCTGTATCGAAGTGTTCAAGAATGCCCAATCCTTCGTCCGCATCTGTTTTAAAATTTATTTACGCCCACAGAACCGAGTAATGGGATGTAGACGGAACAGCTAGTGATACACCATGCTCAGGTGGCTCCAATCCCGATTGATTAAAGTGTCGTTCGTTAAGTCCATCTTCAAGACGAATCTTCTTAAATATCTAGTTGAGTAATTTATCTAATTTAGACCGTAGACTGTGATGGGTGTGGGTGTAGAATAACTTTAGGAAAGGAAAGGTATAAACTGGTCGAACGTATACGGATATAGTAAAAGAAGAATATGAAGCAGGGACCGAAAAACCGATATTTTAGGATACTTAAAATTCAGATACCCTTATGCAAAGATATCTTAATTTAAAATAGAATTACGGTACCCAAAAATAATGATATCGCAAAATTTTGGTATCTAAAAATAAATGGTTTATGAACCGTTCATGAACAGTATTTTTGAGATGTTTGTAAAAATGGCAACGTCGCTTTTTCGTTCGACTGAATCTAGCAATTTACATCTACTGCAGCACCCAGTCCTAACAAAAATCAGTTTTATGGTCCCATCGTAAAGAAAGCATGAAACTTGGCATGAACGTAGCTGTCATATATGTGCTTCAATTTCGATATGGAAGCACGTCGAGAAATTATTGTTTCCCCCCTTTTCCCCCCCTTTTTGTGCCAAATTAGAGTTTTTTGCATTTTGTATGAAAACGGTTCAAACTACAACCAAACTGTCAATGAGCAATATGATCCTCATTAAACTCACTACAACAATCTCCTTGGAAGTATGTAGATCGGACTTATAGTTTAGAAGCTGTAAGTGATTTTAACGCCCTCTCGACCCTGTTTTGTATCAACCCTAATGAGTTTTTTGATTTTATTATAAAAACGATTAAAGCCACATCAAAACTGTCAATGACCAATTTGTTCTTCATTAAATTCTCTATAATAATTGTCTTGGAAGTATGTTGATAGGACTTATAATTTTCGAAATATGCTTACTTTTCTTTCAATTCGGTCAGTAAAAATGGACACAAAAACGCTATACATCGAAAAAAATATATATATTTTTAATATGTTATTAGACCCTCCGAGAGTAGTCTATTCCTGAGTTGTCATCCTTGAAAACCCTGGGCTTCTCCTATGGTGCTACGTTATTCTGACACGTGTTTTAGTTTTTTAGGAAAAACTACCCCTTGAAAGCGTTTTCCAGGTATGTTTGTTTTATATGTTTGTTTATTAACTTCTCAACTGGCCTACAAACCCCCGAGCGGTTTTTCGGCCGAAACGCTACACTGGCCAAAACCGCTCGGGGGTTTCGGGCGTATTTTGATGTTTACGTCTAATGAATGAATGTATGTCAAGGTCAAGTATAGCCAACCTATTCTGGGATGTACATGAGTTGCATATAAAACCATACTACTTAATTTGGTAAGGTTATAATCGTTCAATGTCAATGTCACTTCAATCAATTGCCTCTGACGGCCATGTTTGTTTGTTTTTGTTTTGGACAGTGCGCGTTTCGACTTAATTAATATTGTTTTCATTTGTTTTATGTGTTGTGTTTTGTGATAAAACAACGCCTGGGTAACTAGATCACCTCACTTTGTATTATTAACTCATAAATTTCGCAGGAGATATTAGTTTCTTTAGGAATATTTTTTGCAATTTTTTTGCAAGTGCATTTTGCAAATTTGCACTTCACTCTGCAATTACTCACATTATTTGTTCAAGTACTAATATTTAAACTATGTCATCTAAATAGGAAATTTCATTCTGAATGCAGAAAGGTATCAATGTTATGAATTAGTCAAACCAAAATTAATATATATGCATAAACGGGTCTGCCCCCTTCAAGCGGCCATTTTTTTTCGACTTGGCCAGTCAACGGCTACTTTCTGCTCCGAAAAGAAAATCGCTCGGGGGTTTGTAGGCCAGTTGAGAAGTTAATTGTCAATTTCATAGTCTAGGTCGTTTTTAATACAGAAATTTTAAAAATAACTATTCAGAATAATGTTTACATCATTAAACAAAATTCAACTTTAAGAAACCATAAACAATTTCTTTGTTTCTGAGAAAACTAGTCCTATAGGAGAAGTAATAGTCCTATAGGAAAAACTATTAGAAATACATTTGTAGATACTAAAATCACCTTCAATTTGATTCCAAAGTGGTGCTGCTAGGATTGACAGTTTTTTCAGAAACAAAGAAATAGTTTACCGTTTCTTAAAGTTGAATTTTTAATGATGAAAACATTATTCTGAATAGTTATTTTTAAAATTTCTGTATTAAAACGACCTAGACTATGAAATTGACAATTAATAAATAAACATACACGTGCACGGCAGAGATTACGTTTAACCCTTTCTAATGACATATGTAAAAGAGAGAAAGGATTTTCGCGTAGAATTGGCAACGCGCAAGAAGACACTTTTAGGGTTTAATATTCGGGTATCCGCTTACGATTTTGGGTACCCGAAACTAGTGGTACCGCAATTTATAGATATCATTATTTGTGGTACTTAAATGCAAAGTAAGCATTCGAGTATCACTTAAAAATACCGATCAAAACCGCTTATTGAGATACCATTTCGGTCCCTGATATGAAGAAGTAAGTGATTATAGTAGATAGAAGCGCTCCGCGGTTTCACCCGCGTAACTCCCGATCCCGTGGGAATATCGTAGTATAAAATAGCCTATAATAATAGCCTTCCTCGACAAATGGACTATCCAACACAAAAAGAATTTTTAATTCGAACCAGTAGTTCCTGAGATTATCGCGTTCAAACAAACAAACTCTTCAGCTTTATAATATTAGTATAGATTACTTTTGACACTCTACAGATATCGATGATAGATAAGTAGAGATCGCGGCTTAGACGTTTTGACAAGTTCTTTCCTCTGGACACGGCTGACTAAGCTGGAAGGGTAGTAGTGCTAGGCAAGCCGATTTAGGCGGGAGATGTCAGAAACGAAGAAAGTAAATTTAGATTTTAGGTCAATATCTATAAAGGTGTGTTTCTTATTTGTTCGGTTTCTAAGTAGGTCAGATAAATGATACTCCATGCTCACTCAAAAAAGACCCAACTAACTATAGTTGCGGAAAACAGCCCGAAATACAAGTAGAGTATATCGTGGTATATCTACATAATCTCATTAAAGCTTTCTTACCATTATGCATATAGACTAGACGGTAAAAGAGGCACATAACATTGTATTCAGTAAAATAACTAATGATTTTCTCCATTAAACGATAATACCTTTACCATAAGTGAGTCAAATGTAGGTATTAGGGCACCATCAAGACAAAACTCAAACACAATAGCGTTGAATAGGAAATGAGTTTCATTAGGAGAACCTTACTATAGGCACTATAGGTACTTGTATTTACATTGTTGTATTTGGGACGCAGAACACGCGCTAATAAAATGGTTCATTGCAAGTTCTATTCATTCCTATGGCGTGTTGAACAGCCGGGATTTCTACAGAGACGGACGTTTCTTTAGACAAATGTTAGCTGTAAGTAAAGCTCGTTACCAATCGTATAGATATCTAGTTACATAACCAGCATGATATTATCTAAGGAATATGAATAGTGATAAAAACTTTTATGTTTATGCCTATTTACTCTACTTAATCAAGTAGTTGTACCAGGGAAAGAATCTATGGAAAGGATAAATGCACATCAAACTTAAATCTACTAACTCTACGATCAAGTTTATACCGCTTTAAGCAAAGTGCTTTACAAAGTCTTTGGTATACACAGAATGACTTGCAGGGTGTGTTGAGTTTAACAGATCTCGTTTTAAATTGCATGCCTGAAGTGGCCTTCGAGGACGTACTGTCTATACTTAACCTACTCGTGTATTTAACTTTTGTTGTACAACTGGATTCTGTATCAATTACCGTTGCAATCTAGTTTTTGATGTGAAACATCTATAGCCGCACGTAAAACCGATTTCAGCCGTGGCGACGCACAGTGGGTCGAAACTGCAAATGATGGACATAGGGCTGTTTTTCGTTGCAGATCGTTAGAGCTCACTATAGCCGCACGTAAAACCGATTTCTGCCGTGGCGACGCATGACGTGGCGACGCACAGTGGGTCGAATCGAAACTGCAAATGATGGACATAGGGCTGTTTTTCGATGCAGATCGTTAGAGCTCGCTATACCCGCACGTAAAACCGATTTCTGGCGTGGCGACGCATGCCGTGGCGATGCAGGCGTCGCCACGCTATATGATGGTATATATATATACAGTCTATATGCAGTAGTGTGTACGGTGTGGCGACGTCGCCACGCTATATGATGGTATATATATATACAGTCTATATGCAGTAGTGTGTACGGTGTAGTGTGTAGTGTGTAGTAGTATGCAGTAGTGTGTACGCCATGCGCAATCGACTGTGCGATTCTATTTAAGTATACTCGTAGTCAGCAGCAGAAATTATTTTTTCAGTATTTATTATTTTGCTCTGAAAATTGGCGATGCTAAATGTAATTCTAAGATTCTAGGATGTACGTCGAAGTATAATTCAGTATTTCAAAACACGTGCAAGGTGATTAATTCGCAAAATAAATAAGTAATGAATGAGGATAAACTTAATAAAATAAAAAAATAATAAAATGATTATCTAAATAGAATAATAATATTAAAAAAATAAATAAAAAAAAATGATTAAATCTAAATACCTAATATAAATTCTATTGACGACCCAGTTGGCACAATAGTCACGGACTGCCAAACACAGGGTGGCGGGTTCGATTCCCGCCTCAGACAAGTATTTATGCTTAGATATTTGTCTTTGGTCTGGTTGTTTCTATGTATTATAAGTAAATATTTACAAAAGAAAAAGTATATAAGTAGTACTTATATCCGTTGTCTAGCACCCATAACACAAGTCTAGTTACTTATATTAGGGCTGGATGGCGATGTTTAGAATGTCTTGCAGTATTTATTTATTTAAATGAACTTAATCTACTTTAAACTACAAATAGGTACTTAAATAGTACTTAGCTAAAAACGACTACAAACAAAAATGAAAGAATAGAAAATGATATAGCTAGGTAGATACAACGTTGATAATAAATAACCTTACGGGGTGTGTTTATATGAACTTGATGAAATATGTATTTCTTGATTCAGGGAGGGATTGACAACATTTTCTCGCCAATTTACTGCTCATCTCTGATACCGAGGCAATATATCTACGATATCTTGAAAGGGAAGCTGAGATTGTACTATTACAACGTATTTTATTAAAGTAAACATACACACAGAGATATTCTAGAGAACTTAACGATTTGAATGTAAATCGTTGAGATTATCATAACAATGCAACTTAAGTTATTTATCCGTATGGATAATGTTTGAATCTCTTTACTTACTTCATTGCAGATTTCACTGAAAATGGAGCATTTAAACCTGTACTTAAAAATAATGTGTATTGGAGTTCATAACCCCAGACGCAAAAAATCTAGCGAGGTTATCTGTGCTTAAAAGTTCATTGCTCCCGTCTGCCTATTGTATCGCAACTTATCAATGAGAGACTTCTATTAATAACTTATTGAGTTGGAATATAAAGTAAGTAGGTACCTACATCACTTAATAAGAAGATGACATATAAATCTATACTAATATTATAAAGCTGAAGAGTTTGTTTGTTTGAACGCGCTAATCTCAGGAACTACTGGTTCAAATTGAAAAAATATTAAGCTATTGCATAGCTTTTATCGCGGCGACCGAATCAAGAAATTCCGTAACGAAAATAATTTTTGTGTTGGATAGTCTATTTATAGGAGTTACACGGGTGAAACCGCGGAGCGCTGCTAATAAAGAAATATTGTAGGTACCTATGTGTGCTTTAATTGCGTTTCTATTACATCATATACTTACACTTCTTTAACCTTTCCGAAAGAAACTCTTATTAAGATTTTGCAAGCACCATCAGCATCACCCTAGACTTAATTAATTGAGTGTTAAATTTTTAGTAGTTGCTTGGGTAAGTGTCGTAGATACTCCTGCGTGCTTGAGATATTGTCGGGAGCAGTTGAATCATTCATGAGTTATCAAAGCCCCGGGGTACACCTCGTCTCGGTTGAAGAGTCTGTCTCGTCTACCGCCTACGCTCACAAAAAAATGTCTGTTTTTATGACTATTTCCACCCCCAGTCCCCCCGAGGGTTTGGCAAAAAAACAAGGAAATATTTACACGTTTAGTTTGATATGCATGTAGTATTTTACGATGTAATATAAAGGTAAATGTGGTAACTATCTAACTCGATATGCATAAGTAAGTAGGTTATCATTTAGTTACTGCTGAATTGATCAAACCGATCGATCTTATGATTACCATGAGATTGCATATTATCAAATTTTATTTCCCGATTTTTCTCTAAATATTGTATCAGTAATATCACTACATAGTATAAAACAAAGTCGCTTTCTCTGTCCCTATATGCCTTTGTATGCTTATATCTTTAAAACTACGCAACGGATTTTGATGCGGTTTTTTTATTAGATAGAGTGATTCAAGAGGAAGGTTAATATGTATAATACATGCATAATATAGCCGTGCGAAGCCGGGTCGCTAGTACCTACTATAAAACAAGTATAAAGTTTCTGGCACTGTATAAAATATCATTATAGACTAGGCCAAATTGGGTAAAAATCTTGACCATCCCACCCCAAAAATCACAGTTCATAAATTTATTTTACATTATTCCTTTTTAATGTTCCCATTTTAATGTTCCCAATTCAGCTTTAATTCTTTATAGGATGGAGTTTATAGGGATATTATATTAGAACAAATTTGGTATTTACGTAACGTGATAGGTATTTTGTAAAGCAGTATTGTAAAGCCTAGCAATCGATTTTAAAGTCTCTGTTAAATAATGAGGTTCAGTACAAGGAGTAGGAGCCACATTGATCTTCTCCATTCCGTAAGATTCTATTCCCAAGGAACACCATACATTTTCCTAATTTGCAACCATCACTTACGCACGGAGTTATTTCAATTTTAATTTGTGGTGTTTTGCCTTGTTTCTCCCTTGCTTCGTGCGAACCACATTCGTGGCAGGTATTGCTATTAAGCTCCACAACTTGGGTAATATGTTTACTCAAATGTTACCTTTATCATGTTTATACTACCTACATGAAGGTACTTATCTAATGTAGGCAAATTTATACACGTTACCACGTCTGTGATTTGGGGCCTGTAACAAACAGGGTTAAATCTAATAATACCTAAAATGGTTAGGTAAATTATCTGATGATTTTCTATGTATTTTATGTTGTGCAAAGAAAGCGTTTGTCTATCATTACATAGTATAAAACAAAGTCACTTTCCGCTGTCTGTCCCTATGTATGCTAATATTATGTTTTCATTATGAACAAGTAACTAAACTATACTAAATAACAATTAAATAACGAAAACTTAAATTAATTAAATAGACTACCTACTTTACTTACACTAAATTAAAAGTCCAAATGGGGATCCCTAGGAAGTGTGCCCAAAAGGCTGGCAGCGTTACCACGTTGGATGGCGATGCTTATCCGTTGTCCGAGGTACGAGCCAGCCCTTTGGTCACCCGAAGCTAAAACTAGTAATTTTGAAACTTCTTTATAAAATTTTAAGGCGTCTGGACCCCAAGGACCAAGTGTCTCCGTTGCAAACGGCAGAAATATGTATCCATCACCGATAGAAGCATATTTCCGTCGCTTCGTCACTTCCGCCGCTGCAGCCGCAGAGCCCGCCTCCCTGGAGGTGGAGCTAAGATGTGAAGCCGCCAGTGTGTCAACACAAGTAGCATCCCACACCAACGGTTTGCCACGACTCCAAGGAATCAACGTCATTCCATCGGGACGCTTGCCATCGTCACGTACGAGACCGTTCGGCTCTAAGAGAGCCGGTACGTTGACGCTAACAAGAGCCCGACGAATAACGTCGTTGATAGCGGCGTGGCGTGATATTCTGCCTGCGCTGCGTCGGCAGGAAAGTCCATGGTAACCCTTGGAATCAACTTGAAAGCCACAGACACAATTATGGGTAGATATATATGAACAGCCTAATCTAAGACTTATACAAGTATTGAAAGTGATATTATCTAAAAGTGTGCCTAAATTGGGAGATGGCAAAGCCTGCAGCCAAAATCCCGACTCCTTCTTCGCAGAGGCAATGAGACGAGCTCGTTCGGCCAAATTGTTTTCAGAAGTTAATAGTTCTTTTTGAATTTTTTCGCAAATTGGCTCGTCCCAAAGTCTCTGCGATGAAGACTCAGTTGGAACGTTCAAGTCTGGACATTCATTTTTCCATTTATCTATAGCCTCAGACATACAAGAAGGTACGGAAATGTCACAGTCATTCCTAATAATTTTTTCGAAGAGGCATTTACAACTATGAATAGAGGAAAGATATGCAGGTAGAGAAACACTTGATATTTTCCGGACGCCAAGACCACCATACCTTATTGGAAGAGTAGCTTGACTCCAGGTTTTATTATTAAACTGACAATTTAGGATTTGTGTTAGTATATTTTTCAAAGTATCGTCTAAGGAGAGTAATAGGTTTATATGCTTAAAAAACGGTGTACACCGAAGAACGTATGTTAATTTTGGAACAAATAGACAAAACCGAATAATAGTGAAGGCAACATGGGCATGAATTTTGAGCAAGCGACTGGACATTTCCGAAAACTTAGAGGATTGGCCAGATATGAAATTTTCATATGAATCACTAAAAATAGGAGCACCTAAGAGGTTAAGAGACTTTTTGTCTACAATTTTGATGTTTGGAGCCAAATCATTAAATTTTTTAAAGATAAATTTTTTTTCTGAAGGTTGTATTAAATCCGAAATAAATAATTCACATTTTGAAAAATTTAGTTGTAGACCAATGTTTTGAAATTGTTTGGTTATCGTCTCCAAGTCTTCAATAACATCGGAGACTGTACCTCCTAAGGTGCCATCATCCAAATACCAGACGTTTAATTTTGATTTAAGTGCCGAAATGATTTTATGAATGCCGAGGCTAAAAATGGCAGGACCGAGTGGATCGCCTTGTTGACATCCTGTTACGGAGTGGATCAAATGGGATTTATATACCAAATCAGATGGAAAACTATAACACTGATTTAAATAGGGGTAGATTTTTGGAATATAGTTTTTAGATTCAAATAAAAAATTTTGTCTATCTATTTAATTGAAGGCGTTTTTCACATCTACCTTTATCTTATAACATGTATGCTTAGATCTTTAAAACTACGGATTTTGTTGCGGTTTTTTTAAAGGAAGGTTTATATGTATTAATACATGCATAATATAGCCGCGCGAAGCCGAGGCGGGTCGCTAGTATTTTATTATATTATTATATATCGTAATACCATTTTTTTTTAAATAAAATATCATGTAATTGTAGCTGCATAAAATTACGATTATAATACGTCTTTGTCTAGCTGTACCAAAATTAGAAACATAAAATAACATGAAACCTTACTCTTGATGATTTAAGAAGGTTCTATAATAGAAAAAGTTCGTACTAAGAACCCCTTTCAGGAATTGTGAATGGCGTTAATTTGCGGGAATGTGAAAGGCGTGTTACGAGGTCGTATCGAACGAGATCAGCCAGGGTTGATGGTCTTGCGCCCTTGCAGCCGCAGCATCGGCCGCCGAGGGCGAGGGCCTCGGTTCGAGGACTCGCAAAGTCGCAAGGTTGATACCCGGGGACGATCACCTTACATAATTGGCCACATCTGTTTCTACAACGATTTCGTTTATTCGCTGATTAGCAGAAGGGTTGGAGATAAAGGATCCTCTTTATTTTAACGAGTTTCTTGTTTAATTGCTATACAGTAGTTAAACACTTCTTGTGAAGTCATCGCTTTCGCAAACAATTCTCTTGAAGATTATCCTAAGCGAAAATTTCAGTTAAATAATTATACTTAGTTATAAGACGTGTTTTAATAACAGAAGCATTCAAGCATGTGGCCATGACCAAGTTTATCCAATGAACGTCACACACAGGTGCTGAAAAGGCTTTATAAAACTGTGATGAATAGCGGAGAAAGGCTCCGTACAAACAAAAAACTTTGATATGGAGATGGAGGTTGAGGGATGAATGAATTCATTCGCCTTGACTTTTATAAAATTTTAGTGAGTTTACTTTGTTACTTTACAGTATTTGTTAAGCATTTAATTAATGAGTTGTTTTGAATGTAATTTGAATTTATTGATTATCCTGTTAGCAACTACTGCGGTTACCTACCTACTAGCAAAAGGTGATTGCACTTTACGTACCTACCTACTGATATTTTCCTGTTGATTTTCCACGGACTATAAGTCAAAGGCATAAATAATTGTGCTGTCGTGTGTACATAATGCGTGTCACACGCGATCTATTAATACGACAAAAAACTCATTCCCCCTTATTCCAAAACGAAGTCTAAAAATTAAACTACGTTTAAATGACATTTAAACCATGGACTTAGAAAAACGTTATTAGAAAACAAAGTTTACCGCTAAAACCAGGTTTTTCTGTCCTGTCAAAGTTAAACTGCCGAGCACCCTAGTTTAACTAACTTAGTACGAAGTTTCTAACCTCAAAAAATTAAATTCTGACGTTCACCTTTTCCTTGTTACTCCAATTCTCGCTCCTTTTTAGGGTACCATACCCAAAGGGTAAAAACGGGGCCCTCTTACTAAGACTTCGCTATCCGTCCGTCTTCTGTCCGTCACCAAGCTCTATCTCAAGAACCGTGATAGCTAGAGAGTTGATATTTTCACAGATTTTAACAACATATTACGTAAACCTACTAAAAACATAAATAAGTAAATATTTTTAGTACGTACTTATGTTCAAAGAGGATATAATCACTACGTTTTCTTATGTTTTTGAGAAATTTAGGTTATTTTCATGTTTACATTTTTTAGGTAGTATTTTTTTTTTATACTTCTAAAGGGGCAGGCAAAAGGCTTAAAGGCTTAACTCGAGCCGCGTTCCGATATACGCTACATAAATTGATGTATTTAAATACAACAACGTAATCGCGAACATAGAATAACAAATACAAGTCACACTATTTCACAATAATTGAACACACAATTTATATTTTTATCACTTTAGTATTCGATTTCTTAAATAAGTTTTTAATATTTACTCACTTACCACCATTTTGTGAAAAGGAACGGTGTTTCGAACGCTGAACGAACAAAAGAATGGTTTGTTTCGAGTTTGCTATCTATTGTCTATGGTTGCGACTAAAACCATGGATCTTCTGGTCATTGGTCTATTTACTTTTTGTAATAAGAATCAATTTTAAACCAAAACTAACACAAAAACCTAGATCTTTTAGTACAGGTTTAAACTATGGTTTTGCAGTTTTTTTGTAATAAGAGGGATTATTACTAAAGCCGTATGAAAATTGGGTGACCACATAGGAGCATTTAAATTATAACTTTCTAAATAGGTTGGAAAGTATGTATTCAACTGGAAATCACAAGAAAATATTTATTGACGTTCTTGTGATTTTTATAAGCAATAAATGTAGGTAAGTA
Organism: Idaea aversata; assembly: GCA_907269075.1. Classification (NCBI taxonomy): domain Eukaryota; kingdom Metazoa; phylum Arthropoda; class Insecta; order Lepidoptera; family Geometridae; genus Idaea; species Idaea aversata. Next base: position 7,527,990 of record OU026085.1, read on the forward strand.
TTTGAAGTACGCACAGAAATTTATTGTAAATATTTTATAACAAAAGTGATTTACTACCTTCGATAGCTTATAAAAGTATTAAAGGATACATATATCAAGAGTATGTTTTCTTTTGTAATGGTAGGTACTGACGTTCTACATCACTATCACTACATAGTATAACAAAGTCGCTTTCTCTGTCCCTATGTCCCTATGTATGCTTAAATCTTTAAAACTACGCAACTGATTTCGATGCGTTTTTTTTTAATAGATAGAGTGATTCAAGAGGAAGGTTTTAATACATGCATAATATAGCCGTGCGAAGCCGGGGCGGGTCGCTAGTTAGCAATAAATGCATATCCAAAATTCTGTACTTATTACAAAAACCAATCAGAATTTGTTTTCAATTTGTTTCCATGACTAGTAATAAACATAGAAGGTATGCGCGAACATCCATAAAAAAAAACATACATGTATGTTTTTTTTCTCAATTCGGTTGTATGTATACAACCGAATTGGGAACCTCCTCCTTTTTTTGAAGTCGGTTAAAAATGGCAACAAATTTTAAAAAAATGAGTCTTTGGGTCTGTTTTTCTTTTTGCTATCCCATGGGATCGAGACTCATGCAAGTAACACAGCGAGGTGCAGCTAGTTTTATAATAAGTACTGTACACATCCCGTGGCCTTTTATTGTCTGTTAGGAACTTTTTCAAAACAGTTTTTCCCGAAGCAAAGGCGTCTCACGCCAGACACAAAGTGATCGTCTGCCTCGGTATCTGTATAGAAAACCTAGGTAATTGGCGGGAATGGTGGATCTCAGCGTACCTACTCGTGCGGAAATAAACTGCAAGCTGCAAAAAGGAGGAGGTTCTCAATTCGGTTGTATACATACAACCGAATTGAGAACCTCCTCCTTTTTTTGGAGTCGGTTAAAAATGGCAACAAATTTTAAAAAAATGAGTCTTTGGGTCTGTTTTTCTTTTTGCTATCCCATGGGATCGAGACTCATGCAAGTAACACAGCGAGGTGCAGCTAGTTTTATAATAAGTACTGTACACATCCCGTGGCCTTTTATTGTCTGTTAGGAACTTTTTCAAAACAGTTTTTCCCGAAGCAAAGGCGTCTCACGCCAGACACAAAGTGATCGTCTGCCTCGGTATCTGTATAGAAAACCTAGGTAATTGGCGGGAATGGTGGATCTCAGCGTACCTACTCGTGCGGAAATAAACTGCAAGCTGTCCGAGGAAAGTAATTAGGTGCTTCGAAGCAATTACTTAGCGTAAATGTAGTTTGAATTAAACAATGAATTTCTTGGAATCTATAGAGTGCATTGTTTGACAAGAATCAGCTGTTTATGATAAGAAAGCGTTGTAAAAACAAATTTTTATAAGGTATATAGTTATATACCTACCTAATTCACAATGAATATAAGTATATTCCTTGTGAATTGAATATTAAGCGTATCGAACACCAATATGTTCTTGATAGAGCCAGACGTTGCGTCCCTATAGTGCGGTGACTGGCGAGCCGCATGCTCATCCATTGAACGCTCCACCGCACATTTCCGCCCTTCCGCAGACAATTTGCCTGCCACTTGATTGAAAAGTAGAACTGTTTCTAAGATCAAATTCATAACTGAATCGGAATTGACTTTCAAAAACAGTATTTGTTATCTGGTAACCTATAAGTACCTACTTACTGTGGTAAACTATACATTATGTAGCTTGGGGTTTTGAAAGCTGATTGTCGATAATGATGATTATCTTAGTACGAAGGATACAAATAGCTCTGTTTCCACCAAGATCCTTCTGTTTCTATAATTATAAGGTACTCGGGATGCATAAATAGCTGCTCTATCGGCGTTTTAAACATTCTTGAAACGCTTTTATAACTAGGTATAATTTTTAGTATTTTTATGCATGAACATAAAATAAATCAAAATATAGTTTGAGGGAGAGGAAAATTCGTTTTCAGACTATTCTTTAGGGAGGTGAGGTGAAAAATCCATTTCGGGAAGTGGATAATCCCTCAACCACAGTACCGACGACGTCATCTTGGCGTTGTATTGAAATATAATGCTCTGAAGTAAGGATGGATGGGTTCCTGAACAATTTTCTATCGTAAAAATTCGATAAATCATAGTTAAACCTGTTATAACTGCTTAGTGAAGGATTTTTCAAAAGGTAGCAGGAATTTTATGGGTCCTTACAGTCTTTGTTGGGGGTTTCCCTCTAAAAAGCATTTTTCAGGTGAATGTACACATTTTACGACTGACAGGGGTTTCATTTCCCTCAGGGTAACAATACAATCGATTGAAATAAGAAACCGCAACCTTATTCCCATAAATTCATTGACTCCAAAAACTTTTCAATGTTTCTATCTGCAAATGGGACCATTTGCAACTTAAAAAAACTTTAAAGTATTTTATCATCGTACATTAAAGTATAAAATTAGGTTTCTTTTAATTTTTTAACCTAACATAAGAAAAATATACCTTAAATAGTTTTTTTAAAACCTTGGTATTAGTGACAGAGTGACAAAGTAACTAGATAAATGAATTTCAGATTGACAATAAAGCAATAATATTTTTTCACACCTGCAGCACTTTAATCACGGATTAAAGCCCTATTAATCGCAACTTAAAGCAAGACTTTATTCCCTAGGGAGATAATGTTGTATGAAACTCCCAAGAGTATAAAGTGATTTGAATTTCGAACGTTGAAATTCGTGTGAAAATTCTTGGTTTTTATGTTGAAGGTCTCAGCAAATAGGTTTTATTTATAATAAGTCATTTGATTGGTTTACAAAAATCCAGCAGGCCACGATTAATGTTTTTTATTTTGATTGTTACGTTAGGTCTAAGCAAATAGGTTTTGCCTATAATACCTACCAAATATTTACCATCATGCTACAATATCATTACAATTGCCCCATTTTTTTTAAAGCCAGGGAACTGGCCACCACAAGAATTATAAAAAAATTGGACTGACGGTATGAAAAGTAGAGTATGCACCTCGGGATAAAGCATGTCTTCATCTTGGGCGGCTTGAACCTCTCGCTTCACTCAGGACTCTACTTAACTCCCTCGCTTCGCTCAGGAGTTAACCCGAGGGTCCCTTGTTACACTCGGGATTCAATATGCCACCCACAACATAAGATATTGCTTTATGCCCTTGATGCATAATCTACTAAACTAATGACTTTTTAAGTAGTTTTCCCTATGAAATATTTAGTTTTTAATTATGGTGGTAGGTGGCCCTTATAACACGCAGATAAATGTTATTATTTATTTATTTATTTATTTTATTTATTTACCTACCTTACGTGACGAAATTGAGAGCACCAACTCCTTTTTTAAGGTCGGGTAAAACTAATTGAACAAACGTAGACTATTCGTTTTAGCTACAGAAACCTGGTGGTGGATACTGATTTATTGATAAGTATTATTAGTTCGATTGGACTTGACTGAAATGTCAAAAGAAAGTATATTTCGGGTACAAACTCTGAACGACACAATTATCGTTATCTCCCAAATGTCTCAGCCATTTACGGGACGTGTCTGAAGTTACGTGCGAATTACCAACATAGTCGGAGGTTTAGAGGCGTTATTTATATTTCAAGGTGTTTTTAAAGGCTGGATCGTGACTAGTACTACTTCGGAGGGCTATTGGGTAAAGTCGTGAAAAGGAAACACGTCCACGATCCTTTTTAGTGCCGGATGGATGGATATAGGGATAGAGCAGTATCTGCGATAAGTGGGTGCAATAAGTAGGTAAGCACCTATAAGTTTTTGCTGTCGATGTAGGCAGGTTACAGGAAGTGTTATTTACAGTATGGGTTGATCTTAGTGATTAAAAGTAATGTACTTACTACGTTTTTAAAGGCAGGTTCATTATTACCGGTTTTGTTGTCCTATACGTGCTCCGGATTCCAGCGACGCTGAAGGACATGTTCTTCTCTGCTGATTTCTGACCCGCCCGCGCCGGCATTGTATACCGACGCTATAGGGAGGCGAGACCGAAGACAAAACCCTAAAACTTAACTTTTTCATAAAATTTTATCTATATGTATGTTAGTCTGTAAGGTGTCTATTTTATATGGGTCTGTACGTGGTCTGTACTTATTTATAAGGCTGTTACCTGAAATGATTGACAGATTTATTATTTTTTATTATTATTATTACTCCACGCATTTATTCATTCATTGTCGCTAGAACTAACAATTGGAATTAAAATACAAGGTTTTTCATTTGATAGCCAGATTTTAGCCGAAGGTTACAAATAGATAGATAGATAACTTTAATTCTACAACACAACAACACAGAACATAGTTTTAGGTTATATATCCTGGATAAAAGACTAATAAAAGGACAAAATATACCGAGACCAAAACGCATTATGAGAACCCGCGTTCAATCAATACAAAATAAATTGTAAGTATCTTTTTTTAACTGACGAAAAAAAAACGGAGCAGGTTCTCAAGTCGACGCGTATATTTTATTATTTATTACGTATGATCGATTTTTTTATTTCATTCTCATGATAGGTCAGCGCTTATCCAATATCGCACCTGCCTGATGGTGCGATGCGGTCTCAAATAAAAGCACGCTTTCCTAGAAGATACCCATTCAGGCGCGTCTTGAAGACCTTCAATATCTCTACATCTATAACTTCATACAACTGGAATTGAAAGGAATTCGAAATAGAAAACTGCAGCTACCGATTTTCAATAAAATCGAAAGGAGGGTTCATAAACCTTCTTGTTCCCACATAAGTTTCAATATAAGAGTGCTGTGGTGCATACGGGTGTAGAGAGGAAACGGTTGGTTCGGTCGCACAAATCAACGTAATGTGCTCAGCTAAAGGACGTCTAGACTGTGCCGAGCCAACCTTAGACTCTAGGCTTAATTAATAACCACAAACTGAATAGCACGGTGCAGCAGAAAAGGTGCAGGTAGGGTTCAGGCAACCGTGCTATAACTAGTTAGTGAACAGTCGGAATACCAATTAGCTGAATCCAACGTGACCTAGAGCTCACTCGCACATCTGTAAAGTAATGTTACCTGATTCTGTTTTTTTAAACAATACTATACAATACAATATAAAAAGTAACAGAATATGTAAATACTAGGGAATCGGTTGCCTGCGTCTATCTTTCCTGACGTGTACAATTTGGGGGTCTTCAAGTCGCGAGTGAATAGGTATCTTCTAAGAAGGCGTGTTACATCTTAGACCGCATCGTCACCTACCATCAGGCAGGTGTGATAGTGGTTAAACGCTGACCTACCATATATATAAAAAAAACTAATATTTTCACAGATGTGCGAGTGAGCTCTGGGTCACGTGGGGTTCAGCTAATTGGTATTCCGACTGTACCTATCCTTATTTATACAAATTTATTATTGCAAATACATAATAACGTTCGTATTATATATAAAGTATAAGTACTTAGGGGTAATTAGGGCTACCTGTCACCTTAATTAAAAACTAAATAATTCGTAAAAAGGGGGAAACAGGTCATTAGATAATAATTTGTTATAGTATCAATCTGAAAAAATATTTAATTTGTTTATTTTCTTGTTATCTTGTCACTAATATCAAGGTTTTTAAAAAACCGCACTCACCTTACTATGTTAGGAAGGTCCTGTGTGTGTATGTCGGAAGTTACTTCTTTGTAAAATAAACCTTCTAGAGATAAATTACTTATGTAAGTAACTATTAATAACTTTTGTGTAATTTATCTGAGTTATATTTCAGCTAATCTAAGCCATTCAACTGAAACTGTCTTTCTGGAGAACAGGTAATTTTGATAGTGACCCTTATCATCATCGTCACCATCTGAGGCGTTACAGCCGCGGGTGGGCCTTAGCCTGGTCAAGTAATCTTCCTGAGCTTCGGCCTGCCTCGGCTTCTACGACCATCAGGTTTGCCGTCTAGTAGCCGCTTAGGTACTCTGGCCTCGTCCATTCTCACAACATGTCCTGCCCAGCGAAGGCGTCCAATTTGACGTTCGGCTCATTGTACAGCTCATAGTATAGTCCGTGATTAAATCGAGTACGCCAGCGCCCGTCCTCCAACACAGCACCGAAAATACGCCTCAAAATGTTCCTAACTTTTGTGTTATCTAGCTGAGTTATATTTCGGCTATCTAAGTTCCTTGCTTTCATGTCATCCAACTGAAACTGTCTTTCAGAGAAAAGGTCATTTTGATTAGTTTTTTTTTTCAACTTCATAAGGGTCACTCCTTATGAAGGTGAAAAAAACTCTTAAATTGATATATTGCCAGGTCAAATAAAATATATTGGTTCTGCTAAATCTGTGAATGTTATTCAGTCTTGAAATAACCCAATAAATATATCATTTATTTCACGTGTGTGAACCAATAGCGCGAACATTGACTTACTTATTGTACGTATTTACTTCGTAAATATATTTACGTGAACCATAGCAATAAAATACCTATTAATAACCCTAACATATCAGAAGGATCTTAGACCAATATGTACTTCATATCAAAACGACACAAAATCAAAACAAAACGTCTTATATCATAATCGGCGAACATTCATAAAAAAAAAATATATATACGCGACGAATTGAGAACCTCCTCCTTTTTTGAAGTCGGTTAAAAATGCCTTCCATGTACACTAAGTACGAAGTAAGAAAAAGTGTTATTTCTATACTAAGAAATTCATGAGTTGATGGTTTTTAAAACTTCAACTCGAGCAGGACCATATAAAAATAAATACTTAAATCATTTGTTTCAGAAATTACATTCCATACATTAGGTACATATAAAATTATAAAATTAAATTATACAGGGTTATTGGAAATTATACTAGCAAGCCGGAACATTTTTTCGAAAATTTTGAGGTTAGGTTTATCTGAAAATCAGCTGTTCCATAGAGAGGTCATTAACTGTTCTTAGTCTGAATGACCTTTGTTTGAAAAAATCAGCTGTTTTTCGAATTTACATAACTTTAAAAATTTCATTTTTTTTCGAATTTCCAAAAGTCGTAGAACAAAAGTTGTTTGTTAAGGTGCACAGAAGTAGCCCTCAACGGCTTGCTAGTATAATTTCCAATAACCCTGTATAGAAATAACATAATATGACTACCGTAAACGCGGGTTACTTTAGCTACTTTTTTCTATAATTTTTAGAAATCATTTTGTAGTATGTTTCTCCAGAGACTTTTTACTAACCTAATGCTTTTATTTGTTGGACAAGGATGATATCTAACCATTTATAATATTTTTTCTCTCAAAAGTAGGCTTACACACATTTTTTTTCTTTTGTAAAGTTTGAGCCAAAGTTGTTCTTTGAGGAAGGTTACTTTGGCTTTGAAAATTTCATGGCCAACAAACTGTACTTAAGCTAGTATTGAGCTAATGAAAGGCCAACATAGGGATAGAAAATAAACCCACAAATAATAAGACGTAAAAAAACTTTATTTTTTTAAACAAAACTTCAACTGAAACTTCAATTTTCTAAAGAACAACTCTTATTTACTTAAATCTTTAAACAATCACTTATTGCAAATATTAGTCTTATTACCTATTTACTTTACCAGTCTTCAAAGGTAGGTACAACCATCCATCCACCCGCCTACCTTGCATTTGGCGGACCATTTACGGTCCAAGTGGACCATAGATGTTCTGATTTGTAGATAATATATGGTGGTATAGTCTCACCAGCGGGGTTACCACAAAACATCACACTGAAACTGGCTTTAGTGGCGTTGACTATGACCTCTGGATATTTTGTTCCTCTCCTACATATTATTGTCTTTTTGCCCGGGTCATCACAGAGGTTGGTCTCGTCATAATTGTAAATGTTTTCAGGTGGAACGTCTTCTAATTCTTTAACAACATTTTCAATGAACTCTGTTATAACTTCTTCTGAGATTTGCGCTCTTGCTTTTTTAATGTTATTTGCGATCCGTTTAGTTAGAATTTTATGTCACTGGAGAAAGGATCGCATCCAGTCTTTTCCAGGAATATTATTATTTTTGAATTGAGGCACATTTCTGCCCTGTGATATAAGATAGTCTCTAATGATCATTTTGAGATCAAAGTCAGTAAGTGGAAAACCATATTCGGATAAAGCAGTTATGTGGGCAACAAAAATCTTTTCTTCTGCGTCAGAAAATATTGTAGGTCGACCTGGCTTATTTGTAAATTTTCCTTTTAATTTATTTTTAATAGTGCTCTAGGGAATTTTATATGTTTCTGCAGCTGCCCTGTGTCATGGCTTTAGATCTCACCACGGTCAGACATTCTTCTAATTTTTCTTGGGTATAATCGACATAACGGCGACTACCCGGCTTACGGCGGTACTTCGACGGCATTGGAATAGCTGAAAACAATAAAATTTTGTTGAAAATAGAACGATATTATATAATCGGGCAACTTTAGCTCAAGAGTCAAAGTTACCCGAAAGGACGAGGTAATGTAACCCCACACTTAATTTTCAGCATTTCAGTTTCAAAACTTACAATACAACAATGTAATTTAGACTAAAATACTCCTAAATATATTTCTGACCCTTACAAATACAATAGTAAAAGAAACTTACCTTAAACTCACAATTATTGAATAAAGTTTGCAACACAAATTACGCACACGATCACTAAGGTTTGGAAAAAGTTCAACTGACAATTCAAATAGCTTGATGAAGTCGCTCAACCAATGAGAAACAAGGTACTGCTGATGCCATCTAACTTTTCCAAGTCAAACTAAATAGTTATCTGTCATAGTTACGAAGAGGCGGGAATTTAAATCTTTTTTTCGTTTTGAGCTAAAGTAACCTTCTAGAGTTAAAGTAACCCGCGTTTACGGTACCTACTTATATTGTTTCCCAATCATCACCACACTCTGACTCTCCTCTTAGGGCCATAAAATCTTGCTTGAATTAAATTCTAATAATAGCAGTTTTGGAGCTCCATTGGACTTTTGTTGATAGTGCAAGATAGACTAGTTTTTGATAGAAAACATATCATTTTCTATAGCAAAATTTGGTAAGTAATTGGGTAATTGTTTGGACTCTCTGCTGTAGTAAAAGTAGATATATTTTATCTCTAGCGTGTACTTATTTTATGAATGGAGGGTGTAGCAGTCGTCGTCGTCGCTCGGTCGTACGGCAACCCCAACTGTTGCTAGGCAACGCATCCCCCGAGTACACAGTTGACCCTGGAGGTCACTCATCCCTATATCCCTAACTAAAGCCTTGAGATATTTGTTTTTAGATGATATCGATTTAGAAGCGCTTTAGATTTAGATAAGCAGATACGTTAGCAATAATCACTATCACTGTCACTACATAGTCACTACATAGTATAAAACAAAGTCGCTTTCTCTGTCCCTATATCCCTTTGTATGCTTAAATCTTTAAAACTACGCAACGGATTTTGATGCGGTTTTTTTTAATAGATAGAGTGATTCAAGAGTTTATATTATGTATAATACATGCATAATATAGCCGTGCGAAGCCGGAGCGGGTCGCTAGTTATTACTAAGTCCCACATAGAATAGCCATTCAGGGTTTTTTTATTAAATGTAACTTATAAAATGCCGCTACTATCGCTGATGCAGCGCTTAAGCCTATTTGAAAATAACCTTACAACTATACATTAATCTAAAATACTTACTAAAACTAAAATACTTAGGTAGGTACTTACATTCCTAAACTAAAATCTAAATTCAGGGTAGGACACCTAAATCTTTCTAAGTTACCTGCGAGTAAAAAGGATCACCTACAATCTTATTAAAAACTAAATATTTCGTAAATAAATATGGGGTAAACTATTTAAATGGGGCATGGTATGGGGTAAAATATTTGCATTATTGTCAATCAGAAAAACATTTCATTTTTTTTATTTTCTTTTTATTTTGTTACCCTTATTACCCCCAGGTAATACGGTATTATTAAATTGTTGGTTATGTAGGTAGGTACTACTTCTTATAATAGGTAAATATTATAAAATAAAGTCACTTTTCGCCGTCCCATGTCCCTTTGTATGCTTAGATCTTTAAAACTACGCAACGGATTTTAATGCGGTTTTTTTAATAGATGGAGTGATTAACGAGGAAGGTTTTTAGATAATATAATACATGCATAATACAGCCGTTCGAAGCCGGGGTGGGTCGCGTGTAATATGTAAAGGTTATAATAATATAGTTCGACATAGGCTCGGCTGATAGATAAAATTACCTGAATAAAAATTTTAAGTAAGTATGGGGGCAGAGGGTATTTAGTCTTTCAAGTGTTCCATCACCACTACATAGTATAAAACAAAGTCGCTTTCTCTGTCCCTATATCCCTTTGTATGCTTTAATCTTTTTAAAACTACGCAACGGGTTTTGATGCGGTTTTTTTAATAGATAGAGTGATTCAAGAGGAAGGTTTATATGTATAATACATGCATAATATGGTCGTGCGAAGCCATTCTGTTAGTCTATGTGCGAAGCCGGTTCGGGTCGCTAGTAGTTCTTAGGTGACGGATTGCCAATCTTTTTGTCCATATTCGTCGCCATCGCCACCTTCGACGTAAACTCCTTTGGTGGGGGTTCTAAAATTCTTGATTTGGTCTAAAGTTTAGCCAGGTCTAATATAAATCATCCCTAACTTAGAAATAGTTTTTTTTAAGTTTTGAAAAATATTTTTAATTGACATTAGCGCCATCTAGTGGAGTTTTATAAAAACTCTTGTACATGTCTTTTTCACTTTGTTTAACGTGTTTCACACAGATGTCGTTCGTAGTTGTATGGAATATTCCGACCAAAAATTATATTACTCAAAACGTAAATTGAACGAGGTCGAAAATAAACTGAAACATTTTTACGTATGTTTTTTAATGTCAAAATAGCAATTTAAAAAATAAACGAATAAGTTGACTAATTCTCGTGAAATAGTTTCTGAGCACTTGACCAATGTTGTACGTATTTAGTTTTCAATAGATGTCACTACTGAGAAGCCAATAAACTAACGTTTTTATAAAACTTTGTAAATTAAACATTCTATTATTTGTAATACTTTCTCAAAAAAGAGATTGTAACGTAAAGATGCTAATGTCTACAAAAGAACAGGCTAAACATTAACAAGAAAACTGATGACTAAATTTAACCACATGAATACCTGACGAGGTGGCCGAGTGGTTAAGGCGTTGGACTGCTAATCCAATGTGCTCTGCACGCGTGGGTTCGAATCCCATCCTCGTCGATCTTTTTATAGACTAATACTTTACTTTGAATCTTTTAAACCTCTTTTATGAATTAAATCTATTGAAATTATGACTGTAATAATTTGAATAGTTATATTGTGATCAAGAAATACTTTTTAGTTTTTTTATTTTAGGTGCAATCTGAAAAGCCACATTTGAGGTTTCGAAGAAATTACAACTAATTAAGTATATTAATATTAATATTTTTTATATTAATTAGCCGGTGGTAAGAATTAAGTAGGTACCTAGAGTACCTACCTACATAACATAATAATATAGGATAGGCTTAACGCATGTATAATAATTGTAACCTTATTTATCTATATAGTATATCGATTAAATTTGAAACTAACTTTATCAACGATTTCCACTTGCATTTTCATAGAGAATAATAGATTATTGGTTTAAGCAGGTTCCTGTTAATCAGTTGTTATCGTCGTAATCGCGAGCAAAAACAGATAGCGTCGGTACCGTTGACTATCACTCGCTACAAATTTATCTAGACCTGTTTTTCATTATCTTATCACAGTATGGCACTGGTACCCTTTATTTTATAAGTTCGAGTCAAGTATTTGCTGGGCGCGCCACATTTTCGCCTATTCATTCGTGAAAATCCATGCAACCAGTGTCTGTTTCCAGTTTGTCGTCGATATTTTGTGGTAGAAGTTCCGTATATAATTGTGTGAAAGTGAAATGGTTTAATAGCATAAGAAAAAGACATCTAGATAGGTGGACTGTGTAGATGAAAAGGACAGGAGAAGGATTACCTAACTAAGTTTCTCGAATGTAAGTACCGTTTAATTAACCTATCCCAATTGGCCTAATTTTGCTGTGGAGTTGCAGGTTGTATACTCTTGAAAGCATTTCAGCAGTTAATTGAAAGTTCTTTGGATTTAGGATGAATATTTTACGACTCAGGTTTGAGATATTGTTGTCACTAAACGCGCACGAATAATAAATATTTAGAAGAACTAGTTTCATAAACGAGTAATCTCATTAAATTGCCTGGTAGAGACAACTTTTAGCGGTAAGGTCGCCCATTGTACCATGTTAGGTTAAATGTGTGAGTCAGTGTACAATAAAGTGTTCTATCTATCCCAAAGGGTAGGTAGCTACATGTATTGGTGACAATGACCCACTTTCCTAACAGGCATGGACAGATTTCCTAATAGACTTGGACAGGCCTTAAATTCGTATGCGCCGGAGTGGAGTTATAAAACTAATCTGTGATATTCATGAATCACAAGTTTCATATTAGAAAAAATAATGCTTATCAAAACTACTAGAACGAACTAACAACGTATTGAGCAATCTCTAATTTTGGATTCAATTGTATTTGCTTACCAAAACTGATAACCTTAATATTTTAGGCATATAAAGATAAAGAATAGGGCTAAGGGCTTGCTATTTTGGATTTCTGAAGGGCGACATACTTAAATAGTAGTTAATAGTAGTTCTCTACTCATGTGGTTCAGATCTGAGTAGGTAAATCATTGTCAGGGAATATGTTTGACGTTGGATTGGCCATAAATGTTACTAGTTGCAAGTTCTTATCCCATTGGAATAACAGGATAAAAGTAGCCTAAGTAAGTAAGTATATGTTATTTCAGGACTCCAACTATTTAAATATCAGGTTTCATCGCAATCGGTTCAGTAGTTTTTGTGTGAAGAGGTAACACACTGTCTCTCTATCTATGCTAATTTAACACGTTTTAATATATGTATTACTATCTGCGCTCCGCGGTTTTAACCGCGTAAGTCCCGATCCCGTGGGAATATCAGGATGAAAAGTAGTCTAAAGCCGTCCTTGATATAAATGGACTATTCTACTACACAAAAATAATTTTACAATTCGAACCACTACATAGTTTCTGAGATTAACGCGTTCAAACAAACAAACTCTTTAGCTTTGTAATATTATTAGCGACCCGCTCCGGCTTCGCACGGCTATATTATGCATCTATACTAATATTATAAAGCTGAAGAGTTTGTTTGTTTGTTTGAACGCGCTAATCTCAGGAACTGCTGGTTCGAATTGAAAAATTATTTTTGTGTTGGATAGTCCATTTATCGAGGAAGGTCATAGGCTACTTTTTATCCCGATATTCCCACGGGATCGGGAGTTACGCGGGTGAAACCGCGGAGCGCAGCTAGTGTATTATACATATAAACCTTCCTCTTGAATCACTCTATCTATTAAAAAAACCGCATCAAAATCCGTTGCGTAGTTTTAAAGATCTAAGCGTACAAAGGGAAATAGGGACAGAAACAGCGACTTTGTTTTATACTATGTAGTGATAATGTAGTGATAAGTATGGATAAAAACAACCTGATTTGTAAATCAATAATAAATAAATATTCTAGATTATTAATAGAATTCTTTTTAAGAATATACTTTACATAAGTGAAACACCTAAGGTGTGAGAAGTACCTACCAAAATTAGTAATTAAAACACATCACGCTGCCGCACCTCGTTCTACAGTATTTTTCTTTGATAAAAAATAATCTATATATACATAGAGGTAGGTGTAAGTATATACAATAAATTACAAATGCCACTGAGGCTTCGTCATTGATATTGCTTATCTAAAATATTATCGACTCTATATTACCTAGATTTACAATAATAAGCTTGAATACGGAACAATCATTTTAAGTTTGGTAAGAAATTACCATAGTTTTTAATTAAGAATCACTACATAAGAACCAACGGTTAGTAAGGCCACCTGCCACTTTAATAAAAACTAAATATTTTGTAAAAATAGGGAAAACCATTTAAAAACAGGTAATTAGATAAATATTTGTTATATTGTCAATCTGAAAAACAATTCAATTTGTTTATTTTCTTGTTATTTTGTCACTAATATCAATAATAGATATCATCATCATCCGAGCGATGTTCCCGGTTGCATCCCTCTCAGGAGCCCGGGGTCCGCTTTAATATCAATAATAGATATATTTACTAATATCTATCCAAACTCTTCTTTTCTACACTTAGTTATGAATAGAACCATTTGTCAGGGAAGCCTATTTCACAATTTCTCAAATACTAAGGTATAGGTACTTATTTAACTTCTTGTTTCAGATTAAGCCAAAATGATTTGGCTAGGAGTGTTAATTACCGTCGTTGCCTACGCCAACGGCCAGCTCACTGCTCAAACTAGCGTCGCTCCAGAACTGAGAGAATGTTACCTCGATCCAGAACTTGTAAACAGAAACAATTTACCACCAACTACAATGCAAGTACTTATAGACATCATTCGGAAAATTGAGGATAATCCCAATGTTGGTATGAATTTGAGGGAGCTGTCAGCTTCATTGTTGCACACGTGAGTATAGTCTTATTTTATTTAAGTTATCAACTTATTCCTTTAAAAGGGAAAGGTTCAAAATAAACTTAAGCCGTTTAAGAGAAAAAAAAAAGATTTGATTTAACTATAAACTGACCCGGGGTAGGAATAGTAACAAAAATATTACTTTTCCAATTAAAAATGAAAATGTTTACATTACCAACCAAAATCTAAATAAGTTTCCCTAGGTAGGATGCCCAAAAGGCTGGCTGCATTGTCTCTTTGGATGGCAATTGGCCTAAGAAGCAACCAGCTCTATGATCACCTAAAGCCAATACAACTAATCATTTCGAATATTACCAACCTAACCCTAATTTAACCTGAGGTCCAATTGAAGTTAACCAAACGGAGTTTTTTTTTGGATCTGCTTTATCTATAATCTAGATTGGATGTGGAATAATGTTGTTTTTTTACTATTTTCAGCTACCGTCAAGACGGAATAGAGTTCCATCAACCAGATGGTTTGACCTCTTCGTCATCATCAAACGTGCTGCCTTACGCACCCACCTTCCATTCGTTCCATAGACATCGTCTCTTGGTATCTCGGCTTATACCCAACAATCTGCCAGTGTTAGCAAATACTACTCTGAACTCAAAATTAAAGGTAGGTACTTAATTCAAATCTCGTGCGTATAGAATGAAAATATTTTATCATTTAGTGAAAATTGATAAGAAGCAATGTTACTTCCTATTTTTATCAGTTTTTCATGTCCGTATCGACACTGTTAGGTAGATTTCTTAGTAACTAAACAGGATTTTGTATTAGTCATCTAACTAGTTTACTAGTGGACAATAGATAGATGGATGACAATGTATCATACATGGTGAGAGTGACAAACATAACGAAATGCGTAAATCAAAAGTGTACCGTTTCCTTTTTTAGAGTTCCGTACCTTAAAAGGTAAGAAGGAACTCAAAGATCTCAAAGAGTTTTTCGTGGCGGCAGCCGCGGGCCGCATCTAGTTTATCTAGAATTTTAAACACGTTCACAAGTTGCTGATCTTTTTTTTTGTTTTTCAGTGTGTTCTCCATCACATGTTGTCAACAACTGTCGACGCAAGGGTTCGAGGGGATGAGAACAATTGTAATCAACTATCTCAGTATCGTGCCTTTAGAAATGTTCGAAGCATAAAACAAGATGTGGAAATAATGAACCCTCAACAATTGTGAGTCCTATCTTATCCTAAAATCATCTACGATTTATTCCATAGCGTGCTTTTTCTGGGGAAATTATTAGGTATCGCGTTGATGTCTTTTATATGAAACAAATAAATGGTTTTCCCAACTCAACAAAACCAGATATTATTTGATACTAAGGCACCAAGATAGCTTCTTGTAAATTTCAATTACTCTCACGAATATCATGACTTACCATCTAATTTTGTAAATACAGAAAATCCGCAAACAGAAGAACACACGGAAACATGAGACAATTCAACCCAAATGATGATATCGAATACACAAACTACGGAGGTTCACAATTCGAAAAACAAATTATTGGCAGTTCATGTCCATTATTGGGAGGTGTAGTATCATCATCCTGGGGCGCAGTCTCCGGGGGTAACCTGATCGCGGGCATAGCGGCCGGAGCTGAATTACAACAAGTTCCAACAATACAACTTGCGAAGGGCGCAGTCCTAAACTACAATGACGTGCAAGCAAGTGTGACGAACATATTCCCTGCAACGTTAACGGGTAAAATCATCACTAACATGTCATAAGATCAATTAATAAGTTTTATAATAATAACTAACCGAATTATTTATTGAACATTGTTACGGCAGGTGCCATAGTATCCATAGTTTTCCAGTACCTAGCCAGTCCAATACAATCCCATAGCAATAGCTCAAGTAGTTTTGTCCTGTAGATTATCAATAGTTTTATCCAAACCGGAGGTTGTCCGTGCTTGCACTTTACAGTGTAGACTGATAATAGCCGGTTTAGAATCCACCCCATTGTTTGCTATTAAACGTTAATTTTAAAGGGCCTGTACGTGTTAGCTTCGGCTCCACGCACGCCTTCCAAATGTCCGGGGCTCCATAGCCTCGTGATACAGGACGACTAACCGCATCAATTTGTTTGTTTTCCAGGAGATTTAGCAGAAGCGATTCTCATACAAGGTACTGAACGAGGTAGCGCCACAATATCGATCGGGTCAGCGGGTGGCTGGAATAGCAGTCAGGCTCATAGACATTACATGCTAAATAGTGCTACCAATAATGAAATGACAGACCCAGAAATTCGGGGCGGTAACGACGGCTTTATCCTTGGTAACAGAGTAGCCCAAAACTCAAATAATGTGAGACTATCCCAGCTATTGGATATGTATTATTCTTCACGGGTAAGTGCTTATCAATTTAAACTCTGTCAACGTTATTTTTAAACTAGGTTTATAATAACATTCACTCGGGTAACCCGATCCTGTGGGAATATCGGGATAAAAAGTAGTTTCTGTTATTTCTAATGAATCAATGTATACTCATACTTACTAAGTTTTACCAAAATCAGTCTAGTAATTTCGGAGTCTATTCGTTACAAACAAACAAAAAATCTTTCCTCATTTTAATATTAAAAGATGTCACATAATTTGCTTATTTTCAGAACGGCGTGTTTGATCCTCTAGTTAGAGCTTGCAACCGCCGAACTTTGATCCAGGACAGTTTGCCAACCGATAGATTAATATCAGAAACCTATGCCTTCGCTGCCGCTTTGGATACTAATATACCATTACGGGGCACCATAATTGGAGGTCTCCAAGCGCTTGTGACCAATGCTGTTACTAACTACGAATCGTACAGAAGTAAGTACTTACTGTTGCAAAGTTTAAAATAAAAACTGCCAAAAAATAGTCAGCTGTAAGATGACGTAGGAAATCATATTAATTTCAACCCTTTTCCCCTCCCTCCCATTTCGATCCGGTTCCTTTATGATTAAAAACTAAAAGCACAATCTAATTTTCCTATAGATAACAACTTGAATGGCAACAGTTGTGAAACTGATGTTACTATATCAAGAATGAAGACAAACCTCTACATCGCTTTGGATTCGTCTTGGGAATATCTGGCGGTGTACCCAGCCATATCTTACTTATTGGACTCTTTAGAAGTTGGCAAATTCGGATCGAGTATAACATTGTTAAGTGCTTTTGACGGGACAGTTCTGATTAATACAACTTATTCATTAGCTGATTTCCACACTGAATATACTTTAGCAAGACATCAATCATGTGAGTGACTAGTCTATACTATATAATATAAGCTATTGGCCGCGACTTTGTAAGCGTGGTAGTTTGTTTTATGTACCAAAACCTTCCTCTTGAATTACTCTTTCTATTAAAAAAACCGCATCAAAATCCGTTGCGTAGTTTTTTACAGACCTAAGCTACATAGGGACATAGAGCAGAAAGCGACTTTGTTTTATACTATGTGGTAATTAAAAATATTATAAAGAGACAAAATTTGAATGTTTGTTTGTATTGAATAGGCTTCGAAACTACTAGACCGATTTTAATGAAACTTAGTATGAGGATACATTGATTCAATAGGAGTAACATAAGCTACTTTTTATCCCGATATTCCCACGGGATCGAGAGATACGCGGTGAAACCGTTGGAACGCTATTTCGTATACCTTTTTATGCGATTTATATAAGTAGGTACGTTTTCCAAATTAATTCCAATGTCTAACAACATTATATCTCTTTCAGTTTTCACTGGAGTGAATCTTGCCAACAGTTTGGCAAATATTCGTGTAATGATGCAAGACAATCTCAGGAACGAGACTCTACGTAATTATGTGGGTGGAAACTCAACAGTTCTTTTGTATATGCTTCACTCTGGAAACATTGAGAACAATGCCAATGTTTTTGAACAAGCCCGACTACTTAATGATACAGTGCCAGGTAAAATATTTAGAAAAGGAGGACGTATCGGAAAAGTTTTTGTACCATTGCCATCTTCCTATCTTCACTTGCGTCCCTCGAAGGCCACCGTTTATTTGGTGGTATTTGAGTCACGAGAATATATGTATCTACTAAACAAGCGTGCTACATCTTAGACCGCATCATCACTTACCATTGTGTGCGATAGCGGTCAATCACTGACTTATTCACTTATTTAAAAAAAAAAAGTAAACATAACCTAAAATTCTTAAAAACATACTCACAAAATATTTACTTTTTTCTGTTTTGAGTCAGTATTTGTTGTTATAGCAGCCACATAAATACTTCATCTGTGAAAATTTCAACTCTCTAGCTATCATGGTTCATGAGATAGGTACAGCCTGGTGACAGACAGAGGACCGAAGCGAAGTCTTAGTAATTTTTACCCGTTTTTACCCTTTGGGTACGGAACCCTAATAAAAGATTTTCTTTCCCTTTTTTTTACCTATCATACACTACTAGACTAGTAGACTTGCTATCATAGTTTGCGTGTGTTTCAGATCTTAAATTAATCTTCGCAACTGCATCAAACCAACTGGATAATTTATGGAATCTCGTACGAGATATGCACAACGACATTAAAACTATAACTTTGACTACAGCCGGAACTAACGTAGAAATGACCATGGGACCTGTATTGAGCCGAATTAGAGAAGGTATTTCAAAATACGCTGTTGATAAATTTTATTTCACCGCTTTATATCTATGGCTTTAAGGCTGTACCTAAAGTGATTTTAATAGTCATTTTAATATTCGACACATTGATTTTCAGTTGGCCGAAGAGTAGTGAATCCTCTATGTGGAGCCGATTTTACAGCTGGAGTTTCAGGCACGAGACGTTTCGACGACTTTATTGAGCCTGGTTACACTAACTATTACTCTGTCAGCCCTAACTATTTTTATGGACCCCACGATAACAGAAGGATCAGAATTGTTCGTAGTACTGTAGGTTCTTCAAATCTAAGAGTTTGCTATTCTCGATCTGTTCCACTACCGGGGTAAGTAAAAACTATATAATTAATTACTGCTCTATTCCTATTTTATAAATACAAAATTTGCTTTGGTTGTTGGTTACCTGTTCACGATAAATAGACTTAAATAAAGTAGGTTGGTTTCTAACGCTTATGCGCCTAGAGGTGTTGAGATTCTCAACGCACTACGGTATTAGGTACTACCCTAGCTATTTCAACATGAGAAGGACAGGCTATTTTTATCCCAATAAATAGTACTAATAAATAATGTTGGCGAGTTTCCGCCTGCCATTTCTAAGTGTTTGTTAGACATTATTACGGCAGGCCCCATAGTTTCCCAGTAGCTAGTCCATTACCATCCCATCACAGTAATTTTCTCCTGTAGTTTATCAAAATTTCTATCGAAAACCGGAGGTTGTCCTTGGCTGCATTTTATAGTGCAGACAAGGATAATCGCCGAATTGTTGTTCAAATTATTAAAAGGGGCCTCTACGTGTTGACTTCGGCCCCACGCATGCCTTCCGATGGTCCGGGGCTTCATAGCCCCGTGATATGGGAGCGATAAATAATGTAAGAAGAAACAGCAATTGTAGCTAATGTGCACCGGAACGTGTCCTAAACATTTAATAATGATTAAACATCCTTATTTATTGCAGTGGTAGTAACACAACAGTCGTTGGTGTAGAAGATAATGCTGTTACCTGTCAGGTTATAGGAACGAGTGGAAACGCTAATGTAGAGATTGGTCTACAAACCGCCTGCGATGCCTACTGGACCATTAACTCTTGCCCACCTCTGTACCTTTCAGTTCAGGCTGAAAGTACTGCGGCTAACCCTGTCGCGTCTGCTATTTGCAACGGTAAAAAAAACATAATTTTAAACTCTACTAATATTATTTTGAAAGTTGGTGTGTTAGTGCGTGTGTTTGTTCTTCCTTCAGGTGAAAACTACTGAACAGATTACGATGAAATTCGGTATGTCAATAGGTTGAGACCTAGATTAAGACTTGATCTCGATATTTAAACGTCATCTGGACTTACGTGGATGAAACCGCGCAACTAATGAGTAAGTACTTAATTCATGCTCTGACTGGAAATAATTATATGTAGGAAGTATTTACACCCTAGAAGCTGGTCTGGTAGACAGCAGTGCAACTTAATAATTGGTTGCTATATTTTTTTATTATTTCAGACGTATCAGCCTGCAGATTCCCATACAATATCAGGTATCAAGTTGAGATTGAAGATTTTGGCTGCTTCAGCGGATCAGCTGGCGTTACTGCTAGTCTAGTTATTATTTTATCAGCCTATGTTTTAACATTGTTCTAATTTTGTATGAAAAACTTTATAGTCTTTATTATAATAATTAAGTCACCTTTAGATACCTAGTATTAGGTTTGCCTTCTTTACCTACCGATTTTATAATTTATGGTTAGTGAGATTTCAAGAATTAAGCCACTAAGTGCTCTTATGCAAATGACAAACTTTGTTTAGAACTTGGACATCACAGGTAGACAATTAGACATTACATTTATAATACTTCGTTAATGTGTTTAGTTCGTAAATCGCCGTAGAAGCAGAATAAGAACTACCTACATAAATGACCATCAAATATAGGTACGCAAGTGGTTCCTAGGATATAGTGGTTAAATGTAATTCCTTAAAGCCTGCTTA
Organism: Idaea aversata; assembly: GCA_907269075.1. Lineage (NCBI taxonomy): Eukaryota > Metazoa > Arthropoda > Insecta > Lepidoptera > Geometridae > Idaea > Idaea aversata. Next base: position 7,549,121 of record OU026085.1, read on the forward strand.
AATCTACTTTTATTTTATATGCATACCTACCTATACTTACCTACCTACAAACTGTGAGATAATAAGTAGATCCTACAATATATTTTTTACATTGTATTGTGTAGTGAAATAAGAATTTTATTTTAAGTACCTAAGTAAAAATACCTACAAAATACTTGAGTTTTATTATTTTTAAAATTATAATAGGTACTCCATAATAAAATAGTGTTTTTCTGGAGACTTTGTATCAAGCAAACATTACAAAATTATGATAAATTATAGATTAGCTATGTACTTATTAAAGAGCACAGTAATCCTAGAACTTTGAAAATATTTTCTCCCGCCCTTGGTTCCCGCCATTAATCAAGAAACGGAAACTGCTAGGGTAAAAACCAGAAAACGGTTTTTACCCTATCGCAAGTTTATATATTTCGCTTACCTAAAAAAAGCTTAAAACAACATAGCTCTTTAATATAAAGACATAGAGGAATCATAGTATAAAGACGAAATATTATTATGTTCTACCTATTTAAAAAAAAATCTTGGTAAATGTCTGAATCGCATTGGCTGCATAACTTCGCTGCATAAACAGTTGTGCGAAGCCATTATTTAAAAAAGGCGTCAGCTGTTAGCTGCCAAAGATCAGAAACGTCAACGTCAAACTTTGATTTGACATTCCAATTGCAGAAAAACAGGGGTATTTTGTTTGTTTTGATAATTTTACGCAATTAAAAATTAATTAAAAGCCATGTCGGGAGAAGACATTGATAATTTAGATCGAGGAGATAATGATGGACAAAAGCCCGACAAGATGTTCACCTTGAAGAAGTGGAATGCTGTGGCAATGTGGAGTTGGGACGTAGAGTGTGATACCTGTGCTATTTGTCGCGTTCAAGTTATGGGTAAGTGGAGAAAAATCTTAGATTTAATGTATTGAGTACATACTCATTTCAAACCTTTTGTTGTGCTATAAATTATACCAAGATTTGGCTATGAGAACTACCTATTTCGTGGCATAATTTGTGACTATACTACTCATAGCAAAGCTTTATAGGTTCAAAATACCTACCTACTACATAATCATAATCTACCCCCGTATTCGACATGCTCAAGTCGTATGAGCTGTAAGTAATTAACTAATGATTGTACGTATGTAATACCTACAGAATGTATATAGCAGAGTTAATACGAAGCCAGTAATGCTGGCGCCGGTATTGCAGACTAGCCAGCGTTGGCTTGGCCCCTGTTGTTTAGGCGAGGCAATTCATTCACTGATTTTTCTTCGGGAGTGCACACGTTGGATCACTACTTGAAAAATAGACGGGTGCTCTATTCTCTCCAGCGTTGGCAGCCAGCGCTGGCTTGGCTTAAAAAAAAACTTTACACAAGGCTAATACCAAACCAGTGAGACTGGCATCCAGCGATAGCCTCGTGTAAACTAGGCTTATTATATTAATTATATCTTTAATAACTACAAAGTGTAATTCAGCTGTAATCATTACTTATTTTTACACACTACAACTTATTTTTTTACTGCATAATTACTTATCCATCAGAAATATTATCCATAGTTATTAGATCCATCATCATTATGTATGAATAAAAATGATTATTGCACACAAAATAAGTGACTATTCTAACATGTTCAAAATTTTGTGACTGTCTTCGGCCAAATATTTATCTGGCCAAATCAGACTTTTGTTACTTACTTTTCTTATTATTTAGCAATAAGTATTGTTTCATGTCATTGTAACCAGAATCCTGCAATGCCTGTATTATACTTACTTAGTTTCTAAATCCTTACTTACGTTTGATATAAATTTGGAAAATCTGATACTAAATGTTGTACCACACCAATCAATTAAAAAGAAAAATGAAATGGGTACAGAACTAGTGTTGACTGGGCATATAAACAACACAAAATATTTTGCTAAAATAATTTATTATATTAAAAGAATTCACTTTCTCATAAATTAACTATACCTACCAGTGGCAGATCCAGGAGGGTGTCGACAAAAATTGCTACCAATCAATAAGTTATCACTACATAGTATAAAATAAAGTCACTTTTCGCCGTCCCTATGTCCCTATGTATGCTTAGATCTTTAAAACTACGCAAAGGATTTTGATGCGGTTTTTTTAATAGATAGAGTGATTCAAGAGGAAGGTTTATAATATGTATAATACATGCATAATGAAGCCGTGCGAAGCCGGAGCAGGTCGCTAGTTTATGTATAAGCCACTTAGAATTTAGAGAGAAATGGAACCGAGCAAAGTAACTGACCGCAATATTCTCAATTTTTTTTAAAGATGTTACCAAGTATAAATTTCCTAGAAATAGCGGATCACTTCTGAGTGTCTAGTATAGGGAAGTTTGGCTCAGTCTATGAGCAAACAATTGAGGATAGGTGCGAAATTTGTCATGGCGTTCAGAAAGCCTTCCTTAGGTACTTATACAAGCGAGAGTTTGGCTACTACCCCTATATGTATCCTACTCAATTCATCCTAGGCTGCGTTAGTTATAATTCGTTAGAGGTTCGCCGCGCTTACGATCAAATTGTGACGTGTCTAAAAATTCTTCGTGGGATCATCGACTCTCCGGACTTAAACGAGATTCTTTGTAGACTCTTCTCTCCGAACAAATACATCCGTGGCCGGAAACATTCTCTCCTGGCAGTACCTGCATCTCACACGGCGAGCCACTCGAAGTCTCCCATCCTACGTAGCCTAACCGCCATTAACGCTCTCCTGGATTCGGAACCTGAATGTGATCTGTTTGCGGATGAGTGGAGATCGATATTGTCAGTGTGTTTGAAGTTTTGTGAGAGGTATGCATGTTAGCGTGATCAAATTTTATTTTGTCTAAGTCAATTAATATAAATGGTATTGTATCGTTTTAATTGACTATAATAAATAAATAAATAAATAAATAAATGGCCAGCCATGACAAATTTTGGTTCCCGGACTGGAATGATTTGGGAGGGGTGGTAGAGCTTGAGCTTCTGTATCCGCCACTGCCACCTACTTTAAATATAATTCACTGCATTTCCTTTTACAATAAGTACAATAAAGTAATGCCTAATACCTAAGAAATGCCAATTAAATTGAAAGTTCAAATGTCTGAGTCTGGTTGAAAATAATAACAAAACTCGAATCGGACACAAAAAAGTAATATTAAATAGATAAGTAAGTACTTGGCAATACTAACTGTGAACATTTTTTTGCAATCTTATCTGCAGAACTCTAAACAAAATGAATGGATTTGAATTTGATCATGAGTATCACAGACAGATACTGTTGAGATTCACAGAAAGATTTCTTTGTATTCATAAAATTAATCCTATAAAAATTCACAAAAATAGTATCTCAATCTATCTATACAAATATATTATGTCAATGGAAGATCTATGCTGTTAGATTATTTAAATAATTATTAACATGATGAAACTAACATCCATTTGGCATTGGTTTAATGTTAGCAATGGAACTCATCCTTCTTCGTCTTGTAAATTCTTTGCCAGTCATTTTGTGTTCAATTTGTTCAAGACTTTCGCCTCGTGTTTCCGGCACGCAAATTACAACAAAAAACAAACCCACAAAACATATACAACCGAACAACCAAAACGTACCAGCTGGGCCAATTCCTTCAAGAATATTGTGAAAAGTTTTAGTGACAGTAAATGTACATAACCAATTGAATGCGGTGCATATTGAAGCAGCATTGCCTCTTATTTTGGCTGGTAAAATCTCGCCCATCATCAACCACGGTATCGGGCCGAATGCTAAAGAAAAACCCAACAGATAAACCATTAGACTTGCCAAAGGTATCCAGCCTAAATTCGAAACGTCTAATTTTAAATCGGTTTGTACATAGAAAAATGTTCCCAATATTACTAAAGTGAGGGTCATAGTCACTGACGATATGTACAACAAAACTTTACGGCCCGCCTTGTCGATCAGAGCTGTGGCAAGGAACGTGGAAACAAAGTTAACTATACCGACTATTATTGTTGATAATCTTTCGTCAACTGCACTGCCGGACATCTTGAAAATTTTTACAGTGTAAAATATTACGGCATTGATGCCCGAAAGTTGTTGGAAAGTCATCAAACCTAAACAAATTAAAATGGATTTCATATATTTCATGCTAAAAAGTTCTTTGATAGTTGTATCCACAGCTGAGGTTTCGACGTCGGCCAACGCAATATCCCGTAATTCGTTGTCAATTTTTGCATTCTTCCCCCTTAACCACTGCAGAGCTTTTCGAGCTTCTTCTTCACGACCTCGTGTAATATACCATCTGGGTGTTTCTGGGATCATTAACATTAAAACAAAGAAAGGTACCGGCAAAGCAGCACCAAGATACGCCAGTTGCGACCAGTCTAGATACTTCCCTACTAAGTAACATATCAAAATACCAATGTTTCCTATAGCAGTGGGAAATAAACCTAACGTTCCGCGGACTTCGGGCTGGATAGTTTCGCCTAAATAGACGGGAAATGCTAACGAACCGACCCCGACACACAAACCGCATATAGCTCTACCAACTAGCACCAAGTGTACAACTTTTGCACTAGCGATTAAGATCCAAGCAATAAAAAATGGCGGGGCAATAAACAAAATGGTCCTTCTTCGGCCAATGTAGTCTACAAGTGGTCCTCCAATAATTCCTCCTGCTAACGCAGCCAATGGCATCACACTGCCGATCCAACTTGCCTGTAACAAATTATTTATTAATAAAATAGTTTAATTTAGTCAAAAATCTAAATAATGAACCATATATTTACCTGTTCCTCGTTTATTTCTATATCTTTACTGTCTTCCATTGATGCGAGGGCTGGCGATGTGTACGCGGACGAGAATCCCACAATCATGGAACCCATAGACACCGCCACCGCTGCCAGCACCTGAAGTTTTAATACCGAAACAACTTTTGAATACACCATGGTATAATAGCATGAAATATTAACACGAACCCCGTTTGAGTGACAAGTATCGCTGTTAACATTGCATGAGGCCTAATACTTATAGACGACAGTTTAATGAAACATTTTGTTACGTCACGTTAGTATAACAATTATAAAATATTGTAGGAAATGCAGTAATATCGAATGTATTGCAGTTCTGAGTAGCATAGCACGTATTGTATGTAAGCAATTGACCAATTGCACATATTTTGTAACGAGCCTCCAACAATCAGGCAATTGAAACAGGCACGACGACGACGCGCCACGTTATGACGTTATTCGCGAGGAGGTGTGCGCGCTGCTGACCGCCTACGATTAATTTAAGCAATCATTGACTCTGATTGTGTCCACTTACACGTCCTCGCAATATATCAATTGTACAACATTAATTAGGTATCATTCTCGTTTTCGTAACAACATATACAAAATATTTATAAAAACGCATTATAATGCTAGAGTTGTACAATAACCGGCCAAGTGCGAGTCTGACTCGAAGGGTTCCGTACCTTTATATACTGTTTTTAGTAGGTATTTGTAGTTATAGCAGCAACAGAAATACATCTTTGAAAATTTCAACTGTCTAGCTGTTACGGTTCATGAGATACAGCTTGGTGACAGACAGTAAAGTTTTAGTAATAGGGTTCCGTTTTTACCCTTTGGGTACGGAACCCTAAAAAAGAGTATGTTTGATAACTCTATCAAACATACTCTTTTTTAGGGTTCCGTGAACCGGCATGCAGCATCGCATTTACTGGAACGTATACTCATACGTTCCAGTAAATGCGATGCTGCATGCCGGTTCATTACGAATTCTCATCAGATTTAACAAGCTCTAGAGATCATACGGGCACTCCGATCTCGTAGAAGTATGTTAAATAATTGTAATAAGCATTTAAAAAATCGCCAAGGTGCTACGGGTATTTACAAATTCATGGTTATCTTATAAAAAATAATAAAAATATTTACGTTTATATCTTTAATTGCATGCTTATTTGCATACAAAACAAAAAATACTTAACATTTTAATTGACTCCAAAGCTCTTCCATAATAGTTCTTAATTCAGTTATTCTTTGGTACATGTTTGTTTTTATCTTATTTTACGCAAGAGTATTGACTAAGTATAAATTGTAAAGTTCAAATTACGTCAGCTATTCGTTAAAATTATAAAGGTAACTTAACTTCTAACTTCCTAAAGGCTGGCGGGCGGGCGGGCGCAGCAAAAAACAATTAATAAATCGGTAACTTAGAACGTATTACTACAAAAATAAATAAATAATAAATAAATAAATATGGCAGGACACTCCACACATCGCCATCTAGCCCCAAGCTAAGTAACTAGACTTGTGTTATGGGTGCTAGACAACGGATATACTACTTATATACTTTTGTTTTGTAAATATATACTTATATTACATAGAAACAACCAGACTACAGAAAAATATCTAAGCATAAATACTTGTCTGTGGCGGGAATCGAACCCGCAACCCTATGTTTGGCAGTCCGGCATGGTGACCATTGTGCCAACTGGGACGTCAAAAACTTGCATTATGTTTTGATTGTAAGTATACTGATACTTTTTTGGAGTAATGCGTTCTAAGTTACCGATTTATTAATTCAGTCAGTACAGAGCCCCGAGGTTTCACCCGCGCAAATCCCGATTTCATGCGAATATCAAACTAGTGTTTATGAAAATAGGCCAAGTTGTTTTAGAGCCTAACAAAAATACAAAAAAGAAAAAAATCAATTATCTTCCTATAAATAGATGTAACTTATCAAAAACTAAACACCCACCTGTGAGAAAGTATATTTAGGTTCTTCATAGTCACTCGATTTAACCGTAATACTGTAATGTGTATCAGCTCTCATTAAAACCTTCATTTTTATATATTATTAAGTACTTATACATGTGAAACCTCACTGCACAGTTAAATATTTTGTAAATGTACAATCGTCATTAAAAACAGTGTATCCGACATAAGCAACTGAAGAAATGATTGTTTCGCGACGCATGTCGCCATTTATATGGGGACAATTGATTGACAAAACTGATTGGCTTTCGAGGCTGTGATAGTCAAAACATAGTTCTAAAATATGCGAAAGGAATAGACACGAATGTAGTTGTAAGCCTTTAATGACAGGTTTGACTTTTTGTTGCTTTTGAACATTGAAATAAGCACTTTGAAATAGCAAAATTAAATGTCTGGTCCGTAGGTATTTCTGCGCCTTTGTGCTTAAGATTTATTATTATTTTTAATTCAGTTCCTTATTTTTTATTATAGTAGCCTAACTAGGCTACTACTAGATGCTAGACTTATTATTAACATAAATAATTACGATTTGGGGTTTTGCACTCTTATCCAACATCTTAGAATAAGTCAATTTTATATTTAATTTGAAGTCAGTAAGGGCAGATCCTAGAACAGCTGTAGCTACGTTAAACGTTCCTAAGAGACATTCCCTTACTTTAAATTATTAACGTCTTATTTTTTTTAAATTTAGTACCAACAGTTACCCAGAACAGAAGCATTTAAAAAAAAAACTTAAATTGAGCTAGTTTCGAATAAGGAACAAATCGCTCTTAAAAAAAACCAACATAGGTTGGAGATTCAAAAACTCCGCAAATCGCGAAAAACTATATACAAAATCTTCACGAAGTGAGCCTTCAAAGATGGGCTAATTACGTCATCGACTTTTTTCGTGAGTCAATTCAAAGTAATGAAGAAAAATGTTTATTTTTCTCAATATATGGATTTTCGAATTAAACCATAGAGATTATATTTTTTACATACTGGAAACTGTCAAGAAACTATTTTCTGTCGTATAAAACAAGCGGTTTTATCTAACAACTAGCAGGTCTCCGCGTTTTCACCCTCGTAACTCCCGACCCCTTGCGGGAATATTGAAATAAAAAATAGCCTATAGCGTTCCTCGACAAATGAACTATCCCACACAAAAAGATTTTTTCAATTCGAACCAGTAGTTCCTGATATCAGCGCGTTCAAACAAACAAACTCTTCAGCTTTATAATATTAATATAGATTATAAAGTATAAAGTATAGTACTAAATTTTCAATCAGTTTTCCCTTCCTTCCTTTGACCATTATAAATATTGTGATTGTGTACCTATAATAAAGAGCATCTACGTACGCGTTCGATTTTATAGGTTTTAAGTAAAATAGATATATGTATGTGTTTAACGTAACTAGGATAGACCTTTCCTTTCTTCTTAGCTATAATATTTATAAAACCTCGTTTTTAATATTATTCTGAGGGCAGATAAAGCGCTTACCTAACTAAAAACCCACAGAACGAATGCAGGACAACACAGTTTAAGTTGAAATTAAAACAATTTTTTTATAGCGTGTTAATTTCAAGTTCTGTTTATAGTTAGATATCCATGTCTATGTTATGATAAACACGTTTTATAGTCTCAACCATTAACATGGCACATGCTGGATTTGTTTACTATTACCTACTAGCCAACGTCGTCGGTGCATGGTCCGTGCTTATTGCTGATTAAATATTATCAATATGTCATCTTCACTATCACTACATAGTATAAAACAAAGTCGCTTTCTCTGTCCCTATATCCCTATGTATCTTTAAAACTACGCAACGGATTTTGATGCGGGTTTTTTAATACATAGAGTGATTAAAGAGGAAGGTTTATATGTATAATACATGCACAATATAGCCGTGCGAAGCCGGGGCGGGTCGCTAGTTCTTTATATTTCGATAATGACATAATGAAGTTCAATGGAAAAAGTAGGACGGGTAGGAAAAGTTTTTGTTCCACTGCTGTCTTTCTACCTTCACTTGCGTCCCTCGAAGACCCCCGTTTATTTAGGAGTCTTTGAGTCATAAGCATATAGGTATCTTCTAGGACAGCGTGTTACATCTTAGACCGCATCGTCACTTACGTCGTGTGAGATAGTGGTCAAACGCTGACCTATTATTATCTATACATATAAAATGCTTTGTCCTGAATGACTGACTGACGGGTCAACGCACAGTCTAAACCGCTGATCGTAGAGACCTGAAACCTGGAGGTCGTGTTCTTTGTATCACGTAGGCACCCGATAAGAATGGATTTTCAGAAATCCTACCCCTTAAGGGGTGAAAATGGGGGGCGAAGTTTGTATGGGACAACGTGATTGGTCCAATCTACTTCAATTTTTTTTATTTTTACGCGGACGAAGTCGCGGGCAATAGCTAGTTAAATAGTATAAAACAAAGTCACTTTCCGCTGTCTGTCCCTATGTATGCTTAGATCTTTAAAACTACGCAACGGATTTTGATGCGGTTTTTTTAATAGATATAGTGATTCAAGAGGAAGTTTTATATGTATAATACGTGCATAATATAGCCGTGCGAAACCGGGGCGGGTCGCTAGTTTATTATTAAAAAGTAAAATAAGTGTTGAAGTCTAATTGTAATTGCGTTAATATGCGTCGTCGTCAAAATGTACAATGGTAACAATGGACAAATAAAATAAAGAACAAATAAATATAAAAAAAACTAGTTTTTTTTAAACTAGGTAACATCAATTTCGGTTTGTCTTTGATAAATTCGGTTCATACTCTTCACCTCCTGAGACCAGCTACTTGAATGGAATGGGTTTGAGGATAGATTTTTTATCCCATAAATTGGTCCCATTTGGGCCTTAGGTATAATTATAATATGGGACGTGTCCAAGAGTCACTAATCTCTTTCAAAGTCACGCAGTTCCAGAATTGGTCACTGGTAATTTAGGTACTATAATAATTTAACATTTAACAAAAAAAATCTCTTTCTTGGATTTTAAACATTTACTGTTTGTCCAAAAAATTTGAAATTAACGCCAATAGTTTTAACTGGAAATAAATAAATATTGCAGGACATTCCACACATCGCTATCTAGCCCCAAGCTAAGTAACTAGACTTGTGTACCTAGACAGCGGATAATATAATACATACTTATATAATCTATACTAATATTATAAAGCTGAAGAGTTTGTTTGAACGCACTAATTTCAGGAACTACTGGTTCGAATTGAAAAAATATTTTTGTGTTGTGATAGTCTATTTATCGAGGAAGGCTATTAATACGCTATTTTATATTTCGATATTCTCACGGGATCGGGAGTTACGCGGGTGAAACCGCGGAGCGCTGCTAGTACTTATATACTTTTCTTTTGTAAATATATACTTATAATACATAGAAACAACCAGATCTCAGACAAATATCTTAGCATAAATAGTTGTCTGACGTGGGAATCAAACCCCTGCCTGTGTTTGGCTGTCCGGCATGGTGGCCAACTGTGTCGTCCAAATATGTATAATAAAATAATTAAATCAGACTTAAAACCAAAGTTCAATCGGTTTAGTAATTTTTAAGACACATTAATTTTACAAACTATGAATTCGTTTTCTACTGTGCAGCCCACTCGATTCCTTTAATTTTTCTTCCAAATAGGTACATACTTTTTGTCCTTTCTTCCATTATTATAAGTAATGGAAAAGCTGATATTTTATAGATTTGTAGATCATCTATTTTTTTTAATATAACGAACGTATTTTTAACACGCATTTATTAGTTTCACCTGTATGTTTGCTTGCTTGTTTGTATGTATGTAACCGACTCCTTTGGGCACGATTTTGCCCTACTTAGAATGATCAGATTTAATTCAAACTTTGCACACTTGTCAAAGACCGATGACAATGCAATATTATGATAACATGGTGCTGATCTGATGATGGAGCTGGAAGGTGGTCATAGGAACTCTGTAATAAAACGACGAAACCCTATCGAGTTTGGGCTCGTTAGAATCGTCTTGACTCGTCAAGACGATTCTAACGAGCCTAGTTTGTCTTTCAATGGTAACCAGGGTCTGATGGTGGAACTGGAAGGTGGTCATAGGAACTTTGCAATGAAACGACACAACCCCGTCGAGTTTGGGCTCGTTAGAATCGTCTTGACGAGGAGTTTGTCTTTCAATGGTAACCAGGGTTTGATCTAACATATTTCGGTAATAAAGACCAAAAATTATAAAATAAATTAATAGTTTAAAAAAACTAAAAAAACACGCTTAAAAAAAAATCCAACTAAAAAAATAGAAAATAAAATTTAATAAATTTGGATTAAGAATGTTGTAAATAGTAAGCGTGTTACATTGTGATTGCAAAATAAAAATTAAGAAGGTGTAGCATCACAATGTAACACGCTTACTATTTACAACATTCTTAATCCAAATTTATTAAATTTTAATATTTTCTATTTTTTTAGTTGGATTTTTTTAAAGCGTGTTTTTTTTAGTTTTTTTTAACTATTAATTTTCTTTAATACTAAAGTAGGTTAGATACTCATTATTACTCATATCTCGAGCAAACTTTTTATTTATTTATTTTACCTTAGAATCGATGACCTATACATTTAACTAAATAATTTAAATTATTGCAGTTTCATTGAACTAATTCAAATCGATTAAAAACAGATTCAAGATGAAATATTAAACAAAATATGTTCTAACCTCGACTATATCGGAAGCATATTTTTTAAGAAATGCAATCAACAATAATTCATCATCATCAACAATTTATTCCGCTTGATACGAGCAAAATCCGAAAACCGAATCAGTTTTTAATCGGTTATTTCAACTAAAACAGTTAAATTAGTGTCTGACTAGTAGAGGTCAGTCTTATCTTTGTCCTTGTATGTTGGGATTATTTTATGAGATATGTATTGATTGATAAATTAAAATTATTGACATTTTAAATAGTTTCAGACAGGGTTAAGGAGTCATTTATGGCGCAGTTTGGTCAAACTAATTTGTTGTTTAAAAACCGACCTAGTGCGCGTCTGACATTTAAATTAGCACTTTATAATTTTCACAAAATCCTAATATCCATTAGGATCGTCGAAAAAAAAATCCTTTATATTTTATTCCAATATTTTATTTTACCACTTGGTCGGCGTGATTAATATGTTTGCCAAATTGCAGCTGTCTGTATGTACTATGTAGGTACATAGTACATACAGACATAGCACTAGGAGTCTCTTGTGCTATGCCGCGGACAGACGGAAAGACATTGCGAAACTATAAACGTTTCTTGTCAGCAATGGAACCCTAAACAGGCCTTTGATAATCTGAATCTTAAATTATAGACTAGTTTGACAAGCAGTCTATTTTAACGGCAGGTATTCGTTTCCATATCTTCTTACTTTATGACGGCCTCTGTGGCGCGTCGGGCGAACACCCGACTGCGACGCAGAAGGTTGCGGGTTCGATTCCCGCCGGGAACAAGTATTTATGCTGACCATAAATTCTTGTTACTGGTTCTGGGTGTTTCCTATATGTATAATATGTATATATTTACAAAAAAAAAAAGTATATAAGTAGTTTATCCGTTATCTGGCACCCATAACACAAGCATTAAGTTGCTTAGCTTGGGGCTGGATGGCGATGTGTAATATGTCCTGAAATATTTATTTATTTATTTTATTATTTACTTTAAAAATAAATAATGAAACAAAAGTAATAACGTAAGATTATTTATTTATAAACACTAAAACAATAAATATTGACTTCGTAATATACGAAGTCTTTTTTTTTTTAAATAAAGTTCCTAAAGATACTTTATTATCAAAAATATAATCACTTAAAAAATAAACCTTTGGTCTAAATACCTTAATTTATTTTGTCATGATATTAGATATAGAACAGTAAAACAGATCTTCAAATTATTAATTATAAAATAAAAATAAGTACACAATGAAAAGGACTCATTTAAATTTGATTTTACACGAGTATCATTACCAAATAAATGCTATAAGTACCTATAGAAGTCTCCGAATTACACCGAAATAGAAGAAAACATTAAATATAAGAGCTCGTCCCAAATGAACAAGTAATTTTAATTTACAAGTTTACATGTAATTGACTAACAGATTCTCAATCTAGGAACAAGAAATCATAATTACAAGATACACAATTAAATGTAGAGCAGAATGCCGGTACTACTTCCTACAGGAACTATCATTTTGATTAACTAATTTCACTATATTTACATTCGATTTATGAAAATCTAAAACTACGTTCCCAATCAGTCTTCAGTTTACACTGAAATTTCAGCGCTTCATTTTCCCAACATCAAAAATATAATCTTTCTTTATTTGGAATGTCTTATACTTAGTTTTCGATGTTTAGCACGGATTTTGTATTTGCTTGTTGATGCTTCTTACTTTACGTGAACCACCTGTTAGTTTCTTTTCGATTTCCTCCAAACTCTTTCCACGAGTCTCAGGTACAAAGAAAATTACAAATAGTAATCCCAGTACACATATCACAGCAAACAACCATAAAGTGCCGTACATATTGATAGCTTCAATGATGTTGTGGAATGTCTTTGTAACGATAAAAGTGCACGTCCAGTTGAAACCAGTTGCCAAAGACGCAGCGGTGCCACGAATCCTCGACGGCAGAATCTCTCCCAACATGAGCCATGGGATAGGTCCGAAGCCAATAGAGAATCCCAAAACGTATATTACCAGACATGCCAGCGGTAGCCAACCGTATTGACTGACATCCATTTTAGCGTCTCTTACGTAAAAATATGCTCCTAGTGCTACCAGAGTAGTAATCATTGAAATTGAAGATACATAAAGTAACATTTTTCTACCCAGTCTGTCGATTAAAGCTGTGGCAATAAAAGTCGACACGAAGTTAACAATTCCAATGATGATACTGCATAGGTTTTCGTCGATTGTACTACCAGACATCTTGAATATTGATGCAGCGTAGAATATTACAGCGTTAATACCACTTAGTTGTTGGAATAGCATCAAACCCAGTGAAATTAGTACAGCGCGCATATATTTCATTGAAAACAGTGTCTTGAAAGCGTTGCCTTTGGTTCTATCTGCTTCTGCTTGTGACCGGGTGAGATCACGCATTTCCTTCTGAATGTCGATATTCTTTCCACGAAGCCATTGTAAAGATTTTCGAGCATCTTCGGCACGGCCTTTAGTGACGTACCATCTCGGTGTCTCGGGAGTAACAAGCATTAGCAAAAAGAAGGGAATAGGTAGAGCGGCTCCAACGAACGCCAGTTTAGACCAGTCTAAGTAGCTACCGACGAAAAATGCTAATAAAATGCCTGTGTTACCGAATGCTGTCGGTAACAATCCCAGCGCACCACGGATCTCAGGTTGTATTGTTTCACCGAGATAAACAGGGAAAGCCAGCGATACAATACCGACGCATATTCCGCACAACACTCTTCCAGCAAATATCATCATGACGTTGGGTGCGTTCGCGATCAGCATCCAGCCCAAAAAGAATGGAACTGCAGTTGAACTTATGGTCGTTCTTCTTCCAAGATATTCGATGAGTGGTCCTCCAGCAATGCCTCCCACCAAAGCAGCCAAAGGCATTAGACCACCGACCCATGTGCCCTGAAAATAATAAAAACAACACTTAATAAATTACAAAGTTCAATTTGCAGTCGTTTTTAGAGTTCCGTACCTCAAAAGGTAAAGAAAGGAACCCTTATAAGATCACTCTCTTTCGTTTTGTCTTAATTTTCATTTACAAAGTACCTAGTTCTTAAAACTTTGTTTCCAAAAAAAAAAAATGTCGATATGTTGATTCAAAACGTACCTCTTCCTTAGTGATTTCAATAGTGCTGTTCATTCCGGGCAAGGCTGGTGAAGTGTATCCCGACGAAAAACCGACGATTAGAGACCCCATTGATACAGCAAACGCAGATAACAGCTAAAAAAACAATGTAATTATTAATTTTTAACATTTAATTTTAAGATCGTGTATATCTAACCTGCATAGAAATGTTTTTCATTATATTATACGATTTGTATGTTTCTAACTTCCGAACGTTTAACTGTTTTCATTCCACGTAGTCGCGTAGAGCTTTTCCGGAAAGCTCTGAGGTTTATGTGGGGTGGTTCAGTCTTTTTAAGTTCGCCTTCCCGTTGTAAACATACCACATGTAGAAATTTATCGATTATTCTCCGTATTGCATGTGAAAATTATGGCAAATAACTAAACTTTTTTTATTTCAGATTGAAAATCAGTTAACATACTTGTGACGCATATTTATTTTTAAAACTGCTTGGAAAGATATCTAACATTAATAACATAGTATTTTGTAGCAAATCTACGCGACTGTATCTCGATAATTTAACCGCACTGGTTCTAATGAGTTTAGTTCATGACTGACAAAATAACCAAGAAATGAATGTCCATTCATTACCCATTGAAAGAAACCCTTATCGGTGCACATGAATTTACTCAAATCAAAAGTGACTTCGAGAACTGTAATCGATTATTGTTTGTGAACGTAAAATTTTATGGCAGTCTGGAGATTTACCTATTGATTTCTAAGTAGGTAGGTATACTAGTTGAGCTGATAATTATTACAACTACAAATACTGCTACCATAAAAAATAATTAATTACCTGAGTCCAAAAATATATGCGTTGCGTTGTAGGTGCATACGGAGAGTCCCCATTGATCGCATAATCAGTTTTGACTTTATTGCTATCTATGCTTAATTGTTTCACAAATGGAATGGAGTTTCTCAAGTTGTCGTCTTTCGCGCTCTTTATTTCCATCTCCATTTTGTATTTAAACTGATCTCCTAAACTGACTTGACGAAGCTGTTGGAAATGGCTACGAGCTTTCTCGATGTCTTCGTCTTCGCTGCTGCTCTCCGTAGAGACGATTTCCGGGATCGCGTCGTAGTTCGGAGAGAACACTTCTTGTGATCCACAGGATGTGGCGAGGGATGTGCAGGTGGTCGAAGCTGACAACGTCCCTCTGGATGGTACTCGGGCGTACTTGGGACCGTTACCCCGGTACAACCTCTCTTCGTCGGCCTGTGCTCGGCGAGCTTGATCGCTCCCACCCTGGAAAATTCAATCACAAATTTATCATACACATTCATATAAACTCTATTAGCGATTAATGTATAACACTGAAACTTGTATAGCGATTATTTCCGCATCAAAAACATGAACTTTACCAATTAAGTAGATACCTAATTTGGACTGGTCACTCAAACGAACTGGACATTCGATACTGAAGTAGATGTTCGCAAACACACCCCATTTATTATATCCGCTATCTAATGTGCGTAACTCCGTCGAGACGATAAGAATTGTGACCTAAGGGAGTCGGAGGTCAGCTCGAGGAACATTGCTTGTTGACCACATATTATCATACCAACACTGCATGCTCTCGATAACCTACTGCAGATACCTCGACTACCCTGACCCTCATCACATGTTTATAATCCTCTATCCACCACTTTACACAGGACTTCCTTCCTTCACAGGCTATAATATTCTACGCACCGAGACATGTCGTCCTCAATAATCGCGACAAGGCTTAATGTTCCAGTAACGAGGCTTGCTTGACGTTATCGAACTATCGTCTGTTGTTATAATGATATTTGCAAAACATTGCATAAAAACATATTCTTTGGTAATCTTTAACTGAGCATTGATGAGTAATGATAAAAATGATAGTAAACCCTTTAGTAAACCAGGTATTGAATGAATTGATTAGCGCGCAATATAATAATTACGATTAAGTCTTCTTACCTCTTGCTCATTATGGAATGTATTGTAATATTTATAAACTTGTCCGTGTCTGACCAATCTCATCTAAAACGAATAATTTTGTTTACAAATAACGACCTTTGATAACGACTGATTTGAAATTGAAGACTTTTACGGCACTTGTCACTTGACAGTTTTAAGATTCGGATATTCACTAAAATTAAATGAGACTTTTTGGTCACTGCATGGGTCTGGAAAGACTGGCTCTTTATTAATTTCGGCAATTATGTACTATTTTCCTCATTATTTACTTGGTAACTTTCCTAAATTCTCCTAATTACCGACATGACGATGTCTTTAAAAGTTTAAATAAGGAGGTCAACAAATATTATCTTATTAAACAATATTTATTTTAAGATTAAAGAGTAAATAGGTATAAAGTACTTGTTATTCTATGTTGTTATTATTTCTCAGTAGTTTACTCTATAGTTTTTTGAAAGTCCGTAGATGGTCCGTAGGTACACACTTGGGCTTATCGATCTTTTCATAATGCAAAGTTGTGTTGACCATGAAACCATTGAAGACAGGGTAAAAGTCCACATGCAAAGACATCAAGGGATTGCCGCACTTGACGTATATAGGGGTATAGTAGGATCGGTTATTGGTTTCCACAATCGACGAAAATAGCATCCTAACCTACCTATGAATTTACTATGACCTACTACGAGTTATAAGATTTTTAACAACTACGGATATTTTCACAAAGTTATTTAAAACGAGATATTTATGTTTTTGTTTTTATTTTGTGGAGCACAATATATCGATGCGATTTTCATGAGTCTCAAGCACCATATTCACAAGCATTAGTCTCGTGAAAATGGTGCTTGAAACATCACCAGACGACATCTATGTCGCATTGGGCGAATACCCCACGCCTGCGACGCAAATGGTTACGGATTCGATTCATGCCTCAAACAAATATTTATGTACAGATATTTTTTTCTGGTCCGTGTGTTTTTTTTGTATAGCAAGTGCGTATACAGGGTGATTTTTTTATGTGGGCCTTCAGGGCTATATTATCCCAAACTATAAGAGATAGCGAAAATATGCTGGATAGTGTTGCTGATAGAGATCAACTCTTGGAAACAAACTTAATATGGCAAATCAAAGGAAAAAGCTCATTTTTGTAGTTTTCTACAATTTTCATTTTCCGTCTCTGGCGATATAATAGCGTTTGAGGCAAGGAAGGGAAGTAACTTTTTCCAACTTTATTAAATACATATGTTCTAAATTCTCTACATCTCTTAAAATTTGTAAAAAAAAACAGTTTATGTTTTTTGAGCAGCAGTTTGTTACGTCATCAGCCATACCTCCTCACTACATTTTTTCAGGGACAGTAGTATAAAAATTACAGAAGATTACAAAAATTAGCTATTTCTTTTGATTTGCCATACTACGTTTGTTTCCAAGAATTGATCTCTATCAGCAAGACTATCTATTGGTATAAAAATATTTGATTATTATTTTTAACTTTTTATAGGAAGAATATAGGCCCACATAAAAATTCACCCTGTATATACAAAAGAAAATAAAAGTATTTTATCCATTGTCTGGCCACTATAACACAATACTAGTTGCTTAGCTTGGGGCTAGGTGGCGCTGTGTGAAGTGTCCCACAATCCCTATTATATAAAATTATCATGTCGCGGTGTTAGTTGCCAAACTTCACCTAAACGGCTGAACCGATTTGTATGATTTTTTTGTGTATGTTCCCCTATATTTTGGCTTTATATATTTTTTGTATATGGCAAAACAACGTTTGCCGCTACAGCTACTATTTATATAATAAGTATTTATTTATCATCAAAATATCGAGCTTCACAAAATTCAACTAAATACATGGTAAATATCCCATTTCAAATAACTTTAGAACTGTGTTGTATATTTCAAACTTTTATTGAGTGCTATTTTAGTATTGTCGATTCATAAGCCAGTTTTTAAATCTAATTATTTACTTAATAACAAAGGCAACAAGCATTTTCAGTTTACCGAAATGCGACGTGTACCAGCTGTTTATATTTTTTATGAACCAGTAGCGACATCTGTTACTATAATTTAGTACCAACGGAAATAAAGAGCCATCTATTAGAATTTCAGTGAACTATTTACACGAAACGTTTCTGTATAAGTTTTTCTTAGGGTGTCGTTGCTATCGACTAACTTTTTGCGAAAATACTCTACAAATGTTACTAAAATGATAGAAGAGATTCTGAATCAGCAGTAATCATCTAATATTATAAAGAGATAATATTTTTTGTTAGTAAAAAATAGACTCTGAAATGATTGGTTCAGTATGATGATACATTGAAATCTGGCGTGAAACAGACGACGCTACTTTTTGTAGGTCTAGCTTAGATAGTTGTTAAACTAGAGGACAGTTTAATATTTAAAAAAATAATAAGCAATAATGTTGTTAATGTGCTTTCTATGCAAAGTAAATACTATAGTGCAGCGAGACCGCGACAGCCTTGCAAGGCCGTCCGGGTTCAGAGCCTCTAGCCTAGTCGATTACGTTAGTCCACTGACGGCTTTCCATCGACAACACATTAAAATATCTACATTCTCTATTATATTAACCGAAGGAAACATCGCCTAAGTATTTTCTATAAAGTTTGTTATTGTAAAGTGGTGGATTTCATAGGATTGTCGTTGCCAGGCAACCCCCGGCATCGACCGCAGTAATGCGCCTGCGGAAGCTGTCTCTACAGGTTTCTGCCGCATAGAAATTTCGCGAAGCCACAGTTGCCCACCGTCAAAACACTCACTAACCCCAATTTGTAACAGCTAGTCTTTCATGCAATATTCTAGATGTGAAAAATAAAATATGTGTTTTGCTTACCATTTCGATGGAGAGCTGCCTCAGGTAACCCATGATTTTCCCCATGGCGTTGGGGTTGTCCTTATTGAAACTCATTTTGACGCCTTCTCTTGAATGGTGTTACAGCAATGAGATTTCGTCAAGGAACGTCGAAGTGATAATGTCTATGTACAACACTCGTGGCAACGATATACTTTTGGAACTTTAATTGTTCCTTATAATCCAGGTTCGCAAAGGTTACCGGTAACCTGTAAACATCACTCGTTTACTTCAGTGTTGCGGATGTTATTGCCTGTGGATATCGCGCTACACCACAACCGCGATTTGACACAGTTTTCAGCGACACTTAATGAATATTTACAGTTTTTTGTTTACAGTTCACAAAACGATTTTCTAAAGTTCATACGATAAATTTTATATTTCCCGCCTCTGTCCTGCAAGGGTGCACAACATTCAATATTTGTAAACCTGCTCAACAACGAAAATGTTGGCAGCGCGTACCGGGTTCTTCAGAGCTCAAGTTGTCTATTAAAACTGCAGATGGCAGCGCGGTGTTTTATATAGGAAAGGTTGGTTCGGCGTGTGGCGCCCGCCGAGTGCCTCACCCCGCGCGCTCTCCTCCCCTCTGTGATATCGGAGTAAGGCACGGTACACAATGTTGATACTATGACATGCACTCTGCTCTATCCAACTATATCGCCTCAAATTTTTCAGATATTATCTTTATTTCAGATTATAATTTTATTGAAAAATGTTAAAGTAAACCGCAAATAAACACATAATTACTTTATTTTACATTACTTTTTTGGATTACATAATTTGATCGTAATTTAAGATATTCAGTCGTTGTATGCTTGCCGAACATTTCGTTTCCGAAATGTAGAACCGGCTTTATATGCGTCTGTATAGGTACGGTGTTTATATGTGTGAGCTTCAGTGCACACATACAATCGTTTCTGCGTACGTTTGCGTGTACCTGAATAATTTTGAATGTTTGTATAGTTTATTAGAATTTGATCAATTACATGTACCTCACCCCACGTTATTGTTCTACGTTAATTTATAAAACTTTACTTACTACTTACTACTTTTTTTATTTGCAAAACAGCCGAATGCTGACCTAGATTTTTAGAAGAATATCAAGCTTAGAGGGTAGTAGATGTTAGGCAAAGCTACTCCATCCTCACCTGAAAACGACCCATCTAAAAAAGTCTAGTTACTAAAAATGCCCATATACAAATACATAATGAAACAATTAATACAATATGAACTATAAAGCTGATGAATTAATTGTGGAACAACCGCACGAGTAACCATCTCGTGTGTAAAAGGCAGTTAAAATCTTCAGATAACTACCTATAGCCCTCATGCTTAAGTTAGTTTAGTAAAGTACACAACAGAGTATATTCGGAAATAATTGATTTCACACTTATTGACCATTCAATACACGCATATATACATATTCGTCACAGGGCACATGAGTAAAGAATCTACTCATGTGCACAGGGTACAGGTTTCGTCTTAGGCAGTATGAGTTTCAAAACTTCTATTTTACAACTATCAAATATCATATTTAAAAAAAAAAGTCAAGAGAAAATTCACTAACAAAAACCTTTTTTATTATATTCGTCGTTTCAGATATTTCACCTGCAGAGCCTCCTTGGCCTCCACTTCTTTATTATAATGAAGTCACTTAGTCACTTCCGGTTATTTTTGGAAAACCATTCACCCACCTACTGACTGAAAATGATTAAAATGATCAATTTGTCTTCTAAAACTACAAGATAACATAAAACAATATTTGCAATTACTAAATTAATCGTGTGACGCACTGTTTCATATTTGGGTGGTTGTTTACAATGTTTTAAAAAGAAAGTGAATATACCTAGTATTCAAAAATTTTCTTTGATATACATTATTTTATTACAAACTCTCAAAATATACTAAACTAACCCAATATTATTATGAATCGCTAATTATAATTTAATGTTGGTATCGCTAAAGCTTTATCGCCTTCAAACATCCGCTTTACAAAATTAGATCTTGATTTTATCGATTACCACAACTCACAAAACGTAAGTTCTGTAAATGGTACATTTTTTCTCATTATGTGCTGAAAAAATATACCATTCTAATTTACGATTAGGTTACTTGCCTAATTATCAAAAACATGCGAATCCTCACTCCCAATAAAGAACTTTAATTAAAGTCCTTAAAATGTCATTTGTTAAATTAAAAAAGACTAGAAACCATATACTAAATAGAAGCCTTTTTTAAAGTTCCAAAAAGCTTTTTTTGCCCAAAAAAGCAATCGCAAATGTTAATGAAGTTCCTATTTTAGCTTGTAAAAATAGGATTTTATATGGCAACTGATCAAACATCCCAATAGAAGTTATCCCAAAAAAAACTCTTGCCATTATAATTTTACGACTTACGTCAAATATTTACATAGATACTGTGACACACCTCTTTTTAATCTATTTGCAGTTTCATTGTTATTTTCGCTTACGAATACCTACTTTAGATTATATCTATATAAATACCTACTGACACACCTTTTAGATTTAACCTTGAGTACATTTCATATAATACAACAATTATTAATGCTTTGAAATCGTTAATAATGGTTATGCAATGTTAGGCAGGCGTGCTTAAATCGGTTACCGGCATTTTGACCTTAGTATGCCCTTCACACACACGCCTCTATCTTGGGGGTGTGTGTCATCCTTGGTGCGCATACGCCGCGCCGACATCGACACTCGTGAATGAGCCGTGCTGATACTGATACTGCTCTGGTTGACACACCCCCCACACTACGAGTATACTTACTCCATATTATGTTTTCGTTACGTCATTTGTAGAATGCTTGATCTCTACTCCGTAGAGCATAAGAAAATAATGTTCCATTGTTCAACATAATTTGCAATTAATCGGCTAAAATACCTGAAAATAACAATCATTATACGTAATAAATAAGCTATAAAGACGCATGTAAGTGTCTAGAATGATAATGTAGTTTTTTTGGAGTTACTGCATTCGGTCTAATGAGATCTGTTCTATCTAAATACAAAATAAATGAAGGTAAAAAAAGTTCATGATGCTCATTTGTGGTATTTATAGATAGGTATGGGAAAACCATGATGATAAAAATTAAACCTAAATTGAGTTACACATGAGTCATGAGTCATTTATCCAGTATTTCACGTCACGAATCTATAACCACGAGAATGCCATACATGACAATGTATAGTACCTATAAGTTGTGTTAAAATTGCATCAGGTGCGGCGCCTTGTCTAGTTGCGGTTTCATTTGAGGCTTATCTAGTACAAATGTATCACTATCATGTTAGGTAAATAAAGTACAATTGTGGTGGGTCGCAACGTGGTCGCAACGCAAATGGCAGACAAACAATTTTGTACGACGCATTCTGACTTGCTTTTATTGAACTAAATAAGCTACAAGACTCCGCTGATTCAATAGAATTAGTATTCTTTGCAGATATTTGCACTTACGTAACATTTTTGGTTTCCCAAAATTAATATCAAAAGTACTATTTCATGATATTGTATTGTCATCGAAATGCATCGACGACTCTACCGGAGCCTATTTTTATTTTCTAAACTCTTATCTTGAATTTGTGAGACATAATTTCTTCCATTGAACAACCTTGGAGTTTCTTTTTTATCTATATGTTCAAGTTTTAGGTATAAGTGACTCATGGATGCAGAATTAAGGCCATTATCTTTGTGGAAAGTTTCCGTGGACCAGACGCCATTGAACCGCAATGTCGTAGAATGTTCTAGCAATTTGTTATGTGCAGTTATATGGTTATGCCATAGGGACATAACTTGCGCTATGGACCAGATATTTAGTGTGAGTAGCGCGTGATCATCGTCACGTGCGTATGACGGGCCGTCTGTTTGCCGCGGCTAGTCGGGCCTTCGGTATTCCCGAAAGCTTCGTCTCTCTGACTCTCGCCCCCACAAACTCACACACACACGTGCCTCAAGAGAGTTTTCGCGATACGTTCACGTAGCTCTCTACGTCATCCATCAGCATCACAACACTGATTCGCTGAATATAATTAGTTCTACGACATAAATTTAAGTAGGCCGTGATGTCGAAACATTACATCATGTGACTATTGCAAAAATAAGATTGTTAATTTCTTAAACAGTTTTATCTAGGAAAACGAAGCTATAAAGCTACTCTTTTATCTTAAAGTTCTGCCTAATACCATATTTGTTTCTGAAATCACAGGTACCATTAATCATCATAAAACGGAAATATTTCCCGTTACTTACGTCATTAAGTTGCCGAAGTCGAAGGCGAACGAGATGCGACGTGATTCCTCACCTGTGTTCCTCACACGGACACACACAATCTTACACTTGTATAAATACGATATACGCTTACAACACACATAAGTCACTAACTTTACAGTCAAAAATGTCATGGAATATTACTAGCAAGATGGGGCGGGTCCCTATTTCAACTGTGTTCTCGAACGTTCCTATTATATGGAATGCGCGGTGGCTGATGGTGGTGCCCAAGCGCAACGCCATGCATATACAATAAACTTTGCCAGTTGCAGTTCTAAGAGCAAATCTATCAAGCCCGCTTATAGATAACTCTACCAAATCACATGCTCGGTTTAATGTTTTGACCTTAATGTTGAGTAACTGCATTATTGTTATTAATAGAGTCGTTTGCTTGTTTACTAAATAAGATTCAATATTTTCAGTGAAATACTAATGAAACTTCCGAAAAATCAATATTATTTCCGTTTCTTTAACTTAGTACACATTAGGTAAGGAATAAAGATTGTGCATTTTAGATTACTGTTAATACTTAGGTATATGCCTTAGGTTTTATGGCGTTTCTTTATAACGGAGCCTTTCCAAAGAAAGATAACAAAATGTTCTAATCATACGCAGACGCTATGTGTCACGCGTCTCGCAAAGAGGGGAGTGTCCTATCTTATCAAAAATTAATTGAGATAAATATCTGATTGAAATTTTCCATAGCGAATGAAAGTTACGACACTTGACTGCATGTAAAGTGGAAAGCTTATGATTACCAACAGTAATTGCCAACACGTCCGTTAAATCCTCGTAAATCGTAATGTAGATATTTAAATGCAGTATTGATGACAAATCGTAAACTAGGAAATTGTTTTTAACTTATTTGCAAATAATATGAATTACAATAAGTATAATAAAAAGTAAATAATCTAAAGTCCAAACTAATATTGAATAACAAAGTACATTGACGAAAAATTTTTACTTATGTAAATGTTATGCAAGTTGAAAAATATTTACCTATCCCAAAATAATATGTTATCATATTGAAAAAAATACCAGAAATTCACTATGTTTGGGACAAATAATAGCTTGAAGTTCAGTATTACAGTAATGGTCTTTAATCAGTTTTAGACTGATAGAAAGGTGTTATTAACATCCAATCGGGCGGGATCTATCAAATATTGTTTGTTATAGGTATATAATTGATAGTAAGCGTCCTTGTAACTAACCTGTGGCAACGGCTACCTAACTGCGCACAATATCAGGGACGATCGATAGTCACCTGCGCCAGCTCATAAAAAATTCAGCAGTTTGATAGGTCTGAAATATTCAGTCGTTCATGTTTCGATCGTGGAACAAATAGAATGATAATAATAGAACTTTGGTTACTAAAGAATAACAATAATCCAGAAAATAGATAGAAAAAGGACTGTGAGGAAATAGAGAGGAAGATCCTTTTTCGTAATCACAAAATATTAAAACAAGAGAATGTTCTGATCTGAAACTGCAAGTTTTTACTGTTATGGTGCAATGTTATTGCCGTAAACAATAACTTAATTCTTTTTTTGGATCTGTTTTAGAACTAGCCTCATACAAAGAGATTAAACTTATGCCTATAATATATATTTAAAATCTTTGACCTCATATAATTAGTCAGTTTTCACTGAACATAAAGTGTATATTTTCCATGACGTTTCACGAGAATATACCACCAATCCGGATATTCATAATGATATCGAAATCTGATACGTTAATTGTGACGTAAGATTAGATGGTGCGATGACTCCTATCTTGTATGATTATGAAAAAAAAAAACACGTCTTTGAGTAGCGTCAGCGAGCAGACAAAGCTAGTTAAATGTGAACCAAGCATGTCCTGTCCTTGCTAGATTTAACCGAGAGGTTCTTATTAAAATTCCATCAAATGGTCGTAAAAACTAGTATATGGGTATTAATAGAACGGAATCCTTTACTTTGCAACGGTCAAAGCTTGATCCTACGGATTTATCCAAGGTCTTATTTATTTATTTTGTATGCAATCTTGAGCGCATAAAACATTAATAATCTATCCATAAACTCCCTTGTAAGCAAATTCGATGCGTTCTCAATGACAGTGATTAAATATTCCAACGTGACACTGCACATTATGTATTGTTTAAGAGAGTGTATCTTAGTATGTGCATAGATTAAATATTAACATAACTGATTGCTATGCTATGGCGCGGGTTATCACAATAATTCCGTAACAATGGGTAACGATATATCGTACAATATTAAATATGTAATTAATTAATTGTCACCTGACCGCAAAGAAATTGCGTCTCATTTAATTAGAAGAAGAAGAAAATCAACGTCCTTGAAATTATGTTCTATGTTATGTTAATATTGAGAGTCCTTTGTCAAACTTTGGGTGTAAGTTTTAAAACGAGCTGGGTATTGATCATTATCACTACGTTTTATAGTAATGGCTCCTTCTAAAATTTCTTTTTTTTTAAACGAGTTCCGATGTACAGTATGGGTTATAAGTAAATGATCAGTTTGCTACAATAATACTATCAACAAGTATTGGAGTTACGACCTTCTTCTAATAGACGTTACACACAAACTTAAATACTTGAATTAAAAGTACTTAATGTGATTATTACTTTCAACATGTCTTCAGTTGGCCGAGTGGTATAAGCCGCTACCGCTACCCGCTACATCAACCAACGTGGGTTCGATCCACAGGTTACGTTGTTATAATGTTTAAATAGTGCTGCACAGGATTGTAAACGTTACGGTGGGCAGAGACTTTTGACCGTGGATTGTACAATTGTCCATTGAGATATCACCGAATATTGTCGACCCGACCCCAAAATTGTCAAATCGAAATAGGTACTGTCAATGTCAAAGTCTAGAAAACCTAACTTCTTTCAACAACTTCTTACAAGTCTGAAGGCAGATATTTAGATTTACGTAAAAATCGTAAAAATAAAAGTATCTAGTCATCGTCATCTTTTGAGTTTTTTCCTCACTCTGAGCAGCACCATCTATCGAAGAACTTGTTTAAAGTAGTTTTTTTTTTATTAAATCAGAAAGCCTCATTGTATATAGTTTTGTAAGCTTTAACATTTCTTGCATAAATTGATTAAAAATTAAAAATGTACCCCGATCTAATAGATTGTGCATTAGCATATTATTTGATTTAGAATTGCTAATGAAAATGAGTGGTCATGAGGTGGCACCGTGATCAGCGCATGCCGTTCGTCAATAATGAGGAGAATCAGTCACGACCACCTTGTGGTCCGTCCAATGATCGCGCCATGGACCAGAATTCTAAACGCAGAATCTTCCAACATTCCTATGTGTGGAATATTTATGATTAGGTCGTGTCGACTTCCATGAATAGGTTAGTTACCTTACGTACATAGGTTCATAAATAGTCGATAACTTGCAATTATTTTTTAATTGAACTCTGCTTCATTTAAAAGCTGACTATTAGGTATAGGTACTGACATGGTATTTTCATTTAAAATTTAATTGTAATTGACAGTTATCCAATCTAATCGCGATAAACCATTATGTCTCTTCAGAGTAATGGAACTCGCTCCTCTATATTTGGAAGTGCATCACGTCTGTGTGCACGCACTACTAGTCTCCAAATGCATCAAGGTTTCGATGGAAAAGTACTGAAACAAAAAAATGCGCAGACGCACGACCCGTCTCGGTCGACGCATCAGAAGTTGAAAACATTTTGTTTAATTTTATTACTTCGATGGAATGAATAATAACTATACGTACGTCATTTAAATAATTTGCAATAAGATTTATTTGCTAACCTGCTTTGTATGCGAAAACTTAATATACAATTGCAATAAAAATACAATCATTTGGATTATGACTTGTGTTTATGTATCGAAGCTAATTTCCTTTCAAATATTGAAACTCAACGCCCAAGTTAAATTCAATTAAATTATAGGTAACACATTTCAGAAAGGTGCGTCTCCCCTGTTGAACCTGAATAAGTCTGCAAACACATGAAGTAAGCACCCACACATTCGCACATTTAGCTATTTTAACACATTCACATTTAAACACTACTAACACATAGACAAAAGTATAGATGTGTGGAGTGTTAAATCTAGGCACCTTTTACACTTAATTATTGCGCTAGCGCATGGCGCATGCATTTATTAAGTACCTCGGTGTATCACATTTTGTACTTGAATAATGTAAATGGCATATATACGGGTACTGAATTAAATTATCTACAGAAAATTCACATGCATTCTGACTTTTGACCATTGATTGTCCCCAATACTTACTCCATCATATTTTCTGTCTTATTTTTGTTTGTATAAACTGACTAAAATTTAGCACTTTTAGCTAAATTAGCATGTCTGTGTCTTATACTAACTAAACTATTACGGCATCATGTAATTGATCATCCACGTTCACGTAGCCATCAGCCATAGTTTACGAAACAAGAAATCTATTTCGATACACTTGTTAATCGTGTTAATTTTTATCTAAGTTCAGTAACTTAACCAGTATGTCGTAGACTTTATTTATATACCTACATGACTTTAACTAATATCTTTTGGAAAAAAATTCAAGGTCCTGTTTGACTGAATAACTGGCTGACTAAACAGATCTGGCTAAAATTTGGCATACAGATAACGTAGACATTTGTAATATTATAAACGCAAATGTAATTTATTTGTTTATGCCAAAAAAAAGTCAAACTACTCGACCGATAAAGTTCAAAATTTTCAAATTGTAGTTTTATTGTATTTTTTTTACCTAATAAAGAATATATTAAATTTGCACAGTGTAGATAGGTTTTTATCCCGATTAAAACACGAACTGCAGTAGTAATCTCATACTTACAAAGTATTGCATAATCTGCGTAATAATATTATGCCATGTGCTCGCCCACGCTTTGTGTGTTGATATTTATAAATGTCGCCCTATAATAGATGGAATCTAGCGTTTAGTGCAAGGCAGCTAAGTGCGTGGGAGCAATCACCTCGTATAATCAGAATGATCTGGCATATACTGCAGCCAACGACTTCACTCGATGTTAATAGCGTCGATCTTGGAATAACAAGTACTTACCATATTATACTATCAGCACCCCACAGTTTTACTCGCGTAAGTACCAATCCCATGGAAATATCAGAATAAAGAGCAACTTATGTTACTCCAAAGGATTCGATATAACCTCATATAGTTCCATCAAAATCATTTCAACAGTTAAGCCTCTTGGGTACAAACAAACACAAAAAAATTCATTACAAATCAAGCTAAAGAAGTAACGTAAAAGCTGCCAAAATTCTTTCTAGAACGTGATCTTAATGAAATTATTAATTACTATTTTAACGTTTATTTCGCAAGACCTCCGAACATCTGCGTATATATGGAACGTTTTGATTAATTTGATTAGACGGCAGCGCACTCTACCTGTAACGATGAGAGCTATAAAGTTATCAAAACGTCAGGTTTCATTATGAGTTTTAGTCGCGAAAACCTTAGAAAATATTTAAATTATTGTTTTCAAAGAATCTGTCATCATGAGTTATTACCAGCTTAGTGTAGATGCTGTGGTTATTATAATCTCATCATGACATGTCGATAATTGATACTCTCAGCTTACGAACTGTTAATGTCATACACTCATTAACTTAACGTCCCTCGAAGGTCTCCGTTTATTTGGGATTTGAGTCATGAGCTGGATCGCATCGGCATTTACCATCGTGTGAGATAGTGGTCAAACGCTGACCTATCCCTATATACATAATATAAAATTCTCGTGTCGCGGTGGTAGTTACCTATGTACACCTAAAAGGCTGAACCGATTTGTATGAAATGTTTTGTGTAAGTATATTCGTTAGGTCTAAAAATGAACCAATATCTATTTTTTTATTAATAGCAAAACAACGTTTGCCGGGACAGCTAGTATATAAAAAAAAGTAATGCATTTAGACCTCGTGTTCTTATAACATTTGATAAAATGATCAATATCTTGGTAAAGTGGATATTTTAATATTTTCTTAGAATGTTCAATGTACGCCGTGTTCTAAGTAATTTTAAGAGAAGGGCAAACTGGATACGGTATTGTTTGCCGTACCGTGCGTACCTGCAAAATAAGCAATGACGGCATTTTAACAAACCATTGTTTGTGCAGAATATTAAGATATTTTCTCATAGATGTCTGAATTTTTGGAATCCAAGTCTATTGACTCTGCTTAGTGCTCTAACGTTCCAGTAGGCTACAATATAAATAAATACTTATGGCATAGCTTTCGAGTTGTAAAACATATAACTTAGCTCGTTGTGTATTCACGGTAACAACGCTTTCAAACTGACTCTATTTACTTTGCGTCCTAGAGTAAGTAATTTAAATTCATGACTTTCATTAATACTTGTCATAAACAAACGAAATAATTTAAAAATATGAAAGTTTTCTATATTACAACATTTTCTACCACTTTAGTTTCTACTGCCTACATCCTTATACGTTTCCTTTTCTATTATTTTACGAGGGTAGATTGAAAGTTCGAGACCTCATACAGAAGTCCTTACCTATATAAAAATTGTACTGTACTTCAAAATACGAGAGTCATTTGAATGACTATCGATTTCTACTACCGACCAACTCTTGTATTAAACCAGCCAGAATAATTTATGCGCTAACCGTCACAAATGAATGAAATTTTGCACAGTGCCTACTATTGAATTACTGGATCCGCTATTTGAGGCCGCGAACTTTTCAATCTATCCTAGGAATGTTTATAAAATCAACGATGTATTTTCAATATTATACAATTTGTATGTGCAAATATGCATTGTAATTCAAACGCTTTATAGTGCCTTCAATATTTGTCTGCGTATTGTATTAGCTTTTCGTAGTGTAATGCAAA
Source organism: Idaea aversata (assembly GCA_907269075.1). NCBI lineage: Eukaryota > Metazoa > Arthropoda > Insecta > Lepidoptera > Geometridae > Idaea > Idaea aversata. The sequence continues at coordinate 7,579,709 of OU026085.1, forward strand.
TTGATTCTATTATCGTCCTTGCTAAAAAATGACTTCAGTCTTGTTTTTATATACCTTAATTTAATTATCGCCATCTAAATCGTGTTTTTTGTTAAAACCCCAGTAAAATTATAACTATCTTAGTAAAAACAACCGTCTGTAAGAACACTGTTCAGTACAATACATTCGTTAGTGTTGTTAGAACCATCTAAAACTTACCTAATTTGGTATTAAAAATAGATTTTACACCAAACCTGCTGATTTAATTATCTTTTACGTATATACAGTTAACTGATATTAATTACTTACCGTCACCTATTCATCAGTCTAATTTGTCTGATTTAGAGATTCTCTGTAATTGCGCTTCATTTTCTAAAATAAACTCTCATTAATATGCGATAATTTTTCTTTATTTTTACCTACTTCAAAGCTGAAGTGCTAGTTGTTTTGCTTGCCTTTCAATTAATCTAGTCCACAAAGTAGAAGGTTAATAAGGCAAATTGAAAAGGTGTCAAATAACGTGTTGACGTGCGTAGACGCAGCTATTGACGCGGACTTGATTGATCTTGATTGAAAACAGTGCAGGTGTACCGTGAACTCAATGATTTATGTACTCTTCGAGACGATGTGAAAATATATTTTCAATCTGGATTTACTTCAATGTTCCATAAAATGATGTCAAATATCCAGCAGCTAACCATCATCATGGATGACGCATTTCCTTACACTTTCATCTAAATATACCTGGAAAATGTATTTTAGGATTTCTAGTACAATCGACACTCAAATCGTAGGCGGGAATTCAGTTTTTTTTAATTGAACGTTTTTATTTAAATTATGTCTTTATGAATATTTAAAAAACTTCATAGCAAACTTGACATTCTAGGCTGCTGTGTTTTTCCGTGTTCAAAAAAACTTGTGGTCAGATTTAATTAGAGATTTAGAAAACTTTTTTAAACTAGTTCCAAATCGCGCCATAGATGGCGTTATCTAAATTGAACATTGTCTCTTGACAAAGACCGGTCAAAGATCCTTGCGGCCAAAAGATGTCAATCGTCGAATTAAAAAACGGTCAATATCAAAATCAGAACAAATTAACCCCAAAGGACGATAAACCACATTTATTGTTCTGCTGAATTTTGTGAGATTTTGGAAGCATTTAGTCAGAGCTTCGGATTTCATTTAGATTTTTTTGTAGAAACTTCAGTGATTGCCGTTGTTTGGTCACGTAGCACAGCACATAATATGTAAATGCAATTGGTCAGGAAGTCCTGACCCTTGTATTTGGTGTTGGGATCCGACTCCTGGCTGTGGAGTTGTGCTAAATCGTTTTTTTTTCTCTGAATCTTAAAGAATCTGGTACTCCAAAGTAGAATAAAAAAAACGCATTGTTCTTTCAGCAATATTTCTTTCGAAATCTAATCACTAGTACTGCAGTAGCTCTATCTACCACACATTTTACATAGAGACATACATTTTTTTTTCAAGTATCGCTCATTTGAGATAGAGCATACGTTGACGGTTTAATTAAAAGGTGTCGCATTAATTATGCACAAGTTATAATTAGCAATAGTGAATTTCGACTGCTTGAAGAACGTTTCATTTCAATAAGAAAGTCTAACGGAAGTAGAGCTTTTTTTGTTGAATTCTTATACACCTGTTAATTTTTAGGGTTCCGTACCCAAAGGGTAAAAACGGGACCCTATTACTAAGACTTCGCTGTCCGTCGGTCTGTCTGTTTGTCACCAGGCTGTATCTTATGAACCGTGATAGCTATACAGTTAAAATTTTCACAGATTATGTATTTCTGTTTCTGCTTTAACAACAAATACTAAAACAGAAAAAAAATGGGGCTACCATACAACATGATACGGAACCCTTCGTGTGCGAGTCCAACTCGCACTTGGCCGGTTTTTTATAAATTTAAACCGAGAACGGAATGTAGAATTATTATGTAAATCCATATGCACATAAAGTGTTAAAAGACTGGTATGTTTTAATCTAGTAATTACAGCTACGCTTAAAATAGCAAAGTTTACTGGAAAACCCTTACCCTTACCGACAATTAAAACATAGTTTCAACGTAGAAATGTGAAGTTTTACATATTTTATTGCCTTCTCAGAATCAAGCCTTGTGGTAAGGATAACTGTTATTTCAAGGTACCTCTATTTTAATGTATACTAATATTATAAAGCTGAAGAGTGTGTTTGTTTGAACGCGCTAATCTTAGGAACTACTGGTTCAAATTGAAAAATTATTTCTGTTTTGGATAGTCCATTTGTCGAGGAAGGCTATAGGCTATATATTTCGATATTCCCACGGGATCGGGAGTTACGCGGGTGAAACCGCGGAGCGCTGCTAGTCATTATACAGGGTTATTGGAAATTATACTAGCAAGCCGTTAAGGGCTACTTCTGTGCACCTTAACAAACAACTTTTGTTCTACGACTTTTGGAAATTCGAACATTTTTTCATAAGTTTTGAGGTTAGGTTTACCTGAAAATCAGCTGTTCCTTACACGGAGAGGTCATTAACCTTAAAATTTTAATTATTTTTTAAGTTTTGTCTACTGTTCTTAGTCTGAATGACCTTTGTTTTAAAATATCAGCTGTTTTTCGAATTTACATAACCTCAAAATTTTAATTATTTTTTTCGAATTTCCAAAACTCGTAGAATAAAAGTTATTTGTTTAGGTGCACAGAAGTAGCCCTCAACGGCTTGCTAGTATAATTTCCAATAACCCTGTATACAGCGTGTAACAAAAACCCCTGTAATACCTCTTTTTAGGATTCGGTACCCAAAGGGTAAAAACGGGATTCTATTACTAAGAGTTCAACTGTCTGTCTGTCACAAGGCTTGTATCTCATGAACCGAAATTTTAACAGATAAATGTATAACAATAAATGCTTAAAACGTTATAATAAGTAGGCTTCCCATACAACATGGTACGGAAGCGGAACCCCTCGTGCACGAGTTTGACTCACACTTGACCGGTTACAGTTTAGTATTTGTACAGATACCGTTTTGACGTGATAACGTTTTATAAATTGGTGAACACCTGCAATCTCAAAAAAGTGTGACGTCACGCGTCGTTACTGGAACGCCTCATGTTATTGACAAGGTAACTATAGCAACGTTTTATCGTTGCCATGGTTACCATCAATGTTTTCTTATGACGTTATCACGTAAAATTATCGTCCGGAAACAGACTTTAAAGACAACCATTTTTTTAGTATGTATTGTTAGAACGGCAACAAAAATACATAATCTGCTCTATTTGTAAATCTTAGATCAAAAATGTAAACAATGGTGTTATCAGAGTAAAAAATACATCAAGCTTTGGTAGTTTTTTTTAGGGAAGTGGAAATTAGGTAAAAAAAATGTGAGCCGTCACGGGACGCCTGGCAGATGTGAAACATCGACATTATTTTGTAAAAGTAATATGCAGAAAAGAACAGATTGTGATAGAATCGCACAGTCGATTGCGCATGGCGACGCGTCGCCACACCGTACACACTAGGTACTGCATATAGACTGTATATATATACCATCATATAGCGTGCGTCGCCACGCCAAAAATCGGTTTTACGTGCGGCTATAGATGTTTCACATCAAAAACAACTATGACCTCAATTTCTAAAAAATACGATTGCAAATTAAATCAATATGAAATATGATTGTTTATTTTATGTAAAATATTTTTTTTAACAAAGTTATTACAATATTTAAATTTGAATGGTAGTTTTTTTTTACACACTGGCAACAATTACCAGCGGCTTTCAACCTTTACGAAATGGCGTTTCTGTCAATATTTGTCATTTCTTTGATCTAAGTTTTACAAATAGAGTATAGCTATCACGTTTCATAAATTGATACAGCCTGGTGACAGATAGACAGTGAAGTCTTAGTAATAGGGTCCCGTTTTTACCCTTTGGGTACGGAACCCTAACAACAAACATGGTAAATACCGCGTTTTTAAATAACTTTTTCATTACTCATACTCCGAAAGTAGGTCTAAATATGCCTGAAGAGCGTGCAGAAAATAAAACTTCCAGCCCTAGGGCTTTTCGCTTTCACTGACAGCTGTCATGTCAAATTATGGCTTCGCACGACTTGTGCAATGTGCATGTAGCCAGTATCCGTATCATTACGCATTAGGAACTTCAAAAACCTAACCTCCTTGCTTTAAGTATCACCAAAGAAGAACACTACATATATATAACCTCTTTGGTCCCAACCTTGTAAGAGGATCAGGTAGTAGTATGGAGTCTCTCATCCAATCTCGTTGTTAGGAAGAATTTTATGTATTATTCGTAATGAAAAGCACAGTGTTTACCTCGGGTGAAAGACTCATTAAGTACCTCGAACTATTAGCGCCCTCGCTACGCTCGGGCGCCAAACTCCGTCTCGGGACTTGTAATGAGTGACTTTCACACCTAGGATAGCAATGTACTATAATATAATATGGTAGGTAATAAATATATAGGTAACTTCGGTATCATGAAAGTAGATTCACGTAGATAGAACGTTTGGCAAAAAAAGGTGAAAGGGTCCCTGCGCTCTCTCCATACAAACGTAGTCGACTATTTCCTCCCTGGATAATGACACTAGCACAAATATTTTTATTGCATAAAACCTATAACTGCCATGACTATGCCCCTTTGTCTTGGTTTTTTTCATTTTCTAATTATCATAGAAATTAAGATTAAAAAAAAGGTTAAGCGAACGCTCGGCCGAGCTACATGGTAGGTGGAGTGGGGTGCGTTAGGTTTTATTTTCGTTACGGTATTTCTTGAATCGGTCGCCGCGCCCAAAGCCCGCGATAAAAGCTATGCAATAGCTTAATAAAAACAAAATGTAGGGACATGGTCACGGCAGTTTTATGCAACAAAAATATTTGCTATAGTGTCAATAAACAGGGAGGAAACAGTCGACTAAGTTTGTATGGAGAGAGCGTCGGTACCCTTTCCTCTTAAAGGTACTATTAGAACGTAGATATTTGTTAGTTATGATAATGTATATCGTGACGTTATCTATGGAATATCGATGTCTGGTTGATAACGTAGATAATATTTAATTGCATACTGTATTTTTTTAATGGACGGGCCCTATTCTTTGTGATAGTTCTATGTACATTGACTGCAACTTTGTTTGTCATGAAGTTATTTTACATAAAACATCATTTTATTTACACAAGTTACGATGTAAAGAAATTCTAAGTAAATAATATATGTAGTGCATATATGTCATTAATTATACACTTAGGTATATTCATTTTCTAAACGTAAAGATTTGGTATCATTTTAAATCATTAAAATAGTTTTTTAAAGGCCTCAAAAAAGGAGGTACTCAAATTTACTCAATTCGACGCGTAGGTATATAGTTTTCATCATTATTTTAATAGATAATAAATATAAACTTATTTACCTTATTGGAGGTAAAAAATATTTGGTATTTATTGGTCACAATTTTATAGTTTCACAGAGGTATATCTATGTTTTGTTTCATATATGTATTAATTTACGTCAATGTTAAATAACTTAATTAACTTTTAAATTTTCAGTATAATATCAAAACCACACGGTTTGTTTTCTTAATAGTGAGTAAACTGCGTCAACGCGATCTTTAACTATGATTAATTAGTTCGCTCTGAATGTTTCTGTTTATAGAACTTCGCTTGCGACTAACATTTTTTCAACACAGCATCATCAAAATTATCTCTATGACGTAGCTGATAAAATTCTACATTTAAATTAATTACAATCAATCAGTCTAGATTTTAAGAACAAATTTGTCATGTCTAAGTATATGTTAGACTATTATTCTCCATTTATTATTGTGTTATGTTAAACGTAGTACCTACGATGTCAAAACAAGCTTGTAATATTACACGGAGGAAAGTTTTGTGCCCTTGTTTTTCTGTTAGCTTGGAATTCTGACCATGATTTAATGAATCATATATTAATGGGGACAGTTTTAGTAGCCGCTTAAATCTAATGAGAAGATTTACTTGTCCATGTATGCATACTTACTTACCTAACTAATTTAGAGAATAGAGAATATATAAATCTCAAAAGATAATGGTTCTGGCATTAGATTAAGTACCCAAGTTAACATTTAAATTACAAATTAATAACGGTAATATTACTTAAAACATCCAATGAAAAATTACAATAAGAATGATATTTTTCTTCTTAATATATATAAATCTCGTGTCACAATGTTTGTCCTCAATGGACTCCTAAACCACTTAACCGATTATAATAAAATTCGCACACCATGTGCAGTTCGATCCAACTTGAGAGATAGGATAGCATACATCTTAATTTATCCCGATATTCCCACGGGATCGGAAGTTACGCGGGTGAAACCGCGGAGGGCAGCTAGTATTTTTATATTTTTTAAAGTGCATGGCCTGCACTGGGCTATCTGAAAATATTTTTATGCGAGTTCAAGTATGGTCTCAGTTGCAATTTTTGAAGACGCATTTTTCCTTAAAAAATATTTTCAAATTATAATAAGAGAATAATTGGAATTATTTCCTAGATGTGAACTTATCCTATTCATATTTGTTCTCAGATGCCTGTCTTCGATGCCAAGGTGAAAGCAAGAAAGATTCATATGGCAAGCAAGATTGCGTCGTCGTGTGGGGCGAGTGCAACCACAGTTTTCACTTTTGCTGCATGTCCCTGTGGGTGAAACAGAACAACAGATGTCCCCTCTGCCAACAGGAATGGTCCATTCAACGTATGGGAAAATAAATCTCCTTTTAAAAATGTTAACACGTTCACGAAAGTTCTAACAAATTCTTTGGCATGGAATCGAATTCCGTTAAATTTAAAACATCCAAGTGCAAAATTGAAGATGACAAGTACCAACATCAGAGAACTCTTCGAAGCTCTGTTTCTAATAAGTTATTGGTGTTACGAACATTCCTGAACGTATTTTTTTGTATAATCTTAGATCGTAAAAAAAAGATCAGAGAATAAAATTATTTTAAGCTTAAAGTTAATTCATTTTGTTCATAATCATCACAGTGAATCATGTTATAATGCATTTGCATTTATTCCACTTACATAACAATCATTATTAGACGTATGTTCTTTGTTACGCAATCATTATCAAGTAGGAATACAAATAGGATCAATCGATGCATAATTGCCGCATCAAGGACGTTCAGAGATATACTCACAAGTCTATAGCATCTAGATATATAAAAATTCAAAGTTCTGATTGACTGAAGGATTGTCAACATACAGCTTAAACTGTTGGTCCCTAAAATATGACATTTTTAAGGTGAGTTCTTTGTTAGGGGGTTGTCTTTGTTTGTTTGAAATATTCTCACAAGTCTATAGCATCGAAAAATATAAAAATTTAAAGTCCTGATTGACTAAAAGATTATCAACATACAGCCAAAACCGCTGGTCCCTAAAACATTAAATTTTTAGATAAATATATGTTTTATATATATTTTTTTTATTTTTTTTAGGGTGAGTTCTTTGTAAAGTGTAGGTATCCACTATATTCATTTATTCGATTAATTACAGCTGATTATAGAATACCACTAATAAAAGCAACTTCTTACTTGCTTTTATCCGCGAATTCGGCTGCGTAAGAGTTTAATTTTTTCAAAAATCTTTGCTTAGTGGATGCCTAGGTCATAATAGCTATCTGTATGCTAAATGTTAGCACGATCCATCCTTTGCTTTGAGCTGTGCGATATCTGAGCGAAGTCGCGAGTTCAAGCTAGTGTTTTTTTTAGCTTCTGCGTATGTTTGGTAATTTCCATAGATTGAAAGACTACTCGTATATATTTCTAGTACCATTTAATGATCGTTGGTGAATATTTAACATGAAACCTCACTACTTTATGGGGCACCACTAACGATATTAATCAATCATAAGAGCAAACATAGTTCTTCACCATTTATCACGCAATATTAGTATTTTAACCTATACGTACTTAGTTTTAAGTGTAATGACGGGGTTATAGCCAGTGAGCCAAAAGGACATTGTTCACTTCAATAGAAGATGTGGCTTACACTTACTCAATTTTTAAACCTTTTTCCCCTTATTCCAAAACGAAGTTTAGGAATAGTCCGCGATGTGGATTTAAACTTCAGATTAAGACACAGATTTACTCGTGAAATTTAGTCTAAGCACTATCCCTATCGAAATAGTGTTTAGACTATAGTTCACGAGTAATTCTGTATCTAAATCTACTATTGTTAAACCTCATTTTGGAATAAGGGGGTTAAGGTTTTATGACTAGTACAGCAAAGTTCATAATAGTAAAATATTGGATTAACAGGCAGAATAATTCCATGAGTTTAGTCTAAGGTCCCGGTTCCGGTTTCGGTTTCCTTCCAATTTTGTTTTGATCGATTCTACTTACTTGGAATCTAAATGATTATGGAATTTATGGCAGCTCATCTATGACCATGTGATCATACAAAATGGAGATTGTTGGATTGCAGTTTACTGTGATCAAGTAGAACACTAATAATAATAGTAATTATTTTCCCGGGTCTTAATCGCGTATTTTTTGTTTTTTATTTCTCTTACCTCGACGTTTCGACTATGTTACAGTAGTCATGGTCGCGAGGAGACTGAAGCAGCGGCGAGCGTTGTCCTCTCATGTTGATAGTTGAGGGTAGTAACCGAGGGTAGGTCGAGTACCGACACTCGATTTTATAAACAGTTTTGTCAACAGTCATAAGGGCCGCGGCACACTACACTCACTATATCCGAAGATATATCCGGAGATATCTCGCGACACTTGCACATTTTTATCACTGGATTCCACGTAGATGAGAGCTTGTATCCACTTTCCCGGTTGAAATTGACATGTTTCTTAATTTCAACCGCTTGACGTACAATTCTAGGGTAGTAATGTCGTTCATTGGAAAGGACACGCGGTGCATGCAACTCAATCCAGTGGTTTGGTCTTGATAACAATAAATGCTCGGCAATCGCTGACTTCTCCACCTGGCGATTCTTGACCGCGGCGATGTGTTCCTTCACCCGTTCAGCGATCGTTCGCTTCGTTTGCCCGATGTACGAACTACCACAGCTGCAGTCAACTTTATAGACGCCTGGTGTCTGGTGTCGCCGCTGCTCCAGTCTCCTCGCGACCATGACTATTGTAACATAGTCGAAACGTCGAGGTAAGAGAAATAAAAAACAAAAAATACGCGATTAAGACCCGGGAAAATAATTACTATGAATACAAATCGTGTGAGTTTAAAAAGTTTACTAATAATAATATTCACTTTTACCATACAACATAATGACGAAACGGGTTTTTTTTTAAATAAACTTAATTTATGATAAAATATATATGTGCTTTGTGTCTAAAGCTGTGCCTAAAGCCAAATTCGGGTTTTGTCCTTTGATTACTAAATGAGCCGCGCAAGTAATACAGTCAACAAAAACATTGAAAAGCCTTTTAAATTGATATTTTTATTTATTAAGTGAGACGGTGCTGTCACACTATGCCTGATCGATAGCATATGAACGTGGCTTTAATTAAATTTTAATAGCTTTATATAGGTTCCAGGTATAGTCTTTATGCTACGACTATTAGAAACCATAAATATGGGGCCATAATTATTATTTCACCAAACATATTTATAACAGGAGACGTGAATTATGGGAGAAGAATTTACCTAACTCAGAATCACGGAATAATTTGCGTAGTTTCAATAAAAAGGTACTATGTAAAAAGGTAGGTATGTAAAAACATTGTCAATAACCCGTTTTAAATCTTACTACCTACTTTGATTTTATTCACTTCAAAACTTTTTAAAAAGGTAACAAGACCATTGTATTCCTACAATTAACATAAAGATATGCTTTTTACAGTCTCTTAAACTTTTCAACATTCGTATGATGCACTTTCCATTTCATATAATAACAACGAACATCACGTGCGCCATTGATAAAATGACCATCAGAATCAATGTCATATTAATAATGGCGTAACGTTAAACAATTTGTGATGCCGATGCGTTTTCATCGATTTGTTGGGTGCTATTCATTTTGCATATTGTACTTATTTCAAGGACGTTGTATGTTAAATACTTTGACTTTATCGATATTTATACTTAGCTTCTGTCCGCGGCTTCACCTGCCGTTTTACCCTCCTAGGGGTGGAATTGCCAAAAAACCCTTTCTTAGTGGATACCCACACTTCACAAAGAACACAGCCTCCAATGTCTATAGAATCAGATGTTTAAGCTGTGCGTTGAATCAGTCAGTCAAGACTTTAAAATTTATATTTATAGGTTTTTCTGTATAATAAATATAAAGATCTACAGGTTTCCAAAAAAAAATAGTAGAGTTAAGTGTTCTTCTTCCTTCATTTATATAATTATACTAGCTGCGCTCCGCGGTTTCACCCGCGTAACTTCCAATCCCGTGGGAATATCGGGATAAATAAAGATGTAAGCTATCCTATCTCTCAAGTTGGATCGAACTGCACATGGTGTGCGAATTTTATTATAATCGGTTAAGTGGTTTAGGAGTCCATTGAGGACAAACATTGTGACACGAGATTTATATATATTAAGAATTTCATGCTAACACCAACCATAAGACCGTCTCCAACGCATACCTTCTTTTCAACCTATATTTGCTAGGCTTCCCTTATTATTTTTATTTTCTGAACTAAGGGTAGTAGGTAAATATTAGACGACCTCTGTCACGCGAAAGGGTTCGATTCCCGTCTCAAACAAATATTTATGTAAACATGTGTTTCTGGTCTGGGTTCATGTTTATGTATGTAGGTACACTACAATAGAAAAGTGTAAGTATCCATTGTCTGGTCACCACAACCCAAGCCTAATTGCTTAGGTTTGGGCTAGATGGCACTGCATACAGTTTTCTGCAATATTTGTTTATATCCTACTAATATTATAAATGTGTGTGTATGTATGTATGTATGTTTGTTACTCCTTCACGCTAAAACTACCGATTGCAATGAAATTCGCTATGTAGTTAGCTAGAGGCCTGGATTAACATGTAGGCTACTTTTTATCCCGATATTCCTACGGGATCGGGATTTACGCGAGTAAAACCGCGGGGTGCTGCTAGTATTAAAATATTACTTTACCCCATTAGGTAAACTACCATTAAAACAGCCATGACCGTTATCAGTAACCTACCTAACTATATCAGCAAGCAGCGCCGATAAAGAACTACAAACATCACGAATATGTAGGTAGGTAAGTACTCTAAGTACTGCAATATATTACGAAGATGTTACTACTAATACATTATCGGTTTATTGTTAATTTGTGGCTAAATAGGCTTAACCTTAGGACCCGGTATTGTACTGGTTGGTGATATATTTATTTTATAAATATGGATTAGAGGTGTCTTATCCTTTTTCACCTTAGGACCTAGGGATTATACTGCAATTACCTTTTTATGATTTTAGTATGGATTACCTGTGTATAAGGCAATTGGCACGTGGGGAATTTATTTGTTTGTTTTTGCTCCACCGGTGATATTGATAATATAAAATAACCTACATAAGTAGGTAAGTAAAACAAAAAACTCGTCCGACGAAAAACTCGTCCGACAAAAAACTCGTCCGACAAAAAACTCGTCCGACAAAAAACTCTGGACTGGAAAAGGATTGTCAACACAATCAATAAAGTTCAATTTAGATTTAAACAACTTCTCGCTTTTCAAAACTCGTCCGACGTGAGAATTTTGTGTGACGCTTTTGTAAAATTTCACTCTCATCATTTTTTCATAACGCGCCTAAAGAAGTATAACTTCAAAAAAAAAAAAAAAACTCGTCCGGCAAAAAACTCGTCCGACAAAAAACTCGTCCGACAAAAAACTCGTCCGGCAAAAAACTCGTCCGACGTGAGAATTTTGTGTGACGTGAGAATTTTGTGTGACGCTTTTGTAAAATTTCACTCTCATCATTTTTTCATAACGCGCCTAAAGAAGTATAACTTCAATAATTTGGTTTATATTTTTCTGCGTCTAACTAAATGATAATATGGCTCTTCAGTACCACCGAGAAGTTATGCTACGGGGAGGTTTACAGAGATTAATTGAGGTCGGATAAATTTGAATCCTACTCCTACTTCCTACTATTATTAGAAACGTGAACGTTTGTGTGTGTATGTATGTTTGTTACTCCTTCACGCGAAAACTACTAGACCGCTTGCGACAAAACTCTGTAAATAGATAGCTGGAGACCTGGATTAACACAGGCTACTTTTTATCCCGATATTTCCACGGGATCGAGATAAAAAAATAATAAAAGTGCCATAGATTTATTAATATCTACGGAAGTTAGAAATGGCCGTCGACGCCCTGATTATATTTTCATTAGTAGATGGTTTGTACCAGGCTGTAAGAACTATGTAGGAGGTATCCTGCTTCACATGAAAGCAAGCCCTTACGCATCACTTTTCAGTAAAAAACAATTACAAGGATAAGAGTAATTTATTGATTTTATTTACCTAACTAATTGGTTTTTCCTCTTAATTAATTTTCCTCCATTAATTATTTGCTGTGTGGTTTCATGTTAAAGTTAGATAAAATTATTATCTACCAAAGTACTTACTTACTTTTTTTGTACTTACTTTACCATGAAAGTTCAAAGAAAATTCCTTAAAACATAAATAATTTTCATCGGAAATAACACTTTAGTAAAACCTTGAGCTCGCTTTGAAGGTTTAACTCGTGTTCTTATTCAAATTAATCAACCTATTTGAAAACGTATGCAATAATCACAAGGAAATAATCACGTGCAGCCGACGTAGATACCTAATTATTTCTTGTTTTTTTTCTTTTAACAATCTTTAATATTTAAATGTATTGAAACAGCTAAGGTATGTAGTTCCTGTTAGCGAGTTTTTACTTAGGTCAGCACCTTGAACAGCTAGTGGCATTTGAGTGTGAACAAGAACACGTTTCGCCACACCCGGCCAGGCCTACGAAGCCCACCAATCACGGCTCTCCACCGCAAAATAATAATCAGTTAGTAGGTTCGTACCTGCTATCGGTGCATCGGACTATGGACAACCTTGGCTGGCAAAATATTGCGTCAGCAAGCTTGATTATTACAATAATACCTAGCATAAATACTAATCATAATTTATGATCTAATCAAAGTCTTTTAGTTACTTACAATTAAACTTTGAACAGCAATGTTTTTCAATTATTGCCTACTAGCGACCCCCTCCGGCTTTGCACATCAATATCACTACATCACTATCACTACATAGTATAAAAATGTCCCTAAATCCCTTTGTATGCTTAAATCTTTAAAACTACGCAACCGATTTTGATTCGGTTTTTTTTAATAGATAGAGTGATTCAAGAGGAAGGTTTATATTATGTACTAGCTGCGCCCCGCGGTTTCACCCGCGTAAGTCCGATGTTTCTCACCGTTTAAACCTTCCCTGGACTACGACAAACATGTCAAAACCAAAATCATATAAATCGGTTCAGCCATTCTCGAGTTTTAGCGAGACTAACGAACAGCAATTGATTTTTATTTATATAGATAATACATGCATAATATAGCCGTGCGAAGCCGGGGCGTGTCGCTAGTTTTACATATAAACCTTCCTCTCGAATCACTCTATCTATTAAAAGAAACCAAAGATCTAAGCATACATAGGACAGACAGCGGAAAGTATTTTATACTATGTAATTATTGCCTATGTCCAGAAAAATATAATAATTACGCTTGCTAAAGTAAATATTGCACAATTATCAAGTTGCAATAACATTCTTAATCAATGAGTCTTTTATTTCTAAATTGATCTTATTTTTAATAACCCAATTACTAATGTAATATCAATAAATCAAAGTAGGTCACCTTTGGTATACTGTCTTTGATTGTCATTGGTTCCTTTACCTTTAAAGGAAAGTTTCTGCGTATCCGATTGTTCGGTGACTATTCGTACAACGATATTGGTTACCGCATCATTCCCAAACAAAATGTTCCAGAATCTTTATGCATGTGCCAACGATAAGATGACCAAACATTTGCAAATTTAAAGACTATAAACAAATATTTCGACTTAAGACTTTCGTTAATTTAATACCAATCATTTCTAACCAAATCTTCCATTTAGTTATTTTGCTATTTAGCCTAGAATTTACCTACAAAAGACGAAATTAGCCACATTTGCCAACTTTATTATTGAAACCATATTTAGATTTTGAAGCATCACTTTTCATGACTATCATTTGGGTTTTTTTATTATTGTGGGTTAGCTAGCATTAGGTAATTTAGAGATGCTATTTCCTTGAAAAAAATTCTACACCTAATTAATTGGTGTTGTTTTTATTCCCCTTGAAACACTTTTTTTCTTCAACCACTACGACAGAATAGAAAATATTAATACGCTTAGGTATTCACCTATTAATCGAACCTAGGTTTATTGAGCAATGAATCATAGAACTAGTTCTAAAGACGTTTTCCAAGAAATTTGATTAGGTAACTTTCGTATTTCCAGCACACGTTCAGCTAAAGACGTGGACATGGTCACTTTTTACAGTAACTTTCCGCTCTACTGATGAATAAGGCGATGTTTATGAAACAAAACGCCGAAGTGACTGTCCACGCTCGTACCTACCATGCACCGACTGCAATTGGAGTGCAGTCGAGAACATTCTGCGATACAGAATCAGAGGGAAAGTAAAGGAATGTTTATTATAACATGTGTAGTGTATCCACAGGATATCCACAATCCACCGGCAAAGAATGTACGTGACGAGAGCGACGTCTTTGTAAAAGAATATTTAGAGTTTATGCAAAAGTGAACTTGGAATTTACTAATTTGCATGTTGATTCTTCTCAAAAGCTAGAAACAACCGACACGACAACAAACGCCAAATTCTTAGAAGCTATGCCTACGTATGCAAGTATACTACAACATTTTTCATTCCCCAGATATTAGATATCTTCCGGGTTACACCTACTTCAAATACCATTACTGTTATAGGTACCTATCGGTGTACGAATATAAGTAGGTACTGCTTTTTTTCTCTCCTCAGACATCGTAGGAGTTATAAATACCACTAATTGAGCTTGCGGTTTGTGTGTCGAAATTCTATGACATCATAATCTAGCATTTGAACTGTGAACATTAATTAAGACTGTTGAGCAAAGCCGTTTCTTAAAAATAATTGACTTACTAAAACCTCAATTAATTTCAAGAAAATGATTTGCTTGATATTTTCTTAAGATTATTAATTACAGGTATATAAGTGGTAGATTTATGACTCTACCTATTTCTGTGATCTAAGGCCTCTGCCTTACTTGGTATTTAAATCTGTCAACTGAAGTACCTTCACTTTTAATTCAGATCACGTGCAAACAAAAACAATTCTGTTTTTTTGGTCAATAGTTAAGCACAGGCAATGACGTCTATTATATCTAGCTATAGACACGTTCACATGACCTCGACTATAATTTCCTGACACGCCTTTTCGTAACAAATGCATCTTATAATGAAACGAATTCGCGTTTCTTTGTTTTTTTTTCGCATTTTTTAGAGGGTAGATTAACAACATTCCATACTTTTGTAAGACTAATAAAATTGTCACCTCAGTCTGCCTGTGACCATGGGATCTGGAAAGGTCTCGAAATGGAACATTAAACAAAATAAACGGGGTTATATCCGTTAAATTAGTTTCATTAAGAGTTCAAGTCGCGAAAACCTAAGAAAATACTAAATGCATCTTGTGATTAGTACATAACGAATTTCAATTTAAAATATTTAAATATACTTATTCCTTAATTTAGTTTATTAAAGTACCTACTAGGTACTTATTTTACAGATTTCTGATTTCCATTGCCAACTGGTTAGGTAGTAAGTAGGTAAGTACCTTCTGTTGACGTCAACTGAAACCATGACAAGATTTTTAGATTAGGTCCATACATTATTTGTAACTACAACCTATCTACATTAACTAAACAAAACAAATTATCTAGGTAGATACCCTAAGAACCGACACATGTGTCGAATAATATGAACGATTAAATATTCATCATCCAAAGAGAACATTAAGTGCAGTATAAAGACTAGAATGTAGGCAAAGTAGGTAGGTTATAATTTAAAAAATATTGTTTCTTTTGTCTGGCAATTTATAAAGTCGGAAAATTCCACTCTTGTTCGCCATCAGTTAATATCGATCAACCTTTTTAATAAAGTTGGCGACAGCGATGGAGCCAATTCATGATCTACGACTAACTATAGAGTAGGTAACTACCTACCTATCAATTTAGAACAATTTATACCTATCTCGTAACTATGTAGTAGGTACCTAATAATATTATATGTATGATGTTGATAAAAGATTAAAATGAAAATCAAAGTTGAAAGGAACAACATTGAAAATCAAGTTATCGTCAATCAATTTAAGTTAAGTACCTAATCATGAAGTTATGCACTTAAAAATTACCTAAGTTGCCTGTAGATCATTTATAATTGTCTATATTTAACTCAAGGCAAACTCAAGGTGTTTTTTATTTATTTTTACACTTGAATTATTTTCATAATGGGTAGGTATAATAATGTTATCAACAAATTTTCTTTGTTGAAAAATGTATAAATAAATAAATACTAAGATCAATAACGTTAAATAAATGATTAGAAAGTTGTCTATCGTGTCTGTAGAGTTCCTAGAGACGGTCTGGCTGGGGGTGTGGCAGTAACAGCTGCGCTGGCGCACGCGGTTTGCAACACGCGAACGTGGCGCGATGCCAATATGTAAGTAGGTACCTACCTATAAGCCTACCTATAGGTAGTTGATGCCTACACAATCTACACATGTGATGTGTTTTGCCCACACGCAAGCCCCCGTCAACAACACGCAATATTGCATCAGCAATCATGAAACTTTTTCATTTTTGGTTATTAACGTGTGAAATGTGAATGCTGCGTAAGAATAGAAATAGGGGTTCCCTTAGGTACTTTACTTACCTCATGTTAGAGACTATAATAAAGACCTATCTATCTTCTATCTATCTATATATATAAAAGAAAGTCTTGTTAGTTACACTATTTATAACTCGAGAACGGCTGAACCGATTTGGCTGAAAATTGATGGAGACGTAGCTTAGAACCAGGAGAAGGACATAGGATACTTACTTTTTTTTTTTTTTTTTTTTTCGATATTCAAACGAGATCGGGATTTACGCGGGTGAAATTAAATATACGTACGAAATATTCTTTTTTTTTTTTCGATATTCAAACGAGATCGGGATTTACGTGGGTGAAATTAAATATACGTACGAAATATTCTTTTTTTTTTTCGATATTCAAACGAGATCGGGACTTACGCGGGTGAAATAAAATAAGTACCTATACGAAATAAAAAAAAAATTTCGATATTTAAACGAGATCGGGACTTACGCGTGTGAAATTAAATATACGAATTATTCCATATTCAAACCCGCATAAGTCCCGATCCCGTGGGAATATCGGGATATACACTATTATAGCACCTACTAATTGGATTTTGATGTAAAGTATACCACGACTTTCCTCAGATTTCACTTGGTTTAGGCGTTTTTAATTGTAGATTATGTAACTAACAAACAGACAGACAGATATATTTTTGTTCTATTACTTTTTCGAAGTCCAACAGACCCTTTTTTTGATTTGCTGTATTTTATAGAAATCAATGCCAGTTTTCGTTGTAATTTTATAACTCAAGAACGGGCTCACCTATCCAAACCAAATGTTTAAGCTTTGTTCGGACTATTTAGTAGATGGTTTATTTGAAGTTTGCACAAAATCGGTCGAGCGGTTCTTCATTTATCACATTTTTTTATATGGCAAAACAACGTTTGCCGGGACAGCTAGTATCCTTATAATATCGACATACAAAAGCTGTAAAACATTGAACATGCCCACAATTTTGACTAATTTCGCAACTGTTATAAAAATAACAGTTCTCATGCCAATTCTAGATAACGAAACGTAAGTTTTATACTATTTTGTGTACCTATATTGTGACATTTTACAAAGGTATTTGGATATTTCACAATCTGACGCGCCTTTCTGTTGGCGGCGTCTGATTGGTTGTTCGAACCAAGCCCCTGAGTGCGTCAGAGCATTATCGTCAGTCACGTAGCCATGTGACTCGAGCGCCTACTTTTTTTTCCTGTTCACAATTTAAAACTGAAAAACAATGACTATTATACACCTAGGTAGGTGCATGTAAGTAGGCTACCTATCGACAACTAGTAATAGCTGTTGTAGGTATAGTTAATATAACGCGTTTTCCGATATCCTAACTAAGTAATAGGAAACTAACACACATAGCTCAGAAAATTCTGTAAATTGTAGACATTTAAAACTTGCATCTACAAACAGAACTACAATATTGTACCTACTTAATCCTTCGCTCCGCTCCGTAACTACTGGACCGACTTTGATGAAACTGAATGTAGGTAACGAAGCCCACTTTATATCCCGATTTTCCCACGGTATTGGGATTTTCAGGGGTGAAAACGGGGTCCCATGGAAAAAATCCCGACCGTTTTTTTCCATCGGACGCTGCGTAACTTATAGATAGGGTTACCATCCGTCCTGGTTTCCCCTGATTTGTCCTAGTTTAGAGGGCGTCCGGGGACCGTCCGGGCGGGGTTTCATTTGTAGTCCGGGTAAAACCGGGACAAATGAGACCCCGACTGCTGGGACATAGTTACTTAATTATAGGGAAGAAATTTCAGGTCCGTAATTTCTTTAGTGAAAGTATTTTTTATTTATGCCACTAGTTAAGTTTCAACATGTTATTAACAAGTTTTTTACTATACCTTCACATTCTTGAGTCAGCTAACGTAGCATTGACACGATAACGAAATCAAACATACTCAATGTTCATTTGAGAGGTGGGTAGTGTAGGTACCTACCTAGGTATTTACTTCCTCATAAATACCTACTCGTAAATCTACGTAAGTTGAAGTTGAACCATAAATTAAACTACCTACTTGAGTGCATATTATTATGTAGGTTAGAATAGCCTACCTACACATATAAATTGGTTATTTCACTTAGGTATTTCAACAAGAGAACTTATCCTGCTGTAATTTGCTCGTTCGTAGGCGGTGCTCATTAAATGCATTACCTACATATCCTGTACTTACGTAGAATATTAACTAAACCTAACTAATGTATAGTAGGTATTAAAACAAGCCTGTATGTTTGTTAGTGTAACTCATCGACCACTACCAATAGACTCCTAATGAAGGGTCTCTATTGTTCACCACACATAGTAGATTTGGACTCTATCTCAAAGGACCCTTTCGAATACAACTTTAGTGGGAACCAAGGAGTGGTGCAGTCCGTTACTCGCAGTTTTTTATTTTTTTTGCTGTTGTCGTCGTGAGAATCGGTTTATAAATGGTGTCATGTTCAATAAAATGGTATGGGAAAAATAATAAAACATCCAGCTACCAGAAAGATGGGATAACTTTCCATCAGCAAGTGATTTAAACTTTCATTTTGACTGTCCCAGCTGCAAAAGATATCTTGGTAGAATTTGTTCGTCTAAAAATACAGGCTCGCGTTGAAGTCTTTTTGCAGTAAAACCAAGAATTTTTTGCGTGTAACAAAACAAAAACTAACCAAATTTCGGTGCGAAAATTCGGTTTTAGTACAGACACTAGCGCCTCCACTCAACTGCACAAATAAGTTGGTTTTAAAACAATTTTATTTTTTTGATGCGGTATACAGGCAAACTAATTGGTAAGGAACAAATTTGTTTGAAATATCGATACAGCGCCCTCACTCAATGGAAAACTAATTGTGCTATTTTATCAAAAATATTAAGCACGTGTCAGTAGTGGTGGGGTATAAATGAAAAAAATAATATCGATTCGATAAAACTTAGAACTGACATGTTTTGTATTTTACATTAATGAATTTATTTGTCAAAAAGTATTTTAACTGACTTAAAAAAGAAAGGGTTTGCGTATATTTATTCGTCGATTTCTCGAAGACAGCTTGAAGATAAGGTGGGTTCATGAATAAAATTAAACGATGTAAGTCGGCTCAGTGGTTAATTATTTATATTTATTTAAAAATAATACATTCGTTGCAGTTTTTTTTTCTATAATTTTATAATACAAACATCGATAAAATCTATGGTATCGATATTTAGTAATTACTTATTACCAACACTATGACATCGGCAGTTACGCCCCCCGCTACCTCATGATTTGGTGAACTACGTCCTGAACAAAAACGAAGCGATGTTGTATCTATTCGGTTATATGATCGATGGTGTAACTCCTTCACACACAGCCTAAGCCGCTGATCGTAGAGACCTGAAACTTGGCGAATGTGTTCTTTGTATGACGTAGGCATCCGATAAGAAAGGATTTTCCTAAATTCTACCTCTAGGGGAGTAAAACGGTGGGCAAAGTTTGTATGGGACAATGATTCCTTGGTCCATTTCGACTTATACGTCGCGGGCAAAAGCAATATTGGATAAAATATTGTGTAGGTACCTATAGACCTACCTACTTACATATATAATCAATATGGCTTTTTTTTTTTCAATATTATCTATCATGAATCAGCGAATATTTTAAAACACTCGTACGATGTTACGTGATTTATTAGACGTATAATTGCATAGTTATTTACATTTAGATTATCGTGTTACTGATTTATAAAATTAAGAAAAATAAAGTCGAACCACGTCCTCTAAAATTCTTTCCATTCAATAGTGCTAGAGTATTGTACCTACATATTTGTACTTTAATGTTCAGTCCATAATAAGATAATCTGGAGGCAAGGCCTTAGATGACCCAAGCAAAGCGCAAGGGCATAGGTACCTTTTTATCGAAACGCCTAGCGCCTCGTCGATTTTTTAACCCCCATAGCTTTTACGCATTAACTAATGAAGCAGGTACTCATTATGTATCTAAACCTCATCTAAACTAAGTAATATTACAAAGAGGAAAGATTTGATTGTTTGTTTGAATTGAATAGGCTCCGAAAGTTCTGCTGAACCTTTGTTTGGCTTGACGTCGTAAAGGGTGATATGCGTGCAAATGGCCTTACAAACCAGGATGCCGAAGATCGTGCGAAGTGGAGGCGTAAAAGTAGGAAAGCGGACCCCGGGCTCCCGAGAGGGATGCAACCGGGAACATCGCTCGGATGATGATGAGGCTCCGAAAGTTCTGAACCTATTTAGATGAAACTTGGTATGAGTATACATTGATTTATTGACAGTACCATAGGCTACTTTTTATCACGATATATTTCTACGAGATCGGGAGTTACGCGGAGCGAGGCTATGAAGTATTTTTATGAATACTTATCCTAATTTAGATAGGTACCTATTACCTACTTAATATAATTACTGAGCAACATAACCGTTTCACATTGTTCGACACAAAAACGCTATACATCGAAAAGCGCATGAAATATATTTTTTTAATATGTTATTAGACCCTCCGAGAGTAGTTTATACCTGAGTTTTCATCCTTGAAAACCCTGGGCACTCCTATGGTGCTACGTAATTCTGGCACGTGTTTTAGTTTTTTAGGAAAAACTACCCCTTGAAAGCGTTTTCCAGGTATTTTTGTTTTATATGTTTGTTTATTAATTATCAATTTCATACTCTAGCACGTTTTTTATGAAGAAATTTGAAAAATAACTTTTCAAAATAATGTTTTCATCATTAATCAAAATTCAACTTTAAGAAACAGTAAACTATTTCTTTGTTTTTGAGAAAACTGTCAATCCCAGCAGCACCACTTTGGAATCAAATTAAAGGTGATTTTAGTATCTACAAATGTATATCTAATGACTTTTCCTCTAAGACCATTACTTCAGCCGGTACAGGTCTAGGAAAATAACACTATCGATAAGTTTTCACGTTTTAAAATAATTGCACATCTTTGACAACCCGTATCTCCGCAACTAATATATCTAGAGTAGTAATATTAGGCTCAATTTATTCCATTACTCACACACCCCCACACTCATTACTTTGGACACCCAAAGTAATGACGCAGGGGAAGAGCAGCAGAAAAGTCCACCCGAAAGACTGAAAAGGAGGTGGATCGAACTGAGGGCCATTGAATTTGACTAACTGGATAATCTTTTTGAACGTTTTGTGCCACTTATTTTCAGCGTTGTTGCCAATGATGAAAATAAGTAGCAGAAGATTGTAGAGGCCAAGATCCACAAAGAGTTGTAGCTATAGCGCGCGCTCTGGAATAGAATAGAATAGAATAGAAATCATTTATTGTTTAACTGTGTACATGAGCCGATATTAATGCTATAAGTAGTAGACACAACAGTTCACCACACTGGGCATACAATATTTTGTGAAATGTAAAAATTGGACCTAATTCTATAGTTTTACTATTAAAATTCATATTAATTCGTTTCAACGATAGCCTAATTAATTCTGATTAGATACATTAATAATTTATACATATTATCATTAAATTCATTAAATTACATTTGTTGGTCAGTTTATCATGCAATGGAAGTGTTCAAATGAAAGCCATTGCTGAAACAACTATAAGTGAAGATCCTAGGTATTCATTGCTGCATGCATGCATACGTCAAAGTAAGTAATTTATAACAGCAAAATTTATTCATCGACAACCAGTCAGCTTCCAACTAAACTACCCGGAGACAAGTAAGCTTTGTAAACATTTTGTAAAGGTCATCAAGTTTCTTGCGAATTCCGTCTGGTTTTGAGCTCACTGACATTTTTTGAAAACATTTTGACTTTATTATACCTACTACAGATACTATTATTGTTTGTTTTTTAGTTTAATTTACATGAGTATATAAGTAATACTTACTTAAAGATTTGTTTTGATTTTTTGAAAAAACATGTAAGTTTGACCTACTTAGACGTCACAGCGCGGCATCTACGTCATAGCTGTTCGTTAATTTACTTTTAAGTATGGGTTTACTTATACACAGGCATGTTCAATAAAAGGGTACCCATGTATCTACTTAATACAACCAAATAACAAATTACATTCAGCGTGGTAACGCTGCTAGTGTGATGGGTTCCTTTTGCGCCAGGGGTACCTAACTCAGGGGGTTTACTCATAGAGGTATGGTTCACTTGATTTTTGTATGTTATGTATGTTATTTTATTTTTTGGTTTCGTAAGGTTTGTATTAATGCTTAGGTACTTTTACGTTTGATGTTTGATTGCTCTATTCGATTTGCTTAATCAACATAACATTTTAGCTTTTTAACCGACTTCAAAAAAGGAGGAGGTTCTCAATTCGTCTGTATGTTGTTGTTTTTTTTTTTTTTTGTGTGTATGTTACGCGATCATTCGAAGACGGCTTAACCGATTGAGATGATTCTTTTTGTGTTCGGAAGGTGACACCTCAGGAGTGGTCCCATAAAATTTTGGTGGAGATCTGATGAGAATCTTCGGAGTGATGAACAGAATTGCACCTCGAGAGTGCAGCAAATTGCTCAGTTTTCGATTTCCACCAGTACAATTGGCCCATAAACGAACAGTTACCGATAAATGGAATATCTGAAACCACCTTCTCATCAGAAAACTCTTCAATCGGTTACGATTACAGGTTACAATTTGAAAAATTTAGTCAAATTTAGTCGCTGGACTGGGTTTGAATGAATGTTGATAGAGAACCTTATCTTAAATGAAGTTCTGATGAGGATCTTCGAAGTGGTGAACAGAATTGCACCTCGAGAGTGCAGCAAATTGCTCATTTTTCGATTTCCACCAGTAGAATTGGCCCATAAACTAAAAGTTACCGATAAATGGAATATCTGAAACCACCTTCTCATCAGAAAACTCTTCAATCGGTTACGATTACAGGTTACAATTTGAATAAAATATTCGCCTTTGCCTCGCCGGACTGGGTTTGAATGAATTTTGATAGAGAACCCTATCCTAAACGAAGATCTGATAAGGATCCACGGAGTGATGAACAGATCTGCACAGCGAGATTCAACAAATTGCTCAGTTTTCCATTTCCACTAATAGAAGTGGCCCATACACAAATAGGTACCGATGAATGGAGCATCTGAAAACACGTTCTTATCACCAAACTCTTCAATGGGTTACGATTAGGTACAGGTTGCAATTTGAAGAAACAGTCGCTTTCGCCTCATGGAGTAGAATTTCCAGTGACAGTGGCACTAAAAATGGTTAAATAAAAAAATAAATTAAAATTTTAAAAACCGACTTCAAAAAAACCTAAAAACAAAAATTAAAAAACCTGAAAAGAAAAACAAAAAAGTGTAAAATAATCCATTTCGGGTTACTTACTTGGAAGTCGGACTGGGACACCATGTTTTCTTTATACCTCTCAACATTCAATCTAACCCAGTCCGACTTCCAAGTTAGTAACCCGAAATGGATTATTTTACACTTTTTTGTTTTTCTTTTCAGGTTTTTTAATTTTGGTTTTTAGGTTTTTTTGAAGTCGGTTTTTAAAATTTTAATTTATTTTTTTTGTTAAAAGAAAAAATAATTAGTAAGTACCTATATAAATAAATCCTTTGTCTATGCTAGGTACTTACAACTTTCTTAAAAATGCAATACTTTGGTCCTAAGTGTCCCGATTAACGCAAACCGATAAAAACCTTAATCGGGACTCCAAATATCTTGCTTTTACCAACCTCCATGTGTCCTTTAAAATTGTGAAACTACAACTATGTCACTACTGTTTTAATTTTTAAATATCTAAAACTTAGCGTCGGTTATCATTTTGAAAATGAATATCGATATGCCGAGTTTTCGCAGTAAGATCGTTGGAAGTTAAATTTTGCAGCAACAATAAGTATGTCGATTGAACAAGTCTATTCGCAGTATGATATTTTCGTTAAATCATTTGTAGTATACAGTTTTTCGATGCAACGTAACATCGCAGTAACAATACGTCGATTAAGGGGTCGCAGTATAGAGACATCGGTAAAAAGTTTTCGAAGAAACAAATTTCGATGATACCGGCTTCCCATCTAAAATATAGCACTAAGCTGCAATATTGCTAAATGTTGTTTTATCAATTTGAAATACTTTCTTCCTACTAAATAATAAGTATGTATTACCTAACAGGAAGTGAGCACAAAGTCATAAAATTCTCTCAGAATTGGAATCGATACCGATGGAAAATTATATCGGGTTAACTTGCTCTAACAGTGCTGAGAAACGAATGTTGTCGAAGTAACACTAACGTAATTGTTAACCAAACTAAAAATAGTTCGAGTGTGAATTTTCCTTTGTTAGTGTTCAAAAATAGATATTAATTGCATATTCCGCATACAAACATTCATAAAAATTAGCATAGCTATTAGAGTTCTTGTGGTATTTGTTATGCATATGGATGAAAGTATTGGATTAGTAGGGCATAAAACGAACAAAGAAAATAACGAATGTGACAGTGCTCACGCGCACGCGAAGTAACGAGGGTCAATTGGTATAAAAAGTTCACAAAAACTTCAAGTGGACGCTAATCAATTTACATTAAAAGACGGTAGATGATTTGCGTCAGTGGGCGTTCCGTGATACATGAAATGTTTGTCTCGGCCGAAGGTCACAATAATAAAGCCTGAAAGTTGATGTCACGCGAATGATGCAAAACTAGCTGGTCATAAACTTGTCGACATTCGATTCCCATAAATATTACTGTACGCAAAACACTCTGCGTATGCCCATTGCCCAAGCCAATGGAATATTTGTTTTGGAGGATTTCACGGCCTGATAATAGTCATTGTATGTAACTACCTCTATGACCACATCGCTGAAATTAGAGGCTATGACAAATGCTATACCTACCGCCAAAACTAAAATCAATGCTAATAAATAAATAAGTGGTGATGGTAAATACAGTCCGACAAAGTTTTTTTTTATTTCAGCGACGGCGCTAGCGTCCTCTCTATTCCAACAATTCAACCAAATTTGAACCTTATGAATTAGGAAAATATTGATACCACATTAGTTCCTTTTTGTGACATTCAAAAGATCTTTGTTAGGTTGATGCATGTGATTGAAATTGAAAAGGCAAGTACAATCACTTCGTGACCTCCAAGTTCCACACGAAGAAGCCTTCTCGCACACAGCCGTAGAAAACAGAGGCGTGTTCGTGCACATGCACTGAAACGTGTACAAGCAGAGAGACACACTAGAAACAGTGCGAGAGTGTGGTGTTATAAAACGACCACTTTTTCTTGCTTCATGGCTAAAACATTTTAAGCTAAGCTAAGCTAAGGCTACGTTAGCGTTCTTTGACAACTAATCTTCTACATTTGTACCTACTGCTAAAAGATAACTTACAGCCTAAAGCGATAGACCTACACCGCTAAAAACATTTTTGAACTAGGACTTGACAAAAGAGATTTTCTTGAAATTATATAGCTATTATAGTATAGCATCCTAAATCAATATTTTTAGCAGCTGCTAACCAATTCATCGTGGTAAAGCTTTACAAAAATGCGATTTGCTTGACATGAACACAGCCAGCGCGAGCGGTGTGGGGCGCGGCGCCTGCAAGCAAACACGTAAGCCGGTCACCTGACTATACCAACCATCTCCGTAAGTAAAACGTCACTATTTATTCACCGGGCGTACTTGAAAAAGCAACTCTAAAACGTTAAAATGAGGTTTAAATTAAACGGAGGCAACCTTTCTTGTATCTCGTCTGCAACTCTTCTTATTTTGGAATGAAGCTTTTCCAGTTTGTTATATTTAAAAAGTCGCGTTATGGCCTAGGAGATGTTACAAAATTAGCTTTTGCAATTAGCTATTGGCAAGCTTGGGAATCCATACGTAGGCATCTTGATATTTCTAGTCTACTTGAAAATAGCTGATGGACAAGGGGTTGAGGATATTATAACATACTAGCTGTTTTGCCATAAAAGAACTAAAGAAAACAAAATAAAAAATAGATGTTGTTCGATTCTCAGACCCAACGAATATACCTACTTACAAAAAAATATTCATACAAATCGGTTCAGCTGTTTAGGTGCACATAGGTAACTAACACACGAGAATTTTATTTATAGGGATTTGTAAAATCCCACGTTTTTAAGTTTTATTTTTGCGGGTGAAGCCAAGCCGCATTTAAAAGACATACTTAAGGTACATATATTGTGGTAGAATTCATTGATAAACATACAGTTTCATAGAAGAATGAATATATGGCTGACCTATTTTTTTTCCACATTTGCCATTGCTAAGTAAAACCACAAACAATGCAGCCACGACTTTATCCGGATTACGGTAATGTAAATATTGATTTTTCGTGATTTTTATTTAAGTGCATATCACTAGAGTCATGACTATAAAACATAAATAAAGTCAAAAAAATATGTATATTTGAAAAAAAGTCAGCAAAAAGATTTGACCCCGACGTGATTTGAACACGCAACCTTCTGATCTGGAGTCAGACGCGCTACCGTTGCGCCACGGAGTCATTGAGTCAAGCTCTGAAATAGCGCTATTGTACAGTAATAATGTAAATTACTGACAAAAAAATTAGAATAGTAAATGTGCAACGCAAATATATAAGGACTTCTTGTAAATATTCTAACTTAATGTTACCACTAAAGTTTCTCCATTGTAATTTAACTTCAATACTAAAACAAAAATTAGTAAATACATACTATGCCTTTTAGTTAATCATAAAATGTTTCATTTATGGGGTTATTTTCTCCCCTTAACTGCAAATAATTTCCCTTTACTCTGGTTAGTTAATTTCGACGTCGCTTATCAAGCCCCTGTGGCCTAATGGATAAGGCATCGGCCTCCTAAGCCGGGGATTGTGGGTTCGAGTCCCACCAGGGGTAAAAATAAGTAATTGTTTTTTACTCTCAAAGTTATTTTTTTATATTAAAATTAACACTACAGTTATTATAATTATTTTTAGTAGACTTAAACGTGAAATTGTATTTGAGGATCCAAGGAGCGGCATACATCTAAGGCCATTGTGACGTAAGTAATATCCCACTTGGTGAGGGAACCGGCAATCATTATCTGTAAGGTAAAAAATCGTACAAAAATGTTTTATTACGAAAATACATTAAACTAAGGTATATGTATTTGTTTTTTATTTATTTAAGGTATACTTTTGGTTTATTATATCTTAGAAATCTGTAAATAAGTAAAAAAAAACGTACGTACATTTTTAAATTATTTTATTTCTCACAAAAAAGTAAAAAACAAATAAGTAGGTACTATATTCTATTCAAAAGTAAGTAATCATAATTTTGGGCCTCTCGATCAACGGCGCCGTGGCTTAGTTGGTTAAAGCGCCTGTCTAGTAAACAGGAGATCGGGGGTTCGAATCCCCCCGGGGCCTAGTCGCAAATGTGCAACGACGTATTCTTTTTGTAAATTTTTTCACTTAAATATTTTATTAACAATTTTTTTACTCATTTTTTTGATTTTATTTTGAATTGGTTAAGCATTTAATTATATTTTTTTCAAATTTTTTTACTTACTGGCACAGAGATTGGCAGTAGATTGTACTGAGACAGTAAAACGCGCTGGCGGACAAAATTCCGGTGACGGACAAGGGTCAGTGTAGTTGAATGAATAAGTTCCCCTTTCTGCTATAGTTTGACAATTATGGGAGACTTCAGCGCCACGCCACGTGCACACCATGAGCTGACCTAGACCGTCATTGCGAAACTGTAAAAAAACAAGTACATAATTATTTTTATAATCTATATCTATCTATCTTCTATATAAAATCTATGCCACTTTTCGTTGTAATTTTATAACTCAAGAACGGGCTCACCTATCCAAACCAAATATTTAAGCTTTGTTCGGACTATTTAGTAGATGGTTTATGTGAAGTTTGCACAAAATCGGACGAGCGGTTCTTCATTTTAACACATATCTATACTATACTATTAATATTATAAAGCTGAAGAGTTTGTTTGTTTGTTTGTTTGTTTGAACGCGCTAATCTCAGGAACTGCTAGTTCGAATTGAAAAATTCTTTTTGTGTTGGATAGTCCATTTATCGAGGAAGGTTATAGGCTACTTTTTATCCCTATATTCCCACGGGATCGGGAGTTACGCGGGTGAAACCGCGGAGCGCAGCTAGTTTTTTATATGGCAAAACAACAGCTAGTCTTCTATATATTTAGATAAAAATCTCGTGTTGCGGTGTTAGTTACCAAACTCCACCTAAACGGCTGAACCGATTTATATGAAATTGTTTGTGTATATTTATTAGGTCTGAGAATCGAACATTTTTTTCTCCTTTATATTTTTTTTGTAAATGGCAAAACAACCTTTGCTCGGAGCCCGGGCAGCTAGTTTATAATTCCTTATTATTTAATTATGTCACTTAATAATTAGTAAGGAGATGCTTATAATAAAAATAAGGTACAGTTTACGATAAAAAATGAAGCCTGATTTTACTTAAAAGCGTGAAACAATAGAAACTTGAGTTTCATTATTTTTTTAGATAATTTATTGAAAACTATTCATATAGTGGTAAATAAGACAATATTTAATTTTGTCTAATATCGTTTTTCTTACTATTTTGTTTTGTAGCCAAGTGTTCAGTTTATTCAGCTGATTTCTTATCAATAGGTAATGTTTGAGACTATTTGAACAATGATACCAACAATTTGTCTGTTTTCAATGCAATAATATTTAAATTGTGACCGTCAGCGCCTTAGCGGATTTTTGGAGAACTAAATCTATAGACACCTAGACAGCTCCACAGATGGCGCTATTATAAATTACTACTTTCACTTGCAAGCAAATGGCAGATGGCAGCACAGTCAATATAATTACTATATTTTTAGGGTTCCGTATCCTAAAGGTATAAACGGGACCCTATTACTAAGACTTCGCTGTCCGTCCGTCTGTCTGTCGCCAGGCTATATATTATGAACCATGATAGCTAGAGAGTTGATTTTATTGTTTTTCTTATGATAAATAAAGAATTATGTCAAACTAGATAAAATATTATACTTACATGAACCTGTATAAGTTTCTGCTGTCTCAAATAAAATGGATGTATTCTATATGAAGTTTGTCTATTTGGTATAACAAAATCTTCGTATTCGACTTGCGAAAATACAGTGTTATTAAACGGACACTGAGCTCCAATAATTCTGGTCGGTATTGTGCTCTTTATCAAGTAGGTGTCCACTGTAGTAATTACATCTTGGACGGACGTCGATCTAGTCTAAAATAGAAATAACTGGATTTTTATTATTTGTCTAGTAAACACCTACAATTCATTTGTTTATCTATACTAATATTATAAAGCTGAAGAGTTTGTTTGTTTGTTTAAACGCGCTAATCTCAGGAACTGCTGGTTCGAATTGAAAAATTCTTTTTGTGTTGGATAGTTCATTTATCGAGGAAGATCATTATTATAGGCTACTTTTTATCCCGATATTCCCACGGGATCGGGAGTTACGCGGGTGAAACCGCGGAGCGCAGCTAGTAATTTATAAGACTAAATTATCAATACAGCATCAGCAACTTACATCTGCTGCTGTAATAACTAGGACATATATTAGAACGAATAGGCTTGCCCAGCACCTCTCAGCTTAGTCGACCAAGTTCCAAGGGAACAGATGGTCGAAGGAAATAACTAAGCCACGGGTTTCATCACGATGTTTTATCGAGCAATGTTATTAGCACACGTTTCCCTAAGAAAAATCCATTTGTACACGGCTTGGAGTAATTTGAATTAAGATACAGCGAAAATCTTGTTCCATAACTTCTTCTTCGTACTGCAAAGGGACACCTAATTTTGAAGAAAAAAAAGTGGGCCGCACTCACCGCCAAAAACAATTCCGAATAATCCAAATATTCATTATTAATGTTCTGAAAGTCGTTTAATTCAGTTGAAACATATGCGAAATAGACGTCGAAATAATTCATTCTAAGTGTTTGCATGAGATCCCTTGCCCTCTCGAGTTCGGTAGTCGAAGGGCGGTCTGAAGGGCTTATTATGAGGACCACTGTACTGGCGCCCGCACTCGCTTTACTATCGATCTCTTCAATAGTTTTGTTTAAGGAATGTTGTAGTGCTGTCGATATTATTGTAGGCAGGTTTAGGCGAGTTGGCCCTGAAAATAGAACAAAAACATTCATAAATTTTTAATCAACTGAACCAGTTTTTAAGAAACACTAATAGGAAGCTTTTAGTTAAAAAAAAACGCATTCGAATCGGTTTAATCTATTCGTAGATAAGATGCCATGTACCGTTCATTGATAAACAATCAAACAGACATACATAGTGTCATTTGGGGGTTAAAAAGCTCCTTATTGAGAAATATATGACGTCACGTGATTTTAAGGTAATAAAATATACTTAGATACATTATTTATCAGCATCACTGACTAGCAGCGGTCCACAGTTCCACCCACTTAAGTCGCGTTGCCGTGGGAATATGGGGATAATTTAAACCCTCTTATGTCCAAGGAATCAAACTCAGTTTTACCGAATAGATTAAATGTCAATTGGTATTGGTCAATGTTTGACCAATATCTCACCTGATGGTAAGTGACGATCCAGTCTAAGATATACCACCCTCCACGCTTACCTAATACGTAGAATACAGACTCAGGCAAGTGATAATACTTACATTCGTCAGTAAAGTTAGCGATGTGTGAGAACAGGGCAGTCATGTTGTTTGAAGGCGGTACTATCCAGTTACCAGTATTACCTTGCAGTAATGATATTGTACTTCGTTGTAAATTTATCTCGAGAGCGCCACCTATCCAACTTTAAACAACAAGGTTTCATATTTTCATATTTACGACATTGCACACAGCGCCATCTAGCTCCAAAATAAGCAACTATAGACTTGTAATGTGGTAGGGATTATATAGAATAGAATAGATTTATTTCTTGATATTTTTCTTTTCGTGTCAGAAGTTCAGCTAAATTAAATTTTGTCTGATCCATAGCGCATCTTGGATACTACAAGTCAAAACACCTATGCGATCTTTTTTCGATTAAGGTTTGGATAAGCTTGGAAACGACAAGAACTTTTCGTCTTTAAATTTTGCCAAAACGTAGGAAAAGAACTCACCTACCAGAGGTACACACAGCAATACATCCCATGCAATAATTGAAAATAATACTATCCTATAATCCTATCTATTACCTATCTCCTTTGTTGTTACTTCTTTGCGCAAAAATTACTGGACCAATTGCGATGAAACTCGGTATGTAGATAACTAACACATAGGCTTCTTTTTATCCCGATATTCCCACTGAATCGGAACATAGCTATCGGGCGCAGCTAGTTTGAGATATATGCAAAAGGCATTTTGTTTAACACTTACGACATAAATTGCTCAACATCATATCCTTTCCAGGCGCCGTCGGTGACGACAACGAGGTCCATAACCGGCACACTGTGACTCACTTGGCACTGCTTACTATGCTGTCTAATTAAAGTCGCTGCAATTCAATATAATTAGACTACTAGAGATTATCTAGCTACTTCTAAATTAAACGCCCTTTCAACTTGTATCTAGCATCGATTTATTTTACTGTATTTCGAATATTGAAAAAGTAACTCCAAGATTGAATGTACCTTCTATACCAAGTTATTAAAAATCGGTTCAGTGGTTTCAGAGACTATTCATTACAAAAAAAAATTAAACAAACAGATTTATATTTTCTCTTTATAGCGAAGAGTCTTTACTTTAAATCCGGCAAAAAAATCTTTTCTTTGTCGGTACGTATGTATGTTTGTTTGTTGGTACCTACTGCTCATCGGGTCGTAGTTTTTAACCGATCTAAGTCTAGACGAAACTTGGTTTAGTTTAGTAATTTTATAATTTTTTTGTTGTCGAGGGTTTTTGATTCCAATCATTTTTTCCCAATTATGATCAAAAAAAAAATTAAAAAAAATACGCGTCGATTTGAGAACCTCTTTCGTTTTATTCGTTGGCTGAAAAGGGTCTGCTGGATATTTTATATCCGCCCTATTCGATTTCGATGATTCCTTTTTAATTCGAAAAGTAGTGACTTCAACTTAATATCTTAAAAAAAATGGTTAAGACCTAATGAGTTAAGATAAATTGTACCTGCGCGCTCTCCATACAAACGTAGTCGACTGTTTCTTCCCTGTATAATGACACTAGCACAAATATTTTTGTGCCATAAACCTATAACTGCCATGACTTTGACTATGCCCCTATGTTTTGGTTTTTTTTTTTTTCATTTTCTAATTATCATAGAAATTAAGATTAAAAAAAAAAATACGGGCATGGTCATGGCAGTTATGTTTTATGCACCAAAAATATTTGCTCTAGTGTCATTCCAGGGAGAAAACAGTCGACTACGTTTGTAATAGTTTGTATGGAAAGAGCCCCCGGTACCCTTTCCTCTTAAGAGCAGAACTGCTCCTCAAAACGCAGTAAGTTGCTCAAGTTTGGATTCCTACTAGTGGAATCGACATCGAATAGAGCTACTCTCCTCCCCTGTGGGCCGGGGTTTTAGGAACTCTAAATGTTAAAAATAGCGATAATATACTTACAGACATAACCATTAAAAGCGGTCACAGCCGCTTCTGTAATCCTTAGCATCTCTTCAACTGGGATATAAACAGTGATCTGTCTCAAAGACAATACGTGAGCGAATCTCGAAGTTTCCTTCAAAAGGTCCGCGGAGTCGAACAAAGTTGTGAACAGGGAGTGGCGATTGCAAGCTTTAACGTTAGGATCGAAGGATACCCCTTCGTTGGAGTAGTACATTTCAATGATTTGAGATAGGCGAAGTGTACGTCGTTGTTCTACCCATTCTGGGACGTAGTGTGAGAGAATTAGACCTGAAACATTACATAAACATACTTATTAGTTTTTTAATTAATTTAATATTAGTAGAATAGGAAGTACAAAGTAGGATAGGATATAAGTTTATAACGTCTGCTTATTCTATGTTTTTTGTACTAAATTATTGATGCAATATTTTCGCAGATAGAGATGGGTTATATTATGTAGATAGAGATGTAGAAATTATAAGTCCTTTTTTCTAACCAGTGAGACCTCCTTATTAGTAAATATACTTATTCGCAAACATATCATACTTTTATAACTGACTATGACCACCGCGTAAGGTTCGGAGAGGGGATAAAAAATAGCTTCAGTGCTATTCCAGAGCTTCAGCTGTCTAACATACCAAGTTTTATCACAATCAATACAGTAGTTTTTGCTTAAAATAACAGATATGCAGGCGGCAACAAAAGTGGAGGTCCAACGGTAAAGATTATTATTTTTTAGTAAGGGTAACTCCGACTTTTGATGCCTGATTGTACAAAGTACATAAGTATATTAATATTAGTATGATGAATGAAATTGGAATTACAATTAGATTTATGTAAACACTAAAATGGTTAATATGAACATAATTATTCGCCTAAGCAAAGTATTCTATATGAATATTTAAGTTTGCTATTTGCTATTTGAGTTTGCCGGGAACTCAAAAAATTTACACATAACTATTGGTCACATAGCATTTAGTCGAAGCAACGCATAACATTTGACTTCAACAGACACAAACACAGCAACACAAAGACAAAACAGTGTTAAATAAGGGTCACACACTAAAAATGATTTTACTTTATACATACCATCGACACCAGCCAAGATCTCAGCATCAGTAAAATGCCAATCAATGACGGAGCTGTTTTGTGGGAACAAATAGTGCAGCCTCGGGAGCAACGTGTCGTTCCACCTATTGTTACTGCCCACTGTCATCCTCTGCGCTACCGAGCCAACACGAGGACCTTGGTTCACTACCACTTCTGCAAGATCTCCTAGAAGACGGAAAGCCAGTTAAGTCTAAGTTAACTATTACTTATAATAAGACTAGCTGTCCCGGCAAACTTTGTTTTGCCATTTACAAAAAAAAATGTTGTTCGATTCTCAGACCTAACGAATATACACAAAAAATTTCATACAAATCGGTTGAGCCTAACCTAACTAACACCGCGACACGAGAATCGACGGTTATCCCTGTCTACACTATAAAATGCAACCAAGTACAACCTCCGGTTTGGATAGAACTATTGATAAACTACAGGAAAAACTACTTATTATTGAATGCCAAACCTGCAAGTGTAGCTACCCAAACATTTCCAATATCGAGAGTATCGACTTGTCTCTCTCTAAGACTGACGTTGAACGTCTCTATATCGTCGTACCATTCTTGGATAGCAGTCGTCAC
The DNA here is from genome assembly GCA_907269075.1 of Idaea aversata. Lineage (NCBI taxonomy): Eukaryota > Metazoa > Arthropoda > Insecta > Lepidoptera > Geometridae > Idaea > Idaea aversata. Next base: position 7,614,865 of record OU026085.1, read on the forward strand.
CATCGGTTCTGCTATATCCTCCTGTTAAATATATAAATACATCCGTCACAACCGTCATTCGCTATGCGTACCGTGAAGTAATGGAATTATTTGCTTGAACCCGTCTTTGCAGACGTGTACAATAAGGCTAACACGGCTAACTAACACCCGTATTCACAATCAACCCCATGAGATTGCATAGTGCGCGCGAACGCATAGAGCCGCAAATAAGACGCTGATTAGCTAGGATGAAGAGAGCAGCACATTGACCAATCATAGGAGCGCATTTAGCGTATTTCGTTCACGTATACAGTACTATTTGTGAATACGGGCGTTAGTCACAAAATGGACTAGTTTTTTTATGCCTGGACAGATGGCGCCACTTCCAACCACTAGCTTCTCGATAAAAAACTGAAAGAGGCCTATGTGGACCAGTAAATATTCCAAAGATCGTCCAAAGGTTGCCTGGAAGAAATCGCTTTCAGCGATAAAGCCTCCCATTTGTGCAATTTATAGTTACTATAGCTATTACTTTGCTTCGTGTTTATCGTGTTCCATGTTCCTTACTGTGTTGAACAAATAAAGATATCTTCTTAGACCCTTATTTAAGTACCTATTCTAACTAGTCTGGCCTGCATTGTCTTGACCAGATAATATTCTGATGGATTCAGAACAAGTTTAGATAGAAAAGCTAATCTGATGGAGTGCTTCCTGTTTGCCCCACCAAGCCGCCCCACAATGGGGCAAAGTGGAATTGTTAAAAATTTGCGTCGTTTGCCCCACTAATATGATCTAGATGCCCATCAGGGTTGGCACCTTGTTGAGAGTTTGAGAATTTTCGTGTCATCTCCAGACCATTAAATAATAATGGACAAGATCTCCATTTCAAATTTAATGTCAGTTGTGATATATGTGACTGGGCTGGTAACCTAAGTGTGTTTAAATAAAAGTACAAAATTATTATTTAAAACGTTTACTTTTGAAGGAATCTGGTTATAAATAAATAAATAAATTATTCGACACGTTACAAAATATATACACTACGAAGTACCTAAGCAATAAAATCACAGAATAATCATTATTCGACATGGCAAAGTACAGTTTTACTGATTTAAACCACGTCTCCGCACATACAAACCGTCACTTAAATATATTACAACTTGAAGGTATGATGGCACGGCAGAATTCAGTCTTCTAGATAATTTAATACATTGGTACTTAAAATAAAAAAAAATTAATAAAATAAATATAAAAATAATTATTTGGTAGTTTTGTTTAAACACACTCCATAGTTTACCTGCCCAGTTACATTTATCACAACTGATATTTGAAATGGAGATCTTATCCATTATTATTTAATGGTTTGTACATAGCTGTTTCGAGATAATGGCACCACAAGTAACCTAAGTCCGCATGTTCTAGTGTAATTTGTTACATACCGTGATGGTTCACAACTTTGGAGATAACACGAAAATTCTCAAACTCTCAACAAGGTGCCAACCCTGATGGGCAGAATCATATTAGTGGGGCAAACGACACTGCAAAATTTTAACGATTCCACTTTGCCCCACTGAAAAGAATCGCTTTGCCGCAGAATCATATTAGTGGGGCAGCTTGGTGGGGCAAACAGGAAGCACTCAATCTGATGGTGGTAGATTTATTTGATTAGACCTAGATTACACAGAATAAAGGTAGATTTTACCTTAAAAATGTTCGCATTCAAAATATCGCTAATGGAGACCCGTTGGTTCTCAAGTGACGCCGCGATGGCAGCTACAACTGTCCCCGGAGATATGGTGCCCCATTCAGTTTGTACTACACCCTGTTCTATGGGACACCTGCTGTGGATTCTGAAAAACATGACAAAATTATAAATAAACTAGCTCGTACCTAAGTCCCGAACCAGCGGGAATTTCGGGTTCATAAAAGTATCCTTTGAGCTTTTACTTAGAATACTTTTAAGTTTGTGAATTACTTCTATCCCGTTTTCATCCCGGCCCAATCGTTTGACCGTACAAAGGAAACAAACAAAGAAATAAAGGGGTTCGGACATCTAGTATGGGAGCCTGACATAGTGTTTTTTTTGCGCGGTGCATTTCGAGACTCATAACTATCGATTGAGGGCTTTACGGTAAACAAATAATGCCATCACACCGAACCGCTAAAGCGTCTAGTGCAAAGGCATTATATATTCGCCCATTATGCGATCGATAGGTATGGGTCTCAAAATGCTCCGCGAATTTTTGGAACACTTTAGGTATTTTTCCTTACCTTTGACTACTAGAAGTATCCATATTCATCGTCATTTCAGCCGAGACAGGACAGACAACGCTCTCATCACCTCTCTCCCATTGTCTCACAGACGAACTAATTATTTTATGCATGAGACACTTCTCCTCCAAAGTCAGGATCTCGTCTACATCAACCAAGTCCTGTGTTGGTAGAAACAAGTCCATGAGGAGTTTGTATTTGTGGAATTGAAACGCTGAAGCTCGGAAGGGTAGAACGAACTCGGTTTCAACTGCGTTGGCTGATGACTGCTCTACTCCGTCTAAGCGAAGGCTGAAACATGTGTTTTACAAAGCTGTAGTCAAATCACTACATAGTATAAAATAAAGTCGCTTTCTCTGACCCTATTTCCCTTTGTATGCTTAAATCTTTAAAACTACGCAACGGATTTTGTAGTGATTCAAGAGGAAGGTTTATATGTATAATACATGCATAATATAGCCGTGCGAAGCCGGGGCGGGTCGCTAGTTCAGAATAAAATAAACTTTTACAAATAGATTTACCTTCTGTAAAAATTAATATTAGCACTTAAGTACGTTACACAGAACAGCACGAAGTCCGTGTGGGTCATCATGTGGGTACGTAGGTCCCATGGTTAGCCTGCGCATGCAAGGCGTAAATACTAATAAAATATTACTTGTAGTTTATAAATATTTTGAATTCTCACAATTGTACTATAACTCTATAGGTACAAATAAAATTAAAATGAATTTGAAATAAGGAAAAGTATAGTAAATATTAAAAGTACATACCTTTTCAGTACAGAAGTACTTAGCATTCTCAAATCCAGTTGGGAATTGAGTTCTACCTTTTTTAACAGAGAGAGGAAAACATCGAGCCGCCTCGGAGCTTGCAAATCCGGTGCTCCAGTCAAATAACATGGCAACAATCTCGGCGGTATACTTGGCAACACAACACTTTCACCGACTACATGCAAAACAAAACTTTATATTGTAACAAAATAAGATTTAAAATATCAACAACAAAAATAATGCACTAAAAGCATTGAGGTTGTATAATTTTTGCGCAAAAATAAACACAAGCCCTGTGTTTTGCAAAAACTTAATAGTCCAAAATCGGTCATGGCCATTTGTACGAATCACGATGACTTTGGTATCCATTGAGAGCTTACAAACTTTACGGCTCACATTAATACAGTATATCTACTCACAACATAGAAAACCAAGTAACAAAATGCTTTTAAACAATTTCATTGCAAACGTATTATTTAATCCATTTTTAAAGTAAAAGAATGCTCGAACAATGCGTGTTTACGCACGGTTAGGTGTGTACAATATGGATCAAGTAATAGATAAGATAGGAGATAATGAATCATTGTGAAAACTTATTGCGATATCACCATATTCTAAAAGAAAATTAATAAAAGTTATTAAAAATAAATGGCTTTTATTATTTCACCAGTGTTTTGTATTAAAATTAAGTGTTTTACCTAAGAAATACTTTGGTAACAAAGATATTCTAATAAATAATACAGGTATAATACTAACTACTAATTAAGTTTATATGAAATAATTCAATTAATATGCCAAAGCAGTTAATTAGGCTGATAAGGTAAAACTAATACAAACCTACTTTAAATAATTTCATTATGTAGGTACATTTAAATCATTTCAAGGTTGCAATGTGGTAAAATAAAATAAAGGTACCTCTATTAAATAAAAATAAAAAACATTTTATCTCTACACTATCGGTATTCAAAATGATTTTTGACTGGAATTTGAGATAAACTGCCAAAATATAACTATAACAACCAATCAGTTCACCTATAACCATGTCTATTCCAAAATTAGAGAGAAATAAAGTCATTGACCTATGGACATACAATAAGTATCATTCTTCGTACATTCGTTTTCTCTCATGATATTTATAGAAATAGGAATTAAACGACCCGTAAAAACAATGGTATTGAGTTATTGACAAATTAATGATCTACTAAGAAAAGGTTCCCCAATCGCCACTTAGCTACAAATGGAGATTTTTTGTACTTCCGGTGCAGCAACTAATAGCAACAAGCATTGACTTACTATTACCAGCGTATAGACGAGACAGGTAGCGCAAACTTTTATAATAATAAAAGTTTGCGCTAAGTCATTCGCCAGAGCGAACGAAACGAACGTTGAACAAAAGGATTCCTTGTCGCTTACGACGTTTGGGACGCGAGAAAACTATACTCTATATCCTGTGTAAAGAGCACTAGTGCTACTTGAGCGCTGCATTTTTTAATAGTTTGGTTAGATGACATCTAATGTTTCAGCGCTGCAGCAGATAACTTGGTCAGTTTACGGGCCGCTGCGCAGGCTCCCGCTATAATAAATTGGAACACGATTTAAATTTTACGGAACTCGTCTATAAGCTAGTACTATAGGTCAACAAGAGAAAATTCTCGCTGGTTTTGGAATAAGGTACCATTCAAAATTATAGGTATGTATGTAATAATAAGACTAGCAAAATTACAGCAGTCAATCTCCACAATGTTTTACATTAAACTAATTTAGAGTAAAAATCTTTGTTCTTTTCAATGTGTTCAAAAAACAAGAAAACCTTGCAGACAGTAACTTCGACGGAACCAAAAATATATAGATTTTTGCAAAATGTTGCCCAAATCGGATAAGTAACTTACTAAATACTTAAACAGATTTTGGTATCCAATTGGGATTTTTTTTGCAAAAATATAGCTTTTTTTGTTTCCGCCAAATTACTCTCGGCTCAGCCTTAATTCTTTGTGATAACAACTTATAAGTAAGTAATTTTGAAATGGTTGAACTACTATATCAACAACCAGAGATTTAAAAGAAAAAATCTATGTTATTAAACACATAAAATAAAAACCTGCTTTCAAATAGGCCCAGATTCAAATAGGTAAACCTATTCTATTGTTTCTTAAAAACAAGACAGAAGTCCAACTTATAAAAATCTCATTATATTTAAAATTATACACAAATGTTTAATCTATTCATTAATCAAATGGATTAAAATGATGTATGGTTGTATGAAATAATTTAAAATCCTCAGGAAAATTGACAAATAACCTGTAAGTTAAGTCCATTTGATTTAAGAAGTAGCAGGATAGTTTTTCCATATAATTCAAGGGATCAAACATCCTTAGACAATGTTAATGCAAGTAGTTAAAATGCTGAATTGTAAAAATATAATACAAGTTATAAACATTATCGTAACACTAATTTGGCTGGTTTCCCGTCAATTTGACGTGACGAACCGTGTTTAAGTGTATATTCTCTCTTAATGTACGCAAATAGGACATCAGTAATTAAGAATATTTGTGCCGTGGCAAAGGAAAGTGTCACTCCAAAGAAGAAATTAGCGTTCGCTGAACCTGAGTAGATCCAGAGATGCCAAACGGTGGGCCCTAATGCTGAAGTTATAATGAAGGCGCAGCCAACGATGAATTTTTGTTGCATGACTGAAAACAGACAGAAAACTAAGTATTAGGAATCGCAAGTCTTCCAAAAATGACCAAGAGTATATTCTCTTGGTCATTTTGAATAAAAATTTGCATAGGGGTAATATAAGCCTTGAATGGTGGTAATGGAATGGACGAAGTAAACCTTATATTTGGGATCTATGCAGAAAAAATTAGGTAGGCTAGTATGAGACAGACAGCTGCAATATAGATGTCACATTGTCTTGTTTAAACCAGAGAGTTCTCATTTGAATGCCATAAACTTCTTTACCTAAAGAAGTAAGATTAACCACATATGTCATAATTTGTATTATGACATATTTATGCCATCACATTCATCATTTGGTTTTTTCTAGACACTCTATCTTTTGGATGATTTTAAAAGCATATACACATCAAAACTGCAGGATGCAGTTATAAACAAAACTTAAACGTTATATATACGACGTTGTTGTTATTTGACGACCCAGTTGGCACAATGGTCACCATGCCGGACTGTCAAACACAGGGTCGCGGGTTCGATTCCCGCCTCAGACAAGTATTTATGCTTAGATATTTGTCTGTGGTCTGGTTGTTTCTATGTATTATAAGTATATATTTACAAAAGAAAAGTATATAAGTAGTAAGTATATCCGTTGTCTAGCACCCATAACACAAGTCTAGTTACTTAGCTTGGAGCTAGATGGCGATGTGTGGAGTGTCCTGCAATATTTATTTATTTATTTATTTATTTATATAATACTCACAAGTGAATAAATGCTTCCACATTGGTAACAGAGCCAAGTAAAATCCAACATCACCAACACACGGGTATGATCTGAATATTGCAGACAAAGCTATCAGTACAGTTGCCAGCAATACTGGCTCTTTCTTAAACCTCAGTGTTAGTGGTACAACATACAACGCCAATGCATTTATTTGGAATGCACAGACAAACAGTAGTCGGAAATGCTCAAACATTTCTGTGAAGAAGTACCAGAAAAGGCCAATGTTGGGTTTCAAATCTGGCACTGACAATCTGAAATAGAAAAATTGATAAAAACATCAACTTATGTCAATGAAAGTTTTCAACTACATAAGTTAAAACAAGTCAAATAAAGTAGAGGCAGTTACTTTGATGGTTAATTTATGAATTAGATAAGTATAACAGCTATGGTGAACCATGAGGAAATAAATTATGAAGTTTGCTGGCAATCTCTAAAGCCTAGATAATGATACTAACGCCAATTAAATACTTACATGAATCCATAAGTATTGTAAACATAATTGTAAGATCCATCCATAATAAATGCAGAAATATAGATAAGGAATCCCCAGCTCAATACAAACACTAATAAAGTTCTAATGTAAGAGCATTTATTGCATCCTTGGTTGACATCGGCCAGCAGAATAGATATAGGAACAATTAGTAGAACTGGATATAGTGCCTGGTGGGTCGCTAATGCAATGAAAACACATGCCACATATCTGTATCCACTTGCCGCTCCCCAGAGCGACGCAGCAACCAGTAAATTCTGTATTACCGTTGTTGTCATTCCAACGCAATTCAAAACAGAATAAGGATTAAACAAATACACCGATAACACATATTCCGATGCTTCTCTCAACTGCCTCTCACTCAATAACATACTCTTTGACTCTTCATCTATCTCATTTATTTGCTTCTCTTGAGATTTCTTTAGTAATCGCACGAATGCCTTCGAAGTTTTGTACAGCAAATGCGCTGTTAACAAGTCCAGTAACGTAAACATAAGTGGGAGCAAATATGGGACTTTTTTCATCAGGAAATGGAAGAACACCAGCATTATCGGAGACTCGTGGAAAGAGTCTCCTTCGTAAGGGTTTACATTGTGATCATAAAGATAAACACCCTCGACTAACCTCTTCCATGAGTTCAAAGGCGTCGCTATTTCTACCCGGTTTGATATCGTTTGCCAATAATCTATGTGAATAAGCCAATATCTCACTATGCCCGCTACTAAATACTTCACAATTGCTCCCATTTTTTCATAATTTTGGCCGCCTAATCAATAGAAATAATATTATTCGAAATCAAAGCGTGAAATCAACAAATTCATTTCAAAAACCGAATTTGGCTTAATATATAAATGACATTGATATAATACTGACAAATATGACATTGACAGAAAATCACATCACAATGTTGCCAGATTATATTTTGGCCAATATCGTCTTGATTTGGCCGTTGTCGCGCGTCGGTCGTCATTCGGCCTATCATGGTTTGTTCAATGATGGTCCAATGTTCAGTTTTCAAATTTTTCAATCAATCATCAATTTCGGTCGAGCCCTGTGGTCGAGCCGTACCAAAGAGAGAGATAACAAACAAACAACACGAAGGATTGCGTAGGATTCCTAAGCATACGAATTCGACTTATTACTGAAAATATTTTACGCAGTAGTGGACTTCCACAGTATTTTTTAATTTAATTTATTAATTAAACGCAATTTTGCTTTTCAATTTGTTTTAATTTTATCAAAATAATTTCTTATTTAGTAAAATATCAAATAAAATTTGGTAGAGAATGATTTTGCACTACATATTACACTATTATTTTAATCATTTATCACAGCATTTATCGGTAACGAGCTTTTGTTATGATGATAATTTTAAAGATTTTTATTTTTTTCAAATAACTTAGCGCATATTGCATACCCATTTGATTCTAAGGTCGTTTTGCAAACAATTTATTTAATTACTTCAAGTACCTACTTACCTTACTTTTGGGCTGCGCAGATCATATTTTGATGAAAACGAAACAGAAAGTAGAATTTAAGTTATGTATTTCAAATCTGATTCAAATTAGAAAAGTTTCAAAGCATAATTAGGCTTATAGGAGGATGGAAATGATGTTTCTTACAAGTAGGTACTCCGTGGGAACAGATACATTTCAGTGTAAAAACCTATTTCTTTGTGCCAAATTATGCTCTACGCAGTTGGAAACTTATTTTAATCACTGTTAAACTTTGCGAAAAAATCAAAATACTTTAAAATTCGCGCACATTTGGTATCCTATCCCGTTAAAAACACTAATTAAACCCGGGAAATTTCTTTTAAAATCTAATACAAATCATATTTACAAACAAACTAACCGAAACAACTATTACTAAATACTATACCCTAAAATAAAAATAAGTACTTACAGATATTTAAGTCTAAAAATGTAAAAAACCCCATCATCACTAAAAAATAGTACAAAAGATATTTGTTTTTTTTTTAGACTGAAAGCTCTGTACCTACGTAGGTACTGTCGGCAACATAATTGCAAACCCACCGGAGAGTTCTAAAATTTCTATTATTGGAATGTTTTCATTCTAAGAATGTCTAACCATGAAAGTTAACTCAAGTTAGGCCTTATTCTTGAATTGAAATAATAGCAGTTTTGCTCTACGGTGAGTCTGCACTTTTTTGCCAGATTGTACATTTTATAGATGTTTACGCTTCCTCACGAGCCAATGGGAAATATTTGATCGTAAGGTATTTTAAGGAATATTTTGTTAGCGATACGAATTCCGCTTTTGTTCCAGTTTGCTTGAGCGTAAGGAAGGAGCTCCTTGTATAGAACTCTCCAGTTGCCATTCAGAAAACGATTTCCCAATTCGGCTGAAAGATAAATAAATATATTAATAACATACAGAGGGGACGACTCTATTATTTAAGAAAGAAAGAAATAAAAGCATTTATTGAATACAAACACACGACAAACACAGGAATAAAGAATGGAACATGACAATGAAAATTAATTACATTAAAAACAAAAAAGTGACAAAGAAAAACAACATAAATGAGGAGTCGTGTGCTGACCCTAATGGGTCGACCTCAGCTAACAACTGCAGCCAAGCATGCTTAGCTGCAGCGCTAGTCTTCCGGCCAGACCCATATTAAGCTCGCCAACAAACTGCACTTTGCAGTTTGGCGGGAAATCAGTAAGTATGTAAGAAAATTTGCGTACTTTTTTAGTTATATAAAAATACGGAATTTCTTGATTCGGTCGCCGCGCTCAAAGCCCGCGATAAAAGCTATGCAATAGCTTAAAAAAATAAAAAAAAATCTATCTAACCCTAGGCTAAGCAACTATGCTTGTGTTATGGTGACTAATTCAACATATAGAATTATTTATTTATATAAATCAATTCGTTTCACCAGCGGCTTCGTCCGCGTAAGGGTTGGAGTTCTAGGTAGACTTACTTAATTCTCGACTGTCAGGATTATCGTTAGAGAGGTATGAGACCATGTTGCCAACGTCTGGTCGCATGTAGAACGACTTCACTCTGATGTACGTGTCTGAACCGTTCTTCTCTGGAGTACCGTCGATCTTCCACGTCCAAACCAGATCGTCTGGATATTACAATGCATTTTAAATTAGCCTAAGTACAGATTTTTTTGTTTATAATAGTAGTTGATAATGCTAGTAAAGTTGTTTTAAACGGGATATTTACCTGCAGCAACCAATTGACCATTTTTATTTATCTTTATATCGAGCGCTACAAATTAAATTGAATTATATTTTTTCTCAAACAAAAAAAAAGGTATAAATAACCCGTTTAATTAACTTTAATTAGGATGAAGATAACTGGTATACCTCGCGCAGCGAATGGTGACCTCTGCGGTAAGTGGAAGGGGTATGCGCAGAACTCGATATTTATATGAAAATTGAGTTCTGCGCATACCCCTTCTACTTTCCATCAGAGGCCAACATTGGTTGCGCTACATATACGTAAAACTGCCCGACTTCAGATTTTGAAGGTGTAGTTATTTAACTTTTCATTGAAGTCGGTTAAAGGGTTCCGTACCCAAAGGGTTAAACGGGACCCTATTACTAAGACTCCACTGTCTGTCTGTTACCAGGCTCTATCTCATGAGCCGTGATAGCCAGACAGTTGAAATTTTCACAAATAATGTATTTGTGTTGCCGCAGCAACTAAAAGCTGAATATATTGGTACGGAACCCGTCGTGTGCAAGGCCGACTCGCACTTGGACAGTTTTAAATTTTTTTGTGTTCTGTTTTATGACTTGCTTGGGACGTGTAGTAGAGAGGCAAAATTTTATTTCCGCACATCAAAATGAAGGTTAATAATATATCAAACGTCATAATATAATGAACTTACTCATAGTGGTGTTAAATCCGCCACTTGCATTGATCTTTAGGGCGTTATACTGGCCTTCCCCTCTATACTGGCCTTTGATAAAGATCTTTGGCGCAGACAAATCTATTTCTATGTAAAGTCGATCGTCGTCCGCTCGTACTCTGAAATACATTTGTTTTCATTATGTAAGAAAAGCATTTATTGAGTACAAACACACGACAAAAGTGACAAAGACAAAAACAACATAAATAGGAGTCGTGTGCTGACCCAAATGGGTCGACCTCAGCTTAAAAAACTGCAGCCTAGCATGCCTAGCAGCCTAGCAACATAATCTGGCCGGCCGGCCGGCCAGATTATGTTACTAGCTGCGCCCCGCAGTTTTACCCGCGTAATCATTTTCTACATAATTTTCTTTTTTTCGCCTGACTTTCGCCTGACAATAACAAACACAACAAGAGAATTAGCGAAATCGGTTCGGCATCGGCAGCACATTCAGCGATTCATTTTTGCAAGCTTTTATTTAGCTTCCACTGTTCGTATGTAAGTAAGTTGTCCGTCATTTGCAAACTATTTTTCGATCATTTGTTGGCATCCGATTAAGTTGAAATTTAGTTATATTAAAGAAGATTAATTTAAAATATGGAAAGTATTTGTTTTTGGTCTGAGTGTTTCTGTATGTATTACTAGCAGCCCTCCGCGGTTTCTCCCGCGTAAAAAAAATACTTAAATTAATAAATTGAAAAAAAAACAAAAAAAAAACCACTAGTACGCTAAGTGTAGTATCACAACACAACCAAACGAAATGATAAAATACCTAATTTAGTAAATGAAATATATTAAGTATAAAATATATATTTACAAATTATATGTTTATGAAACAGGAAAATATAACCTAATATTAAAAACAACAACAACAACAACAAAAAAACATAATTAGCTGACAATCGCCTCGTCTCATCTAGTTACCGAAGATCTGTGTATTTGAGCCGCTTTGTAGCGAGTTACTATTGCAGCTGATTCGAACAAACATAAAGATAAGAAGTGCGCCAACCTACCTACATTTATTTTTATATAATTTTTTCTATTGTATTAAGTTTTATTGTTTACCTGTATGCTCCTCGAACATTTATATACTTTTATTAGTTAATTAGCTTTTTATATATTTCTCATGTAAGTGAATTATAAATATTCTTATGAGAATAAAGAATCTTAAACCTGAACTCCCGATCCCATAGAAAGGAATATCGGGATGAAAAGTAGCCTATGTTACTGTCAATGAATCAATGTATCCTCATCCCAAGTTTCATCTAAAGCGGTTCAGTAGTTTTTGAGAATGAAAACAAACAAACAATTTAATAATATCATATAATATCTTTGAAATGAAAACATACTGTTTAAAAATAAAATATAATATTTTGTTTTTTCCTCTTTTAAACCTCAAAAGAATAATTTACTTATTATATTTTTTGGTTCAAGTTAGGTTTAGGTAGTACCTACTAAATAAAATTAAGTACCTAGATGTATTACCAAAACAAACTACCTGAAAAACCTTCAAAAAAAATCTCAGTTTGTATTTTTTTAACAAACTTTTATTTATTACTACGCTCCGCGGTTTCATCCGCATAAGTCCCGATCCCGTGGAAATAACAAAATGAAAAGTAGCCTTTAGGTAGGTATTCTAGGTATATAGCCTTCCTCGATAAATGGACTATCCAACACAAGGAGAATTTTTCAATTCGAACCAGTAGTTCCTGAGATTAACGCGTTCAAACAAACAAACAAACTCTTCAGCTTTATAATATTAATATAGATTTTATTTAGTAGTGCCATTGAAAGCAAAAAACCTGAACCAATTAGTAGTAAAACGGAAAGATTTTTTTTTCACCGTCACTAGGTAGGTACTACTGGTATTGCCGCGGTCAATATACAGAAATTAATCCTATTCGATCTTCGAGCATATAATATTCGATTGATTTTTTCTCTCAATGCTGAATTTTTCGTTAACACGTCCTTGAAAATTTTTTTAACAATGAACCGGTTACGGTAGGACGGTTTTTTTTACTTTAAGTATGTATAGTGATTTCCCGTAAGTGGTATACTTAGTATGTACGGTCGGCTGCATAATTGCAGACCCACCATAGAGCTCCAAAACGGCTGTTATAAGAATGTTTTTAACACAAGCAAGATTCTAGGCACCTGCTTTATTTAAAGTTTAAAGTCTTCATCAATTTATCAAACAAAAGTTATTAGAATGAAAACATTCCATTAATAGTAATTTTCGAACTCAACCGGGCCTGCCATTATGCAGCCGACTGTACCTAGACTTTATTATTAGTATTACCTTGCATCATGGACAGTTGCTTCTCTCAGACCTTCTACGTAAATGTCTTTCATGTTCATTTTAGCAGATATCTGTAAATGACAAGGCCAAAAATATTAATTATTTTATTTTAATTCTATTTACTTATCTAAATTTGTTGATTGTATTAAATTATTAAAATTAATACAATAAATACACAAGCACACGAATGATAAAAAAGGAAAACGATTTCTATAGGTAAAGAAGAATTACGCTTTAGTTTTTCGACCCAAAATCTTTTGGTACCTTCGTTAAAACTAGAAGTTTTGAATAGGTGAAAAAATCAATGAAACAAGATTCTCCGTACTCCGGTATGTTACTACCTCTTTATTTTTACTCACTGCTATTCAACGCCATCTATGGAGGCATAATGAAACTAACTCTACTTCCAAAAACTCATAATATAAAAATAGATTTCAATTAACTGATTATAAAAATGTAGGTGTACCTACTTAATTCAATTTTTCGGTAACCTACACTACTTAATAACAATTACATTTGTGTATGATAAAAAAATGAATTAAGCATAGGTACCTATTTAAAAGCCGGAAAAAACACATCGTTTTAATTATATCTTACACAAATTACTGTGTTCAACCAAGGTTTATTTCTTGAAAGGACAGACAGCACGCAAAAACATAATAAATTTTAGTCAATTATTTCTACTACAGCCAAATAACATTATTGAATTAGTCTCTTTTGCCCTAGGTATGAGATTTTTGTAAGTAAAAAGTTAACCAAAAATTGCAAGTTGGGCAAAAAAGGTTGAAGAACGTTTAATTAGGTAGGTAAATACAAATTAAAATAATCTATTAAATCCGGAGGCGACCTTCAGCTGTTTAAATAAAGTACAGTCTTCTGTGGCACGGTGGAAGAACACCCGCTGCGATACAGAAGGTCGTTAGTTCGATTTAAGCAATGATACATATAGTATTTCTATGAGGTAGCATCTGATATTAGATAATATATTTTTTTTCGATCGTCTTTTGTTTTCTTTTTCCGATCGTCTTTTATTTTTTGTCCACTGAAAAATTGCATTAATTCGGCCAAGTTCGACCAGACAAAAAAACTCAACAGATTGGTTGTCTCCCCCAACACCGAACTATTGGTACAAAAAAATTGCAACCGTTCGATCAACCGAACTACTGGGACAAAGCTTGATTAATGAAGTTTATAAAAATTACGTAAGTAGATTTAACACTACTCTTATTACTGAACTGTGTGGAAAAATATCGTACGGTTTGTGAACACAACCCGATAATCAGTTCCTGAATCGTCATTTTAGTTTTTTACTAACAAGAACACGTAGATAACTTTTCCATAGACTACACTAATGCTTTTCTTATTAACTACTAGCTGTCCCGGCAAACGTTCTTTTTCCATATAAAAAAATATAAAAAACGAAAGGAAACAAATTAAAAAACAGATTTTGTTTGATTCTCAGACCTAACGGATATACCTACACAAAAAAATTCATATAATTCGGTTCAGCCGTTTAGGTGGACATAGGTATACAGGGTTATTGGAAATTAATTGACACGGCGTTAAGGGCTTCTTCTGTGCACCTTAACGATCAACTTTTGTTCTAAGACTTTTGGAAATTCAGTATAAAAATATTCCATACAAAAATAAAAAATTAAATCCAACAGTTCAATTAATACTCAACTCTACGTCTACGTCACAGAATCAATCATAGTAGGTATGGTACAACCTGATCGGGTCGCACGCAGTGCGCCCCGTGCCGATCGCGCGCGCGCACTTGCCGCATAGACATAGAAAATTACCAGACAGTACGAGAAACACTTAAATATTTTTTTTGGGATATGTATTAAGTTTCGACAAAAGTCGTAGAACAAAAGTTGTTTGTTAAGGTGCACAGAAGAAGCCCTTAACGCCGTGTCAATTAATTTCCAATAACCTTGTATAACTACACCGCGACACGACAATTTTGTATAGGTATATGGGGATTATTTTATTTATAGTTTTCACATTACATAAAATGCTCAATTAGTAGGTACCATACAGGTACTTACCTATTAGCAACTAGGTAT
The DNA here is from genome assembly GCA_907269075.1 of Idaea aversata. Classification (NCBI taxonomy): domain Eukaryota; kingdom Metazoa; phylum Arthropoda; class Insecta; order Lepidoptera; family Geometridae; genus Idaea; species Idaea aversata. The sequence continues at coordinate 7,630,092 of OU026085.1, forward strand.
TAGTTACTCGCTAATTTCAAAGATATTTTAACAAATGGACATTAATGCTATGAGTGGTTTAAATGGATATGGTAAATAATGGTAATGCAACAAAAATAAATGTTATACGAAATTCACTGATATCCTAAAATACTAGAAGTTCTGCGAACAGTAGAGAACGTCTTATACCTACCAATAAATATAGATAGCATTAGTAAATAAATATTGCAGGACATTCCACACATCGCCATCCAGCCCTATACTAAATAACTAGACTTATGTTATAGGTGCTAGACAACGGATATACTACATAAACACTTTTTTTTGTAAATATAGTATAGGTAGGTACTTATAATACCTACATAGAAACAACCAGACCACAGACAAATATCTAAGCATAAATACTTGTCTGAGGCGGGAATCGAACCCGCAACCCTGTGTTTGGCAGTTCGGCATGGTGATCACTGTGCTAACTGGGTCATTAAAGTAAAGTCTTACTATGGGAATACATAAAGCTATTATCGTTACATGATGGTTTTCTAGTTTTCGCCATTTATGGCTTGACCTCAAGATTTCAAGACTTGCAATTAAACTGAACCTGTTCTCAAGGGGTCATATCGAGTAGGTACAATCAACGGTCAAAATTCTCTGCCCAGCCCACCGTAACGTATACAATCCTGTGCATCACTATTTTAACCTTATAACAACGTAACCTGTGGATTGAACCCACATCGGTTGGTGTAGCGAGTGGCTGATACCTCTCGGCCAACTAAAGACATAGCTAACATGTTGAAAATAATAATCACATTGAGTAGGTACATTTAATTCAAGTATATTTAAGTTTGTGTGTAAAGTCTATTAGAAGAAGGTCGTAACTGTTGATAGTATTATTGTAGCATTTGTAGCAAACTGATCATTTACTTATGACCCATACCGTACCTGCAGTGATTACGCGATAACAGATTTACCTGAGAACTAAGTACCTGACAATCAAGGTAGACCGGGCAAGTGTAGGTATATACATACCTTGATAATATCTTAAGTGAAGTTAAAAGGCTTTTAAGGATTTTTACAAATATACAAGAGTAATTGAAACAAACATAAATACCGCCGTATATGTACCGCGTATTGTTACGTCAGAAGTCATACCTGTTCGCTGCTTTTTCTCCAGGGACAGTAGTTATGATGTTTTTTTATGGCTGAAGACCTATTTCAAAAATCACACGTAGGTATGTATTTTTTACATTGCATTCTTTTGCATTCAGTTATACTCCTAAATGGAAGAATGACGACCCAGTTGGCACAATGGTCACCGTGCGGGACTGCCAAACACAGGGTTGCGGGTTCGATTCCCGCCTCAGACAAGTATTTATGCTTAGATATTTGTCTGTGATCTGGTTGCTTTGCCCAGGAGTGAAACACCATGGGGTGACACGATAAAAAAAGATTGCACACAGCGTCATCCAACCTCAAACAATTATGCCTGTAATATAGTGACCAGGGGGGATACGCTGGTAGGAATCAGGACACTAGGCCGACCAGTGCCTTTATTCACTAAGGTTCAAGTCGTCGGGCGCGCGTGATTAGGACGAGATTTCCATACAAAAACCCCCCCCCCCCTCCGCCCCTAATCACGCGCGCCCAACGACTTGAACCTTAGTGAATATAGGCCCAGATAAGGCATAGAAGATACTTTTCTTTTGTAAATGCAACAGATAGAGAAACACCGAGACCAGAAACATAAATGTAGAATTGTAGATCATAATAACAGCCATTTAAAAGATCGCTAATCGAGGTCTAATTTACGACGTTCATTGATTAAAGTTTTTAATTTGTATACGGTATCATAAACCTCAGCAATGGATCAAGCCAAAAAAACCTTCAAATTTCAATAATATAAAATACTAGCTTTATCCCGCAACTCCATTAACGTAGGTTATGAATTTTCCAAATTCCTTAGCGGATGCCTACCTCTTAATAGGCCGTTGGTTTGAGCTGTGCGTTGATATATCAATCAGTAAGGTCTAAAAATTATGTGTAGACAGCTATTATTTCAGTTTCTAAAGTCTTTCAATATACTTACAGAAATAGTAAACAATACAATTGCTACAATTCCATGCTAGTACATACACCTGCTTATTAAAAACTAAGTCTTAATTAATACTAGGTATAATTATATATTTTGGTCTTTGAGTGTTAATTGGATACCTATGTTATTATCGACTTCTCGAGACAATAAAATTACAAAGTTATTTAATTAAATGATAAATTAGAACTTTAACCTAGATTTACGCTAAATACCAAGACTTAGACAATGGTAAAATGTAAAAAAATCTACCTTCCGGCAGGCTAGGTAAACCGCATTTATACACTCACTAGCTGCGAACCGCGGTTTCACTCGCATAAGTCCCGATCCCGTGGGAATATCAAAATGAAAAGTAGCTTATATTAGCCTTCCTCGATAAATGGACTATCCAACGCAGAAGTTGCGAGTTCTTAAATAAGTATTTGGTGATTAATTAAGGTGAAGTAGGACCTGAAAACCCCTATCCCTTTCCCACGCGCACCGCGAATTCGCACATCTATTTTAGTGAAAAATCATCTGTACTACCTTATGGGATTTGATGGATATAAAGTTTACAATCGCCGTAAAATTGAAAAAGCTCAAAAAAAGACGATTTTTTAGGATTTTCACGATTTTTTACTATCGAGGCAAATCACTCTATTCATCGTGTTTCGAGGTGTATGACAATACAAAGCATTTCTTTACCTTTACGACAGTAGGAATATCATTCTATGGATTTTAGTGGTTGATACCCAAAAACTGTTTCTAAGACACCTCTATCGCGCTTCTGGTCTTACCACCTCGTCTTAAGCAAGTACTAAGAGTACCTACTAACTAAGTATTTATTTTTCTTTTCACGTTATGGCAACATCGTCGACAAAACTAAATCGAAATATTATCACGAATTTTTTTTGGCTAACGATTAGATAGGCGATCAAGTAGGTCAAGACTAAAATTTAAAACAAAAAAAGTCAAGATTTAGTCTACATACCTTGAAACAGTATTTAAATTAAGAAAAGTCAAATTATTACTATGTACCTGGTTGTTCTTATATTCGACTCGTAGCTCCTTTTGGTGATACGGATCAACAGACGGTACCCCCAAGTCTTGGATGCCATCAGCTAAGTCTTCTATGCCCTTTTGAACTGCTTCCACCATGCAATCGTTTAGGTCCACTGAATTTCGGTCGCATACTTTGAGATATTTACCTGTAAAATTCAGTAAGTTAAAGTTAGTTCCAAGACCTGAGCAGTGCGAGCCTTGGAGTGGGACTTGCGATGAATCGGTCAAAGACGCAGGTCATGACCAACAGCACGAGACGTAGGGTCGAGGTTGTTGGGCAAGAGATACAATATGTCGACGAGTATAACTACTTGGGCCAGATAGTGTCTTTCGAAAACAGGCAAGATCGAGAAATCGATCGCCGCATCGAGATAATGCTTGGAAAGCCTTCTGGTCCTTGAATGAGTTTATGAAGGGCGACCTTCCGATGTCACTTAAACGCAAGCTCGTCGATATGTGTATCTTGCCCGTTTTAACCTACGGTGCTCAGACCTGGTCTTTGACCGAACATCAAAAGTCCAGACTCAAGGTTGGCCAAAGAGCTATGGAGCGCAGCATGCTCGGTGTAAAACGCATCGACCAAGTTCGAAACACCACTCTTCGCTCGAAGACGGGGATAGCCGATGTAGGGAGTAAAACTGCCAATCTCAAGTGGGATTGGGCGGGTCACGTGAGTCGAATGAATCCCGACCGGTGGGCTAGGGTCGTCACGCATTGGGTGCCGGAGGACGGACGTCGGAATCGAGGCAGACCCCGTAAACGATGGCGTGACGATCTTGATGCATTTGACACAGACTGGATAAACCTTACCCAGGACCGAAACGCTTGGAAAGATGTTAGGGAGGCCTTTGCCCAGCAGTGGGACGATATAGGCTAAAAACAGTTAGTTTAATATTGTGGTATAAAAATAATAATTGATTAAATAATTAGGTATCCAAAAAGTTGTCAAAAATATTTTTTTCTTATTTTTATCGTTAGTGATAATCGTAGGTATGATTGCGGTTTTGAGGATGTTGTCAATGTTTGCAATTTTGCTCAAAAACATATGAAAACAAAGTAAATAAGCAAAACAGCTTCTCACACGTGAATATAGATTCTATATACCTACGTAGGTAAGTACTTAAGTACACAAATCATGATGAGACGACTTTAAAAACGAGTTTGCTAATAGTTAGGCAAGTCCTTTATTTAAAAAATACGAAACATTTATGTATCTATTTTAAGTCTAAATATTATGTCTCAAATTGGGATTTTAATAAAAACCAACTGAATCCTACACTACACGTAACGGACAGGATAATTATAGTATACCTATACTAGCTGTGCCCCGCGGTTTCACCCGCGTAAGTCGCGATACCGTGGGAATATCAAAATAAAAAGTAGCCTATATAGCCTTCCTCGAATGTTCTATCCGACACAAACGGAATTTTTCAATTCGAACTAGTTATTCCTGAAATTAGCGCGTTTAAACAAACAAAAAAACTCTTCAGGTTTATAATATTACTTAGCGACCCGCTCCGGCTTCGCACGGCTATATTATGCATGTATTATACATATAAACCTTCGTCTTGAATCCTCTATCTATTTAAAAAAACCGCATCAAAATCCGTTGCGTAGTTTTAAAGATCTAAGCATACAACATGCATACAAAGGGACATAGAGATATAGGGACGGCGAAAAGTGACTTTATTTTATACTATGTAGTGATAGTGATAGTGAAGTGATAGTGAAGTATAGATTTTTGGGAAGGTTTAGACTACGGGTTACAAGTAGGTACCTATAAGTTAGATTTCATGTTTCCAGCCGTAGTCTATACATATAATAAATCTGTAGACATAAAAAAATCTGTAATCTATACATATAATAAATCTGTAGACATAAAAAAATCTGTAATTGTAAAATATCCAGAAAAAAAATACACAGGTCGTCTTAGAATCGTTAGCTGAACACGATAGGGTAGTTTTTAGAATTTTTGTTTGTCTGTTTGTCTGTTTGTCTGTTTGTCTGTTTGTTTGAACCAGGTAATCTCATAAACTAGAGAACAGATTTCAACGAGGTCCACACCAATATGTTCAGAAAATACCAGATTAACATTTAGGGTATTTTTCAATTTAACTTTAATACAATAATTTTGATATTTGATAAAAAAACATTTAAAAAATGTGAAATCGAAATATTTTTCCGTGTAAAACGTAATCAAACGTCAAAAAGGAACAGTACGCTTAGCACTACTTTTTTACGTATTCGATCAAACATACTATATTACGTATTTACTATGAAACTTCCTAAAAATCAACTTACTAGATCCATCCGTCTCTGAGAATATCGGTAGTGACACACCGACAGACAGACGGACAAGAGAGTGACCTTATAAGGGTTCCTTATTTTCGAGTGCTTCAACAAGTCATACTAGGCGTACAGGTACATGCCTCCGCTCAAGATGACAGTTGTCATAAAACCAAATAGTTTGCATATATCTACTACCTACGTGAAACTGAAAATGAGGTTAGTACAAAGAGGTACTACTACATAAAATTACGGATCTCCTTCTCGATGTTGCACTTATATCGCGCTCAACTAATTTATTTAAATAGCATGAATTATGAGTTCAAGTCGCGGACACCTTAGAAAATAAAAACAAAATAAAAAAAACCGGCCAAGTGCGAGTCGTACTCGCGCGCCGAGGGTTCCGTACATTAGTTTATATACACCTTGATTTTTATACACCTAATAGGGACCATAGACTTCAGTAATTTCAATTCAACTTGCTAAGTCCAACCGTTCCTGAGATAATCGGTGGTGACACACGGACAGACAGACAGACAGACAGACAAGAAAGTGATATTATAAGGGTTCCTTTGTTACCTTTTGAGGTACGAAACCCTAAAAAAAATTTTCCAAATCGTTTCAAGCGTTTTCGATTACTTAATCGGCGAAAATACATAAAAAATATACGCGACGAATAATAATTGAGAACCTCCTCCTTTTTTGAAGTTTTTGAAGTGAATAATAGATAAGGTATGTTTGTAAAAATCAATTTTTAGGGTTCCGTAGCCAAATGGCAAAAAACGGAACCCTTATAGATTCGTCATGTCTGTCTGTCTGCCGTATGTCACAGCTACTTTTTTATTTTGTTTTCCCCAAAATTACTTAGCCCTAGCTACCTAATAAAGAAAATCTGGGCAATTTGGTCTAGAATTCAGAAAATTGCAAAAAGGGTCCGGACATTCAGTATGGGAGCGTGGCAGTGTTATGTTTTTTGCGCTGTGATTTTAGACCCGATGGATAAATAATGCCCTTACGCTTTATAGGTATTGTATGAGGGCATTTTTTGTTCATTTAGGTGGGTATGGGTCTCAAAGTGAACCGCACACTTTTGAAAAATCATAGGACATCATTTTTCTTTAAATATTCAATTTCCCAGACGCTTTAGTAGTTGGAGGTTGGCTTAGAGGTTTTAGATGGGAACCACACTTTTGGCATAAACAAAATGGCCTTTTGTAGTTTGGCATAAACGTTCTAGCATAATAAAATAACCCTAGGCATACCGTAATTTTACACAATTATTATTGGCATAAAGTCACCGCGCACTTTTGGAAAATCATGGAACATCACGTTTCTTCAAAAACCCTGTATCCAATACGCTTTAGAAGTTTGGTGTGAAGGCATTATTTGTTTTCTTCGATGTCCTCTATCCATAGGTATAGGTCTCTAAGGGCATCGTGCACTTTTGTAAAATCATAGGACATCACGTTCCTTAGAATACTTAATACCCCGTTTCCCGGACGTTTTAGATGTTTGGTGTGAAAGCATTTTTTGTTCAACGTAATGCCCACTATCAATAGGTAAGGACGTTATTTTATGTATAAGTATCTGTTCTGTCCAATGGCCTTTCATATTTAATCATTAATAATATTTGAAAATAAGAAACAAAATTTTATTTGCACCAAAATAGATTATTATTTGCATGATGTTTGTGTTTATAAATACTATAACCCCTTATATTATGAATACAAAAATATAGATAGAGGGACAACGGTAGTTAATAATACTTTTTTTTACTTTAATTTACAAAAAACCAAAGATGAGATGATTTTAGCTTATTATATTGTTGTGTATTATGTTCTGTTTGAGTGAAATAAATAAATATAAATATTACTTACCTACATAGGTGCCTTTGCCAAATCAATCAAAAAATATAGCTTAAAAACAATGTATCTATTTTGTTATTATAACTTACACCGAACGTTAAATAGTATCTATGCGGGAAAATGCTAGGCATTCTATATAAACCAAAACCACATCGCGAACGAAGTCGCGGGCAACAGCTAGTTAAGTAATAAAATGTATGTCATGCTGATTGCAGATTTAACGGTGGTCTTTAGTAATGCGGTTGATTGTGCACGCACGTTAGAATTTTTGTTTGTCTGTTTGTCTGTTTGTTTGAACCAGGTAATCTCATAAACTAGAGAACAGATTTCAACGAGGTCCACACCAATATGTTCAGAAAATACCAGATTAACATTTAGGGTATTTTTCAATTCAACTTTAATACAATAATTATGATATTTGATAAAAAAACATTTAAAAAATGTGAAATCGAAATATTTTTCCGTGTAAAACGTAATCAAACGTCAAAAAGGAACAGTACGCTTAGCACTACTTTGTTACGTATTCGATCAAACATACTATATTGAGTATTTACTATGAAACTTCCTAAAAATCAACTTACTAGATCCACCCGTCTCTGAGAATATCGGTAGTGACACACCGACAGACAGACAGACAAGAGAGTGACCTTATAAGGGTTCCTTATTTTCGAGTGCTTCAACAAGTCATACTAGGCGTACAGGTACATGCCTCCGCTCAAGATGACAGTTGTCATAAAACCAAATAGTTTGCATATATCTACTACCTACGTGAAACTGAAAATGAGGTTGGTACAAAGAGGTACTACTACATAAAATTACGGATCTCCTATAGCGAAGACCTCCTCGATGTTACACTTATATCGCGCTCAACTAATTTATTTAAATAGTTTGAATTATGAGTTCAAGTCGCGGACACCTAAGAAAATAAAAACAAAATAAAAAAACCGGCCAAGTGCGAGTCGTACTCGCGCGCCGAGGGTTCCGTACATTAGTTTTTATACACCTTGATTTTTATACACATAATAGGGACCATAGACTTCAGTAATTTCTACTTGCTAAGTCCAACCGTTCCTGAGATAATCGGTAGTGACACACGGACAGACAGACAGAGAGACAAGAAAGTGATATTATAAGGGTTCCTTTGTTACCTTTTGAGGTACGAAACCCTAAAAAGAATTTTCCAAATCGTTTCAAGCGTTTTCGAGTAAGTAATCGGCGAAAATTATACATAAAAAAATATACGCGACGAATTGAGAACCTCCTCCTTTTTTGAAGTTTTTGAAGTGAATAATAGATAAGGTATGTTTGTAAAAATCAATTTTTAGGGTTCCGTAGCCAAATGGCAAAAAACGGAACCCTTATAGATTCGTCATGTCTGTCTGTCTGCCGTATGTCACATCTATTTTTTTATTTTGTTTTCCCCAAAATTACGTAGCCCTAGCTACCTAATTAAGAAAATCTGGGAAATTTGGTCTAGAATTCAGAAAATTGCAAAAAGGGTCCAGACATTCAGTATGGGAGCGTGGCAGTGTTATGTTTTTTGCGCTGTGATTTTAGACCCGATGGATAAATAATGCCCTTACGCTTTATAGGTTTTTGTATGAGGGCATTTTTTGTTCATTTAGGTGGGTATGGGTCTCAAAGTGACCGCACACTTTTGAAAAATCATAGGACATCATTTTTCTTTAAATATTCCATTTCCCAGACGCTTTAGTAGTTGGAGGTTGGCTTAGAGGTTTTAGATGGGAACCACCCTTTTGGCATAAACAAAATGTCCTTTTGTAGTTTGGCATAAACGTTTTAGCATAATAAAATAACCCTAGGCATACCGTAATTTTACACAATTATTATTGGCATAAAGTCACCGCGCACTTTTGGAAAATCATGGAACATCACGTTTCTTCAAAAACCCTGTATCCTTTAGAAGTTTGGTGTGAAGGCCCTATTTGTTTTCTTCGATGTCCTCTATCGATAGGTATAGGTCTCTAAGGGCATCGTGCACTTTTGTAAAATCATAGGACATCACGTTCCTTCAAATACCCCGTTTCCGAGACGTTTTAGATGTTTGGTGTGAAAGCATTTTTTGTTCAACGTAATGCCCGCTATCAATAGGTAAGGACGTTATTTTATGTATAAGTATCTGTTCTGTCCAATGGCCTTTCATATTTAATCATTAATAATATTTGAAAATAAAAAACAAAATTTTATTTGCACCAAAATAGATTATTTTTTTTGCATGATGTTGATGTTTATAAATACTATAACCTCTTATATTATGAATACAAAAATATGGATAGAGGGACAACGGTTAGTTAATAATTCTTTTTTACTTTCATTTACAAGAAAACCAAAGATGAGATGATGAGGAAGACAAAGATGTTGAAAGTTTTGTGCGAATATGAATTGAACTTAGTTTTCGCTTATTATATTGTTGTGTATTATGTTCCATTTGAGTGAAATAAATAAATATAAATATTACTTACCTACATAAGTGCCTTTGCAAAATCAATCAAAAAATATAGCTTAACAACAATGTATCTATTTTGTTATTATAACTTACACCGAACGTTAAATAGTATCTATGCGGGAAAATGCTAGGCATTCTATATAAACCAAAACCACATCGCGAACGAAGTCGCGGGCAACAGCTAGTCTATACATATAATAAATCTGTAGATATAAAAAAATCTGTAATTGTAAAATATCCAGAAAAAAAATACACAGGTCGTCTTAGAATCGTTAGCTGAACACGATAGGGTAGTTTTTAGAATTTTTGTTTGTCTGTTTGTCTGTTTGTTTGAACCAGGTAATCTCATAAACTAGAGAACAGATTTCAACGAGGTCCACACCAATATGTTCAGAAAATACCAGATTAACATTTAGGGTATTTTTCAATTTAACTTTAATACAATAATTATGATATTTGATAAAAAAACATTTAAAAAATGTGAAATCGAAATATTTTTCCGTGTAAAACGTAATCAAACGTCAAAAAGGAACAGTACGCTTAGCACTACTTTGTTACGTATTCGATCAAACATACTATATTGAGTATTTACTATGAAACTTCCTAAAAATCAACTTACTAGATCCACCCGTCTCTGAGAATATCGGTAGTGACACACCGACAGACAGACAGACAAGAGAGTGACCTTATAAGGGTTCCTTATTTTCGAGTGCTTCAACAAGTCATACTAGGCGTACAGGTACATGCCTCCGCTCAAGATGACAGTTGTCATAAAACCAAATAGATTGCATATTTCTACTACCTACGTGAAACTGAAAATGAGGTTGGTACAAAGAGGTACTACTACATAAAATTACGGATCTCCTATAGTGAAGACCTCCTCGATGTTACACTTATATCGCGCTCAACTAATTTATTTAAATAGTTTGAATTATGAGTTCAAGTCGCGGACACCTTAGAAAATAAAAACAAAATAAAAAAACCGGCCAAGTGCGAGTCGTACTCGCGCGCCGAGGGTTTCGTACATTAGTTTTTATACACCTTGATTTTTATACACATAATAGGGACCATAGACTTCAGTAATTTCAACTTGCTAAGTCCAACCGTTCCTGAGATAATCGGTGGTGACACACGGACAGACAGACAGACAGACAAGAAAGTGATATTATAAGGGTTCCTTTGTTACCTTTTGAGGTACGAAACCCTAAAAGAATTTTCCAAATCGTTTCAAGCGTTTTCGAGTAAGTAATCGGTGAAAATTATACATAAAAAAATATACGCGACGAATTGAGAACCTCCTCCTTTTTTGAAGTTTTTGAAGTGAATAATAGATAAGGTATGTTTGTAAAAATCAATTTTTAGGGTTCCGTAGCCAAATGGCAAAAAACGGAACCCTTATAGATTCGTCATGTCTGTCTGTCTGCCGTACCTATGTCACAGCTATTTTTTTATTTTGTTTTCCCCAAAATTACGTAGCCCTAGCTACCTAATTAAGAAAATCTGGGAAATTTGGTCTAGAATTCAGAAAATTGCAAAAAGGGTCCGGACATTCAGTATGGGAGCGTGGCAGTGTTATGTTTTTTGCGCTGTGATTTTAGACCCGATGGATAAATAATGCCATTACGCTTTATAGGTTTTTGTATGAGGGCATTTTTTGTTCATTTAGGTGGGTATGGGTCTCAAAGTGACCGCACACTTTTGAAAAATCATAGGACATCATTTTTCTTTAAATATTCCATTTCCCAGACGCTTTAGTAGTTGGAGGTTGGCTTAGAGGTTTTAGATGGGAACCACACTTTTGGCATAAACAAAATGTCCTTTTGTAGTTTGGCATAAATGTTTTAGCATAATAAAATAACCCTAGGCATACCGTAATTTTACACAATTATTATTGGCATAAAGTCACCGCGCACTTTTGAAAAATCATGGAACATCACGTTTCTTCAAAAACCCTGTATCCTTTAGAAGTTTGGTGTGAAGGCCCTATTTGTTTTCTTCGATGTCCTCTATCGATAGGTATCTAAGGGCATCGTGCACTTTTGTAAAATCATAGGACATCACGTTCCTTCAAATACCCCGTTTCCGAGACGTTTTAGATGTTTGGTGTGAAAGCATTTTTTGTTCAACGTAATGCCCGCTATCAATAGGTAAGGACGTTATTTTATGTATAAGTATCTGTTCTGTCCAATGGCCTTTCATATTTAATCATTAATAATATTTGAAAATAAAAAACAAAATTTTATTTGCACCAAAATAGATTATTTTTTTTGCATGATGTTGGTGTTTATAAATACTATAACCTCTTATATTATGAATACTAAAATATGGATAGAGGGACAACGGTTAGTTAATTATTCTTTTTTACTTTCATTTACAAGAAAACCAAAGATGAGATGATGAGGAAGACAAAGATGTTGAAAGTTTTGTGAGAATATGAATTGAACTTAGTTTTAGCTTATTATATTGTTGTGTATTATGTTCTATTTGAGTGAAATAAATAAATATAAATATTACTTACCTACATAAGTGCCTTTGCCAAATCAATCAAAAAATATAGCTTAACAACAATGTATCTATTTTGTTATTATAACTTACACCGAACGTTAAATAGTATCTATGCGGGAAAATGCTAGGCATTCTATATAAACCAAAACCACATCGCGAACGAAGTCGCGGGCAACAGCTAGTTAAGTAATAAAATGTATGTCATGCTGATTGCAGATTTAACGGTGGTCTTTAGTAATGCGGTTGATTGTGCACGCACGCGCAATTTTTAGAATGTCTGAGACAATAGTTGCAACCGCGCTTGTACCCCTTACCCGGAAATATCAGGATAAATAGAAATCATTTGTTTGGTTAACACGCTAATCTCAGAATCTACTGCCTCGAGGAAAAAATCTTATAGTGTTATTAGGCACTAGCGACCCGCCCGCGCGCCCCGCCTTCGCACGGCTGTATTATGCATGTATTATATCTAAAAACCTTCCTCTTTAATCACTCTATCCATTTAAAAAAACCGCATCAAAATCGTTGCGTAGTTTTAAAGATAGGTACATAGGGACATAGGGACGGCGAAAAGTGACTTTATTTTATACTAGCTTTTGCCCGCGACTTCGTCCGCGTATAAGTCCAAAATGGTTCTAATAGGATTTTTTATTGGTTTTAACTCTAATAAATTTCTTTGGGTTTTAAAATTACCGAAGTCGGTAGGTTAGTTTATATTATTTTATATTTATATTTCACATGTTTTCTTTGATACTCATTATAAAGGCAGAGAGGACGAAAATTCTGTATTTACTTGGAAGCAAATAAAAAAAATGGTTCTGAGGGACTTTGAAAATATTGAAACAAAAACATGTAGTTTTTAAAGTTCAAGTCTATCTGTCTGTCTGTTTGTTACTTATACAATAAAAAACGCCTAAACCAATTGAAATCTGGTTTTCACTTTAAGATAGCTAGGATAGGAAGGTCGTGTTATACTTTACATCTAAATCCAATAAGTAGAACCAGAGTAATCAACGAAAAACTGCAGCCGCTCAAGAAACCCCGGCCGCCCGTGACGACACGAACGCGTCCCACTAAACACGAACGTCACAGAATACATAATAGTGTAGCATGCTTTTTATCCCACGCATATCCCATTTTATTCCATATTTCCACGGGATCGGGACATGCTGGTGAAACCGCGAGGTGCAGCTACTTTTGAATATAGAATGATTCGTATATTTCATACTATGTAGAGACAATGTTCTACCATTTCAAATTTCGAATTCTACGTCCCCATGAGGCCGTCTCCTAAAAGTGCAACCTTTTTTGAATAAAATCGAAATGGGTGTCAAATGTAGGTGATTTAAAAGGAGTATTGATATCAACTTCGGAGGAAATCACCCCCAAAATAACTTTCTACCCCTTTTTAACCCCGTTAGAGGATGAATTTCAATAAAATATGAAACACGTGTTCCATTAATTCTGTCAAAAAGTTTATGCATTGAAGTAGATTAGACCAAGGAATCACGTTGTCCCATACAAACTTTGCTCCCCTTTTTCACCCCTTTAGGGGTAGAATTTCGGAAAATCCTTTCTTATCGGATACCTACGTCATACAAAGAACACACCCTCCAAGTTTCAAGTCTCTACGATCAGCGGTTTAGGCTGTGCGTTGATCCGTCAGTCAGTCAGTCAGTCAGTCAGTCAGGACAAAGGATTTTATATGTATAGATATAGATAGATATAGATAAGAAGATAATACATGCATAATATAGCCGTGCAAAGCCAGGGCGGGTCGCTAGTACTTTGATAAAAGAGATCCAATCAAAGAGTATTTAAGTTTTTAATAACCCCAGCACGCCGCTTCATACACATGTTCATACAAAATTGCTGGAGCGTTGTAATGTTCCAAATTCAAAAAACGCTCCTGCATTGGATTTAATTTTCTTTGACCGCGACACTGGCTATATGCACGATAGTAATAATGCGAAGCCATAGTAAAATTATAAATAAAAAAGAGATGGCGCTAGATGCTTCTTTCCGTATGTCAAACTCACAATTTTGACATCATCCCTACGTTCTATACGTTTTCATGCAAAAATATTATGGTTTATTTTTTACGCCAAGAAATATCAAATTTTATTTAGTAACATAAATCTACTTGAAATACCTAAACCTCTTCTGATATTTTCTGAACACATTCGTGAAGATTATGTTAAAATCTGTTTCCTAGTTCCCGAAATTAGACTGCACAAACAAAGGTAAACAAATAAAATCAACATTTTCTGAGATGAATGGTAGTTTCGCGAAAACGAAGAGATGGCGCTAGTTACTTGAAATTAAAAAAAATATCTTATTAAATTAATTACTTTATTTTCTAGTTAAAAAATGTGTATATTGCTATGTATTCTTAAAATACATAAGTGTACAAAATTTTTAAGCAGAACAAAAAGAATAATCAACTAATTTGTGATTTTCTAAATTTAAGAAAACCTGAATCGCGCATGCAAGATTTTTTTCTACCGGAGCTATATAAGGTTAGTGAATTCTATAGTGCTAAGATCATTATGGACGTAGAACGCTTACTTCCAAAACTTCGAATTTATTATATGTAGTGACTATGTAGTGATAGTGAAGCCTATAGTGCTATATTATAACAATACGACCAATAGAAGCAGAGCATCAATGAAAAATATAGCAAAAAAATGGGAAAAATTATTCTTTTTGAGAACTTCCGTTGCGTGCGCTGATAAACGGTTTATGTTACGCAAAAATAATTAATGACGGAATTGTTCCCCTTAAAAAGTTCTAAAAATAAGTCCGCGGCAGCATATATCTATCTTTTAAGGTTGACTCACTATAACCTTTTATGGTAATCTATACATATAAAATGCTTTGTCCTGAATGACTGACTGACGGATCAACGCACAGCCTAAACCGCTGATCGTAGAGACCTGAAACTTGGAGGGTGTGTTCTTTGTATGAGGTAGGCATTCGATAAGAAAGGATTTTCCGAAATTCTACCCCTTAGGGAGTGAAAAAGGGGGGCAAAGTTTGTTTGGGACAACAAGCTAGTCTTCTATAAACATAGTCGTGTTGGTTACACTATTTATAACTCGGGAACGGCTGGACCAATTGCGATGAAAGTTGAAACTCTACTTTCTACTATGCTACTTTTTACCTCGATATTCCCACGGGATCGAGACTTACGCGGGTGAAACCGCGGGGCGCAGCTAGTACTAAATAGGTCGCCTTAGTGCCAACTAACAAAACCCTAATGACACGGAATCTTCATTTGTAAATTAATAGCAAAACTTGTTTTTCCTTGAGTTTTGAACAACAATGAGAAAGTAAGACACGGCAAAGTGGAGCGAAAAAGTTACCAATTGAGAAATATTGACTTGGATATATTTTACTAAAATCGAATATAATCACGTAGATATAATAAATAGAGGTTACCTGGAAACGAATAAAGAGGAAAATATCTATAACATAGAGGTTGTCTACCTACAAACGGGAAAGATAAATAAATCCAGCAGTTTCAGCAACCACAAAATTTTAGCCACAGGTAAGATTTTAAATTGAAATAAAGTCGAAAACTATAGAACATTCACAAAAGTATTATTCCACTTACTGATATCTATAGCACCCAAACTAAAACTGAAAAACGCCGTTAAAAACCAAATTCTGTTCACAAAATTAAACATTTTCTTTAAAAATATTAAGCTTCGTAGATAAAAAAAATATTAAATTAATGAAAACACGAGTAGTGCCAACAAAGTTATAGCATCGTTTGTTACCTCACAAGCTCTGCGGCTTACTTGAACAACGATTGCATAAAACTCAGCCTCCAATGTCACGTCGTGTACAGGTTCTATGAATACATAAAATATATAGTCATAACCTATTACAATTGTTAATACCAAAATATATACGGAGATCTTTAATTTTTTGCGCCACAAAGGAAGGAAGTGCACATATTTCTTATAATAAAATGGCTAGATACATAAGTGTAAGGATTCTCAACATATCGACTAAAGAGTATGTATGTAAGTAGGTATATATTTTTAAGTTAAGGTATTTATTGTCTTGAGGCCCGAGGTTACTCAAATTGAATAGGGTATATTGTCTCATACATATTAATAGGCACGGTAAGGCATCCGATTGGGTGTACCATATACCCAATGTCCAATAATATCTAGATCAATTTGATATGATTTTATTGAAACGAGCAGCGCTCCGCGGTTTCACCCGCGTAACTTCCGATCCCGTGGGTATATCGGGACAAAAAGTAACATAAGTCACTCCCTATTAATCAGTGTATTCTCATACCATGTTTCATCAAAATCGGTCTAATAGTTTCGGAGCCAATACAATGCAAACAAACAATTATTTTATTTTGTTGGTGATATATTGTTGTACATAGATAGTATGAGGTTTAGTTCAAATATTAAAAGATATTTTATTTATATTATTGGAACATTGATATTGGAATAGATGTGAATCACCACAACACAAACCCCAATGTGAAACTCAAGGAAAGGTTACCACCGACAGAATATACAGCGATTAATTTTGACAATGACAATTAAATGATCATTGAAATCCAAAAATATGTTTCTCATCTAAAGAGAATACATAATAAAAACAAAATTAAAATGTATAGCAAGATTAGTTTTCAAGATAAACTTCTCTAAAATATTTATTAGACAAGATTTACATTCACAATAATTGTGACAATGACAATTAAATGATCATTGAAATCCAAAAAAGATGTTTATCATATTGTTGGAGAGAATAATAAAAACAAAATTAAAACGTAGCAAGATTAATTTCTAAGATAAACTTCTATAAAGCATTTATTAGACAAGATTTACATTCACAACTTTATGCCTAAAACATGATAATAAAATCAGCTATGCATGTAATCAAGGATGTATAAATTTACACTTCCTGATAGGAAAAAACTCCTGATACTTATGTCAGATATAAATAACGGAATGGAGGATTAAATTTTTGCTGTAACATAATTATTAGGCGCACTCTTTAAAGACAGAAAAAAATATGACAGTAGGTGCGTATTAATAACTAGCAGCGCTCCGCGGTTTTGCCCGCATAACCCCCGATTCCGCGAGGTAAAAAGCCTATGTTACTCCCAATGAATCAATGTATCCCGATACCAAGTTTCATCAAAATCGGTCCAGTACCTACCTAGTTTCGGAGCTTATTGTTTACAAACAAACTAAAAAATAAAATAATGTTTTCTCTTTATCATAGTACTAGCTGACCCGTGCCCACTTCGTTGGGCATAATGTTAATAAATTAAATTATCTATACTTTATTAAAAAAAAATACTTTTTGTAGGCAAGGCACACATGTCCACTGAATAGTGACAATAACTATTAATGAATAACATGACGATGATTAATTATTCCTAACAGAATATTCCATACAGTCTAATTACTTTTCTTTTACAGTTAGAACTGAAACTGGATCTTAACTTAAATATATTTCTTGTCTGCCGAACGTCAAGACCTATCTGTTTAACTGTAAATAAATATGAATGCAGATAATTAAGTACCTACACATAAGCTAATATTTTACTAAAATATACATAATCGTCTAATTTGCTAAACTTCAAATTTAATTTATGCATACCAAAAGAAATTTAATGGACTTAAAAAGAAAATCGAAATACAAGAAAACAATTTGTTAAGAGGGGTTTTATTTGACCACTGAGTTTTATTTAAGTGCATTTTTTGTTGAACGCAGCTGCACATCAAACTGCGCCTAATCTGGTCGGCAAGGGTTCATTTTCCTCAATACCTGTCTGACTGGTCCAGCATCGTCCCTGATATGTACTTTAATTTCAAAAATAATTAATAAACAAGTTTTTTGGTAGCGGGTCTTTGGTTTAAAAGTTTGAAAGCTCAGTAACAGACCTAATAATACTTTTACAGTTGGAAATAATATGACAAGTACCTACATACAGCTCACTTTGTTATTTAATTTTTATATCAAGATTTCAACGACACTAATCTAACGGTACGCAAATCTAAAGATTAATGTCGGAAACATTGTGCGCGTTAATCATATTATTTATGTTTTAAATGCGATTTATTAATTTATACATTCATATTATTTGTATTATTTAGTAAAATAGCTTTAAGCCATTCGTATTTTTAGTAATAGACTAGATATAAAACGGGTTCTAGCATTTTTTTAAAGTAAGTAAGTAGGTATATTTATTTAAAGATTTAGAGGAGAAAAAGACTTATCACAAAATCTCTGAAACTATAAGAGCTACGAATCTGAAACTTCGCATGAAAGTTTCTTTTAAAATATAGGCGAGCCCTAAGATATTTTTTTTTTGGAAATTCGACTTCTAAAGGGGTAAAAAAGGGCTGATAAACTGTAGTTTATAGTAACTATTATAATACGACTGCGTGTTTATAGGAAATGCATAGGTATAAATTTTAATGAAAAATGGCGGGTAAAACTGCGAGGCACAGCTAGTTAAGTAACTATAAAATTGAGCGCTAATTAGTAATACACGTCCCCAATAAGAAGCCTACTAAAATTCGTCAGGGAAAATATCAAAATTCGATCAACAATTTAATTGAAGCCATATTGCAGGTCATAAAAGGGGAATCGAAATATTTCTCAGAGGATATGTATTTGAAGTTGTTAGCCCTTCATTAACTTTTTATAACAATCATAAAACAAAGACACACGTATACACGTATCGTATCTCGATATAAGAGACACTTTGTTCAGTACCCACATAGGTACGAGCAGAGAGAATAAAAATGATTTAATGACTCGCTATAAAAAAATATGCTTGCCATACAACTTTATTTATCGATCATCGACATGTGAAGGTACCTTCGTTATTAGTATGCTTACTTACCTATTTTAAATGGAACCTGTACTTAATGTTATGTTTATTGCTGAGGACTTTAAGCAACCAAAATGTTTGAACATGCTTAAAAGAAATCCGACACCTGTCGATATGGTAGAGCAATTTAAATTTTTCATACAACATGCGACAATACATTACGAGAATGACAATCGATACATGTTTTACGAATGAGTAAGGAAGCACGCTAATCCATCACGACAACAGGAAAAATTAGGCATTTGGTTTAAGTAGAATCAATATTAACAGAGATAAAATTTTAATGCGTAGAGTTAATGGAACAAAATCCGAAATTTAAAATACTTAATCAAAAGTGGAATTTCAATGATGATTAAGATAAGTAGGTACTTTTGCACACCTTCATTAAAATTATAAATTCCATAGATGTAAAGAAATAGAATGATTAATTTGAAATAGTCTACAATTTGAACTTTGGATTAAATAGTACCCTTAGAGTACTTGTGTGCGTGCCAATTGTATATCGAGTCCTAAAAGAGTTTTCAAGGTTCATTGATCTGCCAAATCTTCCTTTGTTAAAGACAGCGTGTGAACAGTTAAATAAACATGAAACCTATATGTCTTCTGGGGCGTGCACGAAGAATGATTGTCATATTTTATCAAGCTCAGCCTCAGCTAAATGTCAGCTTACAAAAGGAGAAAAAACTCTGTTATCTTTTAACCTAATGTGGAGCGTCAATGTAAAAATATTATAAAGGCGCGGAGCAAAGATCCCAAAGCATTTTGCAAAGTGACTCCTTGCGGGCTGCACATTCACGCGACGCGCGAATACGAATTTGAGCCCCTCGAACACACGATACATTCGATCAGTCTTTAAAAGTGGATGACCACAAATTAATCCCCAAACATGTCACTAGGGACCAAAATATTTATTCTCTGGATGGGGTTATTTGCTTCCAGTTGCAGTAGTGTTACTGAAAAATATTTTGAAAATGGATTTTCTTCAAGAGATGGGGCGTTCTACACAGATGATGCGGTTATAATTACTGGTGAGTTTGCACTGGATATTTATCAGTTACTGAGACCAGTCAGATATTAAATGAAGTACCTATTCAAAAGCTCTCCTAATGGAAGTAATTGTTTATCGTATATTTATTTTTTTACTCATACTGTAATTTTATTAGGCACCAAAAGATAATTTAGATTTGATTTTAAAGAAAGTGTAATTTATAGTTAAAATATATTTTTATTAAAATGTTTTCTTTAATGATAATACTACTGTGTCCAATGTCTCATAGTATGAACTCCAAACAATGCAAGCCACATGAGTAGGTTTTGAGGCTAGAGAAAGTTAAAAATTTGCAACCGAGATGTCCAATCGCGGCGAAAACACCGATCATAAATAAATATCGATTTACTTTTTTGGTACAAATTAGATAAACGTATTTTATTACTATCGAATTTGTAATCTGACTGGTATTATTAATCGAGAGTTTCGAAGAATGTCAATGGATCAGACAGGTGGGGACCGATTCTTTGAATAAATAATTCTGCGTTCTTTTTTAATAATCAGCCCTATTTTACGTGTGGGCTAATACTCAGAATTAAAAAAAATCATGGCAATTCAATGCAAATGTATTACCGCCCACATTACCAGAGTCAAGCACATCAATCAAGGCACAGTCATTGTCTTCAGTCAGAAACGTAACGGTTGACTCTCGGCATAACTTTAATTTTTTGTCGTGCACATAGAGGACATTAATTAGATCAGTGATTTGAGATTGAGAGACAGGACGATGCCCCTGACATTTCTCAGCATTAGATTACTGAACCCGGAATCCTGTCAATAATAATTGTTATTTTATACCGTGACAAACACTAAATGTGTTTACGAAACTTTTTGTAGTCATTATTGATTGTGTATTGATTTATGTTGTTCACACACCGTAAGATCGTAAAAAGCTTTTCTGAACCGTTAAATAAAAACTATTCAGTTGATGAGGAAATAAATTGCCTCTTTTTGGTAACAAGTTCAAGGTGTCGATGCCGGTCCTGTCTGTTTGCATGCCACAGTTTTACTATTTACCTACTTATTACACTGAGCATGTCAGGAGAATTTCTTCTTTAAAACTTCTACAATACAGCTTTATTTAAATTGCAACTGTAGGTTTTATTATTATTTTCTTTTTTTTGTTATAGGACCTTTAAAGGCCGTATTTTTTTTCGTTAACGTCTGTGGAAATCTTGTTTAATTTAGATCTTTGAGACCGTTGAGAACTTGACATCAGTTCCACATCCAGAGCCGGTTGTTAACTCAGCTACGAACTTGTGTGCTAAGATAATGTCAAGAGTTTTGTTTGGAATAACATGTGCATTATTAAATGATATTTTATATAGCTGCAACCCGCGGTTTCACCCGCTTACTATTATGTATTCATGCGCGGGCGGCCGGGGTTTTTTCGCCCGGCTACATTTTTTCGTTGATTACTCAGGTTCTACGAATCGTATTTCGATGCCACGACCTTCCTCGAAAAAAGAACTATCTAATAGTGTAAACAAAATTACAATTGGTTTAGCCGTTTTAATTTGTATAAGTAACAAACAAACAGATAGACATGAAATTTAAAATCATTTTTTGTTCTACTACTTTCTCTGAGTCCCCTAGACTCATTTTTTTAATTTGCTTCCAAGTACAACTTTTTGCCCTTTCTTCCTTTATTATAAGTAGTAGTAAGTAGTAATCGGGTAAGATTAGGTATTCAAGAATTTGAGTTCGTTTCAATTGTTTTTGATGTTAGCATGCTGCACATGGCTATTTGAATTCCAATGGAAACATTTCAATATACCTTCGTAAAGGATACCGTTAAACAGCAATCCCAAATAAATAACATTCAAGTTTACGACATTCACTTATGTGTACTCAACAATGTCTTTTGAATAATAATTTCCGCTGCGATTTCTTGATTTTACTCTTGAGTCAAAAATTCAAAATTATATCACCGTCACTTAACTTTTTTCCTCAAAGTTTAGTGACTGATAGATAAGCATAACTATTATAAAAATAAACAGGTCCAAAAAATTACCGTAAGTACATGTAATGCTTACTATTAGACCGTTAAATACTAGCGGAGGCGCTTAAAATTAATTGCCATGTTTAAAAATAAGTTCGATAAGCAATTACATTTAAAATGTTTAAAACGTTAAGAAAAAATGTTCAATTTTGAGTAGGTAGGTATTCGGTGTTTGCAATAAAGATTTATGAGTAACTGTTTTAAATAAATCATTAGTAAACTATGTACCTATGATTGTAGCTCACGTCGGTCGCCAGAGGCGGGATGCTGCGAACACAACGCGTGATGGAAAACAGCTGTTGTTTCTACGACCTAGACAGGTGGTTATTCATCCCATATAGTAGAGGTACTTAATTTTATTAAAGGTCTGTAAATACACGAGAAAATACAATGAATTGAATGTCACAAAAGAGTAAAAAGCTCGAAGCGGGACTTGATAAAAATAGATAAATATCTAGGGTATTTATTTCCATAGCAAACTGGTTATAGAGTTCGTGTACACAACTTTTTTTCAAGTTACCTATACAGTTTACATTTTACTGAACTTCACAGAAGTTCGATCAGATAACATTGTTTATTTTGCTCTTAGGCAGATGAAGGTGCTTTTGGAACGGAATGCGAAACCACGATAGGGAAACGAGGAACTTGTAAGAGTTTCCGAGACTGTTATCCGTTGATCAAAGTGGCTGATCTATCCGGCTGGGACGGATGGGTTATGGGCCACTATGATACTTGCAGCTACATCAGTGGCGATAACATGGAGGTATAGCTTTATAAAAACACAAAGGTCGCCTACATGAAGAACTATAAAAGTATTGGTTCTAAATATTTATGTGCAGGTTTTTGGAGTGTGCTGCACAGAGCCTGTAGGAACTCCTCCTCAACAAGAACCTGATGTTCAACGCCTCGGGTTCCTTCCGCCGGTAATGCCGATGCAGATACCACCAATGCAATTACCAGGGTAAAGTTTCGTCAATGCTCACACATTTTTGACTGACCACAAATCCCAGAAAAAGTACAAAATTATATTTTTATTTAGGTACCCATTCCGTGCAATCTCAGCATTGTCTCCACATTGGGCATTAAACCAAGGCACAGATGTTAGACAAATTCCTGCTCAATGGCCGCCTACCCATCCACCTCTGCCAACACACCCTCCAGATCACACTGCACCAACGCATCCTTCTCTTGGTATGTTACTATTAAAAAGACTGCTTGCTTATGGTGTGAATAGATTATTTTAATACAGGCAAATGCCTTTTCCAGTTCCCGGTGTCACCAATAAACCGAGACCAATAAATGGAAAGCCTACGACTACAACTTGGGCCACCAGACCACCGAGTACCACCAAGCCTACTACGAAACAGGTCTGAATTCTTCCAAAAGCATAGAAGTACAGGATAAAATGCAAATATTTAATATAATTTTTGACAGACATGGCAGACTATTGCGCCGTCCCAGCCAACGAAACCCACGCAACCTGCCGCTGTATCTGGATGCGGCGTCAAGAATGGACCCCAGGTAATATAATTACCATAATCCATATCTTACACAAAAGTGATTTTATAGCCTATGGCATTCTTCGATAAGCACGCCCCATACATAAGCTATAAAATAACTTTTTTGCTAAAATAAAACTGACCTTAATCAAGCCCCTTGTACTGAATTACGCCTACTGTACTAAATGCCAAAACAAAAGTTGGATGACCTCCCAAAAAAGGCAGAGAAAAAGTGGGTCTGCTTTTCTGGGACACTTGCGGATAAGTAATTTATATTATTTATTCGACAATAAATTTTCGGAGAGATTAAAAAATTGTAAACGAATTATAAATTGAATGAGTATGTTAATATTATGGCGGTTGGGTCCAAGCTTAGAAATTAATTTGATATATTTTATGCAAAATCTGTTTAAGGCGTACGCCACATACGATACTCAAGACGAGGAGCGTATCGTGGGCGGTCATAATGCAGAGCTGAACGAATGGCCCTGGATAGTCGCTCTCTTCAACTCAGGAAGACAATTCTGCGGAGGTTCCCTTTTAGACGATCGACACGTACTTTCTGCGGCGCATTGTGTAGCTCAGTAAGTTTACTGCAAATA
Organism: Idaea aversata; assembly: GCA_907269075.1. NCBI lineage: Eukaryota > Metazoa > Arthropoda > Insecta > Lepidoptera > Geometridae > Idaea > Idaea aversata. The sequence continues at coordinate 7,654,352 of OU026085.1, forward strand.
TTCCAAATCATCTACATTTAACCACAAGATCAGAATAATTCTGTTTTTATTTTCTACAGCATGACGTCATGGGATGTAGCCAGATTAACAGCAAGACTAGGCGACTACAACATCAAGACGAATGCTGAAACGCAGCACATCGAAAGGAAAATCAAGCGAGTTGTGAGGCATCGAGGCTTCGATATGCGAACACTGGTAAGTGACAAACAATCTTGGAGAAGAATACTCAGGTCAACTGCATCTAAAGTACCTACATAGATTCTTTTGTTTTTCAGTACAATGATATTTCCATCCTTACGATCGATCAACCAGTGTCATTCACTAAGAACATACGACCAATTTGTTTGCCAAGCGGAGCGAGAGCATACGCGGGGCTGGTCGCTACAGTAATCGGATGGGGCAGTCTTAGGGAAAGTAAGTGTCTGCATCAGATAGTGGTGGTTGATAATATGTTATACTTACAATGTATCTTTTAACAGAAAATACCACTAATATTATAATAATTGAGACTCTCCCATTTGTTAATTCTCTCTTCACGAATTAGCAAGTCTAATAGTTTGGACGTAATTAGCAGGTAAGAATGGTTACAGATTATAGTTTAACTTACACGGTCTTCCAGGTGGTCCTCAACCATCGGTGCTTCAAGAGGTGTCCATTCCAATCTGGACCAACTCTGACTGTCGTTTGAAATACGGAGCGGCAGCTCCAGGCGGTATCGTCGACCACATGATCTGTGCTGGTAAAGCGAGCATGGATTCCTGCAGTGTAAGTAATGAAATTAGTACAAGAAATATAAATTAATACAAGCATAATAATGGAACTAACCTTTTGCTAATAGTCTATAGGTCCACCCACATAGATGTCAATTGAGCACATTTTCAATCTTTTTTTCACGATAATTGCACATTACCACCTCATATCCTCAAAGCAAACATTAATTATTATGGTAATGTTTTACAAAACCAGGGTGACAGCGGCGGTCCCCTCATGGTGAGCGAAGGTAGCAAATGGACCCAAGTAGGTGTGGTCTCCTGGGGCATCGGTTGCGGTAAAGGCCAGTACCCTGGAGTCTACACACGCGTTACAGCCTTCCTTCCTTGGATACAGAAGAATTCTAAATAATTTCCGACTTATATGTGCTTATATTTTCACAAATCACTTACTCGCATCTGATTGTGATGTAAAATTGTCTCTAAGTATAGTTTAATGATAGTTACTTTAGATAATTTTAAGAAAATTAGTAGACGTCCTTTCGGCGAAGAGTAACAATTATTTTGAGAAAGATAACTCAAGTACTCACAAATTGTTTTTCTCAATTAATTGATATGTACTTATGGAAATTGTGCCAATTTAATTTAAGATTAAATATAAAATAAAACCATTTTTTTAAATTCATGTGGTATTATTAAAATTATACAATAGTTAACTAAGAATTATTTAAACTATGGTTACATTAAAATGATGACTACACAAAAACCGAACTAAAGTATCTCGACACAGCTCTCAAATCAGTCTTTTATAACCCCCGAAAAACAAAAGGACAAAAATTGTGAGCGTTATTTATTGTGTATCAGGGGCTTTATTATTTGTCCGACAAATAACTTGTAATAACTAGCAGTTAGTAGGTACATGTTTGTAAAGCTATAAATACAATTGAAACTAAATAATTGATCATATTGTTATTTATCTACATTTAAAATGTCACAGGACCATTATCTGACTTTAATAAAGTTCAGATTTCTTTTTAATTGATTAAAACACAATAATCTTTTTACATTAATTAACAAGATATACACTTATACTAATTTAATTGCCGACATTTATTCCAACTTTAATAATATGAATGCGAAAGTATGTTTGTTTGTACTCTTTTCACGGTCAAACGGATCGAAAATGTGATATAAACTACACGGGTGAAACTGAAACCTTAGAACGCAACTAGTATTACCTATAAACTATTTTAAATGTCGAAGTTGGATACGTGTAATTGCTGTAGAATGTTGCGGGCTGAAATGAAATAAACAACAATTTATTTATTATCGCTAAGAATGCATTAATGAAATTCTTCATATAGACCGGTTGAATCATGGTGGATAACAAAAGTGATTGATTAACCTTAACAATGCCCCGTATTATGTAAATTATCACGGTTTGGCGGTACATTATGAGTTAGTATTAATGAGAAACAAACAAGTCAATGCGTTTAGGATTGGGGGACTTACAGAAGTCTTAGTATTTTTTTAAAGTATTTTAACTCATATTTTTATGTATGAAACGGGGTTTTTCGTGTATATTTTGAGCAAATTTTATAATACTTTTACATTAGATCTACGTTTTCAGTCCCATTACAGGAACCGTGGTCACGACTAAAATAACTCCTGTCATACACAAAAAAATACGGTAATTTTGTCATCATGAAACGCAGACCTTAAATTAATTTTAGGTTTAAGTCAATAAACGCCTAATTATTTAATCGCATTATAAATAACGATTTAAAAAAGTTTGATTACGGACTAGCGACCCACCCTGGCTTCGGACGGCTTTATTATGCATGTACTATACTTCAAAACCTTCCTCTTGAATCACTCTTTCTATTAAAAAAAACCGTATCAAAATCAGTTGCGTAGTTTTGAACATCTAAGCATTCATAGGGACAGACAGCGGGAAGTGACATATAAATAAATGAGAACGCAAGCCAAACATCACATCGTTAAGAGGATCATGAGTTTTCGATACGCGGCGCGAGTAGGTATTTTCAAAAATGACCCGTATCGTGCGATAGAGAGAGTTTAAGTTAGGACGTAATTGCCTTCATTTTGCTTTCAAATAATGTTGCGGGCCGTAACGATTTTACCCCCTTTATCCTTCACAAAATGAAATAAATTTGGTCTCATTTAATTCAATGCATCTTATTCTAGGTTTATACGTTTTTCTTTTTTTTGGTAATTCAGTTTAGTCTATTAAAAAACGATTAAAACGCTCGATGAAGTTTTTAAGTCAAAATTATAGATATTCAGATACTAATAACTTTTATCTTAGGCAATATTTCTTTAAAATAAAAACGGTTAAACCTAGTTTTCCATTAGATCTAGAACATTTTCAAAAATTATCAAAATCGGACTTCGGGGGACTATGGGGGGGAAAACGTTACCGCTTTTTGTATGGAAATTGACAGCCTAACATTGGCCTTAAGACTTACCTTGAAAATATCCCGTATCATGTAAATCGTCAGGGGTCGGTACGAAAGGTGGTTCTGTGTTCAGTTGGTGTTCCCAATCTACGTTTCTAAACAGTGGCATCAGTTTGACGGCGGTGGCTGCCGGTCGCTCTGCAGGGTCCATGGTTAGGAGGGATTCTATAGCACTCACTGCCTCCGGTGATAACGCTTCATCGTCTTCTGGCCATTCAATATCTTTATTAACCAAAATTCAATATTTAAGATCAATTATTATCAAGGTAGTCCTTAACTTTGCTCTCGTTTGAAGCTTTAATGCAAACTTTAGTGGAATAGTATTAGTTGAGCTGTTTTATAAAAACTAGTTTCTGCCCGCGTGGCCTACAGCTCTATTCTATCCTACTAATATTATAAATGTAAAAGTTTGTGTGTGTGTGTGGATGTATGTTTGTTACTCCTTCACGCAAAAACTACTGAACTGATTGCGATGAAACTTGGTATCTAGATAGCTGGAGACCTGGATTAACCCATAGGCTTTTTATCCCGATATTTTCACGGCACCGGAACTTACGCGGGTGAAACCGCGGGGCGCAGCTAGTAGGATATAAATGCAACCCCCCATTTAACCCTCTAATGAGTGCAATTTCTAAAAACCTTTTCTTAGTGGATACCCTTTACAAACAACACACCCTTCTTTCATGACTCTAGGAACAATGGTTTTAGCTGTGCTTTGATATATCAGTTATTGAATCAAGACTTTGAATTTTATATTTATAGATGTTCCAGTCGTTTTTCTTTTAATAGCTAAACTTTAAACAAATACCTATACTAGAGTTATTTTAACGGCTAAAGTTACAAAAGCATGGTAAACATTTGATTTAATTAGACTTGCTAATGACAAATAATATTCCAATTTTTTTTTAAACTAATCTACACAATCGATCCTCATTACCAGGGGCCAGGCTCAAAATCAACTGATAAATACCTAAGGTATTACAGGACATTACATACCTATAAAAACAAATAACTTACTCCTCGATAATATATTTTTGAATACAGCTTGCGGTGTTTCATCGTTGAACGGCGGTACACCCGTCATAAATTCGTAAAGGCACACTCCTAACGCCCACCAATCAACCGGAGGGCCATGACCTTGCCTAAATAAAACGAAAAAACATATACTTAATGGTCTCTCTTTGCTGTTCCTTGAAATATTTTATCAAAAGCCCTTAATTAAAGTTCTACATTAAATTGTGACATTTTTGAAGTTATACTTCTTTAGGCGCGTTACGAAAAAATGATGTGTTAAATTTTAAACCACTTATTAAATTTTTCAAATTTAAACTGATCCTTATTGACTGTGTTGACTATCCTTTTCCAGTTCTTTTATAATTTTTTTGTAATTAAATATTTGCATGCAATTATAAAATTATTTTAATAATATTATTGGAATAGACCCTACAGTTTTTATTTAAATACTTACTTCAAAAGTAGTTCCGGTGCCAAATAATCCGGCGTACCTAATATTCTCTGATCTGATACTAGATTCCCGCGCCTTACACTTTTAGGGGTCCTATACGGCGTATGCGCTGTAGCTAATGGAGTCTTGCATAATTCCGTTGGTGATTTGTTCCCGTCACCCTGCGAGATAACCAAATAATATATTAAGAGATATAAACTGACGGACGACCTAGTTGGCACAATGGTCACCAAGCCAGATTGCCAAAACACAGGGTTACGGGTTCGTCGTTCGATTCCCACCTCAGACAAGTATTTATGCTTAGATATTTGTTTGTGGTTGGGTTGTTTTTATGTATTTATTTGTATATATTTACAAAAGAAAAGTATGTACTTATACAAGTAGTATACTTAACTTGGGGCTAGATGGCGATGTGTGGAAAGTTCTGCAATTATATTTATTTTATTTAAAACGTCAATGTACTGGGAAAATGCTCTTACACGATTGTATTACCTTCGCGCGAGATCGCAAAATCAACCAATCAGTCGCTGTTAAATAGTGTTGATTGGTCCATTTTATGGTGACAAGCACATACGAGGCGTGCACTTAGTCATTACCTTACTTAATCTTCTTGTAGGAAATATTTCTAAGCTTGTAGAGACATGTTTGCTAAAATTAAACGACTTCTCTTTGGTACCCGACGCCAGAGTGTCGTCTTTCGGTAGATTAAACCGTGTCTCCTTGAGCCTCTTCTTTGTTTCTTGGCATTTGTTATTGGATACCGGAGTCGAGAAGATTACTCCGACGTTGAAATGGTGACTGTCGTTTTGGGAGGCCCATCTAAAATTTCCAAAAATATTGTGGGTGAGCATTTTCAGCCGTTCTCGCGACAGACGACAGATTTTCTCGCGACAGATGAGATTTTACACAGATATACAGTTTTTTAATTTGGCTGTGAGTGTATTAAGACGTACATATGGTATTTTTTAACGGACGACTATTGACGGACGACAAATGTCGGACGACTATTTTTTTTTTTTTCATCTAAAACTCTTTTTGCGTATGTTCTCGCGACAGATGAGATTTTACACAGATATACAGTTTTCACTTCTGCCTGCAGTCCCGGAGTGCGCTGTTTTTTTTTTAATGTATACTTTTTATTTTGCCCTATATTACTGCAAGTCTTGAGGGAGTAGAATTCAAGAAAATCTGTTACAATCTGAATATTAATAGTGCTATAGTTATGTTTTAAAAGGAGTTGAATATACTTGCCTCTTTTTCAAAACTCCTTTTATAGGATTCTTGCGTCGATCCGGCGTGGGATGTATTGACATTCGTTTTGGGGTGTTTTGACTTAGTTCAAGCGCCATTATCTCCTGCGTGAGACCGCTGTGGTTCTCTTTGGACTCCATAAGACTGATCACCCCGGTTGGTGTGTCGCCATCGCCATCTAAAATACGCTTTCTCTTTTTAGCTCTGAAGCTGTAAAAAAAAGAAAAGATTAGAAATTTAATTCCTATTCTGTTACTTTGTTTTAAATCCTACAAAGGTGAAAGTTTGTGCACGTGTTTGTTTATTTGCTCCTCTTTCACTAAGCCGATTGCGATGAAACGCGGTACGTAGATAGCTGGAGATGTGGATTAACAAATATAATCTTTTTAACACTTTTATCTCCGTATTCTTACGGGATCGGGACTTACGAATATGAAATCGCGGGGCAAAGCTAGTCAGTGATATAGCTAAACTGTTCACTAGTTTGTGGCAAAGTATTTATTTCACCTCTTTATGCACTTTATTCTGAGGTGTAGCGTATTCAAGATAATATTACAAACGTCAACTTAAAGTGGGTAAGTACACATAGCATCTGAGAAGCATGTATTATAGAAGAATATTTAAAGTACCTTGGAATCCTTTTCAATGAATGTCCTCTACACAATGGTGAAGTAGTCTGTTCATGTTGCGAATCTGACATGTTACTCTCGCCCATTGAGGAGCTGGTGTGACTACTAACGTCAGTAGATTTGCTTCTAGAGTTTGAACTGTTCTTGGAACTCTCACACGTGTGGTATGATGAGCCGAGGGATTCGGAGCCTGAATCTTGTGACTGGGGGAAATTAGTGTGAAAATTAGTTTAGGTGTGGATTTCTTTAGTTTAGTTTTACGAGGCTGTTTCTGCACTTAGCCTCTTCATTTGGGCCATTATGCATGTGATATAATAAGAGATAAAAGACGTAGGGTACCGCGTCGCTAAATTAAAATATGCATGGGCTGGACAGAAGGTGGAGCAAAGCTGTTCTTGAATGGAGACCAAGAATCGGGAAGAGAAGTGTGGGCAGACCACCAGCCAGATGGTCCGACGACATAAGAGCTTATGCTGGGGCAGCATGGTCCAGAAAGACCGGTGATAGGATGTTGTGGAGGTTTCAACTTACAATAATATCATCCAGGTTGATGCTTTCAGCACTCATGAAAGGATGTATTCCTGATAGTTGAGAGTGTTCTGTTATAGGAGAATTTGTCAAATCACTGACTTCACCAAAAAGACCTCTTAGTTTACCTTGAAAATAAAAAAAAAACATGTACTTTTTTCTAAAGTTATTTAGAACTGGATATTAATTAACCATATTTTATTTAAGTGGAGCTTGGTATTTTAGTGCTGTTTCAAGAAACATTTTCATGAGAATGGACTTTTTCACAGGTAAAATAAAATTATAATATATATCTACTTTTTTTCCCAGACACTAGAAAAAGCTAAGTCTTAAAACATGACAGTTTGGACTAAGATTTTTTTTCCTAATATTGTTAGTTGGTTTTACCTATTAAAATTGTATCTTTGTTTAGTTTATTGAGTTTATTATTCATAAAAAACCATTGTATAAAATATTTGTAGGATAAATATTCATACTAGTTTGTTTAAGTGCATCAAGAAGGTTCTCACAGGCATCACTGTTCATAGAGTGCTGAGTGCTGTCTCCACCGCCAGAGCCAAATGACAAGTGTGAAGTCAAAGAGAGCAGCTGGCCAGGTGTCCGCATGTTCAAACTTGGTGTGCAGTTCACAAAGTCAGATATCTCTAGATCTGAAATGATGATCATTAAATGTCTAAGAAAATAAGTAGGCATATGAAAGATCCTGTGTGAACAATTCGTGGAATTTTGAATAAGTACGGTCGGCTGTATTATTGGAAGTCCACCGTAGAGCTCCAAGACGGCTGTTATAAGAATGTTTTCAACACAAGCAAGATTCTACGCACCTGCTTTAGTTTAAGTTTAAAGTCTTCTAACTCATGAATATATCAAACAAAAATATAAGAATGAAAACATGCCAATAATAGTAATTTTTGAACTCTACCGGGGGCTGCAATTATGCAGTCGACTGTACCCACTTACATTTAAAAATAAGTATTTTTTGGTACTGATATATTATGTGTAAAGAAGACTCCTTAGGCCTTAGGTGCTATAATGCGTGCACATCATGCGTTAACATCTGGACCAATTTCACTATTCATTTATTTGGTGCTGCAGTCGGTATCTAGGTAATTAAGTATACAGCAAAACAACGTTTGCCAGGACATCTAATTATCACTACATATAGTATAAAACAAATTCGCTTTCTCTGTCCCTATATCCCTATGTATGCTTAAATCTTTAAAACTACACAACGGATTTTGATGTGGTTTTTTTAATAGATAGTGATTCAAGAGAAAGGTTGTACTTGTACTTGTATACGGGCTGTTTTCCACGATTAGACCCTTTTTAATTGGGTCCCTTTTGCGTGAAGATGGAGTAGGCTTACCCAGCACCTACTACCCTCTCAGCTCAGTCGACCATGCCCAGAGGAGAGAACTTGTCAATACTTCTGGAGCCAACTAAGCCGCGGGTTTCATCACGATGTTTTCCTTCACCGTAAGAGCAATGTCAATTAGCGCACATACATTTTTCTTAAGAAAAATACATTGGTGCACGGCCGGCCTGGATTCGAACCCACGACCTTCAGAATGAAAGTCGAGGTATCTACCACTAGGCCAACACCGCTCTTAGAGAAAGGTTTATATGTATAATACATGCATAATATAGCCGTGCGAAGCCGCGACGGGTTGCTAGTTAATTATAATTATTAAATATATAATTATCTGACCTCTATGAATCTCAATTGTGGACAGTCCGAAATCAGTGAGCTTCACATGACCGCTCTTTGATATGAGCATATTATCAGGTTTCAGATCTCTATGGACAATGTTGTGTTTGTGTAGGTAATCTAAGGCTAATATCATTTCAGCTATGTAGAACACTGCCATTGATTCTTCCATGAAACCGTACACACCTAATAAAGACTTCAGATCTCCGCCTACCATGTATTCCATAACCTGTGAAGTAAAATTAACTCTATTATATGTCACACCCTGATGCAAGGTAAGGGCTTCCTTACGTCAATACTTGAGAATCATGTTTGTCAGTAACAGCTAGCAGCTTCCTGCGGATTAACCTGCATATGTCCAGAACCCGTGGGAATCACTACATAGTCCAAAACAAAGTCGCTTTTTCTGTCCCTATATCCCTTTGTATGCCTAAATCTTTAAAACTATGCAACGGAATTTGATGCAGTTTTTTTTAAAAGATAGAGTGATTCAAGAGGAAGGTTTATATGTATAATACATGCATAATATAGCCATGCGAAGCCGGGGCGGGTCGCTAGTATCAGAATAAAAAGGAGCCTATGTCAATGCCATAGCTGAAGTGCAGACGATCAATCTCTCCTGGAATGAGATCAAGTGTTCTGGCTATGACATAGTGAAGAGTGGAATGGAGAGATATTTTGTCTGCCCTATACCTCAACAGGGGGACTTAGGACCCAGAACAGAAGATGTCGCAACCAAGGATTCAATGTCTCTTCATCATAATCAGTCCAGTAGTTCAAAGCTTTTTCTTTACAAAACAAAAATTGTTTCCCCTTTAGCAGATTTTTTTTTAATTTTGACAAAATCGGGTGTTTCAGGAACCCCATTCAGCATTTATTTCTAGTTTCATTTATAAAATCTCCCCTAAGGTAAAAAACACCCTGTATTACGATACCAATGATATTATTATGGTACTACCCATTTACTCACCAAATAAACAGAAGAAACTGATTGCAGCGAGTAGAACAAATGTACACAAAATGGACTCCTCGATAGTGCCAAAGCATTCCTCTCGGTCACCACTTGCGTAACCATGTTTTTGTTGATCATGTCCGACTTCTTCATCACTTTTATAGCATACATTAGTTCCTTGTTGCTCTTCTTATGTGCTAGGAAGACCTTACCAAAAGCGCCCCGGCTTATTGGTTTAATTATAGTAAAATCATTTATATCTGGTGGCTGGAACAAAACAATGGTAAGAATTGTTAAATTATTATGAGAATAATTTATTTGAAAACTTTACGATATGAATAGGTACATTACAAAATTCAATTCAATCGACATGATACCTTTGTGACATTTTCGTTGATAGCATTTATTCTGTCGAATAAAGTATGGCACGTAATACTCTCATCTATTTTAGAATCTGAAGCCATTTTAGACGGTTTATGAGCCAATTTAATAATTTTTATTTATCATTTTGGTTAAATTCAAATTCAACGATTGTTGGAAAACGCGCACACACACACACACGCGTAGCCCAACAAATTATGTCAACGTCATTATTTGACAGTGACAAAAATGACATACAATCATCATTTTTTTTTTTGTAATGGAATGGCTCTGCACGATGGTATCATAATAATTTAAAACCATTGGTAATAAACTTGTATTAAAAGAGTGTTGCACATTGCCCAATGCCATGCACATCGCGCAGATCTGAGATAAGGGTTTGTCATCTAACAACTAAATTTCATCGACCTATGCTAGCCCATGCTATGGCATTACCAATATTTGAATGTTGATAAAATACAAGTTTAATAATAAAATAAGTTACAATGACGTCACAATTTAAATACAATAAAAGGTTACTCTTCCAATCTGCAAGCGGCAACACACTTTGTAAACGCTTGAACGATACCTGAACAAACTAAAGGTTGATGGGGATTTTCTTCATAACACTTCACAATCTGAAAAATTGTGATGAAAAATTAAACAAATACCAACGTGCTCTTTTAGCATTGATAATATCGTTGATCAAAATCTTAACTTGATCATTGGATTCTCACCTTTGCACGCCAATCAAAGCAAGGTTTTATTTTTTTAATTCTCTCAGGCGTTACTTTTATAGGTTGATAAGTTTCATTTGTTGTTTCTATTTTCCTTTCAAATTCTGTTTCAACAATTTTATTAATAGTCTGATGCTCTTTCTTCAAATTTTCAATTCGGCGAGACCAATAATCACCTTCGAATTCCTCTTGAGATTCTAAGATTTTGTTATTTTCAGTAAAATTTAATTCTGTAGTTTCCTGAAATAATGTAAATATACCATAGAAAAATAATTATTCAAATGCAAAGATAAATTAGAGTCAAGCTAAAGAATTGACATAAACTTTACTAAATTAAACAGTAACAGTTTCAGTTTTTTAATCTTCTAATACATGTCATTTACTTGGAGACTGAAATTGGACATTAAAATCTCAGAATTACTTATTTAATTTTAATCTCAGAATACACTGTTATTCTGAGATTAAAATTAAATAAGTAATTTAATTTTGTCGTGTGGGAATATGTGTGTGTAGGAATAGGGAGGCTTTTTAATTATGTTCTAATGAAAGGGTATTTTGTAGTTGCCGTGTTGTAGATTATAAATGAAATCCAAAGAGAATTTAAATAATGAAATCTACCTACCGCTGCTATGTTATCAAAATCTAAAGGATTTTCGTCTTGTATAGATTTAGATACTGCTATAGCTGAATTAAAAGCAATTGTATTATCAAAACTAATTCGTCTGGTATCTTTACTTGATATGATTCCCATGCTTCAAATTTTATAAACTAAATTTCCAAAATGAATAAGTTTACAATGAATTTATCACAAACAAATTGAACATGAATTAATGAACAAAATAGACCAAAATAAGAAAATATGACTTTTCTAAAATAAAAATATTAAACGAAAAAGTTTTTCAAATACATTACAAAGAGTCTAATAAGAGGCTAATAAAATATTATGACCTAGCAGAAAAACCGGCTAAGTGCGAGTCGGACTCGCGCATGCAGGGTTCCGTACCACTGTATTCTGTTTTTAACCACGACGCAAAAAAAATAGATGGCGCTGGTGGTAAAAATACAATGAAGGGTGAATGGCGGTGTATGACGTATTAAAAAAACCACTAACCAGATCTCGTTCACAGAGGTTTAAACCAATTTTGGGTGGAAGTTTGCATGGTAATGTATATGATATATTATTATTTCATTCTCTTATTTACGAAGTTACAGGGGGGGGACACACACTTTTTACTACTTTTTACTTTTTTTTTAAGTGTCTCTCGCGTAAACTATTATATTTAGAAAAAATGCTATTAGAAACCTCAATATCAGACAGACAAGACAAATCTATAAGGGTTCCGTTTTTTGCCATTTGGCTACGGAACCCTAAAAATGAAGAAAATAAAAATGATGTGTCAAACGAGGCTGTATGGGCTAAAAGCTTATTGCCTGTCCCTTCAGTTGAAAGTAAAAGAAAAAAAATACGAAAACAACAATGAAGTTAGTGCTGTGCGGATACCTAGGCTTTTTGTTGGATTTTAAAACAGAGTAATTTATTGCTTTAGGTAGCTTATTTGGGATTCTATTGTAAAGATCCGAGTACTTGCTGAAAACCTGTTCACGTGTAGGCGATTACTTTTCGATTATTCTTTCTTGGTTTACCTTATGTACCTTTTATAATCACTATCTGACACGGATGACATTACAGCAAATACCAATTATAAAATGCTGTCTGTAGCTCTGCTCCATCCAACTTAATTATTTTTATACGTTAGATGTATTAACGTACGTATCCTCAAAGTATTCACCTCAACTCTGTCTTGTCCTAGATAGTGAAGAATTAGTGCCTAGGGAAACTACTACGATGTCTCTGTATGATGATCTGGATACCATTAAAGCTCGTACCGCGGAGAAGGTGGCCGGTTGGTCTTCTGGAATCAAATTGCTACAGTCACAACTGCAGCTTAAGAAAGCTGCTGTCACTCAACCTAAAAGAGAAGCAGCAAGGAGATCGGTACAGGTAAGTTAGTTGCAACTATAAAAGATAAAAGTACTGCCTGACACCCACCCACCCCACATGTAACATAGAAAATTGGTTTTTATCTCATTCAGAAACAAATAATTGTAAGTATGAACTACAGCTAGGTATATGTTCCCAGTCTGGTTGTATTTGTAAGTAAGTGTATACTAGCAACCCGCCCTGGCTTTGCACAGCTATATTATGCCTGTATTTTCCATATAAACCTTCCTCTTGAATCACTATCTATTAAAAAAACCGGATCAATATCCGTTGAGTAGTTTTAAAGATCTAAGTATACATAGCGGGAAGCGATGAGTCATACAAATAATATTGTAACTCATTCAAAGGTTAGCCGTCGCCATACAGAGACACAATGCAGCCAGTATTCTCGGCTCCTTGGCACTAGGTGTGGTCAGGGGCGATGTTTGAAATATTAATGAGTAAATAAATTTATTCAAAGTTTTGTTCATATAGGTATTAACACCAGTAATAGACCTGAAAAGTAAATCAAAGGATGATGAGGACCCAACCATTATCGGCGCTAATCAACCAAAAACCTTGACTGCCTCCCTCAATGTTAGAGATTTTGATTGGAATGTTGCTAATGAATATGATCCAATGTGGCCCAATGATTATGAAAAAGTAGCTAAAGGTAATTTTTACAGAATAATTAACTGCACTTTGCAGTTTAACCGGTATATAAAGGAACCTGTTATTCAAGGAACTCCAGCTAGCAACATATCAAGTTTCATTGCACAGTTTGGGGGTTTTCAAGTCATTAGTGAACACTGTTCATACAGTTACTTAGTTTTATTATTTTTAAAGGAAGAACTATCCCTGTGCAACTTTCCATCCAAAATACTGGTACATTGTCTGAACATTTGGTAAATTCTGTTAAGTAAACAGATCTGTACCTAGTCGTAATTATTTTCCTGATACTATTATGTTAATCATAGCCCTATTTCGGTTTCTAGAATTACAAGCTAAAAGATTAAATGAAAATGACAGAGGTGATAGAGATAGAAAACGCAAGTCAAGATTTGGAGATGATGAAGACTCCATTCCTGAGAAGACACTTATGCCAATGGTAAATAATACTCCCATTAATCCTTACTTATATTATAAATACAAAAGATTGTCTGTCTATGCATATGTTTGTTGTTCAATACTGAAGTAATTACTACACTAAAACAATTTTTAAAATTTTTGGTATTTTCAAAAACAACACAAAGGCCACTTTTCATTCTAATATTCCCAGGATTTTGACATTTAGGTGAGTTAAGCCATGGGGCTAAACTACTTATCCCTTAGTGTGGTAATACATAGTAAAAGATCCAATTTAATATTTCAGCCACCAGAAGAAGAAGAAGCGGTTGAGATATCGAAGCGTGCCGCCGGAGCCGCCATTGCTCCACCGCCATCATTAACAGTGGATACTCCGTCACCGCCCTCAGCACCTATAGTTCCCAATGCGCCTTCTGGTGGCTTCTCTATCGGAGGATACGGCGCAAGCTCTGTCGCTGCTAAGATTATGGCTAAATATGGATTCAAGGTACAGTTCTTAAAGCTTTTGAACTATGTATTTGCAGTGTGTCTGGGGTAGAACTGACGTAAATATCAAATCAAAAATCAAATTCATTTATTCCTAGAATGTAGTTTTACATGGTGTTATAGGTAAGTTCCATTCTATCATAACAATGGTGTGGAATTCTTTCAACAACAAGGTTTCATAAAGAAATCCATTATCACGTCCCGGCGACCATAGTCGCCCAAAACGAGTCGTCATAGTCGCACACGCCACTTGCGGACATCCACCATCGACAATATTTTTTAGTTTTAAAATCTAAATGACATTATTTTTTTTTTTTTTTGACACTGACAGATTGAAATATCTACTACCGACTTTTGGCTGGCCAATATTCAAAACTTAATTTTGACATCTACACTACTTAACCGAACTAAACAATGCTACCAACTTGAAGAGAATACAATTTAAAATGTTGCTATCTTTTAAGAATTACCCAGTTTCTGTGGAAAAAAAATTACATGAGTATACGTCTTGGCGTTATTGAATTTTCTATTGTTATTGAAAAGCATTAAAAATTCAATTGAAATTAAACTAAACAATTCAAATAAACTAAACATAATTTGTGTATTATTTCAGGAAGGTCAAGGTCTTGGTAAGAAAGAGCAAGGCATGTCTGTGGCGCTGCAAGTTGAAAAGACGTCCAAACGAGGGGGAAGGATCATTCACGAAAAGGACAACAGCACGATGCCTCCACCTATGTTCACAATGCCTGTGCTACCAGGACCAGGTAATATCAATTTTACACTGCGTCAACTAGCACAATCTAAGCAAACAATGTACTATGGTAACAATATATTTATTCATTGAATTTTTTTATTAAAAAAGGGTACTTAACTTACTACCTTTCAAGGTAAGTGCAGGTCCTACACTAGAAGGCAATAATGTATGAAGCTTGACAAATGTTGTATTAAAAGGAAAGGGTACCGGCGCCCTCTCCATACAAACATAGTCGCCTGTTTCCTCCCTGGATAATGACACTAGAGCAAATATTTATCTAGAGCAAATATTTTTGTAGCATAAAACTTATAACCGCCATAACTGGGTTTTCCTCTTAAACCTAAGACTTTTTGACTGGCCTACCTGCTCAGTTCATATATTTATGCTACTACCTTTGGGATGTAATAAATAAAGCTTGACTAGTTTTGTGTTAAAACTGTCGGGACCGTGTAGGGCCACTTATAAAAATGTGTTTTGTACCTACTCACTAACTGTCTTCTTTTCTAATTTGCAGATTCACCAAATGCCTCTTCAAATTCACCAAATCTTTCTAAATCAGAGCCTTCCATTACTGAAATCATGAAATCACCTAGCAAAGTAGTTTTACTTAGAGTAAGTATTTACTTGTCTAATAGTGAATCTAGATAGAGATAGCTTGAATTGCTTAATAGACAGTACAGTCTTACCCCCGAATACTGAAAGGCTACTTAATCTTAAGTGGCGTTATATTGACGCAAAGTGTATGTTTTCTATTGAAGTCTACACTTAATTTTCAATTTAAACGCCACTTAAGATTAAGTAGCCTTTCAGTATTCGGGGGTAAACCTCATATTACTATGGGCAATCTTTTGAATGAAGTATTTTAGGATGTTAACAAAGTCATGCGGGCTGTGCCTATGTGGGTGCTCATTATGGACACACTGAAAATGGAAGGATTAAGTGGTCTTCTCTACCCTTTCGTTCTTTAGAAATATCGAAAGTTTTACTAAGCACGTAATTTTCCTACATAATCAAAACTTAATTACTGATTCTAGAAACATGAAGTTATGCTCAAAGGTTCCTTTTTAGTTTTGTAATTCATAAGTCAGCATTAAGGTTATATTCAGAGCTCTTCGCATGTAACTCCGAAGAGCACACTGCTAGATATATTTTCATTTGTTATAGAACATGGTCGGCCCTGGAGATGTGGATGAAGAATTAGAACCAGAAGTGAAAGACGAATGCAACACCAAATACGGCGACGTAATCAAAGTACTCATATTTGAAATGCCAAATGCCCCATCAGATGAAGCTGTCCGAATATTTGTAGAATTCAAACGTATAGAGAGCGCCATAAAGGCAGTCGTAGACTTAAATGGCAGGTTCTTTGGAGGTCGACAAGTTAAAGCAGGGTTCTATGATGTTGAGAAGTTTGCCTCTTTGCAGTTAACTGAATGAAGTTAGATTTAGGATATTATTAAAGTATTAAATATTTTACCTACTTATTGAATTTGGTGTCTTGAAACTACCCTTCAAAGAGAGCCTGTGGTTTCTGTATAATTTACCCATATGAAAGTTTCTTGGATATTCTTCTATTAGAGACCTTAGAAACTCCTTACAGAAAACCTTTCCTTCAGATAGATGACTCTGACGGTGAGGCAGTGTAAAGCGGTCATTTTCTTTAGCGGGCCAAAGTGACCGCTTTATAACCAACTTACAAAAAAGGAGGAAGTGCGTATGTTTTAGCTATTTTCACGCATTGTACACCCGGGCCTAATAACAGGAAGTTCGATTTCGATGCTTCTTTTTTTTTAGGGTAAAGACATCTTAGTCGACTGCTCGGAGGTAAAGTTAAATAATGTCAACGTCAAATCAAAGTGTGTACAGTCAGTGTCAATTTAACTTGTCTTCACTGTCATTTTGACAACTATTTGGAGTGTTGCAATTATTTACTATTGTAACATATATAGTAACTTTTTTGAGCATCAATCACAAGTCATTTCTAATTAGGTATGTCCATTACCTTTATTCATAAAATATAATACCATTGCAATGGTACCAATTTAATTATTATTTTTTACCTAATACTGTGCGTGTTGAACAGCGGGAATGATGTTTTTTTTTTTGGAACGAAGTTCCTTATCGCGCTTTGTGAAAGGGGGCTAGACGGAAAAAATTCTTACGAAAAGTTGTCACGACACTTTTTGCTATAGTAAGCTATTGTAAGCTGTGCGGCGTCGCATGTTTCTCTGTCTGTCTCTCTCTCTCTTATAGAAAACTTCGTTCCATCCGGGTGTCCCTTGACACCTCTCAAGTTTTTTTTTTTATGGATGTTCCCGCATATCTTCTTTGTTTATCGACCGATTTTGATGAATCTTTTTTTGTTGGAAAGAGTCTACCTCAAGGGTGGTCCCATAAAAATTTGGTGAAGATCTGCCGAGGATCTTTGGAGTGATTAACAAAAAGGTGAATTGCACCTCAAAAGCGTTTCAATTTGAAACTGCCGAAACATCTTTTAGACGCGTTCCAAAAAAATTTGCACTAAAAGGCTAAAACATGATGAGGATCTTCGAAAACATGAATAGATCGTTCCACATAATCATAATCCGTTGTCTAGCACCCATAACACAAGTCTAGTTACTTAGCTTGGGGCTAGATGGCGATGTGTGGAATGTCCTGCAATATTTATTTATTTTATTGACCGAACGAGCGAAGCGAGAGAGGTCTAGTGTTGAGAAGGGTCGGTCGCTCGTATGTTTGTATGTTTGTATGTTTGTATGTTTGTTCGACGATAACTTGAGTACCGTTGCTCTGATCTTCATGATTTTTGGTATACAAGTAGTTGAGGTCCATAGAATTTTTAAGTTCGAACATGAGCAGGATCGGTCAGGGGGTTACGGAGATAGGGGTCCAAAAGGGGATCTACCTATATGGCACACAAACTATACTGCAAATATACCCGAGTGGGGTATCAAATGAAAGGGCGTAACTTCGGTGACAATAATATGGTACCATGGAACTGATCTGATGATAGAGCTGGAGGGAATCTGCAGGAATTATCTCATTATCCATACTTCATAGTTCATTCATTCAAACTACTCGTCAAGAATCGCCTTGACGAGTAGTTTGTCTTTCAATGGTAACCAGGGTCTGATGATGGAACTGGAAGGTGGTCATAGGAACTTCGCAATGAAACGACACAACCCCATCGAGTTTGGGCTCGTTAGAATCGTCTTGACAAGTAGTTTGTCTTTCAATGGTGACCAGGGTCTGATGATGGAACTGGAAGGTGGTCATAGGAACTTCGCAATGAAACGACACAACCTCATCGAGTTTGGGCTCGTTAGAATCGTCTTGACGAGTAGTTTGTCTTTCAATGGTGACCAGGGTCTGATGATGGAACTGGAAGGTGGTCATAGGAACTTCGCAATGAAACGACAGAACCCCATCGAGTTTGGGCTCGTTAGAATCGCCTTGACGGGTAGTTTGTCTTTCAATGGTAACCAGGGTCTGATGATGGAACTGGAAGGTGGTCATAGGAACTTCGCAATGAAACGACACAACCTCATCGAGTTTGGGCTCGTTAGAATCGTCTTGACGAGTAGTTTGTCTTTCAATGGTGACTAGGGTCTGATGATGGAACTGGAAGGTTGTCATAGGAACTTCGCAATGAAACGACACAACCCCATCGAGTTTGGGCTCGTTAGAATCGTCTTGACGAGTAGTTTGTCTTTCAATGGTGACCAGGGTCTGATGATGGAACTGGAAGGTGGTCATAGGAACTTCGCAATGAAACGACACAACCCCATCGAGTTTGGGCTCGTTAGAATCGCCTTGACGAGTAGTTTGTCTTTCAATGGTAACCAGGGTCTGATGATGGAACTGGAAGGTGGTCATAGGAACTTCGCAATGAAACGACACAACCTCATCGAGTTTAGGCTCGTTAGAATCGTCTTGACTGTTATAACTGGTATACACTCTCAGTAGTTTGCTGAGTAACCTAGTTTTAAGTAGCAGAGATTAAGGGAATAATAAGATATTTTACAAAATAACACTTTTACTTTTTCATTTTTTACGAATACGACATTACAGTGACATAAATCTACAAACAAAAAATATATCTATGAATAATATTGACACCACAAAGTTTTTCATAAACTACACAATAAAAACTTATTAGAATGTACTTCTAACACTTTCCCTCATTCAATAAGTTGGTTAGGTAGTATGATTCAGACCTAAGGCGTTGCACATAGTAATCAGTCTTGGCTTAGGAATCGCCTTTGTCATTATGTCTGCCAACTGTGTTGTGGTATCAGTCCTTAACACGTTGATAAGTCCTTCTTGGACTGTTTCTCTCACAAAGAAATGTCTTGTCCGTATGTGCTTAGTTCGCTTGTGGAATTCCGGATTGTTCGCAAGACGAATGGCTGCTTCATTATCCACTTTTAGTGTAGGAACTCTGTTCATGGCAGTTAGTGAACTAAACACTCTTTGAAGCCACACTAGTTCCCTAGCTCCTTCACTAGCTGCTACTATCTCGGCTTCGGTAGTTGATAGTGCAACTGAAGGTTGACGTTGGCTTAGCCAGGAGACAATCCCTCCAGCATACAAACAAGCTATTCCGGTTGTGGAACGTCCTGTCTGTTCATCTCCAGCGTGATCTGCATCACTATAGCCTTGCAGATAATCAGATACATGGCCTGCTGAATATGTTATTCCATAAGAGCATGTGCCTTTAACATATCGCATTATCCGTTTAACACGAAGCCAGTCTTCATAAGTTGGGTTTTCTAATTTTCTCGAAACTACACCAACTGCGTATGCAATATCTGGTCGCGTCCCTGTCATGAGATATGCTAGTGAACCAACTGCTTCTCGATATGGAAACTTAGTATGTTCCACTTTCCCTACTTCAGAACTTCTTTCTATAGGTGTACTTACTGGATTACACTCACTCATTCCAAAACGCTCTAGTACCTTCTTGGCATAAGCTTCTTGCTTGATAGTAATGGAATCTTTTGATCGTGTAATTTCAAGCCCCAGATAAAACGATGCGGGTTTCGTGGTAATCTTTAGTTTATCACCCAACTCCTTAAGGAATTGATCCGCTAGTTCTGCGTCTGTCGCAGCTACGAGTCCATCGTCTACGTACAGAGTTATAAGAATTTTCTTATCTCCTATCTTCTTTGTAAAAAGGCAGCAGTCAGCTGAATTTTGTACGAAATCTTTTTCAAGTAAAATCTCCTCAAAACACGAATTCCAGCATCTCGGAGCCTGCTTAAGTCCGTACAAACTTCTTTTTAACCGACATACATTTGATGTACCATCACTGAAACCATCTGGTTGCTGCATATATATTTCTTCTGTCAGCTTCCCATTCAGAAATGCGGTCGAGACATCAAATTGTGCTAAATGTAGTTTTTCTTTGGCAGCGACGCTTATCAAGGCTCTAACTGTGGCCATTCTAGCGACTGGACTAAAAGTCTGTTCATAGTCTACTCCTTTCTGTTGCTTGAATCCTTTAACTACTAGCCTTGCCTTATATTTGTCCACACTTCCATCTGGATTTAGTTTTATACGGAAAGTCCATCTGCATGGAAGCGCTTTTTTATTTTTCGGTAACTGACAGAGTGTCCATACGTCATTTTGCTTCAGAGAGTTCATTTCACTCGTCATTGCATTTAACCATTTTGCTCCGTCATTCCTTTCAATAGCTTCCTTGTACGTTACTGGAAAACTGTCCGTGTCTATAAAACATACATAATCTTTTAATCTGTTAGGACATGAGATCGACGCTCGATCGCGCAAATTGTATCGAGGCGTGTCATGAGACAGCGACGGCTCAACTATTTCTAACTGCTCGTCGGCATCTACAAATTCTTCATCGATTTCGTCTCTGTTCTGTTCAGAAAACTCTTCATGAACTTGATCTTCACATGTTTCTCCCTCTAGAGCATGTTCATCATTAGTTTCCTGTTCTATGACATTTTCAGGCACAGTTTCTTGCATGAAAGAATGGTCATCTCCCTCTAACCTTAAAGGCTTTGTGGATATCCGAAACTCGACGTCTGTCTGGAACGTGATGTCCCTTGATCGCAAAGTTTTGTTTCCGTCCCAAATCCGATAACCATCGTCATTATCATAGCCTATAAGCTTGCCTTTGACTGCTTTTTTGCTAAGTTTTTTGCGTGTTTGTTTTGGAATATGAGCAAAACATTCACTCCCGATAATTCTTAAGTGGCTTATCTTCGGCTTTTTCCCATGCCAGAGTTCGTACGGTACCTTACCATCAACTCTACTAGGACCTGTCCTATTCAGCACGTATGCGGCTGTGTTAATCAGTTCTGCCCAAAGTATTTGTGGTAGTTCCTCTCTTGTATGTAGCATAGATCTCGCTGCTTCAACTAGAGTACGGTTTTCTCGCTCACTACATCCGTTTTGTTCAGGAGTGTAAGGCATCGTAAGCCGTTGTTGAATGCCATGTTTTTGAAGGATATTACGTACTTCTTTGTTATCAAACTCGCCTCCATTGTCGCTAAGGATCGTCTTGATATCATATCCAGCGGTTTTAGCTTCTTGTAGCATTTGAAGAAGTTTGTTTTTAACTTCAAACTTATTTCTGATAAAGTAAACCATGCGATAGCCAGAGTAATCATCTTTGAATAGTACGTAGTATTTAAATTTCGAGATACTATCTATAAAAGGGCCGCAAACATCGGTGTGAATCAGCTCTCCTACGGCTGTTGCTCTTTCTCTAGTTCCAAACTGTTTTCTGTGTGACTTTCCATAAATACAGCCCTCGCATTTTACGTTGTCAGGACTCAACTGTATTCCAAGCTCTCTCTTTACAAGGCGGATTACATGTTTCTTATCCTGATGAGCAAAACGCTCATGGTATAACTGTAACATGTTTGAGCCAGTCACAGCATTTACTTCTATGGTCCTTGATTTCTTTGGAATGATTGTCTTCATGTCCAATTTATAAAGACCTCCATATTGGACTCTCTTTCCAACAACTCTAGTAATGCCATTAATGTCCAATTTGCACTCTATTGTTGTAGAACTGAAGATACTGTTCTGCATCCGGTCTTGTGCAGCAAGCGGTGAGAAAAGATTCTTCGTTAGAGATGGCACTAACCACACATTGTTTAAAGTTATTCGTTCTGTCTTGCCACTGACATTTGATTCTACTTCTACAGTGCCTTTTCCAATTGCAGGAATGATACTTCCATCCGCAGTTGTTATGGTATGTTTTAAATCAAATTCGTGAAATTCTTGATAAACATCACTTCTTATAGCAATGTGGGTCGTGGCGCCATTGTCGACATACCAACTATCTCTATCTTGTATATGATCTTTGGTACTGGCATTTACCATTAGAGATATATGTTGCACTTGATTAGAGTTTGAAGCAACTGATGTGCCTGGTGTGGGCTTAGGTGGCTTCCCGTCCTTTATCCACTTTTTGCACTTCCGCACTATATGTCCTTTACCGGAACAGTAGTTGCAGATCAGCTGTTTCTTTTGCATCATAGTCTTTTTCTCTATACTGGTTGTCGCTAAAGCCTCTTGCTTTGCATCTTTGTGCCCTAAGGCTCTCTCAAATGAACATAAGTGACTTGTCAAGTTATTAATCGTTCTCTCTCCTGAGTTCAGTAATAACCAGCTCGATTTAAACGCAAAGTATTGCTCGTCTAACGTGTCTAGAATTTTGCATATGAGGAATAAATCAGGAAGTTTTATTGTGGGGTCCATCTTTGTGATTTCTATATTGAGGCTGTTCCATATATTTTTAAGTTTTGACATATGTGTGGAAATGTCATCTTCTTGGTTGTATTCAAAACTAAAAAATTCAGCACACAAATTGTACGCCCTATCATCCGACTGTCCGTCAAATAATCTATGCAATTCTTGCCATACTTCTTTTGCTGTCTTAAATCTCATCACTTTTTTTAGTGTGTTTTCAGATAAATTCGTGGTAATTATGAGCAGAGCGCTACATTCGGTCTTTCTATATTTAGCCATAGCTGCATTATAGTTGCCAATTTCAGCGTCACCAACTCCTCTGGTAGGTTCAATGGGTGCGATGAGTGTGCCTTCTGCTGCTTCCATAGCGCCTTCTACACCTCTCAGCATTACGGAAATCTTATATTTCCATGTCGCCCAGTTTTCTTTTCCTTCCAGATTACCTATCTGAAGTTTCGTCGTAAAATTGTCCATCTTATAATTTTAATTATCCCTCAGCTGGTAACATAACCTGTTATAACTGGTATACACTCTCAGTAGTTTGCTGAGTAACCTAGTTTTAAGTAGCAGAGATTAAGGGAATAATAAGATATTTTACAAAATAACACTTTTACTTTTTCATTTTTTACGAATACGACATTACAGTGACATAAATCTACAAACAAAAAATATATCTATGAATAATATTGACACCACAAAGTTTTTCATAAACTACACAATAAAAACTTATTAGAATGTACTTCTAACATTGACGAGTAGTTTGTCTTTCAATAGTAACCAGGGTCCGATCTAACATTTTAAGTTATCAAAGACCAAAAAGTATAAAATAAATTAATAGAATAAAAAACTAAAAAAACACGCTTTATAAAAAAAGTCCAACTAAAAAATAGAAAATAAAATCTAATAAATTTGGATTAAGAATATTGTACTTAAATAGTAAGCGTGTTACATTGTGATTGCAAAAGAAAAATAACGAAGGTGTAGCATCACAAATTCACAATGTAACACGCTTACTATTTAAGTACAATATTCTTAATCCAAATTTATTTAAATTTAAAATTTATAGAAATTTATTACTTTGCCCCAAATCGTCCGAACTCTCTTTGCTTCATTTCCTATAATTATTTATTTCATAATCATGGGCTGTTTTACAATAATAGTGGTGGATAGTATTAAATAGTAGGAATTTTCGGTTCTAGCCGATCTAGAGACTCTGATAATTATAAAATTTGTGACTAATTTTTTTATAATTTTTATTGACTTGTTATATTTTAGTTTAGGGACTTATTACAGGACATATTGGCCTCAAACTTCTCTAATATATTCTCGTTCTCGAGCTTGTCTTCTCGTTTCCTCTTACGTAACATTATGATAAGTAGATACATAAGGAAGGAAGGAAAGGAATTACTATCTTCTGGATATTATGTTGGACACATTCAAAATGTCTTGAGTAAAAATAAAGAGTCAACGGATGTCCAGGGTGTGATGATTGAGCTGGCCTATGCTTTTAGAACTTAACAACAACAACAAGTTATGCCTATCGTGTTTGGATTCTCTAAATCATCCAATGTCAGATAATAGCGATACTAATAGGCACCTATCATTCAAATAAGATAGACCTGTCGTATTTGGAGTCTTTCGTCGTTATATTATACATTTTAGTACTTTACGCTGAAATATAATAAACGCTGAAAAAAACTCGTGAGGTCTCAGTTCGGGGCGAACTACTAGTTTATTTATAATACGGTAGATTGTTCAGTTTTCGATTACTATAGTAGGTACCAGTAGAAACTTTCAAACAATACATTTCAAACAGATTTTGACAGAATGTGTGCAATGTCCTGCAATATTTATATTAATCAATGGTTTCTAATGATCAATGTTAAGCTGTTAGATAATGGTTAGGTTAGTTAGTAGGTACAGTCGGGAATAGAACTGCAAACTCACCGTTGTGATAACAGTTTGGGGCGCTCTGCGGTGGGTCTGTCTGTACGTTTGTTGCCTGATTGTACCTAACACTGACTGTTAGACTATACTACCTACCACTAAAAAGTATGAAATAAAAAGTAAATTAAAATTTAAAAAACCAACTTCAAAAAAACCAAAAAATTAGCAGATAACTTAAACATACTTGGAAGTCGGACTTCCAAGTAAGTTTAAGTTATCTGCTGTCTTAGTGACCCGATATGGATTATTTTTAGTTTTTGTTTTCAGGTTTTTTAAATTAATTTTAGTACAGAAGTCATTGACGTCAATAGAAGTTTTAAGTTTGAACTACACAGGTTCGGAAGGGTGATAGAAGTTCGTAAAAGTAAAAGGTTCGTGGGGTCTACAGTTTTTCCGAAAAAAAGTAGCTTTTTTGCTGTCGATAACTGGCAATGTTGTAAAAACTGTCAATGTCAATAAATAAAAAAGTTCCTTGTCGCCAAGATTTTTGTTAGTAGTTTTTAAATTAATTTTTATATATTTAAACATAATTTATTATTTATGTACATACCTTTAGACTATTTAAATTATTTACCTAGCTTGTGAAGGCAAAACGCCGTTAGCGCTTTTTGTATCCTTAATTTTTTTAGTGTTGATCAATGTCTTTCCATTGATTAAATCTTAGAGAATTCAGAAATGGCTTTTTATTCGTGTAGCCGATATAGAACTATTGTTCTTCTTCTGATAATATTAATTTTATGGCAAATGTTCCGTTTGATGCCCAAAAATTATACTAAGGAACTGGCTGAGGTGAGTACAAATAACTTTAAATGAACCGTATATATAGGTACCTAAATGTTATCTTTATCGGTATAGCATGTCTCTATTATCAGTGCTTGTCACAAATGATTGATTAAGTTGGTAGTTATACCTACCTGTAAGAATTCTTGAATATTAATCCTATTTACATCACATATGCACACTTATGTACTAACTCTTGATTTTTTCTAATAGCTACCTATACTTACCTACCTATTAATAATTTGGCAATGCTTAAAAAAGCGCTAAGTCATTAATTAATTTTTAAGACACTTGGCAAGCAATAAATAATTGTGACCTTATTTATTACCTCATGTTTAGCTACGCGAATATGATTAATGATTTGTATAACAAATTGTTTATTGATGCATTAACTATTTAATTCAAATCGCTGTTTAAGGCTGTGGTCAGAAACTTTCCATAATTGAAATGCTTCATCATGTTTTCTCAGAAGTTCATTGTCATTTACAACAACAATACATAGGAATTCTTGTTGAGTGTAGAATAATGGCCTTTATGCATTCAGTAAGCAGTTGTCCATGAACAGATTGGTATTTTGCTTGTGTAAATTCACAACCTACCACAAAAGCTAAATCAGTTCTTTTCCATCCAAATTTGCCTGGAAGAAATCGCTTTCAGCGATAAGGCTGCCCATTTGTGCAACTTATACTTTCTAGCTATTACTTTACTTTGTGTATATCATGACATGTGTTGTACAAATAAAGTTATCTCTATATAAACTTATCTTGATTTCTTTCCAGCCTGATATCCTGGAGTTAGAAGATGACAAATACAACAAACACAAGCAGGACAAGGTTAAAATAAGAGTGTATTATGAGGCTCTATGCCCTGACTCCAAGTATTTCTTTTTGAGGCATTTAACACCAGTTACAGAGAAGCTATCTGATTTTATTGATGTCACTCTAGTTCCTTATGGTAAAGCTACTGTGAGTTATATATTTTTATTTAATACAATTTGCACCCCACGGTTTAACTTGAGTATGGGCAATACGGGGATAAACAGAAGCCTATATTATGTATTCTAGCATTCCAGCGATATTCACATCAATGATCACTACATAGTATAAAACAAAGTCGCTTCCCTCTGTCTGTCTGCTTACATTTAAGAGGAAAGGGTACCGGGGGCTTTCTCCATACAAACTATTACAACCGTAGTCGACTGTTTTCTCCCTGGATAATGACACTAGAGCAAATATTTTTGGTGCATAAAACTTATAGCTGCCATGACCATGCCCCTATTTTTTGTTTTTTTTTTAATTTTAATTTCTATGATAATTAGAAAATGAAAAAAACCAAACATAGGGGCATAGTCATGGCAGTTATAGGTTTTATGACACATAAATATTTGTGCTAGTGTCATTATCCAGGGAGGAAACAGTCGACTACATTTGTATGGAGAGCGCGCAGGTACCCTTTCACCTTAAAGAAGAACGGCGACAAGGATGCCGTTTTTTAATAGATAGAATGATTCAAGAGGAAGGTTTATGTACAATAGTAGCACAATATATACAAATTTCATTAGAAAGTTATAGTTGGAACTTTCTAATGGAAGAAAGAGGGGAAGGAGTAACAAACTATAATATACTAATAAGTAGTAGGAAAACATCTGTTCAATAGAAAAAATTAGTGTAGAGATTTTCAGATAAACTTTAATCATTTTTCAGACAAAAGAAGTGAATGGGCAGTATGTATTCAAATGTCAGCATGGTGAAGAAGAATGTTACGCAAACAAAATCCACGCTTGTTCAATAAATGCCATCGGGAATATGACAACGTCAGTCAAGTTTACCGACTGTATGATTGCTGATAACATTAACCCTGATGGAGCTTTGGCACGGGTAACAATTATGCTATTAAATTAATAAATATTACAGGAAATTCCACACATCGCCATCTAGCCCTAAGCTAAGTAACTAGACTTGTGTTATGGGTGCTAGATAATGGATATACTAGATAAATACTTTTCTTTTGTAAATATATACTTATAATACATAGAGACAACCAGACCACAGACCATTACATATCTTAAGTCAATTCGCCTAGAATCTGCTAAGCCATGGGTTCCATAATATCAATCTACTTGTATATGGTATGTTTTTACGTAACTAGACCTCATTAGTTGAGTCATTTTTACGTGAGGATGGAGTAGGATAGCCCAGCTCCTAAACTACCCTCTCAGCTTCGTCGACCATGTCCAGAGGAGAGAACTCGTCAATGCGTCTGCAGACAACTAAGCTGCGGGTTTTATTAGGATGTTTTCCTTCACCGTAAGAGCAATGTCAATTAGCCCACATAGATTTTTTGTAACATTCAATTAAAGACCCACTCTTGCTCTAGCATCGTGCTGAGATCGAACCTTTTTTCTGGGTGCTGTATTACTTTTCAGCCAACTACCTAACTTCAAAACGACTTATTATTCCTGCTTTTTTTCGTTTATGAATTTTTTTGTGTATGTACATACACACACATGTCCACGGTCAAAAGTCTCTGCCCACCGTTACGTTTACAATCCCGTGCAGCACTATTTGAACATTATAACAACGTAACCTGTGGATCGAACCCACGTTACACCAACCACCCACCACCAGCCACTAGCGGCGAGCGGGTGGCGGCTAATACCACTCGGCCAACTAAAGACTTAGCTAACATGTTGAAAATAATAATCACACTGAGTACTTTTAATTCAAGTATTTAGGTTTGTGTGTAACGTCTATTAGAAGAAGGTCGTAACTGCAATACTTGTTGATAGTATTATTGTAGCAAACTGATCATTTACTTATGACCCTTACTGTACAGTCTAGGAAATAAAAAAATATTTCTTTCTTTTATTATTTAAAGAGGTTTAGTTGCAGAAAACGACCCTAAGGTAGGAAATTACACGTATATAAGACACATCTATTTCTAACTAAAGTCCTCTTTCAGTGTGCAAAAGAAATGAACATAGATCCAGATCCGATCAGCAACTGTGCAAAACACGAACATGGAGCGGCGTTACTTAAAAAATATGGCGATGATACGCACATTTTAAATCCAACATTCATACCGACAGTGACACTGAATGGTTCCAGGGATAACCAAGGAGCTGTATTGAAGAATTTCCTATTAGAAGTATGTAAACTAATTGATATGCCTCTACCTCCTCCTTGTTTGTGACAAAATGAATACAGGAAAACCAATATTCATCAGTTACTACAAATCAATTCCTTGGACAAATGACTAACTAGATGAGCACACGAATTGACAATTTGTTGTTGAAATACACTGACGGACACATAGACTGCAGCAAAGTTCAGGATTACTTTCAAATGAATATTTTAATAAGTATGCAAACTATTCATACAAATATAAATTCAATCCATATTATTGTACCGAACACCGTTGAGTTAAACATTGCAGACGACGACTTTATAATAAATATTTTATTATTTCAAAGTCGTCTTGTACTACGATGCAGTTTATGTGTCCGTCAGTGTATATTGTTGATCTGGATGTGACTTCTAAGATAAGACAAAAAGGATTCTTTCAAAAGATCTTTAGCGACAAATCAGAATCATCTTTTTAACATGAGGAATTCAAACGAATCACATCTGGACCAACTATATGTAATATAAGGTACCTGCGTAATAAGAGCCACTAAAAAGTTTTTTAAAAAACCTTACAGACAAAATAACAGGAAAATAAAATAAATTGTTTTACAGATTGACAATAAAGCAAATATTCATCTGATGACCTGTTTTTAAGCAGTTTTCCCTAAATATTTTTTTACGAAATATTTACTGGTGGCATTTGCCCCTTATTATCCGCTGGTACCTTAGTACATATTTATTTTATACAAATACTAGCTGCGCCCCGCGGTTTCACCCGCGTAAGTTCCGATCCCGTGGGAATGTCAACATAAAAAGTAGCATTTAGCCTTCGATAAATGTACTATCCAACACAAAAATATTTTTTTTCAATTCGAACCTGTAGTTCCTGAGATTAGCGCGTTTAAACAAACAAACTCTTCAGCTTTATAATATTAGTATAGATACTTTACTTTGTACTTCTGATTTATATAAAAGGAAAATGTATTATATTATCATATACTTACCGTGTTTAAAAGTATGTATTTATGACTGAAGTTATTATAATACTTTAGTTTGTTGCTTGTGACATCTTTATACCTACCTACTGCAAGAGGCTAGTTTGTACATTATTATAGTAGTAGGTAGGTAATTTAATTGAAAATAGCTTTTGTTACCTTCAATGTTTTGACGTGACAACGTCTTATAAATCGATGAACTCCTGCACTCATAAAAAAGTGTGACGTCATGTCACGTTACCGTTATTGACAAGGTAACCATAGCAACGTATTAAAGTATGAAAAATGGTAATGGCAACGATACAAAAGAGTTCTTATGCCGTTATCACGTAATTTTTTTATAGATTTTACTGTAAATTTTGCTCATACATAATTTGACAGAACTTTAAGACGTCTCTCACGGCTTTCGATACGCTCAATTCAAAATTTATTTGCATTGATTGGCGGGTTTTTTTTATTTTCTATTTTACAAGATTGTATGGACATAGGTGTCCTAAAGGACAAGGGATATATCATCTAAGCATAGGACCTTTTTTTATCTAAAACTATTCTATGTATGTAATTTTAGTAGAGTTTACTCTTGAATCAATTTCATTTAAAGCTCTCTATATCTTTGTAGACGGTTTGATCAAATTGGTAATTATTTGTATACTTATATGTTTTTATTTATTTTATGTTTTAAAATCGACAGTTGTAAAGGGTCTTTTTCTAATTAAATATTTATACTTAACTAGTTTTAAGCTAATACGTTATAACGATATCAAACATATAAGGTTGTCAAATCTCCTAGAATTCTGAGATACTCCCGAAAAAAAAAGAACCAATAGTTTGTAAATCTTTCACGGCACAATCAAATTAGATGATTACGCGCTAAAATTGTTTTAAATTATAACTTTATTTATTTTTATAGAGTTAACTTCTTCCAAAAATACGATCGCTCGCTACGTTTGTTGCATATTTTCTTAAACCTATTATTGATAAAAAATATTTCTTCCGCTGTCGTTGATTCCACCCCAGGCTGTTCAGTTTGATTTGTGTTCATTATACGAACTTATTTTCCTGTAATCTACTCTACTAAATATATAAAAATATGCGGCAGCTCTCTTCGTTCTAAGGTCGTAGTATTTTTTCTGTACCAAAAGTGACAAATCGAGTTGATAAGTTATTTAAGTTAAATTGTCGAGTGCTGTGCCCCGCGGTTTCACCCGCGTGAGTCTCATAGGCTACGGCTGTGACGAAGATGTATCGCAAATGACACATAACACGTCGCACATTAATGTGACCTCCATGGAAAACAAATACACAAAAACACATAACGTTGGCAGCATAATTGCAGACCCACCGTAGAGTTATAAAATTACTATTACTGGAATGTTTCATTCTAATAATTTTTGTTTGATTAATGTTTGAGTTAAAAGACTTTTCATTACTCATATTCCGAAAGTAGGTCTAAATATGCCTGAAGAGCGTGTAGAAAATAAAATTTCCAGCCCTAGGGCTTTTCACTTTCACTGACAGCTGTCATGTCAAATTATGGCTTCGCACGACTTGTGCAATCTGCATGTAGCCAGTATCAGTATCATTACGCATTAGGAACTTTAAAAACCTAACCTCCTTGCTTTTTTTTTTACACCAAAGAATAATAATTATGGCTTGGCACGGCTCATGCATAGGTACTGCCAGAGTTTAGTACTTAGTAACTTTTTTCTCAGTAATCAAATTCAAGTAGGTACCTATATTTAGTTCAAGATATCTTATTTAAACCTCTTTGGTCCCAACCTTGTAAGAGGATCAGGTAGTATGGACACATGAGTACCTACTTATGTGGTATGGAGTCTCATAGTCTCATTCACTCTCGTTGTTAGGAATAATTTCATGTATTATTCGTAATGAAAAGCACAGTGTTTACCTCGGGTGAAAGACTCATTAAGTCCCTCGAACTATTAGCGCCCTCGCTACGCTCGGGCGCCAAACTCCGTCTCGGGACTTGTAATGAGTGACTTTCACACCTAGGATAACAATGTACTATTAAACTTCAACTAAAGCAGGTGCCTAGAATCCTGCTTGTGTTAAAAATATTCTTATATCAGCCGTTTTGGAGCTCTACGGTGGGTGTGTAATTATGCAGCCGACCGTACATGTCAGAAGATGCCTTACTACGATACATCGACAAAAATGAACCTGTCACTGATGTGCTCTAGTTTGTGATTGGCCAAATCAAGGTCACCGCGCCCTTTCTCGCTCGCACTATTTCTATCTACTGATGCGATATCGATGTGCTTTGCATCTTTGGCATAGCCGTACCCTTAGGAATATCACGATGAAAATAACCTTAAATCCTTCTCCATACTATGAACTACTTCTTTGCAATTTTACATCCAAATCAGTCCAGCAGTTTGACCATGAAGAGGGACAAATACACTTTCACATTTATAGGTGAACAGTTGGAATTCGTTATGTTATCAAAAAAAAAGGTTCGTCATATTATAGTTACGTAAAATCTAGTTCATGCTTAAAAAATAATTAATTTAGGTTGTTATCGCTTATATTATGGTTGTTTCGTAATAAAATCGAACATTATGAAGGTTGTATTAACTAAGTATTTATTCAAACATATACCTACTAAATATACCTACCCACTTTTTGTTTAGGTAAAATGTGATTTTTTTATATTTTTCAATTAATTTACATTTATTTTTTATTATGTGCTTAGATTTTTACACATTAAAACATATTACAATCGATTGAAATGATTATTGTAAATCTGTTTGAAATTGCCTAATCCTCAATTAGTTAAGTGTACCAAAATTACCTAAATGTACCGACAATAGTGTACATACTTGTGATTTAATCTAACTGATTAATATTTTTCATTTATTAACTATGTAAGTATTACTAAGTTGTGAAAGTCAAAATAAAGTGCAGTTTTTGTACCTACATATTATGTGTTATTTTTTAATTAACTTTTTACATAAAAAGTTTTTTTTATCTGGGCTGTTGTGTTCCACTCCTGGGCAGAGGCCTCATTGCATTTCCCTCAATTTGTCCCGATCTCTAGCGATTTTTGGCTACTCTGCGTCGAATGCATCCAGGCCCTAGATTCACGGTTCAAGTCGTTGGGTGTGTGTAATTAGTCGTGGGGTTTTTGTATGGAATCTCGCCCTAATCACGCGCGCCCGACGACGACGGCTTAAACTTTAGTGAATAAAGGCCCAGGTCTTCGTGCTATCGTCTTTTGGGTAAAACAGGAAGACGCCTGCCGTCTTGAGGGACCCACTGGGTAAATATGTTTGCCCATCTACCTGCAAGCATTCGGCACACGTGGCCAACCTACTCCCATCTAAGCCGGGCGGTCTTATGGCCCACGCCTGCGATACCTGTTCTTTGTCGCAGCTTGGTGTTAGAGACTCTATCTATACGCTGCGCTCCATATTTAGGTATCCTACAGAATACGAGCTGGGTTTAACCCGCGTAAGTCGTAATCCCGTGGGAATATCGGGTTAAAAATTAGCCTATACCTACGTTAATCGAGATATCTAGCTAGGTATCTACATACTGAGTTTCATTGCAATCGGTCTGTAGTTTTTGCGTGAAGGAGTAACAAACACACGTATACTAACACAAACACCTTTATAATATTAGTATATGATACAAATATCTGTAGTATGTTGTATGTAGGTAATCAATGACCATTTTGTGATAGCCATTGCTAGTTACTGTAATAATTATATTAGCTACGGATTATTGTAAAAACAAATGTGTACCTATGTTACTTCGCAAAACTGATAAGAACCATCCATTGGGCAGTCGAATTATAGACGATATTTTATTATAAGTAGGTACTTACCTAACATACTTAACAAACATGCTAAGTACCTTAGTAAGTATTTTTATAAATTATATAAATTTTGACGTGTTAACGTCTTTAAAACTGGGTTACTCCGGCTGTTTTCTCGTGGTCCCAGGATTTTGTCCCATTAATGGGACCACGAGGGAGAACTATTTCTCGTAGTCCCATTACGACATTCTGTAACGTATTTATCCTCCTGTATATACCTATATCGGTTACGGGCTCGCGCTTCACCTGCCGGTAAGTACTCCTGCATGACCCCAAGGGCGGATCCAGCTTTGGCGACCTCGAATGGGGACAAACATGAACCAAAATTCCTGCCTGTTTCCGAGTTGTCCCTGAATTCAAACTCTTACCTTGTTCCTGCGCCTGTCCCCGAATTCCGGTCAGAAGAGTATGGGGTCAATTGGGGTCACTCGTAAAACCAAATGTACTTAATTGATGTTACATGATAATTAAGAAATCATGTATGAAAATAGTACTTAGCTATCTAACCACTATGTTATAAGGTTTCCGCGCTTTGCGTACCTTCTCGGATTAGCTACATCCCTCAGAATTGTATTGACTTGAAATAAGATGAGACGTGTCACGAACTTCTGTGGCTTTGCTGTGGTACAGCCTACACTTTGAAATCACTACATAGTATAAAATAAAGTCACTTTTCGCCGTCCCTATGTATGCTTAGATCTTTAAAACGGATTTTGATGCGGTTTTATTTAATATATAGAGTTATACAAGAGGAAGGTTTATATGTATAATACATGCATAATATAGCCGTGCGAAGCCGGAGCGGGTCGCTAGTATATTATAAAAATAAAGCCATTTTAACTCTACGAACAGCCAAATTAATTAAAAATCCAAACAATACCTAGCTTTTAATTTGGGAACAGTCATAAAACTGATGTTTTTATTGTTCTCTATAACTCTCCTTCGTCGTACAGTAGAGTAGGTAAAAACGGAAATAAATTGGAAGAATCTTGCAAAACAATAGTTGGAAAATGGTGTACGCGAGAAAAAGCCGGATGCAAATGCCATTCATATTAATTAGCAAAGCGAGATGGGGCTTTTACGAAATTAGACCGTGATTTCAGTGAAGATTTATTGTTGTGTTTGAAATGCTTTTCAGAGCAAAGGTACCCATTTAGTCACGAGGAAATTGGTGTTGTCGGAGTGGCTTTTAAATTGAATTGACACAAGTTGCTTGTTTGTTTAGCTCGATATCGTTTACGGAACACCGAACGACTCGGAACAGACGCTCTGTTTATTTTTATATCTATAGAGCTATTTGTTGCGTGTCCGGACCTCGACAGACTCTACACCTATTCATTTAGAAAATAGTTTTTGTATTATTTACTAGCCGCACCCCGCGGCGCGCCGCGTAAGTCCCGATCCCGTGGGTATATCGGGATAAAAAGTAGTCTGTGTGTTAATCCAGGTCTCCAGCTATCTAGATAGGTACCGAGTTTCATCGTAATCTGTCCAGTAGTTTTTGCGTGAAGGAGTAACAAACACACACACACACACACACAAACTTTCAAATTCATAATATTAGTTTAGGATTGTTGTTAATTCAATATACTTAAGTACCCAATTTAAAATTAATCTACTTACTCAATTATTTTGTGCACTTAATTGACTGACTGCCTCTTTGTCTAAGGTTGCGTGTTCGATTCCCGCCTCAAACAAATATTTATTTAAAGATTAAGTTGGTATTGGTGTTTCTCTATGTAAGTATGTAGTACCTACCTACCTCTATAATAAGTAGGTATCTATTTTTTTTACAAAAAGAAAAGTAAGTATATTATTATAAGTATTGTACCCGTTGTCTGGCCACTAACGCAAGTCTATATAGCAGCTCATTTTGCTCTCCTGAAATATTACCTGAAATATTACCTGAAATATTCACTAAGTAAGAAAACATAACATGTGTAATGTAGGTTACTTTAATTATAATAATATCTAAAGATAATCTATTAATTATTTAGTGTATTTTTACTAATGCTTATAATATCCGTTTTCGTATTATTTAGAATAATATTCGTTATACTCGTCAACAAATAAAATTGAAAAGGGGCTCACTTCACTTAGCAAGCATGAAATTGAACGAGGCATGGCTATATGGAATTGCCATGCAGGCTGTCCGCGCGGCTACCACAGCCCGTTGATGTTGATAGGAAAGCAATAAAGCCGCTTAAACACGGTCAACTGAGGCCGTCCGCCCCCCGGCTCCACCACTCTACGTTCTGCATCGTCTCGTTAAGCCAATGCATAAATCTAATGGATTTTTTATGTTTTCTCGACAAAAACGTACCAATATGAATATAGATTCGGGAATGCACCTTGCCAAAAGAATTTTATTCGTACGTTATAAATAAGATTTATTTTAAAACCACTATACGAGATAGGTTTAGTGGGGAATTTTGCTTTTAGTGTTCAGTAAGAGATACGATATTTATATATACCTACCTGCCATACTGAAAGCTTTTTATTGATTTGTTATGCAAAATATCTATATCTACATTTAATATTATATATACCTAAAGGTAAATTACCTTCACAACCTAGCTTAGAAGCTAAATCAGTTATTTACCATTCAAAGGTTGCTTGGGAGAAGTTGCTTTCAGCGATAAGGTCGCCCATTTGTGCAACTTGTACTTATTAGCTAAGTAATACTTTAGCTTTAGCCTGTAACCATATCGTGTTCTATGTTCAAATAAAGTTAACTATCTCTACATATCTACATCTCCACCGGCTTAAAAAAAACTTGTCTTTGACTTTACCAGTCGCGTTTATTTAATTAAAATTGTTCATTATTCCATAATTTGTTGTTTTATCTTATTTGTAGGCAAGATCTTTTTTGGCCTTGTACGTATATTATAGCCTTTCGTGTTTTTGCGTCATCGAAACCCAGATCTTACCGACTTTTTTGTATTACTTTGAAGACAAACATTCCTTGTCGTTTAGGAATTTCCTTATACCAAACAACATTCATACAAACCCAGTCCGGCGACTATATTCGACTAAATTCTTCAAATTGTAACCTGTAATCGTAACCGATTGAAGAGTTTTCTGATGAGAAGGTGGTTTCAGATATTCCATTTATCGGTAACTATTAGTTTATGGCCCAATTCTACTGGTGGAAAACGAAAACTGAGCAATTTGCTGCACTCTCGAGGTGCAATTCTGTTCATCACTCCGAAGATCCTCATCAGATCTTCATTCAATTTTTATGGGACCACCTCTGAGTTATCCCCTTTCATACAAAAAAAGATTTTTCCAAATCGGTCCAGGCGTTTTCGAGTAATCGGCGAACATACATAAAAAAAAATATATATATGCGACGAATTGAGAACCTCCTCCTTTTTTGAAGTCGGTTAAAAAACCAAAAATTCGTATGAATTTTCAGCTACAAAAGGCTACAAATAGTAGGTATAGATAATTTGTTAAACTACATTTTTCTATGCAATAAAATAATTTTAGTTACAAACGATAGTCATTCAACCACTATGTTCAATCGCAGGTAACGTGATTCGAAGTTTCAAATGGCTAAGTTAAGTCTGGCCGAACGAACGACAGTTCGAAGTCTAAATAAAAAACCTACGTGAGTCTAGCAGGTATATTTATCCGTATGTATCCGTGGAACAAGCCGTGTACTCTCATTAAAACTTTCCTCAGGCTGGGCCTGCACGTGTTTTTAATTTTTATCGAGAGCACTCGTCGTTAGGAGAGGAGCGTGCTGCGGCTTCGGTTGCTTTGATTGCGGTAATGACGTCTCTCAACACTCCACTTGTCTCCAACTCTTACTATCTTCTAATGATTATTCCTTCAGAAATTAATGACATTCCGACTTTTAATTTACAGTTGCACAAAATATTTCGTTGGATAAAAATAAAAACTCCGGCTTGCAATTTATGTGCAGTGAATTTTTGTTACGACTTATGTTCGCTAATTAACATTTCTCTTGCGGTAAAGAAAGACATCTCGATGAACGGAACCCGCCACTGGTTGTTGGCTCCAGATTATTGAGTTCTTTTCTCTGGACACGGTCGACCAAGCTGAGAGGGTGGTAAAGGTTCTAGACCACCTAAACATGTCCCATACAGGCATACAGGCTACAGCGAGCGCCTTGAATAGCATGGATTGGAGTTGCTGGCGGTGTCTAAATCATCTAGAATATCTATATTCTAAACTAAACCTCATGGTAAGCCGAGGTTAGTCTAAAGCTTATTATATAATTTACTAGTGACCCGCCCCGGCTTCGCACGGCTATATTATGCATGTATTACGCATAAACCTTCCTCTTGAATCACTCTATCTATTTAAAAAAACCGTATCAAAATCCGTTGCGTAGTTTTAAAGATTTAAGCATACATAGGGAATAGGGACATAGGGACAGAGAAAGCGACTTTGTTTTATACTATGTAGTGATAGTGATGGTAGGTCATGGGAGAGGTAGGTACGGTCGGCTGCATAATTGTAGACCCACCGTGGAGTTCCAAAACGACTGTTATAACAATGTTTTCAACACAAGCAAGATTCTATGGGCACCTGCTTTAGTTGAAGTTTAAAGTCTTTTAATTCATGAATTTATCAAACAAAAATTGTTAGAATGAAAACATTCCAATAATAGTAATTTGAGAACCCTACGGTGGGTCTGCAATTATGCTGCCGACCGTATTACCTACCTACTATAGGCAAACTTAATTAGATTTTTTAACAAACTCAACTTTTATTAATCCAATTTAACGGATATACTTAATCGCGTTTAGTTTTTGTTAAAAACTTACGTTTCGGGAACTTTGCAGTTCCCATGTTCACAGGCAAACTGATGACAAGTCTTACAAAAATATATATATAAGGAATGCTGTCAAACTACCGTCTACCTAAAAATAATCAAAATTAATTAAATCAGTTCAATTATGAGTTCAAGTCGCGAAAACCTTATGAAATACTAAACTAAAGTTTCCCCTATAAAAATACGTTCAACAAAAACATGTGCATATTAAAAGTTTGCTCGTTACGACACGATACAATGACATGACGCTTCTATTTAAATGAAATGTAAATATTATCATGATATTGTTTGATTACTGAACCTCGTTTGTATTAATTTATTTGACTTTATTTATATTCAATACAAGTACATACATGCATTGTTTATAAAGTAATTTATTTGGAAATTGGCTTATAATGAAACATTGGGTTGGTGTTATGTTATTGATTTATTTTTGAAACGCATTTTATAACTATGTTTGTGTACCAGTAGCGAGGGATCCGTACAACCCGATTCCTGATCGCTTAACCTTTACAGATTTAGGCAAAGGTACTTACTCGTAAGCACTTTCCTAGACCAGGGGTCGGAAACCTTTTGAGTCGGAAGAGTCAAAAATTACAAAATTTCAAAGTTATAAAGAGCCACATTTTTTTGGCAACAATAAATAGTACTTACGTAAATAATGTTTTTTGAAGATAGTCAGCACTCCAAATGCCAACTTCTTCATCTCACTGAAGCAATTGGGAAGACTATTCCATGCGTTGAATTCAAGTGCCTCAACTCGCGGTATTTCTTTAAAATTTATAATAATTGCTTATGGAACAAAGAGCCACAGCTTCACATCCAAAGAGCTGCATGTGGCTTGCGAACCGCAGATTGCCGACCCCTGTCCTAGACCTAAATTTAACAAAACACCAAAATAATGTCAAATAATCAACATCGCCAGTAACGAAAAGAGTTAGTGTTTTTGTTTGAGTTTCTTGTGTCTTCTTCTCATTTATGGGCGCGTTCTGAAGGCACAAATCCCAAAACGTTTCAATGTGAAGGCCTGCAAATTGTATGAGTCCAAATCATAGACTTCCAAATGAATACAGAATTTTGTCTTTGATTAGTCAAAATCAGAAATTTACATACATTTTAGTAAATAACTAGCTGCGCCCTGCGGTTTCAATCGTGTAAGTCCCGATCCCGTGGGAATATCAAAATAAAAAGTAACCTATAGCCTTCCTCGATAAATGGACTTTTCAACACAAAAATAAATTTTCAATTCGGACCAGTTGTTCCTGAGATTAGCGCGTTCAAACAAACAAACTCTTCAGCATTATAATATTAGTATAGACTAGCCGCGCTCCGCGGTTTCACCCGTCTAAATCCAGATCCCGTGGGAATATCAAAATAAAAAGTAGCCTATAGCCTTCCTCGATAAATGGACTATTCAACACAAAAATAAATTTTCAATTCGAACCAGTAGTTCCTGACATTAGCGCGTTCAAACAAACTAACTCTTCAACATTATAATATTAGTAAAGATTATGACTAGCGTTATGAATATTTTTAGCGTAAACATTTTAGCATAGAGGTACGGTATGATGCAACCACAGGGATGCAACAAATCCTCTTAGCCACGGTCACTGACGCCGCCTGCTGCTGCCCTGCACTGCACCAGCACAAACAACTAATGGATTTTTCATGTCGATTGAACACGCCGACGTTTAAATCCTATGCAAATAACTTTCTACAATAAAGGATTTGAGAGGAAAAAATTACGGAGGTATCTTACCTATAAGAGAAACAGATTATCTTTTCAATAGGAAAGTATTCTTAGGTAGTTGTTGGGCACCCATATCAACTCATACCTACTAATAAAATTTAAAGAGGAAAGATTTTATTGATTGTTTGAATTTAGTAGGCTCCAAAACTATTGGAACGATTTTGATGAAACTTGGTATGAGAATACATTGATTCATAGGAAGTGTCTGGGAGGCTTTATGCAAATATTTTCGCGGGATCGGGAGTTACGCGTGTAAAACCATGGAGGACTGCTAGTAGGTACATAAATAGGTTGCTACATGGCATTGCATATCTACTTTGTCACAGCATTAAGTTAATAATTAAGTTCCGGCTAACCATCTAACGTTGTATTTAAATGGTTAGCGGAAACTCAAGGTTCATTACAGTTAATTGCTGTTGTAATGTTGTTATCGTGCCTCTACTAATCTGTTTCTTTCAGATAGATACATATAACTATGGCATATAGATACCTTTATCCTCTAAACTAAGTGACGTAATTATGGTTTAAATTGACACGAGTAGGAGTAATTTTAATTAAAATCTAGATAAGTATACTTACCTATTTTTAAACTTTTATTCAAAAAATTATATAAATTAATTTATTGAAATCGCAACTTATTTATTATCTACTAGCAGCACATTGGGATAAAAAGTAGCTTAGGTTACTCCCAATGTATCCTCAAAGTTTCATCCAGTAGTTTCTGAGCCAATTTGTTACAAACAAAAATACAAAAAAGAATTCCTCTTTATAATATTTGTAGGTACTTACCTAAATGCCTACCTCTAGTATCTATCTTCTTCTCAAGTATCTAATTTACAAACTCAGTCTTAGAATTAATCCGTCTCATTAATTAACACCTTTGCAACATCACTTAATTTGCTAATTGCTTCATGAGATAACTATCACGTACAAGTTGATTATTAAATGATAAAGTACCTAGGCCTTCATAGTTGGAAGGTTTATAATAAAATGAATCGAGATACGTTGTTTTGTAAGCGTGGAAATAGCGCGCGGTGCGCCATGTTCACTTCGCTGCCTCTCGTACTGCTCTTACCATTCGCATACTGTGGAAAAGATAAACCGGTAAGTATTAACGCCCCACCAATTTTTTTTCTGATTTTTATAAAAATATACCGGTCTGTGTTTGTGAGTTGCGCTATTAGACCATTATTTTCCAACCAGGTACTAAAACCTTTATCTACCTCAATTTATTTAAAAACTATCCTCAATTTGAATGGTGTCTTGTATCAATGAACAGTCATTTTTATTGTTAACTAGCTGCGCCCCGTGGTTTCACCCGCGTAAGTTCTCTTGGGAATATCGGAAAAAAGTAGCCTATGTGTTAATCAAGGTCTCCAGCTTTCTACATACCGAGGTCTCGTAGTTTTGACCGTAAAGAAAAAAAAAAAAGAAAAAAAAAGTAACAAACATACACACACACAAACTTTCATATTTATAATATTAGTAGGATTACACTGTTATGTTTTGAACAGTTTTAAAGTCGAATTTGTGTAGAATACTCTAGCTAAAGTATTCCAGTAGATTTCAGAATTCAGTAGTTTTAAAATAATAATGTTTTAAATGAGCACGTAATAATTACATTTCTATTTCTTGCTGGGTTTTTTTAACAAAAGACTACATTTTTCAAATTTGAAGTAGGTCGAAATAGTATTCTCATTACTGTAAAAGGCTAATGGTATGGTATATCTTGAATATTTAAGGATTTAACATGTCTTACATTGCTCTACCTTCCTCGACATTCAGAAAAAGGTGGCAAGTGTACAGAGTCGCGTCAATTTGTCACAAAATGTTGGTAGTTTATGAAGTTCGCGGGCGGGCGACGGGAATGTAAAGATAAATAATATAACACTGTAATAGAGAAACATTGATATTTTAGAAAGCTAAAAAAGGTCCCAAAGGTTGCCTGGAAGAGACCGGTTTAAGCGATAAGGACGCCCTTTTTGATACATACACTCAAGCTTTGTTTTTAACAAATTTTAATTTAAGGTTTTAAAAAATAGATATAGTTCGATTCTCAGAACTAACGAATATACACAAACATATCCATATAAATCGGTTCAGCCATCTAGGTGGAGATTGATGGTAGAACCGTGACCTCGTGTCACGGTCCATTTTATATAGGTAAGTATATAATAGGGGTTATAGATAGACAGTTATGCCTTATGGCATTTTATAGCTAGTGAAAATAAAAGAAAAATGTACGGATGGCAAAATTTAACAAACAAAATATATGGGATAGAAAATGAAAGGCTAATGATTTTCTCTGTTTTTCACAATTATTTAAATATCTTAGTCGGAGGGTGATGGATGAGTGGCGAGCACGGCGCGGGCGGGCGGGTGCGGCTACAACGACGCGGCACGCACGCACCCGACACTATTCCTCAACGTCGTCGCCGACGACTTCGAATACCTAATGCATCGTCTACCTCGCAAGCTAACGCTTCTTTCCACTGTCATACTGATATTTTTGACAGCTATTCATCCCCCTTTAGGATTTCAATTTACAGATACATTTTTCAATATCAGCAACGCTAAGTGCTTGTTTAAGACACATTGATATACGGTCGGCTGCATAATTGCATAATTGCATAATTGACGACCTCTGTGGCGCGTCGGGCGAACACCCGACTGCGACGCAGAAGGTTGCGGGTTCGATTCCCGCCGGGAACAAGTATTATGCTGACCATAAATTCTTGTTTCTGGTTCTGGGTGTTTCCTATATGTATAATATGTATATATTTACAAAAAAAAAAAAAAGTATATAAGTAGTTTATCCGTTATCTGGCACCCATAACACAAGCATTAAGTTGCTTAGCTTGGGGCTGGATGGCGATGTGTAATATGTCCTGAAATAAAAAAAAAAAATAAAATAAAATAATTGCAGGCCCACCGTAGAGCTCCAAAACAGCTGTTATAAGAATGTTTTCAACACAAGCAAAATTCTAGGCACCTGCTTTAGTTGAAGTTCAAAGTCTTCTAATTCATGAATTTATCAAACAAAAATATTAAAATGAAAACATGCCAATAATAGTAATTTTTGAACTCTACCGGGGGCTGCAATTATGCAACCGACTACATGCAAGAAAATATTTGTATTTAAGATATATTTTGCCCATTTTATGATAACTCGCGGCACATAGTGGAAGCAAGCCCGTTCACACACCATTAAAATTAATATTTAACACTACGACATAGGTTGATGTGGATCCAGTTGGTCTCCGCGGAATCACGACTTAATATTTTCTTTGAGAATGTTATCTTATTTTTAATATAGAGCCGACTTATGGGGGCGGTAGTCCGTGGGGGTTCTCTACGGTGTTCACAAAGGTAACTTTTGAATATCTGGAAAGACGGGGGTACCTACTTACATTTATATTAACATTTACCTACTTAATTTATTGTTTTACTCGTACTATTCATTACTCATAAGGATTTTTACTTAACTTAACTCTTAAGGTTCTTATGTAAGTGAAAATGGAAATAACGAAACGATGGTCATTCTGATGTTCTGGTCAGTCTGATGTCTGAAGGTCGTGGGTTCAAAATCCCAGCCGGTCGTACACCAATGGAATTTTCTTAAGAAAAATTTGCGCTAATTGACATTGCTCTTACGGTGAAGGAAAACATCGTGATGAAACCCGCGCCTTAGTTGGCTCCAGAAGTATTGATAATTTATCTCCTCTGGACATGATCGACTAAGCTGAGATGCTGTAGGTGCTGGGGAAGCCTACTCCATCCTCACGCAAAAAGGACCCAATTAAAAAGGGTCTAATTGCGGGAAACAGCCCGTAATGCAAGTACAGAGTAGGTACATGCTCATAACAAAAGCAATATTGCTGCACATTCTGCCCGCCACTCTCATACTGATGACCTTAGTTGAAGATGTGTTAACCCATTTAGATCAAAGTAACTTACAGTAAATAAAATTGTTATCAACCAGGTAAATTGTGTTTCAGGTATTCAGTGCGGAAATCCAAGAAATAATACAAACAGTTCATGACGAGTGTGTTGGTAAAACTGGGGCCGCCGAAGGTGGGTACCTAAAAGAAAAATTTCATTTCTCCTTTGTTCTTATGTTAGCATGCGAATGACGCGCCAACAATCGGCGCGGCTAAGCTTCTATTCATAGCCTTAGAAATTTTTAGAATAGGTCGAATATCTTCCAGTTTGTTTATTCAGACCATTAATTTACAAATAAGTAGATATACTTTTATACATTCTTACTCTAATAACGCACAGTTTAAAGTTTAAACCACTGATTCTAGAAACGTAAAATCTTACACAAGCAACGGTTTACATATAACATTTAGTTACTTATTTTTAATTGTTAATTTATTGAAAGACTTTTTTACGTTTCTAGTTAAAACATTAGGTTAGGTCCAGCAGCATAATTGCAGACCCACCGTAGAGTTCTCAAATTACTGTTATTGGAATGTTATTATTCTAATAATTTTTATTTGATAAATTTTACGAGTTAAAAGACTTTAACTAAAGCAGGTGCCTAGAAACTTGCTTGTGTTGAAATCATTCTTATAACAGCCATTTTGGAGTTTTACGTTGGGTCTGCAATTATGCAGCCGACCGTACCTATTCGTCATAAAGTGAAAGGAGCTCTATCCGTTGTTACATCTGTTATTGTTTTGAAGTAGAATGTCTCATGTTTGCGTACATTAAAGAGTCTTTATTCCTACTTGCCCCCAGAGGATATAAGGAATTGTGAAAA
This sequence comes from Idaea aversata, assembly GCA_907269075.1. Lineage (NCBI taxonomy): Eukaryota > Metazoa > Arthropoda > Insecta > Lepidoptera > Geometridae > Idaea > Idaea aversata. Next base: position 7,699,214 of record OU026085.1, read on the forward strand.
CGGCATATTTAAGGAGGATCCGAAATTGAAGTGCTATATGTTTTGCCTGCTGGAGGAAGCGAGCCTTGTGAGTTATCGTATCTTTGTTTGTTTCTCTCTCCACCCTTGCTGACGACACGAAATTAGATACAAACAAACGTTTAATTTATTTTTAATTCTGTTTGCTTTGAATTAAAAATTGATTAGGTAAAAGGTTTGAAACAAGACACTTCAGTTTTTTACATTCCGATTTATTGTAATTTTTTAATATTTTTTTCCGAGTTTTACAAAAACAGACAGAATTAAAAATATATACTTACATAATTAAAAAAACTTATAAAAAAAATATTTCTAAGCACTTACGCTATGATACTATCTAAATAAAATTTAAAATAGGTACAAGTTTTAAAAATAACGTATAAAAAAGGTAGGGACTTTTTTTTTTTTTTTTTCGTTTATATTTTTCTATTTCTTTTATATTTTTAAGCTGAATCGTAGCTTTGACTTACAAAATCGGTTCAACCATTGAGACCTCTGATATCTATCTACATGCCATAATATTATATTAATTGAACTATTATATTTGCTAGGCGGATGAAGATGGGACCGTAGATTACGACATGCTGGTCAGCTTAATACCAGAGGAGTACTACGACAGGACAACCAACATGATATTCTCCTGCAAACATCTCGGTAAGGCATACATAATTTAATATAATATCGGTAATTAATCTAATCTTCCCTACTGATACTATATAAATGTCAAAGTTTGTGTGATTGTATGTTTGTTACTCTTTCACTTAAAAACTACAGAGCCGATTTCTAAATATGGCAATCTTTTTGGTAATTGTACTTACCTGATTTTATTAAAAAATAGCTGAGCCCCGCGGTTTCACCCGCGAAATAATTTTCTACGAAATTTCCTTAATTTTTTCTTTCATAAGAACCTTCTCCTGACAATAACAAACACAACAAAAAAAGAATTGGCCAAATTGGTCCAGGCGTTGTTGAGTTATGCGCTTACCAACACATTTTGCGATTCATTTTTATATATAAAGAAAGAAGATATTAAAAACGAAGTATTTTGGGATTATTAACTTGGGTAACAATAGTGCAATTTTCTTACGGATCCATGTTTTTTAAATATGCTGACTATGGCTTATATTATTCTCTGATAATGTAGCTTTCTATTGATTAAATAACTTTTGAAATCGGCCCAGTAGTTTCGGAGCCTATTCGTTACAAACAAACAACCATAAAAATCTTTCCTTTTTATAATAATATTAGTGTAGATAGTGTTAAGCCATATTCAGAATATAAGACAATTACAGCCCATGGGTTGTTAGTACAAAAACTTATGAAAACTATGACGACCCAGTTGGTCGCACCATGGTCACCATGTCGGACTGCCAAACACAGGGTTGCGGGTGCGATTCCCGCCTCAGACAAGCATTTATGCTTGGATATTTGTTTGTGGTCTGAAGGCCAATTCTCGTAAATAACATTGTTCAAATTACATTTCAATATCATTCCGATTGCATTTCGAGTGCAAAAGATACCCATAAAGTCATTTTTTTTTACAAAAATCTAACTTTGAGGGTATTTTGAGCTATACTTTTAGGGTATTATTTGTGATCGAAATGCAATCGAAATGATATTGAAATGTAATTTGAACAATGTTATTTACGAGAATTGGCCTTCTGGTTGTTTCCATGTGTTATAAGTATATGTTTGCAAAAGAAGACTATATAAGTAGTATATCCGTTGTCTAGCACCCGTAACACAAGTCTAGTTACTTAGCTTGGGGCTAGATAGCGATGTATGGAATGTCCTGCAATATTTGTTTATTATTATTTTATGTTATAATAATAAATAATATTGCAGTAGACATTCATGTATTTTGATCGATTTATTCGCGTAGACAAATCCCCCGAGTGATTATAGGTCTCGTAGGAACATTTTCTCGTAGCTACAGCGCTAGCGCTCGAACGGTATTACGGTGCGGTTACCTTAGTTCGTCCGTAAAATCACACTTAAAAAAATCAGAATTTTTCTGAACACTGCACTACGATTTCTATGTTTTTTTATTTGTGTGATAATTTAATTATATCTACCTAGGTACGTGCCTTTGTATAATGAAATCGACGATCACTGTGATACGGTGAACGAATACCCGCCTTCGACGTAGATGTTTGCGGGTTCAATTCCCGCCTCAAACAAGTATTTACGTACAGTTATTTGTTTATTTGTTATGTATGTATATTAAGTATTTATTTACAAAAGTTGGAGAGGGATTTGTTCGATTTGGTTTAGTTTAGTTTTTATTTTTATGTTTTTATTTTTTTCAATGTAATTATTAATTTTGACTGCTGTAATACCTACAATGGAGGAATAAATGAACCTAAATATTCAATTTACAAAATAAAAATATATAAGTATAATTCTATTGTTTTTGCGGCCACCATCACCCAAGCCTAGTTTCTTAGCTTTTGTCTAGATGGCGCTGTGGCACCAAAAAAATTATGTCTGTCTATTTAACTATCTACTTTTTTCTACTGACCGACCCATCAAATGTAGCCACTCTGTATTCGTGCTCCATATGTTTCAGATACTCCTGACAAAGACAAATGTCAGAGATCGTTTGAAGTCCACAAATGCTCGTATGAAAAGGATCCAGATGTGAGTTTTAGTTCTACCAAGTATTATACTTATTCTAATAGGAATATTTACTTACTTAATTACTTAATGGTTTACTAACAAAAATCCAAATGTTAGGGCCCGTTCCCACTTTGTCCTGACGACAAATAATCGTGTTTAAGTACTTAGTTTTAAAAGTCCTGGCTTATTATTTATATGGAGGTGTTCACATACGACACGATTAATTGTCGTCTACGACTTTTTTTTGCAGTGACGACAAGTTATCATGATAATCGGTATAATGTGAACAGCTAGAGACGATTAATGATTTGGATAAAATCGGATATTTTTTATACCAAAATTCCAACGGAATCGGTACTTACGCAGGTGAAACTGCGGGGCGCAGCTAGTACTCAGATAAAGACTTTAAAATCGCGGCCCTGATTTTATTCAGCAAGATTGCTTTCCACTTTACCTTAAAGTTACAAGTTTTATCTGAACTGGTACGAATTACCAATATCTCAGGACTCAGGAGTCACTTATCGTGATATATTTGGTAGCTATGGTAATAGGTACGAGTACAGGGTTACAGGTTCACTTAGGCTTCAGTCGAGGTTCAGGTTGTTACGCTAAACAATGATGCAACAAATAAATAATAAAGAATATTACAGCCAGATAAAAAGTTACCAATTTTTTATATTTCGTTATTTAAACAGAAAATAAGGAAGTAGAGCTTTGCTATATGCTAAACTAACCCCCAAATACTGAAAGGCTACTTTATATTAAGTGGCGTTTAAATTGACGTTAACTGTATGCTTTCTATAGAAGCCTAAACAATTAAAAAATTAATTCAATTTAAGCGTATTAAATTATTCTAAATTATTACAGTATTCGGGGGTAAAGTACCTAGTCAGAATGCGACAAGGTCATCTTCTCCGGCCATGCCCTTCACATCTCACACTACAAAAATTTAATGATTTTGAAGACAATCTTACAATAAGCAATGGTTTTGGTCTCAGTTCAGCAACTTAAAAAATTCAAGCCTTCATCCTTTCATCGATTAAAACCTTCGCTTATAATGAGCCAATAACCCTGTAGTAAAAGCTCAACGTCTGTCGTCTACTACTTTATTCATCGAGTTTCAAAGTCGTAGTCATAGAACTGAATGTTAAGGGTCTCGAGTCTCACTCCAGACATTGACGGTGATTATTTAAAATTTTAGAAATTTTGAAAGTTATCGTTCAAATAGTATTGAGCAAGGTAGACAGACAGGGTAAGATACTTGCGGGACCATTTTAATGATCAAGGTATTAAAAACTTTGTAGATTGTTAATCGATAAGGAGTCTCACAAATCTCAGATAAAACATTCTTACAAAAATAGGTACCTACTTTGGTACAATATTTTTAACACTAATCTAGTAAAATCATTCAAATCCTTTTTCTTTTACAAGTGATTGTGACGTTTGACCACAATCATAGCTGCCTTGTGCCTTGTGGTAAGAGTAAGAGTTCGCACTACGTATGTCCAACAACAAATAATTTTCAAAGTCAATGTCCAGAAAAATGTTCAAATAAATAGATTTCCAACCAGAAAAAAAACCAACAACAAAAATGCCCAACCAGATAAATATTACACTCGTGACTTAAAAACCCCCAAATTGTACCTACACGTCACAATTAAATTACTTTAGATAGAAAAAAATTAAAAGATACCAAGCAAAACATTTACATAGATACAGCTCTGGAGGCTCTTGTAAAAAAATCACCATGTATATGTATAAATTATACTAAGTTTAATACTGTCTCTTTTGTTACAGTTATACTTCTTATTCTAAGTTAAATTGACAGCGAACGAGGATAATAATGATGTAGGAAAATATATCTTTTACTAATAAATACTTCTTACATTATAAACTATTGTTTCATTTCGTCAAAAGACACATCGAAGAGTTCTAAAATCACTTGTATTTGAATGTTTTAATTCTAATGTTTGTCCAATAAATTCATGAGCTGAAAGACGAGCAGGACCAGAATCTTATTTGAGTTGAATATATAATAAGAGCAGTTTTGGAGCTCTACGGTGGGTCTACAATTTTGTTGCCTGATTGTACAGTCGGCTGCATAATTGCAGCTCCCGGTAGAGTAAAAACATTACTATTATTGGCATGTTTTCATTCCAATATTTTTGTTTAATAAATTCATGAGTTAGAAGACTTTAAACTTCAACTAAAGCAGGTGCCTAGAATCTTGCTTGTGTTGAAAACATTCTTATAACAACCGTTTTGTGTGTATATACCTACTGAACGGATTGCTTTGAAACTGCGTATATAAGTCGGCTGGTGCCCTTTTTAACCGACTTCAAAAAATGAGGAGGTTCTCAATTCAGTTGTATGTTTTTTTTTTGGATGTTCTGTATTCCAATGTGGGGAACATTGGAATACAGAACATCGAATCGTCACTAACGCGGGTGAAACAGCGGGGCGCAGCTAATTTATATATAAATGTTTGTTACTTGGTTACCTATATCTACGGTGATTATCCTACGTGCTTTTATTTTCCTTCCGTGAGAGAAAATCTTTAGGTTCTTGTAAATAAAGATGTAATTTGGCATTTGCCCGCGGCTCGCAGCTCGTCTACTTACTCTTTTTATTACAATTCGGTGGTCTCGTAACTTGAAATAAGTAAGTATAAGACTGAAAATAATTTGTTCCGGGAAATATTCTGTTAAAATAATAATCAGCGTTTACTCGTTATTATCTTAAAACTCTTAATTAATTATGATGTAATTTTGCTACCTAGATAGGTACAAATAAAAAAAAAATGGATAAGTTTATACTTATATTATTAATTTTTATTCAACGTGTTGGTTAAAGAATCAAATCAAAAAACGGCATAAAAATCATATGCCGTTTATAAATATGGGTTGCCTTACCTTACGTGAAAAAACGTTATAAATCTTATACCCCAATTCATAAACTGCTAATAAAATGATGGTAACGTCTCAACTGCTGATAACTCCCACAAGTAGAAAGTAACTTGAAAACCTCAATTACAATAAAAGAACACGTTATTTAACAGCAAAACGACATTCAAAAGACGGAAAAACCGAGGGTCGGAACATCTGCACATAAAGAGGCAATTTGGAGATTGCCGGGGGCGAACAACCGCCACGGTGAATTGTACTCAAATGTATTCAAAATTAAAAAATGAAGAAAATATTGCAAGAAAATTCATTGCGGTAAAATAAACAAGAGTGGCTTGTTACTGTGGACAGTTGCGGCTTGCGGAGTCTGGTACTTGCCGTTCTCGTTGCCGAGCCCCGCGCCCGCGTACGCCCGCTCCTTTTCTAGAGCACACCGCTACCACCCTACTAACCTTCATTAAACTCTTGTCATTGAACTTTGTAATTATTTTTCACAAAATATACGCGACGAATTAAGAACCGCCTCCATTTTTAAGTCGGTTAAAAATTAACTTCTTCGTTAATAGTCAATATTCATACGGTATGCAGGGTCCGTTATACAACGATGTAATATCGGCCAGAGCTGTGCGGTCCCAATCCATGAACACTTTCCTTCGGGAGTAGTGCAACCTACGAAATCCCGCCGTTTGTTTTGTTTGCCAATTAGGGTCCAGTACCCTTTTTTATTGTCAAAGTCTATTGTTTCAAACAACACATTTGGCATAAAAAGCATACAAAAAACGCTTTAAGGAATGTAGACGTTTGAAAAAAAACAATGCGCCTTTCCCATATTGGTCAACAAAAATTAAGAAGCTGGAGAAACAATAGGGCCCTGCACAGGATAATCAACCTTAAGGTGGGACCGCGCAGCTCTGGCTGATGGTACATCAACTTTGAGGATTTTTTTTATACACTTAGGTACACCTAGCCTTAAGACAGTTACGTCTCATGTATTACAAAAAGTGTGCGTTAACTGATTACTTATTTTTTAATTTAATTTATTTTATAACTTATCTTTCATTGAAAACACCACGTTAAACAAACGAGAGTTGGGTAAAGCCACCGGATATCGCAATTTGGCGCTTCGCCGCAGTAATGACGGCGACCGACGACGACGAGACGTTGTGGTGTCGTACGTGCGTTGGCTACTTACTGCTCCACTCTAACTAGCCACTGAAAATTTCATTTGCTCCAGCTTTATGAAAAATCGTAAGAAAAGCACATTACTTTATTATCTGCAGTGGTAGGTAGGTATACCTTATTTTAAAAGATGCGTTTTTATTTAAGTAATTTGGCCAATTTAAATATATTACGCGTATAGGTACACCAATAATTTAAATTGAAGACCTATTTGGCACAATGGTCACCATGCCGGACTGCCAAACACAGGGTTGCGGGTTCGATTCCCGCACCCTGAATATTTAAGCATAAATACTTGTCTTGTCTGAACAAGACATGGGCGTGCCCAGAGTTTTGTAAAGGGTGGGGCGGAAGCAAATAAAAGTAAAAAACTCGATAAGTAGTAGAAAATTATAATTGTTTTTATTTAGGTACTGTATTTATTTTAATAATATCGTGGGGGTTTGGCTAATTACACTACATGATGGCCCAGCACTAAACCAGCGTGATGGCAATGCGATGGTTAAAACGCAACCACACGATGGCAACGTTCAGTTGTAAATTGGGAAGGCCGTGGAAGCAGCCGTTGCCGGAATATAATATCTATACACCACGTACTAATTTTCGAGGACTCACTGAGGAATGGGTGGGCCACGTGCAGATGCATACCGCCATCGCTGGCCCACTTCTTATGATGTGTGACCGAAAAACTGACACCGTGGCCCCGCATATCAGTGGGCCAGCATGATGGCCCATCATGAAAAGGGGTCATTAAATTTGTCGCGAACGTGCGAGTGGTGGGAGAGGGTAGGGAACGTGGGCGGATAAACTAGGGTATTCGTTCAATCAAAAATCAGTCGACTTTTGAAAGTAACATAATGAATATTTATATTTGTTACTTATATTAAAAACCAATTTTTTTATTATAAGCTCCGAGTCAGGGTGGGGCAAATGTCCCACCTTGCCCCACTGTGGGTACGCCCATGGAACAAGACAAGTATTTATGCTTAAATATTTATTTGTAGTCTGGTTATTTCTATGTATTATAAGTATATAAGTAGTATATCCGTTGTCGAGCTACCATAACACAAGTCTAGTTACTTAGCTTAGGGCTAGATGGCGATGTGTGGAACGTCCCGCAATATTTATTTATTTATTATTATTAAATCAAGATCTTCAAGAGAGCCCATAATAAAGACAGCCAGTTATAACTATAGTCCAGTTGAATTTATCTATTTTCAATACGTATGGTATAATTTATATGCAAATGTGGTCGTTGTGAGTAGGTTTCTACGAAATACGATAGTGGTAGGTACGACGCAGCGCAGGATGCGCTCGCTCTACGAAGCGTCCCAATGCCCTCCCCTATTCAGAATATTAATGGGCTATCCGGTAATAGCACACTGATTTGATAATCACAAACAAACACTGCCAGCTTCCAACAAACATTTCCGTACACACTGATGTTGTTTGCAGCCACCGACATCGGCTCTATGTACATTCACATTACCAAATAGCTGAACCCCATGTGACCCAGAGCTCATTCGCATATCTGCAAAAAATATAGTATTTACTATTTTTTTTTATTTTTATTATTGTGTATTGTATAGTATACTAGCGACCCGCCCCGGCTTCGCACGGCTGTATTATACATGTATTATAACTAAAAACCTTCCTCTTGAATCACTCTATCTATTAAAAAAAAACCGCATCAAAATCCGTAGCGTAGTTTTAAAAATCTAAGCATACAAAGGGACATAGGGAAATAGGGACATAGGGACGGCGAAAAGTGACTTTATTTTATACTGTGTAGTAATTAAAAAAAAACAGAATCAGGTAACTATACTTTACAATCTTACAGATTTGCGAGTGAGCTCTAGGTCACGTAGGTATCAGCTAATTGGTAATGTGACTGCACCTACTTGTATTTAAAATTTTATAACTCTATTCGTCTAACACAGACCTAATTGTGGACTAAAGATTTAAAAAATCTCAATAGAACTCCAGTTAAAATTAATTATCGCTATCAATCACAATTATTCATTAAGTTTAACAATGGAAATATGAAATATAATAACTGTTATTGTTGAATGCTAGTGAAACAAGGCAATTAACAAAATTAATTGAGTTAGGTTCAGTGTTGCAGTGTCACGGTAGCTCGGGTCGGTCGGGGTGCCTTGAAAGGCGCGAGGCGTTCTGCCTCGGAAGGTGTTGTTTCTGGGGCGCGCCACAAAATGAATATTGATGACTTCATGCGCCCGGAGATGATTTGCTGAAAAATTAGCTTCTTTTCATCGTTTTATTGCTGCGTATAACGTTTTGGAAGCGACTGATGAAGACTAATATAACCGCTAATTTTGTATGGCAACATTGATTTATTGCGTTATAAATTGTTTTGTTACGCTACGGACATATCCATTACTTAAAATAACTAAATAAGAATTTGATTTTACATCATAATGAGATTCGTAGGTAATTAACGAATGTTATTGTTCAAACTAGCTTATTTTCCAAATACCTACCCACCTCTCTGGTTAAGTCTCTGAAACTTTTGTTTTGAGACCATAAACAATATCAACAATTCAGTGGCAAGAGTTACCTCCATAACCCTGCACGTGTCTCTTGGTGCTAAATGAGCTTCAAAATAATGAAGGAATACATTGCCATACGATTACATATATATATACAATGGCAAATAAAACTAGTGACTTAATAACTGAACGTTATAAACAAAATATGTATACGAGGGCGGTATAAAGAGCGTCATAGACGTGTCATCTTGGCCGCCTGACCAGAAGATACAATTTATATGCAAATGTCGCACAAGATACAAGCCACTGATGTCGCTCGGTGCCTGTCGGGACTCAGGACGCACTGCTTCCTGATAGCCTTTAAAATTACTTTTGCGTGCAGAATATTCATGTGATATATACCTAACGGAATTTGTAAATATGTTACATTTGCATAAGATAAACGCAAAATATCAGAGGCATATTCGGTGTTTTGGAAACGGAAAACTTGATAGACCCATTATCCTATCTTACTCCTTCACGCTCAAACTACTGAACCGATTGCAATAAAACTCGGTATGTTGATAGCTAGAGACCTGGGGCCTAAGTCTGCTAACACAATTGTATTTCAATAGTGTGTCGATATAATCGTAATAGAAATTTAATGTCAAAAATATGACATTACATGTCAAATTCGTATTCTCCTAACGTTGACTATTCTATCGAGACACCACTGAGACACCACTGACACACCACTGACTCACTTTTGTGTGCTGCTCTACAATCGTGGCTTAATGGAATCTCGATAGTTGTCAAAACGGTATATTGCTTAGCAACATATACCATGTTGCTAGGCAACACCTGCAAGGTAAATATTACCATACCATTGAGACTCCATAGTGATTATATTGCGATGTTATTAAAACTTTAGCAGAATACCAAATAAAGTCACAATCTCGATATAATATCAATAGAGTCTCGATATAATGACAATGGTTGGCCAAATAGCAGAATAAGGCCCCTGGATTAACACATTAGCTTCTTATTATCACGATATTCCCACGGGATTGGGATTTACGCGGGTGAAACCGCGGGGTGCAGCTAGTTTACGATATATTTCATAAAACTAGTAGCTAAAATATATAATTATGTTTGTAGAGAATCATAAAAATAAAAAAGAGTGTTAATAATCACCTAATAAACATCTTAAAAATTAATTTGCAAATTACCAGTTTTAATATTTAGTAGGTTAAGTAAAGGTTATGTTTTTCTTTCATCCAAATTAAAACGGGGCAAAATATTAAGTAGGTTTTATAAAACGGTATTTGTAATTGCCTTGCGGGCACGCCGACATCGACCAAATTAAGTAGGTAGGTACTTTTTCTCATTTCAGATTTGAAAGTAGGTAATTTGAAAGGTATTTGATTTTATAATTAGGTTTGTTTTAGGTAATTATATAAAATAACTTGAAGTTTTGTTAAGATTAGATGCTAGTTACACTGATTGTTTTCGTTTTGACGTTGCAATAAACAAAATTTAATCATTGGGAACCAAAATTACCGGTACCTAATAAAGACACAATTTTATGCTCAATACGAGTATATCTGTAAACTTTTAAGTGCAATATTGCGAACCAATTTGTCCAAAATCTTTGTGATTTTTTAAATAATTTATTATATTCGTATAAAATAGTAAAGAAACCTACGAATGTAAATTTTCGTTCTTATCAAATTCCATAATTCATATCTAATATGGATTGCTGATATCACTAAGTATATTAATTTTGCACTTCCAACTTTTTGTTTTTATCATGCATTAAAAAATAAAAAAAATCGGTTTTACCTAGTTTTAGGGAGATATCTTTTGCAATACCACATCTAAAGTTTAGGAGTTTATAAATTCCGGATAGAGCGCGGCGGTGCCGACCGCTGGCTAAGCCAATTAGTGTCCACTTGGGTAAACACCGGCTCGTTAGCGGACTTGTGTGTTTTATTCAATTCAATTTGGCAACTCGACCGCCACTTATTGATAGTACATACTTTTCTTTGTCCACTCTTAATTTAGTGAGGATTCGGACGGACTAACAACCGTTGATAAAACTTAAGTATAAATGTTGATTCCGCTCTTTAACTTTGTTGGTGCTTTAGATGTTGTGATTGGATTGCAAATTGGACTTTATGGGATTTATCGGACTCTTCTTCCCTTCCTAGATTGTAATTAAGATAATTGTGTGAAAACATATGATTACGTCCCAGAGAAAAATAACTTTGTTTGTGACAAAGGAAGAGATGTGAATACAAGATTTATAAAAAAATATCTTATTAGTCCTTTGTAATGAGGTTAATAAAGCTGAATGAAGTCGAACAAAAAGGTGTAGTTAGCTTTGGATGCGATCGGATCGGGAGGCTGTCAGTCACTATCTCTACCGGTAATCTACTCCTTGACTTGAAACGAGTATCAACGGTGTTATTATCTTGTGAACCGAAGCTCTAACAGCTAGCGCTCTACCACTACTACTACTTCGTACCTACTAAACAAAAACACTTCTAAAACAACTGATAAAAATGCATCATTGGCTTAACGGAAATTACTAAAATAATAATTAGCATTATCCATATATCTGCTAACGCTAATTAGCAAATCAATTCGAGTAGTTTCTCCAACAACATTTTCCAATTTTTCACAATTCATTATCCCGTTTAGCAAAGAGAACGTTACGTTCATTGAGTAGAAAATTATATGCAAAATCACGACGGAAGTCACGGTCTGCTTTGAGGTAGAGCGGGGAATAATTAATACTGAAGCTTTGTAAAGTTTTATCATATTTTTTTCATTATCCCGTAGCATATTTCACATTGAACAGATTATACAAATTTTATGAAATAAAGTAATAACATTGTAGTGGGGAATTAATTTGGATCGCGGTTATGCGCAATCCAAAGCCGTTTTAAAAACGTGGCGCGCTCCATAATGATTGCTTGATGAGAGGAGAGCGTCAGTTCGCTGCACACTCCTCGCCTGCCTCAGCTTACTATTACCTACCATCAGCCTTTTCACTATGTATTTACGTGATTTGAATCTTTCCGTATTATAAAGTTTTTATCACGTCTTCGCAATATAAATGATTTTATAACTCCATCGCCATGTTTTTGAGCATAAAAGCGTTCATACTTATTCTAAGTATCTTCGAAAATATTAAAGTAGACTATCTACTTAGTTACATCGCAAGTGCAATCCAAACATTGTAATAATTTACTTTAAAGATACTTAAGTTAAAATATGACAAAACTCGAGTACTGGGAATGCAGTTTTAATAGCTTTATGCGTTGTTGACTTGCGAACTCGACACGAGAGCGTCAAAGTTGTAGTTGTAGTGTAGAGCACTCGAACCCCGTCTCCACACGAGCATGTTAGCGAGTGAAAATTAGAGGGAAACACCAAACACTTACGTGGTGATAAGCACATAGCGACGATTTCAAACTAAGCTAGTTGAGGATGCTCTAACGAGGGAACTATCCCCAACTGTTGGACAACAATGTGTTGTTCACAACAACAAAACGTTTTTTACCTTTTCAAGGCACTATTGTATGAATAATAGTAGGTACTAAAATACCTATTTCTTATTAATTTAATTCAAACAAACACTATTTTTACCAAGCTTTTGTTTAACTTGCCTGTTCGTATGTAAGTAAGTATTTTTCGTCCATTTGTTTAATTTAAAGTCATGATACTTATTTAGCTATAGTAAACTACACACATTGTGTGGTTTACCTTATTAAATTAGCAAGAAATGCATTAATCCTTCCCTAAACCTACTTAGTACCACACATTAACACTAATGAATGCACTTTTCATAATTTAAATTATAACACCTACTTACTTACTTACGTAACTTGCAAAAAAACATTTTTTACACATTAAGCAAATACCTACCTAGTTAAATAACTTTCATTATAACCTAGTTTTATTACAGGTACCTACCTGGGTCGTCGAAAAGTTTTTTCCAGCCATAATTTTCCTCTATATTTGAATACTTGTTAAACCAGTCACGCTTGGTCACATATAAACTCAGCACATCCAAAAAAAACATTTTTATTGACAACACACATTATTTTCGCTTGCAAAAATTTTACATACAGCGGTACAAGTTGAGCGGAGTTTTTCGAAAGTTTTCTTCTTTACTTATTTTGAGGACGGTCGGAGCGAGCGTCGAACTCCTAACTCGAGTTATTGAATTTAATGTACCCTCAACGTACCTAGCTCTATTCACTGACGATAAAATCACTTGGGCTGGTGAGATATTACAGTGCGTCGCCAACAAACCTTCACTTAAACCGGTTACAAAGTAATTTCAGCTCACAATTTAAAATTGAATTCGTATATTATTGGTGTTTGTTATTTGTGAGTTCGTATAACTATAGTCTCTATCACTATTTACAAAACAATTTTTGATCGAATTTCGTTTAACACCTATGTTTAACACACTATTATTGTAGTTTACATATAGAGCAGTTTGCACAATTTGCATGGACATGGACTTTTTTGATAAGCTGTGATTGATAAAATGTTATACTAGAGATAAATAAATAGCATCACACGACAGTGAGTATAGGTAAGTATAATTTCCCTTTGACTTCCCACTGGAGGTTTCGTAAGGCCAACATTTACATTTGGCTTCGGCGCTTCCTTCGAGTGTTTGCAAGAAACACACTTTAATCACAGTGAACAGGTGGAAAGAAACGACGAGCAATTTTAATATTGGAATTTCTTATCAAATCCAGTTTTTCCTGCGGAATAGTATAAAATATTTGTTTCATTTGGGCAATTTTTCAAGAGCTTACGGACTTTGTGTTACGAGATTTAATAACAAATTATTTTTGCCAGTTCTGCCAGTTTTACTTTAGGTACTAAAAGTTTTGAAGGAAATGATAATTTATATTTGTATAAGAAATTGATACTTTCCAATTATAGATAATCCTAAATAGATGTTTAAAATTATAGTCGTTTAAATGCAAACGGCTGAGTAAGCTAACAAAATGGCTGAAAATTCTTGCACGTTTTCAATTTACCCGACAATATTTCACTTTACGGTTCTTTGTGCTACATCGCAAGGTCTCCCACAACACTCAAACATGAAAAATAAAAAATCTTAGCTCAACATTCTACGTTTATAAACCGCAACCTCGCCGTAAACCTCTGAAGATTCGGGGGAGCTTTTAAAATATCCGTCAGCAGTGTTTGTTTCGTATCAATATCCGGATTAGGTCGAATCAAATTTGGTTTGTAGGATCAGGATTTATGCAGCGCTCTCAATTTCCTGTGACGACAGTGGAACATCCGGCGTGCATCGCCCCCTCGCTTGTGGTGCTCACGTGGTGGGCGCGCGGCGCCCTGCGCTCTTCGCCCTCCCGCCAGCGCGAGCGTAAAATGGAACTCGAGCATTTGCATAGTGACTGCGGAACCGAGCAGACCGGCAAATTGTTGTCGCACCGATGACTTGATCAATACGCCATATCTACGAGTATCTTCCAGCCCCACTGTTTCTATAACTGCGATATTGGTCATCCAAATGCGACAGTTCACTGATTTTATCTTGTGTGATTTGTAGACCATTCCTCGTAGTTCCGAACAGGGTGTGGACTTTAAATGGTTGTTGAATTCTCTCTTACGTCTTACCTAATTTGTAATGCAGTTAGTAGGAGGTACTTTATTAAGACAGCTTAGTTTAAAATATTGTAAGGTTGATCGTTTCGTATCGCTAAGCAAAGTATTCCGCTAGATGGCGCTTTTTTTCCCGAAAGTATATTTTTATTTTATTTTGCTATAATTGACGTGGAATTAAAGTATTTGTATATATGTTGCCTGTTTTCTAGTTTGCTCTGAACATATTTCAAACATAATTTAATTTTTTGGAAGTCACATTTTAATGTATTTCCAGAGTACAATTTTTAACTCTTGTCACGATATAAATGACACGCACACATACAAAACAATAAACTGTAGCAACTATAGACTATATTTGACGTATTCCTACAGATACCGTAATCATTTTTTTTCAAACTAGGACGAATTCTGAACTATGCAAATTGTACTAGGTCTGAATGAAAAGAGAAAAATCGCAATGCCATAAGAACCTTATTATAGTTAATATGGATTGTAGGTACCTATAGCTTTGGTTTACTTATACATTTCATCAAAAGACAACACGCTGCGAAATGAAATAATACGTGTGTTGGTAATTAAATTCACCGACGGAATACGAAACATATTTTGTGATCATAGGATTACACACACAAAAACCTAAAAAGTACCTAGAGAACTTTCTTTTAAATGTATAATTGTATTTTCTATTTGAACAAACATTCATACAAACATACATACGGGCGAAAAACATAACCCATTCTTTTGCTTTTGCCATAAGTCGGGGTAAAAATAAATGTTTACCACCAAAAAGCAAAACGCAAAAAAATGTTTTTATTGGAGCGTAAAAAACTAAACTTTCCCTGAAACCGTAATACTTATTTTGATAGAAATAAAAATGTATCAAGAGTAGCAGCTGAGACAACTCACGTATCGGTGTGGTTCGTTAAAGTTGTCGTGTTCGAAACCAGAATACATAGCCACTCGAATGAGACGTCTTATTCCATATTGACATTAGCACAATACATTGAACATCCTAGGTCGTTACCTACTTATATCTAATGCCTACTTATACCTGTGTATTTACTGGTAGGTACATTTTTTTACTGAAATTACGGAAACATTGTTGAAATTTAATAAAACACTTTTTTTCAATTAACCTTAAAAGGGTTATTGGTAATTATACTGGCAAGCCGTTGAGGGCTACTTCTGTGCAAGTTAACGAAATACTTTTGTTCTATGACTTTTGGAAATTCGAAAAAAACTATGTAAATTTTCCCACTGCGGCAAAGGTCTCCCTCATCCTTTTCCAAGCCTGTCGGTTATGGGCCAGTTTTCATCGAATGCATCCAGATCATCACGCCATCTTTAACGGGGTCTGCCACGGCTACCGTCCAACCACGCCATCCATGCAAAAAATACTAACTAATATCCAACTATTTTCAGAATTAATTACTGTACTAGTAGATTTTAGCATCGTCCCGCAGTTCTGCCTGCGTAAATCCTGAGCCCGTGGATTTATCTGAATAAGAAGAGCTTATGTTATTTCTTATATCAAGTTTCAATCACAATCGGTTCAGTAGTTTCGAAGATTACCCTTACAAAAATCCACTTAAACTTAATATCAGAGACACTGCAGAAAAAAATGCAGAATACTTGCTAATATTAAAAAAGTCTTGGATTCCACAAAGTTTTGGGGTGTGAAAAACCCTCTCTCGATATATTTATAGCATGACAAACAAATGATGGCGTGATGGCTTACATAGTTTAGGTGTCGTCAAAGTTTTTGTGAAACACACCCGGAGCAAGGCACCAAAGGTCGACTTCGGTTCGTTTAAGTTTGACATCTACGAGTATAAATATAACCAGGTTGTTTGTTAACCCTCGGTGTATATCGTACGATGCCAGAATTTGCAATGAAAATTTAGCAACAGTATCAACGGGTAGTGCAATCGGGAACTAACATCTGTTCCGAACTCGCTTGCTACTCGCTGCTAGCTTCAAACAACGCTTGTTTCTGAATTTTAATTGATTATTTGTATTGTTTACTGTAGCTAAAATATTTTTAGAATTGTCAAATATTCGTCGTAGGGAATAATATGTTGAAAGTTTAAAACATAAAGTTTTTTCGTAAAACATTATACATGGACACAGAATAAATAATAAGTAGCACAAGTTAGGTTAGTACTACAATAGAGTCCATAGGTCAATGGTTTGTTGGTACATAGATTGTTACTCATGAATAATAATAAAGTTTAAAAAATTCTTATTTCTAGATGGCGTTGCCGCTACTTATACAGTATATTCCCTTATATCTGGATTGTGCCCTCGCAAATTTTTAACATTTTAAACTTTAGATCCTTTTGATAAAATAATATTTAGTGTAAAATGTTATTGAAAATTGAGATTTTAATTATAAAAAGGTTTTCTAATTCTTTATTCCAACGCCATTTGTATGACTAATTTTCAAACTTTTGTAGGTTTTCTAAGGTGGCGTTACTAAGTTACGCCATTTTGTATGGGCAGTGTTCGTCTATATACCTACTGTATCTTTTGTCTATGGCACTAAGTACTTATAATTACATGCGGGAAATAAAACCAATGTGTTTAAAATAAATTCCCCTAATATCAGTAGGCTCCTATGCGTGCTGAACCGGCAAAATGTTACTGTTTGTTGTCATAAACGCTACGAGGTAAAATTGCTGGCTAAATATTTTAAATCGTAAAATCCGTTATTCGCGGTGGAGTGACGTGTTTGTTCTGCGGTCCTAAACAAATACAGGGATTTAATGAGGGCTGTGCGGTCGGCACCACACCGGCTAGGCGACTCGCGGATCCTGAATAACCCACTGGCATTACCTACCACATTACCTGCCCACAGCCGACAACGTCAATACATTATTGTAAATCACTTCGTACGGATCATTCATTACTGTTATCATGTGTTCCGAATGATTTACGAGGTGATCGTCACAATTATGTAGATTGATAAAGGGTTTCGGTGCCGTGGTCGATTCTCTGGAACGAAAATAAACTAAAACAATTTCGATAATGTACTAATTATTTCTTTGGTTGCTTAATAACTACCTGTTAAACCAAATTAAAACCAAAGCATATTTTTGGTTAAAATTTGCTTGGGTTTAAATTTGGTTAATATTATATCGTGGTTTGACTTTGTTGTCAAAAAGATTTGCAGTAGAGTTAGTTGTTTACAATTATTATTATCAGTATCGACTTTTTAGACATACCTAAATACCAATACCTAGACGAAATATTTGTTGTTTTGTCAATTATTTAGTTTATTTATTGAAATCTCATTAAAAACAAGTAAAGGGAAATATCCGAAATATAAAATGAGTTGAAAATTAAGGTGAATTTTGGTACTTTTGCCCATTATCTTTTTATCGTTTTGATTCAGGACCTTGATTTTGATACAGCTAATAAAGGCTGTAGACTTGCTAGGTCCACCCGTTCCTGAGAAAATCGGTGGTGACACACGGCTAGACAGACAGACAAGAAAGCGATCTTATAACTGTTCCTTTGTTTACCTTTTGAGGGACGGAACCCTAAAAATCACCCTGTATTGATGGATAATACGAGGCACTATGATTAATTTGAGATTCAAACACATCCATTTTCCAACAAATTAATACAATATTATACCTATTCAAAAAGAAATAAATAAATGTATGCTCACGTTATATTTATTATTCTCATGTTGGCAGCGAGATGAGTAGTAAATAATGAAGATGAGCGAAGGACGCGGTCGCAGTTCTGGAAGTAGTACTAAAGAACACCAGATGCCGCGAGCACTGTTCTACGATACCGACAAACAACCGGAACGACAAGGGATGATAACACCGTTAATTTAATTAATTAATTTGTTTAAATTGTTACAAAATGTATTATTATACAGTAGATGCGGGGATTTTTTCACCCAGGTATAAGTACAGTCACCTGCATAATTGTAGACCCACCGAAGAGCACCAAAACGGCTGACAAGAATGTTTTCAACACAAAGCAAAATTCTAGGCACCTGCTTTATTTGAAGTTTAAATTATGAATTTATCACACAAAAATTATTAGAATGAAACATTCCAATAATAGTAATTTTAGAACTCTACGGTGAGTCTGCAATTATGCAGGCGACCGTACTCATACTCGATATTGGAACGAATATACCCTCCTGAAAATTTTCATCCAAATCGGTTGAGCCGTTTGACTGTAAAGAACGATCAAATACTTATTAACAACAATATTTCACTTAAAGCTACCCCGTAGAAGGTAGCTTCGTAGTCTCGTAGCATTCGTAGCGATAAGGAAAACACAGTTTTTAATAAAAATATTTGTCATATTTTGAACACAGCAGACCTAATTAGAGAGGAACAACTACATAAAAATACGTAACTACGTTAGAATTGTCTTTATTTAGCGACATTGAGCGAGGTTGCCGCGAATTAGTGTATTTACTACTCTAGGCACATCCCTCGATGTCAGGCTTTCATTAAAATCTTTCGTTTCCGTGTTATATGAACGTAGTCTCTGAATACTAATGCACGAAGGATTGCACAACTTTATATTAATTTACTTGAGAAGTTTGCGATTGCTCCCTCTGATTTATTTGTATTCATTACCTTACCAGCTATAAGTATATGTAGGAGGTGCCACGGAGATATTATTGTGAATTGCGGTCAGTTACATAGGGAATACGTTGTATGCTTTACAATACCGTGTCTAGGGAAAAATGTTTCGCTCTTTCATGCTAAAATAATAAATTGGAGTTATTTACGCAAGATCCGTTGAGTGTATGTTTTATATGCGCTGTATATTTGTGTGTGCTGTATGTTTTATCATCGCTTTTTATTTAGATACTTTACGATGTCTAATATAGGCAAAGTAGGAAGAATATCTTCCTACTTTGCCTATATTGTAAGTATAACTGAATTATAATATTTATATGACTGTAAAATTTGTGGTAGAGCAGGCCGTTGATATTCACAATTTGATGTCATTCACCTAATCCTCTGGGATTAATAAAACCGCAATTCTTTAAGGTACCTTTCAACCGCGAAGATGACAAAATGGCGTGTAAATTTTCGTTCGGCAGTATTTCCCCGGAGTAGGTTTCCAATCGAGATTGGCGGGTCAGCTGGGAGTCAATGAAAAACGGTAAAGTGGTGCCGCGGCGCTGATTAAAGCCTGAAGCAATCGCCCCGGAAACTATTTATAGGTACACCTGTTCGTTAGCGGCGCGAGTCCCGGCCAACTCCTTGATTAGGCGCCGACGGGCGATACTTCTTCGCCGCAACAAATAAAAGTATATCTCGCACGAGGAATCGAAGAATTTAATGCGAAACTGCCCGGAAATGTACGGACTTCGACTTGGTGTTTTATTATTTTTTATTTCGTTAGGAGAATTCATTAGACGATATCTTACTTATAGTTACTTACTTTATATTTGTACAATTCTTATTCATAGCCTCGAGCTCTGAAAATACTAAGACTAATTTGCCGACGATGCTGTGACTTAAATACTAGGTAAGTATTTGTATATATATGATAATTAACATAGCTCTTACTATTATGAAAAACATCGTGATGAAAGCTGTGGCTTAGTTTACTCCAGACGTATTGACTTTACTTAGCTGAGAGAGCGTTATAGTTTCTGGGCAAGTCTACTCCATCCAGTACATGTATTGGAATAATTGAAGTTACTGATTCGTTTTTGAGATCAGGACATAATCAAGTTGATGGGGTTGCAGTTCAAATCGGCGGATTGATGAAGCGCGAGAGTATCGCGGAGGTTTCGGTAAGCAGTTGATTTTGCATGTGAATGGTCCCGGTATTCCGTGCACGCATCGCGCTATGCGTGGCCCTTCGCCCCTGAGCCCCGAGCCTCGGGGTCCGGGTTGCCGCGGCACCCCTTTCTTAATAACGTCACGTTTGATGCGCCTCTATTATTATATTCTCGTCTTCAGTCGGTTGTTTCTAAGAAAGTATTCTCACTACAACTTTAGTATGTTAAATTATTTTTCAAGTAATAGCTTCCTTCAAATAGTGGAAAGCAAACATAAAAAATCAGCATTCCAAAATAAATGGATAACAAAATTATACCTACAAAAATTCGCCGTGTCGAGGATGCGATGTCACAGTTCCGAATCTAAGCCGAATTTACGAAAAAACATTTTGTGTATAAGTTTAAAAACTAAACATTTTTTCCACATATTTTTGCACAGCAATGTATTTCTTAACTAGCTGCGCCCCGCGGTTTCACCCGCGTAAATTCTCACCGTTTAAACCTTCCCTGGACTACAACAAACACAACAAAAAAGAATTGGCCAAATCGGTCCAGCCGTTCTCGAGTTTTAGCCAGACTAACGAACAGCAATTGATTTTTATATTATAGATTACTATCAGGTTTATACGTTTTTCTCGTCCACAATAGGTAGGTATATCCCCAAAGAAAATAGTCTGTAACCGAATCACGTCCTGCAAAAGAAGACGCTTACCTGAAACTTTTCTTACCCCTTAGCACATTAACTGAGCCGGCTGGCATTAACTAGCTACCTTCGATGTGACGTCGGTATCATATTTAACTTGGATTACCTACCTATTATATTAACCATAGGTCTGACTATAGGTGGAATAATAATTATTCAGATTTAAAAAAAAACAAATGGTTTGTCTGTAAAGTTGGTTTACGTACGATAATTTTACAAGACAACTTCATAAGAAAACGAAGAATAATTGTGTTCCTTTATTTATATTTTTTCCTTTTTGTAATTTTTTCTTTTTTCTTTCCCTTTATTTTTGTATTTTTTGCCTTCATATTTTTTCCTTTAAAGTCCAGATGAGTGATATTATTATTAAATACTCTTGTTTCCTAACGGGAACGGACGCGTCATGTTACATAACACTTTTGTGGGAATGCAGGTGTTCCATCAATTTTTTAGACGTTATCACGTCAAAAAACTTGTTATAAAACTAAAACCCTCAGAGATAAGCATTGTTGTTGTTTATTGAGTTGTCGTAATACACTCGTAGAGACGACATGCTAACAGACAAATAACTTATCTCAACATTTTCCGGTGGAGCTCCAAGTCGGCATTACGTCCATTGTGCTCGAGGAATCTCGCGTTTGCATCCGACCGTATACCTCGCTCTGAAACGCGAGACGAAAAAAAGTAATTTTTCAAACATCGAGTGTGGTTTTCAATAACACGCTGTCGCTCCCCTACTAGCCGCCCGGCTACGGATATTATAATATAGCCGGTATTATAATAAAATTGTATTCATAATATTTAGTAGGTAATGGGTAAATTATTTTAGGTATTCAAATTATTTGTAGGTATAACATTAAATAAACGTTCAAGTAATACTGATGTTTAGTCCAGTGGGAATTTAGGTGAGTACCAATCCTATCCCAATTCGCAAAATAAACTCACCAAAGCATAGACATACAAATACGTACATTGTATAAGTAGGTAGATAAAATGTATTCTCAAATATTTTTGTTAGAGTCTATTATTTTGTAAAGTAGTCTCAGTGTAAAACATATTTTTAAACAAGATGTAGTGGTGGTAGCGTAGGTACTCGAATCGGAACGGAGTTCCAACTCCGAAGTCAGAGAAGGCGGCTCGTTATCGTCGCTCCGCTGACTTCGCGAGTGACACTGACGACTCTCCACAGCCAAATATCACCCGCGAAAATGTAGGTACTTATTCAAAGTTAAAAAAAATCCTACACCTTTTTTTAATTCTCAACAGGCTTACGAGGACAAAACGTTGAAGGACTTGGTAGTTTCACATTCAAGTGGTGTTGCGAGTTACATTTGTTTGGTTTGAGAAGTTTAAGACTTTCTAATTAAAGTGGAGTGCTTTCGTTAAAAAAGATAGGTACTATATTAGCGAAACGGTAGTGAGATACATACGTGGAACATAAAAAATAAAGTTTTTTTTTTATGATCCGTGCAACAACAACAAACAAGCAACAATTCGTTTCAGGCACTAATACTGATAGTTAGTTGTTTTTTCTAGCAATTAAGGTAGGTATAATCTACCCTAAGCTAGGGGAAATTATCGAATGGCTATACCATGGTATAGTAGGGAGGGAGAGATACCATCGACATTGATATTTAGCCTTCCGTCACGGCACGTCAGCTAATTCTCATTTCCAACAAAAACGTCCGGAAATTGGATATAAGGATCTGCGCGCGCCCGGATCCGGCTACGTGACGTTTGTCGAACACGTCACTACACTATGTGGTAATTTCCGCTCTCTGCTCGCGGAAAATTACTTTAGCCTCACGAAATTTCCGATAGCATAAAATAAAACGTTTAAAAATCTCAAATAAAAATAAGAAACTTTCGAAGCTTCCGTGAAAGCATGTTCAGCAATCTCCGTGTTATTATTTGATAAGTGTTTATCCTTATTGCTTTTTGAGGTATGTTTTTGCCAATTGAAAAGTCGATAGTGACGTGGGTCTGAATTGTATTACCTACAGGCATCCTACAGGAATCTTTTCGCTGTTTTTAATATTTGGGGCTATGAAATTTATCTGGCAGTGCGAAAGTCATACAGGACGTTTATTTGTTTGAGTGTGATAGATGTGAAAGTGCGTGGTAAAGGATGGCTGCGGGTGGGAGAGTCGGCTGTCGACACTGATGTCAACACGGTGTGACCGGCGCCGGTGACACGCCGCAACGCCCGCCCCGTGTCTCTCCTCGTGCCACTACATTCCGATGAACACGTCGAACATGTAACCTGACATCAGGAAATAGTATTGCTTTATTTAATTTCAGTGTCTGCCAATCCAAGTTTCGGGTATTGTCGCTCTTATTTACATTCAACTATACGAATTCGAAATACAATCCTTTATTCGCTTGATAAAAAAAGGACTACGAAATGAAATAATTAATGTTATAGATTCGTACGAGTAATCAATTATTGTGTCACACTAAGCGAATAGGTATGCTCGATTACCCACACCCAGCAATAATATGATTAGTGAGGTAGATGATGGTCGTACTACATAACTAGTTCGATAATGTATAGATAAAGTATTGATAGTTGCTCTACCACATATTGGAATAGGTAATTTGCATGTTAGTTTTGCTAGGCGACTCAATCATCGGGCAATAACAACGGCTGTTATGATTGCATAATGCAGGCAAGCCAGGTAAACACATGTAGATACTCGTTCCCTCTTCAGGAGCAGTGACCGTGGAATGACGAGCAGCCCGGAATGAGCAAAGGCAATACCGGATAACCGACAGGACACGCGAATGTTTGTGTACCCATTAATATTACCGAAACAGAGCAGGTTTCTCAGATTACCATAATTTGCTTCAATGCATTTGAATAATGAGAACGTGCTCCCTCGTTTCTCTATTCGGTCTCGTATACTTATCGAGGTTGTTCAATTGTAAAACCTATTATCATTTGCTATAATACCGGATAGAGGGATTAATCTCAGAACCATTTGTAATAGTGTGCCGTACTATGGAAAAAAATGTAAGCCGAACATTGCCTATGTAAGCGAATTTTATACTTGCTTGTGGAAAGTGCTACATTGGTGTTTAAAGTTAAGGCATTTTCTTGGTTTTCGATTTACATCGGTCGCTCTTCGCGTGCAACGACCACGTAGGTATCTGCGTCGTAGGTATTATAATAATTTCAATTTAGTTTGTTGTAGTGTATATAGTGATGGCATCGCTGCGGGAAGGGTTATTGTGATATTGCGGCGTCTCATATTGCGCGGGAGATTTATGTGCGGCTGAGAACGTGGTCCCGTCGAGCAGAGACCGTCTCCGACGCGCCTCTTTATACTATACCCGTTCATCTACAGCGGCTTGCACCCCTACAACATACGTACATTGCTATATATTTCATCTGTATTGACAACATAATTCCTTTCTTATTACGAAGCAGCGATATTGAAAGCAATAGGTAACACATGAAATGTGTGGGCGAGTTGTATACGAGCATCAATATCAGAAAAGAGAAAGACATTATGATATGACATTGCATGATGACGAAAATACTCGGATTTTTCGCAAAAGCCATGTGGCAAGTAATCTGTTTTGTACTAACTTTTTATAAAAATAAAGTGTGTAAAGCACACTAATTCTTCCTGTCAGCACTATCCCACCGATACAGACCAACACTTTAGCATATCCATTATTATGGCTTTTGTTCAGTTGGCAGCCGCTGCTACTTTATAATTCAAACTAAAAAGTCGATTTAAATTCTATGTAAACAAGTTTGTGGCTTTTCGAACACACACTCGCATAAAATCGTAATAAGCAAACTTTGTCAATAACATCGGAAACTGCAGTTGTATAAAAACAGACTGAAACAGACATCATTATGTTAGACTTACTTTATTATAAACTTATTTCAAAATCATATAACTTTCTTTCTCTACAATTGGTAAGTTACTATGTTCTTTCTCTACAAGGTAGGTAAGTAAGTATATTAATATGTATTGCCTAAATTTAAATTCACTGTAATATATAATTATGAAAATCTTAGCGCACCTTCCCCTTAATCTTTCGTGAAATCATCTCCAAGGTGAGAAGAGACCGCTTTCAGCAGTAAGACCTTGATAAGTCTATTGTACCGTTTTTTCTCAATGTATAATTGTTTATAATGTGCCTGTAGATAGCGTTCTATCTATCTATTGGTAAGGTTAGATCAGGATTTTCTCTACAGTAATATAATTGGTAAGGATATCGAGATAGACAGTGTTGATAAAGATTCCAAGCAATGACACAAATTCTAATAAAATGCAAAAAAATTAATATACTTACCAAAAAACTTTTTGTTCTTATCGGAAACTAGCTCAGTTACCATTATAATCTGGATTTCATTTCAAAATAATTTGTTCGCTGAAAGTTGCTTTCTTAATTAGCACCAGTGCTAAGCAGGCACAGACAACAACGTAACAAGCAAGCCATTCACTATGGACTTGGCTGTCTTGTCCAACTTTACCCAACTTGTAGTCAGTTGATAAGCAAAATATAAACGGGACGGAGTAATATCGATCTCCGAATAAAAGTTTAATTGCGAAAGTTGTTTATAGTGCAGAGACGACAGGCGACTCCAACAAGATTGTCCGGAGTTTGACTCGTGGTACTCTGTCAAACAATTGCTAACAGTTACTTTACTTGCCTATTGAATCTCGCCTTAAATAACAACTGATTGTTGAATGTTCACTTCCAATAGAGGAATTTCTAAGGTCTTTGCTTCCTTATTGTCGTACGTAGTAAAAGTTTTGAATTATTCGAATTATTACAAATATACAGAATACGGATAGTTGTAAGCCTCACTTCATAGAATTAAATATACTAACCCTTACCTGCTTGTATATATATGAAATGTCTGTTTTTGTAAAAAATAATTCAACAATATTTACCCAATCAAAAGACCATTTCTCTGTCCCCCATAACTTAAGACATAAAAATAGACTAGCCTTACCTAATTCAAATTTAGCCTTACACTCTTCAGGTCCTTATGTAATGTGTGTAAAAATATATAATAAAATTCCAGTAAACATTAAGAATTAAAATAGAATTCACATATTTAAAAAACTATTGCAGCGATATTTAGTAAATAAGGCTTACTATACGATACAAGAATTTATTGATGATAACTCATATAATAAGCATAAGTTTTAATAAAAAATGTAATTAATAGGTTTAGTAATATAGTACCTATGTAAGTAAACCTAGTTATATTGTAGTGCCCAACCGGGTTCATGTTGTGTCTAAATTGTATTTCTGTCAACATCAATACTTACACATGAAACAATAAATTATTATGATTATGATTTGTCTTTTAAGTTTAGTACCTAACTAACTACGTATAGCTGCCTACTAAGAGCCTACCAGGGATTTATAAAAAGAAAAAAAAAAGTTAAAATGCTACCACACAAGTTCCTTTTGACGCATAAAACTATATACGCGAAACATCAACTCGAAGTTTTGTGGTATTTTGCGGATTAGTAGAAATTATTACTCAAAATACCAACTACGTACAATTCCACAAAGGCAAAACACCACCTTTTTAATTTTTTATCACTAAATAAGATTGAAAAAGCAAAACACCACCAACTAAAAACATTTTGTCGAATTCACAAATAAGTTACGAGAAACATGCGAGAAACTACTAATATAACGTTATTCAAAAGTTTCCTTACTTCGTCGCTAGATGGCGTTACTACATTACAAGCGAAAAGTTAAATCGCGCTATCGTTGTGTTTTCTGTTTCGGATCACACTCGCGGGCAAACTTTGACTCGTCCATGGGACATTCGTCAATTTGGATGAATGGTATTTTTTCAAGGGACTGCAATGTCATAGTTGCGAGCCCTTTATTATTATTGTGTAGAAAATAGTAAAAAAAAAATAGAAGTTTATAGTACTTTAGTGAATTATAAATTAACGAGTAATCTAAAATAAACTCTATTTCAATAAACATAAAATTGATATTATTTAATCAGTTTGACACTCTTCATGTTTAAGTTAACGTAGTTAACCTTTTGTTTCTATACTTTATAAGAGTAAATACTTTGAATGTATAAAAATTATATTATTATGGATTATTGAAATTTGCCTGCGCAACCATTTAATCAGGTAGTTTAATAATAAACACATATTTCTCTGCTAGGTACAATTTGACGTTAGGAAAGATAAAACGATTTTAAATTATACTTACATTATTTAACATGTGCGTAAAAAAATTGGGTGTGATAGTGAAAATATTGGTGATAAATAAGTGTTTTACCATTTTTTTTTAAATTTATTACACAATTTAATTAATGAAAAAGAAGTACAAAATGGGTACAAATTTTTAGGCATACTCTCGATCCTTTATTTGCTTTGCAAGCCGTCATTTCAGCCTGGTCATGCTAGGAAGTACCTATACTTACCAGCATGACCGTCATATCTCCTAAATGGCAAGGGTACAAAATTTCAAATTAGTGGTACAAAATAGTCCAAATCTTAAATAATTTTTTACCACCTAAAGTTTAAAAAAAATCTTGATCATCGTGCCAGGAAGTACAACACAAAAGTTGTACTTATTGTATAGATTTCAAAATATAACTAGGGTACGTAGATACCATAATTTATTGGATTCCGGCCAACCTAATAGGTACATTTAATAAGACAGAAAACAAACGGCACTTAGCGAAAAGTGGAAGTAATCCCAGGTTAAGATTACCAGAGGGATCGTGGATCAGACGTGGGCAATGAAATCTGTAGATTTATGTGCTGTGGAGCGTTACGCCCGCTCTGAGACAGAGTTTATCTTGTTTACCGTTACACACACACGGTGTATGGGAATTTGTAGAGCATCTTATTTAGATCGAAAGGATCTAAGAGCATCGAAGCACTGATTTAAGAAACTCTATAAAGTTAGAGTGCAGGAATTATTGAAGTCAATATAGCAATTTCAATGTTTCAGTTCAATTTTCCTAGCTAAAAGGAACCTTCAGTTTCATTTCTTGGACCTTTCGTTGTACATCCAATTACATTTTGCCATTAAATACAGAGGTAAATCGTAAGTTAACATAAAACGTTCCAAAAGAGTTGCCTAAACAAATAAGAAAGCGGCCGCACCGGTTGTTAAACAGTTATTGCGTTAGTGGTCGCATTAAGCTTATGTTTATTCGGAGCAAAGAAGCTTATCTAGTGTTCTCAAACGACACTAAAATTGTTGGTAGCAAGGTAGTTAAACCCTTTCTGGGTAGGTAGCGCGGGTAGCGCGAGCTTGCGAGGGGTGCCCCCGCGGTCGCCGTAAGCCCCGCAATAGATAAAACAGTGATAGAACATGCACCGCACCGCCGGTATGAATAATTCATTAGTTTCACTTGCCACTTTTGTTGGTATCGGTGGATTTTCAGCGCTTCACACCGTCAAAAATATGCGTTCAGGGTCTGCTTATTGTTGAACGAACTCTTTAACTTCTCGTTCATTTTAAATGCTCCTCGCCGCGAATAGACACTTGTAAAATATTTAAAGAATAATAAATGAAATGCCTTTGTAGTCTCTTTTGACAAAGATTACGCTGCTGTTACTTTTTGGCTTTGAGAGCAACGTTTGTATAGGTCCCTGATTCAAGATAAACTTTTGCTATTTGGTTGGCATTTGAGTAATTATTAGTCTGGTTTGTGTTGTGAACAGTATGTTTGTTGGTATACACAATTTGTATATCATTACATGGTATTAGTACCATAGGTAGGTACTTATTGTTGCTTCTATTTTCATAAAGACCTCACCTAAGATTCTAGTTTACTTACTTGTTTTACTAATCGACTACAGTGATAGATAACGGAAGTTGTGACTAATACAAAAGAATAGAGCAATTCTTGTAAGAGCTTTAAAAGGTGAGATGTCGAGTAGCGCGTCGCTCGACGATGTGCCTCGCCACCCCTGTGAATCCCGTTATAATTTACGATCATCCCAAAAAATCCGAGGATTATTTTTATTCGATAACAATAAAGGTGCCGCAGAGGGTTACCTTTATTATCACTCAGAGTGGGACGACTCTTTTACAACTTTACACATGTTATGACACGCAAAATGGGTTACCTGCCTGTTTTATAGTTTAGTGGAAGCGTTTTTATTTTGTTTACTTTTCTAGAAACCAATTTCGTTGGCCATATAATAAAAGCAGTAATTTGGCCACTCATCGATATTTTATCATATATTTGTTGAGAACTACTATAATGTTAACTTTTTAGGGACTTCTCCTAAATGTGTATTTTAGTTGGTACTTACCTAAGTAATTTATATAAGTACATATAGTATTTATGTTTATAGGTTCATTTCTTATTGTAGTATTGAATACTGCGGTGAACGAGATGTTTCGATTGTACTCCTGAATAAAAGGTTGGATTGTAATATAAAAGATATTCGGTCCAATAACCAAGGTAATTCTGCTTACTTTAAAAATTGATTTACATAGTAATGAGGTTGATGGCGATGTAGGCACGTGCGCGATCCGGCGTCACCGGTACCGGATTAGATGGTCCCGAAAGTGATCCGTTATAATTTGTAGGGTGGTCAGTGACGGCTGGGTACGCACAGATTAGCCCCTTCGATAAACAATAGCATTAGTATGCGAGGACGCGCTGACCGACGCCGATCATACCGCCCGTGCTCGGATTAATTTGCGTCCTGAAATTATGAAGGCTGCCCACTGAAACGATCGCGCAGGATGTTATTGTTTTGCTTTTCAACAGTGCGGTCGCCATTTGTCTTCAATCACTGTGGATTATGAGTTTTACGGAAACGTTCTAATGTTATTTTAGAGTTTAAATACCTACCCTTAAAGTAACCAGAGATACTTTACTGTATTTTAAAACATTTAGTCATAGGTGAAAATACTGTGTTAATTCTCATACCAAACGATAAGTTTTGTTAATAAGATAAGTTAAATATTGCATTGAAAATTGTTGATGGTGTATATTGTGTGTTGTGCTGTTTGTTAGTAAAATATTTTTCTATATTTTGGTATTTATAGACGATAATTCCTTTACCAAATTTAAAAAAAAATGCCCTTACCTTTTAAGTATTAAAATGCAAAAAATAACATTTCTTTTAACAATTTTACTAAACACAACAATACAAAAACATTGTTTGATTCACCTTTGAAAATAAAACAAGTAATAAATAGTTAGAGGCATTTCCAATGAAAGCCTAAGCCTTAATTTTATTTGTCAGGCTCGTGTCGGGTGTCCGATGTCGGACGTAAGCACACGCCTACCGGCTAAGTAATGAGGTTAATGTTACCAACATGGTGCACTCGTCAACGGCAATCAATTAGCACTACCACCGTTAAACATTTTATACCTCTGTTACGAGGGACAAGGTTTAGTTTTATTTGCAACTTTTGTAGCACGTAACTTGCTATTATTTTCTTAATCACGGTACGTTTCGCAGTGATAAAAAGACGTCATATTTCGGTTCCAAAATGACTTAACAATTTTTACAACTAACGTAACTGGTTATCAAATTTCAGTTACGAACGTGGAGTAAAGGAAACTATCACGGCTAAATAGGCTTTACAATTTGGTAAGTATCTAAGTCGAAGTATTAACAAAAACACAACCCTCCTTTTGCCGTAGTCGGGTAAAAAATAGCTTCTTTCTGTGTCCGCATATTCGGACTAGAAACTACGAAACCCAAGACATTGCATTTTAAAATAATGACTTAAGTAGGTACTTATACCCAGCAAAGTTATTGGCTATAATACTAATTACGAGTAGTAGGTACCTAACTATTGTAACTAGCAGAGAAAAAAATAGATGTCTATAACTTTAGTTTGCTAACAACAACTTTGCGCAACTTCATGGAAACATTAATCCTGCTTTTTCACCCAAGTAAGAGAACACTCAAGTAATTTGTAAGTGGTTTAATGCGGTTAAGCTTGTACACAGTTTGTACGCAACAAACTTAAAGTCCTATAAATCATAAGCTAATTTGGTCCGAGATTTGGAAGTCGAGAAACGATGCGAACGGTAATGTGTTCTTTACATCAAAAACACATTTAAAAGAAGTTAGATTGGCTTATAGGAGTTGGCTTGCGGCCATACGTAGTTGGAGCCTTCTCGGCGCCCGGGAGCCTGCCCTAATCTTTAGAGATCCGCCACAGATTGTTTGCGCGTATTCGGTCCGTCAAATGTTGCCGGGAGGCGGGCAACTTACTTCCTACATAAATTATTGAGACCTTACTGTTCTAACTTTTGCACGAAATTGCATAAATAAGTATGAGGTATGAGGTCTTTTGAATTCTTAACACTGACATAAGTCCTTTTTCCCTCAAGGCATTTGGAATAATAGCTTGATTCTATATTGTGTGCCTTTGGTTACTTAACCTAAGTACATACTTACATATTATGCCGGTTGCAATATTTACCACATACCTCCATCAGTCATATTGGCAGCACTGTTGTCGAAGTTTCTTTTATTTAATCAAAATTTTAATTCAATGGTAGAAATAGATTCAATTAATCGATCACTTAACCGGATTCAGATTTGTGTAATGTAACGAGAATATTTTATGTGGACGTCGTCGTTTGTAGATGTCATGTCGGCGCTCGCGCTGATCTATTAGCTGTCGGTTTTTGCGACAACAAAGGCATATTCACATCACTCGTTTTGATATGAGCGCAGTGATGGTTACACGGCTGTGTCGTATGGATTTTTCAAGGTGTGGACTGACGAACAATAGCTTGAACTTATAAAATTTCAAGAGAAACTTCTAAAATATCTAGAGAACCTAGAAGAACTTGTAGTGATAATATATTTCTTTTCTGTTGGAAAGAGATGAAAAAAACTGCAAGAACAAAATGATCAGTTTGCTTTTCCATCATCGACATACCAGAGGTTTTTTTGGGTCGTCAGTTATACCTACTAAACAGAAACCTTTCTATTCAGCATTTTTGTAGCAACTCAGCGTACAGATTCGCGATAGGTTATTCGCATTTAGTTCGTGTCCTCTGTATTCTATTAACGTTACAATTCAGATAGGTCAAGATTAAATGAAAAAACAACGTTTAAAACAAGCTTTATTTATTTCCATAACCTATTTACCTCCATAATAACCTATCGTTATAGTTACGTATAGGTATAGTGCAAATATTCAGCCACAGATCTCGCTAACATACATTACATTTTTGTTTTTAAAACCGCATTCAATTACTTCGGCTTATGGATATATTTACAACATTTCTATCTATTTAGCTTATATTTAGCAATTTGGCAACTGTTTTTACTGTAACATTTACATGAGACAATTTTAAAGATAATTGACAGAAGAAATGTAGATTTTCATGAACTTTACTTTAAAAAAATACACATACACCAACAACAGGAATCAAAATCGAGTTTTAACAGCTTTTATTTTATAAAGAATGTCTGTGAAATTAAACAAGGATGCGAATTGACATCATCATGTATAAACAAATAAAATAATAGGGTTACTTACTAGATTTATAAAATATATTGGTTCTATATCGGGGTTACAAATGGGCATAAATAAAGTACAGATTCACAAAGTACAGAGGCAAACTCTAAAATTTTGAATTCATAAATGTATCACAGCGAACATGAGGTTTACATAAGCATAAAATAAAATATGATTCTCTAAAGACACGCTTTTAATTCATTCAGTCTTACTCTACCTATATTAACTTTAAATAAAATAGACTATGATAATAGTGCACGTATATTATTAGGTTTAATATATTATGTGCAATTATATATATTTCTAAAGCTATATTCATGATTCAGAAAAACTATACGCAAGTGAGTGTTTACACTTAAAATCACTTGACAAGCTCATAAAAGGGTCTCATAAACCATACATATTTATAAAACCTCCAGTTGTAAGATTTGGATTTTATCATCGACAAATTGTTTGTGTTCTTTCATTTACCTTAGATACCATCCTAAGATATTATTGAATTAATGAAACTGCTATAATTTGAATTTGCTTAGAATTGTTATCTACAGATTAGCATGTGACATTTCTTGTTTATGTACGTTTATGATTTTAGCACGTTTTCGCTCAAAATGCGATTCGATTCGAGTCGAAATGCGTTATCCTGAATCGTGAAATAGCCGGAGGAACATTTTAATACAATAACCTATAGTGTCTATGTTAATATAAGTGAATGTATAATTAACAACAACGCTTAAAATGTATGAATATCATTTTGATTATGAAAATGTAGTCTCTTAAACATTGTATATTTATAAATTACTGTGATGTGCCTACATTTTCATATAATATTTAATCTAGTTCACCTGTTTTCAAGGACATTAAATTCTTAATAATAATAATTGTAATTAAATGTATCGAGCGGAGACTACTATAAGATATTTTTCGTTGAAATTTGTAATAAAGTAGATAGTTTTCCAAGATCGGTTATTAATGAATTTCTCATACATAATTAAAATATTACTAAATTCCGAAAGATATTAGATATAGATATTTTTCTTAGAAGTTTTAAAAAGATTAACAAAAATCGAAGTCGCCACTCCATACACTTTGTTTTAAATATAATGAATAGCAGATAACTGTTGATCACTTTGGTCGTAAGCTCTAAGCTCTGTTATAAAACTGTAATATGCTACTATGTAATGTATATATGCGCCACCATTTTGGTGGCAAACAATTTGTACATGAACGTAAATCGAGAATTTACTAGGTAAACGCAATTTGGCATCCGCAGTATGATAGTTTTGCTGAAATATGTGAAAAATAACATATTAAGTTTTGTTACCAAACGTTGAGTCAGAAATGTTCTTACTCGTCGCACTTTTAAAGCTTTCGACTATACTTTCCGAGTTCGTTTTACATTGAGGAACTAACAGTAAAATTAGTTTCATTGAAAAGTTTTATCCACTGCATTTCATAATGTAAATTGGAACCTTTCATAAACATAATATACGAAAGGTTCGATTTACATCATGAAAATTTTTGTTCTATATCGTAGCTTGTTTAGTAAGTTTTTCGAAATGGACAGAGTTGTAAGGTGATCAATAAAATAAATTAGAAACTTAATATAAGTTTAATTAGTACAAGCCACATCCATAGATGACCTCTACTCCAATCGGCGTCACCTGTAAAGAAAGACTTAGTTCTGAAAACGTCAGACAAATTGAATATTGTTTCATAAATAGTATAGCGTACTGCGTATAAACATATAAATTGTGTTATTTATCCGAGATGATTAAGGGGCTGTCACGAGCGAGGCTGATAGGGCAAGTAGGTAGAGTTACAAATAAAGTCGAAGTTACCTGTGACCTGCGAGGCTCCCCCTACCCAGTTGTGTTGCATCTTTCCGCCGCCCTCGTCCGTCTTCTGCTTCCCTTTGTCGATCTCGTTCAGATTCGATTGATATTTCGTCCCTACAAAAACAATATTAGTAGCGGGATACAATATTTTCGGTTTTCCTAAAAAATATATGAGGGGTGAAACGACAAAGTGAACTGATAGGGTAAAAGATTCAATATGGCAAGGGATGGGTGTCGGGGTGGTCGGCTAACAGTTATTGAAAAGTTGCGCAATATTGTCGAGTGGTGGGCAGCCGTAAATTCGTAATGGTTGCAAAAAATAAAAACAGAGAGCGAACCGCCCGCGCCGCCACCGCGCTCGCCGCGGCCGACACGAGCACAAAAACAACCAGCCGCAGAACTTATACTCGCCCGACGGAACCTTAATGGATTTTTCAAGTTCATGTGTGCTGTGAAGTATAATGAAAAAGACAGATAAGAATTTGTCAGAGGCGAGGAGACGCCACCGGTGAATTCTTCGCTTCCGCTTGATAAACTCGGTTTCTATAAAAACGTGGTTTACGAGAATAGTTTCTTTTATGCGCTCGTTCATAGAGATTAAAGTTGTTGGGCGTCTAGAAAGCTTATTAAGAGTTTGCAACAAGAGAGCGGATGCGAACAGTTGTCCGTAATAGGTTGTCGTGCAAGATGGTGACCGCCGACATGTCCCGGAGACGACACCAACTTGCCAATAACGACTACAGCCGACACCCGCCACCATCGGTCGCCTCCCGTCAACTAATCACGACAAATTACTAGCCGCTGCACTCTACTCTCTGTCTTCCCTACTTGTAAACTTTACCAATAAAACAACCTATTTTATTTTTAGACATTAATCTAATCAGACCTCAATAAAACGAAGTACCAACATGATAATGGGAATAAAACTTAGTAATCGGAATAAAACTTAGCGGCTGGCAACCAACAAATTAAGAAGGTAAACATAATAAAAACGATTTTGATGGCTTAAAAGTAATTAAAATTAACCTATCCTCTTTGGAGGCGGTAGGCATCGTTTGTTTACATGAAGTCGATTTGTTAATAGTTTACGGGCGGTAATAACGTAGCAGTTTACAAACTACGTCTGGCGACAACAGATCGCCGACAGTTTACGATCTATAAACAAATAACTGCCACTAATAATAACTGAAACAGCAACAAACAATGAAAGCGAACGGATGACTCGTAAAGGTAATATTATCTCTTAATAAACCGAATCATCGGCGTAAAAATATTGTTATGATGCCATTTATCGACAGCAGAACGAAGAGCTTTAAACTTTCTTTTATTGAAGCCAAACTTGTAAATTTAAATTCCATATAAAACAGAACGCCCGCCGTGATTTTTGGAAAATGGATGGATTGATGGATCGGAGTAATATTCTAGGAATTAATCAGTTGGGTCTAGCTAGACTAGGCCACTGAAATTTTATACAGGTGTCCAACCATATGACATGTAGTAGGTACTTACAAGTAAGTGAGTACTACATGTCTTATGGAAACGGAATTGTCTGATTTTCTATGGCGTACATTATTTGTATACGTATACCTTTGTCAGTGCTGGGAGAGTCCCGTCTCGGAGGTCTCGATGGCGGCGGAAGTGTTAGGGCTCGAGGATCCGGTGTTGTAGTCGGGGGTGATGATGCTGTAAACAACATTATATTGCGTTTGGAACACACTCAGACAGTACGAAAATCGTAGCAAATTTCAAAACACATTTAGCTACCAAAGTTGACTTTTTTATATTCTATTATTGGTTTTTTTGCTCGAAGATGGAATAATACGTATGACAAATTTAATTTGAGTGTCTTTAACCCAAATGAATAAGTCGGGATGGAACTATGTTGATTAAAATCTAAATATGTCAAAAAATCTATCTTTTAACGGAATATTTATCATGTTTTTCGTTTTTAATTAAACATGTTAAATATTCCGTTTCAAAAAACTTTAATACAGAAAATAACCGTGTAGTTCAAAATCTAATATCAAACGAAAATAGTGAAGAAAAACTTGAAGCTTGCCTGAAGCACGTCGAAGCTAACTATTCATTTTAATGAATGGTAAGAATCTCGTCTCTCGCAATGACTCAGACTATCTTAGGCTCTCATTTTCTATTGTAAAAGTTGTTTTAATTAATGTAAGTTAAATAAAAAGAGCAGTGTTGACCTAGTTGAACGTACTTCCGCTTTAATTCCGAAGGTCTCAGGTTCAAATTCCACCGTGCGCCAATGGATTTCTCTATCCAAAAATATATGAGCGTTATCTACTAACCTTACTCTTAAACACAAAGATACTCACTGTACAAACGTATAGTGCCATCGGATTCTCCTCTGGGATTCTTGGCAACACACTTATACGTCCCGTAATCGTCATGGTTGATGTTCCTAATCAAGAGTCTCATATGAGTCTTGTAGGCGGGCGCTCCAACTGTGTTCTCCATATGGTACTTAGAACTCTCGTGGATCATATGACCGTCGTCTCTGGTCCAATAGTTGAGGGAAGTGGGGTGCGCTTCAGTGAAACATTCGAGGGTCACGTTGTAGTTCAATGGAGCACCTACTAGTTGATGTGGGATCCACAGCATCGGTGGAACTGGGGACAAGAACATTTACATACATTATTACTTACAAGTGAACTTTTCATCTACAACTTCCCACGCCTAACTCAAAACCGAGAATGTTCTAGGTCAGCTTCTAGAAATCCATATTTATGTCTTTTACATGTTCATATTTAATAGGAAAAAGTATTAGGTGGGGGATAATTAATTGAGTCAGAAGTGACTACTTTATTCTAGGCTCTAAGTGCTTGAGAACGTTTAAACTTACAATCAACGCTAACTTTGACTCGTTTCGACACAGTTGGAGGCACACCGTTGCTTGCAATACAGAGGTAAGCCCCCATGTCCAGTCTTGAAATCCTTGCCATATCTAAAACTTCACCTTCCCATTCCGTCACTGAAAGAAAAATTTACTTAGCTCCTTGAATATTTTTACTAACAGTAAAAATATTCAACTACTTAAATAAAATACGAGCGATGTTGGCTTAGTGGTAGATACCTCGACTTCGTCGGTCGTGGGTTCGAATCCAGGCCGGCCGTGCACCAATGTATTTTTCTTAAGAAAAATGTATGTGCGCTAATTGACATTGCTCTTACGGTGAAGGAAAACATCGTGATGAAACCCGCGGCTTAGTTGGCTCCAGAAGTATTGACAAGTTGTCTCCTCTGGACATGGTTGACTAAGCTGAGAGGGTAGTAGGTGCTGGGCAAGCCTACTCCATCTTCACGCAAAAAGGACCCAATTAAAAAGGGTCTAATCGCGGAAAACAGCCTGTATACAAGTACAAGTACAAGTAAATAAAATAATGCGGTCGCTCCCATATGACGCCGCTGTTCCCTGTGCAGTAACAAGTTTTTTGCTGTAGGTGAGTTTGGGCACAAGTTAAAAACATGTAATTCAACGAACCCTTCGAAAAAAACTAATAGCATTTAATGATTACCAAATTCGACTAACCGGAATGACCTTTACTGATGGAGATTTTTGAGTTGTCGTCCCGTTTCCACTTGATGGTAGGCTTAGGCGAGCCATTAGCGCGGCATGTCAACGTGACGTTGGCCCCCTCTCGGACGATAACGTCGCTCGAGCTCAACGAGTCGTCGATCGTCGGCGGTACTGCAAACAAACATTTAAGTTCACTTTGTCAGCCGTGCACTGAATTACTTCCGTCTCTAATTAGCTAATGCTTCACATTGATGAAGTGTTTTCATTGTTTTCTTTACAAGACATGCGTCCTTCAAATAATTCATTGAAAAATAAAAAACGATAAAAGAAAACCAGTCGTGTTCGTGTCATCCACCTTAGCGACTTTTCACTATATTATGGGAAAAGACGCAAGCAAAATTGTGTAAAGAGCTTGAAACAGTTTAAAAACAAACATACCAACAACGTGTAAATATCCGAACTGTGTTTTGGCAGTGACTGTATTTATTTGGCACATGTATCTGCCGCGGTCCTCTTCTCTCACGTCGGATATGTGCAGAAACCAGGTTCGGTGCTTGTCATGAGTCACGCTCACCCTCGGGTTCCTTGTAATCACGTGGTTGTGCACAGTCAAGATAGCCGACTGCTCGAAGTGCATCCACGCCACCTATTGAGAAAAAACATGAAGTCAAAAGAAATACGTGCGACGCGGTCGGAAGCTACGAGTGTTTGTCTGGTTAATTATTTCACAATCGTCCAAAACTGCTGAACCAAATTGTATAAATATTAATATGGAGATAGCTGGATCACTGAAATGGTGTGTTTAGTGCATTATATCCCGATATATCCACGAGATTGTAGCTTATGCCGTGAAACCGTGGCGGGGCACAGCTAGTATAGGTAATTTAATAAAACAAGAGTTGTGTAAAAGCAGAAAACTACGACGTCTGTATTTTCTTAAAGGTTGGTAGAATAAATGGGTCTTGCTAGAGCTTTCTTAGATAGGTAATGCAATTTTAAGTACAAATGAAAGCTGCCATTGTAAGCCTGGTTTTCACACCTAGGTAGTGTGATTCATGGCTAATGGCTTTGAAAAGTTAATTTTGGTTTTCTGCTACCTCTACCGAAAATATAGAGATTTGAAGGAGGGGAATGTCTTGCTTCAATGATTTCCCATTTCTCCCAATTGGACGAGTGACGTAACGGAAATTAAAGAAATGTCGCTTCTTTTCAAATATACCTTAATGTATACAGCCAAGGTAACTTAACTATATACCTACACGTAGATACGTACCATTTTCTTGTCATATTTCTGAAGGTTTGATTTATTATCTATTCGAACGATATTTTACGTTTTTGACGTTTGCACAAAATAATTTCGAATTGATGTTTCGAATGATCGAACATTACTTTTTAAATGTAAATTCTGTAACTATTGCAAACTTATTACAAAAATTGCAAAAAAAGAAACTTAAAAGTTATTAATCTTCTTATATATAAAAATCAATTGCTGTTCGTTAGTCTGGCTAAAACTCGAGAACGGCTGGACCGATTTGGCCAATTCTTTTTTTGTTGTGTTTGTTGTAGTCCAGGGAAGGTTTAAACGGTGAGTACTTACGCGGGTGAAACCGCGGGGCGCAGCTAGTTAATAATAAAAATATGAACAAAGGAGGCATGAGATTAACTTTACCGGTTGATCTCATAGTAGGTAGGTAAGTACTAGGTATAGTAAAAAGACATATAGAAAAAATAATTTCATCTTAATTTATTTTAATAAGTTCAGTAGGGCTGAACCTATTTTTAAACAATAAACACGAATATGGTAAGACCGTGAAAAGTCACATCATGGAAGCAATGGGAGGTAAACAACGATTTTGAATGAAATTCCGAGGCAGGGTGCGGGTTTGTCTCCGCGACATTTGTGTAATTGCATAGAGCTGCCATCGCGTCCCCGCTTCGCACCAATTTCCGCGGCATTAAACGCTCAAAATGCATCTTACACAGATTGTTATACTTACTTTCAACGTATACACTCCGTTTTATCGTCTCGCGAATGATTTAATCTCATTAAGAGAAACAAATAGAAATTCAGCACTTAATAAATTTTAATATTAAATGTCTGTTTTCTTTTAAAATGTATTGTACGTCACAATCATATTCTTCCTACCATTATTCTTATTTGAACTATTAGGATAATAAAGTTTCTCACTGACTTGTAGAATTACAAATCAAAGGTAAATAAGGTAAGATTAATACTTACCTACTTAGGTTTCTAGTCGTATAATCGGACTTGAGTGTGGTTGGTACTTTTCCGATATTTGAGATTAAGTAGTTTGATGCGCACACTCTCATAATCCAGCTTTAAGTTTGAATCATGGCCAGTTGGTTCTTTTTATCAAGATCGCTGTGGCAATATAGGGGAAGTTCGGCTAAAGCTCGTGCCGGGTCACATCCTACCTATCTTAAGTGATGCGGCTCTCCGCTGTCTAATTTATAATGGACTTGTGGAAACTTTGGCCATTTTATTATGCAATGGGGCGGTAACCCCTCTAATGACGACGACCTGCCTCGCAGCCATAACCTGAGCCTCGAGATATTAAACAAAGCTTAGTTATTTTGCATGCAAATAGGTAAGAAGGTACCGCATTCTCATTACCGTTAATTATCGAGTAATTTGTTTATTTTTATTTAAATTAAGTATTGGCAGTTCGCATTTTGGATTAAAATAATTTTATACATATATAAATAAATCTGCATTTCACTATATTTAGAAGCTACTTGGAGCGTAATTGTTGTGAAGGTGGCTGGGCTGGGGATTGGGGAGACAGCAGAGCGAGCTTCCTGAGATGGTGGATGTAAATCTGATCTACGTAATTGTGGCGGCCAGCGTGGGCGTCTAATGTAATCACGGCAATGTGTCCCTCAGCACCGCACTGATTCAATTAGGCACGGTCATGTCGCTCCTCACGCCTAGCGCCTCAACACTTCAACATATTAAACTTATTTTAAAAATGATATTTAAAATTTATGGTAGATATTTGTAAAGTATGCATTTCAGAATCATACCTAATGGAATGTATTTTAATGAAGCTAATTTTTTGAAAATATATTTCATTGATTTTTTATTTTTTAAAGTGCTAAGCCTGCACTGGGCTATCTGAAAATATTTTTTGAAGATGCATTTTTCCTTAAAAAATATTTTCAATATATTTCATAATAAGAAGATCTAACCTAAGGTTCTCCTACCTACACTATTCTTCAATTCGGATTTACTTAGCATCTGCCAGCGATGGTAAGATATTATTTTACTGAAGTGCCATTTCAGCTGAACTTGAGCTTCGAACCACTTAAAACAGTTATAACTTAACCCGAAGCGATATTACCCTAACTTCTCTTCCACAATGAACAATTAAGATAAAATTAAATAGGAATCAAAATTTTATAAGCGGTTTGCAGATAAACGTTGAGTGTAAAACTTGACGAAGTTTTCAAATATAGCATTCGCAGGATTCAAGAGGATTCAGATTTCGAGATCCTTTGAAATTATATAACAATGCCGCAGCCAGTATAATTTCAAGTATTTGCCCATGCCAGGATTGAGGTAGGGGAAGGTACTCCATACGCAGCTATGGTAAGCGCGACCGGTCTAAAAACTAAAATAACGTCAAAATAATTAATTATGGTTCAAATCATTCAAAACGTTGTGTAAGTAAAGCTAGAATCAAATATTTTTTAATCTTTGAGAGTAATGAAGCCCGACGGCGCGGCAGTGGCAGATGCAAATAAAATATTCGTAATGGGTGCAGCGGCTAACTAATTTGATTCGTCTGCGGATCCTAAACGAATTAGTTGGACCATTTTGAACCAGCCCGGTACTGTACGGTACTGCCGTGTTCCACTCTCGACATCGTGTTTTGATCTAGATTATAAGTAATCACCCTGTATGCACAGCTACGAAACGTATTTTAGCATATCCCTGCATATATTAGTGATTGTTAATTCAGATTCCGTTGTCGTTATATGGCATCGTTGCAAGTTGCATCGTCGAAAGACTCTATTTCACCGACTCTATTTTCTATTTGACCTATTTTCAGTAAAATATTTAGCATAAATTAACTTTTCAAAGAATGTAACTATAAATACAGAATCTCAGTTTAAGTATTTCATTTCTCTTTATAATCAAAATTTCCATGGTTCACTGACAAAGTTAGAAAGGCCTATTAACTCGTTATCTTTTAACCACCTTTAATTTAGGCCCTTCTTTCTTTTTATCTTAATTGTTGAGGCATTAAGGAGGCAAAGTTGAAGTTTGGTGGCACGGGAGATGTTTGCGTCCCTCAGGACATGCCTCGGAGGCGTCGTTTGATTTATAATGGACTCGTCGGAAAGTTTGGCCATTCTGGCGAGCGCTCCGAACCGAACCTCTTTAACGGCAGACCCCGAAGCGCGACCGACGACTCGTTCGCTCGCGTACTCTAGAGCTCCCATCGCCCGAGGAGATCATTCCTAGGCGTGTTTAATAATATTATGACAGATTTAATTATAGAACGTTTTAAACGGGCTTCATCCACGGCAGATCACAAGATTCATACCACTACTTTCTTTGGAGTTGTTCGACAGATTTTG
This sequence comes from Idaea aversata, assembly GCA_907269075.1. Lineage (NCBI taxonomy): Eukaryota > Metazoa > Arthropoda > Insecta > Lepidoptera > Geometridae > Idaea > Idaea aversata. The sequence continues at coordinate 7,742,012 of OU026085.1, forward strand.
TTTCTGAGGTCTCGGAAAATCAATATTTTAAAATATTTATAACCTGTTCAATTTCCAGAGAAGTTAATGTTCTGTCAATAGGTACGGTCGAAGTCAGAACTGCAGGCCCACCGTAGAATGTTTTCAACTCAAGCTAGATTCTATGAGATCTTGCTCGAGTTCAAGTTTGAAGTCTTTTTACTCATGAATGTATTAGGATAAAAACATTATATTATTAGTCCCTAATTTCAAATCTATACGGTGGGTCTGCAATTCTGACTCCGACCATACCTACTTACTTACTTAATCAAGATGCTTCATAAGAAAATCAGCTTATTCTCAGTAAAGGGACAAATAAATGAAAGTAAGTTCAATATAATATCTCTACATATAATAAATTCGAAGTTTTGGAAGTAAGCGTTCTACGTCCATAATGATCTTAGCACTATAGAATTCGCTAACCTTATATAGCTCCGGTAGAAAAAAATCTTGCATGCGCGATTCAGGTTTTCTTAAATTTAGAAAATCACAAATTAGTTGATTATTCTTTTTGTTCTGCTTAAAAATTTTGTACACTTATGTATTTTAAGAATACATAGCAATATACACATTTTTTAACTAGAAAATAAAGTAATTAATTTAATAAGATATTTTTTTAATTTCAAGTAACTAGCGCCATCTCTTCGTTTTCGCGAAACTACCATTCATCTCAGAAAATGTTGATTTTATTTGTTTACCTTTGTTTGTGCAGTCTAATTTCGGGAACTAGGAAACAGATTTTAACATAATCTTCACGAATGTGTTCAGAAAATATCAGAAGAGGTTTAGGTATTTCAAGTAGATTTATGTTACTAATTAAAATTTGATATTTCTTGGCGTAAAAAATAAACCTTATTATTTTTGCATGAAAACGTACAGAACGTAGGGATGATGTCAAAATTGTCAGTTTGACATACGGAAAGAAGCATCTAGCGCCATCTCTTTTTTATTTATAATTTTATTATGGCTTCGCATTATTACTATCGTGCATATAGCCAGTGTCGCGGTCAAAGAAAATTAAATCCAATGCAGGAGCGTTTTTTGAATTTGGAACATTACAACGCTCCAGCAATTTTGTATGAACATGTGTATGAAGCGGCGTGCTGGGGTTATTAAAAACTTAAATACTCTTTTGGATCTCTTTTATCAAAGTACTAGCGACCCGCCCCGGCTTTGCACGGCTATATTATGCATGTATTATCTTCTTATCTATATCTATACATATAAAATCCTTTGTACTGACTGACTGACGGATCATCGCACAGCCTAAACCGCTGATCGTAGAGACTTGAAACTTGGAGGGTGTGTTTTTTGTATGACGTAGGCATCCGATAAAAAAGAATTTTCCGAAATGCTACCCCTAAAGGGGTGAAAAAGGGGGGCAAAGTTTGTATTGGACAACGTGATTCCTTAGTCCAATCTATTTCAAATTTTGCATAAACATTCTTTAACAGAATTAATGGAACACGTGTTTCTTATTTTATTGAAATTCATCCCCTAACGGGGTTAAAAAGGGGAAGAAAGTTATTTTGGGAGTGATTTGCTTCGAAGTTGATATCAATACTCTTTAGTGCTTTTGATTAGATTGGTAACATACTCATTAATCTATGATTGGTAAGACGTCACTTCAAGCTGACAGCGTTAACGTAAAACCTAAGAGGTTGAAAACTTCGAACATTGAACTGAAAAAAGGTGTCTTGCCATTTAGTACTGGGAACTTGACATAGTATTTTTTTTTTGCGCGATACGTTTGCTAATACCTGTCGATAGAGGACATTACGGCAAATGAAATATGCCTTAACACCAAATCTCATAGGTGTCTCGGAAATGGGGTATTTGACCAAACGTTATGACTAAGATTTTATCAAAAGTGCGCTGTGCACAAATAATGCTTTCTAACCAAACTTCTAAACCATCTCGGAGACGGGATATTTGTTAAAACATAGAACTGTTATAGGATAGCCACTGAATCACTTAAAACTCTATATTTTTATTAGGATACGCCAAAATTACTCTCTGTGCAACTGTTCAGCCCTACCTAATAATAAAATTTTGAACAATTTAACAAAAGTCACAGTTCCCAAAGTTAGTATATACTAATTATTAAGTAATTTAAAAGAAATATCTTTTGTTATGAATACGAAAATACCAAAACAAATGAATAGGACTTTTACACCTTTTTCATTTTTAAAATGGACAGGAAAGTGATCTTATAAGTGTTCCTTTTTTACCTTTTAAGGTACGGAACCCTAAAAACACAAAAGATGACTATGATAGATAGGTAATTACTAATTAGCACGATATGATTAAAGATTTACTCATGTGGTAATCGTAGAGTTTTGTGCATTATTGGCTCTGTGTTAGAAAGACAGAAATAGAAGAATTCATTTTTTTGGTTTAGAACTTTAGGTACTTAGACGTATAGCCCATTTTGGATCCCATCCCAAGAGAATTGGGTGCACCCGAGGTTTTCGTGTTCCAAGTTAAAATACATCTCATTCAAAATCTATCTTCTCTATACATATAAAATTCTTTGTCCTGACTGACTGACGGATCAACGCACAGCCTAAATCGTAGAAACCTGAAACTTGTAGGGTGTGTTCTTCGTATGACGTAGGCATCCGATAAGAAAGGATTTTACGAAATTAATTACCTACCGGGTTTTAAAAAGAAAGTTATTTTAGGCGATTTGCTTCGACTCGAACTCCTTAGTGCTTTTCATTAAATTAAGTAAGTACATTTTAATTTGACACACATGTTTCAAACTCAATCTAATTTGAAATCAACAAAAAATAATCCTATTTTAACTATTTTCGACTCCTGCGCGGACGAAGTCGCGGGCAAAAGCTAGTTCAAAATAAGCTTATTCGCTTATAAGCTTAATCTGTCTTCGAAATGATATACTCATATTTTTCTATTAAAAGTAGTTGTGATTCTACCGGTACATATATGTTTAAATTGCTTACGAACAAAGCGAATGTTGTCACACTAATGCAATGGCATAGATATAAAAATGAACATCTTGCACGAGACGGCTTAGCCTACTCTTGCTAAAAGCCCACTTAGAGATCTCTTCGGCAACGGATTTACGCCGAGGGCTCTCGAACTTTACGCGGAATCTTCGACAGATTCGAACTCGAGATATTTTAGGTTGATAGACTAAAAATAACTTAATGGCATGTTTTCCAATACAAACCGACAGACCAGTTCAACCTAATAAAAATAAGTACAAAATGTGACTTGAAAAAAACATTCGTACATCGTATTAGGCAGGTATGTATTTTAATTAAAACATGAATCGGTAATCTCAGTTGTATAGGGTGAATCTGATCATTAAACAGGGGTTTGCTTACAACGGGCGCGCGTGGGATCAAGAGCTCTCGGCACCCTGCATCTTGGGTTCAGTTTTCTGGTGCCGGTTCAGATTAGGCCACCGAGAAATATGCCAGAATTTGAACAGCCGGTGCTCGCTCGCATGCGGCACGACGAGTGTAACATCGCTACTACTCATTGTGGCATGTTATTGCAAACCCACATACGTGCTACTGCCGACTATCTGACATTTTATGCCGATGAACCGACCGCGTGTACTTACTGTATTTCAACATACATTACGAAATCTCGTAGCATTGCCGTCATGAATAAAATTTTACAATGAAAATATTTACAAGCTCATTGTTTGTGGTCGCATTTCATTTAAAGGTCAATATAATATGTATCGTTAACTCATTATTTTCTAGTAATAAATTATTATTTTGTGTAAAATATTAAAGTTTAAGGTAATATTAAGTACAGATTATTTTTCTTGAGAAGAAAAGTAAAGACATGTCCTTTTAAGACTATAATTCTAAATAAAAAATGAGAAAGAAGTAGCAAATCTTTTTAACCGATGCGGGAAACTAATGGCGCAGGCGGGGCTTTCGGGGAAATCCGCTTCTTGTTGTCAATACAGGGCAACTGTGATGGTTTCCTACGTTAAGCCTTTATTTCTGAAGAACACTATCTTGGCTTTTATTGTGCACCGCACATCGTTTTAAAAAAATACAAATGCAATTAAATGAAAACAGAAACACAGTCAAATGAAAATTAATAGAAATTTTGTTGATATTCGTTGTTTACAAAATCTCGAGTTGGTGTTTCGCGTATATGGTGTTATGCGTCTAATCTAAAGATTTATGACGGCATAAGTACGAATGCAATGCGCGTATCTATTTATTAATTCACTTAGTTGAAAAAGGAAATAAAATATTATTTTTAAATTAAATAATAAAATAATATTAGGATATGTAAAAAATGTATTATTATGAATCCTAGTTCATCACAACTTACTGAGATTTGTTTTATTGGTAAATCTTAATTGATAGACCCATATCTGAGTACCTACTAGAAACCGGCGGCGCATGGTGCTGTAGTTAAATGAAGGGTGACGATTAGTTCTAACTAATCTACGTTCTGGGTGTGGGGGTTGGCAAATGAAGGGGTTCCCCCCTCTGTGCGGTCCGGTAGTTAGCTGACTGCGACGGCGGGCGGCGTCACCTTGCGGCTTATCGGCCGTCCGGTCACGCTGGCTACCGCTCCAACTCCTCTCACTGCACTACCCTTAACTACCACATGAATTTCTGAATACAAAATCACTATAATATTTAGTGATAACTTTGTTAATTATAAAAATGTATGGTTTTCATCAATATCGTACTACTATTACCACTAACAAATAAGTTCTTAGACAGTGTTCGAGTACAATTATTTTTGTAACTTTTTTAGTTCAAAATAGAACATCTTATTATAAATTTTAGAGGTGACTTTTGAACGAAAATATTTTAGTTTTTAAACCTCAGCCACGAGAGCGAGGTGCAAACTCGGCGTAACGGTTGTAAATCATATCTTCCTCCATTTATATGGACACTTTATTACGACGCCGCCTTCTAAATCAAATGATAAAATGCTTTTTATTTTATATTTCCTCTCGCCATTCGACACATATTGCGGTCTTTTCTATTGATTATTACTATGGATTGATGTCAAACTTTATCAAAAGCTTAGCTAATTATAAATTAACTTCATATATATGCATATAAAGTTTGATGAAGCTAAGCTAATAATGTTATGCTAGTTATGATTGAAAAATATTGCTGGTAATAAAATTAAATAAAAGAAGATGATTTTTGTTTTCATACCTTGTAAGAGCCAAGGTTCTTGACGGAGCAGGCGAGGCGCACGCTCCGCCCGGCAGGCACTGTCACATTCTGAATGACATCTGTGAATTCCGGCTCTTCGACCACTGAAACAAACAACGATAAACACCTTATAAATTGACTGGATGTATAGCTAATATCTCATACTCCGGTCCTTTTCTGTCGGCACCGAGGCATATTCCAAAGATATAAATTTAGATAAATTGGACCGATTTCTCTCCTTAGCCTTATCAAGAAGCTGGCAAGTATTTGCAGTTATGGGGACATTTTTGTCAGAAAATACGATTTGTAATTTTCAAATTATCAAAGCAGAACGCTTTTAAACAAATTGAGTGGGCGATAAGGAATAATGTCGTCGTTTATCAAGCTCTAAGATAGATGGTCGTAGCTATGCGCTACCCATTTTAAATGCGTTTGTCTTCGACTTGCCAAATTGGCGTTCTTTGTTTTCTTCTCACTTCAATATGTACCTACAGTGTACAGATATCAATATATATAGAGCGATGAAAAGGCTAGTATCGATTGATTGTAGAATGTAAGAAAAGTCCGGAAGTCGTATCTTTGTATAGACATGGCTCCTTGCTCTACAGAAGGGTAAGTAAATATTTGTCATTCAGTGAACGGAGTGGCAGTTGAGCGAGGCGAGAATAAGGTACCAATGACATCTGTATTTTACATAATACCATATAATACTACTAATAATAATAATACATCGGCACGTATCGTAAGAAGGTTTCTGTCTTTGCAGCCCTAACCATCGGTAGCCTGGGCCTTGCTTCGCTGCCGACGGTCTTCTAGGTTTAGGTTTTTATAATAATTTACTGTTTTATATGCAAAATTTATACGTTATTGTTAAGACTTGTAAATTTAATTTTATTTAGGTACCTAGTATGTAAGTGCTTAGATGGAATTTTTTTATAAGTTTATATAGTGATGTATATATTTTGTATTCAGTTTGTTTTTGTAAAAACCTAAATTTAAGAAAAATAAATGAATGAGTGAAATACATATAATACCATATAATACCATAAAAAAATAAGTTTTTGCTTGGATTCAATGCTATACAAGACTTAAAACTCTTTTGTGTACTTAAATAACTCTCCAAATAACAAAACTTTAAAATTATTCTGAAATACAACAAAACACGCCAGTGTTGTACTATTTAAACCTAACAATGCCCCAAAATTTTCTATTACTCGTAAACACAAAAAATTATCTGTTTATGTGCGGCTGCCTGCTGTTTGGTGAATAAACTTGTTCAGCAATCGTACGTCTGACTGCCACTTGTTTACATATCAGTCTAGTACACCGATGACAAAATACCTACATTTTGTATCGTACGTTCTTTATGAACACAATAGAATGAAGGATTTTGTTTGAATTTCTTTGTCAGACATAAGAATATTCACATTTACCAAACATTTTTTTGTTATCTTTGCATGGATGATTTTTTGATAAATGATAATTATGTTTTTATCACAGTTGCTCATAAAGTGGATCTTATTAAACCGCTTTTAGGCTCATAATGCAACGTAATACACGCGTGCGATAAAAAAAAATCCAACTAGTGTTGGAAAATAATACGTCATCCCGATATGTCAAATACGTATCTTACTGCTAATGACATATAGTAGATGAAACATTCTTAAGGACATCGTTCAAATCGTACCCAAAAATTAACGTGCCGGCCACAAAAAAAAAATGTTTCTATCTTGTAGAGAATAACATTTTAAATAATGTTTAATAAGGCAACAAAGAGCTACGATGAACCATCGTTGAGTTATTTTACATTGAAAACCCAAAAAATGCATTTTGTAGAGATCCGTTTGACCACTTCTAAGATATTACTACAGAAAATATATAAAAATAAGTAGTAAATGGATAAGTTTTGTCTGTTTTTATTATATTTATATAAATAGGTATATCCAATAACCCTTTCAGAAGTTATAGTGGGATCTTAAAAGTGGTCAAACGGATCCCTATAAAATGCATTTTTTGGGTTTTCAATGTAAAATAACTCAACGATTTTTGATCGTAGCTCTTTGTTGCCTTAGTAAACATTGTTTAAAATGTTATTCTCTACAAGATACAAATAATTTTTATTACTGGCCGGCATTTTTTTTTTGTGGGTATTTTTTGTTAGAAACATGAATCTCCTTTATCTGGGTTATACTGTTTTGATGTATAGAAAAAGGTACCATCCAAAGAGTTTTTAAGCCTTGCTGGCTTAAAAACTCTAAACAAATGAAAAAAACCCTAAAAAAATATTGTATGTCAGACGCTGTATAGGTTAAAAGTCTTTTGCCTAGCCTTTCGGGAGTGTAATTAACAAAAAATAGTAAACATAACCTAAAATTCTTTAAAACTTTTTATTATTAAAATTTTAACAAGTCTTTTTTTTTATTCGCAACTGTGATAAAAAACGTCGTACGATACACGTGTGAATTGATCATTCCATCTCGGCTTTTGCCACGCTCGCGTTCCGCTCGCGCGTCATAAACCGCCTCTATGGAATGATCAACTTTCCACACTTGTATCGCAATGTACTATTCTGAGTCCGCATAATATTGTGACAGATAAATAGGTCACACTTGGTCAGTTTTTAATTTTCTGGCATGGCAACACCTATACTTCCTGATTTTTAACAAATGAAGAAATTAGCATGAAAGCAATAATAATTGTGAATGCAGTAAATCTCTGAAACTTTACATTATTCAATAAATGTCATAGCATAAACAAAATGATACAGTTGAGTGGTTAAAGACAATAGCCCACACCGCGTCGCGGTCCACCTGATTGGCATATATACATCTACTCCGTATTATACATACTTGTGTCTGTTTGTGGGCACAACAGTGGCAGGCAAGGGACCCAAGTGAAGATGAAAGCCGTATTGCGTGTTTGCTCACATGATCGCATTAGCTCTAAGCACGACGCTCAATTTTCTAACCGAATGCTCATGACTAGATGGATGTAATCGCACATACGTCTGTATCTCACTTCAATAGTGTGTTTCTTTAACCATTAATATGTCTGTCGATTTCATTAAATATACCGCTTTGTGTTATATATGTTTGAATGAATCCTTAACGTGACAAAGCGTGATCTACCTACATTTCGCTTGAAAGAGTCAATTTATTCATTTCAGCAAGTCGTAATTTGTTATTATTTCTCTGAATTTTCCGAGCAAGCAAAATGATGAAGAAACTGCAAAAACATTTCATAACGTTTCGTATTAGTATACCTTAACGAAGTACTTTAACAAGTTAAGAAGCTCATGGAGACGTAAACTTCTATTTGTTTCAATAATACCGTACATTAAAATTAACAAGGGTAACGTTGGCAATAATCTTACATACCGAGCGGTGGTTGTTAGGGTATTTAGGGGTTGATTAAGAAACCGCAGACGGCGGCTGTCGTACCTACGAGGGGGTCGGCGGGGGAGAGGGCGCGGTAATCCCTTTGTCACCACAGCAAGACGTTTCTAGCTACATCATGTTTTTACTATTGTTATGACTACCTTCTGCTTCTATGAGAGAAGGTGTATCGTTTCCTTCCTGAATGAAATAGCTGCACCAGGACGATTAGCACACACATTTTTAGATACTTATGGGATTTAGGGTATCAACGGATAATTTCGTTGATACTGTTTAACTATTAAAACCTGTTTTATAGTGTTCTTTTAAATTTTCATTACATCAAAAACTGAGTTATTCTGTTATTAGATTCTTATCAGTCACAATTTTGCACCGAAAAGTATTTATGTTTTAAAGGCGCAAGGTGTAAAAAAGTATAACAATTAGGTATAATTTATTATTATGTTAGTACACAGGTTCAATTTGTATTCCAAAAAAATAACACATACCAACTAACTAAATGACCAACGACGTCCGACATAAATCCATCACAATTTGCCCTCAAACAAATCAAATACTAGTGAGCAATTTAAATAATTACATCGAGATTGAATTGACTTAATATTCCAAAACTAATAATGAACGGGAACGATTCGGGCTCTCCTAACTTGGGAATAATCTCATATTAAAGCTGGCCCTTATGCAAATCAGACGCGGTCACTCGGAAGTCATCAGTGCCGGACGACCGGCAGGCGCGGGCGATCGGCGGTCCTGGAACGGTTCGAACGATCGTCGCCACAAATTGACAGGACCTACGCCACCAAATTGATTACGGCCTCGCAGACACCTCGTTATAATACCGATGACACGCTCTGACAAATAGCGTATCGCTCACCCAGCCTTTTATTTAGTTCCTTTACGTAACATTTTGCTCACACCCAAAAGTTGTCGTTCGCTACGAGAATTGTAAATCTGAATAGATACTCATAGTTTTGTGTGTATTGTATGTTTCATTTTGCATTTTTAAAACAAAATCTGACTGAACTTTTATGAAACTAATCAATTTGAATCACGGAACTTTTTTAACGATGTTTGCTATCTTTTTAACTTATATTTGTTTCCAACTTTTATATAAGACTAATACTGGAAAACCTCCAAATGCAACGAAAGTAATATTGCGTTCCTCCACGCGAACCACTTTCTGAATTTGCAATTCCGTTTTTCCGAACTAATGTTCCTTCCGGAATTTATCTACAAGCAAAGGTACCTCATGCCTCGTTTATATTTATTTAGGTGCTGCGACACTTCATCTATAAAAGACAACAATTATTGTAAGCCTATACTACTACAAATATTAGATTAATCTATATAATTAAAACATGTAAAGCTACTTTCATTTTCAGTTAAGTTCATCCCTTTTACTTTTACCGATTCTTGTTTACGTAAGATGTCTATTTATAATATGATATGCTTCCTGTTTGTGATTTTCTTCAGTAAAGTGACCCGGTACCCACATATTTAAGTTTATACGTCCCTTGTCACAGATGTTGCTAGTAATATTCTCATATACGATCAAATTCTTTTAAGAGATCCTGAGATAAAGAAGATGGCGTCGGGTGTTCGGGCGGTTTCGGACTTTCACATATTTGTATGCTTCACCCTTCGCCGGCCAGAGACGTGACTATTCGAGATACATAAACTCTGAGTGAATACAGAAAATAGAAATAAAGTTACATACGTATTATCTTTTAGTGGACGGATTGTGGAAAACATACGGATAATAGGCATTTTGTTTTATGGGAATTCCTTCTTTGTATATTTTATGGTTTATGCGTTTCGTAATAGAATAAAGATGTTTGTTTCAGTTTCAGAAATGAATAAAAAATTGAGATAAATACTGGTAACTAATGTAACCGACCCAATCGATTCTTGAGTCAACAAATCGAGGAATGAAATAAAAACATCGTCATTGAACACTTGTGAGGGACCCATAATGTTAGCAGTGATCGGGCCACGAACGAACGTCGCGGTCAGTTAGTCGGAAGTGCGGAAGCAGATGTTGACAGCCGCCCGCCCTCGCCGACTTCCCGGCCGCCTGTCAACTGTACTCAACATCAACCTGACGCCTGACACATATACCTATAAGTATTCAATCTTACTATATCATCAATTATATCATCAAATATCATTCATTTATTTATAGTTTTTTCTGCTCTTTATGTAAACATGACGTTATTCTATCCGGTTAAAAATATGTTCCTATCTAATAAGGTGACTAAAAGGCTGCGCTCAACTCTGAATTTCCAAGACAGTAACCCTAAACAAACAAAATTACCGGGCATTCTTTAAGCATTTAAATGGTGAAATTTAAAAGGATCATGTTTGCGTTGTAAGTTATCGAGGCTAATCACTAATTGAAGAAGTGTTTTGAGACTCACAACGTAAGTCGAGAGATCTAATTAAAGCACCTCGCAGCCGCACAGAGCGTCCGCCCTGTACCGCGGTGAGCCACCGCGCGACCGAACCCTAGTCGGAGCCTATTAACACGCCTCCACTCCTATTAGCATTGTCTCCTGGAGGGCGATACTTATCTTTATTTAAATTCACTTCTTGGTAATTGGGTTGACGAGTCGACAACGTGATTTGCATTGATGAAAATTGGCCAGCGTACCTCCTCCCGTAACTTTCTTCGACAACGACGCCTAATTTGCTTTATTGCCTTTGTACGACCGATACCGGTTTTATTGCTCTACAATATTTGTTACGATACTGGAAATATAAAATGAATATAAAAGTGCTTACTATCTTTAAAAAAATTAAAGTATTTTATCTATATCTACCCCGAATATATCACAAATTCATATTTATTGTAGTGGTCCTTTTGGTTTGATTTTTGAACTTTAATATGTTCATAGTAATTGTATGTATAGAGTACTGATGATATTTACTAAGAAAAACACGTCAAGTGGGATGCCCTCTTTTCGTAGGTTGATTTGATCAAATGAATTATGGCACTATAGTGTTATTAGTATACCTACTGTTATGACTTATTCTTTTCAGTCTTATTTGTCTTGCAGACTAATTTATCTTGAATAAATAAATACCAAAAGAAAGGAAAGGAACGTATACAAAAGTTTTGAGAGTACAAAAGTTTTGAGTGCACAAAAGTTTTGATATAACATAACGTTGCGAGCTCACTAACAAACATCAGTCAGACACCGATGCGTAGAGTTCTACGCCGTAGACAACCTCTACGAAGCTACGAACTCTAACAACATGCGGTAAGCTTGTTAAAAATTTATAACTTTAGTTTAAACGCGCAGTCTGATAAATTATACATATTTTATTTGCATAGAAATAGAGCTTTATAAATTAGGAAGTGCGGATGTCACTTGTAGCATTTTTACAGTCAGCTTCATGCGAGTGTACAAAGAGGATGCGCTTGGTTATTTCTCATTAGGGCACACGCGATAAAATCACACAGAGTCGTTGCCTCATTAAAATCTTCTGGTGCGCGCATCTGTAAGCCTTTTGTGAAGGCGATATGCGGCACTCTCGACGCCTTTCGCGTGTCATTTCGGGCACAATACGGTGGCACGCGGCAGGGGAACGACACACAGCGTAATTTTTGCTCTGACATGCTACTGACGCCAAAGCGTACGGTGTTGTTTATCAGGTATTAAACATAATTTGCATGAGTAAACTGGAATTGTAATTTTTATTTAATACCTCTTTTTATTGAGATAAAAAAATATTTCTAAATCTTCTTGTAGTTTATATTTATAAAAAATATATTTAGATTTCTTTTATCTGCTTTCGGTATCCCGTTTTGCATAAAACGTCTATGTATATTCGAACTATAGTTTCTCGCGAACGTAAAGAGTAATAGAAAAACTATGAAATACAATTAAGAAAGTAGTCGTGTAATATCTGTGTTTAGTAATTATTACTTTTCATTTCATCTACCGTCTTAATCTTTTAATAAATAGAGAAGTGGATGCACTATTTTCACGCATCATTTGTGCAAAAGGAAACTTCAATTAATCCACGACAGAAGAAATATGAAATGCCGGATACAAGTTCTAAGATATCCTTTAATTATTATTTAACATAATATTTATAGATCCTTAGTCAGAATTGAAGCAATTATAGAATTGGAAACCAGATCTGCAATACGGTTTCTTAGATGTTGGTTAATTCAATACCTAGCTCATTGCTAGTCAATACCTAGTTCACTCATCGATTGCTTGAAACACCTTTGAAGTTATCTTTGAATAGCAATACTGCGCGTTAATGGTGTCGAGAAAAGTCTGTTCATTTCAATTTAGTTAAGTTTCAATTAATTTTCAAGAAGTTATCTATACATATAAAATGCCAAAACCGCTAATCGTAGAGACCTGAAAATGTCGCGGGCAAAAGCTAGTGTTTCTTCAAATGTTTGGTACTTATTTAAAAACTTTTTCTACGTGTTGTTTTATGTTCACTGTCGCGACAGATCGACTGATAGTCGTGCGAGAATTAATATTTAGCAGAAGTTACAAGAAAAAATCTTTTTCTTTTAATATTTTTATTATTTTGATAGGTAAAAATGTTGTGAACTTAGCAGCACGTAACAGGAAGACGGCGTCAGTGAGTCTACGGGTGCAGGATGCGGGTCACGACTGTTTCACATACCTAACTATACACTTGCGGCTTGCGGTGCCAACCACCACTGTACTATATCACAAACAGATACGACGCAGATTCTTATAGTATGGTACGAACAAGTGACACCTATTTCCTATTAATATTATACAACTAGCGACCCGTCCCGGCTTCGCACGGCTATATTATGCATGTAGGTACTATACATATAAACCTTCCACTAGAATCACTCTCCCCCGAATACTGAAAGGCTACTTAATCTTAAGTGGCGCTTAAATTGAAATTTAAGTGTAGGCTTCAATAGAAAACATACACTTAAAGTCAATTTAAACGTCACTTAAGATTAAGTAGCCTTTCAGTATTCGGGGGTCTATCTATTAAAAAAATCCGCATCAAAATCCGTTGCGTAGTTTTAAAGATTTAAGCATACATAAGGATGTAGGGACAGAGAAAGCGACTTCGTTTTATACTGTGTAGTGATAGTGATAACAATTTATTGAAATGTTAGGAATGCTCAGAATGCTTTGTGTTAAATAGTTCAGTTTATGTTGCGGAACCATGCATCGACATTATCATTGTAACAAATACTTACTGATTCTAAAAATAAATTTATTTATAAATAACTACAAGTAAAATAAATATGGTTACTTTCACTTTTTACCATGTGCGACGAATATTATGCCATCCATCTTACATGACTGAGCAGTATTAACCCCGCATAGAATCTTTTGTGAGATCCGTAGTATGTTGATAGTCAACGCAACTTTAGAGTAAAGGAATGTGTAATAGGTAGGTATAGCCGGTGAGTGCAGTTACGTATTCTGTCGTCGGCAGTGGATCGTTATCTGTTTCCACTAAAGGAAACTGGCTTTTCCACGAAAGAACCACCCCAACGGTTTCAACATCCCCCTTCGCCCGAGTCGACTTCTCCTTTTTGCGTTATTTCATTTTTCTTTGCTAACGTGCACCTGCTAGTTAGCTGCCTGAGGCTTGCATTGCTCTTTCTTCAACTCTTTATCGCGTCAAGAACACTACATGAAACGATTTGCGCTAAAATCATATATTTACAATGCCAACCGAACTGTAGGTATTCCTAAACGCGAATGGCGTAAAAATTTCATGAGACTGATACTGAAATACAAAACACGAGGGTGGCTATGAAGTTTAATGGTAGATGTTGGTACAAAGAATGAGCTCAGGAAAAGCGCTTGAACACAGTTTCCTTGATACATTTGTATTCTTTACAGACAAGCAATCAATATCCGTTGAACACCGAGAGTATGGACAGGCTTGTCCTATGCCAAACAATCATTTTTCTTGGTGTATATGCTACTGGCTTTTTTGTCGGCAAAATATTTTGTCATTATCTCATCTGATTGATTTTTAGTCATGGTTCTCTCTTAAATGTGTTTAGTTTTTAGGTGTACCAAATTATTATTAGTTAAAAAGTTCGTAAATAAGTTTGTCTTAAAAAAATATTGAACAACATTTGAAGTGGTGTTTCGATCGATATTGTACCTTTAATAGCCATAAGTACCAAGTCGTATATTGTTGGCAAAAATACGTAGCAGCAGCAGCATCAGCAGCGAGGCAATAAATGATATTCTTGTATCGCGAAAAAATAAAGCTGGTTGCGCTGTCACGCGTATGAAATAAAATAACAACGGCAACATGGTGCGGATGGGGCTTGATACATATTTGAATATATTACCGAACACGAAGATAATACTAGCGACATCATATACCTACTTATTCATAACGCCACCTCAGTACTGTGAATGAATACGTAATACATGCCGGTTCAAATGTGACACACCAGTCAATGACTCAGAGCTTGTTTGGAACGAATTATTGCTCGTTATCAAATTAATAAAGTAATATTCATCGTTTTTAATTTTAAAATGAAGATTTTAATTCAGTCAAATAACTTAATGTTTAACCAGGACCACTTTGAACTACCAATCATTTCACCATCTCAGTAGTTAATAGTCTGCGTCAATAAAAGTGAAATTCTTCAATTACATCGGCATCGCCGATCGTAGTGAATGAAAAGCAACTTAAGTTCGCTTTGAAACGAGTAAATCATAGTGTAAACTGAATTATAAATTCTCTGATTTAATTATTATATCGATGCACATTTCTATGCTTTTATTTTATGAGATTTCATTACTTCGAAAATTTCGATTCGTACCTATTTTCGATAATAATTTTAATGCGACTAATAGAGGACGGGCAAAGGGCTGGCTCGTACCTCGGACAACGGATAAGCATCGCCATCCAACGTGGTAACGTTGCCAGCCTTTTGGGCACAGTTCCTAGGACTTTTAATTTAGTATAAGTAAAGTAGGTAGTTTATTTAATTAATTTGTTATTTAGTAAAATATAGTTACTTGTTCATTTGCAAAGAAAATAAAGTGTATCTCATAGAGGACGTGTCGCAAAAGTTTTTGTTGGACTGCCACCGTCTTCCTACCTACATTCGCAGATCCCTGTTTATCTAGGGCTCTTTGAGTCAGGAGCGTATGGGTATCTTCGCGTATAACGTGCTACGTCTTAGACCGCATAGTCACTTACCATCGTGTGAGACGCTCACCTATTTATTATTTATAAAAAAAACGTTCGAAACAAACTGTTTACGTTTGTAACAAACAGTGATGTAGTACGTTTGTCATGAGTTCGAGAGGCGTTCACACTTGGTCCCGATTTCCTGTAAACACATCCATTGTGTCGCGACACGTTTTGGCAACTCTTCCCTTGCCTCTACCTAGTTACGAGTCAAAAGCGACTTTTGTTTATTTATTTGTACATTTAATCAAATGAAAATCATACGCTGTCATATATGTAGATTTTATCGTCAAAGTTGTATATCTTCCAAAAAACAAATAAATGACTCACATACCGCCATGACCAGTAGTGTGATTGCTAATTAGAAAAATACCTAGTTGCATTTATTTAGTATTACTAGATTCAATGCCTAATGTAGACATTGTTATACGTATGAACAACAAACAACAACAAATCAACAAGTTCCTAATATCGGTCGAAGTGAAAGCCCTCGAATGGAGTACGTCAATGAATAGTCTCTAAGCTGTGAAGATTAGACATAGCTGACACCTCGTGTCGTTCTTGAGAAGAGTGCTCTCAAAGCTCGCACTCTCCATCTCAAACATGCAGATTATGTATACCTACTAAGGAGTAAATTAAACAATAGAGTTACATGGAATATTGAGATAATATTATATTTGTAGTTGCCCAATGAATTAATTAAAAAAATATCCATTAATCCTGATACATATTTAATAAGAACTTGAAAGTGTTAAATAAGAATTTATCCCAGTACAAAGCGAGCCGAATAATTAGAAATGTTCAGAGGCAGCGTCCGCAAGTGATTGATGTAGTGGAAGCAGAGTGCGCTCCTAACCAAACCCTCCGCAGCGACAACTTGGAGACATTAAGAATATTTAAATTGTAAATTGCCCCCTGCACTGAATACCTATTTGGGCTCAAAGTTTGGCCTTTTATACAACCGGAAACTTACAAACTCTGTTAAATAAGCATGCATATTTGTTGGAATAAAATATTTGTTTGTTTATTTTTTGCATTACAATTTCATAACAATTTAGTATTTCATGAAATTTTCGTATCATAACACAATAAACTGGAATACGGCATACATTCCATACGTACATTTAAATAAAAAAGCTTTCTTCTCAATAAGTCGGGAAACTAAATTTCAACGGAGAGAGCACGAACAAATGGAGCAAAAAGACAACAACGCAGATAACAATAAGACTCGCAGATGGGCGACTGTAACATGAATATAACAAACTAAAGAACAGTACTGATTGAATCATCCGCTGTTCTTTGTCATAAATCCGACAACGGGCGGCCATCTAACAATGCGTCCTGAAATCGTTCCATTTCTCATTTTGTTACACTCCCCTTTAATCTCGCATCCGTAGAAAAGTGGATCAGCGCTGCAAAGGGCATTGCAATGCCGACTGTGCTCGCAGACACGATTCTGATTAATCTATTGTGAAAGTATGTATTAGCTGATCCTGCTTACTTTTCAAATTACTTGGAGAATTCGTAGAATATCTGGATCAAAATGGCATTTATTCACCAAACCATGTCAATTTACTAACAATTTTTGAATTGAAAATAGATTAGACGAATACTTAGTGTAACAAATTCATAGTGAAATGATAACCGTCTACGAAAACGCCACTGTCTATAAAAAGCTGTTTAACGCTCAAATGTCTAGTTAAACATTTATAAGTCTCATAAAAATCCGGGCAAGTGTTTTCACGACATAATGAGGGCAGATGGGTGGCCATTGGCGAAAACAGTATTCCCAGTGTGACCACTCCGCCCGCCTTGTCAGCGTCCGCTCACAAAATCAGGGGCTTTTATTTTCTCTAACTAATTTGAGGTCACTTCTCGGCCGGTTTGTTCTCTGCTGAAATTCGAAAACTAGTTTATCTTAAATGAGTTCTTCAAGTTTATTTTCAATTCTCCACACATTCTTGTTTTTCAATACACTGTCGCAGTATTTTTGATTGTTAATTAACAACCGCGTACGTGATATAATATGTAATAAACGCAAAATCCACTTTAAATCAGTAATAATACTGGAGCCTTAAGGGACAGATATTTCAAAAATCCAGCTCATAAATAAAGCTGAACGAAACAACACGCGAATTTCACATAATTGTATAATTCCTGTAAGGAGAAAGCGAAAATCCCAGACAACCGAGATTACATCCGTTAACCGACTGATCCCGGGACGGAAGAAAACAGAATGTCTCGCGACTTGGATAATGTTAAATTTATTGCAACGCTAAAATGTTTACGGATATCGCACGGAAACGAAACGCCCCGAGGACGGCGAGTTCTACTCACCCTTGTAAACACGTTTTATTGGCTTTATAATATGTTTTACGCGTGACGTTTTACAAACGATCCCCGAGGAGCGTCGAATTATTTTTACGGCACGTACTCGCACGCCGCGCCGCGTGAAAACATTGGAAAATTCAGTACACGAGGGATTTTGTAATTACATCTCTTAAACAAACAGCTTCTGTTCTCGCAATGGAAACCGAATGTAGGATTAACGGCATTTTAATTGTGCACCGACCACGGAATACACACGAAAAAACATCGCTACATTGGAGTTTAAATAAATTGCTCCCTCCTGAACATGAGTGTTAATTTGTGAAATCACAGAGTAAAATATTTGTTGTAGGTATGGAGGTCGGAATGTGGCGCAGTGGAACAATTGCAGAGCGTAATACCAGTCAACCGCTTGATGAAGGTCCGGTCGCACCCATCCGCCCTTCCCTCGCGCCTACCGCTCTTCGCCTTGCTGTCAACCTTCTTGACACACCTTCTACAATATAAGTGGGTACTAGTACGAGTAGAGTTTCTAAATACATAAGTTCCCTGGTCACTAGTGCACCCACCTACTTATAATATTCACATAGTATGAGTATTCTTTACTTTCGTTATCATAAAGATCAATAAGAACTTTACCAATTATCTTTCTTAAAAACTTGAATTCCCGAGAGTAGAATGTAAACGAAAAAGTGTCTGTCATTTCCAAGGAACCACATTGATATTAAGGTAAAGAGCTGTTTATATAAATGCAAAACAGATCGGCAGCTTGTCAGATCGGCTCAATGTAGATCCCGCAGATCGAATATGGATTTAGCCGTCCTTATTCCGTCCGCTTCACGTCACCCTCCCTGTAGGTAGGTAGATCTCTCTCTATAGACGAGGTTGGACAGCCAAAAAATAATCTCTCCCCAAAACCAAATTTGAACGAGAACAGGTAGCGTATTACGTAAAAAGACTTACCAATTGGTAATATTTTCATCAATATTCTGAATCTTTTAAATCGAATGAAGTACAATAATGTACCGAACGATTTCTTAGGATTTCCATCTGTGACTGCGGTTGCATTCAATCGAAAGCATATTTGAACTTTCATCTAAACGTTGACCTCAAGTTTGATCCTACTAAAACTACACAAATAGTTTAATACGTAAAAACATTAATTCTATCCAAAAGTTCGTTTAAGTTTTATTTATTTGGCTCTTTTTTGCTTGTCCAACCTTACCGACATTTTTTTTTTAATTTTGCCGCAATGAAGTAAGAATATGTTCTTTATTCAGCCTGCAGCGCATAAATAATTAAGGAAACGTTCGACGCAGCCTGCCCTGCCCCGGCATCAGCATCTGTAAAGTAAAGATATCCGAGTAGCTAATTAGGATATTTAAGTAAAGATATCCGAGTAGCTAATTAGGGACAAACTAACTGCCACCAAAAGGGCCAGGGAGGTCAGTGATGAAAAGGCCGGTGACTCATCCAAGAGGCCGAACCTCAACAGATCGTTCAGGGACGCCCTCAACGGATGCAGGATGGCGGTCATCACTGACAACTTCCCGGCCACACAGGTCACCAATGACGACGTCGGACCGATCGTCAACGCCCTCTGGCAGATGATGGTCGGTTACCCGGATCCGCTGCCTAGATTCAACGTCGGGGCAGTCAACGCGGGGGCACTACATGTTTTCTGCGAGGATCAAAGGTCGGCAGATTGGCTAGCAGGGATCACCGGGAGGACGATCAGTGGCCTTACACTTAAAGTGATAAGCGCCAAAGATCTGCCGAAACCGGTGAAGATGGCGTGGAAGTCGAAGAACGTCTGGGTCACAGACCTGCCCAGCGTTCTGTCGATGCTACAGCGCCTTAACCCCGAGCTGAAGACTGGCGACTGGAAGGTGGTGGACACTACAGTGGAGGCGACCAGTGTCCGAAGGATTGTCCTTATGGATAAGACTTCGGCCGACTTCATAAAATCAAAGGACTACTGCCTCTACGCTGGCGTCGACAAGGGCTACTTCAAGCTCCTTGAAGATAGCGAAGACAAAGATGAGGATAAGGGCGACGCCAGCGTTGGGGCAGTGGTCCCGCCACTTGCTCCACAGGTGCTGCTGAGCGACGCAAGGCAACGAGACGAGCCGCCCCAGGACATCATCGGGGACAGTCCAGTCCCTTCTCCGGCCACTTCACAGCGTACCGATGATGTGTTGGGCGACTTATACGACCTTAACCTGTCGTCTCCGCTCTCGCAGACGGAGGCGATGGAGGGGGCTAAGGACGCAGGCGGCAGTCAATAGACTGCCGATACCCTCCATTTTCACAAGAAAAAAAATGGCGGGACTCAGGTGTGTACAAATTAACTTACATCACTGTAAAGCGGCGATGGCCCTCTTGGGGCGTCACCTTAAAGGACATAATTTTGATATTGCCTTGATACAGGACCCATACATGACTAAGGGTGTTGTCTCAGGTTTAGGTAGAGAGGGATCTATTTTCCACTGTACTAATGAGGGTGTGAGGGCATGCGTTTATGTCAGAAATGGCATAGACGCTATGCCCTTACACGATCTTTGTTCTAGGGACCTTACAGCGGTCAAGGTCTATACGGGGGGAGGGCGAAGTCGGAGGGCGGTTGTACTGGCCTCTGTTTACCTCGCCTACCCGAATGAAGAACGGCCCACTAGCATGAGGGCGATGAAGGAACTTGTCGAGTTCTGCGGCCGGGAGAACCTGGAGCTAGTGATGGGTTGCGATGCGAATGCCCACCACATCACCTGGGGGAGCTCGGACACTAATGGTAGAGGGGAGGAACTTTTCGAATATCTGGTAAGCTCTTCACTTCATTTACTAAATAAGGGCAATGCTCCCACCTTTGTGGAGGCTAGGCGATCGGAAGTAATTGATGTAACTATGGCCACTAATGGTATTTATAGGAGAATTACTAACTGGCGTGTGTCTGACGAAGTTAGTGGTTCTGATCACAGGTATATCTGCTTTAGATACGATACAGAGGACTCCACTCCAAGTGTACGAAGAAGAAATCCCAGACACACTAACTGGGATGCGTACATTAAGGAATTAAAAAATGAGTTAGGATCAGTTAAAGGCAAATTGAACTCTACGGTTGACATTGAACTTGAGGCTGAGCGGGTTGACCGGGCCATTAAAACGGCATGGTATACAAACTGCCCAGAGAAAGCAGTGAAAGGAACTAAGGTTCCGTGGTGGACGCCAGAATTAGAAAAGAAAAGACAGGCGACTCGCCGCATCTTTAACGACGCCAAGTCCAAGAGATGTTTCAAAGATTACTCGCGAGCGCTTACCGAATACAATCTGGCCGTTCGCAAGGAACGAAGGAAATCATGGCAATCTCACTGTAAGGACATTAATTCTGTTCCTGAAAGTTCAAGATTGATAAAGGCAATGACTGTGAGTAGAAGTAACACTCTAAATGCTGTTAGAACCAATGACGGGAAACTAACAGAATCTGGTAAAGAAACCCTAAGGATCATGATGGAAACACATTTTCCCGATTGTAATATTCATGATAATTCTGGCACTGATGATCCCATGTCCGTAGAGGAGCAAAATCTGCGAACTACAAAAGCGGACTGGGATATTGCAAAAAAGGTAGTAGAGGAAAGAAAACTGAGTTGGGTATTGCAAAACTTTCAACCATTTAAATCACCAGGTCCGGACGGCATATACCCGATACTACTACAAAAAGGTCTTCTCACACTAGGCCCGCACCTGATGCGGCTTTTTAAGGCCTGCATAGCCTTTGGATACATTCCAAAGATATGGAGGGAGGTTAAGGTAACATACATTCCGAAACCAGGGAAGGACAGCTATGAAGAGGCCAAATCATTTCGTCCGATAAGTCTCTCGTCTTTCCTACTAAAAACCCTGGAGAAATTGGTAGATCAATACATAAGGGATGGGCCTCTCACAAAGAAACCGTTTCACAAGCTACAATGTGCCTACCAAACCGGGAAATCAACCGAAACCGCGTTGCACCATGTAGTCACGAGAGCAGAGAATGCTATTGACGGTCAAGAGATTTGTGCGGCTGCGTTCCTGGACATTGAGGGGGCATTTGACCGCACAACTTTCGAATCGATCATGAAAGCCGCCAAAGAACACGGCATTGACCCTACCCTCTGTAAATGGATTGACTTCATGCTGAGGGGCAGGAGAATAAGGTCATTTCTATTAGGAGATGAAATTCACGCCACAACAACAAAAGGATGCCCTCAAGGAGGGGTATTGTCACCTACACTGTGGTGTCTGGTAGTAGACTCCCTCCTAACCAAACTGAACAGAGGGGCATGCTACGCTGTGGGATATGCAGATGACATAGTTGTCATGATCAATGGTAGATTTCCGGAAATTGTCTCGGATCTTCTGCAACAGGCTTTGAAGGACGTGGAGGAATGGTGTGTTGAAAACCATCTCACCATAAATCCCAACAAAACTACGATTCTTCCTTTTACAAGAAAGAAGAGGTTGAGCAGTTTGAAGAAATTGCTTTTATTTGACACAGAGTTAGAATGGTCGACCAACGTGAAATACCTTGGCATGACCTTAGACAAGGAGCTCACATGGAATCTGCATGCCAAGAAGGCGACAGAAAAAGCTATGAGGGCCTTCAACATGTGTAGATCGGCGTATGGCAAAACCTGGGGTCTGAAGCCTAGGGTACTGTACTTCATCTACACTACTATGGTTCGCCCAATTTTAACCTACGGCAGTGTTGTATGGTGGACCAGAACCAAACTAACATCATGCGTAAAGGAATTAGGCAAACTACAAAGGATGGCCACCATGGCTATCACAGGAGCGTTTAAGTCCACGCCTACGAAGGCGTTAGATATAATTCTAAACTTAACCCCTCTTCACATCTTCATACAACAGGAGGCAATTAAAACCTTATACAGACTAAAAACGGCAGGCGCTTTTAACTGCAATAGGCCCACAACGAGGCATACAAAAATGGAGCTTAATGATGAGCTTCAAAGGAAGATAAATATGATTAGCGACGTTATGCCGTGTGTCAAAATCTTCAAAAGAAACTTTAAAATACATGTCCCCACAAGGGAAGACTGGACACAGGAACTGCGCTCACCAGACGCAGACTGCCTCATTTGGTACACAGACGGTTCGAAAACTGAGTCTGGTACTGGAGCAGGTATTTACTCAGAATCTTTACAACTGTGGAGTAGTTTGGGTCAATACACTACGGTCTTTCAGGCAGAGATGTATGCAATCATAGCATGCGCAGAGGAAAATCTGAAAATGAGTGTAGAGAACAAGACTATCTACATTCTTAGCGACAGTCAAGCGTCACTAAAGGCCTTAAATTCCTGCAAGGTCAACTCGAAATTGGTCCTGAATGCGGTGAAAACCCTGAACAAGTTGGGCCGCAGGAACAAGCTGCGACTACTATGGGTCCCAGGCCATGTAGGAATAACAGGAAATGAGAAAGCTGATGAGCTAGCAAGGACAGGATCGGCAAGTGCTATGCTTGGACCTGAACCATGTATGGGCCTACCAGCATGCACAATCATTAAGGCCGTAAAGGATTACGCTGATCAGAAACACACGCAAGAGTGGGAAATCAGTCAAGGGTTGCTACATTCGAGGAAATTCATAGGTAGCAGCACCAGAGGGGCTTCTAAATTTATATTGAACAACAGCAGAAGCAAAGCACGAGCTGTGGTTGGTGCCTTGACAGGACATTACGGAACCAATGACATGCTTTTGAAAATGAAGTTAACTTCAAATAATGACTGCAGAGCCTGCGGTGATGTCAGGGAAACTATGGAGCACGTACTGTGTGAATGCGACGTCTTAGCAGCGAAGCGTATGAGCCTCCTTGGGAATGCGTATCCCAAACCGGAGGAATATAGGTTTCTTCCTCTGAGTGGGATCACCGCGTTAATCGACCACTTCTTCAAAGAGTAAGAAACATCAAGGTAGGGGTAAGCACAAAAGATCCCATTGGGTCGAAGTGTTGCTGGCAATTTTGTCAGCCCCCATTATATAAGATAAGATAGGATATTCTGAAAGGACATGTTTTTTTCTTTAATTACAAAAAAGTATGAAATACGAATGACCTTTATCGTCTTCTAAAACATAATATCAGCATTAGAAAAACAATAATCAAAATACAACTCAGTTGTAGAAGATATCAGTAGGTATATAGAAATTGGCAAATAGGAATGAATTCTGAATGTAGTTCTACTATTATGTCGATAAACTGAATTATTCGCTTTCAAGTAGTGGTCCCGCGCTTTCAGAACTATCTCAAATCCAGACGTTGCACACATTAACTAGTTTTGTGAGAACGAAGTCTGCCTCTTAATTTGTATTCGGCCCTCGGACAGCCGGGAAGAGCGGGAGTGTGCTCCTTTTGTAGCTTCAGAAACCAATTTGTATACCAGTAAGAAAATTAAAAACTTTTGGATGTTTTCGCATTTACCTTCTAACGTAATAAAAGCTTTTAATCTGGAAGAAATGTTGGATGAAATCGTTTAGATACCTACAGATTTTATTTTATTTATATTCTTTTTCATCGTTTATCGATTAGTTATAAACGAGTAGGTATACTTATTGCCTGATTCTGATGTGGCATTAGAACAAATGCTAGCAGATTTAATAAGAACATATTAGAAATAAGTTTTATACTCTTATTTTTGTTTAATTCAAGTATAATTTTAACGTAAAGATTTTGATCCTCACCAATACTGCATACTAATCGAGCGAAGATGAGGTTAAAATGTTTGTAATTAAGAGGGAGACAATGTTCAAAGAAATTAACTTTTATAACATACCGAAAGGCGAAGAATTCGAGAATTAAACGGAAAGTGACGTTAAGACAGATGTTAAGAACCGGAACAATAATTAAGAGGCTGTCGTCGGTTCGAAACCGCGTCGTCGTCGGCGAGATTTAATTAGTGAGGGAACAATCCTTGGAGCGTTCGCTGCTCGCCCACAGCCCACACTGATGCCGCACCGCCGCCGCCGCCGTAGCAATGTCCGAACATTACCTACATCCCACCCCTGAAAGGGAGGTACGAGTAATACTTTTTTGCTAAAAGTAGATATAATATTCCTATTATATCATAAAAATACAAAAATCCATTACTATTACAATTAACTAAAGAAGAAAAGACGGAATATGACAGTGTCGGTGGATTGTGTTATTAAAATGTGATATGTTTCACAAAAAGAGTCCGATAATACGACACGTCTGGGACTGGTAAATCCGATTTTCCTATCTCCCCATATTTGTATTCGAATCCCGATCCATCTAATATTTCCTTCCAACTCCGCCGACGCTATCTGCGTTCCTTCCTGACACTGAATCTAATCGGAATAGATATTAAAACTTTTCTTAGAATCGTGTCCTTTTTATATACGCTATTTATTATACAGTTTTCATTATTTTTTGACATGAAGATGTAAATAGGTATATTGAAATTGAAATTGAATTTGTTTATTTCAGACATACGTCCATAACTTAAGACCTAATGTTAGTATGAAATTAAACATAAATTAAAAAATAATAATTTAAAATCAGTGACCAGTGTGGAGTCTCAGCCAATGACGTAGCATTGACCGGAGTCCCACCGGTCCTTGAAAACATTCAGGAGACTGTTGGTAGTGGAATGGAGCCGAGCGAGCGCAGAGGCCGATCGCTTTCTAATTATGGCATAAAAGTCATCAGTGTGCACCTCCACGACAGCCCCAACAGTATCCTGAATGCATTATTATATTGGACACGCAGGTCGCTGTATGTTCGCTGAGTGTAGCAGGTCCAAAGGCTGCACGTGTAGAATGATTGACAGAATGCTTTAAAAAGGGTTTTTTTTAAGTTAACAACTTAAAATTAAACTATATGTATACTAACTACAGTTTTCTATTCATTTTTGTCATTACTGTAGAATGATGAAATTTACCTTTCTGCAGCCTATGTAACTGTTTTGTAACCAGTCACAAAAGAAGAAGATTTTCTCCTTTCACGTAACCAGTAACAAAATCGTAAAATATTGAAATGGACTTTGAAATGAAATGTACAAATTGTGTGGGATTAAAAAGCTCCGGGCAGCTTGACTTAACATAAAAGTTTACCAATTTTTTTTTTTTTTTTTTTTTATATATGATAGGTCAGCGTTTGACCACTATCACACCTGCCTGATGGTAGGTGACGATGCGGCCTAAGATGTAACACGCCTTCCTAGAAGATACCTATTCACTCGCGACTTGAAGACCCCCAAATTGTACACGTCAGGAAAGACAGACGCAGGCAACCGATTCCATTCCCTTGCAGTACGAATAAGGAATGACAAAGCAAAGCGCTTAGTGCGAACGTGTGGTAAGACCACCATGAATCGGTGCCGCACACCAGTCTGCCTGGTTGTATGACGAAAGAATGGAGATGATAAGATTAGGTCGATGTTAAGATTAGGTTAGGAATTAACCGTTATATTGCCCTTTTTAAACTAGAATATCGTACTATTAAATAAATAGTGAAAAGAGTGATGTTTGATAAAATAAAGCTTCTGAGATAAGATGCGACGACAACGTGCTCTGACAACGTATTCTGAAGGCACTCCTAGCCCTGTGGCTCGGCTTTACGGGAGTTCCAAGGAGAAAGCAATAAAAAATGGTACTTTGATCAGGTTTATAAGAATCACTTACATGTCACATTTATACATGTTTTTAACAGAATTCAATACAAGAAGGCGATTTTAAATTCTTTAATTTACGCCGCGCCTGCCTGTACTCTCGCATACGAAGTACGATTTAGATGATCCTTATGTTGGTTTTTTTTTAATATACTGTCTTTTCTGCTGTTAAAGTTTTAGATTTGGTTTATTTGACTACCCGACTTCAGATTACATGAATTTAATTAAAAACGAAAAGTATTCGATTTAGTACATATCCACAAAAATCAGTGACAGACAAGTTAAAGAACCTGCTGATGTGATTATTATTTTATCGGTCACGAATTTAAAATAAATAAATATTGTAGGACATAACACACAGGCCATGCCACTAGGCTTGTGTTGTGGTGAACAGACAACGTATAGGTAGAATACATATTCTTTTTTGTAAATACCTACATACTTATTATACACAAAGAAACAGGCACACCACAACAAATATTTGTTTACATAGAAACAACCTACACACAAATAACTTTCGACGGCGGGAATCACAGGGGTGATAGCCCACCGCGCCGTAGAATTCGTCAATGAACGGCATGTCCAACAAAAAGTAAGCAAGTTAATAAAGCTGTTCCACTCATGTACTCGTAGGTATATCCGGAACCAGAGAGAGCAATGAAGATAACTCTATTTCCTCTTGTACTCAACTGGCCACACTAATAGTTCGCAATAGAGCGTTCAAGGTGTTATAAAAGACGCATGTAAACATTACTAGAGTCCACTCAATACAAACACAAATATGTTGACAACACAAAAAGTTGGTAAGTAAGTACCTCAGTCGACGTGTATCCCGTCTTATCTAATTTATTTAACTGTTAGCGGGGCCACATCGAAAACAAGTTCCTCGTATGTTAGAACATTTCTATTTGCTTTACTAGGTATATTGACTGTAACTAAGTATCTAACTTTGTTTGAGACAATATTTTGGCCTGGTCGATATAATTAAGTAACTGCCTAGGTATATTATCATAGCTTGAGAAATAAAATTATCGCCTGTAATTGAATTATTTTAGGTTTAATAATTTCCGTTCTCATTTTAAGAAACTCTACTAACTCTTTGTACTATGTCAAACTTGCCTCTATATAAGTATTTAGTATAAATTGTTAATCTAAAAAATATAAAACATTTCCACGACCAAGAGCTTCTACTGCACATTTACTTTTCTTTATCCGGAATCCTTTCAACTTGACCCTCCAGATTTCGTAATCTCCCTTTCAAAACAAATTCACAAAAATTACAAGACTGCTAAAACCGGATAAGTGGACGCCTACAGGTAAAGAAAAACATACAATGTATATATGTTATATTAATGTTCTTTCTGATATATGTCTTCGTTTTAACATAGGTACATACTTTCTTATGGGACGATACACAAAGAGAAGCCGAATGAATATCAATGAGGCGCACATAAAAGAGAGCAAAAGAAACTATTTTAATCTAAACAAGAAGAAATATCACAAGTTATGTGTATAGAGTCGGGAGGAGCATAAAATATTTATCAAAAGACTCCTGACTGCGTTCGTGTCTCGGGGGACCACCACGTCTCCGACAACACTCCCCACTACTTAGCACCTTTGAATAACGATTTACTCCACGTCACTTGTGACAAAACTTCCATCCAAACATAACAATACACCCGTCCACCATTTACTAAATAGGTACTTACCTTTATGTACAATTACTAAATTAAGCTTTTTAGCATTATTTTCAAATGATTGTGATACTGCGCTGTGCAACTGTAGGTACATAGGTACGTCATATTTTATCAACAATAGATATACCTACAAAATATATTTCAGAAGCAATTTGGATACGTGCGATTTTGTTTCAATTTAAAAGCTGAGAGCCGGAAAAACGGTGCATCAGAGCGATAAATGCTCGGTACTCTTGCTTTGTACGCAACTGTTTGGCTGAGTGAATCGACCATGTTTCACTTGTTCAAACAACCCGTGACTACAGTTAAATAAATTATACAATCGCTATTCCTATAACAATTATAAAGGAAAAGTGAGTAAGTGCAATTCAAGCACGGCACTATGATTTCAAAACTACCTCACTGATTAAACTGAAGCTAAGTTATTGTCAAAGAACCGTCCCATTTCAGAGAGGAAGAGTAAGTTATTGTGCGATGTCTCATCGTTAGTTCGATGAGTACCGTTTACGTTCCGATGGACGCGAAGATGTTATAAACTTGGAGGAGGTGTACTACCTCTACCCGTACCCAACCTTCTCTATACTTACCTACTTGTTCGAGTGTTAATTACCTATAGTTAGCTATGAGGGTAGTTTAAAAGTTATAATCGTAGAAGTCGTAGTCGTAATACGCTTTCGCTATTATAGCTATCCGTTTTGTATTACTGGGAATGTTCAGATTTGACTGCGACTAATAAGTAATTTAATTAAAATCAATTTAATCAATGAAGTTAATACTACTATTTAGGTAGATAAATGTTTAAAAAACTCGATCACTCGAATCTCTTTCGTAGCTCGTGTAAATGTTTGTTGAGGTGTACGATAAGTATCAACCCTCGGCTCGCTGAAGGATCAACTTCGAACTTTTTAATTAGTTAACGACAATATTCGAGTTCCTTTGAATCTTCGCATCGTCGTTTAAGTTACACCTTATCAAAATAACATTTTGTGTTTTGACTTTATTATTGAAAGCTAGCGTAGTTTTTTGTAGTAAATTGTTAAGACAAAGTTAAATATATAATAGGTAATTAAAAAACTATTAATATTTATGGGCAAGTGCTTAATTGTTTCAGGAAAACACTATGCTTAGATACCGATATAAGAGAACAGTGGCGCGCGGCGTGTCCGTGAATGAATGGCCATTGAAAAGTCATCAGTTATGTAGGGCGTATCGTCCTGCGCCATGTGGCCGGCTCACGCCGCTTCCCTGAGTAATTTTTCCGAGAGCAATTTTCCACAATTTCCCAAATAACCATCAACGTTGCCCCTCGCCCTTTATTCAAAGGGAACAAAACGCAAACGGTTGAAAATGTGATCGCAGATTTATGCACACGGGTAAACATGCGTGTTTATTGTTTGACATGATCATACGTTTAGATTTGTTTGATACATCACATACAGTATACAGACAGGTACTTGTATACATATTTGTATACCTATTATTAATAATTCATCTCTACGTAGCGTGGCAGAGTTTAATCACTTTATTTATACTCATGTTTTATTACAACTAAATATCAAATAGGTGTCTACGAATCATAAGAATATATTCATAAACTTCTTATTTCACTGCGTGCAATAAATAATAAATGCTTTTTATGTTAATTCCTCTCTCTCTACTCACTCATCGAACTCTAGTTCAAATAACATGCATTTCGATCTATGCGAATTCAAATTGGCATGCAACAAACCACACTATTCGAATGCATGGAGCCATTATATAAGAGCCATGAAACCGCAGAAACTAAAAGCCTTCAATAAAAATGGTCAAAGCACTCTGCAGTCTGAACTGAGCTGAAATTTATGCAAATTGACTGAAATGTATTGATAGCACTGAAAAAAAATGTATCTTTTTCGAATTTGAAAGCCTAATATACGAATAGGTATATGCGCTTTATTTTCTCAGCGTTTGGTGCATATCGCAATCAGTCGGTGTAAATCAATATTGAAGGACAACACACAGCACCATTTCACCCCAAACTAAGCAACTTTACCTACTTGTGTTATGATGACCAAACAACAAATACAAAACCTACACAAGCTTGTATTTAGTAAATACAAACAGACTTAATACATTTAAGAACACCTAGACGTTCCAAGACGGGAATCAAAACCGCAACCTTCAGTGTCGCAGGAGAATATTCGTATGCCGTCCACAAATGAACCTAACACAAATAGTAGGTACCTTCCCTAATACAATATTACTAAGCAGTTGGAACAAAAACCATTGACCTAGTGTAGGTACAGTATAGGAATATCTTAAACTAGGGACTATGATATAAGTCGAAAGTTGAAATAAACTTCTGCCCATAAAAAGTTCCGTTCAATTTAGTTTTATCCAAGCCAAGTCATAGTTTAGGGCGCGCGTGCAACATATTGCCCAAGAAAATTAATAAAATAGGAAAATGAAAACACATGTGTCATGTATCGTCGATATTAATAGTAATATGTTGTTCTAAGTTATCCGCAGATATTCAATTGATATTAAATGATGCAGTTAAATAACAAAACAAATGAAACAATCACCTTAGTTACAATTAAGCTGTTACGAAGTCGCGCAATCTATTGTCATGTAATTAATGTTAATAAATTAATCTCCAGTTACGGGAGACAAATTAGACGCAGGCTGCTCGACTAACGACGGACTATTTGGATTAAATGGGGGTTGATGTTTATGATTTACAGGCTTGTGTAATTGTGGCGCCTGTGTGTCGCGGAGCGGGACAGACGCCGACGATCTGGACGGACGCCGACGTCATCTCGACACTTGCTAATTATTAATACTACAATTAATCACACACATTTTACCACCAATCACCTTTCACAGCTTATAAAGGAGCAACCAGGTTCGTGTCCTACATTGTTTAGGGAATTCTTGAGCAGTAATGGGTTCCGTAGCTTGCTCTACCAACTTCGGTAGATACTTATAAAGTGTGATCCATATACATTCAATATAGATAACATAGACATGTAGGTAACAATATGTATACTTATAATCTGATCTTGATATTATATTGATTGACATCACCCTGTAGCATAATATAAGTAACTTATGAAAGTAGACGGGGTATGTCTAACATAAAGAATAAGTTCGCTCCGGTAGTGGTAGCCATACAGCCTTATTAAAACAAAGGCTATGAACTATTATGGAACGTAGAATGCGACGCAGTGTTGACTATTCATTATAGCATCTCACCGTAACACAAACAATCCTGTTATGTTATTAGATTTCCTGCATAGTTGAAGCGATTCTGATACACGTACATAATTACGTAGTTAATTAATTTGCAACTTTGTTATCAGATGTGTGAATAGATAATATACGAGTGTTTCTGTCTAAAGTTTGTTAATTAACTTTGTAAAATAAATATGAAATGATTCAGTTGGTCTATAAATCACTGGAAATAATTGAGACCGAGTTGTACTTGTAAAATAAGTAAACATTACTAGTGTAGCGTACGTATCGAAGCAGGAGACAGCTTGTTTGTCCTCGCAGACTAATTAAAAAGTTCGGTCCTAGAAGTTTCGAATAGAAGTAGAAACGAGAGAACTGCTGTTGATTTGAGGAAGAAAATATATTTAGATTCCGATCACCATCTCAGCACAGAATTTAAAATTTGCTGTTGAAATGATTAGTTAATAAAAATTGAGATTTGTAAAGAAATACTAAAGATACCTATGTTAGTTGGTCAGTGCAGTATTGGTTTAGGTGGACACGAGCGAGCGCCGAGCGTGAATCGATGGTCGTCATATGAATATGTATGGCCGGATGAACACGATCCTACAGATAACAGAATCTGCACACGGAAGCAGATAC
The DNA here is from genome assembly GCA_907269075.1 of Idaea aversata. Lineage (NCBI taxonomy): Eukaryota > Metazoa > Arthropoda > Insecta > Lepidoptera > Geometridae > Idaea > Idaea aversata. The sequence goes on from OU026085.1 coordinate 7,774,351, forward strand.
GATTAGTCCTTGCCACAATTAGCGAACAAAGCGAAATAAAGTTAAAAAGAATCGCTATCTGTCCGACATTAAATTCAATTAAATTGTATTGTTTAAATTATACGAAACATCAGTATTTTAATTTCATCACCATTGTCTTTTTTTAATTGACTTTTAAAATAAGAAGAATGTTCTTAACTTGTTTATGTATGTTCCAATTACTTACAGACTGATCCACCGATTAAGATGATTTTTTTTTGTTTGTTGCTATAAGAGGAGGAAATCTAAGCGATCATTTCATAAAAATTTGGTGAATATCTCACGAGGATCTTCAGTGTGATTGCACTTTGAGGGTGCATCAAATAGCTCAGTTTTCAATTTCTACCAGTAGAATCTGCCCTTATACTAATAATTACATATTGATGATGCATCTGGAACCACCTTCTCATCACGAAACCCCTCAATGGGTTTTTGGTATTTTGATAGTCCCTTAAAATTTTGTTTGATAATCGAATGTAATTTTTAGCGACCGACAGTAAAAATATGCACTAAAAATTACTAGGTAAAAATGGTAAAAGATAATTAAACTGCCTTTAAAAAAGGGTTAAAATAACTTCCGAACTAAAACTGGATCTAATTAGTACTAACGTAAGACTTCAGATTATGTAGCTGCAGGCTACTGTTTGTTTTCCTTTTTAGGTCAACAATGAACCCTTATTAAATAGTTTCCCAATGTGCTTCCGTCTGTCTGTCTACCTCAGAGACTCCAATGCGTAGATAGGTGCAATTTGGCAACATATTAATCACTCTGACAATACGATAAAATAAAATCTTGAGATAAGTTTCTTATTACAATTTTTAAAGATATTGATTACTTGTTTAATCTTTTCAAAGGATAGGGCAGCTTTTGGTCACCTAATGGTGAGTGGCGATAATTATACAAGTAGGTAACCCACTCTAATGAGATTCCATAGATAACATCACGGAATCTGTACATGCTTATATGGTTAGGAATAGTTAAGGAATAAACAACGAGAACAACGGCACCTAAAATAATTTGAAATAAAATATTGTGGCACATAGTGTGGGACGTGGGCCATGTTAGTAGTATTCATGGAGCATGAATAAAGATTTGTGAATGAGGCTGTAGATGCGCGATAGCAGAATCCCCGCATAAGCACGTCCGTCCCGCCCGACAACGGGCACCCCTTGCAAATGCACCGTAAGTATTGTTTACGTCTTGTCATAACATTTATTACTAAGTTACACAAACGGCGATGCATATGAATGAGAAACAGAGACACTAGTTAGAAAAATGTTTTTATGCATCAACCACTAGGTAGTTAGAGGTTTTTAAAAGTACATTGAAAAACTATCATGCTTTAACAAATTAAAAATTTCTTTTTGGTTTTTTTTAAACTATAGTTACGATATTTTCTTCAAGGATCTAATTACAGAGTTAAGTAAAAAATGACGTTGTTAGTATATAATATTTCTACGAAAACAAGTTAAAAACGCGGAGTTGTCGTCATGAACGATAGCATCCACAGCCGCTCGCCATCGCGGCCATGTAGGACGAACACAAGGCGATGCGCTATGCCGCTGCCGCGGCGTGGTATCGGTGTTAAGCCGCTACTACGCCCTAATAAATTGCGATTTAACTTGTCTCCCGGATAACGCCAACTTTTCCGCGTTTGCTCCGAACCCGACACTTTTTTCCGCCTCTTCATTTCCTATCTCTTACTTTTGTATTTTCCGTTCTCTCTTCGCCAAGATAAACAGGCGAGAAACGGTGAAAGGGGCTTTACAAATTCAAATTGAACTTATCACACAACTTTTTACATTTGTTTCTGGTCTCGAGTTTGGAGGGAAAAGAGCGAAGAGGCATTTAATAGTACAATCTCGGCAAAGATTGATGATTTTGTATCACACCTCGCTTCGGGCGGCTCGTAACGAGTCGGATGGCTCTCGACGTGGGTCGTGCTGCGTCTTATCTGGAATGGGATGCCGCTTTATCTCAAATTACATATTTTACTTGAGACGTTCCTGGGAATCACATACTTTTTCCTTCGTCGTATTAGTAAAACAATTTTCTACAAAGAAAATTAGACTACCCAAGGCAATGTATGATTATACCTAGCAGGCCTTTCGCTTACGCTTCTACTATCTCGTCTTATCTCTGAGATTTCGAGCCATTACTGTTACCTACTGTTGATTTAGCTTGAGCGAAAATAATAAAAGGTATTCTGGTTTTACGTTACCGACACAGGATGGAGAAAATTGGAATATTTTCTCAAAAATTACCGAGCTCGTCCTGTTTTCTACAATGTCGCCTGAAAATATATGCAGATCACAGGAGCGCGGCATACGACTTCAAGCCCGAGTCTGGCAGAAAACAACTTGCATTTAATAAGGCAGATGTTAAGGCAAACACAATCTAGTTAATCAAGCTGGTAAGGAAGTTTCACCGCATGCAGCAAATAGCGTTCACTTAATTTTAGGGCCATATGTGTGGGCACATAACCGCAGCATATATATCCCATTATGCACGGCACGGCGGGCAGCCACGGTGATGCGAGTCACGTCGTCAGAAACGAATCGCATGTGACATTATTTGTGAAGATCGTGCTCTATCTTCGTCGGCGACATCGCAGGGACGTGGAGGGATTACTCACAAAGAAGTACGATTTCAACGGTACGATAAAGGAGGCGAAAAGTTACGTTCAGACTATATTCCACGGGGATTATCATTATCACATCGTGTAGGTATACGAATATCTTATTGTTACTAATTATGATTGAGTCGAGTCCTTATTAATTTCTTATTTAGGAGATATTACTATATTCGCTTAGTAATGTTGCATTGTGATCATACCGAGCGCGGGATGTAATAACAACGAAGTCATGTGATACAACATACCAGACCGAATACCTACAGACAATGTTAATATTGCCCACACAAATACATTGCATGATTTGAATATTAAAACAATACTACAGTCCGATCAATGTTTTTGTTATTAATATCTTCTAATAACAATATTATATAGCTTTTATTGAGTTTATTATTCTTTACGCATTTTTAATCCCAAACTAAGCAAAGATTATATGGTTAGCAACAAGACGCAATTTATATGGGTGACATAGAAAATTATTTAAAATAAAAGCTGAATCGCTATATGTTTTGATCTCGTTTTGCTTATAGTATACTAGCGACCCGCCCTGGCTTCGCATGCTATATTATATACATATCAACCTTCCTCTTGAATCACTCTATCTATTAAAAAAACCGTACGTACCTACAACACAAGAAGGAACATAGAACACGATATAGACAAGGTAAAATAATAACTAGAAAGTGTAACGATTTTTATACAATTTAAATTAGTAGTAGAATATAAGAGATCTGAAACTATCTATACCTCAATAGTGGGTATGTTATATGCTTCACATATCATTACAACATTATCACATATTAGAGAAGACAATAAAGTAATACCTAAATGACAAAAGTCTGTACTTGGAAACCCATAAAAAATCGTACCTAGCAGTTAAAAGTAGTAGAACAAGAATTTATACCTAGTTGTTAATAAAGTCACTAATATTTTATACCCGTATAATAAGTACGAGACATCTGGTGTAATCGCGATGCACCTTTAAAAGAAAACTATAAATGTAATGTTATATTAGTGAAGCGAGAGCGGTATGTGAGTCAGCACAATATTAGCCGGAGGCTGCCGTGGAGGCTGCTTGGTATTCGCAGCACGCGGCGGCACCGTGCGCCCGCCGCGCCGCGCCCGTCCGCGCCCGCGCGCCCTTGCTCGCGCCTCCTATTCTATTCCAACATTAGCTCCTGTGTTACCTACGCTAGACATCACACCAAACGTGGACAAAATACCACAAAAAATACAGTGTCATGCCTCTACATTATTGTTCATCGAAACTATTCACGGGTGAGGTTAAAACCGTAGTTGAGGTCGTTAGCATATCGATAAAATTCCTTGTGTATTATCTGTCTGGCTGGGGTCGCAATTATGCCAAAATATCCATTCATTTTTCCAGCACTGGTGTGCGCAACCATTCGTGTGATTTTGTTTCTGTACGTTTGTTCAATGTCTGTCTGTACCTATATACTTTTTTACTGCGGTTGAACATTTTGAAAGCTATACCTATCTACACTGAGAATAAAACACTCTGCATCTGATATTTGATCAACTTGCTACACGGTGGTGCTTCCGATTACATTCGACTGCTAAGTGGGTAACCTACTTAAAAGGAATCACTGCGTGTTTGCCTAAATTACCTTTTTCTACAGCAAATAATATTCGTTTAACGTGTAAATATTGGGACGATTAATAGTGTTTGCTGTAAACGCGAGGACGTAAATCGAAGAGTCGCGTAACTCGGGTACGATAAAAAGATTGCACGGTTCAATAGATTCAATAGAGCAGATCCCTAAGTCCCAAATTAAATCATGAAACATCTTTGCACCTGGTGGAAACCTCGGGAGACGCCTTTGCCTCTCGCGCTCACTGACGACTTGTTTCATTATTTCCCTTTGATTTTTATTGAATCACAGATGCGGTTAATGGGAATAAAATCAAACGGTATTTGCGTTGATATGTTTTTATACTGAAAAATGAAATTCGTTTGTTTTCTAATATTGGTGATATTACAACCTCATACTTTTTATTTAAGTACCTTCTAAAACAGTATGTACGACATACACAAAAATCCAAAAAAATGTGTAAGACGAGTGTTAAAGGTTTAGTCCGACCGCTCTTTAGAGGGACCACTATCTTCATCTGTCCATCTGTTGGAAGAAAAAAGCTACGGATTTGTGGGACAAATACGTTTTGATTCAGTCACGTAGGGACAGTATAGCCTCTTAGCAGATTTGGTAAATGTTTAGATTTCGTAGAACCTTTTTATTGAATGACACTGAATGTAGAGTGTTTGCTCTGAAACTCCTTTACAAGTAAGTATAACACTATAGAAGATTATTTTTAACTTTTTTTTCAAATTCCCGAAAGAACACGGGCAATAAAACTTGGAGGTAACTTTTGCAGCTACGATATGCTACGGCAGTGCTACGGCGCGATGCCGCTACGAGTCTACGACGCCGATAGTAAGCTACAATAAAAGCTACGAGGTAAAAAAATCTGATAAATCGGCATCGCGTGATTCGTTTACACCCAAAACGGCTCAAATGACACTAACTCCATAAATACTAAGCGAAGTACAGAACGATCTTCAAGCAAGATATCCTTCAGAAAATGGATATTAGTTCATACTTTTAATTTCCCTTGATGCATACCTGTAACAAAATACAATAAAATTAATAATATACAGGGTGTCTGATAATGAATGTTTTTTTACACAGGGAAAGGTTAAAGTTCAGGTTAAAAAATAAAAAATCATGAAGTTTGAGTTAAAACTTATTTTTAAAAATACTTTCAATGTGTCATTAAAAATATTGTTTGCATTCAATAGGACATTTAGCCTGGAATACTGTCCAAAAAACAGAGTGTAATAATTCCTTAATTAGTAGTTTTGGATTAAAAAAACATAGGGGAAAAGAGTGAAATTTTTATTTTTTTTAAATAGCGGATATTAGGAATCCGAGAGACTTTCATAGAACATAACTTTCATTTTTCTGAACCGGCATAGTGTTCTCTATCCGTAGCTGCCCGCTTACCCATTAATTACCTGTATATTAATAACTAGCGACCCGCCCCGGCTTCACACGGCTATATTATACATGTATTATACATATAAACCTTCCTCTTGAATCACCCTATCTATTAAAAAAAAACCGCATCAAAATCCGTTGCGTAGTTTTAAAGATTTAAGCATACATTCCTAAGTATGCTTAAATCTTTTTTAATCTTTCTCTATATCCCTATATAGGGACAGAGAAAGCGACTTTGTTTTATACTATGTAGTGATAAAGTTTCGTTAATTAAAACAATCACCTACAGTACTTTATATGATTATTGTACAAATTTTATGGTGTGATTGTTCAGATCGCGTGGCGGGCGGCGGGCGGCTTTCATGTTGCATTACGGTGGAAACTTGGGCAAACATCGGTCGTAATATAAATGTACCGTCAGCCGCAAGACCGCGTGTTGCCACTATTCTATATGAGGGGACACTAAGAGCTATATTCGAATAACTAAGAACTATTATCATATCTAAGTGTCACACGTTGTGGTATGGCACTGTGGAAACAACACAAAACTTAGTTCTTATCTTCTATATTGGGTTTGGGTCGAAAATCTAAAAAAAAAACTGGTTGCCTGTAAAGTCGGTATACGGACGAAAGTTTTACGTGACAACAACTGTGCTCGAGTGGAAGGGACGCGTGCCTTTCACTTTTTATGTCTGTCTCTCTCGCTCTTAGGCGGGCTAACCATGCCCGCGTGCCTCTCACTCGCTCTCATTGTGAGCGCATAACGTCAGCGGAGCGTAACGCAGTTTCTTGAAGTGTCACCCGGCAAACCAATTTATAAGACGTTGTCACGTCAAAAAAAAAAAATTAAAAGTACCGAATGGCGGACATTACTTTGTAAATGGAATAAAACAGCGTTAATTAGATAAACACATCATCGTCTTGCGTTCATATTTTTGTTAATTAATTTATGCTAACTAGTTATATGTTCTATGTATAGTTCTAAAATGCTAGTCTATGAAACTGCTGCTACTCTACAAAATTCGCGACCACAATTATTCATAAAACACGCGAAATTTTCGCCGGCCGTCATCGTACAAAGATAGATAATTAAGGAGCATGAAACCATTTTGAATATTTTATGAATAAGCATTTCATATGTATGAGAACATGCTACTGTACGAATATCGCTAGCATTTGCATTCCTAATGAATAGGTACGTTTTATTAAGCCGATTATTTTACCTGGTCCTAATTGTAACATTCAATAATTTGGTGTTTAACTGTTCAGTCTCACATTAACGTAATACATACGTTTTGTTTAAAAAAATAGATTTCTGAGCAATCTGAAGATTGCAAATTCAAGTTATCTTAAATTAGGAATGTGATACGCTTTCACATACTTGCACATTCATAATGTTAAACTCAACTTTTGTTAGATGTTAAGCCTGTTAAAAGTAAAACATAGGGCACTAAAAATAAAATAAAAATTTGCAACGTAATCAACAAAATACTGTGCACGTGTACAACAAAATACAGGAATGTGAAACTGTAATTTTGCGCAAAATAAACGGAGAGTGGCGTGCGATGTGGCACATTGCGCATGTAATGTCGCGCGTGCTACGCGCCGCCATTAATCTCTCCGCCACTCGATAAAATGCAAGTCATCGCACAATTTTATCTCCCCCATACTCCGGAATGTAAGCTGACACTACGCCATATTACGCTTATTAAAATTAATTTAGCAAAAACGTCTTTTGTTTTCGGAACATAAGTCACAGGCCATCAACAGTTTAGCTACCTATATCTAATCGAAGGCGACATGTTGGACGCGGTAGCGGTAGTATAGTGATAGACCGGCAGCGGCAGTCGGGAGCCGGTGCGCTACTCTACTCTCGGAGAGCATTCGAGACAAATTCAATTTGCGCGAACGCCGTCGACGAGCCAGTTTACGCTACTAACTAGCTGCGACGTGAATGCTGCCACCCTCTCTTTATATTATACTGATTTCTATCAGCCAGCACTATGAATTCACTTAGATAAATTATAGGAGTAGCGCACAACTGTAACTACTTGGGTAGTGACAAGGTGAAATAATGTTCGACTAACCTTGAACCTTACGCGCACCCCGCCTTTTTCTTAAGAACCTACTAAGTTACGCGTTTATGCTCTGATAAGTTATTAAACTAATTGAATGTACACTTGACAAAGTTTTAAAAGCAAAGATAAATCAACGGAATCTGTGCCTACGCCTTTAAATCCAAATAATAAGCTATAGTTTTCAATCAAGATCCAGGGGGCGCGTAAGAGCCAACGGAAAGTTGCTATTAAGAAAGCGAGAGAAAACACATTTGTCTTGTCCCGGACCGTTAGCGTATATTACGTTGAGCTGAGACATCGCCCGCTGTGTGCTTCTTAACTCGCTTTCTCCATCTTAACTTACGCGTTTTCACCGTTATCAACTTATCACACAATTAGCCTACAAATTAACAGAACAAAAACAACCCGGCATTTGGAAGGCTGCAAGTTGTCGCATTTGCATATACACAACCATTATACAGGGTTATTGGAAATTATAGTAGCAAGCCGTTGAAGCTACTTCTGTGCACGTAAACAAACAACTTTTGTTCTACGACTTTTGGAAATTCGAAAAAAAAAATGAAAATTTTGAGGGTATGTAAATTCGAAAAACAACTGATTTTTTAAAACAAAGGTCCCTCAGACCGAGAACAGTAGATTAAACTTAAAAAATAAGTAAAATTTTAAGGTTACTGACCTCTCCGTGTGAGGAACGGCTGATTTTCAGGTAAACCTAACCACAAAATTTTCGAAAAAATGTTCGAATTTCCAAAGGTCGTAGAACAAAAATTGTTTGTCTAGGTGCACGGAAGTATCCCTCAACGGCTTGCTAGTTTAATTTACAATAACCCTGTATAGATAGAGTGACAAGTAGACTTAAATTCAGACTGATTACCTTCGAGTAATTTATGATAGAGTATATAACATTTTATTATACGCGAAATATAATGCAACATCTCACAAATAATAATCTAAATTTAATATGTCCGTTTATTAAATACGATTTTAAAGTTGTCGTCGTTACGTGAATTTGCAGGTCAGGAGGTAGTAGTTTAATAACCTACATAGGGTGAACGAATCACTAATATTAGACAGCAGCGACACAGAGAGCCACATAGTATGATAGTTATGACTAAGTCTCTGGCGCCACAATGTCTCCTCACTTTTGTCCCCTCTAAATCTTATAGTAACACGGTGTCATAATGCAAGCACGACGCAAACATGTCTACGTGCGCCAAGCTTGTTAAGTGGTTTGGAAGAAAAACATCAGAAAAACTTTTTTATTGTCGTAAGCCATTTAAGGCATATTTCTTTTGTATAGGTGAGTACCATTTGTATAGGTATGAGGAACTCGAGCGTGTAATAATGAACTATTCTTTATGTGTCTGACTCGTGTGCGAAATTGTTTTATTTGTCAGGTTGTTTTGTAAAAGGTATCGTTCGTAACACAGATAAAATTGATAATATTATTTGGGCGACTTGGTCATAGGTTTTACATAAAATCTGTAATCATTTGTTGTCAAATTCTAAGTAATTTCTTCTGAAATGAAACATAGATAGATATATAGATGGATAAATTCTTTATTGTAAACACCAAGTTCAAATAATATTAATAATAAAATACAAAGCTTAAGTCTAAGTGATACAAAGGGCGGCCTTATCGCTCAAAACGATCTCTTCCAGGCAACCTTTGGATGGACAAGAAGTTGAGGAAGGGTGTTCAAACTTATGAAAATAAGTAAGATGCAAAAACAACACATATATAAGCGTATATAAGCGTATAAGCGAAAATAAGAATATTTTACACAATTTCATTACAAAAGTTTTCAAAGAATGAGAAAAACAGAGGTTTCCTACCTACTTTTTACCAGCCTATCACGCAGAGTCGATGTAATGCAAGCAATTCAGAAAAATAGGTACAAGGAAATCGTATTCGTTCCATTAGATGGAATACGTAGAGACTGGTAGGTAGGTACAGTGAAGTAAAGGGGTTGATTTGGTGAATCCGTTTAAGGGGAGGCTGTAAAACTTTACGAGTGTCAAATAGTCGTAAAGGATCAACGCATAAAGAGCCACACCAGAATATTATCTTTGTCCTCTTACAGGACTTAAGTACAGAACTTTTAATTTAAACATCATTTGTATGTAACTTTCGTATACCTATTTTGGATTTTGAAGGCCTTATTGCTCGATTTAGTCCCCAGACGAATAATATTAAAACTATCTATCGTTTATGCAGTAAGTATGAATTTCCAAGTAACGTTTCTAGGTACGGGGTGAAAGAGTTAAAGATCGCCGTACTAAAATATGCGAGCATCCGACTCCGAGGACGGTAGGAGACTAACTGACTGATTGTGTCGTATCGTCATAGCTTCGTCTCGTGTCGGCGATGCGCCACGATACCGCGCGTCGCGTCGACTTCCCTATGACCCGCCGACCCTGACTACGACGAATATTTTTTGTGGGGACATCATAATAATAGCTCTGTATTACTTCAGGAGAAATTCCAAGAAGTTTATAACTCGAGATGAGTTTCGTGTTCCTTGTCATAAATAATAAAGCGGTCGTCGACTACAACGCTCTGTGCAGATTTTAAGTCAAGTAAAAATTGAAGCAAAAATTTTTCATTTTTGGCTTCCCATCACAAAGGATATTGTTGAAGTTTCATACAATTAATGAACATTTCATGGACAATGAGCGATGATTCTCAAATTGCCTACTTTAGGTAACTGAAATATATATATGACGAGATTTATATATATTAAGATAGAAGTGGTAGAGGTAAGCAATGAATCGATATATTGATCAAAATCTTTAAGCACATACTTCGAGAAAGTACCTAACAAGAAAGTTTAATAGTATTCGTTCTAAATTGAACAAACTATCAGGTAGAGTCGTATATTAACAATCAATCTGATATAATAAATGAAGTTTACCGCTGAAACTAACTCTTAATACGGACGCGGCGCGTGGCGCGCGGCTACGAGACGCGGAGAGGCACTATTCTCTCCGTGCTGTCTACAGATTCTACTTAACTTAATGGACAAGTTGCGAAGGCACCGAGTTTACTTTGTGTTTTCAGGTAGACGGACTTGATCGAGAAGTTTTCTTCGTTAATTTGAACAAGGCGAGAGCTTTACAAAACTGTCAGGGTGGTTTAGTAACCATGTACAAAAATTGTGTAGAAAAGTTTTACAACATGAACAAGTAAATTTATAACATTTTTATTCCTAAAATAATACCTTAGCGTACCTAAATACTAAATTACCCTACTTTAAAAAAAACTGTTAAAAATGTAGCCATGAAAATAAACTGACTTTTTATGATTCTGATTTAAATGATTATGAAAGTCCCTCCTTTACTCGTGTAAGTTGGCTTTCAACAGCATAACAAATTACGTCTGAATTACAAGTTATTTTTGAAAAAAGTAACTTTGGCTAAAACTTCCACCGCCTGAAGAATTATGAAGATTAGCATAACAAAGTAAGCTGGAACTGTATTCAAAGAATGCGTCGCCTTTCGCAACTTAGAAATCTCGGTGTATTTATATAACTTTAGTAGGTGAGTTAAAAACTGTGTGCGTGGAATTTGTAAATCGAGTATAGAAGTATTAGAGTAGTATCACTAAACGAGGCAAACCAATAACTCTCTCTCGTTACCAATTACGGTAATGGAATTTATTTCATTTCAAACTCTCGCTCCAGGGCGGGCGGACCATGTCGAGTACTGCTATTGCATTTGTTACTACTGGAGATACATGTTGAAACCCAACAATTCTTACTTACAATCGTGAATCCATTCCTGTAGATTTTTAGGTAACTAAATTCTTAGAAAATATTTTTTTTTATTTGTCAAATTAGGTCTTTTGAAATTTGTATTCTAATCTGACTCATAGTCACATGTAGGTGCGTAAAATAAAATTTAAATGTTCCAACTTCTTAGTTTGTATGAATAACGCTTTAAAACTTTCCTCATTTTCTCTTTTTATTAGAAGGTAAAGTACTAACAACTACAAGTTTGTTAATATTTAAAGAAAAAAAAGTCATGTTTACTTTTTAGCTATGAAGAATTAAATTTCAAGACGAAAAAGCTTAGGTATAAGTTCCATAATTTTATATTATCTTTAACTCTCGGTGTCACACTGACACACATGCCTAGAACCTGGGCTTTCTAAATATGTGACTCACCCACTAAAACATTTTGGATAAGTACCTACTTAACAAGTGGTTAATTTTGTAGAAGACTATGAATTAATTTATTTCAATTAAAGTGTTTTTTTATGATTGGTCATCGTTTGACCTCTATCAAACAAGACGGTAACTAACGATACCGAAGACGTAGCATGCTTGCTTACCTAGAAAATACCTATTTACTCGTGTCTTAAACATTGTAGTAATTAAAACGAAAGCTAATAATGCGGTATCGACGAACGCCTTACCGCATCACATCGTCCAAGTTCACGTATTAAAAGTTAAAAAGTAGCCCTTGCGAAGCTCGTACGTGTTCTTTGTCTCAAGTTTCTGCTCACATATAAGGAAGTTCCCCTCAGCAACTAATATTAGTCAATTAGGTATTCAAGAGGCGAGTGCACCGGCTGCGTCTAGCTTAGCTCTTGCGTCTTGCTCGCCTTCACCGTATTGCAACTCCAATTAAAAGATGGTGCAGTTGTTGTAAACCTGACTTCCCGGACAATGGTCTTAATCCAATATCATCAACTAGGTATTTTGATATTTTATCGGACTTCGTACATCACATAAATAGGTAGGTGAAATATCGATAGTGATTTGTTTATTACTTTTTGTAACAATTTATGTAAGTCACTTGTTAGGTATAATCATCGATATAAAGTATCATGGATTTTATATTCACAAAATATGTATAATAAACTTTAAATTGATGCGAGTACTCAAGACTGTTATCAGGAGATATAAGAATAAATCGTAAATTACATTCAAAAATATTGACTGGTTTTCTTATCATATCCTATAAGAGCTCTTTTTAGAACACTCTTGGGTGTTACGACTTTTATCGCGGGAAATCTATCTGCTCTCTGCATAATTCATCGCTATGAAGTTGAAACCGAAGTCGTAAAAGAAATCGTTCTATGATTTCATGTCTTCGGCGGGAAACTTTCTACTTGTCTTTCTTTCGAATCAATAGCCACCGCGGGGCATGTTACCTATATAACCATGGATTGCAGTTCGAAAAATCTTCACTGATAACTTTAACGTAATCTCTTTTCATATTCGTTTCCTTTAAGAATATTCATGATTTGATCGCTCCTTTTAATATCACTTAGAGGATAATTAATTACTCTACCTATTTAAAGATTATGAGGTAGTTAATCTCTCGACTGTCAATTTGTTACGAAAATTAATAGGTAGGAGCCCAAATAGGTACTCTATGTAAGTTTTCGCCAGTTTATTTGTAGACTTTTTAGATGCTATGAACAGTCTAACTCCGAGAAACGTCGGAAGCGTCTTCTTGCAAGAAATGTTTTAAAATAAATTCCGAAAATTTCCCCTCAACAACGTTGCGATTCAAAGAAACAAACTTATATTAAAGTAATTTAAATGGCGTCTTTGTTATTCTTTGGTCGGAGTTAGAAGTTATGCATTTTGTTTTTTGGGTGGGTGAAACAAAATGTGATTATGATTTAAAACACGCAATTTGTAATTAAATAAAATCCTTGCCCATATTTAACTTTCAAATAATCCCGCCCGATTAATTCCTGTAAATCAAAGACATGTACCTATTGAAGTTTATTAAAATTTATTAGAATACAAATTCAAACTCAAAAGATATGAGTAACTTTTTTAAAAATAAAACAAAATGCAATCAAAGTGGGTAGCTCAGCGATGGGTCGCTCGGAGAACGGGTAGCTCCGCCACTAACCCAAATAGTGTTACATCCGGACCTAGTTTGAAACATTTATAAATTTTTGAAAATAGAATTTGGAAAATGTAAAACTATTAGCTTTTCCGGTAAACGTTGTTTTGCCATATACAAAAAAAAATGATGTTCGATTCTCAGCCAAATCGGTTCAGCCGGAGATTGGCAACTAACAACGCAACACGAGGATTTTATATACAGGGGGGAGCAGATTGGGGGTCCCAATAACCAATGATCCTCCTCCACCTGATCTCTCCTGAAGAGGACCTCAGTACCTATCAATTTAACCCTCATGTACCTATGTTCTGCAATATTCAGTGGTTCAAAAGTTATTTGGACTTTATTAAAAATTCAACCACATTATTGAATCGTTTAAATAATAGGTATACCTAGAAACTGAAAACTGTAGAGAGTTTTCAGTTTCTAGGTAATTCTTTATCTATTATGTAAAGGATGGCAAAAATAATGACTGCCTGTATGTACATAAAGGTACGCAAATTTAATAACAAGACCACAAATTGGGTGTTAAGCTGGTGAAAAAGAACGTTTTCATTTTTATCTAATCAGATAAACCTACTTACGTTACGTAGCTACAGGTCACTTGCAGTAAAGCAATTTTTATTTGATTAGCTTTGTTTCAGTATAAATGAAATTGTCTTTGAATTAAGTATTAATATACCAAGCTTATACTACTTCAGAATTAAATTACCTGCTGCTATCTTCGAATCATATTTTTAATTTAATATTCTATTTTGCTTCGACCATAAATTAAAAAGTTTGAAGATATTTAAACCAGCTGTTATCTAAGCATGTACTTGTACCATTTATTAAATTCCATAATTTTAATAAAAAATCCATAAATTATAAAGAAAGTAATACTTAAGTACTCTTATTTAGATACATCTCTTTTAACGCTCTCAACTCGTGCTAGATTAAAAATCTAAACCGCAGCAAGATGAAAAAAAATACAGCGATAAAAATTAATCTGGCGATTATTAATCAACAAAGCGGATTTGTGTTGGTTTAACGCCGGCACGTCATTATAATATAAATAAAGCCAATATCCCGACAATGGACCGCGTGCCTACCTAATCCCGTAATAAATCATCATTTAGATGGAATAATCATCATAAACCTTACGCTGGCTGGGCAAGAGCCGATCGCTTCCATACATCATGTGCCGATTACATGTTGGTATCAAATAAACATTACGACGGACTTGCTTTCTCATATTAGGTATACGGAGGGAGCGTGTGCCGTTTTACCAATATCCATATCGCCTTTTTCGACCACAAAATTGATTTACGATTGGATTTATGCTTCATTCAAGGTTTTTGTACGCCATAAGCTTCATATTAGCTAGGATTGACAAATAAAGAATAGCAAACGGATCTCTATAAAATGCATTTTTTGGGTTTTCAATGTAAAATAACTCAACGATGGTTGATCGTAGCTCTTTGTTGCCTTAGTAAACATTGTTTAAAATGTTATTCTCTACAAGATAGAAACATTTTTTATTACTGGCCGGCATATTTTTTTGTTGGTATTTTTTGTTAGAAACATGAATGATCTCCTTTATCTGGGTTATACTGTTTTGATGTATAGAAAAAGGTACCATCCAAAGAGTTTTTAGGCCTTGCTGGCTTAAAACTCTTTGTTGGTACCTTTTTT
Source organism: Idaea aversata (assembly GCA_907269075.1). Taxonomy (NCBI): domain Eukaryota; kingdom Metazoa; phylum Arthropoda; class Insecta; order Lepidoptera; family Geometridae; genus Idaea; species Idaea aversata. The sequence continues at coordinate 7,789,642 of OU026085.1, forward strand.
CTTCTTTTCAAAAGGTTGTCTCTAAAGTCTGATAACGAACGATAATATTACGTGATGACGTCTTTGAAAATAATTAAAAATTGAGTTTTGTTTTTATTTTGTTTTTTCTTTAGGTACATAAATATATTTTTTCTATACCATTATATTCTGTTTTTAATCGCCGACGCAAAAACAAATGAAAAAAACCCTAAAAAATATTGTATGTCAGACGCTGTATAGGTTAAAAGTCTTTTGCCTAGCCTTTCGGGAGTGTAATTAACAAAAAATAGCAAACATAACCTAAAACTCTTAAAAACTTTTTATTATTAAAATTTTAACAAGTCTTTTTTTTATTCGCAACTGTGATAAAAAACGTCGTACGATACAGGTGTGGATTGCTCATTCCATCTCGGCTTTTGCCACGCTCGCGTTCCGCTCGCGCGTCATAAACCGCCTCTATGGAATGATCAACTTTCCACACTTGTATCGCAATGTACTATTGTTTTGCAAAATCTTTTCTTAGCGTATGCCTAACATTATAACAGCTTTCTGTATTCCAAATTTTAGCCCAACCCGTCTATTGGCTTGAACTATGCGTTGCTAAATCAGTCAGTCAGTAAATACATTGAATTTTATATTTATTACAAATCTAAATGGACCCATATGTAAGTTTCTGAAAATGTACTTCCTAAATATTGCAAATACTGAATAACCGTAGGTATCGCTCGATATTCGGTAGCCATAAGCAGTATTGCTTGAGGCACAACTGCGTTGTGTAATGTACTTCATCGACGAGGGTGATTAAAAATTCGACGCAGGGAAGCATATCAAAATATTGATCGGCCAATTTTTAAAATATGGGCACCAACGTAGAGCGCGGGAGGTAGATACGTAGGGTGCACCCCTAATACTCGCAAATTAAAAGGCGCGGTAGTCCCTTGGGACTTCTATTTTGTGACGTAAAGATTTGCGGAGGGTTCCGGACCATTCTCTCTGGTCGACAAGCTACAATCGATCATTAATTACGTTTAGTCACATTTACACGCCACATGTTACATTTCTTGTTACTGTTACGCAGACAATACTAAACCCTCGTTACACTCCCATAATGTCATCGTATATCCTTTGCACAAAACGTTGCTATAATATTATTAGGTAGGTAGTTACGTAACAATTGGAATTAATAAAATAAGCTTTAAACATTGACAAAGGTATACTAACGAAGAATCTGTACTAATATTATAAAGAGGATAGATTTTTTTTGTTTGTAATATCTGATATATAGAATCGAATTCCGTAGTTGCAAAGAACACAGTTGCTAAGGGCGTCGGTTTTAGCTCATAATTCACGAAAAAAGTGTCCTTATTCAACCTTTATAAAGTAGGCACATTTGTAGAAAACTAGATCCCTGCAGCTGTTCAAAGTTAAAATTTCCAAAACTTTTTCTTATTACAAACATTACTTTATAAAATAATCTTATTTCAATAATGTCAGTTTCTAGGCTTAATCATTTTTACAATACGTTGTTGATTGGATAAACCATTTTATACAAAACTTTTCGACAAGGGTGTACGAAAGGGTCAATTTTAATGTTAAAAGTACCTACTCATATATTTACTTGAAATAATGACCCTTAAAATGCTAGTCCAAATTCAATAAACAAATTAAACCTCTAACTCCAAAAAAAAATTTGATTTTATAAATAACTTTAAATTTTTCCGATAAAAGTTCTAATTTTCAAAAGTAGTGGAACAATAGTACATTGTTACCCTAGGTGTGAAAGTCAGTCATTAAAGTCCCGAGACGGAGTTTGGCTAATGGTTCGAGGGACCTAATGAGTCTTTCACCCGAGGTAAACACTGTGCTTTTCATTACAAATAATACATAAAATTCTTCCTAAGAACGAGAGTGAATGAGAGACTCCATACTACCGGATCAGGTAGTATGGAGTCTCTCATTCAATTTCTTACAAGGTTAGGAACAAAGAGGTTATACATTAACTAGTGTTTTTTTAGTTTTTTTGTATTCAATACTCAAATACGTCGGTACTTACCAAATAGATTTTTATTAATGAGTAATCCAACACTGGGAAATGACGCGAAGTCCGTAGATTTAAATTACAGTTTAATGTAACACGGTTTGTCTAGAAAATGTTATTTACACAAAATACACAATCATAAATGAAAAACTAGTTTAAACTTAACACAAAAACATAATAAAATAACAAAAGATAATATTAATTAAGTAAAACGTTTAAAATAATTCTAAATGCAAGCATTTCCCGCCAGTTTTTTTTTTTACTCAAGGAACGACACTGACTGCACGGTCACATAAAGCCATATCAGCAACATCTCGACAGGGCGCGGGTAGCGGGGCGCAGCATGGTCATACGTCGCTTTGACCATTTTCGTATTTACATTTATTTATTAATAACTTAAACTAAATATATCTACTTACTTAAATTCGATTACTCAGAAAAAACCAACTAAGTACTAAACTCTAGCAGTATGCATGAGCCGTATGAAGCCATAATTTGACATGACAGCTGTCAGTGAAAGCGATTCTCCCTAGGACTGAAAGTTTTATTTTCAATACGCTCCTCAGGCACCAAAAGAGCGTGTAAAAAATAAAACTTTCAGCCCTAGGGCAAATCGCTTTCACATTGACAGCTGTCATGTCAAATTATGGCTTCACACGGCTTGTGCAATGTGCATGTCGCCAGTATCCGTATCATTACGCAATAGGAACTTCAAAAACCTAACCTCCTTGCTTTAAGTAACACCAAAGAATAACACTACATGTATACTATATAACCTCTTTAGTCCCAACTTTCTAAGAGGATCAGGTAGTATGGAGTCTTTCATTCACTCTCGTTGGTAGGAAGAATTTTATGTATTATTCCTAATGAAAAGCACAGTGTTTACCTCGGGTGAAAGACTCATTTAGTCCCTCGAACTATTAGCGCCCTCGCTACGCTCGGGCGCCAAACTCTGTCTCGGGACTTTAATGAGTGACTTTCACACCTAGGGTAACAATGTACTATTGCCTAGGGTAACAATGTACTATAGCCTAGATGTTTAGAATAACCCGCCTTCATATGTTGACACACTCGCTTAAACAAGTTGTACATAAAAAGGTACCGTACTGGTTTGAGACGATTACAAAATAAATTATATTCCTAGACATAAACACGTTATTACAATATTACCTAAATATTGAGTGTAAGCGAATAAGATAATAAGCAGCTATTTACATTGGCACGTAAGAACAGAAATGTTGTTAGAGACAGCAAAAGCGTGTGCAGATAAGCATCTGCTGAGTGGTCCCCTTGTGTTTTCCGATCGACACACGCTCAGCCTCGCTATTAATTTCTCCACCCTGTCACAAAGCTAGAACATAATGTAATTATATTTGCAAGTAAAATGTGTATTGTGATATAATTTTATGCAATCTCATTCTCGTGTCTGTGATATATCTTTATAATTACTCACATATACCTACGATCGAATTAACACGTTGCTAGTTAGATGTTTTCAGGTAACAAAAAACAGCGCACTCCGGGAGTGCAGGCAGAAGTGAAAACTGTATATCTGTGTAAAATCTCATCTGTCGCGAGAACGGCTGAAAATGCTCACCCACAAAAGTGCCCAACGCGCCATAAGAAGTTTTCACTTCAAAAATCTATTGCTGCTTGAACTTTGCTATAGAATAGTAAAATAAGTGTTTATCAAAATTCCTTGCAACGATATCTTCAAAGGAATCTCTCTAAACCGGAGCGAAACTTTCTCTTCACCTTGACTTACCAATAAGATCCGCGCGTCTCCTAAAATGTAAAGTGAGGGGAGACGTTAATAAAAATTCCACGCTGAAACAACAAATTAAACGAAGCTGAGCCACTCGAAAAGCCATAAGTACTCATCTCAATTGCTACCGATAAGAAATCCAAGCCTCCGCAATGTATTCCAAGCACGTTTCGGCTCACGGTTTTTTCTCGTTGTGCTACTGTGGCGTTTAAAACGAATTGACTCTTAAATTCTTCAGAACGAAATGCTGTCGGAGTTTTATTAAATCGAGTGTAACCATTCCTGACATTACGCAAATGGCGGGTCCTCCCCTACATCTGTCGCAGGGATGCACCCCCTTAATAAGTGTTAACGCTCGCCGGCTGCGATGAACACTCTCTGTCGCGTCGGCTCAAGCTAAATCTCTACAAATTCTTGATACAAATTAATACCATGGGAGGAATTCGCGAATGTCTCTGGAAATTTCATTTTGTAATGCCATTACACCATCACATGATTTCGGGAGGGTAAACATCGCACAATAGGCACCTTCGTGGAATTAAACCTCTGATCACTTTTATATCTCACTAGCTGCGCCCCGCTGTTTCACCTGCGTAAGACTCGATCTCGTGGAAATCCCAGGACAAAAACATCCTATGACACTACCCCCAAACTTTGTCTATGAAAAATTTCATCCAAATTGGTGCACTGGTTTCCTGGGGAGATTACCATCAAAAATCTGACAAACTTTACCTCTTTATATAATTAACTAGCGACCCGCTCCGGCTTCGCACGGCTATATTATGCATGTATTATACATATAAACCTTTCTCTTGAATCACTCTATCTATTAAAAAAACCGCATCAAAATCCGTTGCGTAGTTTTAAAGATCTAAGCATACAAAGGGAAATAGGGACATAGGGACGGCGAAAAGTGACTTTATTTTATACTATGTAGTGACTAGCGACCCGCTCCGGCTTCGCACGGCTATATTATGCATGTATTATACATATAAACCTTCCTCTTGAATCACTCTATCTATTTAAAAAAACCGCATCAAAATCCGTTGCGTAGTTTTAAACGTCTAAGCATACAAAGGGAAATAGGAACATAGGGACGGCGAAAAGTGACTTTATTTTATACTATGTAGTGATACCTGCTATAGTTGAATTTACGTGTCATTACTATAAACTTAATAGAAATGCTAAGTAGGTACACCTTTTCAAACCTATCAGTAAATTAAAGCTGTAGCTATAAGTTACCTAGTAGGTACCCGGAGTAATAACATCATACAAATTGCGATTCATTTCTATTTTTCAGACCATTAACTCCGAACAATAACACGGCAGCGGAACGGGCGAGAGCAAAATAAACGCGGAGCGAAATAGTTCCGAACTGGTATCATCGTTGCAAATGTAAATGAACAATTAAAGCGCTCGCCGTGGCCAGGGACAATGATGATAATTATTTTAGTTTGCTGTCAGCGCGGTTGTCACTCGAGAGTCCCCGCCCCGCCACCGCTGGAATGCTTCTCGGACCCCTATTTTCACCATTAAACAGCGACACTTCTGCTGTTCGTAAATTATTATCAGCTAAAGCTTTCATTACTCCGTTCCGTAACAAAGGAACTTCCCGAATATACGTTGTGATTCAACTTCGATTTCAAAACGCCTCCACTTCCATTGTTCAACGCTAGAAATCACGACTCATATTAGGCCCGGAGGTGAAATTTTGATTAATTCGTTACACCGTTCTTGGTTGTCGCTAGTTCTCGCCTGCTACCCGCCTCCGGGAAGCTCTATTGAATTGGGTTTCTTACTCAGAATTATAGCACCAATTGACTTGGGTAGCCAGATTTACATTAATTGTAACTGATGGTTATAGTTACAATTAATGTAAATCTGGCTACTTAATTAAATTTAATCTATATTTGTTAAAAATCTTCGAAATACGATTTACTAAAATATTTATGCATAGGTATGTGTGAAGCATGGAACATTAGCAACCCCGTGGTTGCCAGTAATTAAATTTCATTGATTCAAAGCTCATTTTGTGAAGTGGCTCGCAAGCTCACATATCAACGGCCCAGTGAGAGCACCATGAGAATGGTGACTGTTCGCTTTCGACACTAACTGAACGTTTTCAACCCGCGTAATTCAGTTAAACGAATAATTTATGACTGACTAAATTACTGGCATCACTGGTTCCGACTATCTGACGCATAACCCTCGACATCCATTTTATACATAGCCACATAACATCATGTGTTAAAAAAGTTGTTAACGTTGGACGGTTTTAGAACAACCAGTAGAGTAGATTGAGCAATTTAAAGCAATTCTTTTCAGATCCTTGTCAAGTTTTTATGCGACCAACTATTAAATTGCAAGCTTTGAATTTTTTAACAACAGATTATCAAAATAGGACTTTCCCAAACAATTATTATACAAAAATTGAAACTAATACTTTTTCCTTCTCCTGAAGTCGGTTAAAAACTGGTGCTATTTATTGTACTTATATGTATATACAGGGTGTCCGGTAATGAATGGATAAGCGGGCACCTACGGATAGTGGACTCTATGCCGGTTCAGAAAAATGAAAATTAAGTTCTATGAAAGTCTTTCGGTTTTCGAGACATCTGCAATTAAAAAAAAAATACTCCTTTCTATATGTTTTTTTAATACCAACACTGCAAATAAAAATTATTCCAAACTGCTTTTTGGATAAAATTTCAGGATAAATGTGCTATCGAATGCTAGCAATAATTTTTATGACACATTGGAAGTTTTTTTTAAACTAAGATTGAACTCAAACTTCATGATTTTTTAATTTTTAACCTAAACTTTAACCTTTCCCGGCGTAAAAAAATGTATGGTAACCCTGGTGCCAAATTAAAAAAAAGTTGCCTATTTTACTAAGATTCTGAAATGGTATAATATGTGGTATTGCCAGCATTTAATACGAAATTAATTTATATTATAATGAGCCAGAGCATGCTTTTTGTGAAGTAAAAGTAGCACTTTATTGTACTTAAAATAATTAAAGAAATATTAGATCTGAAATTCCCCTAATTTACTATGGAAAAGAAGAAAAAAGATGGATCTGGCTCAATTTAAAAGGAATTAATTTAATGTTGAAGGCTGGCAATACCACGTATTATACCATTTTAGAATCTCAATAAAATAGGCAACTTTTTTTAATGTGGCACCAGTGTGACCATACATTTTTTTACACCGGGAAAGGTTAAAGTTAAACTTTCAATGTGTCATAAAAAATATTGCTAGCATTTGATAGCACATTTATCCTGGAATTCTATCCAAAAAGCAATTTGGAATAATTCTTTCATTTGCAGTGTTGGTATCAAAATACATATAGAAAGGAGTGTTTTTTTTTTTAAATTGTAGATGTCTCGGAAACCGAAAGACTTTTATAGAACATAACTTTCATTTTTCTGAACCGGCACAGTGTCCTCTATTCGTAGGTGCCCGCTTATACATTCTTTACCGGACACCCTGTATATACAGGAGGGTAATTTTTTTATATGTGCTTCCAGGGCTGTTTCCTAAACTAGGTGAACTTATAACCCGCGACTTCGTTGTATGGTTCAATTTTCCAAAATCCTTCCTTACCGGATGCTTACGTCATAATAGCTATCTTTATGCCAAATTTTAGCCCTATCCGTCTATTGGCTTGAGTGAGTATATCAGTTGAACTTGTCTCTTTTTCGTAGTTCCCTCAATGCTGAGGATCGTGTTGCTCGTGATGCAGTCGATCTAATGTCTTAAGGTGGGTACTGACCTACGTTACGAGGTGTAATGTAACATTCGCATCGAGCGTGTTACGCATAGAGCATGTACGCTGTGTTCTAAAATTGGCGTAACATGCTCGTCAAACGACGTACTGACTGCACGAATGCTCGCTGTGTAACACGTTACATTACGCCCCGTAACGCCGGTCAGTACCCAGCTTAATTCGATGGCCTCTGTCCGATGCCTAATGTAGACACCTGATCTCTACAAGCAACACTATCTATTTATCTATACTATCTGTAAATGAAAATATAGGTTGATTATTATTTGGAAAATAAACAGGTTCAATTCCTGGCTAGGATGGTGACTTTACCAAAAATTTAATAATGCCGTTTCAGTTTTAGTCAAAATAGGGCGCGACTCTTTCTTACCCTGAAATCCCATTTAAGAAAATCATAAAAGTCAAAATCAAAGTTCAAATTGAATCAACTTGTATGAAATCACATTGAAACGTCTTAAAAATTATGTAAGGATGTGTGCCTTCGGAACGCGCCCACCAATGAGAAGATGGCACATAAACTCATAGGGTTTTTTGTGATATTCTATATAGGGTTATTGGTAATTATACTAGCAAGCCGTTGAGGGCTACTTCTGTGCATCATAACGATCAACTTTTGTTCAACGACTATTGGAAATTCGAAAATAGTACATTGCGATACAAGTGTGGAAAGTTGATCATTCCATAGAGGCGGTTTATGACGCGCGAGCGGAACGCGAGCGTGGCAAAAGCCGAGATGGAATGATCAACTTTCCACAAGTGTATCGTACGACGTTTTTTATCACAGTTGCGAATAAAAAAAAGACTTGTTAAAATTTTAATAATAAAAAGTTTTAAAGAATTTTAGGTTATGTTTACTATTTTTTGTTAATTACACTCCCAAAAGGCTAGGCAAAAGACTTTTAACCTATACAGCGTCTGACATACAATATTTTTTTAGGGTTTTTTTCATTTGTTTTTGCGTCGGCGGTTAAAACAGAATATAATGGTAAGGAAAAAATATATTTATGTATGTACCTAAAGAAAAAACAAAATAAAAACAAAACTCAATTTTTAATTATTTTCAAAGACGTCATCACGTAATATTATCGTTCGTTATCAGACTTTAGAGACAACCTTTTGAAAAGAAGAAAAAAGGTACCAACAAAGAGTTTTAAGCCAGCAAGGCTTAAAAACTCTTTGGATGGTACCTTTTTCTATACATCAAAACAGTATAACCCAGATAAAGGAGATCATTCATGTTTCTAACAAAAAATACCCTCAAAAAAAAAAGCCGGCCAGTAATAAAAATTGTTTCTATCTTGTAGAGAATAACATTTTAAACAATGTTTACTAAGGCAACAAAGAGCTACGATCAAAAATCGTTGAGTTATTTTACATTGAAAACCCAAAAAATGCATTTTATAGAGATCCGTTTGACCACTTTTAAGATCCCACTAAAACTTCTGAAAGGATTATTGGATATACCTATTTATATAAATATAATAAAAACAGACAAAGCTTATCCATTTACTACTTTTTTTTATATTTTTTCTGTAGTAATATCTTAAAAGTGGTCAAACGGATCTCTACAAAATGCATTTTTTTTGGGTTTTCAATGTAAAATAACTCAACGATGGTTGATCGTAGCTCTTTGTTGCCTTAGTAAACATTGTTTAAAATGTTATTCTCTTCAAGATAGAAACATTTTTTTTTCTGGCCGGCACCTTAAGTTTTGGGTACGATTTGAACGATGTCCTTAAGAATGTTTCATCTACTATATGTCATTAGCAGTTTGACATACGGGATGACGTATTATTTTACCACTAGTTGGATTTTTTTTTATTGCACGCGTGTTTAATACGTTGCATTATGAGCCTAAAAGCGGTTTAATAAGATCCACTTTATGAGCAACTGTGATAAAAAAATATATAAAGTTTTGAGGTTAAGTATATAAATTCGAAAAACAGCAGATTTTTTTAAACAAAGCTTATTCAGACTAAAAACAGTAGAAATAAGTAAAATTTTAAGGTTGATGACCTCTCCGTGCATGGAACAGCTGATTTTCAGGTAAACCTAACTACAAAATTTTCAAAAAATGTTCTAATTTCCAAAAGTCGTAGAACAAAAGTTGATCGTTATGGTGCACAGAAGTAGCCCTCAACGGCTTGCTAGTATAATTACCAATAACCCTGTATATGGCGGATTAAACAGAAAATATAGGTAGCTATAAGACGCGTTTAAGATATAGGTGCTTAGAAATTCCATTTAGTTAACAGTATGTAAAAAAATGCATTTTTATTTAGAAGGCGGTTTGTGTTGACAAATCACATGCTAAATTACCTTGAAAAAAATTATTGTGTCGTCATAATAATCTATTAGAACATTTGATTTGTTTTATTGCAAGAATTCGAACGTTGCACCATCTAGTGCCAAGGTAATGGACTAACAAGACTAAATAAAACATACTTATAATACACTAGCGACCCGTCCCGGCTTTGCACGGCTATATTATGCATGTATTGTATTATACATATAAACCTTTCTCTTGAATCACTCTATCTATTAAAAAAACCGCATCAAAATCCGTTGCGTAGTTTTAAAGATTTATTCATAGGGATATAGGGACATAGGGATTGAGAAAGCGACTTTGTTTTATACTATGTATATTGATGATGTCTAAGTGAAAGGATACCGGATACGTGGGAAATAAAAAAACTTTTCGTAAAAATTATCCAATTCCTAAACAAAATGTTACGTTATTTAAAAAAAAACAACTTGTTGTATTTTTCCTTTCACATAATTTTCCAATTTGAAACCAATTTAAATTCAAAAGAAAACGGCAACGGAACACAGATTCTGTGAAAATTTCAACTGTCTATCTATCACGGTTCATGAGATAGAGCCGGGTGTGGCAACAGACAGACAGACGGACAGTGAAGTCTTAGGTGTGGCGCTTTGGGTGCTGAACCCAAAGGAACTAAAAATAATGTAATAGTACATTGTTACCCTAGGTGTGAAAGTCACTCATTAAAAGTCCCGAGACGGAGTTTGGCGCCCGAGCGTAGCGAGGGCGCTAATAGTTCGAGGGACTTAAGGTAAACACTGTGCTTTTCATTACGAATAATAAATAAAATTCTTTAAAATTCTAACCTAACAACGAGAGTGAATGAGACTATGAGACTCCATACCACATGAGTAGGTACTCATGTGTCCATACTACCTGATCCTCTTACAAGGTTGGGACCAAAGAGGTTATACATTATGTAGTGTTTTTTTTTTAGGTTTCTGCTATTTGTATTCAATACTTAAATACGGCGGTACTTACCGAAGAAATTTTTATTAATGAGTTAATCCAACACTGGGAAATAACGCGAAGCCTGTAGATTTAACTTACAGTTTTTGTAACACGGTTTGTCTAGAAAATGTTATTTACACAAAATACACAATCATAAATGAAAAACCATGGGACCAAAGAGGTTATACATTATGTAGTGTTTTTTTTTTAGGTTTCTGCTATTTGTATTCAATACTTAAATACGGCGGTACTTACCGAAGAAATTTTTATTAATGAGTTAATCCAACACTGGGAAATGACGCGAAGTCTGTAGATTTAACTTACAGTTTTTGTAACACGGTTTGTCTAGAAAATGTTATTTACACAAAATACACAATCATAGTGGAAAAACCAGATTAAACTTAACACAAAAACATAATAAAACAACAAAAAATAGTACTAATTAAAACGTTTAAAATAATTTGGAAATGCTAGCATTTCCCACCAGTTTTTTTTTTTACTTAAGGTACGACACTGACCATACGGTCGCATAAAGCCACATCAGCAACATCGACAGGGCGCGGGCGGCGCGGCATGGTCATAGGTCGCTTTGACCATTTTCGTCTTTACATTTATTTTATTAAATAAGATATCTTGAACTAAATATACCTACTTGAATTTGATTACTGATAAAAAAGTTACTAATTACTAAACTCTGGCAGTATGCATGAGCCGTGCCAAGCCATAATTATTATTCTTTGGTGTAAAAAAAAAAGCAAGGAGGTTAGGTTTTTGAAGTTCAATGCGTAATGATACTGATACTGGCTACATGCAGATTGCACAAGTCGTGCGAAGCCATAATTTGACATGACAGCTGTCAGTGAAAGCGATTTTCCCTAGGGCTGAAAGTTTTATTTTCTACACGCCCTTCAGGCATATTTAGACCTACTTTCGGAGTATGAGTAATGAAAAAAATATACCTACCTAACAACATTATTTCACAATCGACAACCCTACGTTTGAATTTGGAATAGTTTTAAAGCCTAATTAAGATTTTAACAGCATATGAAACTAATATCTAAAATCATATTTGGTTTTAACTGGTTCAGTTTTACCAACAACTATTTCTTATTTATTTCTAACGCATCTGGTAATCCTTAAAATATTATTACAGTTTTTCGTAAAACTAAGCAAATCTATGTTTTTCTATACTCGTAGAAAAAAGACAAAAAGTCTGTGCTTGGAAGCAAATTTGAAAAAAATAGTCTAGGGGCTTAGAAAAAGTAATAGAACAAAAATATAGAATTTTTAAAATTCATGTCGGTCCGTCTGTCTGTTTGTTATTTATACAATTAAAAACGGCTCAACTAATTGAAATCTGGTTTTTACTATTAGATAGCTCTATTTTCGAGGAAGGTCGTGGTATACTTTACATTGAAATCCAATTAGTAGAACCTGAGTAATCATCGAAAACCCCGGCCACACGTCCGTGACGACGGCGACGACGCGAACTCGTCCCAGAAAACACGAAGACATATATAATTCTTAGAATTAAGGTTTAATGTGGTCATATCTGCTATCTATCGTCCCAGAAAACACGAAGACATATATAATTCTTAGAATTAAGGTTTAATGTGGTCATATCTGCCGCAGGACTGATAATCGTTGGGGTAAACTTGTCTTGGAGTGGAGACCGCGAATTGGCAAACGTAGTGTAGGACGCCCTGTGACCAGGTGGAGCGACGACATACGCAAAGCGGTGGGCAGTGAATGGAAAAGAAGAGCCAAAGATCGGGCTCAGTGGCGTATCTTGGGAGAGGCCTACGTCCAGCAGTGGACTGACACCGGCTGATGATGATGATGATGATGATGGTGGTACAATAAAGAGTTTATCTATCTATCTATCTATCTATAATCATTAGCGTAGCAAGGGGGGTCGGGCGCCACCATTAGGAGGGCGGCAAAATTGGGAAAAAAATATTTTGTGCGGTCACTGGCAGGCGGTCATTTAGACAATTAATTTTTCAAGAAATTAGCTCTTACCCACTTGCGCATATTGAATGTCCCTCCCGCCCGACAAAGGTGTTGCAAATCACAAGTCGTTGCTTAGGTACGGTCGGCTGCATAATTGCAGACCCACCGTAGAGCTCCAAAACAGCTGTTATAAGAATCTTTTCAACACAAGCAACATTCTAGACACGTCTTCTAACGCATCAATTTATCAAATAGAAATTATTAGAATGAAAACATTCCAATAATTGTAATTGTAGAACTCTACCGGGGGCTGCAATTAGGCAGCCGACTGTACATGGGTTTGAAATAAATATTTTTCGCTCAATTCTTACATATCGTTAAGTTTTTTCTCACAAACACCAACATTTTTATTTTTATGATGTAAAAAGGGTGGAAAATTGCCAACATTATTATTTTTATGACTTCAAAAGAGTAGCAAATTGTCAACATTATTATTTTTATGACTTCAAAAGAGTAGCAAATTGTCAACATTATTATTTTTATGACTTCAAAAGAGTAGCAAATTGTCAACATTATTATTTTTATGACTTCAAAAGAGTAGCAAATTGTCAACATTATTATTTTTATGACTTCAAAAGAGTAGCAAATTGTCAACATTATTATTTTTATGACTTCAAAAGAGTGGCAAACTGTCAACATTATTATTTTTATGGCTTCAAAAGAGTAGCAAATTGTCAACATTATTATTTTTATGACTTCAAAAGAGTAGCAAATTGTCAACATTATTATTTTTATGACTTCAAAAGAGTAGCAAATTGTCAACATTATTATTTTTATGACTTCAAAAGAGTAGCAAATTGTCAACATTATTATTTTTATGACTTCAAAAGAGTGCCTCGCTGCCGACGGTCTTCTAGGTTTAGGTTTTTATAATGATTTACTGAATCATTATAAAAACCTAAACCTAGAAGACCGTCGGCAGCGAGGCTGGGCCCAGGCTACCAATGGTTAGAGCCGCAGAGAGAGGAATCTTCTGACAATACGTGCCGTATCCAAGATGACTGCCTTCTCGATCTGACCCTTGACCCAACCATCCAGCGAGAGCCTCTTGAGGTGTTGGTCAAGGCTCTTTGCTATGAGTCCATTTGCCGATACAACTATCGGAACAATACTCGTCGAATCAACGTCCCACATGGCGGTAATCTCGTGGGCCAAGTCCAAGTACTTAGGTCAACATTATTATTTTTATGGCTTCAAAAGGGCGGCAAACTGCCAGCATTAATATTTTTATGACTTCAAAAGTGGCAAATTGTCAACATTATTATTTTATGACGTCAAAGGGGCGGCAAATTATGACTCTGCCCCGGGCGACAGTTACAATAGCTTACGCGGTTGAAACTGCGTGGAGAAGCTAGTCAGAAATATAACTATAACTCATTTTATAAACATAATTTTCCAACTACTTACTTCTTTATTAGGCTTTGAAACTATCAAAAAAATTAAAGAATTGTGTCGGAAAAGAAAACCCTTAAGGAACACCGTATAATTTAAACCGTAAATTTTAAATGAAAACATTCCAATAATAGTAATTTTCGAACTCTACTGGGGGCTGCAATTATGCAGTCGACTGTACGTCCGTGTCTACAACTCATCTGTCAGAGGACGATTCAAAATATTCCGTCTACAGAATAAAAACTAAATATTTGAAAAAATAAAAAATAAAACCAACATCCACCGGGTCCAATGCCAATAACATTATAATAGGACACCTTTGAGCCACCACCCTCTTTCCCACGAAAAATTATATCAAACATAAATAAAATCGAGAAAAATAAATACTCTTTTTTTGAATCGGCTAAAGAAAATTCAAATCTTCATTCGTTTGTAACTATTTGTCTTAAGGTGTTTAAAGACGTTCTAACAAACACAGATGTGTTTGTTTATAATGCTCGTAGCAAATCTACGAAAACCGCTACGCTTTTCGCTTTTCGCTACGACATAATATGTAGGAATTTCCTTTTACTGGTTTTATTAATAAACGACTTTTATTATTATTACTTCTATACATACATACTAACATACCTAATTGTTAATACTGCTCGTAGCAAAGCCTACGATAAACTGCCGCCGCGCCGCCCCGTAGCTTTTTGCTACGACATGTGTAACTCATTCTTACACTAATTCTATTAAAAATCCGCCAAGTGCAAGTCGGACGCGCGCAAGGGGTTCAGTACCATGTTAATTTATTTTCTGATGTTAGTATTTGTTTTATAGCGTGCATGAGATACAGCCTGGTGACAGACATACGGACGGACAGTGAAATCTTAGCAATAGGGTACCGTTTTTACCCTTTGGGTACGGAACCCTAAAGAACGACTTTTAATATTAACTAGCGACCCGCCCCGGCTTCGCACGGGTGTATTATGCATGTATTATATCTAAAAACCTTCCTCTTTAATCACTCTATCTATTTAAAAAAAAACCGTTTCAAAATCCGTTGCGTAGTTTTAAAGATCTAAGCATACATAGGGACATAGGGACGGCGAAAAGTGACTTTATTTTATACTATGTAGTGATACTTCTATACATATTAATGTCAATGAACGATTTATATTATCAAGTAGGTATACATACCTCAACTAGTATCATTTTTTATCATAAAATCTTCAAAATTTAGCTTTAAAAGCTAAGTCCTTAAGAACTTGGTCAAAATTAATAGGCTCTATCGACGAACGAGGGTAGAAGTGACGGTTCTAACAAACTTTTCTATCCAAACTGTCAAAAAAAGATAGTTTAACCTTGACCATTAAAAGATATGTAATTTTTTGATATCTTTCACCATGTAAAACTACTTTAGAACAAACGTTCAAAATAAAGATATGCTGGTTTTCAAAGCAGACGCTCTTATCACGAATAATACTTTGAGAAAGTTTGTAAAAACTTAACTGTCAAACAACTCTACCAATTTCGATGAAAATTTACCCGTATGTGTGAGTTACTGACTATTGAAACTACGGGATGCAGCTAATATTAGTGCGATTCAAATTAAAAATCCATTTTTAGTTTACTAATTGCAGAAATCAAGCGCGATTTCGATGAATATTTACCCGTATATATGATTTACTGACTATTGAAACTACGGGATGCAGCTAATATTAGTGCGAGTCAAATTAAAAATCCCTTTTTAGTTTACTAATTGCAGAGATCAAGCGCGATTTCGATGAATATTTACCCGTATGTATGATTTACTGACTATTGAAACTACGGGATGCAGCTAATATTAGTGCGAGTCAAATTAAAAATCCATTTTTAGTTTACTAATTGCAGAGATCAAGCGCGATTTCGATGAATATTTACCCGTATGTGTGAGTTACTGACTATTGAAACTACGGGATGCAGCTAATATTAGTGCGAGTCAAATTAAAAATCCATTTTTAGTTTACTAATTGCAGAGATCAAGCGCGATTTCGATGAATATTTACCCGTATGTATGATTTACTGACTATTGAAACTACGGGATGCAGCTAATATTAGTGCGATTCAAATTAAAAATCCATTTTTAGTTTACTAATTGCAGAGATCAAGCGCGATTTCGATGAATATTTACCCGTATGTATGATTTACTGACTATTGAAACTACGGGATGCAGCTAATATTAGTGCGAGTCAAATTAAAAATCCCTTTTTAGTTTACTAATTGCAGATAACGAGCGCGGTAAATTTTACTTATCTATTTTAATTTTCGGATTTTTTAGTTTTAGTACGAACAATTTTTTGTATGCACATTGCACGTTCTCTACAATTTCTATATAGGGTAGGAACGGCCGGCTGCATAGTTGCAGACCCACCGTAGAGCTCCAAAACGGCTGTTATAAGAATGTTTTCAATACAAGCAAGATTCTAAACACCTGCTTTAGTTGAAGTTTAAAGTCCTCTAACTCATTAATTTGTCAAACAAAAATTATTAGAATGAACACAGTCCAATAATAGTAATTTTCGAACTCTACCGGGGGCTGCAATTATGCGGCCGACTGTACCTATACTATCAATTTAAAAAATATGTACATAAATCTAACAGTTTATACAGTTCTGTGACTGCTAAAACTATTCTATTAAAATTCCCGACGGATACCGCAGTATAAGTACTTAACCCAAGAATTCTCCGTCAACCGAATAGGAATTTCTCAAATAACTGATTTTAATTAATTCAGTAAATATATTTTATCCTTACTGACATTTACTGTAAAGAAGGAGTTGTTCTGCTTAGTCACCGCCCACCATTGTCTCAGTAATACATAGAAACGTAATGTTTTATCACAATTTATTTACTTACCGCTTGAATGATTGATCATTTAATATAATTACGTTCTATCTATCTTTATATCACTTCAAAATACTCCACACTTTTTTTAATAATATAAAAGTACTGAATTATCAGTGAATCTTAATCCGATTGATCAACTCACAAACTTGAACTTTTCTCCTACTTATTAAAAACAATACATGATATGTGGATATAAGAAACTATTTCTATCTACGATAGTAAAAGACGTAGCGAATGCCTGATTATTATTTTTACATCATAATTCCAAAAAAGGAATTAATAGGTTACAAATATATTTTTAGCATCAATCAACTAACCTGAATTGGTAAGTGTATTGTCCCCTAGTCCCGTAGAGGTGTCTACGTCAGCGTGAGCCTCCGCGGCGGTGGCGGCGAGCAACGCGCATGCCCACGCGCAGCCGGCTACCACGAAGCGCGCGCACTGTACCCCACCGCAACCCAGCTGTTTCCTACGCTTAGCCATAGCACATCACCAACATAAATGTTCCCACTAGTTCAACAACAAAGTTTTGTAAAGTTTACTAACTCTACCAAATACAAAGTTTGAAACTATTTTTAATTTTACTTAGAACTAAAATGAAGTGAATCGAATGTGTCCATAATGTTTATTATGATAGTTTTGTATGGTGGACGTGATGATGTGTCGCGTTTCGTGAATGCAATTGTATTGGTATCGAGATGCGGCGTCGGGCGCGTCGCGGCGGTGTGTGAGCGTGGTCGCGTGAACACTGTCCGGGTCCGCGGATCCACATCGCGGTGCGGCGGCGACCGGCTCCTTCGGAGTCGCAGCATCTCACACCAGGCCGCGAGGAGGGCCGCTGCGCGCGCACTCCACCCGACGACCAATCGCACCGAGGGGGAGGACCCGCGTGTAAGACGCACGGAAGTATATGCGAAGGCCTATGTACAGATGATAGCGGACAGGTGGTTTCGCGGCCGTAATTAGCCTTCTGATAACTTATTGCTACATAAATATGCTTAAACACTGGACGATTAAGATAGCGCCCGAAACGGTGTCGAAGTGCCGACCCTGCCTCGAGCCATTACCCGGCTACCAATTTTCCTTTCTGTAATATTATGTACTTTACAGGGAAACTTCAATGTTCCTGAGAGGGCTTGCGGCGTACAGACTTTTCAAAGGTATTAAGATATCGGGTTATAAAACTTTTTGAAATAAGAGTGTTTCAGTGGAAGCTAAATCACACTAAAGTCAACTTTACGATCAATTTACCTAACCGTTATACATATAAGGTTGTAGTATACGTATGTACGGTCGGCTGCATAATTGCAGACCCACCGTAGAGCTCCAAAACGGAAATGTTTTCAACACTAACAACCAAGATTCTAGGCACCTGCTTTAATTGAAATTTAAAGTCTTTTAAGTCATGAATTTATCAAACAAAAATTACTAGAATGAAAACATTCTAATAATAGTAATTTTAGAACTCTACGGTGGGTCTGCAATTATGCTGCCGACCGTACCTAATAAGTTGTTTTTGAATACTTATTAATTCCGAGCGTAGGTAGACGTATGATGTAACGAAATGCCATGCGCGATATTTGCGGTAAGTAGGTACCTTATATAATTTCAACTGGCAAAATATAGCGTTGTACAAGGACCGATGAGAACTCTCGTTTCGGAGGTTAAGATCCTCTTCGGGTCACTGAGCCAGCCATCGAGCCAGCGGATTGGAATAGGTAATAATTTAAGTAGGCGTGAAAACGTAACAGACAGACAGAGCTACTTTCCAATTTTTAATATTAGTAAGGAGTTAGTGAAAGAATAAAGAAATATTTAGTAGGGGAATAACGTAAAGTCAGTGACGTTAACAGCAACATAGCGAGGCGCTTCCATGCACCAATAGCGCTCCGCAAAAAATCCTCAACGGATTTTTTATGCAATTCTATTGGTGGAAACCGCTCCGCTCCTCTCCGCTTCGCTCCTGCAGACATGCAGCCTTAACCTCGACCTCCAAAAATGTAAGTACGTAACTACTAACCCACGGCATTCCGTTAGAAAAAGAATCCCATTTCTCATAATTTATGCCTACAAGATTAATTAAAAACTTGTTTATAAAAACCTATTACATTTAAAATACACCCTCCCTTGCATCGCTCAGTCGGATAACGAAATTATGTAATGTAATAGTTAATCTGTGATTCAGGTGCGTAGTAACTATTTAGACAACATTTTGTCTACATCATAATATGGAATAAGTATAGAGATATTATCTCTATACTTATTTAAAATTGACGGAAATGAAACTCACTTAACGAGGAGATAACCGTTAAGTGGTTAAACCGAATCTGAAAATCTTATCCTCGCACCTTTTTACTCTTCCATTTAATGCTTTCCTGAAAGAAGATAAGAGGTTGCTTGGTATATAGTTATTAGATACATTCTAACTAGATAGGTAGGTTACCTACTTACTTACGAGTATCTATACTTTAATTGACGTAACAAAACATTATTGACCCAAGTACCTATACTTATTAGTAAATCAATCTTAAATAAAGTCAGTATGTGGATACAAATAATTATTTATGCTGTTATGTAATAAAGTACTTATTCGTTATTTTAATAAATATGAAGGTGCTATCTACCTAAATAAATAGTTAAGTTAAATAGGGTAAGTACCTACCTACACGTGGTTATTGCTTTCACCATACAAATGTTTTCCACTAGGTAGGTATGTCCTTTTTTTTCATAAAACTAGGTTTGCTCTATCCTTTTTAATTTTCTTGTTGCAACTATTTTATTATGATAAAAAATGGAAAACAGAGGTGCACTAGCGACGTGTACCTACAGCAAAACTAGATTTTATGAAATAAAAAATGATTGTCAAATAAACATTATTTATAAACAAAATGGGTACCCTCGTATCCTCTTAATGAGAAAGCATTTAGTGAGATGAGTGAGAATATGAAATTATTGCACACACTAATTTCCTCCACACTAAGTTACTAAAAATGTGCAAGTATCTTTAAAATCTCCGGACATATCTTCAGATATTATCACTCTCCGGATCACAATTATCCGAAGATATTATGATCCGGAGAGTTTTAATACGCCTTGGGTCCTAAGATTGTTTACAAAACTGATTACGGTTACTTGACCTTCCTTATCTACCATCAGATGACGAATGCTCTCAGCTAGTCTACTATAGTCTTCTTGACCTACCACGGTCCACGACTATTAGGTAAGTATAACATAGCCGAAAAGACGAAATGAATGGATTTAAACGAGTAAACCGCGGGGCGCCCTAGTTCGAGTAGGTACCTATCTATATCACACCTTTATGGCATTTTCATCGTAAGAAGATACCACTACAACTACTTCTTTACTCATGTGCAACTACAAGTTTGTGTTTAACTAAGCATTGAAATCAAAGGAAAAATATATTTGTACGTCAATAATGAAAATAGTTTAGGATATTTTAAATAAGAACTCAAGACTTTTAAACGTATAGGCATAGATATAGAAAGTCTATGCGTGTAGGTACTCCTCAGGGGTACTCTATGCGTGTACTACAAGCGCATAAGACCAACTACGTCAATATCACTAGGCCACAATTTGTTTCAATATCTACTTACAAATTATACGGGTTGGTACTATTTATAACGAATTTAATTAAAAATGAATTTGTAAGTAATAGAAAAACCGTCTAAAATATGTGTAAGATAAATTTCAAATTATTTACTTCCCGCCGCGTCATGTCCTCCGCTGATCCTCCGCCATCTCCCGCATTCAAGAAAGCTATTTGTTGCGAAGCCTTTTAATTGAAAAAAACTATTTGTCAATGTTGGGTAGTTGTCACTGTCATTCTAGAATTGATGTCACTGTCAGTGTCAAAATAAAAATTTGGGTTTGGTTCTGAGGTTTGGTTGGTCGATCGAACGGTGAAATGGGACGTTTTCTTTCACAAAAATAAAAATTATCTTCAGGGAAAGGCTTTGCTACCAATGTAAATTAAATAAAAATGGAACCAAGTAGTCGTGCGAGAAGAAATGACTTGGACATAGATAGTTTTCGTAGTGACGAGCCAGAATTTGACCGAGCTCGAATGCGAAGACAATCAGGTGGCTTCGTGGATCTCGGCAATGAATCACAGTACGGTACAGGTGGACACCAAGCTTCTGGAGCTAACGAAATATTTGCTGACATTCAAGTAAGATTATATAAATAAAATCATAGTTACATGCATCTATTTAGTAAATGAATATTAGACGAAATTTAGTTCCGGAAGTGATTGTTTATATTACAGTTAAACTTAGGTATTTATTGAGTAGATATCGTACCTGCCTACGTCTCATGTCTATTATCTTTGTTTAATTTTCTAGGGAGATGTACCGTGGTGGAAATCTAACTTCTTCATATCACAGCCTGTACTCTTCAGTACATGGGATGGCGTGTTTACGTCATGCCTTATAAATATATTCGGCGTAATAGTATTCCTTAGATCAGGCTGGATAGTGGGGCAAGCTGGCCTCGTTAATGGAATATTTATAGTTATTTTTACTGGTGAGTAATTGTATGTCAACATGCTTAGCGTTATGTCTACCTATCTAACTAGTGACTAAGGGGCTAAATCAATAGATGCGGATCCACCCTTGTAAGCATGCCTACAACCCTAATAGAGTTGAAAGATTGGCGTGACTGTGGCTAAACTTTTTTTGGGGGCTGGACCTGAGCCTGCAAGTTAATAAGCCTGCATAATATGTATATCAGGTGTATAGCTCCAAAACACTTAAAACCAAGTTCAATCATTTATTTAAAAGCTGTAATATACGTTAATAATCATGTCTATGTTTGATACAATTCATTTCAAAGTTCTTAGCATTTTTTGCAGTGTATTAAGATTTTTGTATAAATAACTTTAGTAAGCTTGTTTTTTTTTCTTCAGTATTTGTAGCATTGATCTCAGTACTGTCAGCTGTGGGCATATGTGAAAGATGCAGGATAGAAAGTGGAGGAGTTTACTTTCTACTGGCACACACACTGGGCTCCAGAATGGGTGGGGCTTTAGGGATGGTGTACTGCTTTGGACAGGTGAATATATTTTACAATCAAAGGACTTATGTGTGTTTGTCTTTCTGTCACATAGCAATGGAGAAACAATTTGAAATTATTTTCCCATGATACTGTTGTCCCCATTGTTATTGTTAAGTGAAATTGCCGAGAGCAAAATATAAGCTTGACATAAAAGCTAAATTGTATTTTCTCAATACCTAGTTAAATTGTTTATTTTTTTAGGCAGTTGGCTGTGCCTTAAATGTCTTTGGTTTTGGTGAATCAATGGCAAGTCTGATATCATCTGACAACACCTGGGCAGCTAGAGGGTTTGCGGTGGCTGCAGTGCTTCTTCTTGGCACTATAAATATAGCTGGTGTTAAATGGGTCATCAAACTCCAGTTCTTGCTGCTTGTCATTATATTGTTGGCAGCTTTAGATTTCTTTGTCGGATCTTTTACTACAATGCCAAGTAAGTTGTATTAGAAAATAGAATATTTTAAATTTCTATTGCAAATAATAAACATAAAATCTAAAAAATATCATGTGCACAAAATAGCAGCGCTTGTATGAAAGTTGCATTGATTATTGAAGTTCTTTTATTTTAACAAATTCATTAATTATTTTAATTTCAGATATGGAATTCAAAGGTTGGCTCGGTGGAACAATGGCAAACAACACATGGGCAGATTACCAAGACAATTACACATGGTTCAAATGCTTTGGTGTTTTCTTCCCAACGATCACTGGAATCTTAGCCGGCATCAATATGAGCGGAGATTTGAAGAACCCATCTATTAATATTCCTAATGGGTCATTAGCTGCTATTGGAACAGGGTAAATAATTTTTATGATTACTGTTTTTATTACTTACAGCTGAAACCGATTACTCAATCTATCTACAAGAGATAAAGCTGTAATTTTTTTTGTCGGGAAGTTGGCAGAGGAGCCTAGAGTATGGTAGCTTTCTTATTAAATTACCGATTTTGGCTGTAAAAGACAACTATAAGCCAGTTGACAATAACACACTAAATATCTTCACAAAATACCTATGTATCCTTTTGATTGCTTTCTTATAGAATACTTCAGGTAACATAATTAATTAAATTATAGATTGAATTACCGATTTTAACTGTAAGAGAAGACATTAAGCTAATTGACATTAACACTCTTGTAAAAAACACATATTAATTTTTAATAATTATTTCATTTGGCTTATTTATTAATTGTTATTTATTTTATAGGACTTTCATATATCTGATGTTTATCATAACGTTGGCAGCGACAGTGACAAGGGAAGCATTGCTCACAAATTACTCGATCACAGCCGATATATCTGCTTTGAGAGTTCTATTACTAGCCGGGCTGTATGTGAGCTCTATGAGTTCCTGTTTAGGAGCCATGTACGGCACGCCAAGAGTATTACAAAGTATTTCCAATGAAAAAGTTATACCGGGACTTGAAATACTAGGACATGGTGTAAGTAACATTATGATCTTGTGATTTTAACAGTTTTATGCATGTTTTTATAATCTAGAAATCATCTTTCTTACTTATAAACGTTGCTTTTAATAACGCTTTGTCTTGTGTTTGTGATGTGTGGTTAACAAATCACCGGAGTTTCACAAGCAGCGTTTATAAGTAAAGAGAGAGTAAAGGGCATATGTTTATTTAGTTGATTTATTTGCAGAGAGGTCCGAACAGAGTGCCCATATACTCGATGATTGTAGTTGCAATAGTGACTGTAACATTCATCATCATTGGCGACATCAATAAACTTGCACCCATTGTCACAATGCCCTTTCTCATCACATACGCTAGTATTGATTATTCTTACTTTGCTCTCGCCCAAACTTTTGATTTGCAACACAAACGTGAAATGAGGTAAGTCTTTTGACTTTTTTAACTCATACGATTTATATTTTTATAGTGATTATTTTCCCTGGTTTATTTTTATTGATTAACTATCTGCGCCCGCGTAATAATTTTCTACGCAATTTTCTTAATTTTTTCTTTTCTATGAACCTTCTCCTGACAATAACAATAACTCCTGACAACTACAATAACAAACACAACAAAAAGAGAATTAGCGAAGTCGGTCAGCTGTTCTCGAGATGAATCGCTTAAGCGAGAGATGCGCTTAAGCGATTCATTTTTGTACTATAGTAGATATTTCAATATAAAAATAAAATACACAATTATAACCGGGAAAATAATTACTTTGAGATAAGTAATTTATTTATTTTTAAACTAACTAACCACCTAAGCCTCACGAATCCCGTGCGAATAAAATAAAAATCTGATAGTTTTAGCTATTTTACTCATCCTTAAAAACTTTTTCTTGAGGACACCGCCTCAGAAGAGACGGAAAAATATCTGGTCTAAAAGAGTTCTCATTTAGCGCTGGCTCTGTTTACATATAAAAAAACTGAGTAGTTCTTTTGACGACATAATATTATTTAAACACAGTTTATTTAAAAAACATCTGTTACTATAATGCACGTTAATGTTTTGTTGACTTTACAGATTTCAAGGGCAGTCACCACGCGATACTCAAGTGTACGGAGCGACTGGAAGTGATCTGGACATGTTGTTCCCAGAGAGGATACGTCATAAGAATGTTGGAGTTAGTATGCGTCATATAATCTACTAGCGACCCGTCCCGTCTTCGCACGGCTATATTATGCATGTATTATACTTGAATCACTCTATCACTCTATCTATTAAAAAAAACCGCATCAAAAT
Organism: Idaea aversata; assembly: GCA_907269075.1. Classification (NCBI taxonomy): domain Eukaryota; kingdom Metazoa; phylum Arthropoda; class Insecta; order Lepidoptera; family Geometridae; genus Idaea; species Idaea aversata. The sequence goes on from OU026085.1 coordinate 7,814,537, forward strand.
CCGTTGCGTAGTTTTAAAGATTTAAGCATACATAGGCATATAGGGACAGAGAAAGCGACTTTGTTTTATACTATGTAGTGATGTAGTGATACATATAAAATGCTTTGTCCTGAATGACCGACTGACGGATCAACGGACTAAACCGCTGATCGTAGAGACCTGAAACTTGGAGGAGGTGTTCTTTGTATGACGTAGTCATGCGATAAGAAAGGATTTTCCGAAATTCTACTTTGGTGAAAAAAGGGGGCAAAGTTTGTATGGGACAACGTGATTTCTTGGTCCAATCTCTTTCAAATTTGCGACTTCTACGCGGATGAAGTCGCGAGCAAAAGCTAGTCTATCTATAGCTACATATAAAATGCTTTGTCCTGACTGACGAATCGACGCACAGCCTAAACCGCTGATCGTAGAGACCTGAAACTTTGAGGGTGTGTTCTTTGTATGACGTCGGCATCCGATAAGAAAGGATTTTGGAAAAATCAAATCAAGCCGCGGGTAAAAGCTAGTATAATACATTATCAGTGTTTAGTTAAACTATGATTAGAGTAATATGAACAACAAAGGTCGAATACATTCTGATAGTTATCTTATCTTTTATCATTACTTTTGTAAAATTATAGAAAACTTATCAAATGTAAAATCCCGCCGTTCCGTCTCGCAAAAAGAAACCAAATGTTCTAGTAGGAGGTACTTCGATTTTCAGTCCGAAGGTCTTGGATTCGACGCCTAGTCGTGCAAGTTATTATTAAAAAAAACTCTAAGATGATGAACCTGATCCATTGGAGGATTAGTTTCTATTTAATTTTCAACTGTACTAATCTATCGATGGGCGCGCTATCGAGTTCCGCTTCTTTCACTAGCTCAACATTGACTTAAAGTTGAATTAAATTCATCAATGGATTTATTTCTACTTTTTGTTCCACTTTAATCCATCGATGGATTTGATTCTACATTAATTCTTAAACAAATAAATCATAATAGCTAATTATAATAAACTAGCAACCAGCCCCGGCTTCGCACGGCTATATTATGCTTGTATTATACATATAAACCTTCCTCTTGAATCACTCTATCTATTAAAAAAAAAAACAAATCAAAATCCGTTGCGTAGTTTTAAAGATTTAAGCATACATAGGGATATAGGGACAGAAAGCGACTTTGTTTTATACTATGTAGTGATGATCATACATTTTTCTAAGTTCCCTAGACTCATTTTCTTTTGATTTAAGCACAGACTTATTTTGCCCTCATAAAGCGAACTAGCTGTTGCCCGCGACTTTGTACGCGTGGTAGTTTTGTTTTAAATACTAAAACCTTACTCTTAAATCACTCTGTCTATTAAAAAACCGTATCTAAATCCGTTGTGTAGTTTTAAAGATCTAAGCATACATAGGGACACACAGCGGGAAGTAACTTTGTTTATACTATGTAGTGATGCACCTTTTCCGTGATAAATTGTTGCGTTGTTAAACATATTAATTGGACCTGTATCATTTTGCAGGACTTCACTCCGTCTCCAACAGACCCCGCCATTATGAACGGTAGAATGTCAAACGGTGAAACCCGCCGGCCCAGTGTCAGTGTACATTCTAAAAACAAGAACTGGTACTCGCATCTTTGTAACAGATGGCTGTCTCTTATTGGGGTAAGCTTTATTTAATATACTGGTACTAGACTAGCTGCACCCCGCTGTATCAGCCGTGTAAGTCCCGATTACGTATGAATATCGGAATCAAAACTGGCATATTCAATTCCATGTCTTTAAATAACTACATACCAAGTTTCAACGCAATTGGTTCAATATTTATTTATTCTTTGCAAATCTACATAAAAATGTTGAATTTATCTTTTATAAATTATTCTGACCAAACTTGTTTTTTTTTTTCAAAACCACAAATCGTTACATTTATTTTTCTCAGCCATAGATAGATAAAACTTCGTTTTTTATTGTACAACTTACAGGACATTAACAAAACGAAAAGTTTATTTTTTTACAAATTAGTGGCGCTTTTGCGTTCCATCTAAGCAATAAAAGTTTATATATTAATTTTCAGGTGGCAATAAAACTAGTACTAATGTTCTTAGTAAACTGGGTATACGCGCTCGGCTGCCTCAGTATCCTGTGGCTGTTGTGGCTTTACATCGGAGCGGCGAACCCAGCCGTGAAGCCGGGCCGCGCTTCCGAATTCCGCTTCTTCCATTGGCTGAAGATTGCCTTCTTACAAGCTATCGGGTAGGTTAACTAAACAAAATTTGTACCATAAGTTGAAGGTGAAGGCAAGCCAGAGGCGATGAACCGCTTCTTCATCAGTCTCACCTCAACATGCCGTGTTGCTATTGCTGGAGTAGCAGTCGACGGTCACGCACAATGGGCAGAATAATTGCCTACATGCAAAAATCGAAACCGCCTACCTATAACTATCATTCCCATATCACGATTCTATGGGGCCCCGGACATTTGGAAAGCTTGCGTGAAGCTAAATTAACATGTAGAAGCCTTTTATAAAAAGTTTATTAGCAAAGTATAATGTGGGCACCAAACCCGCGATTATAATATAATAATAATTGCAATATAAAAAGCTGCCAAGGACAACCTCCAGTTTTGATAGAACTTGATAAACTACAATAGAAAACTACTAGGGCTATTGTGACGGCATGGTAGTGAACAGGTTATGGCGCCTGCCGTAACAATCTCCAACAAACACGTAAAAATGGCAGGTAACAATAATTACTATTATAATGTTTCAGTAAACGTCCTCTGGAATACGAGCAGCTAGTAGTGACACCTGTCCATGGAGACATATCAGTCGAACAAGAGCGTCTGAACGACGACAACGAAGACTTCGCTTCGCGTCGTCGCTACCACCAGTCCACAGCAGTGCAGAGCCATCTCGTCTCTCTCGATAGTTAACTAACAGATTTCTATTACCATCAGTACGATAGGTAGAACACCTGAACCTAATCAATAACACTATCTTACTTGCTACAGTCAGTCGCGCGCCCGCGCTCTTAGCATTTTTAGTACGCTTACGCTAGCAGCCTTCGTAAAGACGTGAAAATTACAGAAAAGATATCCGCGACCAACTAGAGTAAGTAAGATACCTTTACTGCGTCACGCGTTGGCAAGCACCCGATTCCTCCAATTGAACTTTTATGTGTATGATCTACAAAGTCAAAATTTCGTTATTAATTTGGGAAAAACGTCTTATAAACTAAGTTGGGATGTGTGCCTTCGAAACGCGCCTACCAACGAGAAGAAGGGAAAAGGTTCAGATGTTCTCTCTGGCGTGTACCTAATCTTAAATCTCTTTGTTGGTTGTTCTTATCTAACGCAATATTAATCTATGCTAATTAACTGGACACCTCGCGCTCAAAAATTACACTAATAACATGCAAAAACTTTACAAAGCTATATAACAGAATGAGGGTTTCCCCTCCAGCATAGCAATGGGGTGTCTAGTTTATTCGCATGGAAGTGACTCTTTACGACTTTCATGCTAGAACTGTCTGTTCAAATAAAGTAGAGATAAATGTTACGTTCTTTTTAGAGTTCCGTTCACCGTACGTTCGAGTTCACTGTTCGCCCGTCTGTCACAAGGCTGTATCTCAGTTTGTTGACAATTGAATTTTTCACAGAGATGTATTTTTGTTGCCGCTATTACAACAAATACTAAAAAACAGAATACCCATCGTGCTTGTTTCCATAGAATAATGAAAAGTCCTCTTCATAAACTTTTATTATGCCTTCGATAATTAAAAAATGTTTCGTAACTTTCGCACTTTTGCAACTGACACATGTGACAGGCGCAAAGCATATTTTGAATATCGAAGGCTAAACGGTTATAAAAAAAAAGGATAAGGACGTATCTATCGTTTCATAATCTCTACTGCATTGGAAATAGGTCCGTTACAATTAATTTAACTGTGACTTTAGATTAATTTATTTAGGTATAGTTAATTTAAAAATAATAGACTATACTTATTGAGATTGTTGTAGCTTATCGAGGTTACGTATTGCAAACTAAGCTGACTTATGTTAAAAATAAGTACATAATTAATTTTATTATTTAAGCTGATGTTACTGTAAATAAGTTATTTTAATATTGACGTCATTTGCTTCTTTTTAATAACGTATGTGATAAAATTGACTACCTATATCGTGTTGTGATTTAATCACTTAATTTGTTGCGGTAATCGCCAGAAACAACTAATTTCGGGTATTAGAAATTTAGATTCTGATTTTACATATTACTTTTACTTTCTTACCTAAATTTTTAAATAATTTATTCCTAATTTTGCCTATTTTATTTATGAATTTATATGTAAAAAGAATAAAATAATAATACAACATTACTTTGTAGATTTATTCTGGAACTAGCTGCGTCCCTTGGTTTTACCGACGTTAGTTAGTATTTCATTGATATTTCTGTTTATATACAGGTGATTTTTTACATGGGCCTTCAGAGTTAATGCTATAATAAGTATTTGAGATAGCGAAAAATGCTGAAAAAAAGGGTGCGTATGGGGCCCGCTAAGAGGGTGCATATGGGGCCCGCTAAGATCTTTGGGCCCAAGTCAACCTCACCTGCAAGCTGGTGCACCTGCTGAGAGACGGACGAGGCTCTGGCGCTGACTTTTCCTCTCTGGGGTTGGGGGGTCAGACGGCAGTCGCTCCCGTAAAAGTCAAAAGTAAGCCGCATCATATGGAAAGTATAGAAAGTAGTTGTCCCACAGATAGGGCGCCGCCGCATAACGGCGCGCAGGAGCCTCGCCCGACTCCTGTGGGAAGTGGACGAGGGCTACCGTGCCATGGGCGGGCACGGCCAAAGACGCGAGCCCCAACTCACAAAAAGAAACTCCGCTTCGCAACGTGGAACATTGGCACGCTAACCGGACGCGCGAGGGAGCTAGCCGACGTACTTTCCAGGCGAAAAGTGGCCGTGGCGTTCCTGCAGGAGACTCGATGGAAAGGCAGCAGATCCCGGCACATTGGGAACGGCTACAAGCTGATCTACACGGGTGCACCTGGTGGAGAGAACGGGGTGGCTGTGGTACTCGCTGAGGGGTTTCATGATTGTATCTTGGAGGTAAAACGCTTTAGCGACCGACTTATGGCCGTGAAGGTGCTTATTGAGGGGGTTGTAACCCACTTAATAAGTGCCTATGCGCCGCAGGTCGGTTGTAGCGACGCTGATAAGATACTGTTTTGGAACAAACTCGGTGAGGTCCTTGGAGCCATCCCGTTGTCACAGGAGATCGTTTTGGGTGGTGATCTTAACGGTCATGTTGGCGAGATGGGGGTGGAATTTGAGCGTGTTCACGGAGGCTACGGGTACGGCAGTCGAAATGCGGAAGGGGAAGAAATCCTACGTACGTGTGCCACTGCCGACCTGGCCCTCGTGAACACTTACTTCAAAAAGAAACCCGACCACTTGATCACCTACAAGAGTGGAAGGCACGCTACCCAAATCGATTTTCTAATCACCAGGAGACATCATATCGGCAACGTAGCTAACTGCAAAGTCATACCCGGTGAGAGTCTTACTGATCAACACCGTCTTCTTGTCATGGATCTCTGTGTGAAACCCAAAGACAAACACCCTGAGCAATGTCGTCGCCAAATCAGATGGTGGATGCTGGATGAAACCAGATCCCAGAAGCTTGTCTCGGCTATCGGTGACAAGTGCGCTGGTGCCGAAAACGAACTAGTCCAGGACCACTGGGATAGGATTCAGGCATCGATCACTGGTGCGGCGAAGGCAGTGCTTGGCATGTCTAAAGGTGGACGCAAATGTGACAGGGAGACTTGGTGGTGGGACGACACAGTCCAGAGGGAGACTAAGGCGAAGAAAGCCCTCTTTAAAAAGTGGCAAGCGTCCAGCTCTCCTGAAGATCGCGACTCGTATAAAGCCGCCAAACGTGCCACAAAAAGAGCAGTAGCCAGAGCCAGACAGAACCACTTACAGTCACTGTACGATAAGTTGGAAACGTCTGAGGGGCAGAAGCTTATTTATAAGTTGGCACGTTCGAGGGTAAAAGCGGCGCAGGATATATCCAAGTGCCGCTGTGTAAAAGACCCCGATGGTAACCTGCTTTGCGAGGATCTCGCGGTGAAGGAGAGATGGCGCTCTTATTTCCACGACCTGCTGAATAAGCAGTACAAAGAGGTGCAGCCGCCGGAACTCCCTCCGAATCAAGGACTTGTGCCACCGATTACGCCTGACGAAGTCCTCAAGGCTCTTCGCCGCATGAAGAATCGGAAAGCTGTCGGAGCCGATGGAGTCCCTATCGAAGTGTGGAAGGCGATAGGTCCTCGTGGTGTGGGCATCTTGACCAACCTCTTTAACCGCATACTCGAGACCGGCGAGATCCCTGCCCAATGGAGATTGAGTGTTATTACCCCAGTTTTCAAGGGCAAGGGATCGGTGCAGGAGTGTGGCAGTTATCGAGGTATAAAGGTCATGTCCCACACCATGAAGCTCTACGAGCGGATAGTGGACTCTCGGATCCGACAGGAGTGCACTGTCTCTGGGTGTCAATATGGTTTCCGCCCCGGGCATGGCACCATGGACCCTGTTTTCGCCCTCAGGATCGTTATGGAGAAATACAGGACGAAGAATACGCCTCTGCATTTTCTATTCCTAGATTTGCAGAAGGCCTTCGACTGTGTTCCTCGCATGATGATCTGGTGGGCGCTGCGGTCCAAAGGGGTTCCGGAAGCTTATGTTGAAATCATCAGAGACATGTACCGAAATTCTGATTCTGTGGTGCGAACTGCTGTTGGCGACACTAAGCCCTTCCCTGTTACCGTTGGAGTTCACCAGGGTTCCGTCCTAAGCCCGTTCCTGTTCAGCGTAATATTGGATGCACTGTCCGTTGCCATCAGGGATGCACACGAGCAGCCTCCATGGCTGCTCATGTACGCTGACGATATTGCGCTGGCGGATTCGGATAAGGGGCGGCTGGTCCAACGTGGACACACGTGGAAGGAGTCGCTTGAGAACGGCGGTTTGCAACTGAATGTGGCGAAGACAGAGTACTTGGCTTGCAATACCACAGATCCCACACCTGTCTGCGTAGACGGTCATATGGTCGAGCGGACAGACCAGTTTAAGTACTTGGGATCTGTGCTTCACGCGTCCGGCGACATCGATTGCGACGTCAAGTCACGCATTTCAGCGGCTTGGGCCAAGTGGCGTGAGGTGACTGGTGTCATTTGCGACCCCAAAATGCCGGTTAAACTAAAGGGACAGGTCTATAAAACCATCATTAGACCTGTCCTTTTGTATGGTAGTGAGGCGTGGCCGGTACTTGAGCGACATAAGCAGGAACTGCGTGTCACGGAGATGAAGATGTTGCGCTGGATGTGTGGAGTGACGCGAAAGGATCGCGTCAGGAACTCCCGCATCCGGGGCAGCCTTCATGTCCGAGACATTGCAGATAAATTGCAAGAATGTCGCCTACGCTGGTACGGTCACGTCTTGCGAAAACCGACTAGTTACGTGGGGAACAAATGTCTTGCCATGGCGCCTCCGCCGGGCCGTGGCAGACTGGGTAGACCCAAGAAGTGCTGGCTTGACGTCGTAAAGGGTGATATGCGTGTAAATGGCCTTACTAACCAGGATGCCGAAGATCGTGCGAAGTGGAGGCGTAAAAGTAGGAAAGCGGACCCCGGGCTCCTGAGAGGGATGCAACCGGGAACATCGCTCGGATGATGATGGTGGAAAAATGCTGAAAAGAGTTGTGTGCCCGATTTAGACAAAAACTAAAACTATCCTATCACCTTAGATTTTTCTACTAATCGATACCTAGTGTTGCTATAGGGATCAATCCTGGAAACGAACATGGTATGAAAACTCAAAGAAAATAGCTCATTTTGTAGTTTATTTTACCAAAAGTGACTATGGAGCTAGTAGAAATGGATATAGTAATGATTGACCAAAATCGCCCATCGTGACCCAAGCTCAGAATCACATGAGTAGGAATAGAACACTATAAGGACCCAAGCCACAGAATATATTTGAATTTCACCCGTAGAAATCCATGTTCGTACCTTTCACCATGCTTGAAGCTTTCACCCAAGCGTACTTTGCATCTGACGCGAGACGTGACGGCCGTCACTGTCGCACATGGTTTTCTTTCACTGTCACCGAAGACTGACACTTTTATTTTTTAAACATTTGGAAGTATTGTGTGTGTAAAAAAATATTTTCACCAAGGAAATTCAACTTCATGTATCAGCCTTCTGGGGAAGTTGTAACGAAGAATATATTTTTGCGAAAATATCAAGCTCAGATTTTTTCCTAACTTAGTTCGATCAAACAACACCGTTTCTATGATAAAAGCTCGAAGGTTTCTATCCTCATTTTTTTTCTGCCGCAGAACGAGATTGAAACAAGGACCGAAATTGTTGTTACAATTCTTGTAACTTTTAACTTTAAAAAACGGCAGCACTTACAAAATGGCTTCGTCTATTGTCTAGTGTTTCATTTACTTTATTTATTTCGTGGTAATATTTTCATATACTCAAAGATTAATTAATGCTATTGTGTATAAACGGATATCTATCACAATGGCTGAAGATCTCAGAAATTACAAACTGCAACTACAACAGGTAATCATCAAAAAAGAAAAGCTGTTGCGGAAACACTGTCCAGCGACAGAGGAGCTCAGCAGTCTTCAAAAATCTTTAACATTTTTGTATTTTAGGTAGAAGCAGCGTTACTCACCGATCCAGAGAACGAGGAACTTCTAAAGTTAAAAACTGATTTAGAGGAAGTAATTGAATTAACACAAGATCTTATAAAAACTCAAGAAGGTGACGCAAAAGGATCTAATATTCATGGTTCTAGTAATGATGATGATTTTACAGCTTCCCTCTTGGCGGCGGAGGAAGATGGCAAGTATGCTTCGGACAAGAGCTACTCGAAATGGCATGTGGGTGAAAAGTGCCTTGCTAAATGGAAAACTGATGGAATGTAAGTACTGGTTTAATACAATCACAGAACTGTATTCTTGCTTTTTCTGTTCTGTGCCTCGATTACAGCGCAATCGCGCAATAACTCCAGTTTTCGTATGGCAATCGCGCCCTAATCACACATGCCCGACGACTTAAACCTTAGTGAATCGAGGCACTGGCTATTGATAAACTAAGAACTTTATAAATGATCAGTTAATAATATCTTGATAAACTGAAACACTAACTGTACCCCACTGTTCCACTTGTGTATAATGTAAGCTGTATCTTTCTCCACACTAAGGACTGTTTATATTTGCATCTAAATCAGAGCCGCCTAACTGTGAAGAGGGAACCCACAAACTTCCGCATTTATAATATTAGTTAAAATCATTTTCTAGCAGTTTTTTAGGGTTTCATACCTAAGGGGTAAAACAGGACCCTAATACTAAGACTTCACTAGGGTTGTATCTCATAAACTGTGATAGCTAGAAATCTTTATAATTTCATTGATTGTCCAACATTGTATGCAAAATCAGGCAACAAAAGTAGAGTATGTTACTCCAAAAGAATCAATGTATCATCTTACTAAGTTCAATCAAAATCTTTCCAGTAGTTTCTGAGACTATTCATTACAAACAATTTTTCCTCTTTGTAATATTAGTGTACGTAGATCAACTTTTTTATAGTTGGATATTGCTTAATTTGGGAACTTATTTTTGTAGAGATATTGATTTCTGTATGTATTTACAATAATAAGTATGTATTTACGAAAATAAATATTTAAGTATATAGAAGACAATAGAAAATTTAGGTATGCAATCTGTTATCTGGCCACCATAACACAAGCCCAGTAGCTTAGTTTGGGGTCAGATGGTACTGTGTAAAAAATTCTGTTCATTTTTTAATGGTGGTGTTAATTTTCAGGTTCTACGAAGCATTGATCGAAAATGTATCTGATGAGAGTTTAAAAGTAAAGTTTGATGGGTATACAACATTAGAAGTTGTATCCACTAATGATATTAAACCTCTAGGCAGTGGTGGAGGAGTAAAGAGACCTCTGAGTGGTGACGAAAGCAAGTAAGTAATTATATTCGGTGGAACTACATTTGCCTTCTGATCCTTTTGACGACCTCTGTGGCGCGGCGGATAATACCCGCCTGTGACTCTGTGACGCAGTTCAATCAAACAAATATTTATATACAGTTCTTGATTGGGTGTTGTGAGAGTTGGCTATGAGAGATAGCGAAAAAGGCTGAAAGGAGTTGCGTGCCCGATTTTGACAAAAACTAAAACTGCATCATTAGATTTTTGAAAAAGTCATTACCCTAGCCGAGAATCGAACCTGTTGATTTTGCAAAAAAATAATCATTCTATATTTTTATACCAATCGATAGTGTTGCTGATAGAGATCAATTCCTGGAAACAAACATAGTATGGAAAAATAAAGGAAATGGCTGAATTTTGTAGTTTTCTATAATTTTCACCTTTCTGTCTCTGGCAAAACAATAGTGTGAGACATAGAGGACAAGTGATATTACTCTAAATATTATAAAATAGGTTCTAAATGAAGTTCTTTACATAAACTTTGTAAAAACAGTTTATATTTTTAGTGCAGCAGTTTGTTACTTCATTGGCCATACCTCCTCACTGCATTTTTTTCAGGGATGGTTGTATGAAAATTACAGAAGATTACCAAACTTTTTCAAAAATCTAATGATGCAGTTTTAGTTTTTGTGAAAATCGGGCACGCAACTCGTTTCAGCATTTTTCGCTATCTCTTATGGTTTAGGATATAGCCCTGAAGGCCCACATAAAAAATTCACCCTGTATACAAAAGAAAAGTACCTATATAAGTATTATATGTCCCTTATTGGCCCTTGTCTGGCCACCATAACAGCGTCGTTGCTTAGCTTGAAGCTAGAGAGCGCTGTGTACATTGTCCTTAAATAGGTTTTTTTATCTTATTTATGTATAACAGCTTAACTACATCGACATTGGTCAAAGTCAAAAATTTCTTTAATTATTTTGAATTCCCATGAAATTACATTGAAACGTCGAAACTAGGATAGGATGTGCCTTCGGAACGCGCCCACCAATGAGATGACGGTAAAAGAAATTCATAAGGTTTTTCTTTTGTGATCATGCTCATAAAGGTCAAGATTAAGTAGTATGTAAATACTTAACTGCAGCTGGAATAACACAGTGTTCTTTTTCTCTATATCCCCTCAGCTGGCAGAAAAATCGTGTAAGATCGGAACTTATGCGGGTAGAACCTCGGATAATTTGTAACCTTGTTAGTAAAATCTGCAGACAACAAATTGACATACTGTTCATCAATGGTGCTTTTGTCTTTTCAGACCTGGTAAAGGATACAACAGAGAATATATGAAAAAGAAAAAACAAAAGAAGCAACAGAGGTTCAAACAAATTGAAGAAGAAAGAGAAACTGAAAAGAATAAGTGGCTCAACTTCCATACAAAGGCTTCGAAGAAACCCGGCATCCGAACAAAGAGTATATTTGCTTCACCCGACAATTTGACTGGTAGAGTAGGCATCGGCACTTGTGGCATTTCAGGGAAACCAATGACGGAATACACTCCCGGAGAGAAGTGGAAGAAAGGAGGATAATATTAGTATAATTGTATCATTTAATTTTAGTCGTAATTTACCATCACCACTATTCATTGTACTTTAAAAAAATAAATAAGAGGGTAAAGGTGGACGCAGATTGATACGCGCCGAACGCATCGAATTTTTACCGTCCACGGAAAAAGGTACCTTATAATAAAAGAGATAAGGTATCTACATTTATATTTCCGATGACGTCATCAGAGTCGTCCGCATCGTCAGAGGCGGCCGACTCTGAAATAAATAAATGAATAAATGTACCTTATCTCTATGATTATAAGGTAACTTTTTCCGTGGACGGCAAAATTCGTTTCGTTCGGCGCGTATCAATGTGCGACCACCATTATACTTCATTTATGTTAAAACTTTAAAAAATATGCAGTAATATTTGTGCTTTACGAGCCAAATTTAAAAACTTATACGGTTATTTGGCCTCCCGTGGAATAAAATAGTCATAAGTATCGTTTAAATTCAAAATTCCTCGTAATATGTAGAATAAACTATTTATAATATTAAAAATGTAATGAAGTAGATTATTGTGTTCAATAAGTCACTGTTTGACCTGCCTCTAATGGAAGCATATAACTGGTTCTTGTAACTGTGATTAGATAATAAAATAAGTACTAATAAGTCATATTTTAGTTTCAATTAAGTTTGAACAAATCGTAGCGCCCGGCGGTAACACTCGTAAGTCCCGGTCCTAAATAAAAAACCTGTTAATCGTAGCATTATGTTACTCGCCAACATTCAGTGTATCATAAAAATCCTAGTGTTATAAAATACTAGCAGCACTCCGCGTTTTCACCGGCGTAATTCCCGATCCTGTGGAAATATCGGGACAAAAAGTAGCCTATAACACTCCCAATTAATCAATGTATCCTCATACCAAGTTTCATCAAAATGGGTAGGTTCAAACCAGTAGTTTCGGATCAAACAAAAAATCAAATCTTTCCTCTTTATAATATTAGTATAGAAAAAAAATAGTAAACAACCTAAAACTGTTAAACCATACTCAAAAAATAAAACATTTTTCTGTATTTATTTGTTTGTTAAACGTTCTGTATCACGGGGCAATGGAGCCCCGGACCTTTGGAAGGCATGCGTGGGGCCGAAGCCAACTCGTAGAGGCCCTTTACAATAACAAGGTAAATGGCAAAGTATGATGTGGGTATCAAACCGTCGATTATCCCTGTCTGCACTATAAAATGCAGCCAACCTCCGGTTTGATTAGAACCATTGATAAACTACAGGAGAAAACTACTACTTGGGCTATTGTGATTGGATGGTAGTGGACTGGATACTGGGGAACTATGGGTACAATGGCGCCTGCCGTAACAGTGTTCAACAATATATGTAAAAGTGGTAGGCGGAAACTCGCCAACGCTCAAACTGGGCCACCATAATCACCTGAGTAAATTACAGCGAGGAGGCAACAGGGACGAGAGCGGCTTAAGGATAGTGACGCCGCACTGGGTTTTAAACTCAGGTCACGGGCTCCCTGAGGGTCCAGCCTACCTGGCCCACTCTCCACTGACGTGTGGTATTTATCCTTCGAACATACTCTTGCGACTCCACTCTGGGCGGCCGGTGAAGGCAAGCCAGAGGCGGGGTACCGCTTCCTCGTCATTTTTCACTCCGGTCGGCCAACTAAGGCCAGCCGGAGATGAGGAACGGTTGCTTCCCCCTAGAGCAGTCGGGACCGCGGGGTCGCTAGCGCTACTCCCCGACACCGCGGGGGAGTAGCGACATAATAATATTTGTTATTATTGCGGCAACAGGAATAAGTAGGTACTTAGAGTACTTACATCATCTGTGAAAATTTCAACTCTCTAACTATCATTGTTCATGAGATACAGCCTAGTGACAGACAGACAGACGGCGAAGTCTAGTAATAGGGTCCCGTTTTTACCCTTTGGATACGGAACCCTAAAAATTAGAGAACTTCCTCCTTTTCTAAAAGCGAGCGAAGCGTATCTACTTCGAGTCTGGCAAAGCTTTCTCTTAAAAGTAGGTACCTACCTATATAATTATTATGTTGGTACCTACCTACAACTTGTATTTTACAAATTAAACTTGGTTTAAAGGTTTTACCATTTTATACGTAACTTTTGGCGTCGGAGATTTTTAATTGGAGAAAACTTCTCCAGAAAGGGGCAAAAATGAACTTAAAGGTAGATGGATAGATATAGCCTAGCGCTTTAAGGCACACATGAGTTATAATAATCAAGCTCAGTAAATTATAAATCAAAATAAAATGGCAGAATAGGTGGCCGCTTACCACTGAAAGCGGTCTCAGTTTGTGCTGGCGAGGTAAGTACCTATATTGTTCGCAAAACTACTAGTTTAAGGCATTAGTCAAATGTTAATTACCTAACCAGTGCTTAGCTACGTACGAGTAGGTAACTATGTATTTATTTAGTATTGATTTTATGACTAAGTCAGTTTGGAAATAAACTGAATCCTTTTCATAACCCGTGGATTAAAAAAGGCTTAGGATCGATGCTTTCATATTTAAGTGGATACCTTCATATGTATTTTATAACGGTGATAAATATCGCGTCTCACCTGAGCTTATTCCATTTCCTCAACTAAATATCTTGATATGGGTAGGTAGGTAGTCAAGCTGAATAGAATAGTGCCTGCCTTTTCTTTATTTTATTTTATTATCCTAAAAATACCCACAGCTAATAGGTCGGTAGGTACCTACTTACTACGAACTATATAGAAACAGAAATAAAAATTATCAGATGGCCAATAACGGGTATTCACAACTAGAACTAAATTAAAGTAATAAAGCAGTTGCTTTAGGTACCTATGATATTACAACTAGAATAAAAATCAGATAGGTACTTTTACTTGTGCTTTTTTTTCATAATTACGACAAGATTAGTAACAAAAATTTGGTAAATTGTTCCCGAAATGTACCTACATCCGAAAGCATTAAAAAAGCGACGAACGTCACTTTAGGTATTTATACATTGCCTACCTAAAACCGTATTCAATCTAAATAAGATGTTCCTACCTTAATTAACTTTCAACCTTTTTTCTCCCTGTCACAGTATACATAACTGTGTCCCTGTTCACCCCTTTTGAGTATGTATTAGGTACGTACATACCTACCTACACCTACATACGCTATAAAAAGCATCTGCTGTAAAAACTTCTAAATGAGCGAGCAGTTCTGCGTTGGTGTGAGTTTATTCGGATCGGGATATAGGTATTCCTTGAAATGTAATCCTACCTGCTTCGATGAACGTTTTTGGGTTCGCCTTTACGAGGAGATGAAAACCGACTACATACGAAGATTTATTTAATTTTGAGCTTTTACTAAACTGCAAAATAGTCTTAGCTACTAAGTATAGATAGGTATGGGTGTATAGATTCCTTATGCCACTTTGGCAATACAGAGACGTCTTGTTAACAAAGCTAACAGCACATCCAGGCATAGAAATTTATTAAGGTACTACGTATCTATATGTACATACCTACATGTTATATTAACCATCTTCATTCACCTACGTATAAGGCGCAAATAGCGTACGTATATAAACTAAAATTGTGAAAAAAGCAGCATATGTATTATAGTACTTAGGTACATACTTAAAGTATTAAGAAACGACAAGGAACTTTCGTCTTTAAATTAGGTAGATACATACCTATACCAAAATGTAGGAAAAGATCTCACCTACAAACAATACACACAACCATGCTATTTTTAGTTATTGTACGACAGGCACTTTGCGTTTCTCCCCTATTTTTAAGTACACCTTAAATATCCAAGTACTTATTAAACCATATTTTCCAGGTTAATGTACAGAATAGGTAGATGTGTTCCGCTAACGTTATAATATCTGACGTGCCTGCATTTCAATTTTACTCACGAACAATGAAATTATAGTGGCATCCCCGCGAGATTTTCCTTTCCGCATTATTAAATATTCCTTTAGTCAAACTATTTAGTATTACATACTTACTTACATAAATACTTACTTACTAAACTACGTATATCTAATTTACAAGTCTCGTTTTATATAGTAGAGCACATTAGTAGGACCCTTTACAATAACAAGTTTAATTAGCAAAGTATGATGTGGACACCAAACAGGCTATTATCCCTGTCTGCACTATTAAATGCATCCAAGGACAGTTAACCTCCGATTAGGATAGAACTATTGGTAAACTACTAGGTACTAAGTATGATCAATTAATCAGCCATATTGTCCCATTGCTGGGCAAAGGCCTCCTTTTCATCCCTCCACCATACACACCCTGGTCAATAGGGATTTATGCCTAGTCTTTTGAATAGGCCTCAAGTTCGTCTTTCGATTTTTGTCTGGAACTGCTCCGCTGTCATTTAACGTGTTATTGTAGTTGTGATTTTAAGCCCACATTTCGTCCGACAACCGGCGGACGTGACCCGTTCAATTTAAGCTTTACAGCTTTTTCTAAGACGTCTACGATCTCGGCTTGTAAGTGCAGCAACGAGAACCGCGCTCTATAGCTCCCTGGCAGACCCCGAGGACAGTCCTGGATGCACGAGTCTACGTCTTAAACATAGAGATAGATCTAGTAATATTAAACAATGCGGGACAAGTTCAGGACTTTACACATAGCGACATCTAGCCCCAGCTAAGCAAACAAGCTTGGCGAGATACTTAGAAACATACTCACTACTTTTGTAAATATATAAACACAGAAATACCCAGACCAGAAACAAAATATCTATACAAATAAGTAAATATTTGAGGCGGGAACAAAACCTGCAACTTTCTGCATCGCAGGCGAGTGTTTGCCCACCGCGGCATAAGCTGCGTTACCTATTCCTTTGTCTGCTTCAACTTACCTTTAAATTTCGTAATGCAGTTAGATGTTCCTTCTTTGTAAATAGGTAAGTAGGTAAATCTAACTTGTGTCAGAAGTTTCGCTCGCCCTTTCAGGGGTTTTGGGAGGGCATCTTTCTAAATAAATGATTTAAGTTATGGGCTAGTAACTTTTTATGAAACTGTAGATAGCGTAATCTCGGCATGAATTGAAACATTGCATCTAATATTTATAAATAAGCACCTACCTATCCAGAACATCCAGCTTGTGAAAGAATTGTATGTAAGGCAGGTACCTGATGACCTGAATCGTCAGAGGTAGCCAACAATTAGAATTAGAGAAGCGAGGGCGGGCGGCGAGGCGCGGTGGTGAGCGGGCAGGCGGGCGGGTGTTCTGGGCGGGCGGGCGTCGAGCGCGTCAGTCGGGCTTCGCGTCCCGCGCGTCTCGCAGCCGCAGCTCGCGGCGCCGCCCGCGCCATCCGGAGCTGATGAGTGGCGGGTATTATGCCGGCGCCCCGGAGCCGCTCCCCACGTGCCGCCGCCGTCACCGTCGCCGCCGCCGCGAGCCCGCCCGCGCCCGCGCCCGCGCCCGCGCCGCGGTCACACACCACCGTACGACCCTCGCGAGAACCACCACATCTCACCACTACTCACGTGAACGTGATCACACTACGACTCACGTCTACCGGAATGTAAATATTTATGGATGTCAGTTTTCAGTTGTTTAGATTGGCTGTGAATTTTAAGGTACGTACCTAAGTAAGTTACCTAGGTACTTATGTTTAAATAATGCACTTCGTATCGTAGTTCTTAAGTGTTAATAGCTAATTTATAGGTAGTCACCAAATAATAGTTTCGTACTTATTTACATCGTACGCGTTGGCACAATTCATTGTGTTTACTTAGTTTAAATACCTGTATGTACTTAGTTAAAATATATCTAAATAAATAAATGAATAGCATGCTCGTTCTTTAATAATAGGTACTTGTTTGTAGTTAATGATTGCTAACGATGCCTTTGTTTAATGACGTTAAAATTACCCTTCTATATTTGGATCGATAGTTTTCCAATTAATAATATGAAGTTCGTATGTAGTGTTGCTTGTTGAAAAGATTTTTGCGTTACATTAAGCGATTAAAAAATTATGACGATGACGGCGGTGCGTCGAGTGACCGATATCGACAATGCGCCGTCGCAAACATGCCAAATTGTTTAAGCTTTTTAAACATTCAACACAGTGATAAACTTTCGTAGGTATCTAAACGTAGTTATAACAATCGATAAAGTGCACAGATTATA
Organism: Idaea aversata; assembly: GCA_907269075.1. NCBI lineage: Eukaryota > Metazoa > Arthropoda > Insecta > Lepidoptera > Geometridae > Idaea > Idaea aversata. The sequence continues at coordinate 7,832,244 of OU026085.1, forward strand.
TCGATATATATATTTCGCTACGTTATTCGTAAAGGCTCATATATAGGTATCTAGGGTAGGCACTTGTCCGTAGCTTAGGTACTGTAGCAGCTACGAGTACGTCCCCACAATAAAGTAAATTTATTATACCTACTGACCTTTTAATTTGACCTCAAGAGATAGTGTCTCCCGTCTTTTTATCGGTACCTAAACCTCGGAGCTTTATTAATATAACTTAACATTCCTACAATAAAATCCCATATTTTATTATTTATACAACTATTAAAATCTTTATTTTCTGCGAATTCATTCTTTTAATAGGAAATGGAAGGATTGGATAGTCTTGATTTTAAAATAAAACATATAAGTAGCTAGGTAGGTATATAAAGTCAGAGGAACCTTTACATTTGATTGACCTCTTTTCAGAATCTGTCGATTCCTCTTATATTTCTAGCACTATTTCGCTATCATGCAACTACCTACTACATAAATAATTTCAACGGCATTTCAATACGTAGCTACTTACTTCACATATAATTAATATCTTAATTATTAATGTCTTCGCATAATTTACACCTTAGTAAGACCTATGCATAGTTTATGCTGCGAGTATGGTATGTACGTAGGTATGAAAAGCAAGAGTTACAATCATAATGATTTAGGTATCTATCAAGTGCCTCCTGTTTTTCAGTAAATAATACCAATCACACCCCGTCAATCAATAAAATACGAAACTATTAAATACAGTAAATCATATTAAAATATTTGCGTTATGGATATAATTATTCATTGGCATAAAATGTTTAGGTGAAAATGAAAACGACCAGGCGTGTTCGGGTACATGAAGATGCTATACGTCATAGGTAATGCATATTATTGTGTATATTTTTACATTAATTTAACACATTTTGTAGAACATTTAGACTTTTTTATTTTAGCCCTATAGTCTATAGTCGAATATGTACAGGTTTCAGACTAATGTATGATTTACCTAACTATAGTACCTACGTACATTATCTAATGTTTGTTTGCAATTCGTAGCTAGAGTAAAACATTTAACCGAGTACTTTTGGCCTTGTTGACTTGAAAATTAAACTTGTACTATTATCATACAATTGCTAAAGTAGGAACCTAATTGTTTGCTTTTATTTTAAAGAAGTTTTTTCGAGTTTCTTTTAAACACATTATCTTACAAATTAATAAGACATTCGCCATTCATATAGGGGCCAAACGCAAATGCCTTTCGCGGAGAGCTAAAATTGTTAATAAATTGCATAGAAAATTGATGTGTGTACCGTTTTCTCACCTGAGTCTTTTCCTACATTTTGCTATAATACACGAAAATTCCTTGTCGTTTCTAAAGCTTACGACTTAGTGTTTTCACTTGTTCTTTTCGATTTAGCGACGCTCGACCAGTCAAATTTTCCTGCCCTATTGGGCAGCAAAATAGTTACGGTTACGGTTTAGTTGGCCACCGCAACTGCTGTATTGTTGGCCTCCATCAGGTCCTCCACTTTTTCATAGAAGATATGGCTTGAAATCAAACGTGTGATCAAACGTGAAATCAAGTGTTTCTATGAATCGATTTCGTTCCAATTGTGTTTTGATTCATTCATATTATTTACCTACTTGGAATGGATATAGTTACGAAAGTTATGGCAACTCAATTAGGACAAAGTTATCAAACAAAATGGAAATTGTTAGATTCAAATTTTCTGTGATCATGTCTATCATGTCATCATTTCTAAGAATAATGCACTTTTTTTAATTCATTACCCTAAAACATAAAGACGAGCTAAAATTTAGATAGATATTTCTTTTAAATTTTTATTACCACCCGTATTAAAAAAAATTGCTAAATTTATACCAAATCTTTAAGTTCATTTATTTGATAATAATTATATTTATTTTAAGAACACCTTGCTCTTGGAAATTGGCTTTTCCAAGACCAAAGTATTCTTAAGGATAGCGCATTATGAACACTTTGTTCTTGGAAAAGCCAATTACGGGTGTTGTCCTTGTTACGGGTTACGGGTGTGTTGGGTGGGCACGCTTAAAACGACTAGGAATTTCCGTCTTTAAATTGTACCAAAATATAGGGAAAGGACTCACCCACAAACGGTACACACGAAATCAATTTTATTCTCTTTGCAATAATTATTAACAATTTTAGTTCTACGCGAAAGCTATTTTGCTTTTGGCTCCTATATATGCTCTAATCCACTCTAATTTCATTTGTTATTGGGTTAAAAAACTAATTATCTTTTTAACTGATTTCTGTCGTTAAATGCATAACAATTTGATGTTTTCGTCTGTTTTATCACCTACATTTTTATTACCTAGTGAAATTATATCAATCAATTGATTGCGTGACCTATGCAATTACTATGTATAAACATTATGTAAATAGCACAGTTGGTCTACTATTTGCCCTGACCTTTAGAACACTGTGCCACTTTCATTTATGAGTACCTCCTAAACTAATGTGTATTAGATAGGTAAATACCTAAGTCTATCCTTTTATGTATACTTAACTTTAATTGAACAATAGAACACAGTCAAACCTATCTATCACTAAACATAGCCTATAGTTTTTATCACATACCTATTACATTTTTATAGTTTCACACCATGTACAACCAGGCAACAAAAGTAGAGTCTCACTATAGAGTTTGAACTAGCTATTATTTAAATAACTTATTGCTTAAGTTCTCGAGCTGAACTTTAAAGCCAACGAAGGGCCTCCACTTTTTTGCCGACTGTATAGTAGGTACTTTTTTCCTATTTTGTACTCAAACCTGAATCATCCTTACCTATCTACTTTACTACTTAATTTTAGATTCCCTAGATAAGACTAACGGAAATCATGTAAAGATTCAATAAGTTCTAAAAAATAGTTTGAGGATTACTCATCGTTCTTTATCTACCACGGATTTTGTTTATAGAATCATTGATATACGTACCAACGTAAATAGTAGTAGGTAGTAGAACCTATAATGTTATTTATGGGATAATAAACTTAAGATTTTGCCAAAATGTGTCCCCTAGAGGGAACATCAACCCGAGGTCATTACATCCATTGACTCGTATGTTATTACTTAGACTATAGCTATATCCATTTAGACTTAACTATTGGAAAACGTGACCAACTTCGATTTTATATTATCCACCTAGTGTTGATATAATTTGTAAATAATGTACACTTTTTTACAATACAGAGTACTGGACTGGGGCAAAATTTAAGCTTTTGAATTTTATACTTTTTCGTAACTATAGGATGGATAGATAACTTTATTTATACAACATAGAACACGATATACGCAAAGTAAAGAAATAGCCAAAATATATGTTGCACAATATATGTTGAGCGGCCTTATCGCTGAAACTTACCTATCTAAAGTTCGCTGCGTACGTACCGGGATACAGACAAGACGGGAACGTGACGTGTATTGTTCATAAAGTGTTCTTTAAACATACGTAACGTGATCTTTCCCGTTCCGGACGGGACGTGAAATTTTTTTGACAGCGTTTCATAGAAAAATATCACGTTCCGTCCGGCACGGGAAAAATCCCGTCACGTATGCAGCTACCTTAAGAATTAAATACCTAAAAAGACCTATAACATGATCAGTAAATTACCTGAAAATCAATCACGTAACAAATAAAGTCATAATGTAACGGAACAACCTTCTTCCGTTGGGTTATAAAATTAAAATTCTCAAAAATATTATAAAACCTTTTTGAAGATTCCGATCTTTTTAGAAAACAATTAGTATTTTAAAATAAAAAAGGTATTCTTGACAGCATTGGAATATTGTCAGAGAATAGTCAGGTGATAAAAAATTCAAAAGAACAAGAAGAGAATTTTACTAGGAATAATCCACTGATAATATTCAAGATATTGCATGGTTGAATGAGCACTTAACATGGATTTACATGTGCTAGGCTAATGCACCATTCGACTTATGGATAGTTTGAGGTAGGTGGTACTTTAGTACTTTCCTACTGAGCATTTTACATTTCATTCTCTTTTCACAGATTAATAAATTATATATAAGTCTGTTTATAGTTCTGTTATAAAATCGTGTTCCTGTTCAGTTAATTGATCTGTTCGTACATTATGAGGTGTCTGGGTTTTCAATGCCTTGATCACCATTTGAATAGGCTCTACGCCAAGAAGGGCCAACACTACTCTACTTGTGGAGGTGCGCTGTGTAAGGTCGATCTGATGACCCGGGGAATGAAATATGATGAGGTCGATATGCTGACCTGAAGTAGTTGCTATTATAGTGAAATGCTAATGTAGTGGCTTGCTTTATAGATTAGAACTGTATTATGTATAAGGTTACTACCTTCCTAAGATCATTAGTGTGCTTTAGTTACTTATCCTACATTACATTAGGCGATATAACTTTACAGGAGACATGTCTATTATCGTCTGGATCTAATGTTATAATTTACAATATGGAATATGTTTTAGTTCCATAACTAGTTTATCTATTTGTCCTGTGTTAGGGATGTTATGATGAAATGCTCACACTGCTTTTCTTTACAGACCAAATGGCAATGATGATCTATCTATAAATGCGAAGCAGTTTCTAAATATATAGACATGCGCAAGTGAACCAAGCTTGTGAACCAACACTTATGAACCAGGCTTGTATATTGTAAAACTTGAGGAACGTCAGTTATAAGCAGATCCTAAATATTTAGACATGTAAAAGTGAACCAAGCTTGTGAACCAACACTTATGAATCAGGCTTGTATATTGTAAAACTTGGGAACGTCAGGTATAAGCAGATCCTAATTATATAGACATGTGCAAGTGAACCAGACTAGTAAACCAAGACTTATGAACCAGACTTGCATATTGTAAACTTGGGGCATGTCAGGTTTCCAACGCCGCGATGAGAGGGATAAGTGTTAACCAGTGGCTACCAATCATAATATTATTATATTATAAAATTATTATGTGATTTATATTAAATTGTCTATATCTTGACTTATCACTATCATTATCATTACATAGTATAAAACGAAGTTACTTTCTCTGTTCCTATGCCCTATGTCCCTATGTATACTTTAATCTTTAAAACTTCGCAACGGATTTCGATGCGGTTTCTCTTAATAGATAGAGTGATTCAAGAGGAAGGTTTATATGTATAATACATACATCATATTAACCTTCCGTCCGTCCGTCCATACCCGTCTTCACTTACGAATTTTCAATTTTCTAATTATTTTCTTAAAATCATAGGATATCCACATATACGATATTTATCCGTCTCTGCTTACGAATTGTTTTGGTTTTAGATTATTTAAAAATATTTCACTAGGAATCTCGAGTCACTAGGACCTGGTTACTACACCTCATATCTAGGGTTTATTTCCACTAGACGTCACGTGCCATAATAAACTACAACTCTCCAATAATAAATAAAATAATAATAAATCCATAAATAAATAAATACTAAATTTCCATTAAAATACTAAATATTAAATTTCTATATTTTAAAATAAATAAATCGAATTAAGTAAGTTAAGTGATTTTACATTGTAAATAGGAGGGGGGGTTCTTTACAATTGGTGCCGTGACCAGGATTTGACTTTTCGTTTATATTGGGGTCGTGATCACCAGGATAGGAGTTTCTACGTTTAGGTCATTTTATTTTTTATTGGTCCCATACCTTTTGAAATAAAAAAACAATTCTTTTTTTTTTTAATTTGGTCTTTCACAATATTAGGGATTTATTTTAAACGGTTCACTGCACATTAGGTCTACTTCGCATTTGGTTCACTTCGCATTAGGACTACTTTGCATTTGGTTCACTTCGCATTAGGTCTACTTCGCATTTGGTCTTACTTCGCATTTGGTCCAAATTCCAAACGTCAAACAAATTACATTTTTTTTAATAAAAATATAACTGTTAGGTATATTCTATGGACTTTTGAAATATTCTTCAAAATTATTTAGTTTATTTCGGGGAGTTGTAGTTCAGCGCTTCAAATCAAATGATTTGAAGCCAATTGCTACCGTGCTACGGATAAGTGATCGAGATTCTCCAAAATTTTATTTTGCTTGTATCCGGAACATTTAATTTTCGAAATTTAAATAATAATTCAAAACTTATTGTGGTCATTCACAAGGGTAAAAATGTTATTTTTTATTATTTTTGATTATTCGAACGGCGTCAGCTAGATCGGTGGTTGGTAGGTCAGGCTTTTTGCAGAAATTATTAAACCAAAGATATTATATTTGATAATGGAACTCCATTTGTTAATAGGTTATGGGAAGATACAATAAGGCAGATAAATATTAAACCGATTCACACTACTGTTAGAAATCCTAGGTCAAATACAGTATAGAGAGTAAATAGGAAGTTAAGTCGTTAGTTTAAAACTTATGGTTTTCATTAAGTTTTAAATTAGAAGTATTATATAATAAAACGTCACATCAAGCATAAAACTTATCGTATAGGTTACACACCTTGTGATTGTGAATCGTGAATTGAATTGTGAATCGTGAATTGAATTGTGAATTGTGAAATTGTGTGAGAATCAATTAAATGATCAATTGAAGGAATAAGAGAAGAAAAGATTTAAATGTAGCTGAAAACGGAGAGTCTATCCTATTTATACTACCCCGCCTCGCCGCCTGTGCCTGCAGTCCCCAGTCACCAAGAGCGCCCAGTCGTTTCGAAGCCAAAGGTTCCCAACGACGACGATGATGAAGGGTTTGTCAAGGTGCAAAAGAAGCGCCGGCCGAGACCTATCATGAATCGCTGCGGTACAGCCCCGACTGATTCTAGTCTGGGAGTTCGTGCTGCGATGCCGAATACTCCGGTGTACATCTCCCACCTGCATTACACCGTCGGGGAGAAGGACAAATTCTACAAGAAAAAACTAAGACGAAAGTGTAGTGTTATAAAAGTGCTACTACCATAGTTCTAAGCTACCTATTAACACACTCAATTATCATTAAAATATGTATGTTAGTCTATAAGGTATTTATCTATGGGCCTTGTAGCCTGAAATAAATTATTTATTTATTTTACTACTGTAAAGCGAAAAATGATTGGTATACGATTTAACAAATACCTATTCTCTCAATAGCAGAGATTTTATTGTTTATTACCAGTAATGATTGAATGAATGATTTCTATTGAGATGATGAAATCTGAGGGACATGTTTGTGAAGGGTTTATAGTATTCTTTTATATTTTTATATCTCCGGTAGTGAGATTTGTGTTGGATTCTAGATTCTATGATCTGGGTCTGTAGTACCTTCTGCTCTATCCAAGTGACAACGGAGAAAGCATCGACAGAGATCATGGCATGATAGTTGTCGAACCTGATATTCAATACGATAAACTTTATACTTATTTAACTTTGAGTATTGATAATCTTTCATGGATTGACCTCGGAGACCTGAATTTTGATAGACTTCATGATTTAGTTTCTATACTAGTTTTACGGTATTTTGTGATTTCTGTTGAGATGAGGAAATCTAAGGGACATGTTTGTGGAGGATTTACAGTACACCTTTTTATTTTTATATCTCCGATAGTGAGATTTGTCTTGAATTCTAGATTCTATGATCTGGGTCTGTAGTACCTTCTGCTCTATCCAAGTGACAACGGAGAAAGCATCGACAGAGATCATGGCACGATAGTTGTCGAATCTGATATTCAATACGATAAACTTTATACTTATTTACTTTGAATATTAATAATCTTTCATGAATTGACCTTGGAGATCTGAATTTTGATAGACTTCATGATTTGGATTCTATACTAGTTTTACGTTCACTTGGTCACGGCGGCATCACGCGTGAATGGCTAGTTATACTAAAAAGTAGTTTGAATTATTTTACGTTGTTTAAAGATTCACTACTGTCGTAAGTTCCGGGGGGCGAGTGATACAAATTGCTGAAGTCATTCTCAGGTTTCTTTATAATGAATTATAATAGTAGGTCACTATAGTAGAAATAATAGAGATACCACTGAATTTAAATTTTAGAACTTTTCAATGAAGTTATTTTGAGAAAAATTACTTTGGCTTAAAGTCTTAATCGCCGTCATAATTTTTGGGGGGCGATTGTAACGGAACATTCTTTATCCATTAGGTTATAAAATTAAAATTCTCAGGGCGCAGCTAGTTATTAATAAAAAGTAGTTTGAATTATTTAACGTTGTTTAAAGATTCACTACTGTCGTAAGTTCCGGGAGGCGAGTGATACAAATCGCTGAAGCCATTCTCAGGTTTCTTTATAATGAATTATAATAGTAGGTTACTATAGTGGTAATAATAGAGATATACTGAATTTAAATTTTAGAACTTTTCAATGAAGTTAATTTTGGGAAAAATTACTTTGGCTTAGAATCTTAATCGCCGTCATAATTTTTGGGGGGCGATTGTAACGGAACAACCTTCTTCCGTTGGGTTATAAAATTAAAATTCTCAAAAATATTATAAAACCTTTTTGAAGATTCCGATCTTTTTAGAAAACAATTAGTATTTTAAAATAAAAAAGGTATTCTTGACAGCATTGGAATATTGTCAGAGAATAGTCAGGTGATAAAAAATTCAAAAGAACAAGAAGAGAATTTTACTAGGAATAATCCACTGATAATATTCAAGATATTGCATGGTTGAATGAGCACTTAACATGGATTTACATGTGCTAGGCTAATGCACCATTCCACTTATGGATAGTTTGAGGTAGGTGGTACTTTAGTACTTTCCTACTGAGCATTTTACATTTCATTCTCTTTTCACAGATTAATAAATTATATATAAGTCTGTTTATAGTTCTGTTATAAAATCGTGTTCCTGTTCAGTTAATTGATCTGTTCGTACATTATGAGGTGTCTGGGTTTTCAATGCCTTGATCACCATTTGAATAGGCTCTACGCCAAGAAGGGCCAACACTACTCTACTTGTGGAGGTGCGCTGTGTAAGGTCGATCTGATGACCCGGGGAATGAAATATGATGAGGTCGATATGCTGACCTGAAGTAGTTGCTATTATAGTGGAATGCTAATGTAGTGGCTTGCTTTATAGATTAGAACTGTATTATGTATAAGGTTACTACCTTCCTAAGATCATTAGTGTGCTTTAGTTACTTATCCTACATTACATTAGGCGATATAACTTTACAGGAGACATGTCTATTATCGTCTGGATCTAATGTTATAATTTACAATATGGAATATGTTTTAGTTCCATAACTAGTTTATCTATTTGTCCTGTGTTAGGGATGTTATGATGAAATGCTCACACTGCTTTTCTTTACAGACCAAATGGCAATGATGATCTATCTATAAATGCGAAGCAGTTTCTAAATATATAGACATGCGCAAGTGAACCAAGCTTGTGAACCAACACTTATGAACCAGGCTTGTATATTGTAAAACTTGAGGAACGTCAGTTATAAGCAGATCCTAAATATTTAGACATGTAAAAGTGAACCAAGCTTGTGAACCAACACTTATGAATCAGGCTTGTATATTGTAAAACTTGGGAACGTCAGGTATAAGCAGATCCTAATTATATAGACATGTGCAAGTGAACCAGACTAGTAAACCAAGACTTATGAACCAGACTTGCATATTGTAAACTTGGGGCATGTCAGGTTTCCAACGCCGCGATGAGAGGGATAAGTGTTAACCAGTGGCTACCAATCATAATATTATTATATTATAAAATTATTATGTGATTTATATTAAATTGTCTATATCTTGACTTATCACTATCATTATCATTACATAGTATAAAACGAAGTTACTTTCTCTGTTCCTATGCCCTATGTCCCTATGTATACTTTAATCTTTAAAACTTCGCAACGGATTTCGATGCGGTTTCTCTTAATAGATAGAGTGATTCAAGAGGAAGGTTTATATGTATAATACATACATCATATTAACCTTCCGTCCGTCCGTCCATACCCGTCTTCACTTACGAATTTTCAATTTTCTAATTATTTTCTTAAAATCATAGGATATCCACATATACGATATTTATCCGTCTCTGCTTACGAATTGTTTTGGTTTTAGATTATTTAAAAATATTTCACTAGGAATCTCGAGTCACTAGGACCTGGTTACTACACCTCATATCTAGGGTTTATTTCCACTAGACGTCACGTGCCATAATAAACTACAACTCTCCAATAATAAATAAAATAATAATAAATCCATAAATAAATAAATACTAAATTTCCATTAAAATACTAAATATTAAATTTCTATATTTTAAAATAAATAAATCGAATTAAGTTAGATAAGTGTTTTTACATTAAAAATAGAAAAAATCAAATAATAAATATTAACTAAATTTGTTTATTAAAATAGTAATAAAATAGAATTGAGTTAGGTAGTTTATTTACGTTAAAATTAGGCAGGGGGGGGTTTTCTACAATAAGAGCCAAGTTTACACGGAATATCGCTTACGTATGCCTATTGTATTATTATGAAGGCATATAATGTACTCATTTAACAGTAGACTAATTTTCTCGGCAAAGGTAATTATCCTGTTGCGGTACCTATACTTACTTGATATTATATTCATCGTATGAGAATAATTAAGGGCGGAACTTTAACACGAACTTGATAACGGCTTACACACCTCCATCTTGCAACCGACCTACACAAGTTAAGAGGCCCTTTCTCTATTCCCAACACGTTTAGCACAAAATGGGCAAGGATTTTTTTTCTAAGATGGTATATTTTAGTATAATTAAGGGTGGTACGATTTTGAAACTATTACGAGGAAAAAGGATTTCGTTAAATACGTCTACTTTTTATAATCAAATGTATCGTGTAGTATTGAAAAAACTGAAATTACTTTCAAAACACGACAAAGATCAAACTACTTTATTGATGGTATTCAAAATATTATCATGTATTTTGTGTTTATTCGTGTTATAAAAATTTATTAGGTCTGGCATATTATTATACCTATTATGTAAACAAAAAAGTAAATGACAAGTAATCATTTTAACATAATCGTTCCGTAGCCACATCTTTACCTACTCATGTGCCTTAGCGACGGAAATTCTGCCCGACGATTTTTTTGTCCGGCATTTGAAAAAGTTCATTTAAAAAAATAATTGGGATCCAAATGAAGAAAAAAACACAATATCTTAACATGTCTCAAACAATACTGGAAAAGTAAAATAACAATTGGTCTAATATCGCTATTTACTCGAGATTTTTATGTTTCCTACATTCTAATATAGGTAATGCAGAAGTTCTCTACATAGTAACATTTTATTAAAAAAAATCTGCTTACTAACATCGGATAAAAAAATCTATTTTAATTATGGCATGTAAGTATGTAAATATTTTTTTATTTCAAGCAATACATTTATTTGCAGAGAAAAAAATGTTTCTTGGCGTAAACAATAATATAGAAGCTAGTGAATAATTTATTGTTTTTAGTAATCTTCTTGAAAATAATAAGCAGTACCTATTCCTAATTTAAGAATATTCTTATTCTTAGAAGAAGAAAAAAAGAGAAAGGAAAATGTAGGTTTAACCATATCATTTTTGTTCCACACCTGTCGGGAGTCTTGCAGGGTCACCTTAACGCGATATTTAATAAAACTTTAATGTTAGTTGGTACGTGTATTTGTAGCTATAACATACTCACCACTCTACTTGATGCGACTAGTTATGTAACTTATAAGATTAAGTAAGTGGGTTTAGGTCGAGTTTCCCCACTATACCGACCGACGCCCAAAATTAATAATGTACCTATCCCTTATCAAAGATTAAAAACAGTCCGAGATTGGACCCCTATCCGAATGTTTAATCCCATAGTAATTTCACCTTGTAGATAGGTAGTTGACACACGAGTTGGATACAATATGGGAATTTAAGAATCTTTATATTGCTATTCTAAAATAAAAGTAACGGGAATATTATCACTAGGTGTTAAACAAATTCTCATTATATTCAATCAATTATTTTTACGACGCGACGATTACTACTAGTTATTATTTACTCCTGTAATATGGGATATTGCGGATTAAAAACTACAGAATACATTTATAGCTCCTAAGAGAAGTTATCAACCATTTAAATCCATTTAAATATCTAAATTGGCACGTTGCTACAATAAATTACATAACGATTAACGAAATTAGGTACGTTAATCTGATCCAGGTAGGGAAGTAAAGCTGCAGAAAATTCAATATTTAATTAGGTTCCTTGGTCGTTACAGACCGAGAATGAATTTAGAGAAGAGACCTACCAAGTATTTACTCAGTTAAAGCCATAAAAGTACCTCGGGAAAATTACGTTAAAATTACGTAACTCGCGATTTTTACAATACTGAAAAGCCATTGTGTTTTGGGCACGGAATTCATTTCCATAAAACCAGTTTTAACAAAAAACACTCCGTTCTCTCATGAAAATATACTTTATTTATCAAACAACAAAGTCTCTCTCTCTCTGTGTACACATTCCTTTATTGAATAAAGTCAGAACACAAACGTATCCGTCGTTTCACATACAGTATTGCAGATACTAAACTATTCAATGCAACAGAATGCATACTATAGACAAACAAAAGTAAAGGAACGTCGAAGATACCTACTTCCTAAAGGTAAAGAGAGTATACTCGCCGATTGGATCGTTTGCATTGGCAAGAAAGCAAGTTTATCGCAACGATTTCATCGCGTTTCCGACGACGACGTGTTGATAACTCAACTGTCACGGCTCACGGCTATAAACTCTCCTCTAAATGAAGGGGATCTAGTTTAAAATAGTTTTGTACGTATTCTGTGTGAACATTCAATTTAACTTACGTATAGAAGTTTGATTTGTTCGATATTGAACCATTGGTACTAGGTATAGGTAAGACCCTGTTTGAAATTTATATTCAATGCTGCACATAATACTACTTAACACGTTTACTAGGAGCACGGAGAGAGTAGAGAGTTAAAGCTCGAAATGGACTCTTGCTTGAATTCTTAAAGCGTTCTTGGAACGATAAATGATTACCAATTGAAGTGGATTAGAATGATCCCTTGCACTTACCTTGCCAAACAAGTAGTAGGTGAAGAGTTGAGGTGAGATGGGAGATGGGAGATGTGAGTGTAGTATTGGTGTCGTTGGTTGCAGTGAGTGTAAGTCGAGTGGCGGCGGCGACCGGCTGGCGACGCCGCGGATGTCGCTACTGGGCAAGCCGCTCAACTACCGCGCCACGCGTCGCGACGCGCGATACCGACGGTTACAATCCAAGTTCTACAACTTTCTTGAACGGCCGAGGGGAGCGAAAGCAGTACTCTATCATATGATCGTGTAAGAATGGCATTTCTCCCTCACACGACTCGCACACTTATTGGAAAAGCAACGCTTTACAAGAGTATACACAATCTCCACTGACTAGTCTGTAACAACTGGCGTTACGAGCAAATAGATAAAGCTAATGTGAGTTATGTTTACCGCTTCGTAACACAAAGAAATAAATCTCTTCATTTAGTTCGTAGATGCTTACTTAAAATCGAATTAACTTCAAAGCGAAAAGATTCAGTAAGCTTTATAAATGTTGAAGTAGTTTATCCACTGTTAAAACAGTAGCAAAATGATACATAATGATGTTTGATTTTTCGTCAGATCATATCGTAAAGTTTGTTAATAACGTGACCGACTACTAGCTAATCTAATTGAGATCAACATCACTCGCTAGTGCGTGATATAGTATCGTATCAATAACAACATCTATTCATAGATCTGTAGTCATTATCCGACCCAATAATAATCAACACAATTTGCGAAACGAAAACATACAAGTGTCATTATGGTTTCTAAGTATGTTAACGCAATATGTAGTTAATTTTACACTCAGTACTACATACCTATTAGGTACCTACTTAACTTACCCGTACCTTCTGATTGGTCTACGACTGAAAGAAGTATGTATAATACATAGAAATCGACTAATTAACGTAAGAACTTAATGAGATTTCTTGCCCTTCTAAGCAGGAGACACTTTGACTTCGGAACGGGTGTTAAGAAGATAGTTAATATCGAATTATAACACTTACGTTCTCTTCTCACTCATTCTCATTCTCACTCACTCACTTCTTTACGAATTGAGCCGCGATTGCAAATGACGTTAAGTGCTTGAAGGTAAAATCCAACTGTGAATATTCGACACGTATTTGAAATTTCGTATCGTTTATTCATGCGTGGAAATCGTATTAGGAGAGGCTTTTAGACGGATTGCGTAAAATCGCATCATCGGTAATGAATCTTGTGTCACAGGTTTCTTATGGTGTTCATGTGCCTGTCGCTGTCGGTGTTCTCCACAATCGAGGAATATGAGGCGAAGGCAGGCATCGTCCTCTTCTACATGGAGACAGTCGTCGTCATCTGGTTCGCTATAGAGTTTTTTCTAAGGTAAGAAACCCAACCTTGCTTGCATTGAGTTAACTTGTACGGTCGGCTGCATAATTGCAGACCCAACGTAGAGCTCCAAAACGGCTGTTATAAGAATATTTTCAACACAAGCAAGATTCTAGACACCTACTTTAGTTGAAGTTTAAAGTCTTCCAATTCATCAATTTATCAAACAAAAATTATTAGAATAAAAATATTCCAATAATAGTGATTTTCAAACTTTACCGAGGGCTGCAATTATGCAGCCGACTGTACATTATCCACCTATATTATGATTTAAAATAAGCAAACGCACTTCCATTAACTATAATGTCTCGACATTTTCCGAAATGAGCAAGCTTATCCTTACATTTCATTGATCTTTTGACGATGCCGTTGAAAGGACTTCACCAAATATTTATCAGTTAATATTTTATGCATGCAAGTCGTCGAATATAATCAATCTTATGTTCGTCGTGCATGCTTCCGAATAATTGTTTGAATTGAGTACTTAAATACATAATAAGTACTATATGTTTCATAGAACCACGTCAATAATTTAGGCAGCCTCATCACCATAAATATTTTTATAATGGTGGTAGCCCCACTCACGAAAATACTATTTATATTTATCGTTGTTATTTTTTACCTAAGGTTGAACCTATTAATATAAATAAACCCGTAACATTACCGCTCTATAGGTACCTACACGCGGCACTTAAGTACCATTATATAATCTTACGATATTGAATCACTGTTTATTAAGAAAACAATATGATCCTTCAAATGTTTACGTTTTAAATATGAAAACTGGAAAGGAATCAGTTGGTTTAGGACAAGTACAATGGGGTTTAATTCTAATCCACGACGAGTAGATTCCTAGTAACTGCGCCCCGCGGTATCACTCGCGTAAGTCCCGATCCCGTGGGAATATCAAAATAAAAAGTACCCTTTAGCCTTCCTCGAAATATGGACTATCCAATACAAACATTTTTTTCAAATCAAACCAGTAGTTCCTAAGATTAGCGGGTTCAAACAAACTCTTCAGCTTTTTAATACAAAAAGTATAGATTATTAGAGGAACACTGTTCCATCGAATAGTAAAACCACAATGATAGATAAACGCTTCATTGTACCAAAAATAAATTACAAGTCGAACACACAGAATATAAAAAGAAGTTTTAAGTAGTATAGTCACTAAAAGCAAGTCGTGTGCAAGACACTGTGGCAACATGATTAACTATTATGAATAAGTTTAGCCAACCTAGCTGCGATTCGACGTACAGCTCAGACGGCAAATATCGGATCAATAGTCTTATTACTCTAACTTATTCATAGCACAAACTGTAGGAATACATCGCTAAATTATATTAGCAACGTTTAACATGGTTCTAACTGATTTCTTTTTATTTAATAATTATTTTTACGCCAACTCTAAAAGAGTACCGTATATTATGATATAGCGTCATTTAGCCCTAAACTAAACAGAAATTTCGACCCAGTTGGCACAATGGTCACCAAACTGCCAAACACAGGGTTGCGGGTTCGATTCCCGCCTCAGACAAGTATTTATGCTTAGATATTTGTCTGTGGTCTGGTTGTTTCTATATATTATAAGTATATATTTACCAAAGAAAAGTATATAAGTAGTAGGTTTATCCGTTGTCCCATAACACAAGTCTAGTTACTTAGCTTGGGGCTAGATCGCGATGTCTAGATTGTCCTGCAATATTTATTTATTTATTTATCATTTATGTTGTGCCGCTATAATCGAACCAGTTAAAGGTCCTCAAATAAGTACCTCTGTAAATCGGAAATTAATATGGAACCTATAGAATTCCCAAGATCAACGACCGAAAAATGTCGTTAGCTTCTAGAATATCTACGTCATACTACGTTATTCAACGGATAGCGTACGCTAGCAGCACCACGCCGCGCCGCCCGTGTCGTAACGGTCTGGTTTCTTTTCTTATTTTAATAAAGCGCTGTACCGAGAATAATGCACACATTGTTTTACATACATACTTCATTATTTTATACGACACTGAGCTTAACTTTTGAGCTTATACACTTATATTTAATATTTATATTATGCAAAAATATTATCGAATATTATAGTAACAATACAAAATAATGTTTATGAAAGGGGAAAGTTCACAAAAAAAGATATATGCAGCAGATACGAAAGTCAATATATATTGTTGATGCTAGGGCAACCACCGCTGGATCGGTACCAGAGATATTAAACCAAGGCAAGTGGTCCGATTCGTCTTATTCCTAAATATTGTTTCAAAGCAATAGAAATACAAGCTGTTAGCCGCGACACGTAACTGAGTCGTTATATTCAATACTAGTAGATACCATATCGTGCTACACACACGTGTGCCAAAACACGACATGTGACCATAATTCACCCCAACTCTTAACATAAAACTTTTAACCTGTTAAGTTTGAAACAAAAATTTCAAAATTGAATACCATAACCTCTACATTCGTAGCAATGTCTGTAGCACCTGATGCTACGTAAGATACTACGAAAACGGCTACGAGACGCCATATGTTTTGGACCTTTGACTGTTTAAATTTTTATCGGATTTAAACATTATTTTAGTGTGATAAAAATTATTAAATTTACCACCCACCTTAGTAAGCGTTTTCTTACAATTACTTGGCTTTATTGACCAATGCAGATGATAATAAAGTCAAGTAATATGTTTGATAATTCGATATTTTCGTAGACATAAAGGAGACTCGTAACGGCCTAAACTTGAATAATAAGTAATTGTTTGATTAGGCACATAAAACTAAAATATACACTTGGACCGTGCAAAATGCTTACATTACCATCGTCATAAACTAATAAGATCGGATCAGAGGACGATGAACTGTAATTTAAACTATCCACCTCATTGTCTTTGAAGCGTGACCTTTTGGTTTGCAAGGTTATTTAGACAGATACCTACTTAGCGAATATTATATTGCTTGACTAGCTTTTCCCCGCGACTTCGTCCGCGTAGGAGTCGAAAATACTTCTAATAGGATTTTTTTGTTGACTTAAAATTGGATTGAGTTTCAAACATGACAAAATAAAATGTAGTAATTATTTTCCCGGGTCTTAATCGCGTATTTTTAATTTTTATTTCTCTTACCTCGACGTTTTGACTATGTTACAATAGTCATGGTCGCGAGGAGACTGGAGCAGCGGCGAGCGTTGTCCTCTCATGCTGATAGTTGAGGGTAATAACCGAGGGTAGGTCGAGTACTATAATATTACACTCGATTTTATAAACAGTTTTGTCAACAGTCATAATGGATAAGTATAATTCTCAAAAATATCGCGCAAAAAAATACTATGATAAGTTCCCAGTACTAAATGGCAAGACGCCTTCTTTAGTTCAATTTCGAAGTTTTTAAACTCTTTGGTTTTACGTTAACATCAGCTGCTGTCAGCTTGAGGTGATGTCTTACCAATCTAATCAAAAGCAATAAAGAGTATTGATATCAACCTCGAAGCAAATTACCCCCAAAATAACTTTCTACCCCTTTTTAACCCCGTTGGGGATAAATTTCAATAAAATACGAAACACGTGTTTCATCAATTCTGTTAAAGAAGGTTTATGCAAAATTTGAAGTAGATTGGACCAAGGAATCACGGTGTCCCATACAAACTTTGTCCCCCCTTTTCACCCCCTTAGGAGTAGAATTTCGAAAAATCCTTTCTTATCGGATGCCTACGTCATACAAAGAACACACCTTCCAAGTGTCAGGTCTCTACGATCAGCGGTTTAGGCTGTGCGTTGATCCGTCAGTCAGTCAGTCAGGACAAAGCATTATAAATGTATAGACATGTGGTATAGATAGTGTCTATTAGGAGAGCTATAAGTTACCGGTCCAACAAGTTGCGCGCATCTTGCGACGCGACTCGTACACAAAAAAAAAAGATTTTTAAAGCAAGAAATAATCCTAACATAATAAGCCTATTAATTCTATTTTATGTCACACTAAGTGACTGTTAATAAGGTGAAAAAATGGTAGCGCAAAAAAAATATACAAAGTGGGCAGTAGACAAAATAAGTTTAGGAACCCCTGGTATAGAAGATAATTTATTGTTTTTAGAAAATGTTCTTAAAATAATAATCAGTACTTAAAATTATTCTTAATTTGAAAGCAATATATTTTTAAATTACGAACTTATTACATAAAACAAGAAGTAATTAGAGAATAGTTTCTTGTCTGAATAAAAAATCATCTCAGCTGGGTTCCCACGGTGCGTGATTCTGGGGATCATCACGCACAACCGACGACCGCACGGACGGCAACGCACACAGACAGGGTTCTTCCAACGGTGCGTTGGAAGACGCACGTTGGAAGAGCCCTGTCTGTATAAAGATTCATAAATTCAAAAATAAGTTCGTTTGTCCACTCCATTTCTCCGCAAGTTCCGCAACCAACTACACACAACACCACTACTCGTGTTCAAACAAGTTCTGACTTGTTTACGTACAAACAAGTTCTGACCTGTCGTCTGTGCTACGACACGCACCTTTGAAGTTACCGCCTCGCGACGGATACCGGCGCACCGCCAAAGACGTCCTGTGCTACCACGGTTAGAGAGAGATCGGCTATAGACGATTATTTCTTGCTTCAAAAAACCTTTTTCTGTCAAAGTCAAAGTCAAACGGTAATCGTGATTTCTCTCATCATTTCCGCGAAGTCTGTTTTTTGCACTTTTTTTGTTTATTTTCGATACAACAAACAACGGAACGCTGTCGTCGTGCGCGCTTGGTGCTAGTAATCTGTCACTCGTCGAAGATAGATCACGGCAGGCACTACTTCTCTATTTATTTCACATGTATTTATTCAGTACGATTGATCAAACACTAGCCACACACGTCGAACTGTCAATAGTAATCTCCGGATGCGATGTATGAAAAGGTATTTCGTGATTCAATTTGAATTACATTACAAACGCGTTTACGGTACTTTGGGACCCGTTCACTCCTCGAACACTTTGTCCGTTTAGTTACTATACCCTGGATTTATATACGAACGACTATCTTTTATAAAAACATTTCCGTATCTCGCATCAGATATTTTTATAAATACGACTAAAAAAAACTAAAATAAGGTAATAAACTTTTTAAACTCACACGATTTGTATTCATAGTAATTATTTACCCGGGTCTTAATCGCGTATTTTTTTTATTTTTATTTCTCTTATCTCGACGTTTCGACTATGTTACAATAGTCAATAGACACAGGATGGTGGTGAGTCTCCATAGTCGAAATGTCGAGGTGAGAGAAATAACAATACGCGATTAAGATCCGGGAAAATAATTACTTAGAATAAGGTACTTATAATACGATGGTTGTAATAATATCAAAATCATCACAATACAGATCCTAAGAAATATTGAAACACAAATATAACCTTACCCCAAGCACACCCGAGGTGTTGGTTGATCCCAATAGAGGATTACAAGCATTACAGTTTTCTCATGTTATTTATACCAGTATAGATCCGATGAATTTAATCATACATACATATTTCAAATTCACTACACAGAAAAAAGGTTTCTTTTGTTGCATAAAACCAATAACTACCATGACTATGCCCATGTCTTGGTTTATATCATATTTTAATTATCATAGAAAGTGAAAGTTAAAATAGTAGATTATACAACAAGTGAAAAAAAAGGTAATTTAATTCGAGGGACTAAGTTGGATCCCGAGAGCAGCGAAGGATTCTATAGTTGAATCCCGAGCGTAGCGAGGGATTCTAGATTAGAATCCTGAGCGGAGCGAGGGATACAAGGACCGAGATAAATTATTTTTTACCATTGCCACTC
This sequence comes from Idaea aversata, assembly GCA_907269075.1. NCBI lineage: Eukaryota > Metazoa > Arthropoda > Insecta > Lepidoptera > Geometridae > Idaea > Idaea aversata. The sequence goes on from OU026085.1 coordinate 7,852,459, forward strand.
GAAAAAGGGCATGTTATTCATCGATAACAGTGAATAAAACGCTCTTTTACTCACTGAGTGAATAAAATCATTTTGAATTTAGAACATGCACGGATATACGAAATAATATGGACTTATAAAAAAAACGTACTGAAAGTGCTGAAAGAACGTACTGGCTGGATGGAATATTAAATTTAAAAAAAAGTATACCGCCAATTTAGATTTTTTTCTATCTGATAAAGTGGTTGTATAATGTCATTGAAAAATCGAATAACATAAATAATATAATAAAATGAGTTGTTCCAGTGACGAAAATGAGACACTGACTCCGGAATAATTTCGAAATAAAGCAGCAATTATAGTAGATAATTTGTTGCCGCCAAAATCTCTGGAGCACGACAATGGGAGTATGACATGGAATGACATGGAATAAAATTCAATGAAATAGAATAAAACTTAATAATATTATATACAATTAATTTTTTTCTTTTCTATCTGTTATCGTGGTTGTTTTAAGTTATTGAAACATCTAATAACATAAATTATATTAAAATGAGTTCTTCCAGTAACGAAAATGAGACACAATCTCTTGAACCATTTCTAAATTTATTTTCTCGCAGTCAATGGTAAAAAGTAGAGTACACAACTCGTGAAAAAAAATTATTTATCTCGGTCCTTGTATCCCTCGCTCCGCTCAGGATTCAACTATAAAATCCTTCGCTGCTCTCGGGATCCAACTTAGTCCCTCGAATTAAATTACCTTTTTTTCACTTGTTGTATAATCTACTATTTTTCACGAGTTGTGTACTCTACTTTTTACCATTGACTGCGAGAAAATAAATTTAGAAATGGTTTAAGAGATTGTGTCTCATTTTCGTTACTGGAAGAACTCATTTTAAAATATTTATGATAATAGATGTTTCAATAGCTTAAAATAACCACGATAACAGATAGAAAAGAAAAATTTTAATTGTAGATAATATTTTTAAGTTTTATTCTATTTCATTGAATTTTATTCCATGTCATTCCATGTCATACTCCCATTGTCGTGCTCCAGAGATTTTGGCGGCAACAAATTATCTACTATAATTGCTGCTTTATTTCGAAATTATTCCGGAGTCAGTGTCTCATTTTCGTCACTGGAACAACTCATTTTATTATATTATTTATGTTATTCGATTTTTCAATGACATTAAACAACCACTTTATCAGATAGAAAAAAATCTAAATTGGCGGTATACTTTTTTTTAAATTTAATATTCCATCCAGCCAGTACGTTCTTTCAGCACTTTCAGTACGTTTTTTTTATAAGTCCATATCATTTCGTATATCCGTGCATGTTCCAAATTCAAAATTATTTTATTCACTCAGTGAGTAAAAGAGCGTTTTATTCACTGTTATCGATGAATAAAATGCCCCTTTTCGAGTGGCAATGGTAAAAATATATATATAAAATGAGACATAGGGGCATGGTCATGGCAGTTATAAGTTTTAGGCAACAAAAATATTTGCTCTAGTGTCATTATCCAGCCTGCCTAGCATGAAGACCAAAACACGATACGATAAAGCGATATCACGCGATATAACTACATCAACTCTCAAAATATGATAGATAAAGCCGCCGTGTTGAATTTTTATTATAAATTGCGATAAAAATTATGATAAAAATTCAACATGGCGGCTTTTTATAATAATATCATATTTTGAGAGTTGATGTACTAGTTATATCGCTTTATCGTATCGTGTTTGGGTCTTCATGCTAGGCATACAGGGAGGAAAACAGTACACTACGTTTGTATGAAGAGAGGGCCGGTACCCTTTCATCTTAGACAGTATTCTTAATTTAAGAATACATAATTTACATATTCTTAATTTAAGAATACTGATGCTTTTATGTATGTATTTTATTGTATGGAGAGAGGGCCGGTACCCTTTCCTCTTAGACAGTATTCTTAATATAAGAATACTTAATTTACATATTCTTAATTTAAGAATACTGATTTTTAATTAAGAATGGGTACTGCTTATCAATTTAATATTTTTTACTACAACCAAGACATTATTCTCTAGCGTTTAAAGGGAGAGGATTATTTCTTGCTTCAAAGAAAAAAAAAATCTGTGGTTAATCCAAAATCATAAACTAATAAATTGAAATTAAAATATAGAGAGGGATATATTGTAGAACTCTACGTAAAATTATATTAGTTAACACAAATAGTATTAATAATTTGATTTAATCACAACTTGCGATCATCCATAATTGATTCTAATTTCAAAATATAGGTTACTAGTTTTCTTCCGCGTAGGCGTTGAATTATCCAAAATCTTTTCTTAGCGAATGCCTAATTGTCTACGTCATAATATTTATCTGTAGGTATGCCAAATTTTAGCTTAGTGCGTTGATATCAGTAAGTTATTAAATTAAGATTTTGAATTCTATATTTATAGATTACATTTGTGGTATTGATTCGATTGTAATCTTCCGAATCACACCGGACGAACCCATACATCATTGAACACGGGACGTGCGAATCATACGTAATGTCATTTCTATCTTTACCCAACCAAACCAATATTACCCGAGAATGAAGGGAAAATTAATTTGTCATATTGTTTTCGTAGGTTATGGTCGTCAGGATGTCGATCTCGATATCAAGGCTCGATGGGCCGCCTCAAGTTTTTACGGCGGCCCTTTTGCATTATCGGTAAGTACTTTATTTACTCTCTTGCCTGTTTCTGAAAATAATATTCCATTTATGTTAAGGGGTTTACAGGAGCTATAATAGTCGGTCATTGTCGAGCTGCATACAAATGAGCGAGATGGTGCTCAATTCAGCAATTTTTGGATAATTTAAACATCCCACTAATATTATAAATGTGAAAGTTTGTGTGTGCGTGTGTGTGTGTGTATGCATGTTTGTTACTCCTTCACGCAAAAACTACTGGACCGATTGTAATGAAACTCGGTATGTAGATAGCTAGGGGCCTGGATTAACACATAGGCTACTTTTTATCCCGATATTCCCACGGGATCGGGGCTTACGCGGCTTTAACCGCGGGGCGCAGCTAGTTAATAATAAATGAAACAGTATTTTGGTAAAACTGTGCGATAAAAAAATCTATTTAAAAAATCAGAATGAATGTACCTACATATGTATTTTAATGCTGTTTTTACTTGTTAAATTCTTATACTTACTAATATTTTCGGTTTTCTATAGAATCAAAATAGTTGTAGGTAATATGTTTTGATTTTGACTGACTGTAGTATTTCGGTAGCAGGTATATTTCATAATATATTAAGTAGTACGTTTATTTTGATTCACTTAAGTGATATGATTTTATTCTCTTAAAACATAGGCAATTTTGTAATGTAGTCCTCTTAAGTAAAAAATGGCAATTCATAATTTTTTTAGAGGTTTTTACTAATCCTTTAAGCAACAGGAAACTCCCAGTTAATTAAATTACAAGGATTTTACAAAAACTTTTATAAAACATGTAGTCTCAACACTAAATAAGTCATAAAAAACCGAGGGATTAAACTCGCTCTAATTTGTTTCCAACTGTAAACCTCCACACTCTCTTTGTCTCTTATTTCCGTTTACTAACTAAGCAGTTAGAATATTGTGATTTATTTTAATTCCAGTGTTTGTAGTAAACAGTCTTATTAAATAAGTCGAATAGAATTGGTTGTTATGGTATTGGTACTTTATATGTACGTATCATTTAGTTTTGACAAATACTTATAAAATTTCTTTTTAATAACGAACAAATATCTGCAACAGGCTGTACGCCTAGCTTGCATGTTTTGGATTGCACAGAACTATTCGTGACTCTTTACTGTTGCTAGTAAATTACTACGACAGCTGACAAAAGTAGAAAATTGTTTTCATTCCTTCATGTATTTTTTTAAATTAATAGAGCTCGTTGGTATATTCAAATAAACATCGCGGTTAAAAACCTTGGCCTACTAAGATAATGCCAATTCGTAACCTTTTATATTCGCCAACAAATTAGCATACCGTATAAAAGCTGTAGGTATCTAATAGCTTTATGCTGACAAACTTCCAACGTTAAAACATCGACCGAAAACAAAGAAGTTCATAATAATCACCTACCTGCTATGGAAATATACTACTTGGTTGTTTCGTGCATGCAAACTTAAAACTAGTGTCATTCTCCACATTTCCAAGTAAAAGTCACGTACAGTCTATAAACCGTGACGAGTGACCCTATTTCAGGTGGCAGCAATCTGCGATGACCTTCACATTTTAGGTTTGGCCTCCGTGTTCCCCAGGTGTCGGTTCGTGTGACCGTTAGGCACTCCATTCTCTGGGGAGCCGGCGGCGGGCGGCCGCCTGAGACCAGCCCCAACAAATATACCCACACGATGCCACAGACGATCATAAAACAAACCTTCCGCAATTATTCACCCGTTTCTGTATTATTAATGCTTCGTTTCTTTACACTTGGCCGGCAAAATGCAAACCTTACCTACCATGTTTGTTAGCCCCGTATAAAATTTAAAGCGATATTACCGATGCAAAAGCAATTAGGGCGAAAAGCATTCGCTTTCGTGATTCATCGAAAGCTTAATAGACAATTTTAATAATATAACATAAAATGGGTTTCTTAATCACTTTCATTAACTTACTTCATTATACTTACTTATTGTTTTCTCTATAGAGGCTTTGGCTCATAATGAAAATTTCCCATCAAAAGCTTAAGATTTACTTCAAAACATTTCAAAAGGGTTTCGAGTACTTAAAGGCAACGACTATTACCGATTTATTGACCTCTTGAGGAGCACTTTCGGATTCCGAGCCCTTGTTGAATTTGAGTTGGCTTTTAGAAATGAGCTAAGTTGTTTTCCAACAATTACGATTAAGTAGTGATTTGTTTTGTGTTTTATGTCTGTTAGATGTGACGACTATCCTGGCGTCGCTGGTGGTGCTGGGCATGGGCTCATCGGGGCAGGTGTTTGCCGCGTCTGCGCTGCGCGGCCTGCGCTTCTTCCAAATCTTGCGCATGGTGCGCATGGACCGACGCGGTGGCACCTGGAAGCTACTCGGCTCAGTTGTTTATGCTCATCGACAGGTTTATTTCATTTCTAATATTTTTCGTTTAATAAAAAGGAAGTTCGTTTTCCTTCGTAATTAATGAAAAAGGATAGACAGGCAAGGTTTCAAGTTTGGTTAATAACCAAGAACACCAATTATAATAATGGTTAAAGCTGTGAACACGGGTGTTGTACTAAACTAGACAAAGCTGTGAAACTAGAACTCGCTGCGGAAGTGGAACGTTTTTCAAGAAATTTGCATTCTCAAGCCACAAGCCGGGGTTAAACGAGCGGCGATGTAATCTAACCGAGGCACCACAGGGTTACTCTATGGATTAAGTTAGAACCTATTTACATACAAATACTTGAAATGTTTACCTATACGATACCCACTCTCCTTGTTGTGATTTTTAACATTAGGTATAATTCATTCAAAATTAGCATAGACCAAAGAGAGCAATAAAAATCATTGCCAAAACCTTAAAAATAACCATCACAGAAAGTGATTTAGTTCAAAGTAATAAGAGTGATAAATGTGATTGTGGGAAGCATATTCACCTTCAACCACAAGTCCACTAGGCGTGTTAGTAATTACCTACTTATATTTTTTATATTACATTATAACTGTAATGGTGACTGTAAATCAGGTCATGCAGTCGTAAATTAGTCGTACGGGTTAAAGTAATTCACTCCATAAAACTGAGTGGCCACCAGAGATAGGTACGTAACGTAACAGTAGGTAGGTATACGCCCACGTTAGTTAGTTAGCTACAACGAAACGTATAGTAACTATTAATTACAGCAGATGCCCCGTGCTGACTGATTTATTCTCGAGTTTACCTCATTTTCTTTAATGCGCTCAAAGATTACGTTAATTATTCTCTCGCTTGATTAATTCACTATTTTACATCTGACACCTATGTCTTAATTGTGTAAAACTTTTCACTGTTTTATTTCACTAATAACAAACCATCTATAAAGTTTCATAAGAACTTGTCAGAAACGGTAATATATTATTCATCACCACAGGCCTAGCAAAAAATCACAATTTAATTAGTAAAAACATATGATTTCGAAACTAAACTCGTTATATGTGATGTTTACTACAGTAGAATCGTCTCGGAATGTCGATTCTATAAAAGAAACAATAATAATATGTCTATTAATAACAGGTTTCAGTCGTGTGTTGTATCGAAAGTTTCCTAGTTCATAATTTTCACCTATAGTCAAGCAAAAAAAGTCACTGTAGAGTTTGAAAATTGTTGTTATTTTAGGTACTATATTTAGGCTATTAATTAAGTAATTTTTTGAGTTTAAAGTTCTATAACTAAAGCAGAGCCTTAAAGCCATATTTGAGTTGAAACATTCTAATAATAACGATTTTAGAACTCTACTTTAGATTTAAGATTTAATAGCTAGGTCTAATTTTGCATGCAAACTAAATTTAATGTTTTCTCTAACCGTTGAGCTGAAATGCACACTAATACGCGTTTTAAAAGTTAATTACGCACTTATACTTTCATGAGGCCATGACACGTTCAATTTACCTACTACACCTATATACACCGCAGAACACCTTTAGCAGACCGCTGACTTTTGCATAACCATGCTGAGTAAGCAAGCAGCGTTGCGGGTCTGGCCGCAATTTCCTTTACCGCGTCGGTCTGTAGTAGGCACGTACAAACATAACACAAGCCAAACTCAATATCTACTTACAATCGGTTCAGGTTAAAGTTGCATGATCACAATGCAGAGCAAATAAAACTGAGCTCTTTGCCGCATCTACCGAACAAATTATGTAAGTTAAGTATTTATCTAGTTTAGAAACAGTGCTCCATACAAAAGTAACCTTTTAAATCAACTGAAATAGTATTTTATTTATTTATAGAAAGAAATAAATAAACAAGTTTATTTGTAAAGAAAATTGAATGAATATACATAGTGTGGTTACAAAAGCCCACTACACAACAAGTGTGTAGCGCGCTGATTTTCAGTCGTATTCCTGAAAATAATAGAAGATAACAAGAAAACATTTTAAATATTAAAGAATATTTAATTTTCGACATACCTAAATACAATAATCTGTAACGAAGTGGCTCACAATAAATACTAAAAGTATACCTCATTAGAGATTGAATAGATGATTCAAATCCTAGCAAAGTAGTAAAACTTATAGGTAGGTATTATGAGTATCAGTCATAAAGCGGAGATCAATATGAATCATATCTTTTATTATTTTATTATCTTGATAAGCTGAATAGAAGTGGTGAATTTAAATCTAGAACAAAGTTCAATTATTAACCTTTTTATCTTTATTGCAGGAATTAATAACAACCTTATACATTGGATTTTTGGGACTGATATTCGCTTCATTCTTGGTTTACTTAGCTGAAAAAGACGTAGCTGATACGAAGTTTAAAAATTTTGCAGAAGCTTTGTGGTGGGGAGTCGTAAGTATCTACATACACACACACACCTATAATAATAGACTACAAGACTTTTTTACGACTTGAGTAAAGTGTCATATTTGAGGAACGTGTTGCGTATATCACTGTAGATATAACACCTACTGACTGAGTAAAGTAAATGTGTAATACCGTTGTAGATCACGCTGTGCACCGTGGGTTACGGCGACATGGTGCCTCAGACCTGGCAGGGTAAATTCATCGCATCGTTCTGCGCACTACTTGGCATATCTTTCTTCGCACTCCCTGCGGTGAGAATTACTTATCACATTTCCATTCATGAATAAACAAATATCTACGCGTTGATTTTACTACGATTTATTTCCTTTCAATTCGTTTGGTTAGTTCGTAGGTATGTAGATAGGTCTACCTTTTTTCATAAAACTACAAACCGATTGCGCTATATCGCTTTATATTGCTGACTTCAAAAGATATTCAATTTAAACGTTTTAAACTGTTATTTTATTAAAAGTGTTTCAGTTTGTTCGTTATTTCGCGATAATAAAATACCTTTCTTTAATAGTGTACTAGGTAGGTACAGTCGGAATACCAATTAGCTAAACTCCACGTAACCCAGAGCTCACTTGCACATCTGTAAGGTTGTAAAGTAATGTTACCTGATTCTGTTTTTTTTAAACAATATACGTACAATATACGTACGTACTTACTTAGTTACTGTACCTACATCATTCACACAACACAAAGCCATTGGCCGTAGGCGCAATTCACAAAGGATTCCGTAAACCAGAAAACTTCGCAAGCGCCTGACCGCTGTGCTGCGCTAAGCTGGATTTAAATGTCAATATTACAAAAACCATTAAATTGTGTGTGCTTTTTCAGGGATAGCATTATATCCCACTCTATGCAATTTAACTTATCCATTATGCAGACTTAACTGTCTCTCCTTGGGTCTGTGCTTAATTTTGTTTGATATGTCGCTAGGGTATCCTAGGTTCGGGGTTCGCACTAAAAGTTCAGCAGCAGCAGCGTCAAAAGCACATGATCCGGCGTCGGCAGCCGGCGGCGACGCTCATACAGGCGCTGTGGCGGTGTTACGCGGCTGACGAACACTCCATTAGCACCGCCACGTGGAAGATACACCAGGTGCCGCTGCCCAGCCCTCAGACTAGGTATGTTTACTACATTACCTGTAAAATATTTGTTAATTTATATATGAAGTAAGTAAAGAGGTAGTGCGTAACAATATTAGTTGGGATAGGGTGTCGGAAAAGTATTTGAGAAGGCGTAAGGCTTCCTCCACACGTTATTCAAACATCATTACTCAGATTTCTTTTGTAGCCAAGAAATCTACTTAGTCACCTGCTAGGAACCCCCTATTATTTTAGCCTCTGTAGGATCGAAAACTTCTAATATCTATCATTAATATAATTATTTCAACTGGCGATAGTACCTCATGTACACGATATTACCATTCATTGAATATTATAAAACACAGTACGTATTTTATTTTATTTGGAATAGGGCAAAAATGTCGCATGTTGCGCCTTTATGAGGTTCACAAATTAAGAAAAGAATGCTATTTCGGCGACTCTTAGGAAGAAGAATGTCAATGTCGTAGCTATCAAAGTAAATATTTTTCCTGTTACGGCTACCTAAATAATTATGTTTCCGCAAGTAGGTTATCTTGTTAATTGCTAAGTCTTGGTATTTGAAAAATCACATGTAATAAAAACAGATTTCTTTTTATCCAATTAAAGTCTTAAGTAAACTTCAAACATTATTTTCTTAAAAGAATTTTCCTTTTCCCATCTTTGAAATTAGTTTCGCTATTTCAACGCTCAAGTTTTATATTGCTTCGAAATGTTTTTATCGATCCGAATGGAACAGATGCAAGAGCTCAAATGCATTCAACTTTCTTTCTAGAGATAGGAGAGTAGTAGTAAGCTTGTATGAATTGTATTTGACAGCCGTGTGATGAGTGCGTCGTTCAAGAACAATGCTTCTTTTGTGTCGCGACTGCCGACGATCCGGCGACATAAGAGCACCTCGCTGCACTCGCCGGCGCCGCACTCGAAGCCCGCACACAGATACGACGTCAACGCCAGCGCCGAGAATCTCGGTAAGCGGTCGCTTCTTCACTATTATCTACTCTACGATATTAACAGACCTCACCCTACCCTAATCACAGTACCAGCACTAACGCTTTACCGATTAATTCAAACACAGATAAAACTTTCATGATAAAAACAGTATCTATATTAAAACTATCCATTAAACAACCGTATTGAAAACACTTCTGTTATCATTTCACAAATAAGGTGCCAATAGATTAATTATTTCATAGTGGTCGACATAGATATTCAATATCGAAACAAATGACGTTTTCAGGTATTTGATAACTAACTATATTAGACTGAACTAAACGGTATTTTGATAATTTTAATATATTGGCATCTTAAAATACAAGCAGCTAGATGCTCATCATAATGTTACAAACAAAATTATAAATAATTTATTTAGCATCATTTTACATTTGCAAATAAAATTAAACTATACTCTTGTTATACATATTTATGTCGACCATTCAACTAGCTGTTTATAACTGCGTTTGGGGAGAGATTGTTCAGCTAAAGCAAACTTTTCCTCGTCAGCGATCGTTCGTAAACCTACTTCGTACGTAAGTTTGCCAAAACCATCTTTCATTTCGTATGATGATAGGTAGGTACACATACCTACATTATGTCCGACATCGCTAAATCTAATAATTATATTCAAAAAGTTAATTTTACTTACGTTTAACGGTTGATTTATTAATTTTGTTCAAAAAATATAATTCTAATAATCCCTGTTTAAACTACATTGGCATGCATAAATAGAATATGACAAAAATAAGACTAACAAATTGAATTGAGAATATACAAAATAATAGACATATTTTGCTGGCAAGTCATACAGATCATATCATAGTGCATTTTAAAGATGGACTATAACTCCATAGTTTGAAAAACACCAATTCACTTGACCACTTCCATGCAGTTTCAGAGCACCATAAACCAGCTTACATGCCTATTTCAAGTTTCGATACACGGCAAAAAAATAAACACTCAGTAAAGTCTCTAGCTACCCATATACCTACTTATTGTACGACGTACTCACCCGATACATAGAGTTGGTATATAGAGATACGTAACAACATCAACTACCTACAACACTAGAGACTTCATACAATTAACATGTTGGAATAGAGAGTGATATTGTTTGTTACCCTGTTCCTTAGATAATCATACATCCAGAGGGGACCGTGCGTGTTGCCTACTCCATTGTTGGAAAAGCTGCTTTAAAGGTTTTAATAATTCCAATCTCTTAGAAGGCACTATGGCATGACAAATTACAGTCGATAAACTTCTGCTGAGTTTCTTAATTATTCTTATTAGTAAAACTTTCCGAAACAATGTGAATACACAAATTGCGAAAATATTAAACGTAGCATTTAGACCGGACAGTACTCAAGCCTTCCGGCGATAATGGCTACGTTTCATAGCTCCAGACACCGATGCTAATATTCTACCAACTTTCTACTTCTTTTTCTTATTTTTTCACTTTTTGAAATATGAATGCACCCGCGTAGATTGAAATATCGCTTCGAAATATTTTTTGAAATACTTGCAAAAGAAGTTTCATGTATTTCTATGAGACAGTGGCTTCTAAATAATGATCGCTTTCGCGTATTGTAAGTGCTAAGTTAGAGACATTTGAAATGATATTATTTTATAAGGATTGCCCAATTTGCGTTCATTTAGCAATGTATAGAGCGGTTCACAGAATTTAAAAAATACTATTTACAAGCGATTAGTGTAGGTTCCTCATGTTCTGGAATGGCTTCATTCAAAGCTTGTCTTTTGAGTTCAATTAATAAGTAAGGATTAAATAAAATAGGTAATTACACACCGCTTTGCATTTCTTTACTATGCATGCCAGATAGTTTAATAGGACTGTAAAATAATTAACATATTTTGTCTGAATTTGTATAAACATCAACGGACTTGTAAGACATTGATACATTTTATGGGTATGAGTTTTGTTTAATTTAGATTAAGAGAAGAATTGAGATCTTTACAAATGGTTACCATTGGGTAACCATTTGTACCATTTGTATTTACATTGGTAAAAGAAAGTTAAAACTTATAACCTATTTTGAAAAACTACGTCCCTCTTGATAAGTGTAAGGATAAGGTAATCTTGATAAGTGTAAGGATAAGGTAAAAAAACAATGAAATATCTATTGAACCCTTTATAAGGTAATTTTATTTAACTTGTTTAGAAGAAGAATGAGATTATCTTGTTTGCAGTAGTCAATGGAAACATAAAAGTTATAAAAATAATATTTAGACTCGTCTGTGGCTGTTTTGCTATCATAATAACACGAAACTGAGTAGTTTGGCGTTAGTAAACAACTTTTACTGTCATAAAAACAGAGTCAGTTTCTTTGTGTTTGATTCGACAATGGCGGCATTTCTGCAGATTCACGAATTTGTTTATCCAATTTAAGTAATTGGTCCAGGTTGTTGCTTTTCCATGTCAGAATCTATCATCGTTACACGCCATGTCATCGAAAAGATAGCAATCCCTTATTCACTATCTCAATTGTGTTATCGACATGCTACTACAATTCGATAAAACACTTCAAATTGTTACAATATCAATTTAAAGCCTCTTCTTTAGTTTTATTATTTCTTGAAACTTAAAAATAGAGGTTAAGTAAAATAACTTAACCATGTACATTTTTACACTGGTACCTTTTTAAAAACTTGGATCTTATGAAGTTATGATTATTTGGTTCGTAATAAGTACTGATTTTCATGAGGAAGAAAGGGACGGAAAACGGATCAATAGTTTGCCTGAGACGTTAAATAGCAACCCCTGCATTGCCCTCATTATACAGGTGTCCATTTAATGCAGTTAGACCCGAAGATAACATAAATGCATAAATTGTTTATATAATAAAGAGTTCTCGTCGGGAACTTAGGCTCGGCGAGTTGAAAAGAATTATGGAAGAATTACGGTCTCATAGGGGACTAAAGGAACCTTTGTTTACGTAACTACCCGACATATTTATGGAAGCATATACAAAAGCAGCTCTGCTATCTTACCACGTGAAGAAAATGAAAGTCTTTTAAGCAGGTTTGACATTCAATATAAATCATGGAATATAACGTAATGATAAATTAATTACGTCGTTGGTACGTTTCTATTTACCAAATAGTCTTTCTACCTACCTATATAGATTTCCTATTCAATTCGGAATTCCAATTAAACCGAAACATGGATAAAGAGCGGATGTCCTTTGTTCTTCTACCTACACAAGAATCTTCTATGACATCAAGAGACCCATAAAAATATGCTCTATGCATATAGGGCCAATACCATAGCCAATACCAAAACCCCTGTCGTAGATAACTAAAATTTGGTATAATTTAACTACATTTTGATATAATTTAAATACAAAATTTCCCTTCTTTAATTTGATAGAAAATAGATAGGTACTCTTCATATTATAACAAATCTACTGCCAATCATATTATTATCATAGTAAGAAGAGAAGGATAGTATGCGATCATACTATTTACTATTGGTAAACAAATAAAAGTCGCGCAAGTATCTACTTGCGTATCCATTTTCGCCTATAGAATTACACGAAAACGTCAATAAATATAACAAAACTAGGTACATAAGAATTTACGATAGGTACTATAAATGTGTTTAGGTAAAATAACAGAATAAATAATAGCCTAGTAAAATGTACCTATACCTAGTTACATAAATACACATCTAAGCGTAAAGTCAAACTCAAGCCACATGCATGAATGAAACCGTGCAAAGTTGTTGGATTTGCATTATTCCGGCTTGACGCAAACAACTAATTTCATAGCACAATGCCGCTCTAGCATTTTATTGACATCAAACGGCTGGACAGAAGTTGATTGAAGGAATCACGCTCGTGCATTTTGACGCTTCAGGCTTGAGGCATTTACATAATTATAGATACAGGGTTTGACTTTGAGGAAGATAAATTCGTAATGACATGTTTAGAAAAATATGATACCGCTCTAAGAGGTTTCATATATATGTTGTTATAAAAAGAAGATGAAAGTCGAATCCCACTTAGCATAAGCAACGACAAAATCTCATTTATTTATTTTCGTTTTACATTAGGGTAGATTGTTAAAGATTGAAACGGATATTACCTACTTGCTCTACGTATACATAAACGATAGCAGATGGTATTATGTACCGACGTTTTAGTAAATTTATTTCTTATTGAAACCACATAGACAGGAAAATAATAAAGGCCTTACTAACGAAATTAACACTTACTTTTAATTACAAGTATGATAATATTTATTTTTTATTACATATCGTAGTACTTAACCGTTGAATAAAATTGATTGTATAAATTGAAAATATAAAATATGTTTTATTACATATCGTAGTACTTAACCGTTTTATAACATTATAGTATTAAAACCTTAACATTAATTTAAAACCTTTATCGATTCCAAATTTAAGTAAATATTAGTAGTCAATGAAATTCATGAATTGAAATTCGAGATAAGCGTTTGGATTCGAAAATAATATTTAAAGATTAACTGATTCGTATCTAACCGATTTATTTTTCGATCAAAATTTAGAACTCAGTTAAATGTAAGATTGATTGATACTTAGATAAAATTAATTGATAGAAGCAGTAACTGTAAGTGTTGATTGAAGTGAGCGTATAATATGTGGGTCGGCAGGCGCGACGAACGGGCGTACCGGACGCGCGCGACCCGTCAACCCTTCGCACAGCGAGGACTCGGTGGCCGAGACAGCGCTCTCCAAGAAAAACTCTGACGGTAAGATTACGAGAAACACGTCTTAAGGCAATTAATTAGCCTTCGTCATATACAAACTTGACCGTTCATTGACATACTCTTACTGTCGCTTTCGAGTAGTTTATCCTATTAACATTAGATTCTTTGTGACGGTTTTTAGTGAATGTGGTTTGATGTGAACACAGATTCCACTTTGTAACACCTTTCTTCAAATACTTTCATTTTCACAATTCTATGTTACACTTAGAGTTATTTATTAGATCTGCTATTATATTATATTTCTAGAAAATAATTATTAACAAATTATGTATGAAATCGACACTGCTTGTTATAATAGAACTTAGGTGTACCTGTGATCTGATTATATATAGTTTTTTACTTAGTACAAATTCTTCTTTTGGTGCAATTATTTCAATTTTAAAATGTTATGGATTTTAATACTAATCTACCTCCATATTGTTACGTTTAGTTATGTTTAAAGTGATTGATGTGTTATTCAAACATCTTTGTTTCCGACAAGTGTTATGTTAGGTGAAAGCCTGAGTAACACAAGTTAACACAACAAAGACTTAGCACCTATCAGTTTAATGTTCTGTGTAGTTACATGCCTGCCTAGACGTGTAGAATAACCAACTAAAAAGGTGTTATTATATCAAAACTAACCTTACAACTTATTTTAAAAAAAATTAAAACTTTACCGTCTAAAGTTACACTCGTGTCTTGCATTTTTTATGAAAAATAATCACATTTGCCTTAACTGCACCTGTTTGGTTGTTTAGATCGTACCTAACCGTTAATTAAATTTTGGAGTTTGTGTTTGAAGCCGTATTTAATTGTTTTTGTAATTGATCAATACGTTTAACAAACAAAATGTTGTTCTCTCCATTGATAAAATCAACATTGATAACAATGAATAACTCGGTCCCTTTGTTTGTTTATCTGTCTGTCACAGTTTGTTTGAGGCTGGTGATTAACGTAAATTCGTGATGTTTCCCTAAATTGATGGAGTAAGTTACTTACATGGTTTAGGATAAGATTATAGATCGTCAGAAATAAGATATTCAAAACCTTTTTAAGTTGAAATTGATGGTCAAATTATTTATAATGTCAGAATCTTAAAGTAAAAAAAACTAATTCATAAAATAAAGAATTTTCCTAAAACAGCTCAGTAGGTACTATTCCAGTGAAGCAATCTTTCAAAGAACATACCGCATTTGATCGGTATTTACAAGTTACGATATTTTTACGACGTATGTAGCGCACACAGACAGCGAACCGCAGCGGTCTAACTTACACCCCTTTATGGCGTCGGGTATTATTGATCTGATACTATATTTTTACATTACATTTCTTCATTAAAGTCAGGTTTGTACGTTTTAACAGGCCAAACTGCAACTATAATTGCATTTTTTTTGTTTAATATTCTTTAATTCAACAGTTAACATAATACAGAGAGTTTATTTCCAACAACATTTTCTTCTCATAAGTACTTAATTTATGTGAGGTACAAACTGTTAATGCATTCAGAGTGTTTCCCACCACTATAATGTTCTTGAACTTTAATGCGCTTGAAACCACTGTAGGCACCTACTTACTTACATCTATAGTTAAGCATTACCCATTTCATTTCAAAGCAGAAAACAGAATCGCAACATCCGAAGCGGAAGGTACTTTCCCGTGATTTAATTGCGCTATAGAATCTCTTTTCTCGTTATTATTTCATGGGTAATTTTCCAAATAAAAACACTACCTAGTTTGAAGGGTCAACTTGTTACAATTCACTTTTATTTGATAGATACCTACCTACTCGTAGACGAACGTGACAAGTGAAGGAGTCATTACTCCGGCCCTGATCGATCGATAGGACCTGCTGAAACAATAATTGTCATGCATTAGGAACGCTTCAAAACCTTTATGTATGTAGTTTATTTAACTAAATAGGTACATGGAGAGTTTATCTTTAAAAAATTCACCATTTTCGCCAGTTTTAACGATACAATACGAAATACCTACAGTAAACAGTTATACAGTTACTTTTCGCATTAAAATATATTGCAAATAACTATAATTTTTGACGTGACAACGTTTTATAAATTGGTTTGCCGGGTGACACTTCAAGAAACTGCGTTACGCTCCGCTGAAGTTATGCGCTCACAATGAGAGCGAGTGAGAGGCACGCGGGCATGGTTAGCCCGCCTAAGAGCGAGAGAGACAGACATAAAAAGTGAAAGGCACGCGTCCCTTCCACTCGAGCACAGTTGTTGTCACGTAAAACTTTCGCCCGTATACCGACTTTAATAATAATAATAATAATAATTCTTTATTGTCAGGCACAAATAACCCATAGATGAACTTTAACTATAAGTACATACATATTTTTAAAATTTGTTAAAAGAAAAAATGATTAAATAAAAATAAAAATGAGGTAAGTAAGTAACAATCTACCCGCGTCACTTTTTGTTCCCGTTCTGGTGGACCATCACCCAATGACCCAAGATGCCACTCTGCAAGTTCCTACCAACTGCTTGCAGGATGCCATTGCGTGAGACACGCAACCTTTCCCAAAATCCAGCAATGCGCGATCTTAACACCGCGAAAAAGTCGGGCACTCCCGCCTCCGCAAACATACTAGATGCACTGCAATATCTCTTCTTTTTCATGAGGATCCGAAAAGCATCATTGTATTGGACCCTCATTACGCTGTATTTATTGCAGCTATAGTTTTTTTACAGGCAACCAGTTTTTTTTGCAAAATAAACTTTGTAACGTCACCGTTTGAAAAAATAATTAATTGCTGCAGGCAGGAGCTGCATTTTTGCTTATAACTTGTTCAAAAAAAACCGGTCAAGTGCGAGTCGTACTCGCGCGCCAAGGGTTCCTTACATGAGTTTCAACTCTCTTCCTCTACCCATGCAGTGGCAGGTAGTTACTAATTTAACTTGACCGCTAATTCGTTTGGGCGCCCATACAATGTAAGGGTCACGTTAAATATTGGTCGAACCATGTATTTACCCCTTAATTTTCAACTTTTTTATATTTTGGAATTTTTTCCTTTATTTGTGCTGTAAGACCTTGCTTTTTGCCAAATTTCGTGATTCTAGGCAAATGGGAACTAACATATAGGTTTTCGACCCAAAACTTATAGGGTACTTCCGGTTGACCTGAAATTGACAATTTTGGTTAAAAGCAAGATTCTGTAGCACTTCCGGGAATATTATATTATATAATAATATACTAAAGGGAATATTCCGAAATATAAAAAAATATAAAAATTTGTCAAGAAAGTGATCTTATAAGTGTTTTTTTTTACCTTTTGAGGTACGGAACCCTAAAAATGAGTCGTTTTAAAGAAGTCAATAGTATATTGATTGATTTATTGTAGATTGTATCAAAGGGATTAAAAAAAAATGTACGGTGAGGCGGCTATTTTGAATACAGAGCGGAGAGAATACTGAAAATACTAAGAGATTAACTCATTACTGTCCACTCAATAAGTGGGCCTAAAAGTACTACTGTGGTACCACATGAGTACCTAGGTGGTACCTCTGTGGTACTAGCACAAATTATATAGTACTAGGTACTTTGTTCGCTTTTGCTCTTATTGAAGAACAAAATATCGGTTTTTGAATAAATGGGATGAAAAGAGTATTGTTATTCTTACTTTTAGTCCATTGTGCGTCATCTAATACCAGTCTTCTTAGGAAAATTCCCCATTATGTCTGTACTTAATAATTACTAGGTAAAAGGTTAACAGTAGGCTCTTCATAACACCCTAATTGCCAACGTTGTTTGTTTCCACTTCGCATACAATACGCAATAAACACGCACAAGTTATCTTCTGCGTCACTCTAATTAAATTCGATGTTATTAAACCTTTCATATAACAGGTAATCATTTATAATTAACCCACCCGTTGTCTAACGCTGGTGTTGTAACACCTAAGACTAGTCGAATATTAAACTTCTCAAAACAATTTAGAATCCACGCGAAAAAATCACGATTACGGTCATTAAATTTTTAGCGTTTTCATTTGTTAAATGAAGCAGTCAACGGGAATATTAAAAAAAAACGAACGTTGAAATATTACATAAATACTTTTTTTATTTCTTTTTTAATACTCACCACTCTAAGAGGCAAAATAAGGAAGCCATAAATTGTTTTGAATTGTTTATCAAGGTATAAATCTAGTCCACCTTAACATAATTTATCTGTTACTACAATTGAGTTAGTATCGAATCGCAAAACTCAGTTCGTCTAAGGTAGCAACTGGTCTAAGCAGCGAATGGTCTAACTAAAGCTAATGTCGTCGTAAATGCATGTGGTCTTAACAATAGAGATATTATTTATTTATTTTAAACCTCAATTTCGTTTCAATATGGGGTAGTCTAAACAAAGTTCATCAATTGATCAATTCTATTAGATTACTAGCTGCGCCCCGCGGTTTCACCCGCGTAATAATTTTCTGCGCAATTTTCTTAATATTTTCTTTCATAAGAACCTTCTCTTGACAATAACAAACACAACAAAAAAAGAATTGGCCAAATTGGTCCAGGCGTTGTTGAGTTATGCGCTTACCAACACATTTTGCGATTCATTTTTATATTATAGATATGCTGTCCCCACTTTAACAAATCGAAAACTGACAATAGTGACACCTTAGTGAATAGTGACTTTGTTTTTATGACAGCGGAAAACTTCAATGTAGAAACAAATATACTAACAAAATATGTAAAATAAACAACTGGCTTTCAGGTTATATAGGCCTTTGCGACGAGCGCGCAAGCCACAATCAATATGTTGTCAGTTCTTATTGACCGTAGGCATACCGTAGGAAGTATCAAACGCGCTTTAGATACGTAGCGCCATATGAGGCTTGATGCTTGGACTTATCCTAACTAATATTATAAATGTGAAACTTTGTTTGTTTTCTCTCTTTAAGGTCAAACGACTGGACAGATTTCGATGAAAATTTGTGCAAGGGCGGTTCTTGTAAACGGGCTGTTTTTCGCAACCAAGCCACTTGCTAGGTTCTTTTCTTGTTAGGGGGAAAACCAGCCTAGTTCTCCTATAAGTTTTGGCACCAGATGTGGTTTTAATAAAAAATTGAAAAGCTGTTGACGTCCTAAGTCTAATTTATGCTAGTACTACGCAATCCAGGAGTACGCGTGCGTGCCCGTCTCTTCAACCTCCATGCATGCTATGTGCATCGGGGGTACAAGGGTAGTTTATAACCCAGAAAAAATCATACCTACGAGTGAAACCTCAGAACGCAGCTAGTTCAATATAACGAATTAACCGTGTCTTTGCTACTTATCAATCATTTAAGCTTTTTCTATCCATATCTACTTATTTTTAAAACGCTAACTCATTTCGTATTCCAACTCTCTGTCTCCCGATACATCTTTTACGACCTTCCCTAATTTTTTGTTGGTAAAATCCTACCTAATAAAATCGCAACGCCTATTAATTAATTTTAGTTTATTTGAAATATTTTCTATCGCTTGATTTGTTTTTTTGTTTTCTTAATATAAATGACCAAAAAAACATGGTCAACCTACTCCAATAAATAATGTACCTTAGTACCTGTTTGTATTTATAAAAGCCAGATTTTACCTGCTAACTCTAGCTGAAGGTTTATCGTAGCTCTTTCGTAGCTAGTCTACGAACTACTGAGTGTCTACGAGTCTTTAAATTCATGAAATATTCTAAAGTAGTATTTCATTTTAAAACTATGTGTATAAAACATACATACAACCGAATTGAGAACCTCCTCCTTTTTTTGAAGTCGGTTAAAAATAGACCATGTTCCGTCAGACAACAACAGACTTTTCGGTTTGTTTTCGTTTTTAGATCTTTTTTGTCTTTGTTTTTTCATCTAACTTCTGGCGATAGCTCGCCGACACTGTTAAATATTGAAGATAACAAATGAACATCTGCCTTCAAATTGATTCAACGTTCACCCTAAGGCCATCGGCAAAGATAAAGAGAACAAACTTCAAATACAACAAGTCCAAGCCTATTTATTAACAAAGACGCTCTTTGTATGTTCATAGAACCGTCAAGCTTACACTTGATAAACGAACAGTTCTAAACTGTTGTTATATAACTTTAGGAACGCGAATTTTGATATTTTGATATTTTCAACTGATTAAAATTTTCTTTTTACGCAGACGAGGATGACGAGCCGCGATGTGTGACCCTAACGCCACGCCACAAGGCAGCTATAAGATTTATAAGAAAGGTACGTGTTCATACAATCAAACACACATATATTCCGTCATACTCACACAATTGTTATTATAAGACTAATACCTATCGATCACAACAAAACGCACATAACTACAAGATTAATTAAAATGAATAGCACACAAATTGAACGCCGACAATAAGTGTAAAAAAAATCTCTTTGAAACTTTACTAAAATGTTATGAACTATTTTCCTACACAAAAATGTAGTTCCGTAGTATTAATATTTACTTGTACCCTGAAATATAAAATACCACAGAGTATACCCAAAAATCAGCTACTGCATCATATAAAGTTGACATAGGTAAAGGTAAACTAAAGTACTTTGTTATTAGTTACCAGGTAGGTATATTTAATCTTGAAGCTTTAATAATGAAATCTCTTACAACGACGAAGGGAGTTTAGACTCCAATAAGGGCAACCTTGGGTAATACTGAATAATTAAACTTGTTTGCGAAGTTTCATCCTTTCTAATTTTACTTCCGACATTTTAACATTCAATAGCATTAGGTACCTATTATATACTGATGTGTTCTTAATTAATTCTATTTATATACGATGAATTTAACGGTAGTTTGCAGACACACGTTTGGAATCATAATATACACATATTATTATCTAGACGAAATAATTGTAAGTGATGTTTATATACAATTGTGACAGATGAAGTATTTTGTGGCTCGACGTAAGTTTAAAGAAGCGCTAAAGCCATACGACGTAAAGGACGTTATAGAACAATATTCCGCGGGGCATGTGGACCTGCTGGGCCGGGTGAAAAACGTCCAGACTAGGTACTGCACCCATCGACCTCTAACGTACAAACACTTAAGCACTACCATATACTATTTCATCTCATACTTTCTGTCTGGACTGTCTGTCTTGCAATGTTACCTTTTGTAGTAAGAGCTCGTAATTGATCTAATACGTTTTTATATTTACTGTTTTGTAGTTAGAGTGCATTGCTAAACGTAAAGCATAACTTTACATTTTCCGCTTCGAAATCGCTGTTACGTACGACTCGTATAAAATGCAATTTGCTTCTAGCATAAAAGACGATAAAAATTCGCTTAAAACTTTACGAACGTATCAGCGATTTCAAAGTAGAAATTCGATAACACTGAAAACTTAAAATATCTTCTATAGTTTTGCACATGTTTTGAGTGTTAAATGTAAAAGTTATAGGTTCTATTCTACCTTGTCCAATATTGCTGTTATACTACGTAGGTGCAAACGAAATTTTCAGTGGACTATGAAACGATAGGAAGACCAAGCACTTGTTTTCAGGACTAGGCCTCTTCTATAGTCCACTGCGAATTACTTGATCCCGGTAGCAAGTAGGTGCTAGGTGTATGCAATACGCATGGACATTTCATTTTGAACCACAAATATTCTCATCAAACAGTACGAAACATACCTGCCTACTATTAACCATTTCTCGACAGAGCATTTAAGCATGTTCCATAGACTACTATACAAATAAATAGGTACCTATCTAAATATATTATTCGCTCAGCTACATACCATTCTGAAATTTGATTGCGTACCCCTCACTAAAAAAACCATCCTAAATAATATCAATCGACATAATCTTACACCACTACTTACTTACCCACCTACAAAATTTGAATGACGTAATGTAAAATGCGTTTGATCAGCGATCTGGATCTGTTTTATTTCCGTGTAGCTCAAGTATTTTGTCGCACGGAAGAGGTTTAGAGAAGCGTTGAAACCTTACGACGTGAAAGACGTGATAGAGCAATACTCGTCGGGGCACGCTGACCTGCTAAACCGAACCAAGAACCTGCAGTACAGGTGAGCAGCTACCCGCGCCATCAGCGCAGCGCCTCCACCGAGCCGCGCGTTCCACTCTCATCCATCGCTATAACATACTCACCCGACCCGCCGCCGCCGCCGCGGTCACCGTCATCGCGTATCACTCGGCCTCATCGGACCCACACACACGACGCGACCGAAATAAATCATTTTCATACAATCATCAAATTATCTCTGATTGGCCACACTGAGATAAATGCAAATAAAGCTTTTTATAAAAACAGGAACCTATCCTTTGGGACATCCTGAAATTATGGTAATAAATGATTTGGACACGCACATTTTACGGGCTGAGAATATGTTATAAAGATTTTATCGTCATCTTGAATATGCTACGAGTTGTAATGTTATGTAAATCGAATTCAAACCCCTAAATTACATGAAGTACGTACATCATCGATTCAAAAATTTGAACATTTGATAAAATTAATAAATTATCAATATTAATACGATGCTTTACGTCATCTGGACAAAAAATGATTGTGAAAAAGTTTATATCTTGTCCGCAAAATGTACTTTTCGAGCAACCACAGTGGTCTAAAGTTAAATAAAACTACTAATCCGGGCAGTCAAAGTGAACCACATTTAATCCCCTTATCCATTTAAAGTTACGAACGATGCTGACAAACAGATATAGCTACTGATATAATATGTCAGAGAGTAAACTGGAGCAGTCACTGGCCGCAAAAACTTCATATAACTTATTTCCTACGTAAGACATATAATATACACCTCCGTAAGGACGCGTAACACTTCCGTAGAACTGCCGTAATAGTTCCGTAGCGGCTTATGTGAAGAAGAATTTCAAATAACCTTTGCAACATCACAACCTCCGGACCATATGTCCACAAACCACCGCCGTGCCTTATGACAGTGAACTAAGGTTCATTTTTTAGGGTTCCATAGTCAACAAGGAACCCTAGTTTTGCAATATCCGTCCGTACGTCCATCCAGCTGTCGGTACGTCAGTTCGTCTGCGGCTTAGCTCAGTGACTGTTAGTAGGTACTACAAAACTGCGATTTGGCATGCGGCATGACTATACATAAGGGTTAAACGCAAAAATGCCTTGTTATGTTACCGTTTGTAGATAAGTTCCTACATTATGGTATAATTAAAAGTCACAAATTCTTTGTCTCTTCTGAGTCTGTTAAAAAGATTTATTCGAGAATCCGTGTCCGAATCATTACATTTTTAATTGCAAATTTTTGTTAAAGTAAAGCCTCTGCCAGTTGAATAGTTGTTTTCAGATATAGTAGTATATACGTAAATATAACAAAGGAAAGCTGGCTCGGTTTAGTAGGCATTACAAGCTAACAAGTAATTCTATGAAAAGTAATAAAAAGCAATATTTGTACAAATTCCTTTGAAAATTACTTTGTTGAAGTTGTTGTTAGTGAAGACGTTATATAAGCCGTTGAACCGTGAACTCAATTAAATGTTCAAATTATCTAACAAATACTTTTCTTCGAAGTCTTTATATTATGACAGGTAACTACGGAACTCTACATTGCGCGTGGGCCGACGACACGCACTTCGCCAAAATATTACCAAATTAAAATTGTACCTACTTCCTCAACTTCCCTGATCCTATTTTGTCCTCGCTAAGTCCGCGTTTTTGTTGTAAATATGTTTCCCAAATTTTTCGTTAAAAAAAAAAAAAAAAAAAAAAACCATACCCCCAAGTCCTTCCTAAATCCCGCTGAAAATGAAGAACAAGATGAAAATGGCATAACGTTCGTGGGGCCAAACAAGAGAGAAAAAAAAAAAAAAAAAAATTGTACCTACACAACTGCACGCTACGGAGCTACGGCTACGGCAAAGCTACGATTTTTTATGTGTCGAAAAAAATCCCGTAGCTGCGAATTAGAACATAATGCTACGACGTAGCGATACTACGATTACTTTATTTATTTGATTACTACAGGAAAAACAAATTATTTACGAACGGTTTTTTACGGTTGTTATTAACGGTTTTCTTATAATTTTGAATAAGTTTTCATATATTTTATTTATTGTTCCCCGTAAATGTACTGAAATATTATCAGTAGGTACTTATTATATTTTCTGTATAATATGGTAGTTGATTTACTAAAATTATACTTATTTGTCATATTATTTTAAAAATTTAGTGATGATTTAATTTACTTATTCATTTTTAATTACATAACATTTCATTTAGTAAAATTAGTAAGAGGTGGTGTAGGACCATGATTTTTATACGTTATCTATTATTTGCAGTTCGTTTAGAGTAAAAGTTCTGCCCAAAGATAGTATATATAATTAATTTTTAAACCTTTAGACATGTAGCTAAATGTTTGGCTGAGACCACGTTGTGCGATTGTGTGCTGAATCAGCAGAATCGCCCTACGTTAACCATTGAACTATGGAAAATTGCTATGCCCACCAAAGAAAATAAATATTTAAAAAACATGAAGTAATCTATATTTCCACAAAAGACGCAAAAGGTACTCGTTTGTTATCACGGGGGGGTTAGGTTTTACTGTGATTTTTCCGCTTTTTGTCTGTAATTTTTGAGATATAGTAGATATTCAATTAATATTAGGCATAAAAAACCACTCATCATGCTTTATATTCTTAATTTTTCCTACATTTTGATTATAATCAAATCGCTTTTGCACTCGCCTTTTTCTCAAGTGTTTTAGGTAATATAACGTTTAATATCCACATACTTAACTGAAGTATTAGCCAGTAGTACAATAAGTTGCTTCAATGCGTAGATAATTAGGCATACTATTACCTAAATGGCTTTTTAGGACTGGTTGAACTAATTTGCTTTTAATTGACAACAAATAAATTATGAATGTAGCCGTTACTTCACAAGTAAGTATAAACAACTGTATTTATCGTTGCCCAATTATTTTATCAATTTATCATTTTGAGTTGCTTAGCAACAAAATAATGACAAAACGTGTAATTATCGTAAAATATACAGTTTTCAAACGTTGTTTATAAAAGTGTCAATAAAAAGGGCTTTCAGGAAGTTCGTGGGTATAATGGGCGATGCACGAAGAAATTAGGTTATCTGAAACGCGGGACGAAACGCCCGCCCGCCCACTGCCGCACGGGCGGCGGGTGCCCTCTCATAACGTGTCCTGCCAGCCGGAGCCTAGCACAGCCTAGCGTTAATAATGTCAATCAATTCACAATTTTGTTTAACTCGTCATAACTTAATTTAATGTTTTCTAGGTATAGTTTTGACAATTTAATTCGCAAGAAGCCGAAGTATTACAAAATTTTATTTGATAGGCGGTGAGCGTGATTCTTTTTTTGCTAAACTTATTATTAGTAAACCTGTATTGTAACGCTGCCGAGAGAGGTCTCTGCACTAAAAAAATGGTTAACTGAAATAAATTGTAAAATAATCCTTAAAGTAGGTACCTTGAGAGACATACGCTATATACGTGTTGCTATGTCATTTGCATATGAATACCCGTGTCAATCTAAAAAAGAAAAGCTTTCATTTTATTGGTACTTTTCCGTCGTTTTAATAATTCTTATTTGGAATATTCCAACCGTTCTTTTAGATTTGTTCAAGCGTTCATTTTGTTACAAAATCTCTAATTATGCAAATAGAATAATAAATATTTAGCGCTAGATTAATTGACTCAAATAACATAAAAACGTTTTATAATCAGGTTAGACCAAATCCTTGGTAAACAAGGATCGAAGGCTAAGGACGTCTACGCATCCAAAATCAGCTTAGCTTCCAGAGTAGTAAAAATTGAAAGACAAGTAAGTATGCACGTATACCTACCTACCCACGGGTCTCCGGAATAATTTAATAACGCAGGGTTTATACACATTCGAAACGAGGCTACTAAATCGATTTAGTGTCCCGTCTCGAATCTGTCCCCTGTCGACACTTTCATAAACTATCGAACCGTGATTTATATTAATATTTTAACACGTTACAGGTAGATGATATAGAGAATAAGTTGGATAGATTATTGGAATTATTTGAAGAAGATAGGAGAACTAGAAGAATAGGTGGTAGTAGTGTTGGTGGAGGTGAAAGCGGACCAGCAGGGTCAAGCACGGGCGGCAGCGGCGGCGGCGGCGCGGGCGGTGGTATGGCGCTGCGTGTGCGAACCGCGCTCGTCGACAAGCAGTGCTCGGAGCCGAACTCGCCGGTGTCGCGCACCTTTGACCAGCCCGTGCCTTGCTCCGCGCCGCCGGTGCCTCTCAAGCGTCCAATGAATAGAGGCTACTCGGACCTAGGCGCTAGGTTCATAAGGAAAAAAGTTATTGTTAAGTAAGTACCTGGAACTCTTCTTTTTTTTCTTACCTTCCTGATTTATGCTTTCCCAAGATTAAGAACTAGCCATTAATTTCCAAGAGATTGCAAGCCAATGTTGGCTGAGATGTCCAAATACAGAACTCAGACAATAGCGATTCATTATTCAATTTCTCAAACACGATCACTGTACAACTAGGTCTGTGTTTGTTTGTACGGTATCAATTATCTGTAACGGGGTGACAGAGCTAGACGTGCCTATTCAATTTGCAGAACATCATCAACCCGCAACGGAGATTCCCCGAGGGAAGATGAAGTAGTTATAGTAGTGCCCACGGACCGGGAGGACACGCCGCCTCGACTCATTACTGACAGCTCAGGTCTGTACATACATACGATTATGACCTAACGCTTCTAACTAATTATAAACAACATTTAGTTACAAACAACTAAACTTAAATCTTAAGCAGGTACATAGCGACACGTAAGTTATACTTACCTACTTTAAGCACTGTGAACACTACAGGCAGACACTAATTCCACCAGTGCACTAAATACATATTAGTAAATGATTTGTTAAATTACATAACCACATAAACACAGTTTACTTCACTATAACACTTGTACAATGTACATGTAAATAGAATTATTATTTCAACAATAGCGATTGACAATATCAGAAAGTTGAAATGAAAATTTAACCAATTAAAAATCGTTGCCTTAGGTATAAATATGCGCATATTACAAACTTGCAGCATCTTATGAAGATTATTCATCATCAACTTCTCTCTGACTGACAACTTGGGAGAGCCCCGTTCTAATTGGACGTCGTGGGCTACGTGAGTTCAACATACGCTACCCTAATCGATGTGGAATGTATTCCTAGTGTGTTTAGAACTCGCAATACCTATATTTTATTGTATCCCTTGTAACTTTTAGTTACAAAACAGTTTGATCCATTAATGTGTGTCTCCTTTAATTTACTTTGTATAATATCATAGATGTGATTTTGTTTATTCTAAGAGATATTTCTTAACAATATTTTATTTTCTGACTTTGCAAAATATCTAATTACTAATAACTTTCGGTAGAAGCAACTTTACGCACTCCCATTTTATCTCTTAAAAGAACTTACCAAACCCACTTACTAAAAATTGGAAAAACGTAATTTTGACAACTACCTTAGTACCTTAGTCTCTACCATAAGTCACTTCTACATGTTCAATAACCACTTCAATAGTTCCTACCCAATAGCTTCAACGTTTTGTTACATTTTATTTTCTATTCGCTATATCCTCTACAAAATTAAAAACAAAATAATTTCTGAAACCCAAATATTTAGGAACCTAACTGCGCACCGCGGTTTCACCTGTGTGAATTCTGATCCCGTGGAACCCGATGCTTCTCCAACTATGGGCTACCCCTGTGTAGATTTTCATTGATATCGGTCGAACTGTTTACCGTGAAGGAGACAAACTTTCGCATTTTATTATTGATGGTTGGGAATATATTTATCGCTGTTTCAGTCATTTTGCCTTGCATTTTCATTAGTAAATTAGACTCGTATCGATCTAGGTACCTTAGTAAGAATAAATATACTATTGCAACGGTTCCTTGGGCTGGTAAGTAACCTATACCTTCTCGTCTGTAATAGATATCAACCTTATTACCTACATTATATTGCTACCTACTCAATCAAATCACTCTGTCTGTAGTTATCTATCCATACATTATTTTAATTTTACGCGTGCATCCCATTTTCTCCAGCATGATAAACGTGTCGTAGGTACAGTAGTTTAATTAAGTACTTGCTTATTACTCTAGACATTTTAGACGGTATAAATTAAAATTTTAAAATGATGAAC
Source organism: Idaea aversata (assembly GCA_907269075.1). Lineage (NCBI taxonomy): Eukaryota > Metazoa > Arthropoda > Insecta > Lepidoptera > Geometridae > Idaea > Idaea aversata. The sequence goes on from OU026085.1 coordinate 7,880,992, forward strand.
GCGCGACGTTTTGAATCAGCGATAGTGCCTCTTTTAACTTTGAAATAGAGACATATAACAACACCTACCCGACATAAGTCAAAAATGTTCCGACATAGCGGAGACGTTCGCGCGGAATCGTCTGCGCGTAAACGCCTCTACCGTGCGGCATATTTTACATCTTTTACTATAAAATATTATCTATCTGTTGCTTGGACTAGGGGGACACATAAGTTTGAAAAAATCTGAAACAGTTCAGCGCTAAACGGTTCCCCTGGGGGAGCATGGGGGTCAGTGAGACCTTCCGAATTTATTTTAAATTTGCGCTTATGGGTCCACCCAGTCCAGGGGGACCGGTAATCGTGAAAAAGTTATTGACAGGGGAACCGTTTTCTGTAGGGAGATCGTTAGGGGGACCGTTAATCGTGAACCATAATGTATGGGGGTGTGTGAATGTCGATTGTGTTACAGAAGTGTGTGCGAGCTGTTCAGTGGAAGTGGAAACTGAGGCGGATGGCGGCGGTGCTGGCTCGAGATGCGGCAGCTCTGGCAGCGGTAGCGGCGCGTCGTGGTGCGAGGGTGATGGAGAAGGGGAGAACGAGGAGCGCGGCTACGGGTCCGGGTCGGGCGAGTCGCTCGCTGAGGACGCAGCGCTGCTCGGCGACGCGGCCACCTCATCACACGCACCCCGTCTCCTCCGCAACCAGACGCGACAGCGTGACGTCGCTGTAGACCTCCACCTCTTACGACCGGACGTTTAACACGACCTATGTTACATTACCCCACATTGGCCTTCTCTGCACAATAATAGTATAATGATGACACAAATGCTGTCCATTCACAAAATTTCCTTTAAATAGGTGCTTTGTTTACCAAAAGAGCAATCATAGTTAAGTAATTCTAATTATAAGCTAATTATAATAAGGTGATATTTGGTTGAAGTGTGTCTTAAATGTATTATATTAAAAAAAACGAATAAATATACAACGATATGAAGTCGTGGTAGCTTAGGCATTAATGGGTATTGATGGTCACTTCCACTCGGTTACGAAGAAATTTAAATAGGCTACTAATTAAAATTAGGTGTTGTATACCTCTGTAAATTTGGAATAGTGGAATATTAAGTTAGCTTATCTTGTTTTAAATTTGAATTATTAAGTCCTCATTTAATTAGTTTCGTAATTGTGTACCTAAGTAGAACTAATTGTAATATAATACCTAGGTACCGCTTACTTATTACGAAGCAGAAAACATGCTTACAAAGTTTGGATATCGGACGTAATAAATTAATCATAAGGGCAGTTTCTATTTCCAAAATACTGACTCAACTCTATGCATAGAGCAGTGCCCGAGATCACTAGAATTGGATGACAACGCCCGAGTGCGCTCAGTCCGAGAACACATAATAATCACGATCATTTGTCATGTAATTTACGTTTAACTATAATTAATACATATTTATTCCCTTTTTATGTTTGTAACAAATCAAAGAGGCCTAATTATATTACATATAGACATAAAAAAACTAAGTGAGAAGTAGAAACCTACGCTTGCACATAAATTCAAACAATATTACTAGATATCTAAACAGTAATTTTATATCTGCCTATCATGTAATTATATACCAATCAGCTAAATTTTACCTATTTACACTACCTATATATCTCTGCTACATAACTATGTACCTTTGATAGATTTATCTTTTACTTTTGATAGTTGACTAACTTGAACTATGAAATGAGATGTAAATTTCAATAAGTAGAAATTTCATACCTTATCAAACAAAGCTATAAAGATACCTAGCGGTTTTAAATATTCAGGTATATAGTATTTCGCGTCTTATAAGATGAGAAAAATTATTTACCGTTTGCGCAGATTTTGTACTTACAACATTGCACACAGTGCTATGGCCCTAAACTAAGCAAATTGGTTTTTTCCAGCCAACTTATATGAATACAAAAGTTTTAAAAACTTACTATCAAAAACACCAAGATTAGAAAAAAATATATGTAGATCATAGAAATATTTGGTCCACGGCGAAAATCAAAACCGAAACTTTAGCGCCCTACTGCGCCACAAATATCGTTAATTTACCTACTGCGCGATTCAGCCACTTTACTGAATCATTTTCATCTTATATGCCGCTTAGTACAAATACCTTCTGAATTATTGTTGCCTGACGTATTTAGGTAACTTATTTCTTAGAAATTCTATTCTTGAACCAATTTTAAAATTTTGAACGTGTTTCTGAGAACATATAAAAGCAGGGTAAAATTGCCTGGGAGTCTTAACTAAATTTAATATAAGATTTAAATAAAGATGATACACAGTTTAGTCTAGTCAGTCTAGCTAATAATAACAATAAATACCTATTTATTCAGATATTTATTACTGCACTCCTACTTATATAAAGTTATATTTATCGAGTAGTCGTTTGGCTACTTCAAAATTGACGAGGACATGTTATGAAAGAATTATACCTACGATCGTATATTATAAAACCTATATTATTCCTTATAGTACACCTATCTATTGCAAACTCTCTACATAGACTGTGAATGAACAAAATTTTCCTGTTCAATATATAAAATAATAATGACAATGGGACCTATTTTTGCCTAACTGTTAGATCTTAGAGAAATTGTGATACCTATGCTTAAAATAATAGTTAATTTTATGTCTTACATACATAATACGATATTTAATTTAATGATAAAAAGCTTCTATTTCGTAATAACGCTAAAAAGTTAAAAAGTTACGCTAAAAAGTTTTTGGCCGTAAAATTACAAAGTAATTGTAGATTTTTAATTTATTAATTGCATTTTATTTTTTAATGAACCAATTAAAGACGCTCTCTATCTAATAACGCGAAGTTTACCCTTCTTACCCTTTGTTTTAAGTGAACCAATTGAAATTTTTAAATTAAGTAGTTTTACCTATTAGGTAGGTAATTAAATAAGTAAATACTAAGCAGCGTGGCCCAACATTTGTATGTACTGTATAAGTAAATAAATTAAAATACATTATGTACCTATTTAAATTATACACCATAAGTATATACAATAATTGTCATTTCGCTTTCATTTTGTGAATACTACTGTGTCCATATAGTTACTGCCTATCTGCTTATGCTGCCCTGAAACTACCAGGTTTAATATTATATAGCAGTGCTCCTCGGTTTCACCTGCGTACGTCCCTATCCAGTAAAAAATTGCAATAAAAAAATACGTGCTAACGTCATAAGAAGACATTGTTGGTAACCATAGCAATGATAATACGTTGCTATGGTTACTTTGTCAATAACTCACGTTCCCGTAACATGATAACATTGCTATTGTTACCTACCATGTCAATAACATCACACTTTTTTGTGATTGCAGTACGGTGCTCATCGATATGACTTATGATATATGACTTATCACGTCAAAAGTAGCCTATGTTACTCTGAATTAATCAATGTATCCTCATTCCAAGTTTTATTAAAATTGGTCTAGTAATTTTGGAGCCTATTCGTTACAAACAAAAGGAAACTTTCCTCTATATAATATTTTAAGTGTAAATGTAGTTATGGTACTTAAGTCGTCGGATAATATCCTTTTGAGTGTAGTTACCTAAAAGGACATGGGCCAACGATGTCCTCTTTCCAACGACATAAGAGGTTTCTCAACGTTTACCTCTGTAAAGTTTATGTACCTACTTTAATTTTTTAAAAAGCAACAAGCAATCATACAAAAGCACTATAAATTACTTAGGTACGGCTTTTTGGCCGTAAACATTACCTAATCATCGGGGTTTGTACTACAACAGGCATAACAGTTTACTCATAAGAGCTCGTATGAACTCGAAGACTGTATTTAAATTTTCATAAAAAAAACTAGCTGTGCCCCGCGGTTTTACCCGCCTAATAATTTTCTGCGCACTTTTCTTAATTTTTTCTTTCATAAGAACCTTCTCCTGACAATAACAAATAACGAAAAAAGAATTTGCAAAATCGGTTCAGCTGTTCTCAAAATTTGCGCATAGCAACACAATCAGCGATTCATTTTTATATAGAAGAGAAGATATCAAAAAATTACACAGCCATTCGATGTTTTTTGAAGTTATGCTTATGAATTTATAAACGTGAAATTGTAAGTCAAAAGTCACATGTTGCAGCTGCGTAACCCAAAAGTAAAACTGGTCGAAGCTGCGAGAGTGAAATTTTAAGATGCGCGCGCATCACTGTACTAAAGAAACAGGTTGAAGCTTCCCGCAATATAAATATCAGACGGACAGACAGACAGACGGACGTATAACTTCTAGAAGTAAAACTTCTCACGCGCGTACATAATTACATGCACCCATTTTTTTCTTAGATGACGCCATTTTATTTTACATAGACGAGTCAACTCGAATGAATAGAGCAGAATCTGAGTAGGTACACTGAGTAGGTACCCTAGGATTCTATCGCTTTTTGTTTAACACTTAGTTAAGTAGTTTGACTACGAGGAAATTTATTCCTTTTGAACAAACTAGTTTGACCAGGAAGTTTGATCAAAAGGAACGTACCATTATAACAAAGTCCGAGTGCTCTCGGATGACGTTACGTCCAAGTTGCGTCCGAGTCAACTTGATTGCACTCGAGTAGTATAAACCCCGCTTTCTAATTAAAATAAAACATCCTGTGTGTTTGTAAATGCCTGATAAAATTAAGCAGCTGTATATGTAGAGAGTACATTATTAGATTTTCTAAACGAAGATAATTGCTTGTATAAAACTTATTGATTACATTATTAATTATTACTTAATTAAAGTGAGTGAATAGGTAAATTACTTACGTCACGTGTTTCATTTATTTTAGATCCCTTTATCACAGGAGAATTTTACTGCTAAGAGCGTTCCGCTTTCCATTCATATAATGTGCTGCTCGTTGTGGAGTAACTGGTCTCTGTGTGTAAACTGTATAATAAAAGGTAAAGCAATTTTAACACCACAACTAGGTAAGTAAGTAAGTAACAAAGACAAAACACTATCTTGGTATGTTGGGTAAAAAGTTATTGTTAAAACCACTAGCTGAGAGTTTTGGCGGGAACGAGCCAACAACATGTCGTGCTGCAGTTTTATTTACACGAAACTTAGTTGTAAACCGAGTTGAATTGTATAATTCCGGTGGAAAGTTATCTAATTTAGTTCTGTGAAAGTGCACAAGTGTAGTGAAAGTAAAAATCAGTGTCAAACATGGACTTTTCTCGTTGCCTCCAAAATCTCCTACAAGGTTATAGTAAAGTAGCCACCGCTTTACTATGACCCCTGACTTGACAAACTGTGACTTGACGACTTGACCATCTTGAAACACTTTGAGCCCGATTTCTGTAAATCGGGCCATAACTTGATGCAAAATATTACTTGATACTGGCTATATGCACAAACCGTGCGAAGCCATAACTGAAGAAAAAAAAAACCTGCTGAAAATGAAGAACAAGATGAAAATGGCCAAACAAGAGAGAAAAAAAAAAAAAACCACTAGCTAGCCACTAGCTAGCTGACAGGCAGGGCTACCACGTAGACCCCGCCCGTAGACCCCGCCCGTAGACCGTAGTATTATCTCTGTGGGGTAAAATAAGGTAAATTTTTCAGTATTTTTATCACGCCTTCTGGCAACACCATCATTCATTCACTACAACGTTATCACTCACCCCCCCCCCCCCCCCACAAAAATTCATTCGTTCATTCAATCATTTACTTGCATTTACCGCTGGAAGGTTTTGAGTATTTGTGTTATTAATTTTCAGTAAATTTAAAATAATAGGAAAAGAACATAATTCACACTATCATTAAACAATGATGTTCACTGTATTCTGCGGTAGATAAGATTTCCAACTGTGTGAACTGACTGAGCATAGCTATAACCTCGACTTGTATTGTTGTTATTGTGAAGTTTACGAAGTGTATCCTTGCCAAGTAGATCTCCCTTTCTATTGGAGACCTACTCAACTCCAGAGTTTAGTAAGCGACAGCCCTGCTTTCAACCAATTCGTTGATTGATAATTATATATCCCTATCTATTGGAGACCTACCGAACTCCAGAGTTTAGTAAGCGGCTTGTGACCCAATCGTGAATTAGTGAATAATCAAACAAAACCTAAACATGCCCAGTCAATATGAAGAAGAACGTAATTGGGAAGGTCCCAGCAACAACCAATATGAGGTACGTTGTTTAACACCTAATTTTATACACTAGCTGCTCATCCAGTATTCACTTACGTTGTTCCTGGTCCCACGAGCGAGCGAGATAATCCTATAAACACTCCAATTATCTCTACAAAACATTTACGTAAAACTGATGTTGTTCTGGTAGGTGACAAACCAACACGGATCTTGTTAATTTATCCAAGGTACATCTTAATCTATACTAATATTATAAAGCTGAAGAGTTTGTTTGTTTGTTTGAACGCGCTAATCTCAGGAACTGCTGGTTCGAATTGAAAAATTCTTTTTGTGTTGGATAGTCCATTTATCGAGGGAGGTTATAGGCTACTTTTTATCCCGATATTCCCACGGGATCGGGAGTTAGGCGGGTGAAACCGCGGAGCGCAGCTAGTCTCATATAACTTTACAATAATCCCTTGTTCATCAACAGTTCTTTCGATTTATCTAAGAAATAAGCTATTCTTATTATTCTTATTATTCACTGTTTTAGGAGGATGGTAGTGAAGATGTCATCGAAAATCCCGAAGAGGTATTACATGAATGTCTGGAGAAGTTCAAGACTCCAGATTACATTATGGAACCGGGCATATTTAGTCAGCTAAAACGGTACTTCCAAGCTGGAGGGAACCCAGAACAAGTTATTGAACAACTCTCTATAAACTATAGTGCTGTGGCACAAATGGCTAACTTATTGGCCGAGTGGTTGATACTTGGCGGTAAGTAACTTTAGCTTATGATTGATCCACTAGGAATTAGGTCCATGTGTGTATCTGTAAAACCTGCCTGCTTTCTTCTTCAAATCACAGTTTTTTACTTGAGTCTTTAATCTTGACACTTTGAGTACAAATTGACGGAGTTTCAAAATTATAATAGATTTGTATAAAATTACTATTTTATCAATACCCAGGTGTGAAAGTCACAGAAGTTCAAGCAATGGTAGAAAATCATTTGAAGGACATGATTCTAAAAACTTTTGATCCTAAAAAAGCTGATACTATCTTCACTGAAGAGGGTGAGGTGAGTTTTATACTAAGCTAACTGATAAACACAATTTCAATGGTGTGTTCTTTTATCTGAAAGCTAAAGTTTGCTTAAGTAATCTAAATTATTTCTGATGAAATCAATTTGTTAAAGAAGTTGATAGTTATGAACACATGTTAATAGTTTTGGGTATCATTAATGGTCATTATTAATCATAGTCATTAACTCTGTAGCTATTAGTTGCATTCCAATTAAATGAATAATTAAGCCTGGCAGTTTTACCAGCTAAGTCCTGATCCCATGTCAATGTAGGGATGAAAAGTATGCTAAACTTATCATTCTCCATGTTAAGCTAATTTCCATTTTAGTATATGGATAAGTCTGACCTTAATATGGCAGACATTTCAAATGAAGACTTATAATATTAGCTGGGATTTAGTAACTTAATCAGAATCTTGTTTCAGACACCAGCCTGGCTGACAGAAATGATAGAACATCCCACGTGGAGATCACTGATATACAGATTAGCAGAGGAATATCCTGACTGTCTTATGCTTAATTTCACAATTAAGGTATAATGATAAAACACCTAGTTTTGACAGTAAAGGTTCATAAAGTTTTTTGCACAGTTACCTGTTTATTTATTTGGCAGCATATATCTTAAGTTCCAACCGAGTAAAGTGTTGTCTTATCTAAGTAAAGTATTATTATCCTCCAGCTAATATCAGATGCGGGTTTCCAAGGAGAGATCACCAGTATATCAACAGCAGCACAGCAGATTGAAGTATTCTCAAGAGTTCTCAAATCTGCTATTGTTGGCTTCCTACAAAGCTCTGATGATTGGCAGAATAGCGTTAATGAATGTGCTGTAAGTTACCAATTCGCTTTATAAAACTTTACTGTCTTAATTGAATTACCAAGTAATGTTTAATTATTCGTTGCAGAAAATGGTATGTCACGGAGCCCACACATATGTATACAGCCAAGTTATAGTGCATATACTGTCACAAGAACCGAGAGGTGGAGCTGTTATGAAAAGACTGGGACAAGAAATTACTAGATGTGCTCAGCAAAGGTAAAATCATACTCACTTTAACAATCTTTATACTTAACAAACATAAGCTAGTACACAGTCAGCCTTGTTTTGCTGTATTAACTGTGGGTATTATGTTATTAGTGGTCATGATGTGACGCCGATCACGCTGGCTCTGACGGCGGGAGAGGCGTGGCGGGGCGCTCGCACGGCGCTAGCTGCCATGCTGTCCCGCGGAGCTCTCAACCCCGCGGACATCTCGCTGCTGTTCCGCGCCTACACACAGCAGGACCCGCCGCCCGTACATCTACTAAGAATACCTCAGTTCTTAGGTAAGCACACATATGTACAGTATGGGTCATAGGTAAAAGATCAGTTTGCTACAATAATTCTATCAACAAGTGTTGGACCTTCTTCTAATAGACGTTACACACAAACATAAATACTTAAATTAAAAGTACTCAGTGTGATTATTATTTTCAACATTTTAGCTATGTATTAAGTTGGCCGAGTGGTATAAGCCGCCACCCGCTACCCCAACTGACGTGAGTTCGATCCACAGGTTACGTTGTTATAATGTTCAATTAGTGCTGCACAGGATTGTAAACGTTACGGTGGGCAGAGACTTTTGGCCGTTGATAGTACCTCTAGAGTGAAGACTCTCCCATGTCTTTAAACCTTTATGAATTGCTAATTGTAGTATGGTATCCTTTTTTTCAGAACTTCTCGTCGACTCTCTATTCAAATTAGGAAGCAAATTGAATCCAGAACACAAGTCTAAGTACATGTATCTGTTGGCGTACTCGGCGAGTGTGTGTGAAGGACAGACTCCGGGCGGTCGTCCTGTCAAAGATGAATTGAAAGCAACGGTACAAGCTATAGAGAAAGTTCACGCAGTTTGCAGCGGGTCAGCTAGCTCTAGTGACTTAATTGCGGAACTACCTACGCTGTATCACTGTATAAGGTACATTTATATCAACAATCAAAGTACCAGTTATAGTTACTAGCTGTGCCCCGATGTTTCACCCGCGTAAGTCCCAATCCCGTTGGAATATCGGGATAAAAAGTTACCTATATATCGAGTCAGTAGTTTTTGCGTAAAGCAGTACTTAACAAATATACATACAAACAACTTTCACATTTATAATATAACTAGCTGTTGCCCGTGGCTTCGTACGCGTGGTAATTTTGTTTTTAGTACCAAAACCTTCCTCTTGAATCACTCCATCTATATAAAAAAAACCACATCAAAATCCGTTGCATAGTTTTAAAGATCAAAGCATACATAGGGAGAGACAGCGGGAAGCGACTTTGTTTTTAAGTTACTTCAAAAAAGGAGGAGGTTCTCAATTCGTCGTGTATTTTTTTTATACTATGTAATGAAGGATAAGAATAGTAGAATTAATGGGCCTAGAAATTTGTTTTGTTAGAATCCCTTCTGTAAATGCCTTCTCTAGAGATATTTTGTGATTGATTGATGTTATGTTGATTTACATTTTTGTCGTTTTCAGATTTCCAGTAGTAGGTATGGGTGTGCTAGTTTGGGTCGAATGTGTTGTCACTGAGCCTTCATACTTCAAACTGTGCACGGAACACTGTCCCGTACACCTAGCGTTATTAGATGAAGTGGCATCCTGTCATCTGTTACTTCATCAAAGGTTGCTGAGGCTACTGGTGCGGTTATTTGAATCGCCTCAAGATGAATTGGAAATTTTAGTTCAGGTTTGTTAAAAATATTAGCTTAGGAATAGATGGCGCTCTGTGAAATGTCCTAATATAGGTATTTATTAATTAAGGTCCTTTCTTTACCTGTAAGAAAAGCATCAAATCTGAGATTAACGTCGACAATCTAACAATGAAATAGGTACCTATGAGGGTGAACGCACATCTAGCCGCACCGCACGCGCCACAGTCGCCGCAGCGAAGGAAATCCCTAAGGCCGATGCTGATGACGTCACCGACCCGGCGCTGCGCGCACACAAACGGTGACTGCGAGCTGCGATTATAAATGTATTGTTTTGTTTTCAGTTGGAATTGAGAAAAATGTTACTAGACCGCATGGTGAATTTACTGAGCCGCGGTTGCGTAGTTCCTGTCCTGAGATATATCAAACAATGTTGGCAGCGAGGCGACACAGACATTTCACTGATCCGATATTTCATTACTGAGGTAAACTAGCATCTTATGATAAAACCAGTTGCGCCCCACGGTACGGTGTCACCCGCGTAGAATATAAAGTAGCCTTTAAGTTAATTCAAATTTCCAGCTATTTACATACAGAGTTTCATCACAATCGGTCACACAACTTTCACTTTTATAATATTAGTAGGATAGGATAGAACTTGAGGCAGTTACTTTGTCTTACTGTCCGCAAATAACGGATTGTTTGACTCCAGATTTATGTAGGTTTTTTTCCTTTTAAGGTTCTTGACGCCATTGCTCCACCATACACACCAGAATTTGTACAGTTAGTATTACCAATGGTTGAGAATGAAGAGATAACGGGCACTATGCGAGCTGAGGGAGAAAATGATCCTGTGTCTGAATTTATAGGTAAGCTATTAGTGAAACTAAGGTCCCAGGCTGAAATAGAAGTGATAAGATTTAGTGATTTTGTGGTTGTTAGATTTATTAATAACAATTATTTTATTTCTTCTGTTCCAGTTCACTGCAAGGCTCATTACGTCGTAGTTTAAGAAAAAGTCTAAAATACATTATGTATATTTTATTTAAATTTTAGTTTATTAAACATAAAAAAAAATTCATTTTATTATTTGATTCTAATATTTCATTTTGCTAGGTCAGTTCCTGCAATAGACTTAGAAAAGTAATCCTACCAACCCCTTGCTGCTTTCCTCTCATAATACCTCTGAAGAGCTTCTTCAAATACGACTCCAACTGTTCTTTTCTTCCATATATCTATCTTCTCTTTTTCCTCAACTTTTTCTTCAGACTTGGTTGGTTCCTCTGTCTTAGGCTTATTTTTCTTTGCTTCTGGACTCTTTTTGGGTATTGGTTTCACGAAAGGCTCTGGAGTTTTCTCCTTTTGTTCTTTTTTATTACTAGTGTCTTCATCACTTGAATCATCTATTGAGAAATCAGAATCAGCATCAATATTCTCCTCATTTGGCTTATTCTTCTTAGACATTCTTATGTCTTCTAAATTATGTCTGTTAATTTCTTCATCTGTGTCCTCTATTTCACCATCAGAAAGATCTTTTTTAGCATCTGATGATTTTCTTTTCCTATAATTCCTTTTTTTGGATTGATCAGTTGATGGGTTTTCTTTAGATTTTGGGAGTTCAGCTTTCTCTTTATTTTCTTCCTCTAGAGGTTTCTGTACCTCATTTTTAGGTTTATCAGAGCCCAATTTTTGTTCATATAAATGACGATAGAATCCACCTGCAATATAATAAATATATTTAATAAGAAGGCATAGGTATTTGTTTTAATTCATAATAAGTAAAACATAGTATTCCGGCACTCTCTGATGACCCTCATTACTGTGAGTCTACAAACTAAGTTATTGTATCTAGAAATTACCTAGGTCTTTCTGCTTGGTGACATCCCCAATACTCTCTAAATATTCTTCTCGTTTCTCCTTTTCTTCCTCAATACGCATTTCTTCCAGTTTCTTCTTGTATGCTGTTGTCACAAACACTTCTTTATCCTTGAACTCCTCTCCTTCTTTCTCCCTTTCTTTTTGAACCTGTAAAAACAGATAGATTATAAAGTTTTAGTATCATAATAAAAAGAATGATGGTAGTGTCGTTTGTAAAAAACAACTTCCAAGGGCCGGCAAGATATCATTTGATAGTTTCATTTCATTAGGAAATGATCTTATAATTTTAAAGATACCGTAAATATTACCTTTATTTCTATGAACACAAGCAAAGTACCGTTTTCGGATTCAGTCAAACCAACATATACTATAGTATAGAACTACTTCAATGAATAAATGATGCCATATTTTTAAAGATGAATAGCTATGAATGTAGTTACTTGTCTTTCTATCCTGCGCTCATTCTCAATCTTCCTCTTGGTAGCAGTCTTCAATAAGTTCTCAATATATTTAGGTTTCTTCTCTGCTTTAACTTTCTTCTTCTCTTTTTCTTTTTCCCCAACCATTTCGTCATATATTTCATCATATTGATAAACTGTTGGATCTTCTAAAACAGCCTTTTCTTGATTGATTTTGCTCTGGAAAGTTAAGTGAGCTCATTAATAAGTACGAAGCAAGGCCCTAAAATTTTGCTTTGCAAAGGGAAGAGAGAATGCTATAATATATGCTACTACAAAATTTAAAGATATGACAGCCTCAATAAAACGCTATGCACATTGTGCTCATTGCTTATTTAATTACCAACCGACGGAAATATAGAACAGAATATTACCTGTCGATTAACAAGATCGCTTGGTCTTAATTTCAAAGCTGATTTCTTAGTTGTTTCCTCTTCAGAATCTGAATCTTGTCCAAATATATTACGTGCTGCTTGGAAGGTTGGAGCCAGTTTTGACTTTGATGATACAATAAGACCATATCTGTAAAATGTGGAAACACCATGTATGCAGGCAGACTCAATGTAGTTGCTGTTGCTACATTGGCTTTTTATTTGTTTTGAATAGGTACAGTATACTTATATCATTTACTTAAATGACCCATACTGTACCTATTCAAAACAGCTGCTACGATAATACTATCATCAAGTATTGGAGAAGACCTTCTTCTAATAGATTTATTTTCAACATGTCTTTATTAGCTATGTCTTTAGTTGGCCGAGAGGTATAAGCCGCCACCCGCAACAACAACCAACGTGGGTTCGATCCACAGGTTACGTTGTTATAATATTCAAATAGTGCTGCACAGAATTGTGAACGTTACGGTGGGCAGAGACTTTTACCGTGGATTGTACATAGGATCCGAAACCTATGAATAGAATTTGATCCTGAATCCTGAGAATAATAGGTTATTTTTTATCCCTAATTCCCCTAGTCAGTCAGCTTCTATTTCATTTCATTTATAATATAAGAAATGTGTGTGTGAATGTGAAAAAATAAAGAATGCTCAAAATTGAGTTGAACCTCAAGTTGAACTTACTTTTTATCTGACATTGTACCACAGGTCCTACAAAAGATAAATGTCGCTTGAACCTTCCAGCTTATATGTCGAAGGCTGTTCAAAAGGGGAATTATTAGTGAACGTTGCCTTTGCAATTATAAACAAAGCGAAGTAATTATTAAAACTTCTAATGAAGGAACCTCTGAAGAAGAAACACACTTTCCAAATTGTTTCCAAACTGGCGTTTACCACAGACTAGAAATTACATGACGTCTCTGAAAATCATTTTTCAGAGCATGACGTAATGTTGCCAGATGTTGTTGCCCCGGCGCGTATGGTGGATTTTTATATTTCTGGTTTTCTGTGGATGAATGGCAGCAATGCTCCAATGACACACACACATCCCGACCACCGATGGATATAGGCGATAAGCTAGAAACTAATTTTAAAAATTTCCATAATTTCATACTAGATATTTGACAAACAAGAAAACTCCACATCTATACAAAACGATGAATTTTTTGCCTACCCCTTTCTTCAGGCATATTTTAGAAATACCAAGGGTAACGTTGAAAATGTCACTGTCATTAAAAAACTGCACCCGCCCGCCTGTTTACAAACGTAGTGATCCTTTTTGCTGTTTACAATCCAACAAAAAAAATCTTCTGAGTTTATTTTACTATCTGTAAATTTTACAAAAAATATGCCCAAAGTAGTTAAAACAACTGATGTGCCTGGTGACCCGAAGCGCTTGTACATTTACTTATATTGTGATAAACTTGGCTGCTATAAATCTGTAAGTATTAGTGTGTATACTTTGGTACCTAACTATCCCTATACTTAGACAAACCAACCAGTTTCTGAGTTCACTCTTCATTTTCTCACTCACCTTATCCGTGTAGGCACTTATAAAGTTCATTTATTACTCTTCTTCTGCCCTCGGTTGTCGTGAGGTTATCTTTACCACACGTCCACTCATCATCATGGCACTTACACAGACTTATAAATTACCTACTATTATTTATTTTATTCCAACACTATTGTTGTTTATCTAACACCACCACACACATAAGTACGGATTTTTACCTGGTGCTTTACCAACTTTTACTACTTTTCCTACTTTTGAGTATTTTTACCGTCTCTGCTTCATTTATCAAATAAACAGTGCTTATTATTAGGTACCTAAACATTTCTATCACAGCATTTTACCACCTATAATTTGTTGCAGGCTACTAAAAAGAAAGCTGCCAAATCCTGGCTCTCTCTTAGTGAATCTAAAAGAAGGAGATTTTTGAAGACATGTCGATTGAAGAAAGATTTAAATGACACTCAAAGAGTACTAAGCACAGAACCTTTTCTGAAACAACTATACAATTCAACCATCGAAGATATTAGTAGCAAAAATATCCAAGATAATGAACAGAATGATTCATGTTTAGATGGTGATAAAGAAGTACAAAATGAAACAAGTTTACAAGAACAAGAACAAAATAAAACAAGTTTAGATGGTGTAAGTGAAGTACAAAATGAAATATGTTTAGATGGTGCAAGTGGAGTACAAAATGAAACACATTTGGATAGTGAAAATGATGTACAAATGGAAAGATGTTTAGATAATGACAATAACGAACAAAATGAAACATGTTTACGTGAACAACAAAAAAATAAAACAAGCCTAGATGATGATAATGAAAGAAGTAATAACACATGTTTAGATAGTGATGACACTGAGGAACAAAATCATTTTGTCGTTGAATCACATAATAATGACAAAGATGAGCAAAGATATATTAAAAGACATCTTGATGTCAATTCTATTTGCAAGGAAATTAATGGGTAATTTTAACCATACTTTTATTCCAATCTACTTTTACTAGTTACAACCCTCTGGTTTTTCAAAAGGGAATATCAAGTTGAAGAGTATCCAATATTGTTCTCATCTCGTGTCCAAATCAGCCGTTTGATTGTGGAGATGGGGACATACAACCGATCTTTCGCAATTTATAATATACTAGCGACCCGCTCCGGCTTCGCACGGCTATATTATACATGTATTATACATATAAACCTTCCTCATATATCACTTTATCTATTTAAAAAAACCGCCTCAAAATCCGTTACGTAGTTTTAAAGATCTAAGCATACATAGGGACAGACAGCGGAAAGTGACTTTGTTTTATACTATGTAATGAAGTTAGAATATAAATGTAATATACTTACTTAATTTTTACAGAAGTGATGCAGAATCATCTAATGCAGAAGAGCAACGGAATGATGGAATCGGAACCAATGGAAATGAGATAAATGCTAATGATTCTAAGATGGGATTCATTAACAACATAAAGGAACCAATAGCGCCAACTCTCAAGTAAGTACTCATTAATGAAGATAGCTGAAGATCAGAAAACACCCGATTTGTTGGAAAAGTAAAATATCTCTGGCACCAAAGCTCTTATATACTTAGAAAAATACTTGTTATATGAAAAATAAAATGAAAAACAGTGTTTTCATTTTATTTCACTTTTTTAATGTTATTGTCATTATTTTAAACACAAAACTACATTATGAGAGTAATCAAACTTAACTACAATAAGTATGGTCGGCTGCATAATTGCAGACCCACTGTAGAGCTCAACACAAGTTTTCAACCGAAGCAAAATTCTAGGCACCTGCTTTAGTTGAAGTTTAAAGTCTCAAAGTAAATTTATGAAACAAAAATTATTAGAATAAAAACATGCCAATAATAGTAATTTTTGAACTCTACCGGGGACTGCAATTATGCAGCCGACTGAACATACATTAAAATTAAAACATCGCAAATCAAATGAATCACAACTGTTTTATATTTATTTCAGGAACTGGAAAGAACTATATGTGTATCTAAATAAGGACAAGAATTTAAAATATCAAGATGTAAATGTTAGTGATATTGTTAGACAAACATATCGAGCGTTACATATGAAAATTCGAAAAGAATACGTAGAACATTATGTTCAATACTTAGAAAGTTTAAGTGATAAACAGTTATATGAGCATTATCTGAAAGAAAGTTGAAATAAATGGTCACATAAGTACCTACTTGAATATACGCTTCATTACATAGTATAAAACAAAGTCACTTTCTGCTGTCTGTCCCTATGTATGCTAAGATCTTTAAAACTACGCAACGGACTTTGATGTGGTTTTTTTTTTATAGATAGAGTGATTCAAGAGGAACCTTTATATTATGTATAATACATGCATACAATATAGCCGTGCGAAGCCGGAGCGGGTCGCTAGTTTTATATAAAACCAATGCCTATGATATTGCCCATGACCTCTTAGCATTTTGAAGTAAGTACTTACTTCTTTCAAAAACATAAACACCCTTTAAACTTAGTTGTAGTGGGGTAAAAAGAAAACTAATGTATTTGCAAAAAAAGCAATGTATTTACTGATATTTCAGTAGCCATACAACATTTTCTTCTACAACTATCTATAAAGACTAGATCTCCACTCACACTTTTTTTTCAAGAACTTTATCTGGTTTTTGAATCCTATTTGTATAAATATGCATTATGGCGCGGCAATCTGGATACCATTCGTAATTAGTTCGGAGAATTCCCGTCTTGATCCTCTTTTGGATTTCTTCTTGTTCCAGCATAAGCTGTAAAGCTTTTTCGTGATCTAAATTCATAAGATCTAAAGCTTTTATTTTCAATTCACATCTATCTGCTCCGTCTACCTGTAATTTACACAAACAAAATTAAAACTAGTAGTTCGCCCCGAACTGAGACCTCACGAGTTTTTTTCAGCGTTTATTATATTTCAGCGTAAAGTACTAAAATGTATAATATAACGACGAAAGACTCCAAATACGACAGGTCTATCTTATTTGAATGATAGGTGCCTAGTATCGCTATTATCTGACATTGGATGATTTAGAGAATCCAAACACGATAGGCATAACTTGTTGTTGTTAAGTTCTAAAAGCATAGGCCAGCTCAATCATCACACCCTGGACATCCGTTGACTCTTTATTTTTACTCAAGACATTTTGAATGTGTCCAAGATAATATCCAGAAGATAGTAATTCCTTTCCTTCCTTCCTTATGTATCTACTTATCATAATGTTACGTAAGAGGAAACGAGAAGACAAGCTCGAGAACGAGAATATATTAGAGAAGTTTGAGGCCAATATGTCCTGTAATAAGTCCCTAAACTAAAATATAACAAGTCAATAAAAATTATAAAAAAATTAGTCACAAATTTTATAATTATCAGAGTCTCTAGATCGGCTAGAACCGAACATTCCTACTATTTGATACTATCCACCACTATTATTGTAAAACAGCCCATGATTATGAAATAAATAATTATAGGAAATGAAGCAAAGAGAGTTCGGACGATTTGGGGCAAAGTAATAAATTTCTATAAATTTTAAATTTAAATAAATTTGGATTAAGAATATTGTAAATAGTAAGCGTGTTACATTGTGAATTTGTTATGCTACACCTTCGTTATTTTTCTTTTGCAATCACAATGTAACACGCTTACTATTTAAGTACAATATTCTTAATCCAAATTTATTAGATTTTATTTTCTATTTTTTAGTTGGACTTTTTTTATTAAAGCGTGTTTTTTTTAGTTTTTATTCTATTAATTTATTTTATACTTTTTGGTCTTTGATAACTTAATATGTTAGATCGGACCCTGGTTACTATTGAAAGACAAACTACTCGTCAAGACGATTCTAACGAGCCTAAACTCGATGAGGTTGTGTCGTTTCATTGCGAAGTTCCTATGACCACCTTCCAGTTCCATCATCAGACCCTGGTTACCATTGAAAGACAAACTACCCGTCAAGGCGATTCTAACGAGCCCAAACTCGATGGGGTTCTGTCGTTTCATTGCGAAGTTCCTATGACCACCTTCCAGTTCCATCATCAGACCCTGGTCACCATTGAAAGACAAACTACTCGTCAAGACGATTCTAACGAGCCCAAACTCGATGGGGTTCTGTCGTTTCATTGCGAAGTTCCTATGACCACCTTCCAGTTCCATTGAAGTGGGTGTAGATTAGTATTCATATATTAGGTAAGTACGATGTAATTAATAAGGAGAATAAACCGAGACGTCAAAGAGAACACTCGTTTCTTTCCTATAAATAAGTACCCCCCCTCTCTACACCTCATGGCGACCCTGCTGGGCCCGCGTGACGGTGTTGGGTGTCGGGCGAAAACCGTAAGCTCAGCGGATTCCTGTGTGCCTCTGCGCAAAGTAATGTGACTTTATAATTATTAAGTGATTGAACTAACGTCCGTCGTGTCATAATAAAGTGAACAAAAGTGAATAAAAATGGGAAAAACATATTCAAAAACAGAGGACAAAGAGATTGTAGTGGCGCAAAATGCGGCTGGTGGTGGCGGCAATAGTGCCGTAATTTCGGAAACGGAGATAACACATCTCCTAACAAACAATGTACTGTTGACCGTGGCCCTATCAATATTTTTAGTGGCCGTTATATATTTCGGGTGCCGACAGTGGAGAAAAAGTGAACGAAAGTACATGGAGAAACGGATGCAGTTCGAGTTCGTAAGAAGGATGCGTCAGCGACTATCAGGACGTTTGCCGAGTGCCGAAGGAGCCGAAACAGCATAAAGTGATGCAGAAAGTGGAAAAAAAAAATGAGTCCCTTTGACCCCTAAAAATATTTTTTTTAATTTCCTCCTCTTTGTGCGTAAAATAAGCCCTCCCAAAGTGCGAAACCAAAGTGAGAAACTATTGCTATGTGTCCCCTACTACATAATTATGTGTCCCCAAGTGCGTGAAAATCGATAAACTAAGAACTACTACGTGTCTACGTGACCCTTTAAGTGTAAAATGCGGCGAAATATGAAAAATATTACGGAACGTTTTTAGAGGACTTTATGGAACAAAATTTTGAATATATTTTAAATAAGTTACTAGAAATAAAAAGAGAGCAAAATATAAAGGTAAGGTTAGTGATAAGATTTTGGAAGCAGAAAAATTATTTTTAACCTTCGAAGAGGCAATTAAAATTTTTTCAACTCAGGAAAGTACATTAGATTTAGCGGACTATGTATATGAAATATTAAAAGATCGAATTGAATTGGCGTATAATAAAATTTTGTCTTATAAAATTGACTGCGAACAAGTTATAAATAAGTGTAAAGATAGTACAATGGTTACAAAAATGGAGAAATTTGATATAAAAACGGCAACTTCTTTAATTCCAATAATGGATAACACAGAGGAAACTACTGAAAAGATTATAGATGGCATTGAGATGTACGATGAATATCTTGAAGACGTAAATCAGAAAAAATTATTAATTTCTTTTGTATTGCGAACCAGATTAACTAAATCTGCAAAATTAAAATTAAACAACGAATATACTGACGTATCAAGCTTAGTACAAGATATTAGGAAATTTTTGCTTACAAAAAAATCAGCAAATTCGATACTCAGCCAATTAAATAATTTATCACAGAATAACATGTCAATAAATGAGTACGGAAATAAATTATCAGAGTTATTTATAGGCCTTACTATTGCACAAAGCGACGGAAATCCCAAAGCCTGTGAGATATTAAGACCTATAAATGAAAAACTTGCAATAAAAAGGTTTTCAGATGGTTTACGTAATAGACGTCTAAGTACGATTATCTCAGCACGAAACTACTCAGAGCTGAAGGATGCTGTGCGTGCGGCGGAAGATGAGGAGCAGACTCAGCCTTCATCCTCCAACAACATCTTCAACGCGCAGAGAAGAGGATACCAATTCCCCAACTACCGGTCCGGACATCGAGGCAGAAGCGGCCGATATATAAGAGGTAATCAAACTCATTTTTATTCCAATCGAGGACAGAACTACAACAGCTACAATAATACGAGAGGTAAGTACGTAAATAGTAATTACAATAATAATTGGAGATATAATCGATCCCGCCCAACACGAGGTTATCGCGGCAATTACGTGAGTTCGAATCGAGTCTACCATAGTAGAGGTAATCAGCGAGCAATTTGTTCGGTGCAAGTCGAAGGTGAAACGGAACCAGAAACTATTGAACCGAATCAGTTTTTTCGGACCTAAAAATTATATTCTGACTTGCGACAATAATGTAAAATATGTGTACATGACATTAGGTAGTCAAAAGTGTTCGTGGTTGTTGGATACAGGTGCGTCATTATCAGCAATTCGCAGTAATAGCTTATCGGAACGGATACCGATACATAAAGACCCTATAGTTATAAACGGTATAGGTGGTAAGACTTATTCAGACGGCTATGTTTATTTAACTTTGCAGGCATTAGATGGAAGTACTTATGAACATAAGTTTTATTTGTTCGAGAATCTACCTTGTAAATCAGACGGAATAATAGGATTAGACTTTTTAAACAATTTTAATTCAACCATCGACTTAGAAAAAAATATTTTAATTTTGACAAACGAAAAACAATGTGTAATACCCTTATATACTTCGCCTAAATTAAGTACCGAATATTTAACGATACCAGCGCGATGTGAAACTATTCATTACATAAAATTAAATTCAGATGTGAAAGAGGACTGTGTGATTGTGCAGAAAGAGTTGCGAGAAAATTTATTTTTAGCAGGTTTAATAGTAAAACCTAAGAATAACATAATACCAATCAGGTTAATGAATACAAGTGAAAAAGAAATTATTATTCCAATATTCCAACCAGAATTATTCCCATTAAAAGAGTACAATATTTGTTCATTTGATAAATGTAATTCGAATTCTACACGTGCAAAAACATTGTTGCAATCTTTGAAACTCGATCACTTAGGTTCCAGTGAACGTAACAGTATAGAGAGTATTTGTTCGAAATATGCTGACATATTTCACCTACCGGGTGACAAGCTCACTACTACTAACTTATGTGACCAAACAATTACATTGAAACAAAATGTACATCCTGTTTATGTAAAACCATACAGATTACCACATAGTTTAAAACCAGAAATAGACAAACAGATTAAACAAATGTTAGATGATGATATCATAGAGCCATCACAAAGCGAATGGTCTAGCCCTATCTTATTGGTACCCAAAAAATCAGATGATACAAAAAATAAAAAGTGGAGATTAGTCGTAGATTACAGAAAGTTAAATGAAGTAATACAAGATGATAAGTTTCCATTACCTAACATTACCGACATATTAGACTCGTTATCGGGTGCAATCTATTACTCACATTTAGACCTTAGTCAATCATATTACCAATGTTCATTAAAACCCGAATCCCGACCAATAACTTCTTTCACTGCCAGTTCTGGGCAATATCAGATGAAGCGCTTACCAATGGGATTGAAGACAAGTCCCAGTGCTTTCTCTAGAGTCATGTCTGTTGCCATGTCAGGCCTAAATTACATAAACTGTTTTATTTATCTAGATGACTGTATTTGTTTTGGTCGAAATTTGGAATCGCACAATAAGAATTTAATAGAAATTTTTGAACGTTTACGTAAAGTCAATCTTAAATTGAACCCAAATAAATGTCAATTTTTAAAAACAGAATTATTATACTTAGGTCATACT
Source organism: Idaea aversata (assembly GCA_907269075.1). NCBI lineage: Eukaryota > Metazoa > Arthropoda > Insecta > Lepidoptera > Geometridae > Idaea > Idaea aversata. Next base: position 7,902,800 of record OU026085.1, read on the forward strand.
ATATCGTCTGAGGGTATCCAACCCGACCCAGATAAAATTAAAAGTATTCAAAATTATCCAAAACCAACCAATGCTGACGAAATAAGACGTTTTGTTGCAATGTGTAATTACTATAGAAAATTTGTTAAAAACTTTGCAGACATAACTAATTGCTTAAATAAACTTTGTAGGAAAAATGCCATATTTGAGTGGACTGAACAGTGTGAAAAATCATTTAATTTCTTGAAAAATGCCCTAATATCTCCCCCTATCTTACAATATCCTGATTTTACAAACGAGTTTGTATTACAGACAGACGCGTCTGGCACAGCTTTAGGAGCAGTACTTTGTAATAACAACATGAGACCAGTAGCCTACGCAAGTAGACCGTTAAATAAGGCAGAACTTAACTATCCAACAATACAAAAAGAGCTTCTTGCCATAGTTTGGAGTGTCAAATATTTTAGACCATATTTATACGGACGTACTTTTACAATTATGACTGATCATAAGCCATTAGTATATTTATTTGGTATGAAAGATCCATCAAGCAAACTTTTAAAATTCCGATTAGCGTTAGAAGAATATGATTTTAAAATAGTGTATGTGAGAGGAAAAGAAAACGTGATAGCAGATGCCTTATCGCGAATAAGCATAACGTCACAAGAGCTAAAAGTTATGAATGAAAGGTTAATGGCAGTAACAACAAGAGCGCAAGCTAGGAAAATAAAAGAGACTGAAAGAGAGAAAGGAAGTGGAAATGATAGAGTGGATACGGTTATCCCAAGTATTAACCCAAACGATTGGCCTGATCAACCAAAAGTTGTGGAAATACTTAGGATACCAAATGGAGCGATTGAGTTAAGTTTAATAAAAGGAGATGACATAAAGAAAATGAAAGAGAAAAAGAGCATTGATGTCGAATCTGAATGTTTCGCATTTATAGCTAGTAAGAAGATATTATACGTAAATCTCGATTTTAAAGCACACTATACGCGAGCCGTTTTTGTGAAAAAATTGAGAGAAATATGTGAAAAATTGAAAATTAAAGAAATATGCATTATAAAAAAAGAAGATAACGCGTTATTTATTAAGAATCTTGTAGAAGAAATAAAAACCATAGACCAGTGGTCCGGACCACGCATTTGTATTTTAAGAGGAATAAAAAGAATAGAAAGTGAAAATGAAAAGAATTTTATTATAAACGACTATCATTTGCTACCTACAAGCGGACATGCTGGGGTACGCAGAATGGTTAATAACATAAAACGTAGATTCTACTGGCCAGGAATCGAAAATGACGTAAAGAATTATATACGAAAATGTCAAAAATGTCAAAAAATGAAACATTCTAGATATATTAAGGAACCAATGGTCATTACGACTACAGCAAATTCTGCTTTAGAAAAAGTTTTTCTAGACGTAGTAGGCCCATTAGATAGAGATATAGAAGATAATAAGTATATTTTAACGATACAATGCGAATTAAGTAAGTTTGTCGAGGCTTATCCTCTTAGAAATAAGGAAACGGTAAGTATAGCAAAAAGTTTTGTGAATAATTTCATTTTAAGGTTTGGAATACCAAAAGTCATCGCTACAGACCGTGGAGCAGAGTTCATGTCATCAACAATGACAGAGGTATGTAAACTACTTAACATTGAAAAATTAAGTTCTACGGCATACCATCATGAAACTATTGGTTCACTTGAAAATGCACATAAACATCTAGGTTCATTTTTACGCATACAATGTGATAACCATCCAGAAACTTGGAGCCAATGGCTACCGTTTTGGTGCTTTACATACAACAATACAGTACATTCAAGTACAAAATATGCACCATACGAGTTAGTATTCGGAAAATCGTGTGAATTACCCAGTAGAATTTCTTCTGACATAGAACCATTGTACAATCCAGATAATTATTGTTTAGAATTAAAATATAGATTACAGGTAGCTAATAAGGATGCGAAAGAAAATTTACTAAAGAGTAAAGAGAAAAGAAAACAGAGTTATGATAAACATGTAAATGAAATAACGTATAAACCAAATGATATGTTATTAGTAAAAAATGAAACAGGCAGTAAACTAGAAACTTTGTATAATGGCCCATATTTAGTAATTGAAGAACAAAAACCAAATGTAAAAATTTTGAAAAATGGAAAAATTGAAATTATTCATAAAAACAGAACAAAACCATTTGTAAAAGATAATTGATTTGTTTATTTACTTAGAAATAAGACAATACTTTATACAATATAAGTTATTAAATTTAGGTAGGTACCTACACTACACAAAATAAAATAAAAAATATAAAAAAAAAAGTACTAGTACATAAAAATTCATAGGTATAAGAATTAAATAGTAATTAAGAAGAAAAAAAAAACAATGTATACTTAGTTTATTATTTTATACTTAAGTTTATATAAAGTAACACAAAAAAAAAATGTATAAGTAACATTTTTTTTTTCTTTCATCACCCCGATGGTGAAGTGGGTGTAGATTAGTATTCATATATTAGGTAAGTACGATGTAATTAATAAGGAGAATAAACCGAGACGTCAAAGAGAACACTCGTTTCTTTCCTATAAATAAGTACCCCCCCTCTCTACACCTCACCATCATCAGACCCTGGTCACCATTGAAAGACAAACTACTCGTCAAGACGATTCTAACGAGCCCAAACTCGATGAGGTTGTGTCGTTTCATTGCGAAGTTCCTATGACCACCTTCCAGTTCCATCATCAGACCCTGGTTACCATTGAAAGACAAACTACTCGTCAAGGCGATTCTTGACGAGTAGTTTGAATGAATGAACTATGAAGTATGGATAATGAGATAATTCCTGCAGATTCCCTCCAGCTCTATCATCAGATCAGTTCCATGGTAACATATTATTGTCACCGAAGTTACGCCCTTTCATTTGATACCCCACTCGGGTATATTTGCAGTATAGTTTGTGTGCCATATAGGTAGATCCCCTTTTAGACCCCTATCTCCGTAACCCCCTGACCGATCCTGCTCATGTTCGAACTTAAAAATCTCAACTACTTGTATACCAAAAATCATGAAGATCAGAGCAACGGTACTCAAGTTATCGTCGAACAAACATACAAACATACGAGCGACCGACCCTTCTCAACACTAGACCTCTCTCGCTTCGCTCGTTCGGTCAATTAAGTGAGTAGATATTATGTTAGTATTAAGTCTATGAAAAACCTACCATAGCTTGCACAATAAGTACCTACTTATTAAGTACTAGCATCACCTCGGTTTCACCCGCGTAATTCTCGTTCCCGTGGGAATATCGGAATAAAAAGAAACCTATGTTACTTTCAATTAATCAATGTATTTACCAAGTTTCATCAAAATCGATCTAGTAATTTCGGAGCCTATTCAATGCAAACAATTAAATCTTTCCTCTTTAGTATAGATTATTTGGTACTACAACATATGTGGCGTGGTGGGCGAACACCCACCTGCAACAGAAGATTCAGTTTCCATTCTTGCCTCAAACAAATATTTATGGACAGATATTTGTTTCTGATCTAGGTGTATGTATGTATATTAAATATATATTTACAAAAGATGAAATATGGCCTCTTACGAATTTTCCTCTATAATAGGTATAGAAATAGATAGGTTCATTTACCTTACACTGGTATGAAAGTTCATATTCATCATCAACTTTAGGCCATTTTTGTGATAAAACAGGTTTCTGCCAATCAATTAACTCGTGAGATTCACTTAGTTTGTTGGGAGCTGATAAAAATCCTGCCCACAGTTCAGAGCAAAAGTGTGGAGTTACAGGTGACAACATTATTATCAAAGTAGCCAAAGCTAGTTCAAATTCTTTACTTTTAGCTATTACTTCTGAAGGCACATTATTCTGAAAGAAATTTGAGTTATTGTCATATGTACGTAGATATCTCGAAATTTAAAGAGTTAGAAGTACTTACTCTCAAAGTGTTTGTTAAAGTCTGTAATCTTGAAATCCCAACACTTAACTTCTGAGTGTATTTGAAGTGAAATGTTGTTGTTGCAGTGATAAAATTTCTAGATTGTTTCAATTTTGATTCAAAGTCATTGAAATTACCTTCACTTAGGTCATTTTTAATTGAATTATCAGTTCTATATCTAAGAAAATCCCTCATAGTCAGCCAAATACGACGTTGCCAATTAAGCACTCCTGGCAAAGCTGAAATCATAAAGAAACCTTAAGTACCAATGTACATAATTATTAGCCACCATTAAAATCATTTATGAAATGTAACATACTTGCATCTGACCATCGTCTGGTAGTAGATGGAGGCACATCAGCAAGAATAAGCAACCTTGTTGTGTCACAACCAAATGTTGACAGGAGCCTTTCTGGATTTTCTCCATTATGTTTAGATTTGCTCATCTTTTCCCATTGCACTTTAACCAACTCTCCAGTTTCTTTAACTTTATATTGTTTTCCAACTTTTTCTACTTTCTCCATTGGAATATACTTCCCCGATGACTTTATTTTATATGACTGCCCCATTACCATCCCTTGGACAACTAATTTTCTAAATGGCTCTGCTGTGGGTGTCCATCCCAGTGTATGTAAGAAGTGACTCATAAAACGAGCATAATATAAATGCAGTACAGCATGTTCTTTTCCTCCAACATAAATATCCACTGGTGTACAATCAGAAACATTCACGAGGCTAAAAGGTTCTGTAGCATTTCTAGGATCCAAAAAGCGGTAGTAGTACCATGATGAATCAACAAATGTGTCCATTGTATCGGTTTCTCTTTTAGCATCTGAGTCACATTTAGGACATTTACAGTCCACCCATTCTGTTAAATTTAATAGTGTTTGTATTTTAGAATCACTTGAGCTTACAACAGGTAACTCTACTGGAAGATCTGTATATGGAACTGGAACAACTCCACACTTAGCGCAATGAATTATTGGTATAGGGGTCCCCCAATATCTTTGCCTTGATATGAGCCAATCTTTAAGTTTTGAACTTACAAAATATCCACCAACATTCTTATGTTGTGCTATATCAACTGCTCTTTTATTTTCTTCTTCAATATTTATTGATTTTTTATTTTCTGTTTTTATTTGAAAAGTGGTAGCAATGGCATAATCTTTATCACATATTGAGGAACAACCCAAATAAATATCTCTGCCCTCTGGATATACAAAATCATCATCTATATAAACTAGAATTTCTGAGTTTGTGATTGGATTGTGAGCCACTAAATCCTTATTCTTAACATCACCTAAGCTGTGGATGAGAGAATTCTGACTGTTTATCAACAAGAAATCACCATGTATGAATTTATAAGGCTGATCTGTCCATACATCAAAGCTAGCATTATATTTCATAGTAAACTTAACAACAACACCATTGCACTCTCCAATCCAATGTTTTTGTAAATTTATTATATCATTCCAGTTTTCTAAGTCACTGCTGTTCAATCCATCATACAATTGCTTTGCAAACTTAGTTGTTTTGATGAACCATTGTGTTAGGTATTTCTTTTCAACCTCAGCACCCGATCTCCATGAACAACCTAACTCATCAACTTGTTCATCAGCCAACACTGTTTTATCTACAGGATCCCAATTTACTTGAGCCTGAAAGATTATAAAAATATTTATTAAGTTATTATAATTAAGAGCCTGTATTGTCACACTGCAGGGCAAAGGCCTCTCTTCACCCCTTCCATAGTTTGCGATCTTCTGTGATATTATGGATTGCCAATTTGTACAATATTACCTTACAGAATAATATGGGTCAATTATTATAATATAGAAATGTAAAAACGAAAATCTCACCATAGTCTGATACACCAATCCCTTTTCAAATAGTTTCAAAAATATAAACTGAGTCCACTTGTAGTATTCAGGATCACATGTAGATATTTCCCTGTTCCAATCAAAGTCAAAACCTAACTGTTGGAGCTGCTCTCTCATTGAGATGATATTGTTCTTGGTCCAGACATCAGGGGCAATGTTTCGTTCAATAGCTGCATTCTCTGCTGGTAAACCAAATGCATCCCACCCTATAGGATGTATAACATTTAATCCTGATAACTTCTGAAACCTGGCTATGGTATCCGATATAGAATAAACACGCACGTGTCCCATGTGTAAGTTTCCTGATGGGTATGGAAACATAGGTAGGACATAATATGGCTTCTTCCTTACAATATCTTCATTAGTTTGGAATATTTTTTTGGACCAGTGCTCTTCTATTTTAAGCTTAGCTTCTGTATTGATGTCTTCGTTCTGAAAGAGATCAAAACAGTTTGCCATACAATTTGTAATATGTATAACTCCCATTGTAGCGCGAAACTTTCAGGTGGTAATTAAGTAATAAGTTCGATAGGCTACGTTATGATACTTACCCACAAATTTAAGGTCGAATTGTGTCTGTACCACAATAACTGAATATGGCTATTTACACAACGAAGATTACATTTTGTAAGACAGCGGACCATTTTTAAACACAATGCCTTGTAATTTGCAGTCGTTTTTTTCGCAAACATATCGCAATAGGCACCTAGTATTTATATCATTTTCCTTCTCTCGACCGAAGAGAATTTAATCACTATTCACTACGGTTTCTCTCGACAGTAAGTTTTAACTATTACATTCGAATCGAAAGGAGACTGCCGGCCGCTGAATCCTTTGCAATAAAACTGACAGTTGACAGTTTTCAAAATAAGTTTGCGTCAATTTGACACTGATGGATTTTAAATAGAACTGCGTTCGAAACCTCTGGACGTATATATTTAGTAAATTAAAAAAGTTTTGAAATGCTGTCACCTCTGAAACCTTTCTGTCAAAGTCAAAAATGTCCCTTTTTTGTCAAAGTCAAAATGTCACTTTCCTGTCAAAGTCAAAAATGTCACTTTTCTGTCAAAGTCATTAAATGACTGTGTTGCCATTGAAGTTAACAAGAATTAGTAACTAAATAACAGGTTTTAAAAAATGGCAGTCGTGGTTTTTGTTTTAAGGTCGTCACAGACGTAGCTATATTTATTTTATATTAATATACTAAAATATATCGACGGTGGAAATTTTAAATGTAGTAAGGGACATTTCGTTAAATTTCAAAGTTTATGTCGTATGATTTTAAAATGTTTCGGGTGTAAGTACTTAAACCATTCGATTAAAATAGTAAATATTACAAAGAATTATAAACTGTGAACCACTGTGACGTCATTTCCATGAAATTATATTTCAATAAAACATATTAATTTTGTTAACTAACTACATAGTAACTACATAGTATAAAACAAAGTATCTTAGATCTTTAAAACTACGCAACATTTTTTAGGGTTCCGTAGCCAAATGGCAAAAAATGGAACCCTTATAGATTCGTCATGTCTGTCTATCTGCCGTATGTCACAGCCACTTGTTTCCGAAACTATAAGAACTATACTGTTGAAACTTGGTAAGTAGATGTATTCTGTAAACCGCATTAAGATTTTTACACAAAAATACAAAAAAAAACAGTAAATTTTAGGGTTCCATACTTAGAACTGAAACTCAATTTTTTTTATCAAACCCATACGTAAGTGTTATCTATGGATAGGTCTTCAAAAATGATATTAAGGTTTCTCATTTCAAAATATTTTTTTTCTAAACTGGATAGTTCACGCGAGAGACACTTTCAAAGTGGTAAAAAGTGTGTGTCCCCCCCTGTAACTTCTAAAATAAGAGAATGATGAAACTAAAATATATGATATGCATTATTACCATGCAAACTTCCACCCAAAATTGGTTTGAACGAGATTTGGTAAGTAGTTTTTTAATACGTCATAAACCGTAAACCACCAATTACCCTTCATTCATGTATTTTTATCACTAGCGCCATCTATTTTTTGCATTTGTTTTTGCGTCGAGGTTAAAAAATAAAAACAGAATACAGTTGTACGGAACCCAATACTACTTACGCCAATTCTTATTCAATATGAAAAAATATATATATTTTATGTCAAATTGAACTTTTTTATTTTTGTAAGGGCCTTACAACACATAAATATACCAGATAGAAAGACTTGCGAAGTCTCAGAATTAAAAATGAAAAAAAAAAACCAGTCAAAATAATAACCCATAATATTATTATGGGTTATTATTTTGACTGGTTTTTTTATCGTCGCTAGTGATATAATATATCCCATATTATGGGATGTATTATATCACTAGCGACGCTATATTATGCATGTACTTATTATACATATAAACCTTTTTCATGAATCATTCTATCTAATAAAAAAAATGGTTGTCTGTAAAGTCTGTTTCCGGACGATAATTTTACGTGATAACGTCATAAGAAAACATTGATGGTAACCATGGCAACGATAAAACGTTGCTATAGTTACCTTGTCAATAACATGAGACGTTCCAGTAACGACGCGTGACGTCACACTTTTTTGAGATTGCAGGTGTTCACCAATTTATAAAACGTTATCACGTCAAAACTGCATCAAAATCCGTTGCGTAGTTTTAAAGATCTAAGCATACATAAGGACAGACAGCGAAAAGTGACTTTGTTTTATACTATACTAGCGACCCGCCCCGGTATCGCACGGCTATATTATGCATGTATTATACATATAAACCTTCCTCTTGAATCACTCTATCTATTAAAAAAAACCCATCAAAATCCGTTGCGTAGTTTTAAAGATTTAAGCAGTCAAAGGAAAATAGGGACAGAAAAAGCGACTTTGTTTTATACTATGTAGTGATAATGATAAAGTTTTTTATGTCATAATCAGATTTTTAAAACTACGCAACGGATTTTATTGCTGTTTTTTATTAAATAGAATGATCCTAGAGGAAGGTTTATATGTACAAAACATCCATAATATAGCCGTGCGAAGCCGGGGCGGGTCGCTAGTATCCATATATTTGAAGAGATATCAAAATTTTAATAACACAGATCGATAGGGCATGAAATGTGCTATACTACGCAATATGAAGTGTACTTTCGAGAAAATGTCCCTTACGACATTTTAAAGTTCCACCGTCGATATAAAATATGTCGAGCTATATCGGTCGACATATTTTAGTGACGTCATCAAATACCTAAAATATATCAAAATATATCAAAATATATCTTTTGATACCGTAAAATGGGGTGATTACAGTTAGAACAATGGCTACCATGCCGGACTGCCAAACACAGGGTTCGATTCCCGCCTCAGACAAATATTTCTAAATAAATAAATGAATATTGCAGGACATTCCACACATCGCCATCTAGCCCCAAGCTAAATTCAAATTCAAATTTCTTTATTTCTTTCAATGCTTATGTATTTACATACACATGATCACTTGAAATAGTCTTAAAAACTAAGTTAGGATGTGTGCCTTCGGAACGCGCCCACCAATGAGAAGAAGGCACAAGAAACTCATGGGGTTTTTTTTTATGTGATCACGCTCACAAAGGTCAATATTACAAATATTTGAAGGTATTATTTGAAATGGAGCAATTAAAGTCACATCCATGGATTCTTATCATTAAGGTACGAAGAGGTATTATAGTATGCCTTACCGCACAATTTATGCTGTATAAAAGTTTTGAATTTGTTAATGGACATGTCATATACATCTTTAGGTAATTTATTATAATAGAGCACACATGTACTATTAAACGACCTGCTTATTTTCAGGTCAGCTCATCCCTGTTTCTTAAGTTGAAATTATGAATATCGCTATTTTTGCGAAAAATATCAGGATTTTTGTGAACGTAGAGCAAGTTTTCGTAAATATATTGTGAATAGAGCGTTAATATATTTATCTCTTTAAATTTTTCTCTAAGTGATTCCCTGGGGCCCATCTTATAGATAGCTCGGACAGCTCTTTTTTGTAATATAAAAATAGCATCAATATCTGCAGCACACCCCCACAGCAGGATGCCATACGACATGACACTGTGGAAGTAGCTGAAATAGACTAGACGAGCAGTCTCAATGTCCGTGTATTCGCGAATTTTCTTAACGGCGTAAGCGGCAGAACTAAGTCTAGTAACTAGACTTGTGTTATGGGTGCTAGACAACGGATATACTACTTATATACTTTTCTTTTGTAAATATATACTTAATATACATACAGACACCCAGACCACAGACAAATATCTAAGCTTAAATAATTGTCTGAGGCGGGAATCGAACCCGCGACCCTGTGGGCCCCAACTGGGTCGTCAAATGCTTAGATATTTGTCTATGGTCTGGTTGTTTCTATGTATTATACGTATATATTTACAAAAAGAAAAGTATATTAGTAGTATTATCCGTTGTCTAGCACCCATAATACAAGTTGCTTCTTTTGCTGCTTAGCTTGGGGCTAGATGACGATGTGTGGAATGTTCGCAATATTTATTTATTTATTGGATACAAAACTAAAAATGTTTTTATACAGACCATTTTGCATTTTTAACAGACTTAAAAAAAGGAGGAGGTTCTCAGAGCAGAATTACACCTCGAGAGTGCAGGAAATTGCTCAGTTTTTGCTTTCCACCAGTAGAATTGGGCCATAAACTAATAGTTACCGATAAATGGAATATCTGAAACCACCTTCTCTTTAGAAAACTCTTCCAGCGGTTACGATTACAGTAGGTTACAATTTAAATAAAATAGTCGCTTTCGTCTCGTCGGACTGGGTTTGAATGAATGTTGATAGGAAACCCTATCCTAAATGAAGATCTGATGAGGATCTTCGGAGTGATGAACAGATTTGTACAGCGAGATTAAGCAAATTGCTTAGTTTTCCATTTTCACTAGTAGAATTGGCACATACACTAATAGGTATCGATGAATGAAGCATCTGAAAGCACCTTCTCATCACCTAACTCCTTAATGGGTTACGATTATGTACACGTTGCAATTTGAAGAAATAGTCGCTTTCGCCTCATGGAGTAGAATTTTCGGTGACAGCGGCACTAAAAATGGTTAAACCTGAACGACAGCGGCAGTAAAAATGGTTAAACCTGATCCAAAAACTAAAAAAACCTGAAAACAAAAACTAAAAAAAAACCGAAAACAAAAACAAAAAAGTGAAAGTGAAGTTTTCAGTGTTTTTTAATGTATTTAAAATTTACTGTTATCATTGTGAAAGGAAGTGTTTTGTGCCATAACTACTTGTTAAATATTCGTTGGTTCCTTGTGACCCTGATTAATTAATAAAAATAGTAGTTTTAGTTTTTTTTTACTCTTGGTTTTATTTGTATTTAATTGTGTAATAATGGATCTATGTGTAATCGTGTTATAAAAAATAGTAAATTCAGTTATTTTTTTATTTTAATGACAATAACTCCTATCTCTCTCCTCTTATAAAATAATAGTGATAAAACAAGAAAAAGTTTTGTTCCGGAAATATCTCGTAACTAATAATAGTCGAAACTTGTAACGAAGATTTTAACACTTACATTTAAATTTAACAACCAATACTAATATTAATAAGAAAATAATGATTAATTTATTACATTTACATTGAACTTAACACATTTAATGCAGAAACTTACTTTTAGCCAAGACGAACAGAATAGAATAGAATAGAATAGAAAAACATTTATTTGGACAAGCACACGACAAATACATATTTAGAAAAGTTAATAGTTGTTGACAAAACAAAACATAGAACAGGTCCAAGCACGTTCTCAGTTCAAACTGCGCGTCAAAATTTGAGAAAGGAGATATTTCTATTAAATTTATTTTCTAAATAAGATAGGTCGAATTTCTATAAGCGTATTTTTAATACTTTTAAACGTCAGATAGTTACGAATTTTCGTCACAGGAAAGTTGCTTACATTTTTATAACAGATGGCATTAAAATCACCTTTGAGTAAAACTGGCAGTTAGGAGTTGTTGCTCGGAAGCGGTCGATATATAATCTGTGGTCAAAGTCCAAAATTACTGGTCAATTCACCCCGTTTTACGGTATTTTTATATTAATATAAAATATAGCTACGTCTGTGACGACCTTTATGAATGTGTGATGTTTATCTTCGAAACTATCTGTGGACCGATTTTGACAATTCTTACAGCTAGGATGCTACGCTACTAGGTACTTATTAAAATTCTATAATACCTATAGATTATTAAAATTATACTAAGCAAATTCCTGAAAATGTAATAATATTATTCCCGAACTAAAAGGTAACAAGTTTGGGTAAAATAATAAAACGGCAACACTCACTCCACTCTTATTTTTAGTCAAGAGTTCAAAGAGTAAAGTAATATATTTGGGAAAAGAGAGCCCTCTCGTGTGAAATTTGTGCATGTCAATTTGAATCAGCGCTGCCTGTATTTCTTAACTTGAAAACTATACCAATATAGGTGTACCTATACCTATATAATATACCTATGTATCTATAGATGCGTATAATTTGAAAACTACTGAGTTATTTTGTTCCATTTTTCTTTAATTAGGTATAATCAAAACTGTATGAGTTTCAATTACCTACTTAATACAACAAGAAAAATGAAACAAAATAACCCGTTACCTACTAAAAATGTAGTTCGGGTATGAGAATAATGAAAAACAATGGTAGGTATTGTTAACATTTATTTTCGTTTTTATAATTTTTAACAAACACAACACAACACAAGAAAGCGTCTATATCAAGTCTATATCGCACTGCAGGGATAACCCAGGAATCTTAACACCAGAAACGGAGGAGAAACAGGGCTCGACTCGACGTTTGCAATCGCAAAACCAGGAATAAACACAACTGTACACCAAACAAGCGCTAGCGCAGGAGAGCGGCCATTTGTTTATAGTTGCCAGCGCTAGGCAATGAACATTTCAGGTGCTGTCTGACTAAATATTTACAATACAATAAAAATTAAAACGATAGTTAATTAATTCGTACAGCTTTATTTAAATATAAGTAAATACATAATAATATTAATAAATATAATAATACTAGCTGCGCCCCGCGGTTTCACCCGCGTAAGTCCGATCTTTAAATTCTCACCGTTTAAACCTTCCCTGGACTACGACAAACACAACAAAAAAAGAATTGGCCAAATCGGTCCAGCCGTTCTCGAGTTTTAGCCAGACTAACGAACAGCAATTGATTTTTATATTATAGATTATTTGATAAATTATAATGGTTCGTACAGTGACATCTATTAGAAACCAAAAACACTAAAACACAATCAGTTTCAGCGTTAGCTAAAGTAGATGGAGCCTCTTTCTTTTTCAAAAGGCATCTTATGGTAACTGTCACCCCCCTGCAAGAGTTCTTCGATCGATAGAGATTTAAAATAATTTCGTCTATTACATACTTAATCTGAATATTATAATTGTTTTATTGTGAATTTGTGACTACGAAACGCAATGGCGAGGCCCAAAAACGAAGACGCTTCAGATGATGCAAAGAAAATCGTAGATGATGCAAAAAGTTTCATTGAAAAAGCCATTGCAGATATTGGTCAAACTTCAGCAACAAAGCAACTGATTTTAGGAACTGCGTCAGGATGGTACGTAAATAAATTCTTTATAGTTTAGATGAGTCTAGTAATGCTGATACCGCCACTAGCCCTTTAATAGAACAATAGTTTCTTCTTGAATCATGTAGTATACGTAGGTAGGTATCTACCCAATAAAGAGCAGTTGAATTCCGATGCAAGCATGACTCAAACTTAAAATAAACATACAAAGATATCGAAATGATCTCACTTCTACGAAATTATAATTACACGTGATCTTATCTTCGAAATATTTACTAAGAAGTCACAATGAGAAGAATTTTAGTAAATGTTACACAAACCTATATTAATATTAAAAAGAGAAAAGATTTGATTGTTGTTTGCTTGCATTGAATAGGCTTCGAAACTACTGGACCGACTTTGATAAAACTTGGTATGAGGATACATTAATTCATTGGGAGTATAGGCTACTTTTTATGCCTTTATTCTCACGATCGAGAGTTACGCGGTTGAAACTTTTGAGCGCTACTATAGTTATTAATTAACCAAGTTGCATTGCATTGTGATTTATGTTGCTTTTTTTCTCTCCAGGATCACTGGTTTCATATCCATGAAAATCGGCAAAGTGGCTGCTGTTGGCCTCGGCGGAAGTGTGATTTTACTACACATTGCAAGCCAAAAAGGTTACATCGATATTAACTGGGATAAAATAAACAAAAGGGTTGACAAAATCACTGATAAAATTGAAAAGGAAGCAACTGGCAAAGGACCAAACTGGACTGAAAAAGTAAGTGATGTTTACAGAAACATAAAGGCACCTGAAAACTTAATGACATAAGAAAGACTCACAAGTAATCTGTAGCTTATTAGATATCAATTTGCTAGAAAGAAGATACCATGATAACAATGTTTCTTGAAAATATAATAAAATGGGCTGGTTCAGGTTCTAGGTCAAAGTAAAAACATTTTTTAGACTTGCTCAAGAATTTCCTTACTCTATCTCTATCTTACTCAACTTAACATTTTTTTTAAATGTAAGACGTATTTGGATTGCCAGTAAACACTGTTGAATTATTATTATTTTTATAGTTTCCATTTTAGTTTAGATATTCATTTTATTTATTTCCGTAAGTAAGTACCTCTTTCATTTCAATTAGAATAAAAAAGATAAAAACATTATAAATTTTTATTTTGTTCCAGGTGTTATTATTTGTCAAAAATAATTCATATTATTCAGCAGGGTTCACTGGTGGATTCTTTTTTGGTATTGCATCTTCATAAAAATATATACCTATACTAAAAGGCGAGTCTAAAAAATAAATACTATAATAAAATTGAATCTTGTGGCGGATTGTACTGTCTAATAAATATAGTTAGGTAGAGTTTGTATTTGATTTTCTAATTTTAAAAAAGTTTTGAAATATTCATTGCAAACTGAAATAATACAAAACCACATAAACAACACTGTAACTGTAAAATAAATCTTCCATTCTTCTTCTACCTGCCTGCTGCTGTGAAATATATCTATAAATGTAAAATTCAAGTCCTGACTAAGACATGAAGTCAATCAATGGATTGAGAAAAAACTTGACACACAGATAGCTATTATGATGATGTAGTCATGTGCTAACAAAGTATTTTGAAAAATTTTACCTCTATCAGGGTGAAAGCTAGCTGGGTTGTGTGGCCCAGGTTCAATAAAGTTTTCAAACTACCTAAACAAATACTACTTGCACTTGTATATGGGCTGTTTTCCACAATTAGACTCTTTTTAATTGAGTCCTTTTTACGTGAGGATGGAGTAGGCTTGCCCAGCACCTATTACCCTCTCAGATTAGTCGACCATGTGCAGAGGAGAGAACTTGTCAATACTTCTGGAGCCAACTAAGCCGCGGGGTTCATCACGATGTTTTCCTTCACCGTAAGAGCAATGTCAATTTGCGCACCTAATTTTTTCTTAAGAAAAATACATTGGTGCACGGCCGGCCTGGATTCGAACCCATGACCTTCAGAATGAAAGTCGAGGTATCTACTACCAAGCCAACACCGCTCCAAAAAAAACAAATACTAATAAAAGTATATTCTTTCAGATTGAGAGGTTTGTAGACAGAAAATTAGACAAGGCCGAAGAACTGTTGAAAAAGAAGGAAGTGAAAGCTAAGAAATGGTACCACAACATTAATGGAGATGAGCACTACCGCGCCACAGAGAGCCACGTATTCTTCGCCTCCTTTGTCGCTGGGATGGCAATCGGACTTCTTTGCGGTAAATAAACTTACAAACTCACAACAGACCACAGAATTAACATCTTGAGTTAGCGTGAAGGGGATATTCAAACAGGAATGTTGTAAGTGAATCGCCTTCCATACCTATCGTATTGTGGTGTCTATTATATATTATGTAGATGTTACATTTCCTGTTATCTCCACTTGTATGTTTCTCATTTAAACTTTCACAGTTATTAACTAAGTAAACAAATTATGTTATTTTTTAACTTGAAGTTTGTCTTAAAAAAATGATGAATGTTAAACATTGATAAAATAAATATTAATTAGGTAGGTATAGGAAATTAATATTCACAGCTTAGGAGAGGCAAATAATAACAAAAAGCTAATGGTATTCTTATATTTATTTACAAAATACAAGTAAATAGGTGTTTTCTAAGAAGCTATTTAGTTTTATGACCCAGTCATATAACTAACGCCCACATCTTCGTATTGCAACAGATAGAATGTAATGCCTAAGTATTATAAAAATAGTCCGAGATATTTCCCAAACCTATGTTTGCAAAAAAGAGGGGAAAAGTTTTTTTTTATTTCATAATTACACTGTTAAAAATAGTCAGTTATTACAGGATGTTAAGCTAAGAATGCCTAAACCCGTTTTATAAATCTTAACTTACTTGAATAGTTATAGATTTTGCTATAAACATACATCCTATAACATGCAGAAACTTAAAAAGTAAGGTAACCGCCGGTAATAAGGGCCCATCGATCATATAACCGAATAGATACAACATCGCTTCGTTTTTGTTCAGGACGTAGTTCACCAAATCATGAGGTAGCGGGGGGCGTAACTGCCGATGTCATAGTGTTGGTAATAAGTAATTACTAAATATCGATACCATAGATTTTATCGATGTTTGTATTATAAAATTATAGAAAAAAAAAACTGCAACGAATGTATTATTTTTAAATAAATATAAATAATTAACCACTGAGCCGACTTACATCGTTTAATTTTATTCATGAACCCACCTTATCTTCAAGCTGTCTTCGAGTAATCGACGAATAAATATACGCAAACCCTTTCTTTTTTAAGTCAGTTAAAATACTTTTTGACAAATAAATTCATTAATGTAAAATACAAAACATGTCAGTTCTAAGTTTTATCGAATCGATATTATTTTTTTCATTTATACCCCACCACTACTTACACGTGCTTAATATTTTTGATAAAATAGCACAATTCGTTTTCTATTGAGTGAGGGCGCTGTATCGATATTTCAAACAAATTTGTTCCTTACCAATTAGTTTGCGTGTATACCGCATCAAAAAAATAAAATTGTTTTAAAACCAACTTATTTGTGCAGTTGAGTGGAGGCGCTAGTGTCCGTACTAAAACTGAATTTTCGCACCAAAATATGGTTAGTTTTTGTTTTGTTACACGCAAAAAAGTGTTGGTTTTACTACAAAAAGACTTCAACGCGAGCCCGTTTTATTTGACGAACAATTTTTACCAAGATATCTTTTGCAGTTGGGACAGTCAAAATGAAAGTTTAAATCACTTACCGGTGGAAAGTTATCCCATCTTTCTGGTAGCTAGATGTTTTTTTATTTTTCCCACACCATTTTATAGAACAATACACCATTTCTGAACCGATTCTCGCGACGACAACAGCAAAAAATAATAAAAAACTGCGAGTAATCGACTGCACCACTCCTTGGTTCCCACTAAAGTTGTATTCGAAAGGACCCTTTGATATAGAGTCTAAAACTACTATGCGTGGTGAACATTACAGACCCTTCATTAGGAGTCTATTGGTAGTGGTCGATGTAAGGGCCACTAAAAGGTTTTATTTATTTATTTTATTTCTTTACTTTTAATTATTATTAATTTTTAGTATTTATGTATTTATTTGTTTTGATTGTGCTGTACTGTGTGGTTTTATAATCACCTGAATAGAGATATATTATTATTATTGTTGTTTAACAGAATTTGTTTCTCCCCGCGTTGGAGGGATTATTATTAAAAACCTTGATAATATTAGCGACAAAAAAACAAGAATATGAACAATTGAATTGATTTTCAGATTGACAATAAAGCAAATATTTATCTAATGACCTGTCTTAAGTAGTTTTTCCATATTTTTCACGAAATACAATTTAGTTTTCAATTAAAGTGTAGATGGCCCATATTACCGACAGTCAGGTAGGTTACAATCGTTCAACGAGACATAATTTTCACTTCAAATACAATAAATATCATGATTATTTTTAGTATTCTACTGCTTTCTATCTAAATAAGTGCCTATTTATGTACTTTTCATTCCTTAAATTGAAATCCTTGTTTGAATGATAGATGCATCAAGTATTTTAGAGGCGAATTGACTTGTTTATTAAGTAGTTATCGTTATTCATTAGATCTTAGATTGTATATTACTTATATTTATATTGAATTAATATAATACATAAATAGTAATTCATTCTTGTTTGACTAAACATACATAACACATAAGTACCGTTAAAGCATCACGAAGGCTTAGTAATAGGGTCCCGTTTATACCGTTTGGATACGGAACCCTAAAAAGGTTTATTTACCACCCCGATACTCGAATCGGGACTTACGCGATAAAACCACGTGGTACAGCTAGTCTAAATTTACTTACATGTATAGGTGATACATATACCTGATATTGCCTAGTTTCAGTTAGAAATACCATCATCCATTTTATCACATAATTCAACAACCAAGTTTTTTAAATTTACAAATGTACAGTCAATAAGTACTAAAATGAATTAAGTATGCTGAGATTTAGCTATCTTCCGTTTTCCCTCTTCAATTTCTTTCCTCTAAATATTTCGTCAGTGTAAGCTCTTAAATTGGCAGCAGAGTCCTGTAAACAGCATTAAATAGATTATAAATAAATAACGTGCCAACTGGCGGCTTTGATATCTTCTATTGTAATATTTTTAACCGACTTCAAAAAAGGAAAAGGTTCTCAATTCGTCGCGTATGTTTTATGTTTGTATGTATTATATAATGTTCTCATCATCATCCGAGCGATGTTCCCGGTTCCCGGTATTATATAATGTTCTATTCTGGTGTAACTAACAAAGTCGTGTTTGTTACACCATTTATAACTCGAGAAAGGCTGGACCGATTGTGATGAAACTTAGTATGTAGATAGCTGTCCTAGAATACCGTATAGGCTTTACGGTATTGCCACGGGATCGCGACTTACGCGGGTGAAAATTACTCAACTAATTGTAAATAATCAATGCTGGAGGGTACATAATACAGGTTGACGAATGTCCCTTATGCCAACGTATACATACTAAGTATAATGAAATTATTGTTTATTTGTAATTGTTGTGCATTAAAAAAAATATAGGGTTGGTTCAAAGTGTGAAAAAGGACATCTAATCAGGAATTTCGTGGGTGAAATCGCGAATCGTAGCCAGTTTATCAAAGTTATTAATTTTATTATATTATAGTGACATCTATTTTTAATTGAAAGAACGTACCTTTTTAGCTTCACGCCATTCCAGATTTCTGAGACGATTTAATCCCTTCAGATTTCGATCTAATATCCCAAGGAACTCAGCTCGTGATATCTTCGGTGCTTCTGTAGTTCCGTTAACTTCTACTGGTGGTTTTGCCTATAAATAAAACAATATAAGCAAATGCATAAGACGCATTTTAGAAGCCAAAAGCAGAAATGCTTTTCGACGGAATTTTTGGTATAATTTAAAAGCGTTTCTTCGGTATGCGTTGCCCTATAAGCACGTTGTTAATTTTAAATGAGTTCTATCTGGCTAAATTCTTATGGTACTTATTATACTCTACGTAAGTACTTACTGATTTTTTCCTCAGGTATATAGAATATTCTTTAAATTATTACCTATGTAATGCCTATGCCTTAAATATCCCATAGTTTTGTTACACTTACATTGTCATCCGCAAATTGAGCGTTTACCAAATCAGTGATTTGACTATAAGCACTTTTCGTATCGTTTATTTGCTGAAAAATGAAGTCAATTTTAAATCATAATATTATCAATTTTTGTGAACAAAATTTATTTTCATCCTATGTCCTATTTATACAAACCCCAACTATGAGTTGAAAAATGGTTCCAAAAAATCCCCATTTTGGTGAGCTTGCTACATTTTTGCCGTATTTAGCCGCGATTTGCCGCGACTGACGATCATTTTGTATAGCTCCATCGGCTGTTGGCTGAAACATTAATACACAGTGTTTATTAGTTACGTTGCAGTAAAAATACACTTCCCGCGAAAATTTAACTTAAAAGGAAAGTAAAAAGCCCGGCGCAAACTTTCCTTCTACCACATAATACATTAACCCTCTACAGACTACACAGTAGGAGAGCCACTATAAAAGGTTTTTTAAATACCTTGACATTAGTAACAAAATAACAGAGAAATAAACAAATGAATTGTTTTCCTTCCAATTCACAAAAAAGAAAAATTTATCTTAGCCGGTTTTAAGTAGTTTTCCCTACTTACTATTATTTTTTGAGTTATAATAAGTACAAAAAAGAATTTATCTAAGTACTTATCTATCTTTTTATAAAATACTAGCTGTCCCGGCAAACGTTGTATTGCCATTTACAAAAAAAAGTAAAGAAAACAAAATAAAAAATAGATAGTAGCCGATTCTCAGACCTACTGAATATGCATATAAAATTTCATAAAAATCGGTCAAGCCGTTTCGGAGGAGTATTGTTACTAACATTGTGACACGAGAATTTTATTTATTAGAAGATTTAGTTTTGAATTGAGGTGGCAGGTGACCCTTATTACCAGCAGGTACCTCAGTATAAGCCTTCCACACGCTGAGTAGAGTATGTAGAGGGTCAATCAGCACTCAACAGCATCAATTTGAGCGTAATAGGAGCTTAACAAGTACGTTTTCACAATGTGAGAGGTGTTTACTCACTGGTTGTGCAGTAAAACGTGGTGCAACGATAGCGAGTACCACTAATATGATCCACAACGTTCCTTGGTGTCCGATCTCCATCGTGGACTTAATTGATTAAATACTAAAATGAAATAAAAGGTTATTAGTCTATAATATACAGAAATGTGGTGACAATTTGTAAACAAAACAATGACCTCGACATATTGTGAATGCCGCTTACCGCTTATGCCTGCGTAAGGTTTTTACAAAAAATTTAAAGACCAAAGTTGCAAGGCAAATTGAATATTTTTAGAAAAAAAAAACCTAATTGAATATTTTTAGCACAAACGTATTATAATACTTACTAGTAAGTACCTACGTAACGACTAAAAGTGCCTAAAGTACACCTATGAGGGACGCACTTACCCTATTAAAAACTTAGGATTTGTTATACATAATATGCCCTTTTGTTGTCCTTTTCTTTACTAATATTATAAAGAGGAAATAATGTATTGTTTGTTAGAATTGAATATGCTCCTAAACTACTGAACCGATTTTGATGAAACTTGGTTTGGTATGAGGATTCATTGGGAGTGACATAGGCTTTGTATCCCGATATGCCCACGGGATTGAGAGTTACGATAGCTTTTATGGGAAAAAATTGCTATAGAGCAGGGGTCGGCAACCTTTTGAGGTGGAAGAGTAAAAATTACAATTTACAAAATTTCAAAATAAATAGCCACATTTTTTTTGCCAACAATAAATAGTACTTGCGTAAATAAAGTTTTTTGAAGATAGTCAGCACTCCAAATGCCAATTTCACCTCACTGTAGCAATCTTTAAAATATATAATCTTTGCTTAGAGAACTAAAGAGCCACAACTTCACATCCAAAGAGCCGCAGGTTGCCGACCCCTGCTCTAGAGGATAGAGGATAAAAAATAGAGGAATACATTTGTATGAAGAAAGCAATACCCGCATTCCCTCTTAATGTTATTTTGATTATATAGGTAGGTACTTACCAATGGTTAACTCACGCAACAAACAAGTATATTACATTACTTGTAGTAGGTACCTACCTACTGCTAGACGCTAGTAATCAACGCAATGAGGATATTACAAGACGTTGTTGTTCTCTTACTTATTAATCTAGAAATAAAACGATGTATGTGCAAGAGTCGAACCTGCGAAATCACTATCACTACATAGTATAAAACAAAGTCACTTCCCGCTGTCTGTCCCTATGTATGCTTAGATCTTTAAAACTACGCAACGGATTTTGATGCAGTTTTTTTATTAGATAGAATGATTCAAGAGACCGCTAGGGTCGCTAGTTCGTATCAAATAAATCACTTAGTTATTACGCCTTTTAGCAAAAATCTACGTGTGAATAATTAATGTAATAAAATTTAAATAATTTGAGATCGTTACTAAGTGTTAAGTATTTTGTCATAATTGAAATATTTCGATCTTCATTTTGACCAATGCCAGTTCTAACTTATCATACAAAAATATTTATAGATTCCACTGTCCGTCCTACCCATTTAAATTTGACCCTCGTATTTTTCGACTATTTTAGCCTAGCCTATACTGTAGTCGGATCTTTACCCTAAGTATGTAGATAAGTATTGCTTATGAAATACAGATAGCACAAAGCTTATAATGTGAAGCTACATCGTTCACTATAGATAAACACACGCGTCGAAAGATATAATAAATCACTGAACACAACTCATATCACAGGTCACACACAGGTATTTTATGAAATTAATTTGTAGTAAATAATTTTTACCTATTTGACCGACGATGTTGTTTGAAATATCGAGACGGTAGTCGCCGCGAACGGCGCGGTGGGTACAAATGTAAGCACGAGGTCGGTTAGTGTGGTGTCTGTCGGCTGCGCCCGCGCAACTTCATCGAGGCCAAGGCCGTCGTCGATGCCGCAGCAGTGGATTGCGAAGTACCGCCAAGTATTAGTTATGTCAGCCTGCGTTCTACTTATGCAATGCTTTTATTTAATGCAGTTCGATGGCTTGCTCATTATAGGTTCATTAGTTGATTGGTTATCAATAAATACTAATAGAAGAATTCAAGTATGAATGGAATAGAACCATAGCAATATTTTTAACTGGCTGCGCTCCGCGGTTTCGCCCGCGTAAGTCCCGATCCCGTGGGAATATCAAAGTGAAAAGCCAAAAGCCTTCCTCGATAAATTTACGAACCAACGCAAAAATAACCAGTAGTTCCTGAGATTAACGCGTTCAAACAAACAAACTCTTCAGCGTTATAATTTAAGTATAGATAGGTAGTGAAATTATAAGTAAAATTACAATAGAAAAATTAGTTGATTGTTGCCAGAAGATTCAGAAAATAATGGTTTTTGGACAACTTATGTCTCAAATGAAATTGCCAGAAGATTCAGAAAATAATGGTTTTTGGACGACTTATGTCTCAAATGAAATGTACCAACGATTTATAGCGAATAACAATTTATTTTTAACTTAATAAAAGCAAAATAATAACATTGGTATGTGACCTTTACAAAATTAAATACGTATAAGTACCTAAACATAATTTTAAAATTAAATTCAATGAATGAATACTTATAATTTATGTGAGTACTTTGGTGTATTTCATTTACTTACTAGTACAATAATAATACTACTAGATACGTTGGTACTCTAGGTACACACATTATTGTAGAAACAATTACGGCCGAAATTAATTAATTAACATTCACATTCCTATTGCTAATTAAATAATTTTCTAAAGTCAACCGTTCATCCACAAATTATGACAACCGGTATCTTGGTGATCGAGAAATTTTAACTGGGTAATTAAAAAAAACTTTTTTACGATTACAAATTATACAGGGTGTAAAACCACGAGAACGGACCAAATTGCATGTGATAATGTTTGGTCATAAATGCCTAACCAAATAGGTACCTACATAGTTTAAATTCGTTCATAAGTTTAGATAAACACGTCAAATAAAAGTTCAATTAAATTACGGCTATCATATTAGAATCAGTCCTATAACTATGTAGGTGTTATATTTAACTACCCTACTACGGCGAAGCGAAAAGAGAGGGTTATGTTTTTTTACCTTCTTACTTCAATCCTGGCTCACGACAGGGAAAGATATTTATAGACCTGCTTCAAAATACGATGAATATACAATGTTGATATAATAATTTGAAGATATGGACATTCTTTATAATTGACTATGCTTTTATTCTTACTTGTTAAGTGGAAAAAATCATGATGAATTTCTTTCTTTCAGTAAGCATACATAAATCTTATCCAATATGTCGTCAACTTATTTTTGACGCGTTTTTTATATAAGGTTGGTATTTCTTTAACGATTCGAAAATAAATTTGAAAAAAAAACGCGAGATTTAAATAAGTATTCATTAAAAGTGGTATTTATTCTACAAAGTAAATAAGTTGGCTTTCTATTATCGAAAACCTGGATTTTTAAATTTTTTATTATGAATATGCTCTATTTTTTGCATAAACTTAGCTGAATTGCGCTTAAATTTGGTTTGTAAACATCTGCAATAACATACCTATTTTTGGGTCTTTGAAGGTTCAAGGTATTTTCATAAATTACATTGAACTAAATTGGTTATTTCACAATTTTCAAGTCATCGTGGCTAACTAATGGGGAAAGGAAATCTATACTAGATTAAAAAAAACTTGTTCCAAAACGCTCAATAGATGGAGCGCTCTATAACCTCCATAACCTCTGGTCAGGCTAATGCGGTCCAGAGAAATTATAATTAGGTATCATTACAAAATGGATATTTACTAGGACACTACTCATCTTTATTTTTGTTTATCCAGTAGGTATTGGTTGGTTAAGTAGTGCTTGCCATCTATCAAGACATATTAAAGCCTTATTCCTCAGCCATATAAGTTACCTAAACCTATGAGATATTAGATAGTACTTAAACGGTATTTCATTCACGCCTGCTGACAGGCTCAATTAGCTTATCGCCACAATCTAACAAATTGTAGGTTAAACTTTAACTAGACAATCTTTTTGTCTTGTGTTCTAAATTTCTAAACCAACACAATATTTGGCAAGATACATGTATGGTTGATATGTTTACGTAGTAACTAGTTCCATCTTTCTGTATTTCTTCCTGAGCGTGGAGACGGGATCCTTGAAGAGTATGGGATCGAGACGCAGCACCGAGCGGACCAGCGGCATGTAGCCCCACGCCGTCGCAAACGTATTCAGGCACGACTGACGCTGGATGAAATGCTCCGGATCACTCCATGACGACCTAGTCACATAATATAAATTAACATTATAACAGAACACCTTCTGCAACGCGCCGTGCATGGCTAGAAGGAAGATATGTTCAAGTTACATCGATCTATGTAGGTAAGTAAGTAAACTAACTTGTATCTATGGTGCGTGGGCTTGTATCGTCGTCGCTGAGCGAGCTTGAGCGGCGGACGACGTGTTAGGTGCGCCACGAGGCAGTTGAGTAGGATGTCTTCGCAGTTGGCGGCGCGACGAACGGCGAGCCGCAGCGCGGGCGCACCGGCCGCGTATCTCGCCAGCCATGCGCGGTGCACTAACGCCGCACCCGGTAGTACTAGCGAGTACGCACCGCCCCAGCGACTGCTGTAGCCCCACGCGCCCTGCACACATACAACATGTATACTTACATCCGTTTATCCAAAAGTCAATGTATTTTATCAAGATACAAGATATAAGTTTAACATGCTACAAACCTTTGCTTCATCCCAGAAATGGGTTCGAGCTGGATACCCTACTATTCGTTCAGGAAAATTCTTCCATACTTGAAATGCGAAGTCTAATTCCTCTGCTAGTAGCGGTGCGTCTCCATCTAATGAGAACACGGCAGCTGTCGGTATAGCCCACAGGGGTTGCCATCGTGCTGAAACGCCTTCTCTGTAACATTGGATAGTATTTAGTTAATAGGTAAACAGCTAAGCGGTAAATATCACCATAGTGCAATGCAAGCATACTCACCCTGGATAATGAGTGGTGGCATCTAGAACTAAGACGGGCAGCGGTTCTCGTGGATCGCCAGCCAGACGCGCCAATGACTTCAATGAAGGTGCGGCGCGCTCGCTATCCCACACCAACACCACCTAAACATCATTACTGTTTTATATTTATCTTCTTCTTCAATGAGACTTTAGCATAGCACACTTATTTATTCGGTACCTTCTCACAATATTGGGTGCCGGCTATATTAGCGAGAAGTTTATGTAGAGAAGGCGATGTCGCTTGAACGTACAATAATGCTGTAAATGAATTACCGGGAGTGGCGGGAGGCGAGGTGTTAGGCACGGAGGGTACGGGGAGCGGGGAGAGGGGCGGCGCAGGCGCAGGCGGCGGGTACATCACCGGCGCCGGCGCCGACAGCGGGTAGTGAGCGCGAGAGTCGCCGTACGACGCAAGCGTGCCTAGCGCGCCTGGCGACCCATTCCAAATCATAGCTTCACGCTGCCTAGATGTTTTATGCGCCGTCACACGTTCTAATAATATCTGTTAAACAAAACTTTTATTGAACATATCTTTCCAGGTAGTTAATGAAAAGATTGCAACAAATTATACATTTACCTCGATAGTTGTGAAAACAATTTTTTCTATGGATGAGAAGTACAACTCCCATAACAACTGCGTCTGCTGTCGTAAAGCAAGAATGCGTTCAGGCGGTACTGAGCGAACTAATTCAGGGACCTGAAAAATTTAATATGATATTTAAGTAGCCTACCACCAGCACCTTGGAGTGAGCAGTCAGAGAGTAGCGGCCCTGCATTCCTGAGTGCACTACTGGCTTGCCTTAGCCTTAGTGGCCTCTATAAGTTGCCTTTGACCTCATGCAATTCTTCAAAAGGTCTAGTGCTTTATAATCCTGCATTAAAGGAACAACCAATGGTTCAACCATTACTTACCTGTAATAACAGACGTTCATCAGCCCAAATGACAGCTCGACGCCAGTCAATTCGTTCATCAAAAGGCAATCTCCAACCATTGCTCAAAAGTACTGGAATACAACCAGCAGCCAAAGCTTCCAGGAATCGATACGATCCTAACCTCCTTCCTCTTGCCACCAGGCAAAATGTTGAATTTGATAATAGTTGTTCATAATCAAATCTAAAATTAAAATTGAATTACAGAAACTGTCTATAAGTTAAGATGTTAATTAGTAGTTCACTAATACATACTTATCATATTCTCTATTATCTTCATCGCATCTTTCATCTCTTAAGTCCTTCCAGGACTTGCCATGACGACAAGTAGTAACCAAAATAAGGTTGTCCCCATCATGTAAATGCCACAATGAGTTTCTTGTTTCACTACCAATGCCATGAACATACCGCTTTCCTTTGAAAGCAAGTAAGTGGCGTTTAGGGGCAGGAAACGGGTTACCAGTGGCAGCTGGTGGTGCACCACCCTTCTCAGGGTGTTCTTTGTGAAATAGAGGCAGAGACACATCAAAACCTTCCCGGAAAATAGTTTCAGAAGCACTAGCCCTGGCCAAAATGGCCTCACCCGAATCAAAACCTAAAGCATCTTCAGCATAGTCTGGCCAAGTACCAGCATATAAATTGAAAATTAAGTGGTTTCTTCCATTTTTCCAATAAGGTAAATGTGATAAACGTGTCCCAACATCAGGCATGTGTTCGGGCGACAAAGGATCTGCATCTAAAGTGTCTATAGCAGGCACAAATAGACATGCTTCATTAGGGTCTCTTGTAGCATATCGCGACTCTCTTATTACAGATAGCACTTTACGGTAAGATGCACTTACAGGCCCTTCACTCGGATACACATATATTTTGGGATCATTTCCACATTTAGAGAAATCAAAGCATGTTTCCATTCGACATGGAACTACAGTATTTGTCGGTTGTCTTTGTTGTGGTGAAGGCGATTCTTCTAATTCATCGAGAGTTGCAAAACTTGGAAGTTGGTACCGGCGATCAATCTGAATATTTTCAGATTTAAGATGATAGTTTCCGAAATAACAGTAAATTAAGAACGCACATGTCAAGAAAAGTAGTATGAATCGTTTCTTAGCTTGCATTACAGAATATTTTATTCTTCTTTTTCAAAAATTGATTGTTTTCTTTTTCAAATAGGAGTTTAGGTACTTATTTTTAATAAGTAATAACAAGTTCAGATTTGATCACATTCATTTGTCCCCTAGCTAGATTTTTGCATTCAACCAAGAAATCTGAGTTGATCTATTTGCTGAAATAGCTTTCAGGGCAATAAAGAAAGTTCCACTTCACCTCCACCACACTTATTGATTGAGATTTATGTATCACCAAGTACGCTTTATGGAGGTAGTTATGGGCAATTAAAGGATTTCAGGAAGATAACAAGCAGGTAAAGTTATTTTCCTCTTTTTCCAAAAAAATTATAATAATAAAAATCCACTCCGGGCTCCGGGTAGGTATGTACCACAGACTATATTTCTGATTTGGATTGACGCGTATGATATATATTTTTTTAATTTTTAGGCTTACATTTTTCCTACGTCAATTGATGCAAAAGCAACTCACAGTTTATTTATTTCTATAGCTATGCTCACAGAAGATTCAAATTGAGTGATTGGAAAAACGCGACAACATTACAATGTACTTTACGTGAACTACCTACCTACCAACGGAAAAGCGAGTTTATTTTTTTAAGGTCATTGCACGAAATCAAAGACTTAGAAACCTCTTTGTTTGGAAATAGAATCGCTTGATTTTGGGTACGGAACGCACCGCTGTCAAAAACATAACCTCAATTTTTTCCCCTCACCCACCTGACCCACCCCCTCATTCCTAGATTCTTTCTCCGCTTGCTACAATTTTGTGTTGGATTAGAAAAACTTGTGGGAAAAACAAAAGATATTTCGGTGTAAGTCAAATATTATCTCGATAATCTCTCATAATTTACTTTATTAATTGTTATTGTACAATGAGAAACATGAATTTTGTCGCTAATGACGCATCACGTTTGGCTTGAGCTAGCGCGTCTTGTGCCGCCTTCCTGCGGCCATTACTTTATTGATTTTACGACATAATATCCGTCTGAAACAACGCAGGTAGCTTTCTTTACTGTTATTTGCCCGAGTTTCCTATCTGTTTGGTAAACCCATTTGTTAAACCTAGTTATTTTGATATGTGAAGACCACTAAATTGAACATTACGAAAACTTCTTGAACCCATCTCGTCCGGCGGCCTAACGGCCTATTATGTTAATTTAATTAATTGATTGAAACACATCTTGTTCATAATACTGTAAAGTTCCACTCTATATTTTAGATGTCTTCACGTGGAAGAGGGTATGGGGGTTACGGTGGACGAGGGACCTACGGAGGAGGCGGGCGCGGCAGCTCATACCGCGGTTCGTACCGCGGCAGCAGCAGTCGCGGCTCGTACGAGAGCCGCGGGGGACGTGGCGGCGGCGGCGGGGGCTACTCTTCCTACAACAGCGACTCACGGTACACCAGCACCAGCAACCGATACAGTGGCCGTGACCGAATGGATGACTCTTTTAAGAAACCTTATCGATCTGTAAGCTATTTTGTAATTAATTTGCTAGCTAGAATAATAATGATTCATTTCATGTTATAGCAGGTGTCATAGTATCCATAGTTTCCCAATAGCCAGTCCATTACCATCCCATCACAGTAGCCCAAGTAGTTTTCTCCTGTAGTATATCAATAGTTCTATCCAAACTAGAGGTTGTCCTTGGTTGCATTTTATAGTGCAGACGTACAACCACCGGTTTGGTGTCTACATCATACTTTGCCATTAAACTTGTTATTGTA
This sequence comes from Idaea aversata, assembly GCA_907269075.1. Taxonomy (NCBI): domain Eukaryota; kingdom Metazoa; phylum Arthropoda; class Insecta; order Lepidoptera; family Geometridae; genus Idaea; species Idaea aversata. The sequence continues at coordinate 7,932,166 of OU026085.1, forward strand.
AAGGGCCTCTATGTGTTGGCTTCCTTCCGAAAGTCTGGGGCTCCATAGCCCCGTGATATGGGACACATAAGATTCATTATTTTAATTATTGCATTCATTAGGTTCAAGTATTATAATATAGATAAGACTTCAATAATTTGTCTCTATTTCAGGAAAATTCAGGTAGTTATTCAAGCCGTGATTACGGTAATCGTTCCGGTTCCCCAGAACGAAAAAGGATGAGAATGGAGGTTAGTATTGCGTTAATACATTATTCTGATATCGACACAAGTCAATCATACCCAAGAGATAATACCCATGAGATGAATACAAAAAATCCTAGATATTATGTTGCAAACCAGATTGAAGGTATTATGAAATATAGGTAGAAACAATGAATGTATGAATGATGAACATGTAGCTTTTAATATGGTAAGAGAAAATGAATAATACTGACGAGTCCAGGATTAAATTTCAGACACAGTGTTACACTGGTAAAAAGATGATTTTCAAAGAACAAAAGTATCTTCAGGAAATCCTAATGCCTACCTATTTAGAACTATTTTATGAACTAGGTAGAAGTACTGCTGAAACAGAATATTAATTATAAACATGATCTTTTCAAGTGCTCACCTATGACTGCTTAATGGATATAGTTACTATAGATTTCAATATCTGAGGACAAAATATGAATAAAGTATGAGAATGATTGCCTCGCCGCAATACTCCTAAGATAATGATGAAACTTGACCAGCAAATATAACACACAGATTGGTGAGCTAGTAACTTGTTGATTTAATTGTTGATTATAAGTCGTTTGAATAATTGCTTGATTATGGTCTTTTTGGTATCTTACCATTACCACTACTGACACATTTAACAATTTTATTTAGTAGATTTGACTGCAACTGATTTACGTTTGAGAGATCACAATAATTAAATATGAAATGAAAAGTGCAAAGATTTACATTGACAAACGATTTATATTTTACAACATTAAATCAGTTAGCTACAATATTAAACCAATATGAACAATAATGTGATTGCTCTGTATTTATGCCAGATATAATTTAATAGAATATACACTTTTTTGGTTAATAAAGTAAGTCAAGAAGAAATCTTGACTGTTCTTATAAACAAACTGAGCATAACACATATAATTTATCTATATTATGCTCTGATGAGCTTCATTTCAATCAATCCAATGGATTAAATAAGACATCTTGGATAATTTTTGGTTTAAAATTATCCGGATAGACCTGTAAGACTGAAGAAATATTGTTTGGGCCAAAGTGTTAATATGATGGATACACTATTTTATTTTAGCTTCCGTCTATTGGTAATGAAGTTGGTGGAACAAACAAAGTAGAGTTATGTACAGGGTTCGTCGAGCGATAGACGTAGCCACGATGGCGGCAGTCACTACGGGGGCTCGTACAGCAGTAGACAAGATAGTTACGGCGGCGAGAGACGATCGTTCGGCGGAGAGGATCGCCGACGGTCCCCGGGCCGCGACGGCTACGCACCGCGCAAGTCGAGCATGGGCCCGCCGCGCGAGGCGACGCGGTCGGGGGGCCGCGCGCGCGCTCCGCGTCGCTCGTTCCGCGGGCGCACAATGCGCTCGCGCGGCTCTTTCCGCGGCGCCCCGCGCTCGCGCGGTCTATACTCCGCCAGGCGATACCAAGACAGATCGCTCTCTTACACCCGAGCATACAAAACTATTAAGAGAAGGTAATTTCAATATCTTGAGTTAATTAACACTGGTAGAAGTCGTTACGATTTTAAAGAGTTTCTGACCTCGTGAAACATATGATGTGTAGCGAAACATTGAAGGACTCGATCAAACCTCTTATAATTTCAAGCTACAAAATGAATGGAAATTATGAGGAGACAAGGTCTGAAATATTTGGTAAAAGAAACAAATGAAAGGTCCATTAGTTAATTGATGATGATTGAGGAGGTATGCAATGTGAAACCTGGGTATACCAAACTTACAAGGATTGGTAGATTATGTAGGTATGTATTGCAGTTTTTTTTTTTTTTTTAAATTTTAAATTATGTTTTTGTTTGAATTTCATCTAATTAAGATCTAGCTTTTAATTTTTTTCTTTATATACAGCTCTGTGAAGTCTAAAGAAGAAGATGCGTCCTCCACTGAGGAAGATTGGGATGTTGATGAAAAAGAGGAACAACCAGAGGATAATGAACCGAAAATTAAATCACCAAAGGTATGTATGAAAAGAGAATATTAATTCCTGTTTATTGTAATATTAATAATGTAAGTGTTAAATGTGGTAACATTATAATCAGGAGGAACCGGAACCAACTTCGGAGCCGGAAGCAGAAGAAGGTGGTGAGGAAACGGACAAGGAACCAGACGAAGCTTCGGACGCGCTCCCTCGCCGGCCGCGACCGTACGTCCATCTCTCCTGTGTTCATTGCAAGGAGAAGTGCTCCAATTTTGGCGTAAGTATATAACTTAAGTACCTATAGGTAATATTATAACTGATATAAAACTTTAGACATGTAATGTATCTTTGAATAAGATTAAATAACGAGTCAGACTCATTGGTTCATTTCACAGTGCACTTGCATGTTAGAGACTTCATTGACAGGATCCTGAAACATCGTATATACGGCAAATTGACGAAAGGATGTAAGAAATAATTGTATGTGCAGAGTTACGCGAAGCACTTGATGTCGTCGAGACACCGCGCGGCGATGACGCTGGTGGCTCGCCGGCATAAAGCGCAGCTGCTGCGCATGCGCGTGGCGCAGCGCAGCGCGCAACGCGAGCTGGAGGCGGCGGTGGACGCGGACCTCGCACCGCGCACCACCTTCTGCCTCGTGTGCCGCCTCAACCACCGCACGACGCGACACGCCCACAACCTCACGGACACTCATCGTGCTATGAAGCGCTTCCTCATGCCCTTCTGCCGCATCTGCCGCGTCACCTTCCGCTCACCAATGATATACGAACACCACATCTGTTCGTTAGACCATCTCAAGGTATCCAAACTCAGCTAACTACTGTTACCATAAGCTGTACTAGCTGAACCCCACGCCCGCATTGGTTTGTTCATGCGTCGTTAATAATACCAGATTTCAAAAGTTTTTAATTTATGCAATAAACAATCTGGTTACAATCTACGTACTTCTTCTTCTTTTTATATTTGTTTGAATTTGCTTCTAAATAATAATTTTATGATGTCATTAACGAAATGTATATAAATGTATTGACAGAGAAAGGCGAGTCAGTCGGCGCGTCGTGTTGCGAGCCCTAAAGCTGAGGCGAGCGGCGACGAGGGCGAGGGCATGGATGTTGATTTGGACAATTTCATGACTCTCGACTCTGTTGGTGATGTTGATGGTAATAATACTGTGTCATTTAATGACATTATAAACAACTATCTTTAATTTTAGTTTGGAAATATTAAAGGTAATATTTTGGGATGGTGCACATACCAACCTACAGTTACACTGTGTTTTGTTTGTAGAAGTCGAAGATGATGATTCTGGTGGGGAGAAAAAGGATGAACCTGCTAAGAAGTCTAAAGTGGAGATAAACATTGGTAGCGAGCATATCAAGAAAATGGAGGTGAGTATAGATAGATTTTTTTTAAATTTTGTTTTTGCCATGGAGATGTGGTTAAACATCTCCCTGGCACGTAGAAGGCTCCGTCTTTGATTCCGGCTGTTATACAAATATATCTGCAGTTTCTGATGAAAAGTATGTGTTAGAAGCAACGTTAGTCGGCGATGTGTGCTTACAATATATTTGTGTGTATAGGTGTGGTGGTGCGAGCTGTGCCGCGTGTACTTGCCGCGCTGCGAGGTGGGCGGCGCTGAGGAGGCGGAGGCGTTGCGTCGTCACTGTCGCCTGCGCATACACCTCGGCCGTTACGTGCAGCACCGCGACACGCGCACGCTCCGCAAACACGCCGAACGTATTCACCGTCAGCTGCACCAGCAGAGAGGTAAGGCTGACTACTGACGATCCACCCTTCAACCGGATACCGTCTTGCACTTATTATTCATCACAAGAACATTAATCAGCTCAACAAAGAATCGAATAATCACCTAACGTACCTAAATTGTTTTCAAACTTATTTTACGCTTAAAATGACCTAACTTGCTAACTCATCACATAGATTAAATTATTGATTTTACAGAGGAAGAAAAGGATGCCGCTGCCTCGGAAAATGAAGGAAAGTCTGAAAAAACTGAAAATGCAGAGGACAATAAGAAACTTGAAAATGGCGGTGATGCCTCTATTGCTGGTGCGAATCATCACAAATTCAGTAGTCTCGTAAAACCAGTCTAAAACGTCTTCATGTAGTCTTATGTTTAAAGATATGTTTTTCTTATAGGCGATGATAAGCTCTGGGCAGATGTCGATAAAGACATTGGTGAATTTTTGCGTGAAGTTGATCCCCAAGGAAATGAAGGCAGTGACGATGATGAAGATCACACTAGGTAAATATACAAGAAAGAAAATAACACAATATGAAACTAACGCACAGAACTGCTTAGCAAAATATTTTTTAACAAGCATTTCGAAATAAATTTATAGATACGACAAGTTTAGAAAGAGTGACAAGAAGATTAAAAAAAGCGACGCTGAAAATGGAACTAATGAAACAGAGGCAACTGCTGAGAAAACTGTTACTGAAACAAATGCACCGGCATAAACATTATCATCATTTTGTTAAACGTACATTGACATTTTAAATACATGCTAGTTAATTTTAATTAATTAATTATACATATTTAAATAATATTATGCAATAACTCGTGCTGTAGATGTACAGTCATCAAAGGACTGATGAGTGTACCAGGTGCATATTTTAAAGTTATAATTTTTTTAATAACTGTTCAATCTCTTTTTGGTATTCTGCGTGAAAATTCTTCTCAACTGGCAGCGCGACCTTGAAAAGGTTGATTCATACATTTTAATTACGCCAGCTGATGAAACATCTAACACTACAGAAGCTTTAGTGATATCAAGCAGAATCATAAACATTAACTGAACTGAAAAAAAAACACCTGGTACCCTCAGTCCTTTGCTTATGAACTGTACTATTTCTTAGATTTAGTATTAAGGTGAATGTTATCCGGCAAATGCCTACAATAACAATATTTTAATAGTTTGTGTAAAAAGTATTTTGCCCAGTAGGACATCAAATTCATTTAAAAATTATTTTATTTACCTTTAAATATTATTTTATAAACGGCGCCTTTAGAACATCTACCTAACTATTATTAGGCATTAAAACTTTAATTTAATTATGAGTGACATGAACAATAATTGACAGTTCATTAATAAGTTTAAAGCCTAATAAAAGATTTAGTAGTCTTATGTTCTGAATACGCAATTTACAAAATAATGAGTTTCCATTTTTGGCTTGGTAATTTTTACGAATAACTAAAGACAAAATGAAATTGGCGGGTCGGAATTTCAACATCACCTTAATGTCTGATTGCCTTTGAAAGTTAACTACATTAAGTAATGTTTATGTAGATACATAATGACTTGTAATCAATCACTTATGTAATAAGTATAGGCTCCTATGATAATAGTGTAATAGGTTAGTAAAGAAATCTTAGTGTGAATTCCGTAAACCATTTCGCAATTAGGTAGTAATTAAAAATCTCACAAGCTATGACATGATAATCCCCTCACTTTATACAGGGTTATTGGTAATTATACTAGCAAGCCGTTGAGGGCTACTTCTGTGCACCTAAACAAACAACTTTTGACTTTTGTAAATTCGAACATTTTTTGTAAATTTTGAGGCCAGTTTCCCGGAAAATCAGCAGTTTCATACACGGAGTGGCATAAACCTCAAAATTTATAAAAAAAAATCGAATTTCCATAAGTTGTAGAACAAAAGTTGTTTGTTTAGGTGCACAGAAGTATCCCTCAATGGCTTGCTAGTATAACTACCAATAACCCTGCATAAGCAATATTATTAAACTGTACGCATCGTATGCGCATATTTAAATTGCAGAATGTGCCAATATGTTACACACACATTTATTGTAAACATTTTAAATGAAATAAGCAATAATTAAAGCTTGTAATTTTAGTAAATTAGAGGAAACTTTATTTTAGCGTCTTTTTTACAAGTATGAATTCAAAAACTATTAGTTTTTAAGATTTTATCTTGGAGAAAGGGTTTCTTTCTTATTGAGTGTAATGTTTCTATAAACTTGTACGCACATAATTGCCTCTGCGTTAGTTTTTTATTAATAAATATTTTACTGTCAATGTGATTGTTTTACTCTAAACACTGGTTCCCAAATAAATCTCAAGAGTCAAAATTTTGGTAAAAAGAAGCCATCTCAACAAAACCCCTTATGACCCACCGAGCCCCCACCATGCCCACAGAGGTACGGTTAGGTAATAATTATAAAAACATTACCACCAATTAGAATAGAGTAGTTTGTATCATTTACAATAAAAAAGAACTAAATAGAAGATACTTCCATAAAATGAAAACACAATATTTCGGGAATATGTTTGGAATTAACAGATATAAGCTTTAACAACTTTCCATTTCAATCATTCATTATATACCCACCGCACTACCAGTAGTGTCGTAGGGATTTTTTTCCCCCTTCTACACTACTCGTCAGTAGTGTTAACATCTCCATGTATATAATACCAGCTTAGTCAACCATTTGCTCTATAAAATAGTCGTTGGTCTGTAAAAAGTACTAGGCAATCAGTAGAAGGTATAAAATCACACTTATAACGTTATCTCGCTCTTTCTTCAACTGCCCTCTTTCCGTACCCTGTTTTAGTAATTTGGTCTGTAAGTACCAGGCAATCAGAACTCAGTAGAAGGTATAAAATCACATTTATAACGCTGTCTCTCTCTTTCTAACTGCTCTCTTTCCAATTTGGTCTGTAAGTACCAGGCAATCAGAAATCAGGAGAGGGTATCCTACAAAAAAACTGTCAAATATCTAATGTGAAATCATCCTCGAGTTAATTGAATTATTTTTCCAGTTTTATTAGGGTTCCGTACATAAAGGGTAAAAACGGGACCCTATTACTAAGACTTCGCTGTCCGTCCGTCTCTCACCAGGCTGTATCTCATGAACCATGATAGCTAGAAAAGTTGAAATGTTCACAGATGATGTATTTCTGTTGCCGCTATAACAACAAATACCTACTAATGAACTTAGTAAAAGGTATATCCTTGTAATTAAATTCAATATGCCGGAAAAATTACGAAATTTTAAAGTTACAGGTCATCAGAACCCATTTTTATTTGTTTACAAATCTTAGTTCTCATCTACCTATATGAAAATGCTTAATTTTATTGGAAAGTTACCAGGCTATCAGAATTCAGTACATAGCAGAACTGATAACGCGGATTTTTTTCTTATTGTACATATAAGTCTGACCTCTCGGAGGCAAAAAATCTCGCAACCCGTGTCTCAGCACTACGGTGGTATCGTAACGAAAAATAATTACCCACCACACTTCCGGGGGCATGGTCTACGAACATCCTCTTCTAGGTTTGGGTTAATTTATTTTTGCAGCCTGTAGGTATATAAATACAGGCCACTATCGGTTCTTATGAATGTTATGAACCTACTCTTGATAATAGCCTAATAAGTAGAGGTCCTAGCCAGATAAAATATTTTTTACCTTTTTAGAGATTGGTGTTTATAAAAAAACTAAAGTACTGTTTAATTAGATGTTTTTATTAGAATCACTTCTTAGATTTAGGTTCCTTAGGAGCGGAAGGTGCTTTCGTTACATCGTCAGGGTTTTCAGCAGCATCCTTCAACCTCTTGGCCCGAATACCAACAAGCTTGGCAATGGAACGAGCCTGAAAAAGAATGATTGGATAAGTAACAGTGAATTTTTATTAAAAGAAATTAAAAAATGAAGAGGTAAGTATTAAAACTAAAATAGAATTATTGGGAATAAAAATAAGAATAAATAGGGACTAAGATAAGATTAGTAGGGAAGTAGGTAGAAGAATAATATTAGTAGGAACTAAGAGTAACAGGCAAAATTAATAAGGCTCTGAAACTTTTTGACCTATTGTGATGAAGATCCAGGAATTAGCTAGGTACTTTCCACTTGTAACATTAAAATATGTAAGGAAATTGTAGCTAATATAATTAACAATCTTCATACAATCATTTTTTATATAAATCTTCAAAAACTTGCAATTAGTCAATAGGGACATAATATGTGAATGAAACCATAGGCTTGACTTACCCCTCGTAGGTATTGGTAGGCCTTGAAGTTCTTCTCCTCCTCTGTGATGGGTCTGGCAATAGACTTGGGAGCCGGTTGCTGTACTGGCATCAGAGGACCACGGAGCTGAGTAGCCAGCTTGCGCTCCTCCTCATTAGCTTCACCCTTCAGTACCTACAAAATATAACACAATTATAGACATTCAGACAGACCCGCATCACAGAGACTTGACCCAGCTGGCACTAGACAGGGAACAGTGTAAGGAATGGAGGGAGATTTTTGCCCTGCAGTGGTAATAGGCTAAATATAAAATATAAGACACTGTGGATACATGTATGATGTTCCAAGGTTTCAGGGTTTTGTGAACACAAAAATGATATGAGTAATACAATGTCATAGATGGTTTCAGCATTCTGTGGATTTGTAGTTTTTTGATTAAGTTCTAAAGCTGTAAATCTGTTTGTGTGTGATTTTTTTCAAAATTGCCCAAACACTGCTGCACCAATCTTGAAATTTGGTATGGATGCAATTAGACCACAACATAGTTTATACCCTAATATTACGATGGGATCAGACCTAAAGCTACTGTGCTGAGCAGAACTTGTCTATTATAAAAAGTATTTACCTTCTTGCCCTTAGGGAACAGAATGAGTCTAGCCCTGTACTCCTTTAGTCTCTGAACATTAACTTGGAGAGACTCGACGGATTTGTTGCGTCTGCGCGGATCCACTGCAATACCAATAGTTCTAGCAAAAGCAGGGTTCAGACCGGAAGCCTGGAATAGTATATTAAATTGATAAGAACACCAATAATTGTCATGCACATTTTTCTGAGTGAACTGTTCTACTATCTACATCTACAAGAAACTAACTCTCACTCATTGTAGAAGCAGGCAATGTTTGTTATTATCACCAACTTGCATTGCATGCCTGTAATTGGTAAGTTATTGTTACTTAATAAAGCCTATTTTAAGATCCTTGTGTATGTACATAACTTTGCAATAAATGTCTTAATTTCTTGACTTCAACCTTTACAATAAAGACTAGTTTTCAGGTTAGAAACAACAGATGTAATTTATTAAAATAACATCTTATAGATGGTAACAATTAGCCAACACGGTGCAACTGGTAGCAATTACTTACCCTGATTTCCCGGAGGGTGAATCCTCTGCCGGCTCGCACTTTAGTATGATATCGAACCGTAGGGCATCGAACGACGGGACGAAGAGGACCGGCGGCCGGCCGTGGGGCGACAGCCTTAGCTTTCTTGATTCTGTTCTGTTTCCTGCGGTGACGTCTCGCAGGCTGGTTAAACCACGTCTTCACAAACCTCTGCCAATCTTTGTGGAAGTGCCCATTTGGGATCATATTATTTCCCTTCCCCATGTTTAGGTTTGGTTATGACCTTACCTAGAATTAAATAACATAAAATAGCATTTACATCGAGACCTATAATTGTTTTGTTACAAATTCACACTACATTTCACCACTTTAAACTCATGATTGACACAATATTTAAAGATAAAAACATGAACAAACCAATTTCTAAAAGAATTCGTAGGTCGAAAAGAGTGAGAAAGACAAACGTCAAAATCTTGTTATAATTCAATGTCAAATATATGTCAAAACTAACAACTGTCCATTTTTTTTTTCTTAAAATAGGCATCATACGACTTGTGTGCATGCAGCTAAAAAGGCTAGGGTCATGGACTTACTAGTCTATGGCTAAGGTGAAAACCGGACGCAGACACACGAGCGACGCCCGACACGTGTCTCGTGTAAGTCACTGTTTTTACTGGCAAGTGCTTTGGTAAGTAGTATGGAGTAAAGTATTAAGTAGGTACCTACTTATTACATATTTAAATTGTAAGGTTCAAGTAGTCAGGCGCACGTGCTTAGGGGCAGAGGGGAAGCGGTTTTTGTATGGCAATTTCGCCCTAATCACACGCGCCCGACGAATCAAACTTTAGTAAACAAAGGCGTAATTTCGTTTCGACCTTTTTGAAATTCGAAAACTTAAAGATGGTCTAAAGTTGGCTTAAGATCTAGAAAATAGCTCTGGTTCCGGTTTGAAAAGGTTGGCAGGCTGGAAATCGCACGTCTCTGAAGATGGTTGGCATTAACTGCAGCTAAGGTGCGTTCATAATCCTAGAGTACGTTTCATCAAATACTTCCTATGTCGTTATGTTGGCAGCAATACAGAAAGACATGGGAGCCAACATGACGGCGGTATAGGAACTAATGTAGACTACTTTTATACACACGTCCACACGTCCCAATTTGAGTGCTAATAGATGGCAGTAGCAGATCGTTTCAAGAAATATTCTATGAGAAATAACAAGTTTATTGTTTTCACTTCTGCCTGCACTCCCGGAGTGCGCTGTTTTTTTAGTTATTTTTCCTTTATACAGGGTGTCCGGTAATTAATGGATAAGCGGGAACCTACGGATAGAGGACACTGTGCCGGCTCAGAAAAATAAAAGTTATGCTCTATGAAAGTCTCCTTGTTTCCGAGATATCCGCCATTTAATTTTTTTTTCACTGCCTTTTCCATGCTATTTGGTGCCAAAACTGCAAATGAATGAATTATTTCAATCTGTTTAGGTTTTTTGGATAGTATTCCAGGATAATATATATAGGCAATATACAGGGTGAATTTTTTATGTGGGCCTTTAGGGCTATATCCTAAACTATAAGAGATAGCGAAAAATGCTGAAAGAAGTTGCGTGCCCGATTTTGTTAATAACTAAAACTGTATTATTAGATTTTTGAAAAAGTCATTACCCTCGCCAGGAATCGAACCTGTTGATTTTGCAAAAAAATAATCACCTATATTTTTATACCAATAAGATAGTCTTGCTGGTAGAGAGCAATTTTTGGAAACAAACATAGTATAATAAAATTTTGCCCAATCTCTTCTTTTTCTTCGGTTTTTACGCGGTGGCTGTAACGTTCCTGCAATCGTTGCTACAACCACCATCACAATTTTTTCGTCCGATAAAGATGATAACGACATGGAAATTTCTAGAGGAGAAACGGAACCCTAAAAACTAGATGTGCACTTGAACGCGTACAGGAAGCTACTGACAAATCAATGTACTCTCTGAATCGTATCCGACCAAATCGTAGCGTCTGTAGCGATACCCAATTTGGTTGTGTCAATTTGGTTGGGACAACCAAATCGTAACGTGTGTATAAGCCTTAATGGGACCTGTACTTCCTAGTTCCGTGAATGGGACCGTATCAACATCTATACTGCTGTACGTCCCGCCAAAGTCATGCCAACCTGGTAAGCACAATGCAGAACACAGATGCAGAACGACAGTGAATAGGCTTGACGTACGTCAATAAAATAATTATTATTAACTAGCTACACCCCACGGTTTCAACCGCGTCAGTCCCGATCCCGTGAAAATATATGACGAAAATGAAGTAGCTTTTGCGTTAATTCAGGTCTGAGTACTTCGCTATCTAAAAATAGAGGGGAGTCCTATCGTTCGCATAATTTTTTTTAGCATTATGCCGTTTGGCATAACATTTTTAGCCTAAAGTTTTTTCGCATAAATTATGATAAGCAACACTCTGCATAACATAATTCTGATAAACGCATATTGGTCTCTTTGGCATAATAATAACTTACTATAATTTTCTTTATCATAATTTTTGATTTAAAAAATCAGTGACATTTGACAGATGTCAGTGACATTTGACAGATGTCAGTGCCATTTGACAGATGATAAAGTGATATTTGACAGACGTTAAAGTGAAAAACCTCCAGTATTTGGCTAAATTGCGGCTTTTTGGCGTGCAGAAGCCATTAATTAAGAAGAAGAAGAAATTCGGCAGATGTCAAAGTGACATTCGACAGATGTCAAAGTGACATTCGACAGATGTCAAAGTGACATTCGACAGATGTCAAAGTGACATTCGACAGATGTCAAAGTGACATTCGACAGATGTCAAAGTGACATTCGACAGATGTCAAAGTGACATTCGACAGATGTCAAAGTGACATTCGACAGATGTCAAAGTGACATTCGACAGATGTCAAAGTGACATTCGACAGATGTCAAAGTGACATTCGACAGATGTCAAAGTGACATTCGACAGATGTCAAAGTGACATTCGACAGATGTCAAAGTGACATTCGACAGATGTCAAAGTGACATTCGACAGATGTCAAAGTGACATTCGACAGATGTCAAAGTGACATTCGACAGATGTCAAAGTGACATCCGACAGATGTTAAAGTGACATTTGACAGATACCAAAGTGTCAATTTTTCGATAGTTTTCGTTATATTTTGGACAATTCACACAATATCTTTATAAATTATAGCCTATGTTCTATTTTGATGTATACTTAAGCTATATTATTGTAAAGTTTCATTAAAATCCATTCAATAATTTTTGCGTTAAAAAGTAACAAACATCCATACATTCATACATATAATATTATATTAGGATTAGGATTGTTTGCTGGACCTACTGGATGAATTTTGCATCCAGCGAGCGCCCTCAACCCCGCGAACGTCGTGCAGATAGTGAATAGCGCTGACGTACGTCACAGCGGCCCTGCATCGTGCGTGCTTGATTATGTATAGGCTTGTTGTACTTACAGCAGATTTCGTTTAGAGCTTGTATCGACTGCATGTCAAAATGAACCTCAAAACACTTTGCGATTTTTTGAAAAATATAAGATAATAATAATATTAAGTATACTTTGCACGTTTATGATATAAAAAAACTCCAAAACCTCTTGGTTTTTTTTCTCTCTTCAGCTGCTGCTGACAACATTAGAACAACTCTCATTTTTTGGTATTTTGTTAATATTAATATGTTAATATTATTATTAAGGTAGCATTTTATAAATTAAAACACAAATACAAAAACAACCTCATCCACCATTCAAATTTTTATGAAAATAATTTTTTTTAATATAAAATAAAAAAAATTTGGGATATGTATTAAGTTTCGACAAAAGTCGTAGAACAAAAGTTGTTTGTTATGGTGCACAGAAGAAGCCCTTAACGCCGAGTCAATTAATTTCCAATAACCCTGTATAATATAGATATAGTCCATTCTTTTGTCGGCGAAGTAGACAACGACGCAAACCTTAAAATATCTCATTTTACATGAACACATAACACAACACATGTTCTGCAACTATAATCACATAATGGGTTACACACGGGTTACACCGACCGATAGAATGCCACAGTGCAAGGTTCCGGACGCACCCTTGTTTGGTTGGCGCCTCCGGTTGGCATTGGGTTGGCGCGATACTCCGCCATCTTATTTTTTGTTAAAACGTCACCTTTCCTTTGGTGAGCAAGGTGTTCACGTGAGGTTGTGTGTCTCCTGTTAAATAGGTCACACAATCCTCAGAATTTCGTGAAATATTGTTTAAAATAAAAAAAAAATCATAAAATTAACAAAAAACCAAAAAAATAGTAAAATAATAAAAAACAAACGGGAATCACTTGATTTTAAGTTAGTGTACGTAAGCGTGCAACGTGGTCTGAGGAATGCGATAGTCATTGTAAAGAGAAAGTGAAGTTGTTCATTGCCTTCGTTGAAGTTGATGTCTACGTGAAATTGCCGCAGCCAAATAAAGAAAATGAATCCTGGTCCGCCAAATTATCCCATGGCCTCTCTGTATGTCGGAGACTTGCACTCCGACATTACCGAGGCCATGTTGTTTGAGAAGTTTTCAACCGCTGGTCCGGTTCTCTCCATTCGAGTTTGTCGTGACATGATAACTCGTAGATCCCTAGGCTACGCTTATGTCAATTTTCAGCAACCCGCTGACGGTAAGTAAAATCATCATTGTTTCATCACTATTGCACGTATTTCTTGCCACTTGGCAGATACTTAGTTGTTACCATATGGATCAAATAATTTTATGTTACTTACATGTGTTATTTTTATTGTTGTAGCTGAAAGAGCTCTGGACACTATGAATTTTGATATAATCAAAGGAAGACCAATTAGAATCATGTGGTCCCAGCGTGACCCCTCTCTTCGCAAGTCTGGTGTGGGGAATGTTTTTATTAAAAATCTGGATAAAACCATTGATAATAAAGCTATGTATGACACTTTTTCTGCTTTTGGAAACATTTTGAGTTGTAAGGTTGCTCAAGATGAAACTGGTGCCTCTAAAGGTTATGGATTTGTCCATTTTGAGACTGAAGAAGCAGCTAATAAGTCCATTGAAAAAGTAAATGGTATGCTGTTGAATGGTAAAATCGTATATGTTGGTAGATTTATTCCACGCAAAGAACGTGAAAAGGAACTCGGAGAGAAAGCCAAACTTTTCACCAATGTGTATGTTAAGAACTTTGGTGAAGATTTCTCTGATGAAATGTTGAAGGAAATGTTTGAGAAATATGGTCGCATTACAAGTCACAAAGTAATGTATAAGGAAGATGGAAGTTCTCGTGGGTTTGGGTTTGTGGCCTTTGAAGACCCAGACGCTGCTGAGAGAGCTTGCAAAGATTTGAATGGTAAAGAGTTAGTTGAAGGCAAGCCGCTCTATGTTGGACGGGCTCAGAAGAAAGCTGAGCGTCAAAAAGAATTAAAGAGAAAGTTTGAACAACTGAAGTCTGAAAGACTGACTCGTTACCAAGGTGTTAATCTGTATGTGAAGAATTTGGATGACACCATTGACGATGAACGTCTTCGTAAAGAATTTGCTCCATTTGGAACTATTACTTCTGCTAAGGTGAGTTATATGACGTCTAAATTATCTATTGGTAGGTAGTTTTTTGAGAAATCATACATTGTGCCATCCGAAATAAGCTTTCTTCTGTTAATGTTTTGTCTAGTCTAGTATAAAACTCATTTACATTATTAATTGTCAATCACAAGAAAATGGTAATATTATGGTACTTGGCAATAATCAAGTGTCAAGGTCAATAACAATTTTGTTATAATAATACATTCACACAATTGTGAAAGTTGATTTAGTAGATTAAAACTGTTCATGTCATTTTACCTTATCCAAAAAATGTTGAAGATAAGCACAATCAATAATTTTTTAAAGAATAGATTTAAAAATATAAAATACTTATAAATTCCTATACTTAAAATATTATTTTTGCTTTACAGGTTATGTTGGAAGATGGACGTAGCAAAGGTTTTGGATTTGTATGCTTTTCATCACCTGAAGAAGCAACAAAAGCAGTCACTGAGATGAATGGTCGTATAGTGGGCACTAAACCACTGTATGTAGCTTTAGCTCAAAGAAAAGAAGATCGCAAAGCTCACTTGACCTCTCAGTACATGCAGAGAATGGCTAGTGTTCGTATGCAGCAAATGGGTCAGATATTCCAACCGGGTGCTGCAGGAGGGTACTTTGTCCCTACGATTCCTCCAGCTCAACGATTCTATGGTCCTGCCCAAATGACCCAAATAAGACCATCACCACGCTGGACCGCTCAGCCACCAGTACGCCCTAGCACCCAAACCGCCGCTTCGGGCTATCCCAACATGCAAGCGACGTTCCGTCCCGCTCCGAGAGCACCCGCCCAGGCGGCCATGCGTACTTCTCTTGGAGCCAGACCTATAACAGGGCAACAAGGTGTAGCCGCCGCGGCTTCTATTCGTGCGCCGCTTGTTACTCAAGGCGGACGTCCAGCTGGATACAAGTACACAGCCAACATGCGCAACCCACCGGCACCTCAGCCTGCCGTGCACATACAGGGACAGGAACCGTTAACCGCTACCATGTTGGCCACGGCTCCACTTCAAGAGCAGAAGCAGATGCTTGGTGAACGTCTATTCCCGCTCATCCAGCGAATGCATCCCGACTTAGCTGGAAAAATTACTGGAATGCTTTTGGAAATAGATAACTCTGAGTTGCTTCACATGTTAGAGCATGGCGAATCTTTGAAAGCTAAAGTTGATGAAGCAGTTGCTGTATTGCAAGCTCATCAAGCTAAGCAGCAAGCCACTAAGAAAGAATAATTTTTCTATTATATTTAAAAATGTCTGCCTTATAAATGTAAAATGATGTGGCATGGCATTTTTGGAATTGCAAGAAATTTTTTTCTTGAAAATATGCTTTGAACACCATTAATATGAAATAGTTGATTATTATTGATCCCGCTCATAAAAATACTTAAATAAAAATTGAAAAATAAAATAAAAATAAAAGTGGATTACACTCTACCTATTTAATATTATTGTATAACGTTTTATATCAAGAGTGTATCTACAAACAAAAATAATGGAACTGTAAGAGTGTTATGCTCTAGCTAGGTCTTTGACTTTTTACATTGACTAAGAAGTTTGTTTAAGTTTAACACTTTTCTTGTCTCTATAGTATGGAGTTAACTTTTTGTTCTTAATGTATCTTTCTTTTCTGTAATCAGTTCAAATTTGAATTATTGTACCTTGTATTGTAAACTCGGTCCTCAAATAATTGTATCTGATTTTTCTTTATTTGTTTCAATAAATATATTCTTTGGAATATTCACTTAGAAAATACTGTTTCATTTCATTTACAAGTGAGCATGCCTATGTTTAAGCTACCTATTATACTCGTAGCTGTAGATATTATATTTGTGGACAACACGATTGGACTAGTGGGATGAGACAGCGAGCGAGAACTATACTTGGTCCTTGCCGCCTTCATGGATTTGAGCGGAAAATAGCACTATTTTTTTATTTCGCGCACATTTACAGCAGACTGAGCACTAATTATTCACCGAACCAATTCATTCTAGAAGCACTTTTCTTGCCCGGCTGACGGACACAAAATATTCCCAACTACCAATCCCAGTAAAGGGAATATCCGGATAATTCCGTTCTGGTCCCCGAATATTTGCGGACAGACGGGAATGACTCTGATATTCCCTCTATCTATTCCCACCAGTTCAGTTGACCGGTATCGCCTGAACAAAACTTGTGTCCGTTAGGTAGGTTAGCAATGGTGCTAGCTAGAGCACATGAGTAGAGTAGGTATGATTTTGATATAGTGGGAGCGGCGGGGTTGGTAAGTACAAATTCGCATTTCGTACAAATCTCATTGTTAGTGAGGGTCAGATAGGTAAGTAAGTACCTACTTCTAGGTGTATGCATACCCCGGGAGAGTTCGAAACTTACTATTATTGAAATGTTTTCATAAACAATTTTTGTTTGATAAATTGATGAGGTAGAAGACTTTAATCTTCAACTAAAGAAGGTGTCTAGTATCTTGCATATGTTGAAAACATTCTTTTAGCAGCCGTTTTGGAGCTCTACGGTGGGTCTGCAATTATGCAGCCGATCGTACCTACCTCCTACGAACAAAATGATGTCATTGAGCACCTTGTTGATTGACCCTGAATATAATTTGAGTTACTATGCCGAAAATAGATTCTAATCAATTTGTTAGGTATTGGTTGCCGGAAAATCATCGCATTATAGATTGCTATTCATCATTACGTCGCTTTTTCCGGTGTTACGAGCTCACGCTCCGCGGTGGTCGCTTCATGTGTCTGTACCTACTTATTACTAGCGATAGCGGAAACATGAAGCCAGACTGCGTTTTATACTACCTACTCAGAGTTTGAGCCGCAAGGGGTCTTAGACCGTCGGGTACGTTCAGCCCTTAGACCATAGGTTCAGCCATTTTCAAAAAATAAGGAAAAAAGACTCCGCTAAAACCTAAATCAACGTTCATAAAAAGCCCATCTGGCGGCATAGGTAGGTACCTACTTATAAATAATTGACCTAGGAGAAAAATAGTTAGTAGGTAGGTAGCTGTAGGTACAATAGTTAGCTGTTATAAAGTTGTTAGGGTTTTGCCCGACTGCGAGGAATTAGGAAAGGGTTATTTATTTTATTACTAGCTGCGCCCCGCTGATTCACTCGCGTAAGTGCCGATAAAAAGTAGCCTAGTGTCAATCCAAGTCTCCAGTTATCTACTTACTTATTATCTAGTTTCATCGTAATCGGTCTAGTAACTTTCACATTCATAATAGGTAGGTATTAGTAGGATAGGCTAACTCGTTATTTCCTTGCAGTACCTATTCGCGTAGTGATTGTTCTCTTTGGGAGATCCTTGGTCGCAAGATGCTGGGCGCTGTGAACTGATCTAGGATACAAATGAACGCCAGAAGCTGGTTTCATGCTCGGTACCTACTACACGTGCGATGTTTAAAGTAGGGAGTTGAAGTGGTCGCCGCCTGTGGCCTACCCAACACACAGTATAACCACAATAACCTTATTCTCTAATCTGCATTGAGAGCAGCCTGCCTAGCATGGAGACCAAAACACGATACGTTATAGCGATATAACTACATCAACTCTCAAAATATGATAGATAAAGCCGCCATGTTGAATTTTTATCATAATTTTTATCGCAATTTAAAATAAAAATTCATTGAGTAGATTTTGAATGAGTCGAGTCGGTAGGCTTTGGGGCCCAGGCCCGCGAGCCACAAAGCCTCCTTTATTTTAATTATGAATTTAGAGTAGGTAAGCTTTGGGGGCCGCATGGAAGTAGGTATTATAAGAAAGAACAGTCAGAGAAAAAAGTGAAACAAAACTAAGATAATTTTATTACTTACATAAAAAAATATTTTTATTATTCAACAAATAAAAATTAAACAACTGAAAAATACTGTAGGTACTTTTTTGACACTTACCAAAAACGTGCGTAATCATCATCAATCATTTACCTATAAACATAATAATTTGGAAAACGTTTAATTTGCGTTTTATTCTGATTCTAAATATACACGGTGTAACAAGGGGGGTGGATCATCGGTTGCTGGGGGCCCTCAGTACCTATACCTTGTTACACCGTATATAAATAATTATAGAATCAGTATAAATCATTATAAAATATAAAGTGAACAACTATCGAAAGAAACATAAATAAGTACATGTATAAATTAGCCACGAATCTAACATCACTTTTACTTGCTGTATAAAATAGTCATTAGTCTGTTAAAAGTACTAGGCCATCAGAAGTCAGTAGAATGTATAAACCACACTTATTACATTATCTCTCTCGTTTCAATTTTTTTTCTTTAAGTGTATGTGATGAGAGTTTTGGCGGGAACGAGCCAACAACATGTCGTGCTGCATTTTATTTACACGAAACTTAGTTGTAAACCGAGTTAAATTGTATAATTCTGGTGGAAAGTTATCTAATTTAGTTCCGTGAAAGTGCACAAGTGTAGTGAAAGTAAAAATCAGTGTCAAACATCACCAATCTCCTACAAGGTTATAGTAAAGTAGCCACCGCTTTACTATGACCCCGGACTTGACAAACTGTGACTTGACGACTTGACCATCTTGAAACACTTTGAGCCCGATTTCTGTAAATCGGGCCATAACTTGATGCAAAATATTACTTGATACTGGCTATATGCACAAACTGTGCGAAGCCATAACTGGAAAAAAAAAAGTGTATGTGATGGCCAATCAGTACCTTTAAATTGAAGAAGCTGAAAAAATAATTCAAATATATCGAGCATGATTTCTCTATTAAGTTCTGATAGCCTAGTAGGTACATACAAACCAATTATTATCATACAATTATTATTCATACAGTAGGTAATAGAAAGTTTTAACGAAAAAGTAGAACTTAGTATTTCTTCGCGGGTCACTCCAAATTCATACTTAATCAAAATAAAGGTGGCTTTGGGGCCCGTGGGCCCGATCCGTAGCATCAGCAGCAGTGTACTCCTAGGTGCTTTCCAAAAATATTTAGCTTTGTATAGGTACCCACCTACACCACTACCTACCTATGTACGAAGAAAATATAATATGTATCTGCCTATTACCTATATATTTTTTGGCTTTTACTTTTGTGATCAATTGTGTCCAATTTTGACAAAAATTGCATCCTTAGATTTTTGAAAAACTAATAAGTAGGTAATTTGCCATACTATGTATGTTTCCAGGAATTGATCTCTATCAGCAACACTATCGTTTGATACAAAAATATGGCCAGATTTTTTTTATAAATTAGCAGGTTCGATTCCTGGAGATGGTAAGTAATTACTTTTTCAAAAATCAATGATGCTGTTTTAGTTTTTGTCAAAATCAGCCACGCAAGTCCTTTCAGCAGATTTAGCCCTGAAGGCCCACAAAAAAATAACCCTGTTTAATGCACCTAGGTGAATTAAGTTAACGACGTTCGTACTAACTTGAGTAGACAGCATCAAAAAAGGTACCTACTTATTATCTATGCATAAAGGTACTGGTTTGGTTTTGTACTTCTCTCACAATAGCGGGTACCTACCAAGCTTAATAAATTCCGACGTTTCCTTGTTGTGGTCATATTATGTCTAGTAGATAATGGAATGAACAAGGAAGGAATGCACCCTGTTAGGGAAAATTAAATGATGAAATAAAAAAACATTCCCAAACTAAAGCTATTTTTAATCAATAAAAACACTTTACATTTTGTGAGAAAAATAAACAATGGCCAGTTCCCTAGACCTATATCAATATTATAAAGAGATAATTGTAAAAGTAATCTCAGGAACTATTGAACAGATTTAAATGAAACTTTATATTATGATGCATTGAATATTGAGATTAAGAGGAAAGGGTACCGACACTCTCTCCATACATCCAGGTCATGGCAGTTATAAGTTTTAGGATAAAAAATATTTGCTATAGTGGCATTATCTAATGAGGAAACAGTAGACTACGTGTTTGTATCGAAAGAGCGTCGGTACCCTTTCCTCTTAAGGCTAATATTCATCTCAACATACCCACAGGATCAAGACTTACTTGGGTAAAACAGCAGGCCGCTGTTAGTATAAAATGCAAATAATGTTATTGTAATACCAGTCCAATTTTATTAGGAGTCGTAGTGGGGCATCGCCAGTTGTACAAATAGTACTGTAGGTTACCATCACCGATACCAAACTTGAGAGGTTCAAGAAATTCCTTGTTCTCCATTAAATCCAATGCATTAAACACATCAAAGCCAGAGTTCTTAGCTGTGATTAATGCATCGAGCATCAGGTCTATCCAAGGTGTCTTTGTAGATACATTATAAAATGAATAAGCAGCTTTCAACATTTTGTGTACAGGATGGTACACAACAGTTGAAGGCAAAGTATAATAACTGACAAAATCTGTTATTTCACCTCCGGGTGCTTCTACTACAAAACTGTCAATTATTCCACCTTGTGGTAAAAACCAATGTTTAAACTCTTCATCAGAAAATATCGGAGCTAAATCAAACCTCATTAAAAAATCGTTTAACAACTTAACAACCTTTGCACTATCTGATACATCCATTTTACGGAAGCCTGGGGTTTTGGGCGCGTCGGGAAGCTTGAATAGCTTAAGGGTGCGCTGCATTGTCATGTTTCTTGATAGGTGGCTGAATTTAATGTCAATCAATTTTTTAGGATTCAATGATCTATGCCAATAGCGGCACGTGGCAATGGGTTTCGGTAACACTATACCAGCAGTGTACACCCCCTGAAATATTCCAGTCAGATTTACTCTACGGGTAATTTCTCTAATCAATACAGGAGCCACCCGTTTGGCTCGCAGCTTTTTATGTACACATAAAAAGTTAATTTCAACAACAGTTTGAATATGTTCATATATTCTCAGTTCAGCTGGGATAGCCGATATAAAGCCCACTAACCTTCCAGATTTAACTACACGTACTCCACAATGCCATTCCATTCTCCACCCCGGCGGTTGGAGAGCCCACTTAAGGAAATCAGTCTGATAATCGAAACGAAACATACAATCGTCATCCTCAACATAGTTCTCATTGAGTAAGGTATAAAGTTCTTTTAGCACAAGTGGTTCATTTAAATTTAATGTATCCCATTGAAAACCATCAGGTAGCGTGTAAGGTTCTGCTCTAATTTCTTCAGGGGATTTTGGAGGTTCGATCGGTTCATTACAATTAATCTTCTCATCCATTTTGGGTACTGGTTGAGTTGACCAGAATTGATAAGATTTATGTAAAGCTTCTTCTGTTGTTTTCGCTGGTTTTTGTTGCATATTTAGTACTTCCATAGCCATTTTCAAATCTTTCATTGATATATTAGGCTGAGAATCACTAGAATTATTAGGCACCGAAAGGCCGTCAGGTTCTGTTGGAACACCGTGGTCACCATCTCCACCGCTTCGTTTCTTCTTATTCTTGTTTTTCTTTTTTTGAACATCTTCGTTGTCATTCTGATCGTTAGGCAATAATTTAGATTCATCCATTGTTATTCAAAAAATAGGTACAACTTTGAAGAAAATTGAGGTTTTCTAGAATAAAAGACAGACGGAAAGACAGACGAGCGATGTCGGGCGGACGAAACGGCAAGGTCGACCAACCAGCGACCATTAAAAATATCAACCAATCGCAGGCCGATGCTAGCAATCAACTTCAACCAATGAAATAATCAATTTATACAAAACCACCAACCAAACAAAACAAAAAAAATATAACCATAAGATTGCCATATTAAAAATCTGAATAGAATGGCTAGACATAACTTCCGGTAAAGCTGTGCACAGGAAGGCACAGGCAGGCCCGAAAGCGCCACCGCGCACTGTCCGCCTCGCTGGAATGGCATGGCTAATAGCGGCAGTTTGTTGCATGTTGATGTTAACTGTCACTGTCGGAGCTGTCATAATTCGTGTCAGTGTCACATTGCACAAGAGGGCACGCAAAATTCTAACAATTTTGTGAATTTCGGCGATTGGCGAGGTGAAGGCGAGTTTACGTTTGCGGCGACTACTTTTTGGAAATTAGCGAGTTTTTGCCCAATTGTAAATTATTTCAACGGTACGTACACAGGAATGCACATTATAAACACATTTGAGTTGATTTTTAATCTGATCTAGATGTTCGACAGCCTGTGTGAGGTAAAAATATTGGTTTCAATTTTTAGGTATTTGCGTGACCACCTCACGTATTCCTTTGGTAAGAAACTGTTTAGTGAAAGCTAAATCAGTGATTATTTTTGCTAGTGAGACTAATGTCTATGTACCTAATACTGCATGAAACTTGTTCACAGATAGTATTATTTGGTGATTGTGATAAACAAATGGGTCGAAGTATTTTTCTGCCAAAAATACCTTGAGTTGCATTAACAACGGCGTCTAGACCAAGATAAAACATCTAACTTGGTAAGTTATGACATTAGGAAGGCAATTGCTTATTTCAACAGCTTCAATAATTCAAGAACAACAATGTCGTGAAAGCACTATCCCCCACTCATATTGACCCACAAATAATAATTATTTTAGACTATAAGTACCTACCTACTATCTGCTAAACCCTCAGCTATTGTGACAACATTGGCACATTCCATTTTGTAATTAATTTATCTATAAGATACACATGATATAATGAGTTTGGTACCTACATTGACTTTAGGATTCCATAAAATAAGAGTTTCTATTAGGTTATTAAAGCTCTAGTACTGCAAAATTTCATATTTTTGTTTTAACAGACTTCAAATCATGCGACAGTATACTTATTATCCATTTTTGAAAGTTAGTTTATGATTAAAAACATTGTACATACCTTGTAAATCAATAAAACTGACTAGCACATTATATATGTTTTTATTGACGTGATAACGTCAAATAAATTGATGAACACCGGTAGCACTCACAAAAAAGTGTGATATCATCACTCACATTCCGGTATTGGCAAGGTAACCAGAGCAACGTCACTCATGTTCCGCGAACGTGAGTTATTCACAAGGTAACGATAATATGTTGCTATGGTTACCATCAATGTTTTCTTATGATTATGTAAAACTATCGTCTGTAAACTGACTTTACAGACATTTCTTTACCTTTTAATTTTTTACCTCATAATTTAAAATTACATAATACAAATACAATTTTATATGAATACCTAGGTCCTTACAACAGTAAGCCATGGGTGATAAGGAGCAAGTCATTCAAGCTTTGAGAGCAACTCTAATATCTGTTAAAGGAGCTTTGACTATAAAGCAATGTAACCGTAAGTTTCAAAAATTATTAAGCCATGTTATTTATCTAATAATAAATATTGCAGGACATTGTGCAGAGCGCCATCTAGCCCTAAGCTACCCTAGCCTCTAGCCCTGGGCCTTTGTTACGGTGGCCAGATAACAGAATAGAATACTTATATACTTTTCTGTTATAAATACATACTAAATAAATACACAGAAACACCCAAACCAGAAGGAAATATCTGTTTGGGCAACCACAACCTACTCCATCATAAGCAGGTGTTCCCCAACATGCCATAGAGCCTGTCAAATCTTATCACTACACTAGCTGCGCTCCGCGGTTTCACCCGATCCCGTGGGAATATCGGGATAAAAAGTAGCCTATAACCTTCCTCGATAAATGGACTATCCAACACAAAAATAATTTTTCAATTTGAACCAGCAGTTCCTGAGATTAGCGCGTTCAAACAAACAAACTCTTCATCTTTATAATATTAGTATAGACTATAGATAGTATAAAACAAAGTCACTTCCCGCTGTCTGTCTGTCCCTATGTATGCTTAGATCATAATACTATGCAATGGATTTGCGGTTTTTTTAACTCCTCATCCCGGGGGAATATCGGGATAAAAAGCATATGTTATTCCCAATGAATAAATGTATCCTCATACCAAGTTTGATCAAAATCGGTCCAGTAGTTTCAGAGCCTTTTCTTTACATACACACAAACAATATTAAGTGTAGATTACCCACAAAAAACCCCATTAAAAGCAAAATAAATTTAGAAAATTTGTTTTGTATAAACTCCCATTATAATCAATGTTTTGACTGTTACAGGTGACTATCGAGAATTGCAAGGTGAGTGGATACCTTTTAAAAAATTAGGGTATCCGTCTCTAGAGAAGTTGTTTCTCGATGTGCCCGGTTTTAAAGTAACGCAACAGAATGGGGACTGGTATGTTGATGCTATAGCCAGCCAAGAGACCCAACATATTGCTTCTATGGTATCCCGCCAGAAATCTAGCAAGAAGAATCCTTCCAGTTATCCGGTGAGTTTATTAAGAAAACTACAGATAGATAGATACATTCTTTATTGTAAACACCATTTTTAAATAAAATTAAATATAAAAATCTATAAGGGTTCCGTTTTTTTGCCATTTGGCTACGGAACCCTAAAAACAAAGCTTAAGTCTAAGTCTTACAAAGGGAGGCCTTATCGCTCAAAGCGATCTCTTGCAGTTTAAAATAACACTAAAAAAATAAGTTTAACTCCATTTTTTTTTAATATTAAAATTTTATTGTTTTGTAAAAATAGGAACATTGTAGTTTCTTTATTGGACAAAATAGAATACACATGATATAATAATATCTTCTCAAACATCATTAATGCTGGTTATCACACTCTGTTCCACTAAGTAATTAATAGTAATTATGCATTTAGGATGACTTATGCATTAGTTTTGATAAGTATTAAGTACTTATCATATTTTTATTTCTAACATAGTTTATTTATTTTGTTTGTATTGTGCTTGTGTGTGTGTGGATGAGGAGGCGCGTGTCCAGGCGATACAGAGGGTCTGCCTGAAAGATGCGCCGCAGTTAAATGCTCGAATGTAGCTTATAGCTGAGGTCTAACCATTTAGGACAGCACACGGCTTCTTTCTTTTCTTTAAATTTTAATGTTGTTTCTTTTTATCCTTGTCAAGTTTTGTGTCTTTTTCTTCTGCAACTATGTTTGTCGTATTTACCGTCAGAAAGCAGATTATAATATAGATATTAGATATATATATATAAATATAAATATAGAAAAATATTTTCAGAATCGGTTTCCTAGAAAGCAAGGATCATGGCGACGACCAGCCGCTAGCTACACTCCAAACTACAACAATCAGTACTCAAATCAGTATTACAGAGCAAAGGCCGGACCTCCGTACAATAATAATTACAAAGTAAGTATAATAAAGGAAGAGAGGACAAATAGTTAGTACTCTACTATTACGCCTTAACCGCTGAACCGCTGATCCCGACGAAGGTGGCAAGGTGGCAAAAATCAAGACAGATTGGCAATCTGTCACACAAAACCGTGAACTATGAACCCTTTCCAAAGTAGAGATGCCTTTGCCCTGCAGATGTAGTAATTTTATGCAGACAAAGTTGCGGGTAACAGCTTGTTTGTATATAAATATTTGTTGGGGCGGGAATTGAACCCTAAACCATCTTGTCGTATCGCACCACCGCGCCACAGAGGTCGTCGTTTCTAAAACTCCTCTTTTTGCTTCAGGGTTCATTCATCTGCCATTTGAGACACAGTGTTTGTACTATTTTATTTATTTTTATTTTTAGAGTGTAAAATATAACTATAACAATAAACCGATTGAACCGAAACCTGCTCCGATACCGATTCAGAGACAGCCAACGAAAACGAACGACTATTCAGAAAGAGAACGAGTTAGTGCGAAACCTTCGAATTCGAGTCTTCAAGTGTCCCTGCCACAAGAGGTGAAACCACCAACGCCAACTGAGGAGGTAAATATATTTTAAAAACTTGGTTAACATTTTAAAGCCCTTTTTTTGATATTACCAAAGACGATAAATACTAGAAATAGACTGCCAATCATGAACAAAAAGGTATCTAATAAATAAAAATCTCTATATACACTTTATTTGTAGATGGTGCCACCGCTTTTTTGCCGTGTTCTTACCTATTACTTTAAGTAATTTAGAATGAGTTTAATTTTTAACCGACTTCAAAAAAAGGAGGAGGTTCTCAATTCGGTCTGTTTTTTTTATGGATGTTCGCGAATATCTTCTTTGTTTTAGTTGAAATAATGTTTAACTTTTAAAAAAAGATTAAAGGTGATTATTCAATTATTCGTAACATTTGATTACATTTGTTAACTTTGCCTAGCTTCGACCATAATACAACTTTCATTGCACTATATCTAATACAAAAACAAAACATACAGTTAAACAAAACAATTAACAAACAACAAAAAAACAGTAACATTATTACAAAAAAAAACAGAGTCCTTAAAATTCCAACCAGCCGGCGACAGGGAGACGCACTTGATCTTTTTTTAGAACGCTGTATGATTTTGCCACAAGTTATACTGATCACTTTCACACACATATGGTTTACAAGTAGGTAATAATGATAACCACACTTAAGAGGAAAGGGTACCGGGGGCTGTCTCCATACAAACTATTACAAACATAGTAGACTGTTTTCTCCCTGGAAATATTTTTAGTGCTTATAACTTATAACTGCCATGACCATGCTCCTATTGTTTTTGTTTTTATTTTTTTAATCTTCATTTCTATGATAAGTATTTAGAAAATGAAAAAAAAAAAACAATAAATTGGGGCATAGTCATATTAGTCATGGCAGTTATAGGTTTTATGACCCATAAATATTTGTGCTAGTGTCATTATCCAGGGAGGAAACAGTCGACTACGTTTGTATGGAGAGAGCGCAGGTACCCTTTCACCTTAAGGACGATGCACAGCACAGAAGTCGCAGATCTCGTCACAGGCGAGAAACTGGTCATCATCATCATCATCACTGTATCAAGCTGATAACAGAAGGATGCGGCAGTTCTCAATTGTTTTTATTTACGTTTACACAGTTAGTAAACAGAACATGCCAAAAGAGGCAACGCGCAATTTTTTTACACATTCCATTAGTTCCATAAGTGATATGAGCACTTAAAACTCGTAACACCCATGGCGCGACACATGGCAGGGTCGCCGATCGCCATTTAGTAAAAAATTAAAGATGCTCTTTCGCTGCAGTGGTATATTTGAGATTGTCAAAGATTACAAAAACTTACTTACTACAATATGAATTAAAAAAAGATGTTTCTAATTAACTAAATAGTTCTCTTAATTTTTTTACTGGAGCTTATCTGTGTTCTGTCGTTTTTAATTTATAGTTGTACAATTTGTAAAATGATTAGTTTAGTATTATATCTTCTTTGAGTTTAGTTTTGTGACAGGTGCATAGCGTAGCTCATGCGTAGTTAAAATGAATGTACGCTATGTTTTATGGCCGTTGTTTCTCTATATCTGTATTTTTTGTTTGTGATATTACAAAATGGGTTTTGTTTTAAAAAAAATAAAAATTCGTACCATAAAACTGGCGTCCGAAATCCGCCATTTTGTTTTTATTTTAAAATACATTTTCAAGTACCCACACTACTTGTGTTGCGATGGTGGTGTAGGTAGTGTTCAATTAAAGATCAGTATAAATTGCTATAATGAATGTGAGTAGTATAAACATCAAAAATAAGTACTAATAATAACTTAAACTTTTTAAGTTCATCGTAAATTATTCGAATTATTCCGTTCTCAGGTGAAATACCCTCAGCGTAATGCTGCTGAATCAAATGGTAAGCCCAGTGGAAAAGTTTCGGCGTCACAACGACTTTCTAATCTGAGGGACCGTTTGAACACTGTAGATCTCATACCGCTGCAGTTGCCGGCCAATAATGAATGTCGGGTTAGTATCACATTCACTATCACTACATAGTATAAAATAAAGTCACTTTTCGCCATCCCTATTTCCCTTTGTATGCTTATATCTTTAAAACTACGCAACGGATTTTGATGCGGTTTTGTTTTAATAGATAGAGTGATTCAAGAGGAAGGTTTATATGTATAATACATGCATAATATAGCCGTGCGAAGCCGGGGCGGGTCGCTAGGAATATTATAAAGCTGAAGAGTTCGTTTGTTTGAACGCGCTAATCTCAAGAACTACTGGTTCGAATTGAAAAAATATTTTTTTGTTGGATAGTCCATTTATCGACGAAGGCTATAAGCTACTTTTTATCCCGATATTCCTACGGGATCGGGAGTTACGCGGGTGAAACCGCGGAGCGCTGCTAGTAATATTATAAAGCTGAAGAGTTTGTTTGTTTGAACGCGCTAATCTCAGGAACTACTGGTGCGAATTGAAAAAATATTTATGTGTTGGATAGTCCATTTGTCGTGGAATATTTTATATTTTTATATTCTATTTTATATTTCGATATTCCCACGGACTCGGGAGCTACGCGGGTGAAACCGCGAAGCGCTGCTAAAAGCAAGCAATTCATCTAAAAGCAAGCATTTTAGTCGTTATTGTACCTATTATATTAATTTAAAATATGTATTTATTTTTAGGAAACTAAAGGTCCAGCTCCACCATTGGTACTAGTTCACCATTTGGAACCACCGCCAGACTTCTCATCTTCGGCCGATAAATTAGAGTGGACTTGTAAGAAATTAGGACTCGAACAACCTGTATACAAAGTCCATAATATCCGTCCGAAGCGAGGGCCCGTTATGTACGACTGTACTGTAAAGGTAAGATTTAGATTAGGTGCCTAATTTTGACATCTCCATTCTTTCGTCATACAACCAGGCAGACTGATGTGCGGCACCGATTCATGGTGGACATACCAGACGTCCGCACCAAGCGTTTTGCCTCGTCATTCCTTATTCGTACTGCAAGGAAATGGAATCGGTTGCCTGCGTTTGTCTTTCCTGACGTGTACAATTTGGGGGTCTTCAAGTCTAGTCGAGTGAATAGATATATTCTAGGAAAGCGTGCCACATCTTAGGCCACATCGTTACCTACCATCAGGCAGGTGTGATAGTGGTCAAACGCTGACCAGTCATATGTAAAAAAAAGGGTGCTATGTGTCGTAATATTACCACGTACTTGACAATTTTGAGCCACAGCTACGGCAGCATCATTGGGCTCATTTAGATCGTCCAACATGCAGATGTTGAGCACAGTGGACACTAGAGGAGGTGATCCATCGATTGTGTTTGGGGCTCCACAGCCGGAGCGCTTCTCGGAAGTGACACCCCGCTGCCTAAAAGGTTTTAGGGGCCGACTTGCGTCTGGAGCCGGTTGAGTCATGAGTGCACTATTACTCAGGCAGAGTTTAAAGACTGTTGGCACGAAATTAAAAAGAAAGCCACATACTTGATATAAACATCACCTAAATCGCGGCTAAACATTGAAACCAATCATAACCACGTTTTGTATACCGCAAATAATTGACCGGCCGCGGCCATGTTAAGTCTAGCTGTAATCTGTCTTTATTAAGGCAATACTTTTTTTTAGTTTTGTTTTGTTGAATGATACACAATCTTTATCCCAGACAACATTTGAAAGTTGACGTATGGTGATGTTTTGTAATGTTCTGGTGTTAGGTGGGTGCTTCGTACTCGGCTTCGTCGTACCCCGACTCGTCGCCGTCTGAACAGCTGGCGAAGGAGACTGCGGTGGTGAAGATCCTGTCAGTGATCGAGAGTTCGGAGGCGGCCGGTATGCCCACGTCGAGTAGCGGCCGCGCCCTGAACGCTCTCACTGATCTCGTCTCCGAACATGAGGCAGGACTCTGGGCTAGCACCGTGCCGCATTTATACAGGTCTATATACAATAACACCTATACCTTGTAGGGTTCTTCCTACCTTGGCCCAACAACTGCAACAAATGTTCAGACATATTCAGCCTGAAGTACGCAATTGTCTACATTAAATTCAAAACAGTCAATGATTTGCAACAACAGATGTTGCTCGAGATCCATATTCAATTTTAATCAATGCTACAATTTTTATTTACCTTTAACGTTCAGTGATAAATTGATAATGTATTACAGAGAAAAATACGGTGAAAATTTACCAGCTAATTGGCAAGAACTAGTAGAAAATTGTCCACATATCATCACAGACAGAGTCGTTAATGGATTGTTAGTTCTTCTTCCTAATAAAGAGGTACCTAACATTTAACTGTTACAAATAAAAATTAAATAATAAATATAGACATTAATAATTATCGTTTATTTTATCAGAAGGAATCACAAACACCAATCCAGTATACGATGTCAGTGGATGAATCTCTCGATAGTGAACTACCTCCTCTACAGTTCCCCAATGATGACTTCTGGAATGTATTTGTGACGGTTGCAAACTCTACTATCGAAATATGGATACGGATTATTGGACTTGATTACAGTGTAAGTTTCTCTACCAATAAATAATGTCTGAAATAATCTTTTGGAAAGCAGTTTTAATAGTTTTTTTTTACCTTTACAGGAGATCTTTGAGGCACTGTTATCAGACATGGCTAACTACTATGAAAATTCCGGAACGCCAGTCGATAAATCAATGCTTATTAAAAATGCATGGTGAGTAAATTATTGTTGTTCACTTTCTTGTTGATTAACTTAATTATAATTTTACTATTTTCTCGTTTGTTTAGGTACGCAGTTAATCTCGACGACGGCGGATGGCAAAGGGCAAAAATACTAGAAATAGATGAAGACACGGCCACCGTGTTCCTCGGCGACCACGGGGACGACGATACGGTGACCTTCGACAAGATTAAGATTCTCGAATTTCAGTTTAGAAAACTTGCCGCACAGGTAAATTGACGCGAAAGACCGCAGCTCTATCTTACACGATTGGCGTGACACTTTTCAAATTGGCGGTGGTGAACAGTCTCGCGAGTTTTCTGATTATCAAATGTTGTGTCTTTAGGCGGTGCTGTGCCGGCTGGAGGGATGCGAGGAGTTGGCGGCGCACGAGTTGGGTGCGGGGTTGGTGTGTCGGCGGTTGCCCGGCGAGGTGTTGGTGGCGGCGCCCGGGCCGCGACCTGATCCTACCGACCCCGCCGTACCGCTCGTGCTCTATGACACCTCCACGCAGCGCGACCTCAACCTCAACAAAGAGATCGTCCACGATTTCTGCATCGCCGGCGCGTTCGCCGTCACACCCAAGCCGCAGGAGGTCGAGGTCGGCTGCGTGACGGAAGAGGGGAGCGTGTGGGTGTCGCGCGCGGGCGGCGCGGGTCTAGTGCGCGCCGCACTGCAGCTGCTCACCGCCGGCGCGTACCGCCGCCCGCTGCCGGCCGCGCCGCAGGCTCCGCCGCCACACCACAACGCACTCTACATCGTGCGCACGCTCGCCGGCGACTGGGTGCGCTGCACGATCATCAGTGGGCTGGATGGCGAAGGCACAGTGCGCACCCAGCTCATCGACAGCGGCCTCATCCTGCGCGCGCCCCTCTCTTCGCTCGTACCGCTGCAGACCTTTTCGCCCGCACTCAACGCCTTCCCACCCCAGGTATCAAAATATGATGTGATAAAACGACATGTGAGCACTCAAATGTTAAGGCGCTGGAAGTTTTGCAAACCAAACACCTAACGATACGGCATTTCGTCAAAAACTAAGAGATACAACGCCATTGCAGGGTGAAACTCAAATTATGATATCTCCAAAATTGCAAACCCAGGCCACGCTCCCATAAAACACAGAACTGAATTGAGAACTGTACTGAATTCTCTGTCTGTCCCTGTACGTTATCCCGTGCGTTTCGTACCTACAGGCGATACAAGTCCGGCTGGGCGCGGCGGAGCGTGCAGCCAGCGCGATGGTGGCCCGCCTGCGCGAGCTGCTGCTGGGTGCCCGCGTCGTATGTCGAGCGCTGCCAGCAGCCGCCGGCGCGGACGCGCAGCACGTCGAACTGTTCGTCCGCACTGGACCGCAGAACATACTCGCCTCCGTCAACAACGCCATACTTATGGAGTACGACTTTCTGCAGCTGTAAGTTCACATACTCTACATTCCCAGGCTGACAACACAGTTTGTATTCATGATATTTGTATTCCCGGGTCTTAATCACGTCATTTTTAACATAATAATATCTGTTTTACCTCAATGTTTCGACTCTGTAGCATTAGCTGTGGTCACAAGAGACTGGAGTAGCGACGGCCATCGTCCTCTTCTCTTGGTGGTCGCCGCCGCTCTAGTCCACAGAAGACTTTTACTCCTCTCTAATCCCATCGTGTGTATATGTCTCAATATATTATTTTTCTTTATGTTAGGTAGGACCAAAGATTTTCAAATACTTACATGTAATTATTTTTTGTGTAGCATGGAAATACCATGGACGTATTATCTGTAATTGTGTAGTAAGAATCACATAATAAAAATAACTTAAGAATAAGAATAATTTATTGAATAAAAACTTTTACAAAAGTTTGAAGTTTGTTTTGTAGTGGCTACCTATATGCTTCGATCATTAAAAAAAACCTACGTCAAATGTGGCTAGTAAAATTTTTCTCTGATGTGGCTACGGATGCCACTTTGGTATGTCATGTGTTATTGTTTTAGATTTTCTTTAGTCTGTCTAGGAGTAAAAATTTTCTCTGGTCTGTCCTGTAATCATGGGTTGCTGAGGAGCAATAACATTTTCATTATATTTTTAAAATTATTTCACGTCATACCGGCCTTATCTTTATCGGGTTGGCGTTCAGCTACGCCTCATATATCATCTATTACCAGGTTCTCATTCCTTTTTGGTGTACTAATGTGTAGTAACTATTGGAACGTGATTGGAACCCATCCCCTGTTCACTTCGACATGATAAATAGTGTGTGACGTGTAGGTGGTCAGTAAGGTCTATTCGTTTAACAGCGGCAAACCAAAGGAAGAGGAGAAGGAGATGACGAACCACGTGGAAGCGCTAAACAAGAAGAAGGAGCGCATCTTTCGGAGCCTGTCATCTGCGGACGACACTCGGCCGCCCGCGGCGTTACCCGCGCCCTCGCTACCGCCCCCGGGCAAGTGCTTCGACGTCTACATCGCCATGGCTGCTAATCCTTGGAACTTTGTTGTAAGTCCAACGAGTTATTACTAGAACCATCACATTGTCGCCATCAGAATGGCGTCGTATTCCATTTAGAAGCATATAGACAGACAGACACGAGTTGTTCCATATTCAAGTCTCCAACGGTTTATTACTAGGTTATCGTGTGATCTTATTTTACACCAACAAAATAAGTTGTAACTTCTTAAAATATTTACAGGTACAGCCCAATAGCAGTAGACACACTCTTCAGACGATGATGGCGAGCCTACAGTCGGAGTGTCCGAAGCTATCGGAAGCTGACGCACCAGTCAACCCAGCCAGCGGCGAACTGTACACTGTTTTCTATGACAAAGATTCTATGTGGTACAGGTAATATATAATATCTACAATCTACAACCATAAATATTGATTTAGGAACATGGATATGGTATAGGGGTTTCTTCTTATGCTCGACACTCTCCACTGGGCGATCATGCAAGCATTTGTTATTTAAATCTTTTGTCTTAAAAATAACGTTTTTATATGTTTGTTATTCAGAGTGACAGTGGCGGGATGCGTGTCTGCAGAGATGGTGTCGGTATACTTCTGTGATTTTGGAGATCTTGCCCTGTTTGCCACCAAAGAGTTGCGGCCGGTGCCGCCAGCGGCACCTCTAGCACGCTCTTTGCCTCCACAAGCTATAAAGGCCCGGCTTTACAGTGAGTATTGTAATCTACTTAAACTGCAGGTAACAAAATTACAGTGACTCTCTAGACTCTGGCTTTTTTGTTATTCGAATCATAAAAGTACCTTTTCCTGATATACCTAAGTAGGTATTCATTACTACAGGGGTAGTGCATAATTGAGTAGATTGTGGTGTAGAACATAACCCAATAACTTACTGAGTTACATGCTACAAATATTAATTATATTTATGTTTTCAGATGTGTGGCCTTTGCATCAAGATTGGACTGTAGAAGACTGTATTAGGTTTCAAGAATTGTGCGTAGAGCAACAGTTTGTTGGTATTTGCATGGAAGTCGGCAAAGATCCATTGAACCCGAGTGAACCGTTGCTCACATTGGACCTCATCGATACAACGACAGACGAGGACATATATCTAAACAAACAATTGTTCACTGAGGGCAGGGCGCGTTTGACGGCATCTTCCTAAACATCCTATTATATTGTAGTTGTGTTTACTTGTGTTATGTTACGAACGAACGGCAGCAACGTGCGACAATTTTGGACTATTATTGTAATTAGGCATGTTTTAAATTGGGGTACGTACGAGGCTCGCGCTTATTGTACGATTAATTAGATGGATTTTTAAGTTTTTTTCTCTCAACAGCTAAAATAATTTTATTTTTATTATATAAGTACATATTTTTATTGCGTGTTTTTTTTAATCTTAAAGTTAATCTGATAGTCGAGTGAATCTGGAATGATTTATGGAAATAACCAACCGTTACCTTATTTTGACGCTAATGAAAATGTTCGTATTTTTTAATACGTAATTATTTCAGCACTATTCAGAGGTTTCCAGTTTTACTGGCAGATTGCTGTAAAGTTAAAAAAACAGTACGCCTTTTTCAGAGATATAACATTCCATTTTTTATTTCTATCAAAATTTACAAGAAAATTGTAAACTTGTTGGGATTATTAATGTAAATATTAAATAGATATAAAGTAAAATTTAATTGAAAATAAGTAAGTTACTACTATTGGATTTTATTTGACTGAAATTTTAATTTGTGCGAGCTATCGATGAAGGGTTTTTTTGTGTTCATTTTGTTGTAGACTTATTAAGAGAATGTTACAGGCTTAGCTTTATGTTCAGAGATAACAGGAACAGGTGCATATTGTACGTCTACCTATAATAACTGTAGCTTGCAAAGTCATTTTATACTAATTACAAAGTAAAAGAAGAAAAAAAAGTATTGTTAGAAATAATTTGTAGATTAGGTCCACCCAGTTTGATTGTAAGATGATGCTTGTTTTGAATTTAGTTTGATATGACATAGTTTAGTTACCTACGTACTATATTAAGACTAGTAAACCAATAATTTAGGTAATAAGTAATAATAGGTTTATCATTTGTCGATACTGACGAATTAAGTTAGCCGTCCGGAAGTTGCAGCGAATGGCGTCGCAGTATCGAAAAAATATACGTGGGCCAATGAGCGTTAGTTATGTCCCATTGAACCTGGGCAATAGACAATCGCTGCAACTTCACATCTTGTTACGTTTCGATTGAATCTAGAATGCTCTATCTAGAGCTGAGTCTGTACCACTCTCTTTGTTGCACTCGGCATTTTTATTTCAAATATACACTGGCCGCCAAAAAAATCGACCCACCTTCCACTAAAAGGAGCCTCATTGCAATACTAACATTAATTTTGCAGATCTCTTCCAGGTCTATTGAATACGATATCTTATTTGAAAATAAATACGAAAGTGATTCGATTTTTTTGGCAGCGAAGTATAGTATAGTTTTGTTGTTATTTA
Source organism: Idaea aversata (assembly GCA_907269075.1). Classification (NCBI taxonomy): domain Eukaryota; kingdom Metazoa; phylum Arthropoda; class Insecta; order Lepidoptera; family Geometridae; genus Idaea; species Idaea aversata. The sequence continues at coordinate 7,968,420 of OU026085.1, forward strand.
TGACATAAGTTTTTTAATTGGACGTAGATCTTGAGAAATACTCTTGTTTATTGTTATAAAGACAACTTTCCTAAACACTATTCCATTGTTTGTATTTATTAATAGCTATAAGATCACTTTTAATCCTTGTATCTGCTAAGTGCCCAGTATAGTCAGCGGCAGATGTAGATCATGTTTTGTACTAATTATTTATTAGAAACGTAAAAAAATAAATAAAAATAAAAAAAACATTACTGTAATGAGGAATTTTCTACAATATAAACTTCAAGAAATTCCTCGTTTATCTATGCAGATTTACATTGTAGTAATACTTAATCATAAATGTTTGTATACTTCTTCATTAAAACTATGCTGTAACACAAACACAAGGAATTAAATCAAGCAGTTGTAGGACAAGTAAGTAAGAGTAATTTATTACTTGCTCTGAAGATGGTATCCTAGCAGTGCCTTCTCTATCCAAACATATTCCTTTGTTTACTTCCTGAAAATGTCTCTAGAGCAATAATACATTTTTAGGTCTGCTGTACACAAACCTATGTGATTTACTTTTTTATTTTTTGTATGTTTTTAATAATTATTAAAAGGAAAAAAAAATTAAGGGGCATGTGTACAGCAAACCTAGGTTAAATGTACAAAAAGATGATAGCTCAGGAAGAAAATAGGGGTATACATACATAGTTGTGTAAAGAAAGCAATACCTGCGTAACCTCTTAAATTGCATAAGTACCTAATTTAATTGTTTGTGTGTACTCTAAGAGATATATTCACGTTTTTATATTATCTGTAGCAGTCTATACAAGTATACCTACATATAATTCCATAGACATTTTTCACATATTAATAGAAATAGATGCAAAATTTTAAAATAAATCTATAGCTTAGGTGTTAACTGTACCCAACTGTCAATGGATTTTATCACTTCTGCAAATACATAATAAAGGAAAAAAATGATCTTGGTTTTTTATTTCTATTTCTCCATTCATATCACATCTAAAGTTATCCTGTAAGTAGTATTATTAGGGCTAATGTAGATGAGCATGATGCACAGAAGCACTACAGCCGAGCCGTCGACGCTCCGCCCCCGTTTGGTACTGTTTGTTATTGCTATCCCAAGTGCAGGACACACTGGGAGTGCAGCCTGCTGGTAACAAATCCTGGCAATTACATATCGCGGTGGGGCGACCGTTCTACCGCTCGCTGCTTGAAATTATACTGGTTATACTGAAGAAATTACGAGTATACTGGTTAAAGAGAAATTACAATTCATACTGTAATTCCCCACAACTTCAGTAATTTTTCGTAGAAATTGCGTTCTTGCTCTAGGGTTCCTTATTGAAATATTTACTTGATTGGTTTTCATACTACTACATGGGCGAATAGCTAGTAAAAATAAGTATAGGTGCTTATAAAATAATTTTCAATATATTTTCTAAACTTAATTCTATTATTTACGAAGGTCATCTGAATTAATTCCATATTTCTTTTTCAATGCATCTATTTCCTCTTGTTTCTTCTCAATATCGATACCCTTGAATGCCTTGTTGGATCTGTAGTACAGGACTACTAGGTACCTATTACATACATTGAATCCGGAAAGATGGTCACAAGCATTCTTTGCATCAAATATGTCTTCGTATACCACAAATGCTGTACCCCTAGTTTCTGGAGTGTTGCCACTGGAAATGAAATTTAATGATTAACAAAATTATAATTCATTTTAAGGTACTTATGGTCCTAGCCATTTATTAGTAACCAGCTGTTATCCAAGGTTTCACCTGCATAAGTCCAGATACCAAGAATACCAGGATATAAAGCACAATTCCTTCTACACACCATGGTTACATTGCCATCAAGCAGTTTCACCATGAAGGGTCCCAAAGAAACTCATATTTATAATATTAAGCTAAGGGTGGTATAGGTACTGGGCAAGCCTACTCCATCTTCAAGACTCTACAGCACCCTGAATGGATGGATTTGAAGTTTACATTAGTATAAATAATTAAGACTAGCTGCGCCCCATGGCTTCACCCGCGTAAGTCCCAATCCCATGGGAATATCAAAATCAAAAGTAGCTTATAGCCTTCTTCGACAAATGGACTATCCAACACAAGAAGCATTTTTCAATTCGAACCAGTAGTTCCTGAGAGTAGTGCGTTCAAAAAGACTCTTCAGCTTTATAATATTAGTTGAGATTAGATGTATGTAAATGTTGGCGCTGGAGCTATCAAACAAAACCCCTCTTTTGCAATAGGTAAAAAATGTACATTTATATAACTTACACCCTTATTTGTCTGATGGCTCCATATTTTCCAAAGATGTCATACATTTCCTCGGCTGATATTTTATATGGTAAATTTCTAATGTATAGTATTCTATTTACTTCTGGAGGGAGGCGTACCTAAAAGAAATTAAATGAAATCTATTAAATTTGTTACACTGATACAGAGGTTATACAAAATAATGATCGGATTTCATTAGATAAAAACAGAGGAGAGTGGAGAGCCAATAGGAAAGAAGGACCCGAAATAGGTACAATCAGCCAACAATAATCCAGACCCACCATATAGCTCCTAGATATTATAATGTTTTCAACTCAAGCAAGATTCTAAAGCCCTGCTTCAATTAAAAGTTTAGTCTTGCAACTCATTACAATAAGTAGTAATAGTACTTAGGTATTAGTCACTTTACTTCAGAGACGATGTAAGTAATAGGCGTAGAACTAAAGGGCTCTAATGTTGCAATCGAAAGGATTGGTACAATGGAAAGGTTGACTTACGTTTGCTCGTCTTTGAAGTGCTAGTGCCATGGTTTTAAACACTTCCCAAAATCAAGAGGTAGATGATGCTTAGTCACAATTAGTAAGTACAACGATTATATTTTCTTTGTAGACACAAGCAAACGTTCTAATTACGTAGGATAAATGAAAAGATTATATTTCTTTTCGCAAAAATTCAGAACCAAACAACACGCTAAGCAATAATGGATAGTATTGCCAGAGCTTCGGATCTAAAAAAGAAACAATTTTTGCCAAAAAAGGTAGAAATCCGTTGGGAAAACTTGATCATTAGGGAAAGGGTTACCATAGAATTAGTTATTTTCCTAATAATCATAATTATATTCTATACATAATAAGAGAACGTATTATTTATTTTGGGAAAACATGTAACATTATGGTATTAAAAAAGTTCAAAAAATGTACGAAATGTACACATATAGTAACACTGAAGATAAATCAGTGTTGCCACCTTGCTGCCTAGAACTTTAGAAATGTAGTGTAGGTATTTGGCAAAATTTAACCTCCTTGCAAAATGGCCAAAAAGCGTTGGCTAATAATGTAGCCAGAAAGTTTGTTACCCAGTCTGTCTGTTTCTTCGGACTGCATTTTTGTATAAGGAACAGTGGAACTGTTAGAAATGTTATTTTTATATAATGGTATGCTTCCATAACGAATTTATTTATGGCAACATTCTCCTCTTCCCTTCCTGTTTGAGCTGTCATGGCATCCACATGTATATTTTTATTGCTCCGTATTTTCTAAGTTTAACGAGATTGTAAAATATCATTCATCGTATATTTAATGGTAAATATACCTGATATGTACCTATATGTGTTGGCTGTTTAATTCGAGTATACCACCTAAACTTTTCCTATGTTCACACACGCAGCGCTCTTCGATCCTAGACTTCTAACAGGTTATTTGGCCCAGTGTATTTGGATTGAAAGAACATAGGAAAGTCATTGGTGTGTTGAACAGAATCAATACTAAAACTCTGAGAAGTAACATTTTGCGAAGTGACATAACCTCAAAAAAAAAACATGTCAATGGACGGCAACGTGGGCGGCGCCGGCGAGGGCCGTGACGCGCCTCTTTCCATCGTTCCCGCTACTTCTACTAGTACTTCAGGTATGAACTTAGCGATTGACAAATTAGAAGGTACATCCAACTACAATTCGTGGAAATTTGTCATGAAAATGATTTTGACCTTGGAAGGTCTTTGGAGCTGCGTGGATGGTACGGGCGTCGAAGTTACGCGCGATCAACGCGCTTTAGCTCGAATTTGCCTAGCAGTAAAGCCAAATTGCTATCAATATGTCAGAGATGTAAATACTTCAAAAAAGGCTTGGGACAAACTATCAACTGTATTTGAAGACAAAGGTTTGTTTCGGCGTGTCTTATTGCTACGGAAACTGCACAGGGTGGAGTTCTCCCGCTGTACTACCATGAGCGACTACATTGAAGAGGTAATGACGCTGGTTCAGCAATTAGCCGATATTGGTAAAGTTATAGAAGATGCCGAGGTTGCTGAATTGCTGCTGAGTAGTCTTCCCAGTGAGTACGACGCTCTGGTGTCCAATTTGGAAACAGCTTGCATGTCGAATAGTTTGTCAAGTGAACTTGTGCGGGCTAGATTGCTACAAGAAGAGTTCAGAAAGAATTCGAATGGCTCCGACAGTGCTTCTGCGTTCGTTTCGAAATTTAAAAAGTGTGATAAAGTCAGTGATAAAGTGATTTGCCATTATTGTAAGCGGCCAGGTCATGTAAGGTCAAAGTGCTACAAGTTGAAGCGTGACAAGAAAAATGACTCCAGTTCAAGTCAGACTTTTATCGCTTCAGCCTTCATGGTGAAAAATAATCATTGGTTTCTTGACTCCGGTTGTTCGGCTCACATGTGTAACGATAGAAGTATAATGTCAAATTTTAAAGACTTTAATGATAGCATATCTATAGCCAATAGTGACAAGTTGCAATGCTGTGGAGTAGGTGATATAGCTATAGACACAGATAGTTCGGTGAGCATGATTAAAAATGTATTATTTGTACCAGATCTTACCGCAAACCTTCTGTCAGTTAGTAGGTTGGTAGACAGGGGCTTTACTGTCAGCTTTGAATCGGGGGGCTGTTTTATATTTGACAATACAAATAAAACTTCTGGCAACCTAGTAGCAACTGCTAGTAAATATAATGGTCTCTACAAGTTAGATAAGATTGTGTGTTTGTCAGGTGAATCTTCGCGAGATGTGCATTCTTCAGTGCTTTTGTGTTCTAGACAAGAGCAGCAGAATGCTAATGTCGCTGTCTCTCCTATACCTGTGGAGGTATGGCATAGAAGGCTCGGCCACTTGAATCTTGAAGGCATGAGGTCTTTAAAGAACAATTTTTCTACCGGTGTTATGTTTCAGGATAATTTGCAGGATCTGAAAGATTGCGTGCCTTGCCTTGAGGGGAAGTTGACTGCTCAACCGTTTCCCAGGGGCACGGCATCGCGTGCCAGCAAGCCGTTGGAACTAGTGCACTCGGATGTATGTGGGCCGATGCAGAAGGACAGCTGGGGTGGCGCGAAGTACCTAGTGACGTACACGGACGATTATACGAGAAAAACGTTTGGATACTTGTTAAGAAGAAAATCTGAGGTAATGTCAAGTTTTCTTACTTTTAAGGCGCTCGTAGAGAAACAACTAGGTTTGCCTATCAAGGTACTACGTTCGGATGGGGGTGGTGAGTATTGTAATGCTGAATTTGCTGCCTATTTAGGAAAACAGGGTATCATTCATCAAAAAACTATCCCGTTTTGCCCTGCTCAAAATGGGGTATCAGAACGTCTCAATAGAATTTTAATGGATAAAGCGAGATGCATGTTACAGTGTGCTGGTCTCTGTAAGCGATATTGGGGAGAAAGTGTCATGACTGCTATATATTTAAAAAATCGCAGCCCCACATCTGCTCTATCAGGACAGACTCCGGAAGGTATGTGGACTGGGTCTCGGCCGGACCTCAGTCACCTCCATGTTTTTGGCTGTATTGCTTACTCGCTTGTGCCTGATCATTACCGACGTAAACTGGACCCAAAGAGCAAGAAGTATGTATTTGTAGGATACAGCGAGAATTCTAAGGGTTTTAGGCTAGCAGACCCCCTTAATCCCAAAAAGGTTATTTTGTCAAGGAACGTAGCATTTTTAGAAAATAAATTTTTAAATGATATTGACATTGGTAATGTCTGTGATAATGAATTAGTTATTTTTGAATGGTCTAATAATGAGAATTTTACTGAATTGAATAATAGTAATACTTCTAGCGATAGTATACTGAATTCTAGTCAAAATGCTGAAGTAGATTATAGTAATAAAAAATTAAATTCTAGTAATAACGTTAGCATAAACTCAGATATTGAAATTGGATTAAATTCAAGTGATAATAATCAAAATTTGTCTGGAATTTCAGGTGCTGATGAGTACTGCACGGGCAGCGAGGCCGAGGTCTCCGACGAGTCTCCGGTGCGGGACGCGCGCGTCGAGCGTGTGACGTCTTCGTACGAGGCATCAGCTGGAGGGGAAGGAGTGAATGACCAACTGCCGCCTGTACTCGACCGTGCGCGCCCGGTTCGTAGTACGCGTTCTAAGCCACCATCCAGGTATGAAGAGTATGAGATGGATTACTCGCTCTTAGCTAATAGTATGTCAATTTCTGAGCCTCAGTCATTTGAGGAAGCCGTGGCTGGCCCTGATAGTAGCCAGTGGCAGGCAGCCATGGAGCAAGAGTATAATTCTTTACTATCTAATAATGTATGGAAAATCGTAGATCGCCCATCAGGCGTTAATGTCGTAAAATGTAAGTGGGTTTATAAAACTAAACACGACGCCTCTGGGAATTTTGATAAACACAAGGCTCGTTTAGTTGCCAGGGGTTTTACTCAGGTTTTTGGAAAGGATTATACAGAAGTTTTCAGTCCAGTAGTGCGACACTCTAGTATGAGAATATTGTTCTCACTTGCTAATAAATTAGATTTAAACATAGATCACCTAGATGTCGCTACTGCATTTTTGAATGGGGACTTAAAAGAAACAATTTATATGGAGCAACCTCCTGGTTTTGATAACGGTGATAAGAGCAAGGTTTGCTTATTGTTGAAGGGAATTTACGGTTTAAAGCAATCCAGTAGAATATGGAACAATAAAGTTCATGAGTTGCTTTCTTGTAATGGTTTCCGTCAAGCGAAAAGTGAACCTTGTGTCTATGTCAAGAAGTCACAAAATGATTTTGTTATAATAGCCTTGTATGTCGATGACTTCTACATATTTTACAGTAAAGGTAGTAATAGCTTTAAGGAGTTATTGGATATTTTGAAAAATAATTTTAATGTCAAGAATTTGGGCACTCTAAAAAGCTGTTTAGGTATAAATGTAACACGTGATAGGTCTAAAGGAATTTTAAAGTTAGACCAGTCTGAGTATATAAGGAAATTGCTCATTAAGTTTGGTATGCAAAATTGTAAGGCCGTGTGCACACCCATGTTGCCAAATAGTAAATTTGTTAGACCTGAAAAATGTTTAGATGATGATACTTATAAATATAGGCAATTAATGGGATCTTTAATGTATCTATGTGTATGCACAAGGCCAGACATTGCTTTTGCCTGCAGCCAATTATGTCAATTTAATAATGGTTTTGATCAAACTCATTGGTTGGCAGCTAAACGTATACTTCGGTATCTAGCAGGGACAATTGGTTATGGTTTGTTATTCACAAAAATAGACAATTGTATTTTAAATGCATTTGCCGATGCCGATTGGGCTAACGACCAATTAGATAGAAAATCATATACTGGTTTTATTATTAAATTAGGCAATGACACTATCCATTGGGAATCTAGGAAACAACGCTGCATAGCGCTTTCGAGCTGTGAGGCAGAATTTTTATCAATGTCAGATGTATGTAAAGATATATGTTTTATTAAGAATTTTATGTCAGAACTTTCGGTTGAAAATTTATCTATAAATTTGTATAATGATAACCAAAGTGCCCAAAGATTATTACAAGTAAATGAATATTGTCACAAAAGAACTAAACATATAGACCTCCGCTACCATTATGTTAAAGACTTGGTTAAGTGTAATGCTGTTAATGTAAAGTACTTGCCTACAGATGAAATGATAGCGGATATGTGTACAAAAGCTTTAGGTTCAGTTAAACATAAAAAGTTTGTAAAATTATGTAATATTGACATAGTGTAGCTTGCTGTACATATTGTCATAGTACTGAGCATATTTGGTGTGCATGTAATTGTCATACGAATGCTATTGTAATGTGTTACTCTTGTGCATGTTAATGTGATAATAATATGTGTAACGTTATTGTAAGCATAAGGGGAAGTGTTAGAAATGTTATTTTTATATAATGGTATGCTTCCATAACGAATTTATTTATGGCAACATTCTCCTCTTCCCTTCCTGTTTGAGCTGTCATGGCATCCACATGTATATTTTTATTGCTCCGTATTTTCTAAGTTTAACGAGATTGTAAAATATCATTCATCGTATATTTAATGGTAAATATACCTGATATGTACCTATATGTGTTGGCTGTTTAATTCGAGTATACCACCTAAACTTTTCCTATGTTCACACACGCAGCGCTCTTCGATCCTAGACTTCTAACAGGAACAGTACTTCAATCTTAACAGGCAGTTTATTTATAAAACGTAGGTAGTGAGTATATATTCTCTTTTATTTTAATAATTTCTTTGTTTGAAACAGTAGGTAAGCATACCTAGTAGTATCTAAGAGTTGTAGTGGACAGTTTTGTTCTATCTATCAATAGCCCTATGTGCCATGGAGGTAGAAACAAATAAGTGCCTACCTGTTAGCATGTCTAAAAAATTAGATGTAGGTACCGAACGAAAACAAACAACAGTTAAGTTGGATCATTTTATTTTTGAGAATCATCGGAGATAGAAAAACGTCGCCTTGAACGTTGTTTATGCAAAATTATAGCGCTCATAAATAGCAGTAGAAGCAGAACAACAGCAACTCCACACATTGCAAACACCCCTCCTCGTAGTCTTCCACCATCTGCAAAAGTAATAAAGGCATCTCAGGTTGGGTAGCTTTTTTTTAATTTTTTCCGATATTCAACTATTTTTGTAGGTGATTTTTTCGACAGAAACTATTTTTGTGGAAAATAATAAATTATGTGCCTCTTAGGTAGGTAGGTAGGTACTACATATTAAAGTTTTGTGACCTGATTTTGTATTTTACGCTGTTTGTTTCCAAGGATTGATCTCTATCAGTAAGACTATCGATTGGTATAAAAATATAGAATGAACATTTTATTGTTAAATCAACAGGTTCGATTTCTAGATGGTGGTGGTGGTTATTTTTCGATTTTTTCGTGGTACCTAATGATTTTTTCAAAAATCTTATGATGCAGTTTTAGTTTTTGTCAAAATCGGGCACGCAACTCCTTTCAGCATTTTTCGTTTTCTCTTATAGTTTAGTTAGGATATAGCCCCGAAACCCACATAAAAAAATCACCCTTCTTAGTTAACTTACTTCTTTCCAAAGTAGCAAATTGTTCCGATTGTTCTATAGAGTTAAAGGCATTAGATAACTCAGGCAGATAGTGGAGCCAGAACTGGACATCTCTGCTGGCAGCATTTTCTTTGAGCTCATTTGGTTCTCGGTCGGTTATTTCATAAATATGAGCATCGCCTGCTTTGTAAGGCTGCCATTTTCGTTCATCGTCAGGATATCTAAATAATAAAGGAATTTATTATTTGGATGGTGTTTCGATGACGATAGGCCGTGGTGTAGATATACTTTCCGAAACTTACCCATATTTTACGAAGTTAATTAAATACCGTCGGAAAATAGATGAATGTCGTCTTTCAATATTCGAAGCTGGACGACGAGCAATTTGTGGCATTAGGGCTTCACAAAATAATGATATTAAATCTGATCCATGTGCTGCACCTAAAAATTTTAAAGTAGATAGATGAAAGTAATCAGTAGTGGTAGGTACATAATAAACTACAAATAGTCGTTAGGATAAAGTGTACCATAATTGCCTTACCGGTAAAATTCATTTTCCTCCCGTTAGTGTCAACAGCACCTGGGATAGAGTATCTGTAAACGTAGAGGCGAGAAACGCGCCTGGCGAGCCGAGCCGCCAGCAGCGCGCTACCCGTGCTCCACCGAGCTGAACTCTCTATCCTCGCCAAGTATTCGATTAAATCATGGACGTTATCATTCGTCCTCGGTGATTCGTTCCAGTATTCCCATGTCACCGCTCGGACTAACTGGAAATAAACAAGTTGAGAAGAGAGATACCTATTAGTGACATTTGGTACAAACTTCGTAGTGTAGTACCCTATCTATCTACTTATAATGGTATTAAAAAACTTGTGGCTATTGTTGTCACCGAAATGGTAGCTAACGAAACGGCAATAATTATTATAATAATGGGTAGGTATAGGTACTAGGTACTGATAAAAACATTCAAAAATAAATAATAATAGGTAATACTCAACCATTGGCAATAGTTCCGGTCGATGGCGCTGAGAGAACAACATTATTAGATTCGGAATCACCACCTTGTTGATGTAGTCAGACATATCTGAAGTATTCATTTTTAGGAACTCTTTGAAAGTTTCATCTGCAAGTAAAATATAATCAGCTTATAGGTTCCTTCCCACACATACACACCTGATAAAGTACGCACTAATAATAATTTATCTCAGCTTTTCAAATGTGCCGGACAGGTGTGAAGGATCTGCGCAAACAGGCCATCGACCATAGCCACCGGTGGCTAGCCACTAGCAGTTTTCCACCACCGACCAATGTATGAAAAATCGTGGGAACTGTTAGTGGCTGGTCATCGGCACCGGTGGCTGTGGTTGGTGGCCCGTTTGCGCAGAGCCTAATAGGTATTATTGTAAGACCATGTATAGGTACCACCAACCTTGACTATATTTTCACTTGATACACCTATTTATCGTACATACCGTTGTAGTTCAATGCTTCAAGGTCAGTAGTTCCTAAAAGTATGTCGAATTGCATTGTATGTTTTGTACTTGACAGTGCTGTAAACAGCGATGTTGGTAAATATTGTTCCGACTCTGGTAAATAATTTTCTGGTACTGGTTGCAAAATATTACTCCAATTTGATTTCTAAAATAAATAAGTACAAAAGTCGTTCGAATGCTTTTTCCAACAAAAAAACAAACACTTAAGAGAAAAGCTTACCAAAAACGCAGAAAGGGGACGTGATCGTAAGCAATGTATAACCTCCTGTACATCTATATTTGTACATCCTAATGAAAATGCAATTTCCCGCGAAGCATTTTGTAATAAATCAAGTTCTACAACTCTTTTCTCACTGATTAATTTCCAAATATCACGAGGCGACATTATTATCACTTTCTGAAATAAGCCTGATAACAAAAAATACCTACATCAGTCTATAAGTTTTGTATAAACCATGAAAAAGATGGCTTCAAACCAATTCTTACCATAGGATCGTGGAGACGCAATATGATAAAGCACACTATCAGCGCCAGCAGAATGCCCAAGTAACGTAATTGTGGTAGGATCACCACCAAAAGCACTAATGTTGTCGCGTACCCAGAGAAATGCTAAATACTGATCAAGTAAGGCAAGATTTCCACGCGCCGTTAATGTTCCTAAGTTTAAAAATCCCAGAAGGTGAAGCCGATATCCAACAGTTACAACAACTATGCCTTCAGCTGCTAGATCTTGACAGGGTAACGACACTCCTGCCTCACTCCAAGATTCACTGTACAATATCACAACAACTGGTAGTGCTTTTCCAGTATTCATAATCTGAAAGGGAAAGTAACCTTGGTATGTCTACTTCTTTTTATGTTGGGCCGAAATTATTTGAATTGTGTTGTCACTTTGCTTATCAATTCTTACCCTTGGAGTCCAAATGTTCAAGAACAAACAATCTTCATTGAAGTTTGATTGAGAATGGTTACCCGGTTCAGGACACCGTGGAGGAGGACGATAAGCATACAATACGTTTTTCCATCCAGTGTGACGTTCCGGAGCCTATCAGTGGAAGGTCGAAACAAGGGGATAATTGATGAATATTTAGAAAAACATGACTGTTTATGCTCATCTTGATGACTATTTATCTCAACTGTTTTATGTAACGATAGCATAGATAAACATCTAGGAAAGAAAACTTACTGAAAATCTAAATCTTCCCGTGGGAGGTGTTGCGTACGGAATTCCATAGAATATTTCAATTGGATCCAATGATTTTTCCATGTAAACTTTTGTCTGTAAGAATATGAATAGGTACCGATAGAATCAGATTTAGTTCTCAGTCAGTTTTTAAATTTAACGTTAAAATTTATTGTAAGTAGATCAAGCTATAATATAAACTTACTCCAACAATCCTCCCTTGAGGTAAATTTACCACCGGATCTTGAGCAATACATGACATATGGCACGATAAAATAAAAATCACCAGTGAAAAGTTTTTGAACCTCATTGTAGCGTAAACAAACAGTGATATTAAATGAAAACATTCCACAAAAGCCGGTTTATTGGTTTTAGGTGTAAGTAAGTAGGTACAGATTAATTGAAACATCAATTCTGAATAAATTCAGTTTTGAAAATGTTCCACGCTAGTATCCAGGAGCCATAGATTTGTGATACTGACGAGTGATGTTTTGCCACTCTGTATGGCATGGCACATTAAGATCAACACAGCGATATTTAGATAGCACAATGATTGTGCTGCAATCCATGACGGGGGCACCGTAACGATGACTGACTGCCATTGTTCTTAATTCACCAACTAGTTGCCTATCTATCCATTCTGTGACAATATGTGTCATACTAACACTACATGTTTCAGCCAAAACAATATGGGATTTTTACATAATGTTTAATAAAAATGTTACGATTGGATTATATATAAACAAGCTATTCACAAACGCACAAAATGTAAACAGAGTCAGTATAAGTAGCTAAGAATAAAAACAATTTAGAAACGAACTAAAATAAAATTATACCTAGATTGTTAGGTATTTCACAAATTCAGGATACATACATAATAATATACACAAAATAATCTGGTAAAAATAAAAGCTAAACTTTTACGGTACTATAAGCAATGTCTAGTTTTTTCATTAGTATTTTATAATAGTGATTTATCGGTTGATTATTGGCAAAACCGATAGTCGCAAGCATCAGACCATAACCCAGTAGAATAGACAGGAGTTTGTGTTTTGCGAGCCATTGTCGGAATCCTCCAGCTGAAACATTTTGAAATAAGTATTTTGTTTCTTAAAGGCACCTATCTATTTAGCATCATGCAGATGTAGCTAATAAAGTACAAAATATTCGTACCATTTCTATTCATGCTAGCAGTAGGGAATCTCAGAGATGCCGGTTGCTTTGCGTAAACAAGCATGTAACGAATTCTAACTAAATCACAATTGGTCACAATATACTGTGTCAAGGGACTCTCTAGCGCGTGGCATTCAATTTTCTTTTTTTCTTCATCGTATATCCCGTCACCTGTTAACGAAATTCATGTGTAGGTACATTTCTTGAAATAAACAAGTCCATAATAATATCATTGATATCCTTTCATACAAAAGTACTAGACGGCTATTTACCTTCTAGTGAATATAACTAACACAGTTAGTTGAGCAAAAGTAACTTCGTTTAATAGACGTGTAAATCAGGCACATACCTTCACTAGAAACTGGCTTCTGATAGTTTATGCCTTCAGGAGCATCAATGACTTCGCACATTGCTACGCATGATAGATGACCCCCTATGCAACTGGCTCCCCAGCCAAACCCACCGTGACTGTACGGTAAGCTCACATTTAATTCAGGTGATAGATAAACACCGTTTCCTAGTAAAGTGTTCTAAAAAAGAAATTAAACCAAAACATAATTTAAGTAGGTACAAGACCAACGCAGGTACCTAATTGTTTATTTTTCTAAAAAAAATTAATATTGATTCCCGTGACTTGGTACTTTTGGATTTTAAATTAAAGATAGAACTTACTGCTTACTGACAATCAAATCAAGGTATTATTTTAAATGTCGGAAAATAAGGATGCAGAAATTATAGATGTCGGAAAATAATATAAAACGCAACGGAGAACTACTAACCTTATTTAAATGCTGTTGCAATCCGAAATTTAAAATCGTGTAGAAGTTCTCTAAACGATTTCCGTGAAAAGCAAAGAAAACGTTATGATTTTTAGACAACTCTTTCCATTTGGTTTCCGCATTAGATTTGTGTGAGCCAACTACTTGAAATATGTATTGTGGCTTTTGGGCCGGTTGGGAAGAATGAGAATATGATAGGATTGTTTCATGCTAAAATAAGTAAGACAAAATCTTAATAAACAAATGAATTAGGAACCTTACTAATCTTAGCTAGAATACATTTTGAAAAACTAAAAACATTAAAGTTTCCGAATAACGGAAAATTACCGCTTCTATTGGTACTGTCTTCAACATTGGCTCTTTTAGTCGCACAAGTACGTAAAATAACAAGTCTATAATGTCGCTAATATTTGGCAAATTATCTAGATTATCCAGTTGTTGTAAAACCAGGTCTAGGGCAGGGACGTCTGTTATTACGCTAAGCTGAAAAAAAGAATAGTCAGGAATTTAAATCGGACCTAGATAAATTAATTCAGTTGGTAATTCAATCATACGCAGCAGGGTAGGTAGGTAAATTATATTCTACGATAGGTATCTAAGTAAATAAATGAAAAATTACTAATTCGTCCATATCTTTTACTCCACATTTCATAAAAGCAGGTGGATATGGTCTTAAACAACTTTCATATCTGAAGCTGAATGCTGCAGCGACGAATAAACTCCATTTGATATCAGCCGCCTTAAAATCTTTTTCCAGTACAAGCCTAAAAAATTATAAAAGTCAGTACGTATATCTACTTGCAGCTTTATTTTGTCTAGTTTAGAGTTAAATTCAAAGTTAATATTCAGTGGTTATGAAAGCCGGCCTTCTTTATAAGAGATGGGAAAATTAAGTAGGTAGGTAAGTACCTAGCTATAAATACTAGCTTCCTAGCTGAATAAAGAAACACCCTGTTCACAAGGTATACCTGGGCAAAAATTACCTCAAATGGACTGCTTTTTTCTCCAGAGAGTCTAATTTGGCTTGATTTACATCAGATAGTGTTTCTGATGTTGAAGCCAAGTTACAGTTCGTAGCTGTATCAGATAATACCTCTGGTTCACCGTCCATGATTTGTTTCAGTTTCAGTTTTTATTTTCTGATTCAAAAATTATCATAATTTAGGGATTCTATCAAAATAATGATGACATTATGACAATCACATTATAAAAAAAAACAATTGACGAGTGATATTATCTCGCCAGCCATGGACCACGGCCTACTTTATATTTTTAACCGACTGCAAAAAAAGGAGGAGGTTCACAATTCGTGTGATGTTTTTACATGGGCCTTCAGGGCTATGATCCTAAACTATAATAAAATGCTGAAAGAAGTTGCGAGCCCGAGTCGGAGGAACAAACAGTAGTGCCCGATTTTAACAAAAACTAAAACTACTTAATCAGATTTTTAAAAAGTCATTTAGTAGGTAGATGTTTAGTACCTATGTAGGTACCTTTTTCTTCCATGGGACATCATAGCCACTGATTCCCATAATATCAGTCTATGCTAGTACCTAGTACACCTTTAGTACGCAGGAGGGCAGTGGACATAGTAGAATCAATTTATGAATTTAAAAATAATGGAAGACCTAGAAGAAGATTTCACCCACTCAACCTCTTTTTATGAAATCGGCTAAAATTAGAACCAAGAATTTCTAAAAAACTGGCAACTGGAAATTGGTTTCTCAATGGTGGCATATAAACTAACAGCCAATCACATCGCGTGCTGGCATGTTGGCTTCTGTCAGTCATATGTTTGACAGAACGTCGTAAAATCTAAAAATGGCGTATTGTATTGTGTTGAGGAGCTGTAAACACGTCTAGTGCTTTGTCGTTCTATGAAAATCATTGGGAGTTTTCTGAATATTAATATAATTTTAGTTAGTGATAACTTAAAGTGAACTAATGAGGTTATTGACTGATGTCTGCCGTAGCACCCACCATCCCCGGTTAGTATTTCTCTGCCTACTTGAAAAGAGTTGTATTATTTCGTTCCAAAGTAGTTTGTTTATCTCTATCCGAGGATTTATGTTGTATTTTCCTTTTAGAACCAATTATTTATCTATTTACTATATTTCTTGAATAAATGAACTTCATTTATAAGAAGTTTTTGTTCGACCTATTTTCTCACGACATTGCCCCGCGTGACGCGTTGTTAGTAATTATTCAAAGGAACGTAGATTCAGCAAATATTTAGCTGATTGTGCATTGTATTTATAACACTGGTTTTTCTGTTGGGAATGTTATAGAGAAAGTTATTACTGAATTCATGATCCACGTTTTACATACAATAGTACCTACTTACTAGTACATACATAATAATTTATGTAAGTACAAGTCTTTTTGCTTGTCTACCTGCCTTCGCATGTTCTTAGATAGGTTAGAAACCGATGCAGGATTAAATGACTCTAATATTATATCAATAGGAATAAAGTATGTTGAAACAAATAGATAAGGATGCCGCTAATGCGTTTGTGCAGTACTTTCAATCTGTTTTTCTAGAGGATGACCCGCTTCTATCACCTGAATGTATAGACCGAGAAATTAGTTAGCATAACTAAGCATTTATTTCTCAGCACAATAAGCTCTTAGCATTAACATACAATCATTTTAAATACTATAAATGGAATAAACATGACATCTTTTTCTTTTAGGGGCTGACCCTACAAAGGATATACAAAAACGCCGTGCTGGCAGTGTTGGGTAAGAAAACTATTGCAATATCTTATTAGTTTACTAGCTATACTGTGAATTTACAAGTAGTCTTATGTTCATTTTTTAAAATCCTTCTGACATAAGAAACCACTGCAAAATATTGTCTAGACCAAGCTGATGGAGCTGTAAATCAGTAAATAACCTGTCTTTGTATTTAAAGAGATATGCATATCTATTAGAGTGTACCTATTTATCCTACTAATATTATAAATATGAAAGTATGCGTGTGTGTTTGTTTGTTAATCCTTCACGCTTAAACTATAGGACTGATTGCAATGAAACACGGTATGTAAAGCAGGAACGGGACTTACGCGGGTGAAACCGCACGGCGCAGCTAGTCAACTTATATTTGGAATAATAAAATTAAAGTATTTCACAATGAAATCACTACATAGTATAAAATAAAGTCGCTTTCTCTGTCCCTATTTCCCTTTGTATGCTTAAATCTTTAAAAACTACGCAACGGATTTTGATGCGGTTTTTTTTAATAGATAGAGTGATTCAAGAGGAAGGTTTATATGTATAATACATGCATAATACAGCCGTGCGAAGCCGGAGCGGGTCGCTAGTAATTATTAAGTGAATGAGAATGGTATGTTACAAAGCCTAATTTTGTAATAAAGTTAATCATAGGATCGTTTTATAGGTATTGGAATAAAAGTATCCACCACAATTTGAACTAATAAACAGGTAATTCTAATAATAGGGATTTATTTACCATTCAAGTGACTGACAAAACATATTCGCATTTCAATATTCTAGATCCAACTAAATATAACTTACTAAAATTGTACTTTATTGTTTCACTCAACAACCCAAAGTTTATTTGTCGCACTTGCAGTATGGGTCATAAGTAAATGATCAGTTTGCTACAATAATACTATCACCAAGTTTTGAAGTTATGACCTTCTTCTAATAGATGTTACACACAAACTTGAATACTTGAATTAAAAGTAATCAGTGTGATTATTATTTTCAACATGTTAACTACGTCTTTAGTTGGCCGAGCGGAATAAGCCGCCACCCACTACACCAACCGACTTGGGTTCGATCCACAGGTTACGTTGTTATAATGTTCAAATAGTGCTGCACAGGATTGTAAATGTTACGGTGGGCAGAGACTTTTGACCGTGGATTGTACACATCAATGTCTTTTCTCTAGGTCCGATGAAGACGACGCAAGTGGCGGAAAATACACAAGGATGGAGGAGGACAATATTCAAGACAAGGAGAGATTTGCTAGGTAAATAACAATAGTTTGCTGAGCTAAAATAGGTACCTTAACAGGGTAGGGTAACATGCACATGCATTATGTTTCTTTTAACACAGTTTCTAATAGTAGACTTTCAACACATTTGTTTACGTTAAATAGACACGAGGGATGAAGAATTTCGTCATTCATACGAAAATAATTCTTTTGGGAATGTCTGTGTAATGTATGTATGGTAAATTGTTAGATCTCTGGGGAAGCGATTTTAACAAAACATTATAATTTTTGATAATGACAACAAAAAGAAAACAAAAGTAAATCTAAGAGCCCCAAAATTACTTTTGGAATTAAGTAAACATTGTTTTATCTATTGAATAATCTATTGAATAAAACAATGTTTGTTGCCAAGTTTATCCGTTTTGGTAAACATTTTATTTTGGGCTTAGAGTTGGTTGGGCTTTGTTTTTTTTTAGCTAATGAGAATAAATCTCCCTCAATCAAAATCGGCGGTTATTTTTGAGATATCCTGGTTTGTAAACTATAGCACTTTGCAAACGCAAGAGCTAACGTAAAAATATATAATAATAATATTTTTGTAAGTTTTAATTTTTTCCTTTATTTTCATTGAATATTGCGGTTATTTAATGACAGAGTAGTTAGATTAGTGATGCACTCGATGTGCTAAGAAGAACACCTGATATTTAGTATAGCTAGTTATCCAAAATCCGATGATAAAAGTAAAAGGAGGTTAAGGCTTTATCGTAAATTCCCAGCATTCAATCATAATTGTCTACTTTACTTAATTGACTAATTTATTCATTGATTCTATTATGGAACGTACATTACTTTTTATAGCTTTCTCATAACTACGCCGTGTACCTGCCGTGTGATGATTGAAAACGTGGCTTATCTCAAAGTACAGGATCATTTTTCTTAAAAAATAGCTAAATTGTAATTGTATCATTTCGTATAATAGCTAATTATACTAACAGTAGACTAACAAGGAGATTGTTTGACGCAAGAAATAATATAAGTAGGTACGTTCTTTAGCAGTTGTCGATTCGATGCTTGTCCTGTAATCTACTATGGTATACGTATGGTAAATGTACTGAATAATTTTCAGCCGTGAAAACCATTGTGAGATCGAGCGTCGCAGAAGAAACAAGATGACGGCATATATTACGGAACTATCTGACATGGTTCCAACATGTTCCGCGCTGGCGCGAAAACCCGACAAGCTCACCATACTACGTATGGCTGTAGCCCACATGAAGGCCTTGAGAGGCAAGTATCTAAGTTAATTATCAAATTTGTATGAAATATTGGGCGTTTACGCGAATCAACGACCAACGGTTATAATGAATATTATTTATAGGTACCGGTAATACCTCGACCGATGGCACGTACAAGCCGTCCTTCCTGACAGATCAAGAACTGAAGCATCTCATCCTAGAGGCTGCTGATGGGTTCTTGTTTGTAGTCAGCTGCGACACGGGTCGTGTCATTTATGTTAGCGACAGCATAGCACCAGTACTTAATTATTCACAGGTAATATATAGGAGGAATATATTATTAGCGCAGTTCTGCAAAGTTTTATGTGCGCCGGATGGTATATTTCTAAGTCTTATTTCAGGGTGAATGGTATTCGTCATGTCTTTACGATCAAGTGCATCCGGACGACGTAGAAAAAGTTCGCGAGCAACTAAGTACACAGGAACCACAGAATACTGGCCGTATTTTGGATCTGAAGACCGGCACTGTAAAAAAAGAGGGTCATCAATGTAAGTAATATTATTACAAAAGCTAGGATTATTTGTGATATTCAATATAATCTGGTTACGATTTTATTCGGAAGTCCTGATCCCTTGAAAAACGAAATAACAAGTAGTCTCATCAAAAATGTAGTTCGAAATATGACTTGCCTTAAATAAACGTAACATTATTCGTTATATTATTATGGTATGCGCCAGATTAATTGGCTTCACTACATAGTATAAAATAAAGTCGCTTTCTCTGTCCCTATTTCCCTTTGTACGCTTAAATCTTTAAAACTACGCAACGGATTTTGATGCGGTTTTTTTAATAGATAGAGTGATTCAAGAGGAAGGTTTATATGTATAATACATGCATAAAATAGCCGTGCGAAGCCGGGACGGGTCGCTAGTAAAATATATTTGAATTCAGTAATTATTCAATGAGAATTCTGTTACTTTGACTTTAGCATCAATGCGGCAAGTGATGGGGTCTCGTCGTGGGTTCATCTGCCGCATGCGCGTGGGCGGGTCGGCGGAGGGCGCGCACCTCGGGCGGCTGCGCGCGCGCAACTCGCTCGGACCCTCGCATGACGGACACAACTACGCGGTCGTACACTGCACTGGGTACATTAAGAATTGGCCACCGACAGGTAGCGTAAATATGTTCCTATACATACTATAATTGTTTTTTTTTAACAATTGTAACCTGCTGTTTTTCTTACAGGATTTCTATCCTGTAAGAATAGGTATCCAGAAATCCCTTCTTAATAGTGACTTTTTAATGGTATAATTCAAAATATTTTCCTCAAATCCAGCTGTCCCTTGATCGTCAATCGGATAATCAATCGCTTCTTTCTCTAATTAGTAAATACATCTACTATGTTTATTAGTATAAGTACCAAATCCAAAGTTTGAACTATCGACAAATGACATCTAAGATGTTCGAGTTCGCTTTGAGAGCATGAAATTATTTATGCCGGGACATTAGATCTGTTTCCAGGTATGCAGATGGATCGGCCGGTGGACGACGAGCTTCATGCGTCACACTGTTGTTTGGTCGCTATCGGTCGGTTACAGGTATGTACTTGAACAAGGGTTACCCTATGGTTGGATAAAATGTTGTTTACAAGTTATTCAAGAATTCTACCTTAGAATGGTAATAATATTCCGAATTTCATCAAAATACTTCTTTGCACACTTACAAGCTTCGAATTAGTAACATTATTAGGATTTCCTCTCTCTAAGATTAGTACGATTCCCTTTCTCACACAATTCATTATTTCTTCATAATATTATTTACTTAGACAATTATTCTTCCCTTTTTTATTTGTAAAAGAATCATCAAAATCGATAAAAGAATCATTAAAATCGGTTCAGTAATTCCGAAGATTACCCCCCCACACTTTATAATATTATAATACGGGTCACGAATATGCGTTAAGAAAAACCGTAAAAGAAAGAGAGAATGAAGGAGACCAATATTTTTATTAAAACTAGACTTAGTCCATACATATTTTACAGATTTAAGTTAAAATCATGTTTATTTGCAGTAAATCTAGTGTGTATGTTACATTGTATGGGTGGGTGTGTGTGTGTCTGTGTAAAGGTGACGTCGACACCGAACGCGTCGGAGGCGTCGCTGTGCGGCGGCGGCGCGGAGTTCGTGTCGAGACACAGCGCTGACGGACGGTTCACGTTCGCGGACCAGCGCGCCACGCAGGTCGTCGGGTACGCGCCCGCCGATCTACTCGGGAAACTCTGCTACGAGTTCTACCATCCGGAGGACCAGCAACACATGAGGGATAACTTCGACCAAGGTACTCCATCTATCACTCTATCTGGGCCCGGTGCTATGACTGTAATATAATTATTTATTTAATTTTAGCCTATTCTGTCCCATTGCAGGGCAAAGGCGTCCCTCCCTTCCTTCCACTGTTCCCTGTCTAGTGCCAACTGGGTCCAGTCCCTATGATGTGAGTCCAACTCGATGGACTCGCATCGTAATATCATTCATTCTTCTAATTATGAAACTTTGTTACAGTTGTGAAACTGAAAGGCCAGTTAATTTCACTAATGTACCGGTTTCGTACAAAGAGCAGAGAATGGATATGGTTACGGACTTCCGCCTTCGCCTTCTTAAACCCATACAACGACGACGTAGAATATATTGTATGCACAAACACTCTGGCAAAGTAAGTCAATTAACATTATATTTCAACCAAGTCCTAGTCCACCACACTTGTAAATATTCAATTGTAATTCCATTGAAAATGTACAAAGAAGAACCCATTTTCTTAGGACCCCTTTTTTGTGCTATGCTAGTGCCTCGAAGTTGTAGCGAATGACGTAGCAAAAAATAGCCATAAATGTGTAATTGTGTATTGTGCTTAGTCGTTCGCTGGGCAGCGCGGGTGGCGAGCCTGCACCTGAGGAGAACTACGACTACCACCTGCGGCATCGCGACGTGTACCAAGCACCGCCGCCGCTGCACCATCAGCACCACGCTCCGACAGGTAACATGTTCTTATAAAATAAAGCCACGTCTAAAAATTAAAGTAATAAAATAAAATTCGACCGAGGAGTTTATGTAATTTTCCTTAATCTTATAATCTTACCATGATTTGTGTGTTTATGTAGCTGGTGGGCCAGTGGGCGGGACTGTAGGAGCGCGGTCACCGGGTGGCGGTGCCGGCGGCGGGGCACCGGGCGGCGGCGTGGCGCCGGCGTACGCCGCGCACTACGCGCCCGAGTACTCGCCTCATCGTCCGCCCACAGACACCCCGCCGCACACCACCTGGACTACGCTGCGTCCGGTCAGTATACTTTATTTTGTAACAAACGGCCATTGGTATAAAATTATATAATTTGAAAACTAAGCATTTACTTACTCGTTACTTGTTACAGAGCGGTGGTCCAGGTGCGGGTGGCGAGAGCTACGCGTACAGCGGCGAGGGCGGCGGCGCAGGCGGCGGCGGTGGGGCAGACGCAGCGGGAAGCCCTGCACGCTCTCCCCCCGCGCCGCCCTACCTCCCGCCCGCCGCGCACTACCACCACAACCACCATCCGCATCCCACGCATGGTATTACCACACTAGCTTCTTTACTTATTTTAGACACAACAATCTAGTCTAATTTAAAAAATATAGTCAAGAGTTTGACTACTTTCATAGCGAGGATGCGTTCTAAGATGTGTCACGTTTATCTAGAAGACACAAATTCACTTCTGTCTTGAAGACCCAACAATAATTGTACATGTCTGTCTCACAGATATTGATGAAAGTTAACTTGGTGCGATATTCACCAATCACTACAATAAGCATTATAGGAAATATAGTTTAAATGCCATATTTATATGTAGGTACATAATATAGATAATATTTCTTTTAGTTGATAGTGATTACCTGTTGTTGTGTTACTGACGGTGCAGGTATGTGGTCGTGGGGAGCGGGCGGTGTGGCCGGCGTGGCGGCCGTGCCGGCTCCGCACGCTGGCGAGGCGCCGCACGCGCCGCATGAACTCTCCGACATGCTGCAGATACTTGACCAGAGCGGTACCGCCACCTTCGAAGACCTCAACATTAATATGTTCAACTCGAACTTTGAATAACGACCTACCCAGCACCCAGCACGCTCGAGTGAGTGCTGAACACTGTGCTCCGAGTTCCATTATAGACAGCGCAGTGGCTCAAATACGTACTACGGCCAGATTAGATTGTACGCACATATCTGCATACCGGTTAAACCCTTGGCGCTCAGCATCAAGTAGTACACTGTACAATGGTATAATCAAATCTGGTCGCAATATGTTGTTGACATTCTGTAGCATTCATGTGCCCCGAGGAGTAGCGGAGTGTGCGCCGAACGCCTTCACCGTGCTCCGGGTCTCCAGGTGCTCAATATACCTATGTCTCGAATCTGCATATCTCGTTCATTTCCAAACCAAAACGGCTCTGAATAACATTTTATTTTGATATTTTTATTATTGAAAGTAATATGAATTCAGAGAAACTGATATATTTAGTGTTTTGTACAAATATATCTGGAATGTAAGCTTACATTATGTCATTTAAATCAGACAAAGATCATATTTATGAAAGAATTTATTTGCTATTTTAGCTCTGGCAAATAAAGTGCATAAATCGTATATAATTATTAATTTTATTTAGAATCATAGAGATAAAATACCTATACGAAAATAGAGAGTACATCAGAGCAGTTTTATTAGAAGAAAATATATCCAGTTACTTGAATGAAATACTAGAATTTGCCGTAATTAAAAATGAGAAATTTATGGCCATGTAAATTGTTAATGAATTTAAAATGCTCCGTTGTACTCTCTGATGACTTGCTGAGAGTACACAAAAATAAATGATATTCAATGAGTACACACATAGACCAGGGCCGAAGCCTAAGTATTCACCAAATTTCGTAGAAAAAAAAACATTTTTGAAAAAGATAAAAATAAAAAACCAAAAACTGGGTTATTTGAATTTTTCACCTAAATTTTGAGGTTATGTGAAAAAATTGTGAATACAAAAGTTGTAGATCTTTTTATTACCTACAACTTTGCCATTCAACTTTTTTCCATAGGACTTGTAGTTTTGCCGGAAATCAAGATAAACCATTTTTTACCCTTAAACCCCCCCCCCCTTCCACTTCCCGAACTCGGATCGACCGTAATTTATTTTTCCTTTCATTTTTATCATATTCCCCTCCTTTTCTAATGGGTTTCATCCAACCGTGATTTTTTTTGGTTTCAAAAATTATCGACCCTGGTCTAACATATTTTGTTACCAATAAAGAATATCTAAGTAAACATAAAACAATGCAGTTTCTAATTCTGTTCTGTTGATTTTTTTATCGAGTTTGTTAGTTATATGATATAGTATGGCTGCTGTACCTATCGATTATATTATTATAATTAGTTTTATAAGACGAATTTTATATTAGATCAAATTATTTCCAATTTTAGATGTAATTCTATCGATTTTTTAATATTAAATTGATTTTTCTTTTTTATATTATTAAGTATATATTGATTTAATACTATGGTATTATTTTGATTATGAATAAGTGAAAATAATATTTAATGCATTTAAGAGTACATATGTTTCGTATTTTCATTTTATTATTATTGATTTGGGTACATAATCTAAGAATATCTGAATTTTGTAAAATGAATTTTTCATTAAATATAAAGAATACAAACACTACAGTTTTTCTTAAAGGGAGAATGCCCAAAGGCAAGCAAAATTTTTTGTTTGAATTATTATTAATTTTTTAACTCTAGATAGCAATTAAAATTAATTAAGTATTGATTATTAATTAATTGATTTTAGGTAAATCCACTCCCCTAGTTAATATTTGATAATCATCAAAATAAGCAACAAAATAAGCGGACCCCGGGCTCCCGAGAGGGATGCAACCGGGAACATCGCTCGGATGATGATGATCAAAATAAGCAACAAAAAAGAGAAAAACCCGATTTATCTTTACTTAGAGATCGATGCTTTACATAGACTTCCTTTAATTAGCAGAATCACTATCACTACATCACTATCACTACATAGTATGAAACAAAGTCACTTTCTCTGTCCCTATTTCCCTTTGTACGCTTAAATCTTTAAAACTACGCAACGGATTTTGATGCGGTTTTTTTAATAGATAGAGTGATACAAGAGGAAGGTTTATATGTGTATAATACATGCATAATATAGCCGTGCGAAGCCGGAGCGGGTCGCTAGTATAAAATAAAGCTGAAACAACTCTAACACCTGTGGCCTAAATCCACATAAATATAATAAGCCCCCTAAATAAAATGGGCATTATCTTTTTTTTTTTGTTTACTTTGTGTCGATAGCTTGTACGTCCTGTTTGTGACCATTTCAGTACACTGTCCCTCGCGCGCGTCTTCGAAATTACCGCGATTCCTTGCAACAGGTCCCGCCATTTTCAAATAACCCGGAAGCAAGGAGGATATAATACCCGGAAGTAGACAAAATAACTAATTTTGAAGGTGCTGCCACCTATCTCTAGTGGAAGTTAGCAAAATATCTGTTAGGTTCTCTACAGAGGTTCTGCCATTTATTGAAAAGTAGCAGAAGATGACAAAGAGCTAACCGGTCATATATACTCTTTTTTTGTTAGTCTATGTATCCGGTTGATGAGATGTCAAAAGGCGCGTATGTCACTGTTAAAATGTCAACCAACAAAATTCGATCAATGTTGATTTTGATGTTGATGTTGAATTTGTGGGAGCAAAACTATTAATTCCGTAAATCCATAATTGTAATTATTCAGTCAAGTATTATCACAGTTTAATAAATCTACAGGTGTTTTCTAAATCCTGTAATTTACGGTGATAAAATGGCTAAAACAGGAAAAACTGCACAGGAGTTCATGAAAGATTCCTTTTCTCCTAATGTCGCAGTTTTATGCAGCCCAAAGGTTGACTACGTTGTTTCTAAGAATAATCTAACGTTTACTGAACTCTTACAACCATTCACTGCTATGGATTGGGAAGGTAACAATTACAATCAGTTGAGACAACAAACAAGTTGGAGTGGTACTCTTAATCATATATTATCTTATAGGTCAGCTGAAAGAGCCGGGGGGTGGTTCATGTTGTGTGAAAAACTGGAAGCTTATTATGAGAGATGTGAACTGGAAACCTCTTCAACCAACTGAAGCTCGGAGGCAGTTAAATAATGCTGTACATTACAACTATCATGATAAAACTGTGTCTTTGGAGTTTGGTAAATATTGACCTGCTAATAAACAACTTATAAGTGCATAGTGGGATGAGTTGGCACTCACATCATAGGGACTGGACCCAGCTGGCATTAACAGTGGCAAGAGAGGAGAGAGGCCTTTGCCCTGCAGTGGGAAATATTAAAACAACGTTAGGTGTTTCGCAACGCAACAGACAGTCGTTTATTTAAAAAGAAAGTTTTACATACAGTTTTACATACTACAAAGCTAGGTCCTATATGTACGTATATTTTGATATTCAATACAACCAAAACGAACAGGAAAGAATAGGCTAAAGATGAATAAAAATCTTACCCATACTACTAATGGTAGTAAAATTTACATTAAAATTGTCAATAAGGTTTTACCTTCTATTGTAACTCATTACCTATGTTTAAATTATTCCAGATGGCCGAAAATTTGATATACCACAATCAACTTATTGGTTTGATGCATGGAGAGAGACCTATTTGGAAGTACAGTTCCCTTCTGACCATGAATTTACAAAACACTTCTTATCATGTATCATTGTTGGTGTGGCTCATGATGATAATGTTATTGATAGTTTTAATTCACTGAACCAGCAGTATGCTCAGTTACAAAATGTTGCACCACCTAAGTTACCTAAATGGTTCAATAATGGAGTTCTTAAATCATATTTGTTGTTACATGATGCTTCAGTTATATCCAGAGATAAGTATGTAGCACTTATCTATCTTTTCATTATTTTATCATAAGCTAGAAGCACCATGATTACACCTGCTTGAAGGGCCCAATCTCGTGAGGAAATAGGAATAAAATGTAACTTATGTCTTATTGGGTCTAGCCATCTACTTCTACATACAAAGTTATCAAGTTTCATCAAATCAGTTCATAAGTTTTTGTGTGAAGTATTAACTCATGCACAGTAAACAAACTTCCTCGTTTGTATTATTAGTAGTTTGTAGTAATTAATAATTTGATAATTTTGGTTACAAACATTTGATTATTTTATTATGATTGTTACAGAGCAGATGTAACTTTTGAACTACTTAAGGAGACATTTGGCGCAAGCAATTGTTTCATACTATCAATCAATTCAAAAAGTGCATCAGATCCATTTTTGGCTGACATGTGGGCACCATTTGTCAAGAGGACAACAGATTCTAATGTAATTTTTTTTGTAGTGTCTGTATTATCTGAAGAGTAACATTCTAGTGTCTTTTTTGTCTGATTGTTTGATATTGATATGCTGTTACTGTTATATCTTTGTTTTTTTTTTATATACCTACTATTTTAAAACTAAACTGTATTGGTATATTTTACAGAATGACAATGCTTCTCTAATAACTCAGCCTACAACACCAGCTGAACCTCAATTATTTCCTCAAACTACTGCAAACTTAGGTATGTTTTCTCAATGTTCATTTTTTTTGAATATGCTATTTAAGGTTGCTAATGCTGCCAAACGCAAAGCGCCTAAGAAATACCCGTCGCTTACAACTAACTTTGTTGATTGTAACAAGTGTGTTTTGTTTTTCTTAAAAGTGCTGAGAGGGAATTGTAGGTGAGATCTTTACCGATATTTTGGTGTAATTTGAGACGAAAAATTCCTTGTCATTTCAAAGCTAGACTAGTTTTAATTCTTAATTTTAGGGTAGCTTCAAAATTATAAGGAATTTTCGGCTCAAAATTATACTAAAATGTCGGTAAATATCTCATCTACAATTCTATCTCAGCACTTTTGAGAAAAACAAAACACATTCGTAACAATTAACAATTTTCACCAATGAAGGCGACCGGTGGCTAGAACGCTGGTAGTAACTATTTAGTAGCCTGTGACGCCCCGGTGGGCGCGGCCAGTATGCCGCTGGCTTTCGGACGGGAAGGCCGCGTCGCACTGCGCTCTCGCACGGATTTTTGTTTACGTTTCACTATGCTCCCTATTTGGACTTTGTTTTCTGAAATAATACTAGTATATATTCGTTTGGCTAATGGACGCTAGAGTATTGCCAAGTTTGTGTTGAATAGTCCTATTTTTTTCAAAAACTTACCTATAGGTACTTATACCTTATATTTTCACACTGCGCATAAACGCTTGTCTTTAGATAGGTACGGTCGGCTGCATAATTGCAGACCCACTGTAGAGCTCCTAAACGGCTGTTATAATAATGTTTTCAACACAAACAAGATTCTATACACCTGCTTTAGTTAAAGTTTAAAGTCTTCTAACTCATGAATTTTTCAAACAAAAATATTAGAAAGAAAACATGCCAATAATAGTAATTTTTTAACTACCGAAGGCTGCAATTATGCAGCCGGCTGTACGTACTTGATTCGTTATATAGCTAGGTATCCATATTTGTGGTTTTTTACGGACGCTAAGATAGTGCCAATTTTTTTGACGGACGTTTTTTTGTGTTGGTACTTACGTAGGTACCTAAAGTGCCCAGACTTATACCTACTTATTTATTTTTTAAATTGTGAAAGATGAGTAAATTAAAGAAATTTAGAGTTCAGAGTATGCTTCATTGTCGCGAAATAACGTAAGTACATACCTAAACTATACCTAGTTAGTAAGTAGTCAAGTACCTACCTATCTATTATGAAATACCTACACACTTTTTCTGAACTACCAAAAAAAAATAAAGACAAAACGTCTGAAGGAGGTAACTAGGTAGAAGATCAGAGTTATTCCGGTCTGATCCCCTGAGCTGATCCCCTGCTGGTTATTATTATTTTTTAATTCCGTTCTGATCCACTATAAACTTTACCATGCCGGTCCGATCGAAAACAGTTTTGAATGTAATTTTTTTAAATTTATTTAAGTGTTTAAAATCATCACAGGCAATCAGGCTTTAGATAGATAGATAAATTCTTTATTGTAAACACCATTTTTAAATTGCATTAAATATTTAAAAAGAAACATATTTTAAGTTTAAGTGTTACAAAGGGCGGCCTTGTCGCTCAAATATCTTCCAGGCAACCTTTGTTATTATTATTATTTGGACAAACCATAATAAAAAAAAGTTTTGACTAACTTAATTAAATAACATAAACAGAACTTAAAATTAATATAATAAATCATCTAAAACATCAAAAAAATTAAAGTGTTTAAAATCATCACACTACGGGTAATCAGACTTTTGCATTTTTTGGACCAACCCTAATTAATAAAAAACCTGAAAACAAAAACTAAAAAATACCTGAAAAATATACCAAAAAGTGAAAAATAATCAATTTTGGGACTGGGTGACACCATGTTTTCTTTATATCTCTCAACATTCAATTTAACCCAGTCCGACTTCCATTTGATTTTCTAGTTGATTTATTTATAACCCAGTCCGACTTCCAAGTAAGTACTTATGTTTAAGTTATCTGCTGTCTTAGTGACCCGAAATGGATTATTTTTTACTTTTTGTTTTTTTTTTAGGTTTTTTTAGTTTTTGTTTTCAGGTTTTTTTGAAGTCGGTTTTTAAAAGTTTAATTTATTTTTTTATTTAACCATTTTAGTGCCACTATCACTGAAAATTCTACTCCGTGAGGCGAAAGCGACTGTTTCTTCAAATTGCAACCTGTACCTAATCGTAACCCATTGAAGAGTTTGGTGATAAGAAAGTGTTTTCAGATGCTCCATTCAATGGTTCATATTTGTGTATGGGCCACTTCTATTAGTGGAAATGGAAAAGTGAGCAATTTGTTGTATCTCGCTGTGCTGATCTGTTCATCACTCCGAAGATCCTTATCAGATCTTCATTTAGGGTAGGGTTCTCTATCAAAATTCATTCAAACCCAGTCTGGCGAGGCAAAATCTAATATTTTATTCAAATTGTAACCTGTAATCGTAACCGATAGAAGAGTTTTCTGATGAGAAGGTGGTTTCAGATATTCCATTTATCGGTAACTATTAGTTTATGGGCCAATTCTACTCGTGGAAATCGAAAACTGAGCAATTTGCTGCTCTCTCGAGGTGCAATTCTGTTCATCACTCCGAAGATTCTCATCAGATCCTCACCAAATTTTATGGGACCACCCCTGAGGTATCACTTTTCGATTACAAAAAGAATCATCTCAATCGGTTGAGCCGTTTTCGAATGATCGCGTAACATACACACAAAAAAAAACATACAGACGAATTGAGAACCTCCTCCTTTTTTGAAGTCGGTTAAAAACCTATCAAGTGCTAGTTGTACTCGCGCGCCGAGGGTTCTGTAAATTAGTTTCAACTCTCTTTCTCTGCCCTTGCAGTGGTATGGTAGTTAGTAGTTACCAATTTACCTTGATCCCTAATTCGTTTGGGTGCCCATACAATTTAAGGGTCAAGTTGAATAAAATTGGTCCAACTATGTATGTATGGGGACACCCTTTAATTTTCAATGTTTTTTTTATTTTTTTGGAATTTTCCCTTTATTTGTGCTATAAGGCATAGTTTTTTTTGCCAAATTTCATGATTCTAGGTCAACGGGAACTACCAATAAAGGTTTTCGACCCAAAACCTATGGGGTACTTCCGGTTGACTGGGAATTGTCAATTTTGCAAAAAGCAAGGTCTTATAGCACAAGTAAAGGGAAAATTCCGATATATAATAAAGTTGAAAATTAAGATTAATTTTTGTACAAGTTTTTGCGAAAATGTAAATTTGCCCATATCTTTTTATTGTGTTGGCTCAGGACCTTGATTTTTTTTCTCTTTCTTGTCCGACTGTCTGTCTGTCCGTGTGTCACCACAGATATTCTCAGGAACGGGCGGACCTAGCAAGTTGAAATTCATACCAGATACTGAGGATTATCTTTTACCTTTCAAGGTACTGACTGACTGAACCCTATAAAATGAACACCAAATCAACGAAGTGTTTAAAATCATCACAGGTAATCAGACATTAAAATTAGGTATTTTTTTTGGAAAAAACTTAAAAGGTAAAAAATATTAAAAAGATGCTGTGACTTTTCCAAGACTGGACAAGCCAAGACAAGTATCCAATAGTATCCATAATAAGTATTGTTCTCCAATACTAACATACACATTTCCATTACATTATGTAGTATTATAAACATGTACCTATTTCAAATATTTTGTATCACTACATAGTATAAAACAAAGTCGCTTTTTCTCTCCCTATTTCCCTTTGACTGCTTAAATCTTTAAAACTACGCAACGGATTTTGATGGGGTTTTTTTTTAATAGATAGAGTGATTCAAGAGGAAGGTTTATATGTATAATACATGCATAATATAGCCGTGCGAAGTCGAGGCGTTAAATATAAACCTTGAATAAATATTTTGTTGGTGATTGTCCCAAAAATTTGTTAATAGGTAGCTAGGGGATCCGACCGGAATAAAATATTAAAATTTATTTGTGATCCCCTGCACGGTGGATCAGACCGGAATAGTTTTAAAAATTAAATATTTTAAAATAAAACTGATCCCCAGGGTATCAGATCCAGGGGATCCGACCGGAATAAATCGAAGATCACGGGTCCAGCTTGTACCTACATAATAAACGCGTACCTACTATCTACCTACTACGTATCTACCTACCTTGCACTACCACAATGTGGTAGGTGCGAAGTAGTACTAAGTAGTAGTAGTAGGGACCGAGGTAGGTGCTCGGTTGAAGATACCTAAACAAACTTTCAGATTTATAAAATTATAGGATTGAAAGAGGCCAGTATAGACAACACAACAACCTTACATACGTACAGACATACTTTTTAAATTATGTAGTAATTATCTTAACGATTCCCGATGTGGTAAGTAGCTTGTACTATTATACATTCTGTGGTGGTAGGATAGTAAGCGATCTTTAGCTATGAGGCAGTGTGAGGAAGCGCGAGCGCCGCGCGGGACGAAGTGTCTAGCTCCGCCCACACTCTCAAGGTCGTTGGCGTGGGTATACCCCTTAAGAAGGATTTTATTTAAACCCACTGGGATGAAAGGGCGACTAAAGTTTTAAAAGAAAACTATTGCCACACACCCGTGTGTTTGTATACAAGACACATAAATAAAGAAAAAATATTCCATCACTTGATGTCTTAAGAGGAAAGGATACCGGGGGCTTTCTCCATACAAACTATTACAAACATAGTCGACTGTTTTCTCCATAGATAATGACACTAGAGCAAATATTTTTGGTGCTTATAACTTATAACTGCCATGACCATGCCCCTATTTTTTGGTTTTGTTTATTTTTTAATTTTAATTTCTATGATAATTAAAAAATGAAAAAAACCAAAACATAGGGGTATAGTCATGGCCGTTATAGGTTTTATGGCACAAAAATATTTGTGCTATTGTCATTACCCAGGGAGGAAACCAGGGACCGAAATGGTATCTCAATAAGCGGTTTTGATCGGTATTTTTAAGTGATACTCGAACGCTTACTTTGCATTTTAAGTACCACAAATAATGATATCTATAAATTGCGGTACCACTAGTTTCGGGTACCCAAAATCGTAAGCGGATACCCGAATATTAAACCCTAAAAGTGTCTTCTTGCGCGTTGCCAATTCTACGCGAAAATCCTTTCTCTCTTTTACATATGTCATTAGAAAGGGTTAAACGTAATCTCTGCCGTGCACGTGTATGTTTGTTTATTAATTGTCAATTTCATAGTCTAGGTCGTTTTTAATACAGAAATTTTAAAAATAACTATTCAGAATTGTACGGAGAACCGCACACTTTTTATTGTGATCAGCATTTTTAGCGTGAGAATTGTAATTTTAGTCAGTTCGCGCTTGAACGTCGATTAAAGCAAACATTAAGAACATCTTCTTTTATTTGTACCTCGTACAAGAATAATGTTTTCATCATTAAAAATTCAACTTTAAGAAACGGTAAACTATTTCTTTGTTTCTGAAAAAACTGTCAATCCTAGCAGCACCACTTTGGAATCAAATTGAAGGTGATTTTAGTATCTACAAATGTATTTCTAATAGTTTTTCCTATAGGACTAGTTTTCTCAGAAACAAAGAAATAGTTTACGGTTTCTTAAAGTTGAATTTTGTTTAATGATGAAAACATTATTCTGAATAGTTATTTTTAAAATTTCTGTATTAAAAACGACCTAGACTATGAAATTGACAATTAACTTCTCAACTGGCCTACAAACCCCCGAGCGATTTTCTTTTCGGAGCAGAAAGTAGCCGTTGACTGGCCAAGTCGAAAAAAAATGGCCGCTTGAAGGGGGCAGACCCGTTTATGCATATAAATTAATTTTGGTTTGACTAATTCATAACATTGATATCTTTCTGCATTCAGAATGAAATTTCCTATTTAGATGACATAGTTTAAATATTAGTACTTGAACAAATAATGTGAGTAAGTTACCCAGGCGTTGTTTTATCACAAAACACAACACATAAAACAAATGAAAACAATATTAATTAAGTCGAAACGCGCACTGTCCAAAACAAAAACAAACAAACATGGCCGTCAAAGGCAATTGATCGAAGTGACATTGACATTGAACGATTATAACCTTACCAAATTAAGTAGTATGGTTTTATATGCAACTCATGTACATCCCAGAATAGGTTGGCTATACTTGATCTTGACATACATTCATTCATTAGACGTAAAAAACATCAAAATACGCCCGAAACCCCCGAGCGGTTTTGGCCAGTGTAGCGTTTCGGCCGAAAAACCGCTCGGGGGTTTGTAGGCCAGTTGAGAAGTTAATAAACAAACATATAAAACAAACATACCTGGAAAACGCTTTCAAGGGGTAGTTTTTCCTAAAAAAACTAAAACACGTGCCAGATAGCACCATAGGAGAAGCCCAGGGTTTTCAAGGATGACAACTCAGGAATAGACTACTCTCGGAGGGTCTAATAACATATTAAAAATTTTTTTTTTTTTCGATGTATAGCGTTTTTGTGTCCATTTTTACTGACCGAATTGAAAGAAAAGTAAGCATATTTCGAAAATTATAAGTCCTATCAACATACTTCCAAGACAATTATTATAGAGAATTTAATGAAGAACAAATTGGTCATTGACAGTTTTGATGTGGCTTTAATCGTTTTTATAATAAAATCAAAAAACTCATTAGGGTTGATACAAAACAGGGTCGAGGGGGCGTTAAAATCACTTACAGCTTCTAAACTATAAGTCCGATCTACATACTTCCAAGGAGATTGTTGTAGTGAGTTTAATGAGGATCATATTGCTCATTGACAGTTTGGTTGTAGTTTGAACCGTTTTCATACAAAATGCAAAAAACTCTAATTTGGCACAAAAAGGGGGGGGAAAGGGGGGAAACAATAATTTCTCGACGTGCTTCCATATCGAAATTGAAGCACATATATGACAGCTACGTTCATGCCAAGTTTCATGCTTTCTTTACGATGGGACCATAAAACTGATTTTTGTTAGGACTGGGAGCTGCACTAGATGTAAATTGCTAGATTCAGTCGAACGAAAAAGCGACGTTGCCATTTTTACAAACATCTCAAAAATACTGTTCATGAACGGTTCATAAACCATTTATTTTTAGATACCAAAATTTTGCGATATCATTATTTTTGGGTACCGTAATTCTATTTTAAATTAAGATATCTTTGCATAGGGGTATCTGAATTTCAAGTATCCTAAAATATCGGTTTTTCGGTCCCTGGAGGAAACAGTCGACTACTTTTGTATGGAAAGCGTGCAGGTACCCTTTCACCTTAAAGTGTTATGTTTTGAAGATATGAGCCACTAAATTTATAAAAAACTGTCCAATAATTGCTTATAGAAGACCAGAAGACATTAAAACAAATATCATCAGACTTTAGTCTCTGACTTAATTAATTTAAGGATATTATTTTTTGCATACAGAAGATGGTACTATGTCAGCATCAGTCCAAGCTGATAATTCTCATCCTCTCACTTCGCCAGACAATGATATGTATGATAATGCCAATAGCTTACAGGTAAACACCACTTAAATAGAACTAAGTCTTTCTTAAATGAATTTTCTCATGACCAAACAAACCATCATCTTTCAGACTCATTCCTTCTCTGGAAGTGCTGAAAGTGTCAGCGTCACTAGCAAAGGATTGGATTTATCGACTGAAGTTCATGGAACATCATTGAACGTGAATGATATTGATGATATTAAGAAATTTCTGCAAGACTATGCACAAAAAACATTGCTGCCCCATATTGAAAAACAAATTGCACAGTTGTCTGAAGTGGTTAGTATGAATCTATTGGTATATAAGATATATTGGTATATAAGACTTACTTATAGGTATGTATTATGTTTTTTTTTCTGTATTTTAGGTTGCAAACAGGAAAGGTGTAAGTCGATCTTTATTATCAGCTACTAAGAGATGGTTTGGAACTGGAAAAACAGGTGGTGCTAGTGGTAACAACACAGTCATGTAAGAGTTTTTATCCCTTTTTTTTTGTAAATCCCTATTATCTATCGTTATCTTCATGTATGAAACCTGTTTCTAGATATACGAACGACTGTCCTGAGCTACAGTTGCGTCGTCTAGGCGACCTATGGTTTATGTGTGGACAATGGCAACGCGCGTTCGACGCGTACCACACAGCAAAGCGCGAGTTCTACGCCGACAGTGCATGGCTATTCTACGCGGGTGCTCTTGAAATGGCCGCCATCAGCGCATTTATGGCAGGCGACGCCAATAAAAAGACACATGGATATATGGAGGAGAGTATTGTTACTTATCTGAACACTTGCAGGTAAGTGCACTTTAATTACTTATTTACTCAGAATATATATCTATCAGGACCTAATCTCATTTGTTATGTTTTAGAATGGTTCAATATGCAGTAAGGGCAACTCTTCTATCAGTGTTGTGCCTGAACAGCGCCGGTCTGCACGGTGAGGCAGCGAAGCAGCTGATCCGTATGACGTCGGAAGACAGCGACCTCCGGAGCGCCATGTTGCTCGAACAGGCTTCGCTCTGCTTTCTTTCCGGGCCAGGCACTAAGGCTATGTGCAGAAAGTACGCCTTCCACATGGTTCTAGCCGGGCACAGATTTTCCAAGGCTGGTCAGAAGAAGCACGCCTACAGATGTTACAAGCAAGCTTATCAAGTGAGCTACATTCGTTGCTACATTAAATTTTTCTATCAGAGTGTGTCTCTCTTATCAAATGTGGTTTGTTTAGGTGTACGGTTCGAGCGGCTGGCGGCTAGCGACAGACCACGTGCAGTTTGCACTAGGGCGGTTGGCGGGCGCGCTGAAGCAAGGCTCTGAGGCGCTGCAGTGGCTGGCCGCGCCGCTGGCGCCCCCACCGCCCGGTCGACCCTCGCCGCTTAACCAGCATCACGCCTTCCTTCGCGAATACATGCTCGCGCACCAGGTACCCCACTTATATATTCATAAATGCTTAAGTGTGTATCGGTGTGACTGAAAAGTAATAGAAATAATAACGATACTATTTTATAGAATTATTATATAGTTTAGTAGAATAAAGTTTCGTACGTATTTGATCGTATTCTATATTATTCTGCGTCGTACACAAGTGTAATAATATTTAAAATAGGCATAGAAGATGACAGTTTGTGAAACATTCCAGCAATGGTTAGAGACTTCGGAAGAATTCAAGGATCGTCAACGGCTGCCCTATGTCCCCGTGCCCCTGGTGGAGGTCCGTAGTACGGCGGTGGTAATGGCGGGCCCGGCGCCTCTGTCGTCACCGGGTCGCCGCGCCGCCACCTCCCTCTCGGTGACGTCACACGCTACCCCCACCGTCGCACCTCATCCCAGGGTCTGGCATCGGTTGGAGGAGATGTTGCTGCAGGTACACACACTTTTTAACTACTTGGATCTTATATTTATTTAACATCAAGCAAACTTTGGGCAACAAAGGTTTCAACTTACCAGGAGGCTAAACATGCTTCTTGCATTTGCAGACCAATCTACACCTATGTTGACATTGCTATTGTTCATTGACAGTTAAGCGATACTCTTACTCCCGAGGGTGAGTCTTCAGTAATTTTCTTTTGTTTAAAATACTGATTTGATACTTTTCCAGGTGGTGCAAGGCGCTGTGCCCATGATATTTAAACCAACAGTTGACCTATACGACGATTCCACTGATTGTGATCCCATCGTACCACAAGGAGGTTAATTATTTCAAATTTCTTATACTGTTTGAGAGAAACGTAATTTTTTTATTTAACTAAATATTAACACTATGTATCCTTTTCAGAGCCGACTCAAATCTCTATCACGCTCTGGAATCCTTTACATATTGTCCTGGTGTTAAAAGACGTAGAATTACTATGGAAGTTCGTATCCAAAGACAACCCTGAAGAGGTGTTAGATAATGAATCGGCTGTGGCTTCAGGAAACGCAATGGAGGCCACCGTTATATTTGGACAGAAAATAAAATCTACTTTGTTAGAAGCTAATACTAAGAAAGTCTTGACGTTTACCCTCACTCCAATGAAGGTTGGAACGTTATCCGTACATGGATTGGCGTATAAGTAAGTTCTCTTTGTTCCTAAAGCGTCCATGAAGTAGTCATGCTTCTATGAGTATGTAGAAAATATTTTTCTGTTACGTTAAAATTAGGAATCGGTACCAGTGTGAAATGAAATGGAGGCGCGACTAGTGTGTATATGTATAATATTTCCGTTGGTTGGTTTCAGACTCGTGAATGTCGGCGAAGGAGGCAACGAGAACGGCAATGGAGTTACTATAGCAGGCAAACTAAATCTAACAACCGGAGTTAAAAGTACCGACCGACGTTTGCAGATTACAGTTATTCCCGAAGCTCCTTGTTTACAGGTAAACGCCGGAAATTAAAACCTCATTCCTCGGTGAGGGAAATTTTCATGAGGAAACTGACGTGTTTTGATGAGACTCATAAGGTTTCAAACGGTTGCTCTCTAAACCGAAGTAAACATTCGTAACTTTTGCTAATGCCTTCCTTCTGAAGGTCTTGGACATATCTCAGGGGTTTAGGAATCTATCTAGGTCCAATATTTGATTGCCAAGTTCATATTATACAGTTTTTTTAAAACAAGAATTCCTTTTTATTAGATGACATTCTCCGAAACAAATCCGAATATAATAAGCGGTGAGATGCGCACCATAGACGTGGAGTTCACGAACGTGGGTCCCGTCGAGATGAAGAACCTTCACATTGCAGTCTCACACCCCGACGTTATCTGTCTTGACACGCTCAACGATGACGGACTCAAACTGCTCTACGATGACAAATACCGAGAACCGCCTAATTACTCAGGTAAATAATATACCTAATTTTTGAACAAACATGTTTATATGTTTTATAACCAAATAAACAAAATAAATACAACTGTAGATGGTGAGTGAGCGTGTCAACACTACATGTTCAACATTTGTATTTGGTAGTAGTAGTCATGAGGAGCTGTGACGCTGTGGAGTGACGATTGTGGAGTACAGATCTATAATTCTACACTTGTTTGGCATACGTTTTACAGTTTTTTGTTTGTTGTATGCGTTAAGATGAGCGTAGCGGACGTGCGGCTATGTGGCGAGCGCTTGCGGCGAGACACGTGAGGCGGGCGAGCGGCGGCCGCGCGACTCTTGCTGTGCGCGCGCACGCCGCGGCGCCTGCGCCCGCGCTGCTGGCGTACTATGAGACCGGCTTGCGCGATCGACCTTACCGCCTCCTACGGCACGTCTTCCATTTCAATGTCACGGTACAACTACTTCTTCCGTAACATGCTTCACAATGTTGGTATAATATACTAAATATTTGATATTATGTCGTTCCAGGAAGCGGTCGAAGTATCCGTCTCTCTTAGAAGAAATTTAAACAGTAGTTCAGGAAACATAATCGAGAATATGAACTTGGCCGTCGAAGCGAAGAACACGTACAGTGGCGACAGAAACGACGTCACTGTCGAGCTGCTGGACGCGTCCCTCCTCAGCAGACAATGGCAGCTGACTCATCTTCTCGCTACCGGGTCTAAAAACGAACCGCTAGTGTCGCGGGAGAGACTACACTTAGTCCTAAAAGCTAGAAGAATTCTTGAAACGTTACCAGAAGGAAAAGTAGACCATTCGAATCTTAGAATATCCGATCTTGAATATCAAAAATATTTATCGAAAATTCCGCCCTTTTCGAAATTCGTAATGGATGGCGTTCCTACCTTATGCGAGACGAACGATGGTTTGATCTTACCGAACAAAACTAAACCACGAAGTTTAGTGGAATCTATGTTTATTTTAAGATGGAAAGTGACATACAGAGGGAGCGGGGAAGTGGCGATCGGACAACACAGTTTATGGTTGGAGTGCTTCACTCGAGCGTTGTCTCGTGATGTCACCCCGCAAGTAGAACCGACGACGACGCTTCAGCTCGACGAGTTCGATAAACCTGACTATCAGGATCTTACGAAAAGTAATAAAACAGATAACATTGTTATATTCGGATTGGAACACTCGAACCGAGTCGATCACAATTTCAAAGAGCGAAAGATATGCCTGATACCTGTTACTCTAAACGTGGTTAATTGTTACGGAATACCCGTTAAAGTATTTGTCGATATGACGAGACAGATAAACAGGTATGGATAGAAATAGACGTTTAATATATTATTTAAGGTGAAAGGGTACCGGCACTCTCTCCATACAAAAGTAGTCCACTGTTTCCTCCCTGGATAATGACAATAGCACAAATATTTTTGTTGGATAAAACCTATAACTGCCATGACTATTCCCTTATGTCCTGTTTTTTTTTTTCATATTCTAATTATGATCAAAATTAAGATTTAAAAAACAA
Organism: Idaea aversata; assembly: GCA_907269075.1. Classification (NCBI taxonomy): domain Eukaryota; kingdom Metazoa; phylum Arthropoda; class Insecta; order Lepidoptera; family Geometridae; genus Idaea; species Idaea aversata. The sequence continues at coordinate 8,008,530 of OU026085.1, forward strand.
TAAAACATAACATAGCTTGGTCATGGCAGTTATAAGTTTTATGCAACATAAATATTTGCTCTAGTGTCATTATCCAGGGATGAAACAGTCGACAACGTTTGTATGGAGAGAGCGCCCGGTGCCTTTCCTCTTAATGTTCTGTCTGGTACTGATATAAAATATTTATGTATTAAAATTGTTCATCGACAGAGAATGTTCAGGCGAGATGGGTTGGACTGGGGCTTTGAGCAGCTCGAGTGACGCGGACGGAAAGGTTGGCGTGAGTGTCGAGCTCGCGGGCTTCGAGTGTCGCCGTGTGCAGGTACTGCTCGCTCTGTAATACACACTTCACATTATACACGCTTTCTGATAAAGGCGTTCAGGCAGTGGCGTAATTATACCATTTGTGGCCCGTGGCAAATTCATTGAATGCCATCCCCCCTCCATAAAGAAGCTGAATCAACAATAGTTTTTTAAGCTATTGCATAGGTTTTATCGCGGGCTTTGAACGCGGCGACCGAATCAAGAAATTCAGTAACGAAAATAAAACCTTACACCCCCCACTCCGCCTACCATGTAGCTCGGCCGAGCGTTCGCTTAATGTGTATGTATATAATAAATAAATAAATATTGCAGGACATTTCACACATCGCCATCTAGCCCCAAGCTAAGTTACCAGACTTGTGTTATGGGTGCTAGACAACGGATATACTACTTGTATACTTTTCTTTTGTAAATATATACTTATAATACATAGAAACAACCAGACCACAGACAAATATCTAAGCATAAATACTTGTCTGAGGCGGGAATCGAACCCGCAACCCTGTGTTTGGTAGTCCGGTATGGTGACCATTGTGCCAACTGGGTCGTCTTTTCTTTCTATTTAACTTAAACTAGTTAAACTATTTTCTTTACTAAATGTGTAAATAATAAATGATGGTAGTTGGGATTCTCCTCTGACCGGGGGCCCCATCCGGCTGGGGCCCTTGGCATTTTGCCCACTTGCTACCCTGTGGTTAAGTCACTGCGTTCAGGGCAATAACATAAACGAATAAGATAAATGTGACTTGGGGTTCCTCTAGCCAGTATTCACGCATTATGTTGATATAAGGGCAGGAAGATGATGATGATCCCTATGTATGCGTATATCTTTAAAACTGCGCAACGGATTTTGATGCGGTTTTTTTTAATAGATAGAGTGATTCAAGATGAAGTTTTTATGTATAATATATGCATAATATAGCCGTGCGAAGCCGGAGCGGGTCGCTAGTAATTTATATTTTATTTTTGTCCTGTAGGTGCGCGCAGTGTGCGCCGCGCCCGGGACCTACCTGCTGGGTGCGGCCTTCACTGTCACAACTACTGAACCGCTACACGTGACGCGCCTCGCAGACAATACTTCGCTGCTTGTCGTGCAGCAAGCCGCGTAATAATTTAATATTTGCCAACGTAACGTCGTACCGATGTAACAAGGTATAGCTAAGCACTGCTAAGCAAGCTACTGGCTTGCTGTCCGCCGCTGTGCGCAGGCCCTGACGGACTTCGCTTTCGGCTGGATTTATAAATGCACACTGTGAAAAAGTACTATTTTGAGTTCAAAGATGCAGCCCGATAGCGAGAAAAGTGGGGATAATGGACCCCACTTTTCTCGCTATCGGGCTGCATCTTTGTTGAATAGAATAAAATTCATTTATGAGTTTTTTTTGAAGTGAAAACTTCTTATGGCGCGTTGGGCACTTTTGTGGGTGAGCATTTTCAGCCGTTCTCGCGACAGATTTTGACGCGACAGATTTTGTCGCGACAGATGAGATTTTATTTGTGTTAGTCTTTTTGTTGAACTTATACTGCCATCTATTACACAAATTGAGAAACTTAGTTTCTAGAAAGACCGCTATTCGAATGTAGATGGCGCTGATTTAAAGTTTTTACTGCCATCTAGCGAATAAAAAATAAACTATATTTGTTTAAGTGAGTGCTAATAGATGGCAGTAGCAGATCGTTTCAAGAAATATTCTATGAGAAATAACAAGTTTATTGTTTTCACTTCTGCCTGCACTCCCGGAGTGCGCTGTTTTTTTATTGTGAAATAAGTATACATAATAACATAACAATAACTTCATCTATGAGCCTATACCATCATCTTATCTAATGAACAAAAACTTGTCTGATATTTAATTTTACATATTTTTCCTATATTTTATTTTTTTCGTTTATTCATATGAGTATTATGTACCAATAAAGAAAGTTATCGCTACCGGTTATTTTATAGCCATAAATATGTTTTATTTTATTATATACCTACCAAGTATTTGTTCGTAGAAATTATAATAGAAATCATTGTTATGTCGTCTGTATTTTATTTGATATTATATGGTGAGTCCTTTATTTTTTAGAAAAGGAGTCTAATTAAAATAGAATTGAGTCTGTTTTTGGATCAAAATATAGGCGGCTTTTTACTTACTGAGCTCCCAGTGTTTGCCTACCCTTACTTTTCGGCGGAGTTTGTTGTGAGGTCTTTGAAACGAGAAGGAATGGGTTTTTCTGCACATGGCTGGGTGGGGCGCTAGTGTGGCGCAATGTTACCAGCTGCTTTATAGAAGCAGTATTTTTAATATAAATAAAAGAAATATATTGAATATTATATTTATTATAACATTTTTGCTATGTAATTAATAATGTTAGGTACCTACATGTATTTTTTTATTATTTAGAGCATGTTAATGATATTATAATAAGAGGATTTAAATTAAACATTTAATAAGAGTAGTTGGATGGCGGGCTTTGTAAATTTAATGTTTTTTTTTTTCTGGTAAGGGAAGGCTGCTGAGTATGTAGCGTATACAATTTTTACTAATAAATATCTTTCAGTTTTTTTAACCTTCCTTAATGTAAAGATGCTGCTGCCATCTATCCAGGCATCAGGAACTAGTCCTTTTTCCAGCAAGTCTAATAAAAAAAAACATGTGGCGGGACACGCGCTTGGAACGAAGTTCCTTTCGACAGACAGACATAAATCTATAATGTCTTTATGTAATTTAGGTGAGAGATTAGTTTTTTATCTTAGGGTTTTTCGTTTCATTTTTCGTAACGCTCAAATTGGATTAAACTCCATTTTTTATGGTCCCGTCGCAAACTTGCGATTAGGAACTTCGTTCCAAAAACAGACTCATGGTTACAAATGATGAGAAACTCATGGCAACGTAAACGTAGTTCCGAATTTGACTACTACCATTAAAATTCATATGATTTCTAAGTTTCTTGATTTCTACGCGCTACGTGATTAAGCACTTCTATCATCTAAGTGAAAAAAATTACGTAATTTACCATGGTGACTTAACACACATCGCACTAGGCCACTAAAACTACAAAAATATCTATGGTACTAAATCTAGCCAAAGACAAGAAGGTTGGTAGGTTGGCAGCACTGCCTGCCGCCCATATTTTATATCCAGCCGCGAAATAAGCGCTTTACAGCGCTTAATAAATTATATAAGTATGAATATTAATTAAAGAGGGTTTTTACTAATAATAATTAGCTATTCAACCAGTTAAATATAGAATACGTTTATACAGCTTATCAAACAACTTTTGTTCTGCGACTTTCAGAAATCCGAACAACAAAATAGTATAGGATTTTTGTTCACTTGTTCACTAGCAGTCGTTAGTTCACTTTTTAACGTGATAACGTCTTATAAATCGATGAACACCGTACTGCACTCACAAAAAGTGTCATGTTACGGGAACGTGAGTGAGCGTTATTGACATGTTAATATATGGTATGGATGCCATCAATGTTTTCTAATGACGTTATCACTTGAAATTATCGTCCGTAAACCGACTTTACAACAATTTTCTCGTTGTTTATTCAATTTTGACTTGTAAATTTTTGATGTAGTATATTTTAGTTTAAAATGACCGTCTTAAACAGACAGACAGACGGACAAGAAAGTGATCTTTTAGGGGTTCCTTTTTTACCTTTTGAGGAACCCTAAAAAAAGAGCTGTATCCAACAGTGAAAACCCGATTTTAAAAGGTTCAGCTGCTTATAATTGCATAGGTAACAAACAAACTGACAGACAAACTGCTTTGCTTCCAAGCGTAAAAATACGGGAGATTTTATCATAAATTATTATGGAAAATGGTTAATTATAGGCTGTAATAATAATTATGACGTCACACTAATTGCAATAATATGGCGCCCTCTATAGGCTATGTCTTTTAGACACATGAATACAACATTATTTAATGTGACCCTTATTCTTCAAACCGATTCTTATAAGGCGTTTTCATGAAAAACGAATATTTTTATTGTACAAAACCCGCGGGATAATAATTAATTAATTAATTATACATAATAATTATAATTAATTTATTTGCCATAGAAAAAATCGTTGACACAATTTCAGCGCTGTATACGGTTGGCATCAGTGGAAAAGGAGTGGTAGGATAGGAGATACGTACGACACTGTGGTTATGTGGGCGTCCATCTTGAAATTTTACTGGACTTGAAGCCGGTTTTAGTAGAAAAAGTGATTTTTGTAATTTTTAGCTCGCTAATAATCGTTAATTCCGAAGGAGTTTCATGTATACTGAAACAACATATTTATTATTAAGATTAGGATCAACTACAGCAATGTTTTAGGTATGATTGTCTAATGTAAAGCATTTGGTCATTTGTCTAGTAATGGCGTGCGTTTTTCTCTGAAGATACTTTCAAATTTAATTTTATTTCCTCACAATATGTGATTAGTAAAATACAGTGCATGTGAACCATCTACGTGTAGTTATAATCGGTGGAATTACAATGTTTATATCCTAGAACCAGCTATTATGTTGAAGAATAGTAGTGAGCTGGATGTCGTTTTTAGGTTATACATCACAATACTGTAATTGAATAGTGACTCGTAATCCTACGATTAGTTTCAGTGTAAAAGCACGGTAATTTGCTAAGTGTTGGTGATTGATGCTCGTGTGTAAAAGTGCAACCATTTTATTTGCAGTATCATTACTGAAGACATACGCGATTTCCGGGAAGACTATCGCTGATAAAAATTTCGGTCGGCAGTGGCACTCTACGATGGCAGTACCTAGTAGAGCACGGGTATATGCCGATGTGAACTCACAGAATCCGCGGGAATATTGGGACTATGAGAGTTATGTGGTAGACTGGGGCAACCAAGAAGACTATCAGCTGGTGCGCAAACTCGGTCGTGGTAAATACAGTGAAGTGTTCGAGGCAATAAATATAACAAATAATGAAAAATGTGTAGTCAAAATATTAAAGGTAAGTTACGATCACTACATATCTAACATCATCATTCTCTAGGTCACTGATGTCATTGTTACTCATGTTTCAACTCGAATTTCAGCCTGTCAAAAAGAAGAAGATAAAACGAGAAATAAAAATATTAGAAAACTTAAGAGGAGGCACAAATATTATTACGTTACAAGCCGTAGTCAAAGATCCCGTATCTCGTACTCCTGCTCTCATCTTTGAACATGTGAATAACACGGACTTCAAACAACTGTATCAAACTCTGTCAGATTATGATATAAGGTATGATATGATAATTCTAGGAATTTTGACTAGCATGGTAATAAATACCATGTTCGAGGAGATGTACTGATGTATTGTGCATGTCGTACTAGTATTAGTATCTGCATTTAGAGATGTAATGGTGTACTGAAGGTCAATTCTCGTAATTATAGCAAAATGCAATCTTAAATTGATCGAAGTGAAATGATATTGAAATTTAACTGTCAATTGGTATTCTGCTAACCATAATCATAATAACATTTCAGTTACATTTCAATTACATTTCAATTGCATTTCACTAACATTGCGATATAAAATCATTCAGTCATTCATTCATTTTGCTTTGTTAGGTTGGCTATGTCACAAAATTTAAAAGAATTTCATTTGGCGCCTGTTTTATTTTGGAGTGTGTCTGAAGAAAGTGAAGTGAAATTTGTGATATGAAGGTCCATGAGATAAATCGCGCTAACGCTCTAGATAGCAATTATGAAAGCGATCGGTAGGAAGGAAGGAAGCGAGCAATTGGTGTCGATAGCAATCAATAGCAATAGATGGGCCAAACAAGAGAGGGAAAAAAAAAATAGCAATAGATAGCGATTTTTTACAAATAAAGTAAATAATGTGGGCCATTTCACATAACGCCATCTAGCCCTAAGCTAAACAACTAGGCTTGTATACTTAAATACTTGTTTGGGGCGAGAATCGAACCTGTAACCTTCTATATCGAAATACAAGTAAAGTAAACTCCAGTCGCGCTTCGGAGATGACACGCATTATTTTTTTTATTAGTTTACACACCAACCTTACTAGTTAACCTTAAAAATTCACTAAATTCGTTGTTTCATGTCGATTACATTTCAATCAACTCTCGATCTCAAATTTGACGTTTCTTATGCGACGAGAATACGGTCTAGATAAGTTCGATTACATTTCGATATCATTTGTATTTGGAGAATACCGTTTTACGTACATTTTAGTTTAGATTGCATTTCGATTAAATTAACATTTCATTCGGATATCATGTTGAAATCTTAGTTTATGAGAATACCAAAAGATGACGTTTAGTATATTTTTTGCAATCGAAATGATATTGAGATGTAATTTTAACAATTTTATTTATGGGAATTGGCCTTCTGCTCATAATATGGTACTAGTAATATGGTACATGTGGCACAGTAGCAGTAGTATCTGCATTTAGAGATGCATCAGTGTATTGTACGATCGGCTGCATAATTGCAGACCCACCATAGAGCTCCAAAACGACTGTTATAAGAATGTTTTCAACACGAGCAAGATTCTAGACAACTGCTTTAGGTAAAGTTTAAAGTCTTCTAAAGTCTTCTCATCAATTAATCAAACAAAAAATATTAGAATGCAAAATTCCAATAATAGTAATTTTCGAACTCTACCGAGGGCTGCAATTATGCAGCCGACTGTACATGTACTAGTAGTAGTATCTGCATTAAAAGATGTAATGGTGAATTGTACAAGGTACTAGTACATCATTTTTATTTTTTTTACAAAATCAGTGTTTGACCACCATCACACCCGCCCGATGGCAGGTGACAATGCTATGTGTACATATTCAAATGCAGATACTAGGTACTACGGATTTGATGTTGAGTCAGCATTTACTTTACTGAACACATCTAACTTTTCTTACAATTTACTAAATCATATTTATTTATATGTATACCTCGTGCAGAGAATGGTGACCTCTGCGGTAAGTGGAAGGGGTATGCGCAGAACTCGATATTTATATGAAAATTGAGTTCTGCGTTTACCCCTTCTACTTTCCATCAGAGGCCAACATTCGCTGCGCTTCGTATACCCATCTAATCAAGTATAATGTTAAAATCAACTTAATTGTCAAAATTCATATTTTCATAATTGCTTGCAGATATTACTTATATGAACTTTTGAAGGCTCTAGATTATTGCCACAGTATGGGCATAATGCACAGAGATGTGAAGCCCCATAATGTGATGATTGATCATGATCATAGAAAGTTGCGTCTTATCGATTGGGGGCTGGCCGAATTTTACCATCCTGGACAAGATTATAATGTTCGGGTGGCATCTAGATATTTTAAGGTAATTGTTACAACATTGCTCTCACATATTTATAACTAGTTGTTCTAATTACTTTATGATGATAACTGTGTAATTTCAGGGTCCTGAACTCTTGGTAGACTATCAGATGTATGACTATTCGTTGGACATGTGGTCACTAGGTTGTATGCTGGCATCTATGATCTTCCGTAAAGAGCCATTTTTCCATGGCCATGACAATTATGATCAGCTTGTTCGTATTGCGAAGGTGCTTGGCACTGAAGAATTGTTTGAATACTTGGACAAGTATCATATAGAATTAGATCCTCGATTTAATGATATACTCGGAAGGTAATCCCCATCATTATTTGAAACTTTTGTTAGAAAATATAAAAATCAAAAAGTACTTATAATAAAATTTTAACAGGCATTCTCGTAAACGGTGGGAGCGATTTGTGCATTCTGAAAATCAGCACCTGGTGTCGCCTGAAGCGTTAGACTTCTTAGACCGCCTTCTACGTTATGATCACTACGAGCGCTACACTGCACGTGAAGCTATGGACCATCCATACTTCTGTAAGTATACAATCAAATTGTCACCATCACATAACATAGCATAACTATTTGAAGATGAATATAATAATATTCATCTTCAAATAGTTATGCTAATCAATGTAATAGATGGTTCAACCACACCACACCTAAGCACCTGTATAGTCCGCGCGGCGAATGATGAACTCTAGTGGAAAGTGGAAGCGGTATGCGCAGCACTAAATTTTAATTCAGTTTGGCGGAGGAACAGGAGTGCTGGAGGGTCAGTTGCTCACATCATCGCTCTCTGTTCCCCACACACGTCTCTTGCCGCGCTCTGTCCCTATCCCGTACGTCTTTAGTCGTCTAAGTACTTTCGCGCTCATAAAACCCACACACGCTTAACTTTGACTAGTCTAAATTGAAAAATTGGATGACGTAATAAATTAAAATTCGAATGTATTTTTGGTTCCGTACATTGCCTAGTTTTCTAATTCAAAGGAATGTTTTTCGGGTTTGGCAAAATAATAAACGTTGGTAGTAGGTAATACATAAAAGTATGACGAAATGACTGTAATAAATTCTATCTGCATTGTACATGCGCAAACTATCCTCACCAATTTCCGCTTGAGGTCATGATTGGCCGCGCTACCTATACCAAACGTTAATACCTGTACTCATGAAATCTTAGTTCGAGGGATTTTGTAGCCGTAATGTTGAACCATTTCATATAATTTAATTTTATATTTGATGATGCTTGTAATAAGCAAATAAAATGTTTCCAGATCCTATAGTGAAGGAGCAGGGCCGAATGGTGTCTTCAAACTCTCCGACTCCTAATGCGTTGCAAGGACCAATAAATAATACAGAATAAATGTTACTAAGGAAAGTAACTCTTTGTAATGCTATTATATTGAGTATATAATGTGAAGGATGAACTGTTTAACTCATGCTGTTATGCAAGAATGGTCAGTGTAAATAAAATGCAAAGAGAAACAGTGAACACAGACTCTGTACCACACACTTCTCATAAATTCCACTGTTTGATGAATTTGAAATATTTGGAAAGACAATATAATTTAGTGTTGTAAATCTTGTTTATTTGTTGTTTTGAAAGTGTTTTTATCTCAACAATAATATATTGAAGTTCAAGATAGTGCAAATCTACTCAATTGGAGTCATTATGTGGGAAGGGTAAATAATTTCAAATGAAAGGATTTTTGTTTTTGTAAATGAAACTCATTATTGGTTAATAATGAGATACCTACTATAAATGTAATTTCATTGCACTTGATCTTTTGCATTTATTAACGTATGGTAAGGAAGGTATGGTATGGTATTGATTGATATTGTAATTACTTGTATAATATAATATTGATAACACCTGCATACCATTTGCAAATACTGGTTAGCAGCTTTTCGTTGGTACTCTACTTCATTAAAATTTTGTATTTATGTAATAGAAGTAAAATGTAGATATGTGTGATATAAATACAAAATTTTAAGATAATTAATTAATCGTTTTCTTTTATTACATATTTTATTAAAAAGGCGACCAGTAATTTTAATTACGTATTCTAGACAATTGTCGTATTTAGATTTATTGTTTCTATTACCTAGTATGTTTTAGCTGTCCTTAAATATAAATAATAGAATAACTAGCTAAATCAAATATCTTCTGAATGAAGGTGAGCCTCATGAGTTTTAATTTATTTCTAGTGTGAGAACTCCCAAGTTGTTGCATAAATTTTTCTTAATAAACAATACTAACTTTTGCCTGGATATGTTTTCGATTATTTACAAACACAATAGGTAAACATTGTAAAAAAACCCAATACCTTGTTTATGGGCAAGACCGCAGTCTCCGCCGTCTAGACCTTTTTAGTTGGGTCCTATAGGCGTTAAAAAAACAATACCATATAATTTTATTTATGAATAGTAGTAGTAAATGCGAGACCGACTATCTCTGATAACTTATTTCGAGCAAGTCAAAAACACTACTTTCTGTGGTGGTTTTACCAAAGTAACGCATTCTACTTACATTTATTTACACAGGATTGATACGAGGGGACGACAAAACGCATCTGCTATTTTATGTAAACAATTAGCAATTAGTATCTAATTAGGTAATATTTTACTATATTATAAGCGTCGTTAATTCGTGGGTAGGTAACAAAAGTGTCTGTCTCTAAGAGGACTAGGAGGAGGTTCAATTGAATTATTCAAACACCATTATTCACCTAGCTCGGGGCATCTTAAAATTCCTTAAATTATCAGGGGGGTTATTTTCCCGAACTTTGTGTTGAAATATTTCTTTTCTTCTTATGCAAAAATATTTATTTAAGTATACTTATCCAGTTTAAATGTGTAATCCTTTTGTTACACACTGTACCTACAGGGTGTCCGGTAATGAATGGCCAAGCGGGCACCTACGGATAGAGGACATTTTGCCGGATCAGAAAAACGAAAGTTATGTTCCATGAAAGTCTCACGGTTTCCGAGATATCCGCCATTTAAAAAAAAAAATGTGAGCCGTCACGGGACGCCTGGCAGATGTGAAACATCGACATTATTTTGTAAAAGTATATGCAGAAAAGAACAGATTGTGATAGAATCGCACAGTCGATTACGCATGCACACCGTACACACTACTGCATATAGACTGTATATACAGGGTGTCCCGTAATGAATGGCCAAGCGGGCCCCTACGGATAGAGGACACTGTGCCGGATAAGAAAAACGAAAGTTATGTTCTATGAAAGTCTCTTAGTTTCCGAGATATCCGCCATTTTAAAAATTTCACTCCTTTCTCCATGTTTTGTTATGCCAAAACTGCAAATGAAGGAATTAAATCTGTTTTTTGGATATCATTCCAGCCTGCCTAGCATGAAGACCAAAACACGATACGATAAAGCTATATCACGCGATATAACTACATCAACTCTCAAAATATGATAGATAAAGCCGCCATGTTGAATTTTTATTATAAATTGCGATAAAAATTATGATAAAAATTCAACATGGCGGCTTTATCTATCATATTTTGAGAGTTGATGTAGTTATATCGCTTTATAGTATCGTGTTTTGGCCTTCATGCTAGGCTAGCAGGATAAATGTGCTATCGAATGCAAACAATATTTTTTATGACACATTGAAATTTTTTTTTAAACAAAGTTTTAACTCAAACTTTAAGGTTTTTTAATTTTTTAACCTGAACTTTAACCTTTCCTGCCTGCCTAGCATGAACACCAAAACACGATACGATAAAGCGATATCACGCGATATAACTACATCAACTCTCAAAATATGATACATAAAGCCGCCATGTTGAATTTTTATTATAAATTGCGATAAAAATTATGATAAAAATTAAACATGGCGGCTTTATCTATCATATTTTGAGAGTTGATGTAGTTATATCGCTTTATCGTATCGTGTTTTGGCCTTCATGCTAGGCTAGCTGGTGTAAAAAAAATGTATGGTCATCCTGGTGCCAAATTAAAAAAAAAGTTGCCTATTTCACTGAGATCCTAAAATGATATAATACGTGGTATTGCCAGCATTCAATACAAAATTAATTCCTATTAAAGTGAGCCAGAGCTGTCTTTTTTCCTTTATTTCCATAGTGAATTCGGGGAATTTCAGAATTAAAATTTCTTGAATTATTAAGTACAATAAAGTAAATTTTGGTACTACTTTTACTTCACAAAAAGCATGCTCTTGCTCATTTTATTAGAAATATATTTAGTATTAAATGCTGGCAATACCACAGATTATACCTTTTCAGAATCTCAATGAAATAGGCAACTTTTTTTTTAATTTGGCACCAGGGTGACCATACATTTTTTTTTACACCAGGAAAGGTTAAAGTTCAGGTTAAAAAATTAAAAAACCATGAAGTTTGAGTTAAAACTTAGTTTAAAAAAAACTTTCAATGTGTCATAAAAAATATTCTATGCATTCGATAGCACATTTATCCTGGAATAATATCCAAAAAACAGATTGGGATAATTCCTTCATTTGCAGTTTTGGCATAACAAAACATGGAGAAAGGAGTGAAATTTTTAATTTTTTTAAAATGGTGGATATCTCGGATACTATGAGACTTTCATAGAACATAACTTTCGTTTTTCTGATCCGGCACAGTGTCCTCTATCCGTAGGTGCCCGCTTGGCCATTCATTACGGGACACCCTGTATATACCATCATATAGCGTGGCGACGTCGCCACACCGTACACACTACTGCATATAGACTGTATATATATGTATATATATCATCATATAGCGTGGCGACGTCGCCACACCGTACACACTACTGCATATAGACTGTATATATATACCATCATATAGCGTGGCGACGCCTGCGTCGCCACGCCAGAAATCGGTTTTACGTGCGGCTATAGTGAGCTCTAACGATCTGCATCGAAAAACAGCCATATGTCCATCATTTGCAGTTTCGACCCACTGTGCGTCGCCACGGCAAGCGTCGCCACGCCAGAAATCGGTTTTACGTGCGGCTATAGTGAGCTCTAACGATCTGCATCGAAAAACAGCCCTATGTCCATCATTTGCAGTTTCGACCCACTGTGCGTCGCCACGGCAGAAATCGGTTTTACGTGCGACTATAGATGTTTCACATCAAAAAAAAATTCACCCTTTCTCTATGTTTTGTGATGACAAAACTACAAATGAAGGAATTATCCCAATCTGTTTTATGAATAGTATTCCAGGATAAATGTGCTATCGAATGCTAACAATAGTTTTATGACACATTGAAAGTTTTTTTAAACTAAGATTTAACTAAAACTTCATGGTTTTAATTTTTTTTAACCTGAACTTTAATCTTTCCCGGTGTAAAAAAAATGTATGGTCACCCTAGTGCCAAATTAAAAAAAAAGTTGCCTATTTCACCGAGATGCTGAAATGATATAATACGTGGTATTGCCAGCATTCAATACAAAATTAATTTTTATTAAAGTGAGCCAGAGCTGTCTTTTTTCTTATTTCCCATAGTAAATTCAAGGAATTATAGAACTAAAATTTCATGAATTATTTTAAGTAAAATATAGTAAATTTTGGTACTACTTCACAAAAAGCATGCTCTTGCTCATTTTATTAGAAATTAATTTGGTGTTAAATACTGGTAATACTTACCACATATTATAACCTATAAAAATAATTTATGAAATAGGCAACTTTTTTTTAAATTTGGCATCACAAAACTTATGAGAACGGAGTGACATTTTTCATTTTTTTTGAATGGCGGATATCTCGGAAACCGAGAGACTTTCATAGAACATAACTTTCGTTTTTCTGATCCGGCACAGTGTCCTCTATCCATAGGTGCCCGCTTGGCCATTCATACCGGACATCCTGTATTATGTCTACCCATATATTATTATGTTTTAATGTACATTAAAGCAGAACTACCCCTCTCCACCAAACTACCGATTAAAGAGCCGCAATAGTTTCCAGAAGTCCCCTCTACCCCTCACCGCAAGGGCCGGAGATGCCAGAGTCTTTCTGTGGAAGGAGAAGTTTGCCCCACTCCCACATTTCCTGGACCATGCAGACTCTTCCCGCTGGTCATGACTTGCCTTGGACAGTGTGGAAGCCACTAAACAGACTAAGGACTCGGGTTGGTCGCTGCAGGGTGAACCTGCGAAGTTGCGACGAGACTGCGAGTATGCTCCACGGGGCTCCACCTCTAGACCAGACCCTCTAGCCCTAATAGCTGTAGATCGGCTGACCTGATGTCAGCTAATAACAACGCCAAAGACCTGGCAGCACACTGGAGTGGGCGGATCTGGTATAAAAGGTCCCTAACTAAGTTAAAAGATTAAAGGTGGGTTTCCACTAGACTAGTCTATATCCACCTTTAGTCTGGATTATAAAGGACTTATGGTTTGCGCACACCTAGCCGCATTGCAGTCTCCGTTTGTATGCGCGCAGCGCCGGGTTGGTGACGTCATCAGCTGCGGCGCGTGCGGTGCGGCTAGGTGTGCGCTCACCTTTACGGTGCTTTTATTTTCATCTTTGATACTGCGGGCCAAACCAGTTGACAACGGAAATAATTATTTTGAGGATATTTCGGGAAATGGACATTTTGAACCTGAACCAAACATAACTTTATGTACAAAAGGTAGGTAATTTATTCCAAGATAAAATATATTTACTAAATATTAGGAAGAGATGTAGGAGCTATATCTGCATATATTTTGCTGCAGCTATAACACAAGCTTTCGCCGATAAGTGGGAACAATGTTTTATTAGGAATTTTATCTATTACAGTTACTCCTGTTGATAATGATCTTGATAGGTTTGTTGCTTCTAATGCAGTCAACTTGTGGGGCTTAGTTAGTGCAGAGCTCTGAAACAACACAGAAAAAAATCTAGCTATAGTCTTGCCTAAAAGTAATCTATACTTAATACTATAAAGCTGAAGAGTTTGTTTGAACGCGCTAATCTCAGGAACTGGTTTGAATTAAAAAAATCTTTTTGTGTAGTAGGTATAGTCCATTTATTGCTATAGGCTACTTTTTATTTTGATAGTCCCACGGGATCGGGACTTACGCCGCGCCGGTTAATTAAACCGCGGAGCGCAGCTAGTTTCTTGTAAAATTCCTAGTTCCATTACAAGTTTTCAAGTCTCAAATTGTGTGAAAATTTATCAAAATATTATGTACTTACCTCACAAATTGAACACTTTTTGTTCACCTCTGCTTCATCAAGTGCGCCAATTTTATCTGCAGTCTTGCAAACAGTGGAAATTGTAGATTGAAAGTCATCTTGCAGTTTAGTCACAAATGTGCCAATAACTGTTTGTAGGCTGTTGTTATTAGCTGTGACACTATAATTTGGTTTAATTCTCTTTATTTTGATATAATATTCAAGTTCCTCTTGGCTTATATCTCTCATAGGTCTCACTATTTTTGAGTCTTCGTGTCTTGTGTCTATAAAACCCTGAAATGTTTATAGAAATATAGATAATGTCAAGCAGTTTTGAATAGCAATAAGAACCAGAACAGATTATATTGAAAAGTTAGGCTTTCGGCCTAAATAATTTGATAACTCAACTTGCGCGTTTTGTTATTCTATACTAATATTATAAAGCTGAAGAGTTTGTTTGTTTGTTTGAACGCGCTAATCTCAGGAACTACTGGTTCGAATTGAAAAATATTTTTTTGTGTTGGATAGTCCATTTATCGAGGCAGGCTACTTTTTATCCCGATATTCCCACGGGATCGGGAGTTACGCGGGTGAAACCGCGGAGCGCAGCTAGTTTGAGTAATATTTGGCATTTTGTTACCCTAATAATTATCACAAATTGGTACAAAAGATTGTCTTATGTCAGGGCAAAGTATGGATGGATATAAAGGTTTTGATATTACTTACAATATCATTTTGAACTTGTGATCCTCTCCCAATAGCCAGATTTGTTAATAAACTTATAGCAAGTCTACTTGAATTTTCAGCAGTAAATACATATTTACAACTCAGTAATTTAGCATATTCAATAAATAAAGTCCTTTTTACTTTGTTGATGAAGTCAATGGAGGAAGTAGCAGGTAATTTTATCAGGATATCTTGAAAGGTATTGCAGTAGTTGTTATCTATGCTCGGTGTTGTATTTAATTGGGGAAGTTTCTTTGTAGAGTTTAGATATTCTGATATGTGTATAAAGTACACGTCAAAACCGTATTTTCGACATTGTTTCAGTATTCCATTGATATCTTCTGCATCTTCTGCAAAAAATTGGTTTGCAAATACATACTTAATGAGAATCGTCTAGGTACCAAACTAAAACAAAATCTGTTCAAAGTTGGGAGATCATTCCTACAAGCACGGAGCTTTATTTGTAGTAACTACAGAGATATTAGTTACTATAGATGACCCAGTTGGCACAATGGTCACCATGCCGGACTAACAAACACAGGGTTGTGGGTTCAATTCCTGCCTCAAACAAGTATTTATGCTTAGATATTTGTCTGGTCTGGTTGTTTCTATGTACTAGTATATATTTACCAAAGAAAAGTATAGGTATGTTGTCTAGCACTCAAGTAATAAAAACCTTATCTACTGATAGGTTACCTGTTATATGAAGTAAATATGGAACCACTCGTAATTTCTTATGTACGTCTAATGTTATTCCATGATGTACTAAGTCCACCAGCATTGTAGAAGAGGGTCCTCCTGAGGTACACAGTAAAACTTTGTCATTTTTGGAAAGAATTTTGTTTTTCCCTATTGCTGCCCTGAACTTGTGATTTGTGCCCAGTAGAAAGCACTGATCGCAATAATTGTCTTTTTTGCGTAGAGTTATTGTACAGGGCAAGTCACACTTATTACATTTCATGGTGTAAGTGCAAATAGATATTTTTCAAATTAGAAATTAAAAAATCAAAGAGAATTTAAATAATCCAACAAAAAATACATAAAGCCCCTCTTCACGATGGGCCATCATAGTGGCCCACTAGCATGGGCCAGCATGTGGAGGACGTAGTGGTGACTGATGGCTTATGGTTCGTGGGCTGGCGCCGGGATGGCCACGGTGTCGGTTTTTCGGTCGCACATCAAAGGAAGTGGGCCAGCGATGGTGGTACAGGTTGTGCAGCGAATGGTGAGCGATGGCGGAAATTGGTGGGGATGGTTTGCGCATGTACAATCGCGCACAGAATTATTACAGCCAAACCGTCATACTTTGTTTACATACCATATATGATTTTGCCCAACCAGAAAAACATTAATTTAAGTAAATACTATTACTATTATACAGTATATTTATTCACTGTAATTTACACTATTAAACTATAGATAGACTACTAATATGGAACTCAAATTAAATAAACATATTTTTTGGTATCTTTTAATGTAATTACCTTTTAAGGTCGTCACAGACGTAGCTATATTTTATATTAATATACTAAAATATATCGACGGTTAAAATTTTAAATGTAGTAAGGGACATTTCGTTAAATTTCAAAGTTTATGTCGTATGATTTTAAAATGTTTCGGGTGTAAGTACTTAAACCATTCGATTAATATAGTAAAGAATTATAAACTGTGAACCACTGTGACGTCATTTCCATGAAATTATATTTCAATAATAACATATTAATTGTGTTAACTAACTACATAGTAACTACATATAATAAAACAAAGTATCTTAGATCTTTAAAACTACGCAACATTTTTTAGGGTTCCGTAGCCAAATGGCAAAAAATGGAACCCTTATAGATTCGTCATGTCTGTCTATCTGCCGTATGTCACAGCCACTTGTTTCCGAAACTATAAGAACTATACTGTTGAAACTTGGTAAGTAGATGTATTCTGTAAACCGCATTAAGATTTTTACACAAAAATAGAAAAAAAAAACAGTAAATTTTAGGGTTCCATACTTAGAACTGAAACTCAATTTTTTTTTATCAAACCCATACGTAAGTGTTATCCATGGATAGGTCTTCAAAAATGATATTAAGGTTTCTCATTTCTAAATATTTTTTTTTCTAAACTGGATAGTTTACGCGAGAGACACTTTCAAAGTGGTAAAAAGTGTGTCTGTAACTTCTAAAATAAGAGAATGATAAAACTAAAATATATGATATGCAATATTACCATGCAAACTTCCACCCAAAATTGGTTTGAACGAGATTTGGTAAGTAGTTTTTTAATACGTCATAAACCGTAAACCACCATTTACCCTTCATTCATGTATTTTTATCACTAGCGCCATCTATTTTTTGCATTTGTTTTTGCGTCGAGGTTAAAAAATAAAAACAGAATACAGTGGTACGGAACCCAATACTACTTACGCCAATTCTTATTCAATATGAAAAAAAATATATATTTTATGTCAAATTGAACTTTTTTATTTTTGTAAGGGCCTTACAACACATAAATATACCAGATAGAAGGACTTACGACGTCTCTGAATTAAAAATGAAAAAAAAAAACCAGTCAAAATAATAACCCATAATATTATTATGGGTTATTATTTTGACTGGTTTTTTTATCGTCGCTAGTGATATAATATATCCCATATTATGGGCTATATTATACTTATTATACATATAAACCTTCTTCATGAATCATTCTATCTAATAAAAAAAAATGGTGGTCTGTAAAGTCTGTTTCCGGACGATAATTTTACGTAATAACGTCATAAGAAAACATTGATGGTAACCATGGCAACGATAAAACGTTGCTATAGTTACCTTGTCAATAACATGAGACGTTCCAGTAACGACGCGTGACGTCACACTTTTTTGAGATTGCAGGTGTTCACCAATTTATAAAACATTATCACGTCAAAACTGCATCAAAATCCGTTGCGTAGTTTTAAAGATCTAAGCATACATAAGAACAGACAGCGAATAGTGACTTTGTTTTATACTATACTAGCGACCCGCCCCGGTATCGCACGGCTATATTTTGCATGTATTATACATATAAACCTTCCTCTTGAATCACTCTATCTATTAAAAAAAACCCCATCAAAATCCGTTGCGTAGTTTTAAAGATTTAAGCAGTCAAAGGGAAATAGGGACAGAAAAAGCGACTTTGTTTTATACTATGTAGTGATAATGATAAAGTTTTTTATGTCATAATCAGATTTTTAAAACTACGCAACGGATTTTATTGCTGTTTTTTTATTAAATAGAATGATCCTAGAGGAAGGTTTATATGTACAAAACATCCTTAATATAGCCGTGCGAAGCCGGGGCGGGTCGCTAGTATCCATATATTTGAAGAGATATCAAAATCTTAATAACACAGATCGATAGGGCATGAAATGTGCTATACTACGCAATATGAAGTGTACTTTCGAGAAAATGTCCCTTACGACATTTTAAAGTTCCACCGTCGATATAAAATATGTCGAGCTATATCGGTCGACATATTTTAGTGACGTCATCAAATACCTAAAATATATCAAAATATATCTTTTGATACCGTAAAATGGGGTGATTACAGTTAGAACAATGGCTACCATGCCGGACTGCCAAACACAGGGTTCGATTCCCGCCTCAGACAAGTATTTATAAATAAATATTGCAGGACATTCCACACATCGCCATCTAGCCCCAAGCTAAGTAACTAGACTTGTGTTATGGGTGCTAGACAACGGATATACTACTTATATACTTTTCTTTTGTAAATATATACTTAATATACATACAGACACCCAGACCACAGACAAATATCTAAGCATAAATAATTGTCTGAGGCGGGAATCGAACCCGCGACCCTGTGTTTGGCAGTCCGGCATGGTGACCATTGTGCCAACTGGGTCGTCAAATGCTTAGATATTTGTCTATGGTCTGGTTGTTTCCATGTATTATACGTATATATTTACAAAAAGAAAAGTATATTAGTAGTATTATCCGTTGTCTAGCACCCATAATACAAGTTGCTTCTTTGCTGCTTAGCTTGGGGCTAGATGACGATGTGTGGAATGTTCGCAATATTTATTTATTTATTGGATACAAAACTAAAAATGTTTTTATACAGACCATTTTGCATTTTTAACAGACTTAAAAAAAGGAGGAGGTTCTCAGAACAGAATTACACCTCGAGAGTGCAGGAAATTGCTCAGTTTTTGCTTTCCACCAGTAGAATTGGGCCATAAACTAATAGTTAATGCGTTAACCGATAAATGGAATATCTGAAACCACCTTCTCTTTAGAAAACTCTTCCAGCGGTTACGATTACAGGTTACAATTTAAATAAAATAGTCGCTTTCGTCTCGTCGGACTGGGTTTGAATGAATGTTGATAGGAAACCCTATCTTAAATGAAGATCTGATGAGGATCTTCGGAGTGATGAACAGATCTGTACAGCGAGATTAAGCAAATTGCTTAGTTTTCCATTTTCACCAGTAGAATGGGCACATACACTAATAGGTATCGATGAATGAAGCATCTGAAAGCACCTTCTCATCACCTAACTCCTTAATGGGTTACGATTATGTACACGTTGCAATTTGAAGAAATAGTCGCTTTCGCCTCATGGAGTAGAATTTTCGGTGACAGCGGCACTAAAAATGGTTAAACCTGATCCAAAAACTAAACACTCCGGGAGTGCAGGCAGAAGTGAAAACTGTATATCTGTGTCAAATCTCATCTGTCGCGAGAACGGCTGAAAATGCTCACCCACAAAAGTGCCCAACGCGCCATAAGAAGTTTTCACTTCAAAAAACCTGAAAACAAAAACTAAAAAAAAACCGAAAACAAAAACAAAAAAGTGAAAGTGAAGTTTCAGGTTTTTTTAATGTATTTAAAATTTACTGTTATCATTGTGAAAGGAAGTGTTTTGTGCCATAACTACTTGTTAAATATTCGTTGGTTCCTTGTGACCCTGATTAATTAATAAAAATAGTAGTTTTAGTTTTTTTTTACTTATGGTTTTATTTGTATTTAATTGTGTAATAATGGATCTATGTGTAATCTGAATGTTATAAAAAATAGTAAATTCAGTTAATTTTTTATTTTAATGACAATAACTCCTATCTCTCTCCTCTTATAAAAATTAATAGTGATAAAACAAGAAAAAGTTTTGTTCCGGAAATATCTCGTAACTAATAATAGTCGAAACTTGTAACGAAGATTTTAACACTTACATTTAAATTGAACAACCAATACTAATAATAATAAGAAAATAATTATTAATTTATTACATTTACATTGAACTTAACACATTTAATGCAGAAACTTACTTTTAGCCAAGACGAACAGGTCCCAGCACGTTCTCAGTTCAAACTGCGCGTCAAAATTTGAGAAAGGAGATATTTCTAATTAAATTTATTTTCTAAATAAGATGGGTCGAATTTCTATAAGCGTATTTTTAATACTTTTAAACGTCAGATAGTTACGAATTTTCGTCACAGGAAAGTTGCTTACATTTTTATAACAGATGGCATTAAAATCACCTTTGAGTAAAACTGGCAGTTAGGAGTTGTTGCTCGGAAGCGGTCGATATATAATCTGTGGTCAAAGTCCAAAATTACTGGTCAATTCACCCCGTTTTACGGTATTTTTATATTAATATAAAATATAGCTACGTCTGTGACGACCTTTATTGATACAACTAGTACAACTACCTATTGACTACTGTACCATTATTCACTAAGGTTCAAGTCGTTGGGCGCGCGTGATTAGGGGCGGAGGGGGAGAGGTTTTTGTATGGAAATCTAGTCTTAATCACGCGCGCCCGACGACTTGAACCTTAGCGAATAAAGGCACTGATCTTCTATTGATCGATAATCTGTCACTGTCACTTTAAACTGTCAGATTGCTGTCAAATCTATATTTTCTATTGTTTTTGGCGCGAACTTCAAACCACGGAACTAATACTGTCCTGTACATTTACTAAACAAAGGTACGAACATGGATTTCTATGCCTGCACCAATGATTACCAGTTTTTCTGTATAAAGTTGAATTTTCGATCTGGGCAAAGTTAGCTACGCGGCTGCAATGTTAACCGAGTGATGGTAAATTTTTATGTGCGCGACAGTACTTAGACGTGCGGGAGCGGGACAGAGCGCGGCTAAAGACGTGTGTGCGGAACAGAGAGCGATGATGTGAGCAACTGACCCTCCCTTCGCTCCTGTACCCCCGCCCAAACAGACCTAAAAATTGACTTCTGCGCATACCCCTTCCACTTTCCGCCATCGCTCACCATTCGCTGCACAACCTGTACGCATCTACCTACCTACACGTGGCCCATTCCTCAGTGAGTGCTCGAACGCGGTTTAGCGTGGACGTTTGTGCTTTGTTCTAATTTTCACTTTTTGACGTGATAACGTTTTATAAATTGGTGAACACCTGCAATCTCAAAAAAGTGTGACGGTGTGGCGACATCGTCGCACAACTTCATTCATTCATCTGTCACATCACTAGCGTCGCTCGCGTGATGTGACGTCAATGACGTTTATTGCAGTGGCTTGCGCGGGAAGGATTTGAATATTGGAATAGGGAAATTAGGTTAGGAAAGTTTAGGAAGTCTGTTCATATCCCCCCACTTGAAATCCACAAGGGATTTCACAAGGTATAAGATTTAAATGTTAAATAGGCGTGCTACCGAACACGCTTTGTTTATACGGATTCATAGGTTCCTGATTTAAGTTGTTGGGAAACTGTTAGGTTTTATTAGGTATAAGTACATAAATAGATAAGATAAATAATAAATAGATATGATAAATAAGATACTAAGTTAACATAAGATTTTATAGAATAAGATAGTTTAATGAGATTCGTCTATAGGTAAAGGGCAAACTTTAACGACGGGGCGTATAAGTTGACCTCTAGACGTTTTCACGGTCACAACGCGAACTATGCCGTCCGTTCCAGGATGAGTTTGAATGATTCGACCAAGTCGCCACTCGCTGGCCGGTAAATTCGGTTTAACAATAGTAACGACATCACCAAGCCTTGGCTGCCGGCCGTCGTCTTTAAGCCACTTTAGTTTTTGTTGAAGTGTATGTAAATAGTCTTGTTGCCAAGCGCGCCAGAAGCTTTGTGATAGCCGTTGAACCATCTGCCAGCGAGTGCGCAATGTGATATTTTCTTTTAGTGCAGGCGCAGGCAGGGCAGTCAAGGGACGGACGCCCGATTAAGAAGTGTCCAGCCGTGAGAGCGTCGACCTCGTTAGGATCGGATGAAGGGTCGACTAAAGGTCTCGAATTCAGCATCGCTTCGATTTTAGTTAAGACAGTATAGAATTCTTCAAAGGTTAGAATTTGGGATCCTACAACCCGCTTTAAGTGATACTTGGTACTTTTGATTCCGCTTTCGAAGATACCACCGAAATGAGCTCCGGAAGCTGGATTTATCTTCCACGAGATGTTCCGTGAAGCTAGTTGCTTCGATACAGAATCTTGTTCCTTTTCCAAGAGTGCAGAGATCTCGGAAAGGTATCGCTTCGCGCCTATAAAGTTCGTGCCGCCATTGGTGATTATAGATTGGCAAAGACCTCGACGCGATACAAATTGATCGAGCGCGGCAATGAAAGCTTCAGTGGTCAACTCGGTGACCAACTCAAGATGAACCGCCTTAACAGCATGGCAAACAAAAAGGCATAAATAAGATTTGTAAGTTCTCGCGTTACGGCGCTTACTCTCCTTGATTTGGAAAGGTCCACCGAAGTCAATACCTACTGTCTGAAAACATTGACCTGGGGTTAGGCGAGAAGGTGGCAGATTACCCATCACAGGTTGACAAGGGATTGGTTTGATTTTAAAACAGGTTACGCATTTTGATAAACGAGATCGAATAAGATTTCTAATCCCTAAAATCCAGAATCTTCGCTGAATTAAGGATTGTAGCTGTCTAGGACCGCAATGAAGATAAGTTACATGATAAAAGTCAATTATTAAGATACACAAACGAGAAGCCTTGGGTAAAAGATAAGGATGTTTTGTAGATTCGGACAGTCTCGATTGCGAAAGTCGTCCCCCCACTCGCAAGATTCGCTGGGAGTCGACGAAAGGCGATAATTTTAAAATATGTTTAGGTAAAGATTTATTAGACTTAAGATTTAAGATAATGTCCTTGAAATAGGTTTGCTGGACATGCAAAATTAAAAGTTTTAAGGAATTGTTAAGTTCCGTCGAGGTGATAAAATTATATCGATTCCTCGCAGAAGGTTTAAGTTTAGAGTTTTGTATAAAACGACATATCCAAGCTACTATCCGTTGAACAGATAATAGATTAGAGGATCGCTCGAGAATCGTGTCGATAAGGTTAAATTCTAAAGTTGAAACATGAGCACGACTCTGCTTTGTTGGTTTTAATTCTGGAATGCTATCAGTTTCCACCGGAACTACTGATACAGGCCAGTCTGAGGTTTGGTGAGTCAGCCATTTTGGTCCTGACCACCACGTTTGACAATTAGCTAATTTAGCGCATGATAGACCACGACTACAAAGATCGGCTGGGTTATCATGGGTCGACACGTGGCGCCACACAAACTGTGCAGTAGCGTCAGTAATTTGAACTACCCGATGTGCTACGAAGGTTTTAAGTTTGTGTGGTTCCGTGTTTAACCACGAAAGCACAGTCGAACTGTCAGTGAATAAGATTGACTTCGATAGATTTAGTTTTTTACTAAGCAAGGCGTAAACACGAGTAGCTACTTTTGATAGTAGTACCGCAGCACAGAGCTCTAAACGATTGATTGTGAGGACTTTTAATGGTGCTACCTTGGACTTCGCGATTAAAAGATGAATTTGGCATTGCTGATCAGAAACAACGCGAAGATAAAGACAGCAACCATAAGCTTTGGATGAACCATCACAAAATCCTATTAAGGTGACTTCTGTTGGCTTTGCAGGTACGACTTGACGTGGTATTTTGATTAAGTTTAGATTTTCAAGATTCGATACAAAGTCCTTCCAATTGTCGGCGACATCTGTGGGCACGTCAATCCCCAACCATCAATCCCCAAAACGTCACGCGTCGTTACTGGAACGCCTCATGTTATTGACAAGGTAACTATAGCAACGTTTTATCGTTGCCATGGTTACCATCAATGTTTTCTTATAACGTTATCACGTAAAATTATCGTCCGGAAACAGACTTTACAGACAACCATTTTTTGTTTTCAATTACGAATTGAAAAATAAAATAAATATTGCAAGACATTCCACTCATCACCACCTAGCCCCAAGCTTAGTAACTAGACTTGTGTTATGGGTGCTAGACAACTGATATACCTATTACTTATATAAAGTACTTTTCTTTTGTAAATATATTCTTATAGTACATATAGGACAACCAGATAACAGACAAATATCTAAGCATAAATACTTGTCTAAAGCGGGAATCGAACCCCCAACCCTCTGTTTGGCAGTCCGGCATGGTGACCATTGTCGAATATGTGTACTTCTTATATCAGTACTTTTCTTTTGTAAATGTATTCTTATAATACATATAGACAACCAGATAACAGACAAATATCTAAGCATAAATACTTGTCTGAAGCGGGAATCAAACCCGTAACCCTATGTTTGGTAGTCCGGCATGGTGACCATTGTCGAATATGTGTACTTTTGTAAATATATTCTAATAATACTTATAGACAACCAGATAACAGACAAATATCTAAGCATAAATAATTGTCTGAGGCGGGAATCGAACCCGCAACCCTGTGTTTGGCAGTCCGGCATGGTGACCATTGTCGAATATGTGGCCTGACAATGAAATTATAATTTTTTTAGGACTATATCGGGTAGAATGCGTGATTTGGATTCCCAAACATAAACAACATAAAGATAAAATTAAAAATAAAAGTATTTCCACATTTATTTTATTCAATGAATAGGATTATGAAGCCGACTTATTTATTGGTATTTCTCCTACAACCGCTGTCCAAAAATATTTCTTTTTGATATTTTGTGTGGTTCGTTTTAATTAAAAATATTTTTTAGATACATAAAATATGAATTATATTATAAATTATTAAATTATATTGGTACATGGTGTACAGAAATATTGCCGAAGCGGTTAATGCTTCCACGTCCATCTCGAACCATCTCCAATTCACAACTGAATGCGGCCATCGTGAAGTTGCGCTACAACCATCGCATGGCCATCTCGATGGGCCAATGGTGGGCCATCCTGAAGAGGGGCTATTACAGTTTCTACTTTTTTTTTCTTTTTTCGGTCATAGAGACCGAAGGAAGTTATGGCTGTGCTTGGGCTGTGCACTTGCACGTCAATGTCCAGTTTCTACCATCTGTGTGGATTTTTTTCCCAGAATGTCAATGTCAAAACTGGACTTTCTCCAAGCGTACAACATTAATGGAGACTACTCTAACCGTCTGTCTGTCTGTTTGAAAATTAATTTATGATGAAAATACCGATTTTGTAAAATTCTAAATAGTAAAAAACCACAGTAATTATCGGTGAGCGTCATAATAATATGTTTCTTAGTATCATGAAAGCACCTACTCGATGTTTCTACCCTATGCGATGCCACGCATGTGGCCACGCACGCGGGGAACGGCCACGATGTCAGTTTTTTTAACATTTTATAGATATTCCTTCTCTTTCTCTCTAGTTAGAAAAAAATAATTTGTACTCTATCTCTTTCTTTTTGGTTTTGGCCCGTAAACCAAATTGTTGAATTTGTTGAAATAATTTCAATTTGTGGCAAAGAAATCATCACGTTGCTATAAAAGTAAGTTAGCTTTTATTTTATGATTGAACTTTGGTGTAAAACACATTTTATCATCTCAAAAAAGACGTAAAGACAAAAGTTTCTGTAGAAGTCATTTCCTAACCTAACATTTTAGTCATAATAAAATTAACTTTGAACTTCATAGCTAAACTTTTTATGCTCAGATCGCATTGTAATAAATTAAACTATTGTTTTTCTCTACTCCTAATGTACGCCTTGTGAAACCGGTACCTTATAACGAACTACTTTACACATTATTGTTAGAAAAATATACTTCAGCAGATAATTCTTTGTAAATTCGTACAAAAAATAAATCATTTTACTTTCAGGATGTCTGCTCTTATCCACGAAAAGGTCTGGTTAGATAAACCACTTTACAATGAAGCTGAAAAAAATTACTATGAATCTTTATCAAAGGTCAGTGTCGCCTTGAATTAGGTATAGACTGAAAATTAGGGTGTTAAATTGTTAAAAGATTTATTCGAATGATTTACAAAATTCAGAACTGTGTTTGGTTGTAAAGCGTTATATTTTTGTAGGTACAATCATCACCACTTACATTGGCCCGATCATCTTTGGCCAATGAAGTTGCAAAGGCTAGGCAACACATTAAAAACTCTTTAGAATGTGTGAGTAAACTACCCTACTTATTTCACACATTTTTATCTGGCTCATACCAACAATATACAATAATTGCTGCACAATAGGGCTAAAAGTATTTATGTTGCAAGTTTTATTTTCATAACATTAATCACTGTTATTTGTCCTAAAATCATTAACAATATTGTTATTTTTTTTTGCAATAATGAGCATTAAAATATCCCAAACTATTACTTTATTTTGATTGTGTGCTGTGTTTTTGCTTTTTAATATAATTCTGTGTGCTTTTTGTGTGTGAAATAAATAAATAAAGATCAAATATTCCTAAATTTTTATTTAAATATTATATGATTTTCAGATGGAGGGTGTCGCCACATTAGCAGTTGTCCCGAACACTGAACTCTTCAACAAAGTCAACAGCTTGGAGAAGGAGAATAGTGACTTGAAGAAAGCTATCGATGATCTACGTAACCTGGTCATCAGTCTTCAAGCCCGAGTAGATACCTTAGAGTCATCTGGTTATACAGGCAAGAAGGAAACACCCAAGGTATAGTAGAATTCAAATATTTTCTTCTGTCTATTATTAAGTTTAATTTATCCTCCTTTAAACACTAAGCACACTGAAGTGGTATCGGGAAGTTTTGTAATTTTCTGTATGGCTATTTCAAAAAAAATATTTCTAAAATTCACACACCTGGAATGCTTTCGGTACTGTTTCAGTGTGCTCAGGGCTTTATGGAGATAAGGATATTATGAATCCTTGTGAAAATTACTAAGATCTGCATTGTCTATTGTCAGACAGTTTCTAAAAATCTGGTAATTATCTGATAGTAGTTAGTGTTATCTAGAACTCAAATACAGCTTACAAAAAATGTTTAGTATAAAAGCCTTTTTTACTGAATTAGTTAAATAGTTTCTCTTAGTAGTAGGTATAAGTTGAAGTAATGTCTCTTAGTTTAGTGTGCCTATTGGCAAAGGCCTCTTCCAACTCCCTCCATTGCTGCCTGTCCCAGGCAACTCTCCTCCATAATGGAACTGCTGTGAGTACCAGCTCGTCCCCTCTTTTCACATTAGGTCTTCCCCTTCTCCTTTCCAAAATATATTTACTTAAGGCAAATTAAATGTGCTCTGTGGCTACTATATAATTCGACTTACCCACCGCATCAAGACCAATGTGGGTAAAAAGTAGTTTTCAATAAATCACTACTTAATTGTCTATGTTATGATAATTAATGTTGTATTTCCAGGGTGGACCAGCAGTAGCAGCTCCTGCAGCGTCGCAGGACTCTGATGATGGCGTCGACCTATTTGGTTCTGATGATGAGGAGGAAAGCGCCGAAGCTGCTCGGATCCGTGAAGAACGTTTAGCTGCATATAATGCTAAAAAACAGAAGAGTACGTTTTTAAATTACATTCAAGTATCCAAAACTAAATGTATAATACATAGTTATTTGTTTCTGGTCTAGGTATTTCTGTATGTTAAATAATGTATAAATTTACCAAAGATTAGTATAGAAGGATTCTATTTGTTATCTGGTCCAATACAAGCTTAGTTGCTTAACTCAGGGCTAGAGGACAATGTCCTGCTTCTAATATTTACTGAAATATTTAATTACAAACAAGTTATAAACCCCTTGTATCATCATTTAAAATAAATGGTAAAGAGGATCAAATCTAAAACAAGATTATTTTGATCTGATTCCATTTTTAAACAATTTTATTATCTAGTCATTTGGCAAATCAATGGAAAGAGCTTATTTTTGTAGTTCTTCAGCAATTTTTACATACCTAGTATCTGTTCATATGTTGTGTAAGTTATGTTTTACTAAGGTAAGTTTTGCTTATAATTATCTGTATTTTCCAGAACCCACCCTAATTGCCAAGTCAAATATAATCTTAGACATAAAACCTTGGGATGATGAAACTGACATGAAAGCTATGGAGGAAGCTGTACGTAAGATCGCTACAGACGGACTTCTGTGGGGTGCTGCTAAACTTGTGCCTTTAGCTTACGGGATCCACAAGCTGCAAATATCCTGTGTTGTTGAGGATGACAAAGTTTCTGTTGACTGGCTCACAGAGGAAATTGAAAAAATTGAAGATGTAAGCCTTATAAAATAACCTATCTATGTATTTTTGTGGAGTTGTGGGCAAAATAATGCAATCCCATAGTCATTAAATTTTTCAACATTCATGTTCACTAATAATAAAAAGAGACAAGATTTTTTGTAAAGAATTAGACTCTGAAATTACTGGACTGATTTTTATGAAACTATGTATGAAGATGCATTGAATAATTGGGAATAACATGACTATAATTGTTATCCCCATATTCCCCCGGGAACATAATTTATGCGAAACCGCAGAGCGCTGCTTGTTTTACCTACATAATAATAAAAATAAGTAAGCAGGTTGAATTGACAATTTTCACCACAGTTTTTGCTCTTCAAATCGATTTATGGCGTAAACGAAAAATATCATGATTTAGAACGTTACCTTTTAACGTTCAGAATATAGAATAAATACACGTTTATCTGTCACTGTCTACACTAATCTTTCCTACTAACCTACTAATATTATAAATGTGAAAGTTTGTGTATGTGTCTATGTATGTTTTTTACTCCTTCACGCAAAAACTACTGGACCGATTGCAATGAAACTCGGTATCTAGATAGCTGGAGACCTGGATTAACACATAGGCTACTTTTTTTCCCGATATTCTCACGAGATCGGAACTTACGCGGGTGAAACCGCGGGCCGCAGCTAGTAATATTATAAAGAAAAAAGTTTTTTGTTGTTTTTTTGTTTCAAACGAATAGGCTCCGAAACTATTGGACCGACTTTGATGAAACTTGATATGAGGATACATTGATTCATTAGGAGTAAGAAAGGCTACTTTTTATCCCGATATTCTCACGGGATCGGGAGTTACACGCGGAGCGCTGCTAGTTTGATATATTTGTGAATGATTAACACAAGTCTTTCTTTTCTCTTACAGATGGTACAAAGCATTGATATTGCAGCCTTCAACAAAGTTTAATCGAATTTAAAAAGTAAAAACTATTTTCTTACAAATTGTTAAAATAGTTAATAAATGTTTTTTTCGCAATTAAAGTTGATTTTGTTGATTTTAGCGCTCGCTGTGGGTTTGAGAAAGCTATAATTGCTCACTGAATTAGTTAGTAGTCATTCTATTTACCGTAGTGTAGTTGATACAAAATCCTATTTGCCATCGAAAATCTTTAGATTTTGTTTATATTTTGTTTATTTAATTAATTTATAACAGTTATCTAAAGTATAGTAATGCAAACCAAAACAGTGGCTGTTGGTTCAGATGCCTTATCACCAGTCGCCGAAGTATTAGATAAATCGTTCTAAATGGAGTATTATTATTTATATATTGATAGCTTAAAATAATCTTTGCTGTTTTAAACTATCTATCTCGCCTTGCGTATAGGTCGGTATTATCTACATGCTTAATGGGAAATGGTCCATACGGATCGTTTGATCGAATGCGCAGCTCGCGGCTTTTGATAGGTACTTATTTTAATTATAAGTAAACTTGTTTTTTAAATGAGTAGTAAGTAGTAGAATGTAGTTGGTACATTTTTTTCAACTTCTAGAGTTCGACTGCATTTTGCTCAAGACTGATTTTCGAGGTAAGAATCTAGTGGTATCGTATATTTTCACGGTACATATGAATGTGGTGTATTTTTGTGGGGTATGAAAACCGACTATATTAACTGTACTTAGATGTATTTTTTTCCTATTATTTTATTGATTTGCATAAAATAATAAATAAGCTTTTTAATAAAATTGCAAATTATTAAACAAACATACAAAGATATGCGCGAAAAACATAACCCTTTCATTGCAGTCGGGTAAAAAGAGGTAGACCGATTTATTTCTTTTCTTATCCTTTTGACATTCGGCACCATAGGTCATAGCCACAGTACAGTACTGGCTTAATCATTAAAATAAAGTTACTCTCGATCTATTCCAGGTTTATTAATAAGGGGGTTAAGTCTGCATTGCTGCAGTATGTTGTAGTGATTGGGTACTAAATGATTTTTTAATAGTTTCGTCTTATACATCATGTAATGAATGGATAAACTTCTATTTTCTGAACCGGCACGTGTCGTCTATCCGCCCGTTTATCCATTCATAACGGGACACCCTGATTATTAATTGTGCCTTTTCTTGTGCATGCTTTTCTTTAATTTTTATAGCTATCAAAGTTAGTAGTAGCTAAAGAAAACAGATGTAGGTAAGTACTAAGTACCTAAATCTGTCTGGTTTCATTCATGGTTGCAATTGCACGCTTTTTTCAAAGTTATTTGCTTTGCATGCAAAGTTGCAAACCTATGAGGTTGCATGATGTTTTTAATGTTGCATACGTTTGAAATTTTAACTTTCAATTGTTGGCTAATTTTTGAATTGCTTGGCGTTTTTTAGAATTCGAAGTTGAAATTGCATGTGGGATGATGGGAGTCTTGACCTGGCCACGTCCAATTCGTCCATGTTTTCTACGAGAGAAAACTGAACTTTAACACTAACACCTAGCTAAGTAGAACTCTGCGGTTGGATGGAATATTATACTTCTAATTGAGGTAGGAGGTGAATCATTGATGAATATATTATATTTTTTGTACTAACAGACTACTTGCTCAATAAATTCATCGCGTACAGGACGAAAATATAATAAGTATTTAAGTTTGTTATGTAGGTATCATATAAAACTACTGTATGGTTTTATGGTTTTAAAAGTTTGGGTAGTACCTATAGTTAGAGAGGTAATATATCTAGAGGTAGGTACCTACCTAACCTACATACAGAAAAGTTGTTTCGTCTGGGCACTTTGCGCGCGAGACCGAGTCGCTCTTCGCTGAATTTTTGTGAAGCTTTCACCGCTCCTTATTATACAATTCTTGGAAGTCAAAATGTAATAATCCGAATGTAGTCGTAAGGTGTTCACCATGCGAACACATTTACTCATGGCAGTTATTCACGAAACGTTTGCAGTAACGATCGTTTAAAAGCAGAGGTGTGGTGATGTGGTCACCATTTCGGGCACGTTCTCTTCTCTTTGAAATACGAGAACATCATGATCAGTATCTTTTTTGTCCGTGTATGGTCACTAAGAATTAATTATGATTAATTAAGAACCTTTAAGATGCATATATAACGAGACCATATTTTTTATCATCAGAGAGCAGTACAACTTGCTAAAAAAATGTTAGGTTTAATTTTGAAACAAGTACTTATTTCGATCGAATGTTGTGATGTCTGGGAGAATCAAAGAGTCTCCTACATCTATGAAATTACTGGCAATTAGGTACGTTATTTATTAGTTCAAGAAGGTGGGTTAGGTCAGGCTAGAACTGAACAATCGCGAGCGTAGCGAGCTTTAAGCATATTAATCGTGTTTCCGACAGTTTCAATTGGTGTAGGTATAGTTGGTTCCGCCTCCTGTCGGACAGACAGACCTGTCAAAAGCGGGGGTGTTCCGCCAAAAACACCTACACCTAAAATTGGTAATTATTGCATGAACAAATGTTATTAAGTGTTGTGTGTACCGTTTGTAGGTGAAATCTTTCCTACTTTTGGCAGCTAAATGCGCCTTAAGAATCAATGTTCAAGGACAGGACAATAATTTAAGGTGAAAGGGTACCTGCGCGCTCTCCATACAAACGTAGTCGACTGTTTCCTCCCTGGATAATGACACTAGCACAAATATTTTTGTGCCATAAAACCTATAATTGCCATGACTATGCCCCTATGTTTTGTTTTTTTTTCATTTTCTAATTATCATAGAAATTAAAATTAAAAAAATTGAAAAATTAAAAAAAAACAAAAAATAGGGGCATGGTCATGGCAGTTTTATGAACCAAAAATATTTGCTCTAGTGTCATTATCCAGGGAGAAAAGAGTCGACTACGTTTGTAATAGTTTGTATGGAAAGAGCCTTCCGTACCCTTTCCTCTTAAGTATTTATGTATCGTTGATAGAAGTTTTGCCCATAAACTTTCATTAATTTTACAAATAAGTAAATATATTATTAGTAAGGCTTATTATGTATTGCATGAATGCCCAATAAGGGAAATTGCGTAAAGTTGGGCAATTGCATCGACAGACAGGTCGCAGGTTTTGTAACGACTGAGGTCCGAGTGGCGAACAGAATACGGACGCGACGCGTGGCTTCGGCGTGTAGCAGCGAATAGACCTAGCTGCCTTGTTAATGTCCTAGCTTAGTCAGTCAGTACCTACCTACATACATATTTTCGGCTCTACCAAGGCATTTCTAATTGCTATTATATGGAGTGGACTAAACAAAACACGACGTCTTGCTAGCTTCAAATTACTATTATAAAACCTTTACCTTCAGAATTCTCATTCCTAAACAACATTTATCTAGAATAAGTTGCTAGTAAAGGTTATTAAAACGATTTTTTACCTAGTTTTTCCATCATGTAATTCACACTAAAGTACCTAAGAGCTCTCCTGGCTAATATTAAAACTTAACACATTGATGAGCTTTCAATGAATAAGATTATTAACCACTCATAAAATGGATGGGGCAATGGGGCATATGATACACGTATCAGCGTTAGATTCGTTGAGACACCTTGGGCAACGTCCTCGGGCTTCGGTGAGTCTGGGTGCGCTCAGCGTGTATGTACGGAAGATAAATTGGTCGTTTTGGTGCGTGCGAGAGAGGGCGCGCGGGTGTGATGCGGGGCGCGCGGGCGGCGGCGCCGGCGCGCGGAGGCTGCAGCGCTCAGAGCACCTGCGCCCGCGCTCCGTAGCGCCGCTCGCCGTGTGCTCGTGTACCCGCGCCCGCGCAACGCCCGCGCCCGCACCCGCGCCGTCGCGTTCGGCGTCAAGACGCCGCCCACGGTATGTGTCAGTCTCCGCGCCGGTGGCGCGTCGGGGTCGGCCGGCAGCGCGCCCGCCACTGCGCCGCTGCCTAACCGCTCGCTGCCGCACTCGGCTGCGCTCGCGAGGCCGGTTTTGTAATTTTGCCGGGCAAGCTGTGACGTCACGAGACTAGTTTGACTCGCATGCGTGACGGCTTGCGCCAGGACGCCCGCGCCGCGCCGCGCCACCGCCGCGCCGCGCCGTACCACCGTCGTCGCCGCCGCCCCCGACCTTAGTACCTAATAGTGCAACAATGACGTGATCTCTTGTCCTCCCTACATTTCGGTATCTGTATATACACACATTGTTCGCTTATTTCCAGATTGTCACCTCGTGATATAGGTAGTTATCATTATTATAATTAGACGTTACCTGTAGTTATTCGCCTTTTGTGTGTATTTAAATAGAATAACAAACATTCTCAGATCTCTTTGACGTTTAGTGATTTGCATTATTTACTTATCGGTTATACTTTGTGGGTAGATGAATATTTAGTCTAATTGGATTTGGTTACTTTGTTTTGGGATTTGTTCATATTCAGTATTTTAAAATTGGCAAATCCTTTCTGCGTATGTGTAAATGATGCGGCTGTGTCTTGGTCCACCATCGTCATCATGTATCTGTGTGCGAGAGAGCACACAACCGGATTCGTGCCAGTCTTTTTGTAATTTTATTTTTCCTCCTTTAATGCATCGACTCAACGAATTAAAGGTGATCTCAGATATCATGGCGATACGCGGCAACGAGCCAGCTATATTTACCTTTATGTAGGTATGCTGTTTTAATCTTGTATCATTACTTTGCCTGTGGTACAACCATAATTCTATTTTTATTTTATAGCGTTTTCAAATGTATTCAATTCAGTCTGCATTCAATACTAAAATATGTTTCTTTTATTTTTCCTACCTATGGCCCCAAATCCGTTCGTTATTGCAAAAAGAAGGAAATTAGGCTTTAAATCTATCATAAAAATGTGTCTTCTATTAAATAACTGACAATCGTATTGTTTTGTAAACGAATAATGTTTTTTTAACTATAATTATAAAATAACGTTAGGTATACGAGTATTTCGATTTATAACTAGGTAATTATTATAAAAAACACTATTAGAAACACACATCAAAAGTTCACTTTCAGATTCATATTGACTGAGGGGCATAAACCATACCTATACATAATTTAAAAGAAAAAGTTGTTTCTTATAAAACCTACCTATCTGAATTGAACAATGATAATGTTCATGAAAGATTCAGTATTGGATGTTTACGGACAAAGGCTGAGCTGTGATCGTGAATCGTGAAATTCCTAAAAGCACACATGAACAGTAGGTAGTTGTAAAGCCTCAACAGAGATACGAGTATTCTTCTCTTTCTATCCTTTGATAAACTGATATTTTTGTCCTTGTTTTTCCAAGATCTCAGCATCCAAGCTCTCGGTACAGCTTTGTACCATTAAATGTATTTTGTTTTCTTTTTGTTACTTCTCAAAAAGGAAAGTCTATCGGTGACGTGCAAGACAACCTCTCCGTCTTTCCAGAAAATATATTTATAGATAAAATGTTCGTTGGAAATGAAGAGACGCTTAGTAAAAACTTTTATAACGAAGTACCTTACCTATACTTAGATACCTATTTAAGTTATTTATGAAACTATACTACTTTGTTTTTATATATAGGTACCTATATAGTCACGACATTTTAATACATTTTATAAAATTATTTATTTGTAGTTTACACATAATAATGTGCTCGGTTCGGTATTTACGAAGTTGCATGGGCAAGGATGGGCAGGATTTGTCTGAAATTGTTTTTTTGACAAGTTTGGTCGGCACGTGGCCGTGGCTGTGGGTATAATAGTGTTACCAGTTTGTACCGTTTGGTGGCGTGGAGCGTCTCCTCGTGGCGCAGGGGGCTGCTCAACGAGTTCGGCCGCTTCTCGCTGATCAGGTGCCACTTGATACTCGTTCTTTTCTAACTGGACTCGAATCAGCTGTTTCTGCCTCGCCCTTGGGCTCTTTGTTTACATGGACGTTTTAACGCTAGTTTCATTGCATTTCCTGCCCTTCAGAATTTTGATTTTATTATCGATGCTATGTAGTTAATATCTTATTGGGTAATCTGTGTGTGCATCTTGCCGTTAAGGGACTCTCGCATCGTGCCTATGAAGTTTGTCTTGCTACAGTCGATACTTAAACGATCGGTACTCAACAAGAGATCACGTCATCCTCATCACAACTCATTGTAAGGATGTTGAATTAGTGGCTAACATTGAATTCGTGTTTCAGAAATTGAAGACCGAGAAAGTATAGAGCGGGGTGCTCCTGATCGGAGCCTCCGCCGACACAAAGACGTCGCCTTTCCCGCAGAATCAGGGCGCAATGTCAGCGTCGTCGCCATCGCCGGTGGGCGGCAACGATGAGCGCGCTCGGACCCCACGCGCAGGCGCGTCGCCCGCATCCGCACCGCGCTCGCCGGCACCAGCGCACGCCGTGCTGGCTACCATGACTCCCGTCCAGCCCGCTCACGACTACTACCCTCATAAAGTAGAGATGGATTCTGACGACGGCTACCCGCCCGAGGCGCACTCGTACCGTCACTCGCCACACGAGCTGGCCGCGTACGCTACCGACAGCAAGGTCCCCGTCCAGCCGGACGTCTACGACCAGGACATGCAGTCGATCGACGAGAAGACGCCCATCGACCTCATCTACGAGGACGAGAAACAGACGGTGATATATACGACGACGCCGGACCAGAAGCGGGTCGAGATGATAAGCGGGCAGCTGGACGAGGGGCAGCTAGTAGACACCGGCGCCGGAGTCTCCGTCGTTGTCGGCGCACCCGGCCAGCCGCCGACCGTACTCGTGCTCGCCGACCACGTCGTCGATGAGCTCGGACAAGTCATCACTATTCCCAGGTTAGTTACACATCCCTAATTTATCCCAATAAAAAACGCGAAAGTTCGTTTGTTTTATTCCCTTTTAGTGGTCAAAAGACTTCATCCGTATAAAAAATTGTATATGGGTAGGTAGGTAGTCTAAAGCGGGGAGGCTATTTAAAAGGAGGTGAAACTGCGGGGTGCAGCTAGTAGATACATGTAGTTGCTATTTAGCTGGGACTCATAAGCGAATGACATTGTCACTCATAAAACTAAAAAGACCAAATAGTGATTAAGATTAACAGATAGGAGAGTTTTTTTTAGCAAAGGCTGATTTATTAACTTTAATTAGTTCTATAAGAATATCAAGCAAGCAATCAAGGAAAATTCAGTTAAGATCGTTAAAATATACGAGTAGATAAAGTTGCTATGGGTATTTTGATGCCAGTGTAGGTAACTACCTACTTAACTAAATGTTTGACTCTTTATTGATATTTTTATTGCTTTTAATTTATGAGATGATATGGACCATTCGTGTCTTCTCGGTTACCAAGCGTTGACCATTCGTTTGTGGGAAATTCCATCACAGCAGTGTGCCAATTTATGTCTAAAAGATATATGTGTGTGTTATTTATTAAAATTTTTATTCACGTGCCAGATTTTTACCACGATGCGAGCACATTTACCGCTACAAATATTTAATTTGACTACCTACTAGAAAATATTTTGATGTTGTTTTAAACGTGATTTGCTTTGTAGGTACTGCAGTGAGTAATTGTTATTTCAATGTATTACTTCGATATCAATATCATAATTGCTGTTAATGGATTGCAATTGGAAACTCAAATGACACAGCGTCATAACGAACTGGTAGATTGATTTTGTTGTTGGCACTCGGTGGATTGAGTTGTTTGATTGTTAGGTTAGGAGGAGCGAGAGTGTTTGACTAAATGATGTGTGGTGTACACCAGCGCGAGTGCCGCGTTGAGAGTATAGCGAGCGCGAGCGTGGTGTAGTGTAGGCACAGATAATACAATAGTTAGTATGGTGTAGGTAACGGTTGTGAGCTAGGCTAGGAGCGGCGCGGGCGCGTGTGGGCGGAGCGACGCGCTCACCTTGAACTTGCCGCGAGAGCTGCGTCCGAGCACCAGCCAGCCGGCAGCAGCCACAACGTACCGACTCACATTTCGATTCTAGCCAACGGCCATTGTAATATCCATACCATACACTATATTATACCGACACTTGTCTACTCTTGCACACATTTTAACCACAAATACACGATTTGACCGCTATTCTAATAATAATTACAGATAGCAAACACTTTGTTATATTCGTCAGTTGTCACGTTTCTTGCATAGGTAAACAGAAATACAAAACAACGTAAGTAAATAAGCATTGAAACGGAGTGATCGTTATAAAGTATCTGGTTCGTGATGTGCCATGCATGCCGCCGTATGCCGCATGCGGTGCGGTGCGGTGCAAGTCATTCATATCGCATGACGTTGATGTGTCTATGAGTAAATACGTGAAGCAAGTAAATGTTGTGTAGTAAGATTAGTTACGTCTGCTAACTTCGCAGACAGGTTTTGAATAATGTTGTGGGTTTGTTCGTCAATTACACATCAATGTTTGTTTTGATAAAATTTCCGTAAAGTCATAGATACTTGTTCGTAATCTTTCGTATTCTTTATGAAAATACCTAACCCTCTACCCCCTTAGGTTAATTCCCCTTTAATTTTTTAAATATTGTTTTGTGGGTTTCGGTTATCTCTAAAATCGTCTCCATCTCGTTAGTTCACTCGCTGTGCCCTTCCAATCTCTTTCTCTTGTTCATATATTTTATAATCTAGGGACACACACTTGGATACATTAAGAATGAAAACATCGAAAGTTTCTTCCAAAAAAATATATCTAAAATTTAACTGACTTAAGTAATTTCGGGTCTTTTTCGACTTCACCAATAAATTAGATAAGTTATCTTTCTCTAAACCCGTTTTAAATAAATTAAAAAAACGACGAAGGAGACTATTTCAGTATTGGTTGTGATTATGTTTTTTGAAATGATGATAGTGATAGACACCACTATTTCTTTATTAAATGGCAAACTATGAAATAGATAACATTACTTCTTTTCAAATTGTACGTAAGTAATAAAAGAAGGTAATTAGCACAATAAAACTTACGGTTACAAAATTCTTTAGTGGTCTTAAAACCCATGTATTTAGATAAGTCTTAGTATCTGTTAGGTGTTTTTCTGGAATATTTGTCCGTTGGTAAATCAATGTTAGTCACGTTATCATGGTTCTAGGTAACATGAGGCTTCCTAGTACATTTGCCGTTAGAAATTAGATACTTGCATGTATTGCTGGCTCCATGTATAGAATCTTACTTCAAATGGTAGCATCGAATGCAATAGAATTTAATGCGTTACTGCCGTGATACTGAAGATGATGGTAATAAGCTTTTACCCGTACCTATATTCACGGAGGAAAATGTTGTAAGACATAAAATTATACTAATATATGCAAAGAATTCTCTATCTTAACATCGATGCCAATAAAATCATTATAGCAATCTGAATACAGATTTTATTTTTGGTATACTATGACTGGGGTATTAATGTTGATAACAGAATTTCATATGAGCCGTTTCTGAGAATATATAGGTACATAAGTAAACTCGATATGGATTTGGTATATGGAAGTGATAAAAACTCGGGTGAATCGTTTAGGACGCTCTCGCTGCCAGCGAGGCAGCCTCACTCGCGCGCACCTCCGAACCTTTAATGATGACTTTTTGTTGCCTCCTGGCGCATATCAGAAGTGGCATGCGAATTTAAATAAATCTTATTTATTATTGGCATATTCGTATTATCGCGTTAAATGTACGGTTGTATCTTCCCGCTCTCTTTGGGAACATAAAAATTAACACGTTTTATGCCTTGTGTTTTATACTATTTTTCCTAATTATTTTAACAGTAGTGACTAATTTCTATTACAACATTTGTGTTATAGTAGTATGCCACAGTTCAATTTGTAATATTTCTTCCAATACATAGTTGTATGATAAATCGCTGGTGCTTGTGCCGTGTGCCCTCGCCTCCTGAATGTTCTCCCTGCGAGCGGCGGCGCTCCCCGCGCCCTGCCCGCTCCGTCCCGCGTTCCGCCATCGCGCTACAGCCTTATTTTATTGCCGAGCTCGCGGTCCGGAGGCGCGCGGGCGGCGCGGGCGCGGCGGGAGGGCGCGGGCGCGGGCGGCGAACCCTCGAGATGGGCTTACCATCGCGATCGTCCGGCTCTCGCCCCAATCATTATTTAATGTAATTATTTGGTTGGTAAACTGCTTTTTTTGGAAATCATAACAGTAATGTATAACTTTTTATCTGTCGGCTCCGGCTTTAGCTCGAATTTATCCGAAATGACACGTTATTGCATCGTTATTACTGAAAAACATTCAAATTAAAAGTTTGGTATGTAATTGGAGTATGGGGTGGGCACTGCGCGGCAATATATCAATATAAAAACTTTATTAATTATAAAATATACTATCGTAATTATCTGCATGAATAGCACTAATATTAAATTTTTATTTATTTCGGTGCAATAAACGTTTAAAATTACGTAAGCAATTCATAATCGTCGAGAGGAGTCAACAAACTCGTGAAAGCGAGAGGCACTAAAGTTGTTAGCAAAAGACATCAACGGGGTCCCGCGGTATGTGTCGTACTTCGTAGCATAGCCCGGTGCGTGGTGCGCCCGCGCCGCTGACCGCGCCTAGCACGATCGATTTGATCGGTGACACTCGCCTTCTTCTTCATATGATACACTCTACGTATTCATTAATTCAACTTTATTGTACACTTGTCTATTAATTAACACGGTGCCTTCAAAAATATAATGAACAATTTTGGTATTGTTATAGGCTCTACCTATATTTGTATGTGAGAAAATTAGCAACGAATTTAAATGTAAACACAGATTGCGTACCTACTGATTCTTTTGTGTGATTTTTTTCTTAAAAATCAAAATAAACTTCAGCGGTAAACAATTGTAGACACAAAGTCTATGAAATAGGTTTTTAACATGCAAGGTAATACTGATAAGAATATCACTGTTCTGTCAGATTGATTATAACACTTCGGGATGGTTTGAGCAACAGAATTTAGAAGGTATTTAATTAAGTTTTTTTATTTTAAAATACCTTCCGGGTCTTATAAATGAATTCCAATCAATAGACAAAAGTTTGAATCGAAAGCTAAGAGTGCCCTTTAAAAATTAACGATCATCCTTTCTACCTGGTGCCGCTGTCCGAGCGCAAATAAAAAACGGTTTATCCGCGTAAAGGGTTCACTTCCCATCACATGGAGGTTGAAGGTACTCTGCTCACCCACTCAGGCAAACATCACGCACACATGCTCAACGTTATGTAGTCATCTCTGAACAGACGAAGTCCGAACAAATCTCAACGGGCCAAGGAATATTTTCGAACTCAGAGGAAAGAACTAACATGGACCCGATATTTCTAAGTAAGATATTTCTTGTGAAGGGATATTTTCGAACTAGAAGAAAGAACTAGTAATATGGACCCGATATTTCTAAGTAGGTAAGATATTTCTTGTGAAGAATTATTTTGGAACTCAGAGGAAAGAACTAATATGGACCCGATATTTCTAAGTAAGATATTTCTTGTGAAGGGATATTTTCGAACTAGAAAAAAGAACTAGTAATATGGACCCGATATTTCTAAGATATTTCTTGTGAAGAATTATTTTCGAACTCAGAGGAAAGAACTAATATGGACCCGATATTTCTAAGTAAGATATTTCTTGTGAAGGGATATTTTCGAACTAGAAGAAAGAACTAGTAATATGGACCCGATATTTCTAAGATATTTCTTGTGAAGAATTATTTTCGAACTCAGAGGAAAGAACTAATATGGACCCGATATTTCTAAGTAAGATATTTCTTGTGAAGGGATATTTTCGAACTCAGACGACATAGCTATATGGACCTGATATTTCTAAGTAAGATATTTCTTGTGAAGAATTATTTTCGAACTCAGGAAAGAATATGGACCCGATATTGCTAAGTAAGATATTTCTTGTGAAGGGATACTTTCGAACTTAGACGACATAACTATATGGGTCCGATATTTCTAAGTAAGATATTTCTTCTGATGGGATTAATTAACGGTGTACCTATCTACATATCTCTAATATTACCGAAGTTTTTAACTTTTTGGTAAAATTCAAAAACATTAATGAATGATGAACACCGAAAACGCAGTCGATTACCACTTTATAGAACAAAATCGGTTCATAAACAAGGAGTTATGCCCAAACAGTCACAAAAATATATACAGTCGAATTGAGAACCTCCTCCTTTTTTGAAGCCGGTTAAATAGGCAAATGATATAAAGATGAATGTACTAAGTAAATAAAAACAAAAATACGACGTCGCGCGTCGTCGTCGTAACCTTTCTTTGTGACGTTGTCTTATCCACCTTATGGGTGGTAGATAAAATAATATGTTTTATTTATTTTAACCGCAGTCAAAGAACAACAGCAAATCCATTATAGGGCTTTTATTATCTTGCATCAAAGTTCGGAATCGTAAGGCAATGGTGGGACCAAAGACGCAGCGAACTTCAATCGAAAATCATTTCTATTATATCCGAAAATACGATTGAAAATTAAAGGTACTAAGTGGGAAAGCATCTAAAGTAGTTTTTTCTGTTTTTTTTTTGTTTAATGAGAATTCCTTTGTGGTTATTGTTTTTAAAATCAATCGTGGTGAAATTAACCTATATTTTATGCGTTTTATTGTGTTTAGAACAGTAATCTATGCTGATGATTACGAACGAACCCATTTCGTATTGCTTTGTTTTGAGTTTATAACCTGATGACTTAGTTGATTCAGCTTGTTCGTCATCTTAAATACTAAATTCGCCTACTTCGTTGGTACCAGAAGACCATTGACAAACATTAACCATATAAAATACAAATACCATACAAAATAGCGTACGTGCACTTTAGTAACGCCATCTTTTATAAAATGAGTAAAACAGGTGGCGTTAGATTAGTACTTACTTTAAGATAAATGTTTTTAAACCTCAAGATTAAAAAAAAATCGAATTTCCAAATGTCGTAGAAAAAAACAACCCCTTTTAGAATTAGTAACCCTTTGTCCAAAAACTTGGTATCATCATTACATAGTATAAAACAAAGTCGCTTCCCGCTGTATGTCCCTATGTATGCTTATATCTTTAAAACTACGCAACGGGTTTTGATCTTGTTTTTTTTTAAAGATGGAGTAATTCAAGAGGAAGGTTTATATGTATAATACATGCATAATTTAGCCGTGAGAAGCCGGGGCGGGTCGCTAGTTATCTATAAGTATCTACATATAAGTAGGTTAGTCTGTAAAGCATTTATTTTATTAACATAAAGGTCTGACTGAACTTATTGGTCTGTATTAACTTATTTTTAAGTCTGTGCCTGAAATAAATGAATGCTAAAAAAAGCGAGGTCGACAACTTTTTTGTCTAAAATAAAATGTAACACTGTCAAATTCAAAATATTCTTTTTATTTTTACAAAGTTTATTTGGGCTAAACTTAAAAGATGCTATTCATTTATCTTTTGATTAAAACTAAGCCATAAATGACCTAAAACTAAGCCTTAGGATTATTTCACACTAAAGTTTTCTCTTTTGTGAAAAATACGGTTAATAATAATAATAATTGTCGTTTTCATCTAATCTAGATGATTTATATAGCGCCAGCAACTTTAATCCATGCCAAG
This sequence comes from Idaea aversata, assembly GCA_907269075.1. NCBI lineage: Eukaryota > Metazoa > Arthropoda > Insecta > Lepidoptera > Geometridae > Idaea > Idaea aversata. Next base: position 8,052,007 of record OU026085.1, read on the forward strand.
GCTCTGTAGTGCCCGGGACATTGTATTAGATGGAGTAGGCTTGTCCAGCACCTCTATTCAACCCTCAAAATTAAATATTAGAAACCGTGTTTATATAATAACTAGACGCGTTGTCTTCTTTGTGCTTAATATTTCATATTATACAATTTTAATGTCTTTCGGTGAATTGGGTGAGAATATTAATTAACTTACATAGCAGGTGTATTTTAAAGATCAAAACCATTTTAAAAATTCTATTGCTATAATGTTTTATTTCTTGCACAATTCCACATATGGTATAAGGTGTATATTTCAAAATCATTAACTAACTTTGCATAGATAGATATCTTTAATCATTGAATCGTAAAACCGGAGAAACTGTTTATTCATCACATTGACATCGCATATAGGTACACGAAAATAGTGTACATGTGTGTTTGTTTGTGTGCGTATATTGTTGCTTATTAGTGTGATAAAGACGGCGAATATGGAATGGATCTGTGTGACTGAGAGGAGCGGACGTCAACAAGGCTAGTTTTGCCTTATAAGTATATGAATGTACGTTTTTATTAAGTTGATTCGTTATACGGTCTGCCATTATAATAATATATGTGTGTAGAGACTTTATATATTAACTTTTATAGTACTATTAAAGAAAGAAGGGACGAAACGTCTGTACTTAGAAGGAAATAAAAAAGTCTAGTCCAGGGGGTCTAAGAAATAATTTATAGTTTTCTAAATTCACGTCTGTCCATCTTTCCCTTTGTTACCTATGCAATTAAAAACTGCTGAACCGTTTTGGTTTTTACTATTGAATAGCTCTACTTTCTGGGAAGGTCGTGGTACCTATACTTATAAAATCCACCACGTAGAAACTAAATTTTAAAGTAAAGCCGCGGGGCGCAGCTAGTAATGATTGTGTGTAGAGACAATCTCAATTCAGAACAGGGCTTATGGTGTTTTTAATTTAAAAATGATAGAAAACAGCAGATAACAAATGTAAACCTACCTAAAACAATCCTATTTAGGATTCCCTACCCTTAAAAAGGTAAAAAAAAGGAACCCTTATAAGATCACTTTCTTGTTTTTTGTAATCGAAGGCCGATTAAAAAATTTACTTTCTTGGTACTGGTTTTTACAGGGTTTTACCCGCTTATGTTTTTTATTTTCCTTTCTAGTAATTATTCTTAGTGGATACCTTTTTTATTACATAAAATTGGATTTCACCTTTACTTTACAAAGAACACACCGTACAAATTTCAGCTGTGCGTTTATAAATCAGTCAGCCAAGACTTACAAATCCATGTAGGTAATAATACTAGCTGTCCAGGCAAACGTTGTTTACAAATCAGTTCAGCCGTTTAGGTGGAGTTTGGCAACTAACACCGCGACACGAGAATTGTGTATAAGGATATCACAAAGGGATGAAATAAGTATCTACTTATATCTCACTCACTCTTCATTTGTTAAACTTTCAAGAAATAATAGTAATATGGTCCTTAATAATGTAAATGACGAACAACTAAAATAAAGATAGGTTAGTATAGTCAATATTTCAAATTAATTAGTCGTTTATTATTTTTTAGTCTTGATCGATTATAACCTTATCTATATTCGTATTGGTATAGTGTACAGGACTGTGTATTGTCTCTCATTTTATTCACATAGTCCAGTATTAAACAACCACTAAACTACTTAGTTAACTGCCTGCATTATAGTTTTATTCGGTATTTATTTGTAAGTAATGGTATCAACGAGTATAAACTGTAAATTGAACCAATTCATTGTACTTTAGATCAATATTGAATTATTTCACAGATATAATCTATTTTGGGTCGAGGTTGAGTATGTTTTTCGATAATTGTTCAATGCGATACCTTTACTTATTTATATCTACTATAGTTTTCTTGTAAAGTTAAATTTTGTTTTTAACCAACTCAAAGAATCAGAAAGGTTCAGAATTCTTCGCATAATATGTACAGTCGGCAACAGAATTGCAGACCCACTGTAGAGTTCTAAAATTACTTTTATTATAATGTTTTCATTTTAATACTGGTTTGTCTGATAAAATTATGAGTTGAAGGACTTTATAATTCAACTGGAGTAGGGCCTTAGAATCTTGCTTGAGTTGAAACCATTCTAATAAGAGCACTTTTGAAGTTCTATGTTTCCTGATTTAATGTTCGCCGATTACTCGAAGACGGGTTAACCAATTGAGACGATTCTTTTTGTGTTAAAAATAGTATTCTTTGATAGTTGACATTGATTGTAACAAATTGGTATTGTTTAAATGGACAGGCATAAAAATATATTTTTAATTAATCCCATAACATTATTTTCTCGTCTCAAACAATCTTCCAAACAAATTTGAAAATATACTAAATTTTATCCTAACTAATCTACCAACATTATTTAAAAAAATACGTACATTCAGAAGCTTAAGAACTTCGATATCTACAACTGTCACCAAAATTAAACAGATAAAGCCTTTATGTATGGAGCACCTTTCGCAACTTCTGAAGTTTCGCTAAAATGAATCATTGATAACAAATCTTATATTAACGTTTGTTGTTCAGTTGAACATGAACAAGGAGCTTGACTGCTTATTTCATTGAAGCCTAGGAAAATTGTAAATCAAAACTTTACTGGAACGGTTAGGAAACGATCCAAAATAAGTTTAGGTACCTATACGCAGGTACTAAAATTAAATGTCGAAATATTTTCATACACTTACATCATTTTTAATTCGTCCCAAAATGGTTCTGGTACAGTCACCAATCAACACAAAAAATTATGAAGCCCATTTACAAAGTAATAAGAATTACAAAGGTTGTTTGTGTACATTCTCCGTGGTGCAGTGGTGGTACATATCGAATTGGATCGCTAGCAGGGTGTTGTTCGGACGCAGATCGAATCTTTGCGACGAAAACGTTAACGGCAAGGACCAGGGGCCCTACCGCGGTAAGTGCGTCGGCTTCAAGCCGACGTCGATATCCCAAACCGCGTCTTACAATGGGCAAATTTTTGAGCTTGCTTTTCATAGAAATTTTGAATAATTAAGTAGTGTTTTCGTGTGTTTTAAGTATGCAGGATTGCCGGGGACATCAAAACATTAAAAAATACGTGATTATGGTTTTATTATTTAAAAAAAAACAAAGTCATATTTTGTAGTGTTTTTTTAGAAATAACAAAACCAGAATTACTTATTTTTAAATGTTTTGATGTCCTCAACAATCCTGCATACTTAAAACACATGACAAAAACCACTTAATTTTTCAAAACTCCTATGAAAGACAGGCTCAAAATTTCGCCCAGTGTGGGGCGCGGGTCGGCGTAAACCGACGCGTTGGTTTAAAGCCGATGCACTTACCGCGGTAGGCCCCCAGTACAAGGGCGTACCTCTCACTCACGCACGTATTTTCGGATGCCAATATAGGTAATTATTGAATTAAATTGTTACCACCGGGTATGCACTGAAGACAGAAACGGCAAACTTAAACGACCTTTAAACATTACTGTACAAAAAAAAACAAAATGAAGCCATGCCTTTTTTGTGGCATGTAGCACGCAGAGAATTATTTTTCCGTTGGTTTCTTCGCTCGACAGAAAATAATTACTCCTAGCTGCTATAAGATCTATCTTTCCTGGTGAATTTTTGAGGGTTATTGTTTTTGTAAGGCTACAGTTATATTTACACAACGTTTCTGTTCTTATCTTTTGAATTCAATACAATTTATGGACCTTTTCTTTGATCATTAAGCGAATTCTTCGCATGCGTTAAAAAAAGACAGCCTCGAAGAGCAATATGGTATATTTTTTACAGCGTACTCAGTGGGTTCTGTGCGAGTCTCAGAACGTACAAGGAGTTGCAATCCACCACGTCCGCTTCTGAGCGATGTAAATGATCCCCTTGAATAATGTATCCCATTCTCGGCTGCAACTTCTACCAATTGCGTATATGGCACATGGCGACTAACCGTTACTCCTAACTGATCCTGCCTGCATATTCAAACGTAAAAAAATTAGCAGCGGCTGTTGTTTATATCAGTGTAATTACAATGATAAAACAAAACGAGCCAACTAACGTAATATTGTGGTATTACGTAGGCGTGATAATTTTGTTTTGTTTGCCACGAGACGAGATGTACCTAAGTTCACGGCCTCCGGAATATACTTCATTGCTCAACTCACCGGCATGCGGCATGTGGCTATATAATAATTATGTTCCGGTGTTAAAAACAGCAAAACATTAGAATCTATTTTTAACCGACTTCAAAAAAGGAGGAGGTAGGTTCTCAATTCGTCTGTATGTTTTTTTTTTTGTGTGTATGTTACGCGATTATTCGAAGACGGCTCAACCGATTGAGATGATTCTTTTTATGTTCGACAAGTGATACCTCAGGGGTGGTCCCATAAAAATTTGGTGAGGATCTGATGAGAATCTTCGGAGTGATGAACAGAATTGCACCTCAAGAGTGCAGCAAATTGCTCAGTTTTCGATTTCCACCAGTAGATTTGGCCCATAAACGAATAGTTACCGATAAATGGAATATCTGAAACCACCTTCTCATCAGAAAACTCTTCAATCGGTTACGATTACAGGTTACAATTTGAATAAAATATTCGCTTTTGCCTCGCCGGACTGGGATTGAATGAATTTTGATAGAAAACCCTATCCTAAATGAAGATCTGATGAGGATCTTAGGAGTGATGAACAGATCTGCACAGTGAGATTCAACAAATTGCTCAGTTTTCCATTTCCACTAATAGAAGTGGCCCATACACAAACAGGTACCGATGAATGGATCATCTGAAAACACCTTCTTATCACCAAACTCTTCAATGGGTTACGATTAGGTATACAGGTTGCAATTTGAAGAAACAGTCGCTTTCGCCTCATGGAGTAGAATTTTCGGTGACAGTGGCACTAAAAATGGTTAAATAAAAAAATAAATTAAAATTTAAAAAACCGACTTCAAAAAAACCTGAAACAAAAACTAAATAAACCTGAAAAGAAAAACCAAAAAGTGAAAAATAATCCATTTCGGGTCACTAAGACAGCACATAACTTAAACATAAGTAAGTACTTACTTGGAAGTCGGACTGGGTGACACCATGTTTTCTTTATACCTCTCAACATTCAATCTAACCCATTTTTCACTTTTTGGTTTTTCTTTTCAGGTTTTTTTAGTTTTTGTTTCAGGTTTTTTTGAAGTCGGTTTTTTAAATTTTAATTTTTTTTTTTTTTTTTTTCTGTCGTTTGGTTTCGAATGACTCTACCGTATTTAAAATCGGCATTGTACAAACATAACGTTTCAGGTTCATCTCCCTTAAGTAAAATGCCTGTCGCCTATAACTAAAATTGTTTTAAGTATTGTTGTGTGTACCCTTTGTAGATGAAATCTACATTTTGGTATAATTTCAAGACGATAAATCCTTGTCAAGAATTTTGCGTTTGGCGGGCGACTTCTTTTTGACTAAGGAAGTACTTTTGTGCGACACGCAACTATGGTACCGCTGAAATAAGAACACAAAGAATAATCGACATATTTTTTGCAATCATTTACCGAGTGAGTTTAATGAAAATTAATCAAGCCAAGTTGGTAAAGGTCGAAGACAAATGGCTAGAATACCACACACCGGTGTTAGACACTGACTGGTGAGACATTGTGGCCAAGATACGGTCACAGGTGATTGTAGACTCTATCACCATTCTCGTTGTTGTGATTATTCAGTGTTTGAGAAGCGGGTAAAGCCGCGAGCGGGTCACGACTGACGCGCACGCGCGTTCGTGACCTTGCGCGCGCGCCTTGCAGAGGTCACAATCTTGTGTTGATGCGCTCGCGCTGCGACCACGCTTTCAAAGTTCAAGCGTGTACCTACGTTGCAACCACGCTTGGTCGATCTATGCCAAAGTCTTTGTGGACCCGATGGTACTTTAGTAGGTACCAACTAGCTTAAATGCGGTTTTATGCTATGAATGATTCCAAAAATGTTGTGGAAATGGAAAGGTTCTCAATTACAATTCTTGAAGCGTTTTATTTTAGCGAAGTAATTTAAAGGTCAGTGTTTGACCACTTTATCATCAGAAAACCCCCAATTTGTACAAGTCACGAAAGACAGGCTCGGGCAACTGATTCTATTTCCGCGCGATGCGAATAAGGAATGATTAAGCGATCCGTTAGTACGGGTCACAGGAATTTCCAAAGATGTAAAGAAACATATTTTGAGGAACTTGTTGTTGGTCTCAAGCAAGTGGAACCGGAGTTTTAAAGGAAAACTAATTTTAGATCCTACGTTCTCCAGATTCCAGAGACGCTCAAGCACATGTTCTTTCTCTGGCAATTTCTGGCCAGCCGAATTTGTATACCGATGATATAGAAATGTGAGACATGATCGTATACCCTAAACTAATTATTATAATATTATCCATTAGTTGCGCTCCGCGGTTTCACCCGCGTCTATCTATCTATCCATCTAACTATGTGTTATAATCGGACCCAAGTCTGCTATTTTGTCTGCTATTTAGGTCGAGAGTACGAGAATCAGGTATACCAATATATCACACGCTATACGGATATCTTGATGGCTGTTGTGTATAGGGTGACCATCCGACCGGATTTATCCGGACATGTCCGGACTCTTTGCCTTTTGTCCGGACCACGTCCGGACTTTGTCCAGCCTAGTAATTAGCCCGGATTTTTCGAATGAGATGGAATATGTGTAATAAAACTACATAAATTAAGTTATATCAGATAAATCAAATAATCTTCTTCTAACTTCGCATTAATTTGAAACAAAATAGAAATCATCTTTAATAATCAACAAAGAGTTCAATTAATAAATCGTATTATTGCAAACAATCAAATATTTTTTTCAAAACATAAAAGTTTTCGAAAAAATAATTTGCTAGTTTTCGGTCCATATGTCACTAATAGGTAATTACCTAAACGCAGTCTGCCAATTTAGCGTTGCGTAAACTTGCGTACCATACCACTGTAACTAAGTGGGTGATGTTTTCATTTTGAGACTAAAATGTCCGGACTTTTATCGAAATGTCCGGCTTTTTGTCAGCACTTTTCAAATTTCTAAATGTTAACCCTAGGTGTGTATGTCTGTCGACTGTTGTCTATGATCTGCCTACCTACTTGACTAAACAACGTATAAAAAATAGCGTAAATTAGTGTTTTCCTTTTTTATTATACCCAGTGTGGCTAATAAATTTAATGTTAGGTGACACAATGTTATGAATTATGTTTGCCCGAGTATTGTTCATTCAACCCGGAGATGGTTGGACTGATAGCATTTTTAGTCAATATTCTAAAGTAGATATTTGTGTCACAATAGGTACTTATGTATGTTGGGAAATTTAATGATTTTTGCACCTATTGACACGTTTTTTGATGAGTAAACCTTAAACTCGTCCTACATACCTACGGCCCACAATGGGACGAGCTTGATGTAACAATAAATGAACAATAATTACAAATCCGAATAGAATCTATATTTCTCTTTTGTTTTGTATTATTTGTAAATGCTAATACACATTTACTTGATAAAGACAGTAGGTAATGAAAATCCAAAAACAATAATTTCTTACTAAAGGCGGTGAAAACGTAGCGTTTCTTCACTATCACTACATAGTATAAAACAAAGTCGCTTTCTCTGTCCCTATATCCCTTTGTATGCTTAAATCTTTAAAACTACACGCAACGGATTTTGATGCGGTTTTTAATAGATAGATTGATTCAAGAGGAAGGTTTATATATTGCATGCATGCATAATATAGCCGTGCGAAGCCGGGGCGGCTCGCTAGTAGAATAATAAAAGAATAACAAAATTGTAGATCCCATAATTTATAATACTAGTGATTCATAAAGAGCGGAGGCATCGAAGGCACGTAACAGCACCTTAACAGGCCGTTGTTGCGTACTTTTGCGAACTTTCTACAACGATACCTACTCTCACTTTGCCATGCTGTAAGCAACCCTTCAATTACCTATATAAAATTGTTGAAATTCCTTTCATCCTACGATATAATTCATATATAATACTAATAATTCAATAATAGCAATTATTTTCTATAAATTCTGGCCATTAGCTGCCGCATGTCCGACCCGATTTGGGTAAAAACCACCATGGACTAGGTCCCGAACAGCAGACGACACCGCGGCAGGCCCAGAAGGAGATGGCGGGACGAGTTGGAATCGCATCGTAGGGACTGGTTCCAGCTGGCACTAGACAGAGAACAGTGGAAAGAGGGGAGGCCTTTGCCTTGCAGTGGGACGGACTAATCTAATAATAAATAATTAAATATTGTCGGACATTCCACACATTGCCATCTAGAGTAACTAGACTTGTTTTATGAGTGCTAGACAATGGATATACTATGATAGCCGCGATGAGTACTTGATAAGTAGGTACCTTTCTTTTGTAAATACATATATACTTATATTACATAGAAACAACCAGACCACATACAAATATATCAGCATAAATACTTGTCTGAGACGGGAATCGAACCCACAACTCTGTGTTTGGCAGTCCGGCATGGTGATCATTGTGCCAACTAGGTCGTCAGTCATAATAATTCAAGATTCAGGAAAGCAAATAATTTTCTTAGTAAAAATTCCGCTTGTTCAATTTGAACAGTTAAGGATCTAAGTAGGTACTTGACAAATATGACGATATCTAATTTTGCTAAACGTATGACTCACGGCTAGAGTTCCATTACAATGTCGTTACGCATGAGTTGCAAAACTAATAAATAGTTCCTTAAAACAATTAAATTAAGCAAATAGGTAAATTAAGCTTGTTGATGACGTGGACTGAGGTGAGCTCATCTGTTTTATTACATCCAATCATTAGAGGATATAACGTAAAGATTGCTTTTAAAAAAATCTCATCGCGGCTATCATAAGATCGCCTGCTGATTTTATAAATTATGCAAATTGATTCATTTATTACATTTTTGATTAACGATTAACGTTGCTCGTACAAAGATCAAGGACAATATCAACAGTTTTAAATTTATTGAAAAACACTTACACTATTATATTTGGCACATTATTTGGGCAGGTATACCTACTTACCTATTTTGATTTTAAAAACTTATTTACTAGTAGCGAATAAAGGAACTGCTAAACGGTCATTTTACATCATGTAACCATTTACTTTACTTCTTAAACCTAACACCATTTCTACTGTATAGGTCTGTGAACAACATTATAAAAAAATCTATAGTATTTTATATGCCCAATGTCTTTTCACCGCAAAAATATTTTGATTGAACGGTAACCTCGATAAAATTATTATGATGCTTTTGATTGATGATCTTAACTTTTTGAAACTTCGTGCGTATGTACGATTGAACGATTATGAAGTGCAAAGCATTTTATAGATACCTACCTATCTACATACAGGTACATGCACTAAGGTAACAATTTCCGCTGATTAAAACTTATTATTTTAAAAGAGAAATGCTTTAGATTGAGAATGGTTTGAGCTGTTAAGAACTTTATACTGAGATTATCTATTACAATAGTTATAATAACTCTGTAAATTCCGGCAACTATTTATATATTTAAGTAGGTATTTTATGTAAAAAAGTATAATAAAAATTTTGATGCCACTGAGAAAAAGCTCAATTTTAACGTTGGAAACACACGGAGCGCTACATGCGAAGTTACAGAGTGCGCTCTCAAACGGGTAAACTTAAAAGCTCTGACGCACGCTGTTGTCTGCCTTTGAGGAAGTTCCGCTAGCGTGAACGAGATGTCGCTAGTAGTTCCGAATGCCGATCATTATTTTATTGATACTTGTTCTTGATAGAGCAAATATATATGTAAAAAAAAGATAATTCTTTCATTTAGTAAGCAAATTAAGTTTCTTTCAAATTTAATTTCATAAAAAACTCACAATTTGTTCTTTAGTTCAAAAGTTATAAGTACTATGTGACTTGAAACAATCTTATTAAGTAAGTAGATTTAAAAATAATAAATCTCGACGTTGTTGGGAGTTTTATAAAAATAATTAAAAGTCCGCTAAGTGTAATTGGGAGTTGAGCAGCAAAATGCTCGGTTTACTCAGCCATATAATTACACATAATAGGTAACTTTTGCAATGCACGCGTACCTACTGAATGTTTAACCCATGAGACGCTGAGGCAGAACTTTTGAAACACTGTATAATTATGATGAATACCTACTTTAAATAATATAACCTTAAAAAACTTTAGTTTTCCTGCTTGTACGTTTTTTGCTTCTGCTAAAATACGCTACTCAAATAATTTTGTTCAATCTTTTATTTTATTCATCTACTCGTGTAATAGATTAAATTACATATATTAGTATTACTTGCATATTATCAGATTTATAATGTTATTTTACAACTTAAATTGTTTCGACATTTGTGGTTTTAATGCATTTCAAGAGGTTATAAATACTAAGTAGAGCGATATGCGCATTTGTTGATTCCAATTAGATTCTATGTGAAAACTTTTTACGCTTTGTATAAAACTAACGTGCTCAACAAAAAACAAATTGATTTAAGACCTTAAACATGATTAACCAACTGACAGAGTGTCAAACTGATTAAATAATATCAACCTTGTGGTTATTGAAATATAATTTAATTTTAGATTAGGTACTTGTTAAATGCATTTAGCTCTTTTTTAGCTAAATATGTTTAAGCACAATGTTATACAAGCCACCCTATGTATTGGTAGATTCATTAAAGCTTTATTAGATTTATTTATTATCTACACTAATAATAGAAAGAGGAAAGATTTTTTTTGCGTTTTTATTTGTAACGAATAAGCTCCTTGTTAAATATAAAATCAAATCGATTTTTTGTAATTGTCTTGAGAAAATCAAGAAGTAGCATGAATGACAATATCTGACTGAAAGGAAAGTTAACAAGGCGCGTTGTTCGTCATGTCAGTTTGTCCGTTTTTGTGACTCTCGAGTAAGATTTAAAAACAATAGGAAACGTGATCGCAATTTTCGATTCAGAGACCGTTTATACAGCAGCACTTCACTGTTCAGTGCCATCAGTGCACATATTATACCTACATTGTTTGATCAGTACCGTAATTCAGTAGGTACCCTTTAGTACGTTATTTTTATCCAATTTTTTTCATCTCCATATGTCTCCATAGGATGAGCTTTATTATACAAATAAATAATTAATATTACAAATCAATCCACACAAGGCCATCTAGCCACAAGCTAAGCAACTAGGCTTGTGTTATGGTAGCTATAGACAACAATTTGAGTTCTAATATTACTTTTCTTCAGAGGTCGTCATTGTATTTGTATAAATATTAAATTACTAGCGAGCCGCCCCGGCTTCTCACGGCTATATTATGCATGTACTATACACACGTTCCGTTTGAATGACTCTATCTATTTAAAAAAACCGCATCAAAATCCGTTGCGTAGTTTAAAAGATCTAAGCATACATAGGGACAGACAGCGAAAAGTGACTTTGTTTTATATTATGTAACTAGTGACCCGCTCCGGCTTCGCACGGCTATATTATGCATGTATTATACATACAAACCTTCCTCTTGAATCACTCTATCTATTTAAAAAAACCGCATCAATCCGTTGCGTAGTTTTAAAGATCTAAGCATACAAAGGGACATAGGGATATAGGGACGGCGAAAAGTGACTTTATTTTATACTGTGTAGTGATGATTAGACTTTGTTTTTTTTTTCACATTCATACCAATGGTAGACTTATATTTACTACTTAAAACACAATAATGATGAACTACTAATCTATTAATGGACTTAAAGTTTTATTCCTAGTTGTAGTTGTCTCCTAAGAGATGGCGCCACCTGTCATCAAACAACAACACAAAGCTACGCGAGTGCTACGAAAAAAGCTTTGAGTACATAAATTTTATTGTTTATTTAACTTTAGTGTTTTTATATATTTTTACAATAGTAGGTACATTTCATTGATTACTTTTTGATAATTTTTATTACAACTAATATTATAAATGCGATGTCTCTTTGTTTGTTCCCGTTTCGGTTAAATGGTTCGACAAATTTCGATATGGGGTAATCCAAAGAGTGGAAAGAAGAAAGTAAAAATTGAAATATCAACTTAACTTTTGCATCTCGAAATAAAAATATAAACAACCTAAATTCTAATAAGACTCTTATACGTGATTAATTTTAATGCATTAACTGTACCAATCTACATTATAGTAATTCAAACCTAATTGAAAATTCACGGAGCAAAGGTGCTTATCAAACTAAGCTGCGCTTAGCGTTTTCTTGGCAGTTATCATATCCATCGCGCTATTGACCTTAATCTGGACAATTTATGGTCATTCAGTACACACTACCATAACAGTTTTATTGACAGTCGTTATTTGAACTCGTGAATACATTTATTACGAATTACACTGTTTTATTTCATACGTAATTGACTACCTAGCTTTTGTGTTTACTTTGTGTCGGCCGAAATAAAAGACTCGTACGTACTCATATTGTAAGACTTTATGTAATAAATGAGGACAATTTATGATCCTTAAAAATTTAATAACGTTGCACTAAAATCATGAAGCAAATCATACGTAAACAGAGCTAAAAAATTTACGATAAAATATTTAATGGTATGCCACGAAATACCACAATAAACGTAAGTATAACATAAAATAACAAATTGTTTTTATTGGGTTTTGTTGTAATTCTTATTTACTGAAATGTAACTAAGCCTTTTTATTAAAAAAAAAATTATAACAGAATAGATTTTAAAATAAAATCTTAATAGACGCTTCCTGATTCGATGGACAATAGATATTTTTAGAACTTTGAAGGACCCCCAAAATGATGATGTTAGTTTGAGTGTTTGTTTTATGCGAAAGTTAGGATGAGACAGACACAATAGGAAACTCCATCGAGACCAGTTAGGTACTTACTAGATGTAATGGTAGACTGGCCTGGCAGTATTGTTTCATGTAGTCAAAGTCGATAACGACGATTGTTCGTCGTATCGTGTCCTATAGATACTTACAATTCAGTTCGCAATCGTTACTAAAGTAATGACCGTTGTAAAGAAAGGCGTAAAGAGAAGTAATGCGACAGTTACCTTAGTGCCTCTTGCAATATTGCCGATAATTTAAGATATTTTCTTGAAGGCTATCATGTTTCGAGCGTTGTTTTTAAAATAAATACGAGCGCGGTATTTCCTTATCATGTTTATGTCAACAAAACGTAGGAAGTGACGCAAAAACAAGAATAATAAGAGCAAATTTCAAAAAGGAGTAGGTAGGCATTGATTTATATTACATTGTTTATAGGCATATAAACACATAAGTAAATGAAAGTTGAAGGACTTTGAGTAATGTGAATACAGTTTCTATACGCTCGGAACATTGTAGACAGACAGACAGAAGGAAGGATGCAGCGTAATAATACAGTGCACGAGATCGCCAGTACAGTCACGTTCCCATTGTTCGTGGGCGGCAGATAAAAAGTTCACAGATAACTAATAATTAGTTTCAGGGATCGGGAGTCGACGGGGGATTCAAGAAGCTCAGTAATTAGTACCCATAATTTTAAAGGCAGATAGAAAGATAGGATCTGTAAAGGTGTATGCCTTAAACATCCAATCAGCGCTCAATTTTTCCATTCACGTTAAATTATTGCAGGTAAACCAAATTACGGAATTTGGTTTCTGAAAATGTATATACGTTTGTAGCGAATATATTACAGTTGATTTTGCCTATTAGGTACAGTTGGAATAAATGTTATCTGTCTTCCTTAAGGAAATAGATATCTAGATTAATTATCGAATCGAACTTAGATTCGAATTTATTGTGGTTTGTCGCTGTTGTATCGTCATAATACGTAACTGAAAAACGAACGTGATTAGGTTATTACAAAGCACTAAACGAACCATTTAAATGGCTCATTAAGTAAATTTATTCCTTTTGACAACGATTCGATTCGATTGCAAGTCGTCCATTGGACAAACATGAATAATCGCTATCGTGCCGTGATGATTTTTAAGTAAATGTTCAAGTAGGTATTCTCAGTTACCTATACTTAAGTGCCTACACATTATGTACAACATTGAAATCTGTCGATAGATTATAAACTATTATTTGTAATAGAAATCTTAAGATTTGTCGATGGTTGTCGGGCATCTTACAGCCCGCCTCGGAATAATTGCGTGACTAAATTCCAAGAGGTAGGTATAGGTTCTGTATCAGGATCGCAATTCATTCGCGTCGCACCAACACTGTAATTAATGAGTCTATATATTAGAAATGAATTCGTTTTGGGTCAATTAGTAATATTCTTGATATAAATCCCACTATTTATGTTTATTTATATACACATAAATATGTAACGGGAAAGAATTCTTTATTCACCTGCTTATTGATGCGGGCCGTTAATTCTTTTTTAAATATTTTTTGTGAAGTAGATAAATATTTATAATATATATTAAATTTTTTATTATTTTAAGTTCTTAATGTTAATGAAATGACCAATTTGTATTAAGTTTTGTCACAATCAAAATGTAAAAATTAATCATATTCAATTTGCATGAATCTATACATTCTCTACATAAATTGATAATTGAATTTACCCTTTCATCAATAAATCTGTGACCAAAGCAAAAACCGTTGGTTCAATTTACAGACAGGTTTATAAAGGCGTGACTATAACCTTACCATATTGGTTTAGACAAAAATAAATTTTATACATGTTCATTAATGATTTTAACTAAAAGAAGGCATTTCATTATATTAACAGTTATCTAAATAGATTTTAATTGTAGAGTTTATAAACATCAGAAACATTGACTAACTCAATAAGATTAATTCTAGTTTATATAAATTATAAACAATGAACATAACTTTACAGTATCTGGTATAATAACATCATTTTATACAAAACAATTTAGAAAAGTTGTAACCATAAAGTGTTCAAGCAATAACAATTATTATTTACGTCCTTTTAAATTAAAAGTTTTTAAGTTAAAATTTATCGATGCAACAAACTACAGAGTGTAATGTTGTTTAGTATATTAGAAATCGTAAGTTACAGTCAACACTAACTACCAAGAATAGTTTCCGTGTGGTGTCCGAGATAAGCGGCTTGACCGCGCCGGGTCACAATAAATATTACCGAGATGCTTGAGTAGGTCTGTCTGTACCGTTCCATTCACTATTATATTTATTGAATCAAATATATTAATATCTACTACAAACTCATTAGTAATTGTCTTTTACTAATTCCTATTGGATTTTTGTTTCAGATTTCTGAGGTTGATTTTTTTTTACTTTTTTTAATTACTTACTAATTTAATAATACTTAGGTATAAATAATGTCAATTAATTACATATGTACAAATAGCTACTATCGTTTTATAAAGGAAACAACATGGATGCTAATTATGGGATAGTAATACCTGCGTTTCAAATTACTTCTCTAGAAGTTTTATCACTCTCTCACGATCGAGGTTTCTAACGGCTATCACATTTTTTAATTAGCTTCCAAAATAGAGCCCCCATAAATTTTATGGCAACAGTGAGGTGTAATGTAAAGTCGGTAGAGACGTTGCTTGCGCCGGAGTCGCCGCCGGCGTTCATTTGGATATTACAGTTTTACGATATTGTTTATGATTGATTAATCAATCTGAAACCAAAAATTATAGCTTGCGCGGTTTGCTTCACCGCTGTTGCGAAGGATTTAAATTTTTGATTATTTAACAATAGGTACTAAATCTTCTTAATTATTGTGAAGTATTTTCGCTTCATTGATAGATATAATAAATTAATGAATCCGTAAAATATTAATATCTTACACTATTCAAGGCACATTGTATCGTTTATTGACCTTAAAAAAACTACTAACGTCGTCACCTAGTCTTTGAAAGTATACGAGGAAAATCGTTTTTTCGAAAATTTGTTTTTTTTATCGTCTATGGCATTATTACAATTTCTGGGTGAATCATTGAGAATCTTTTTTGAAGATGAAATACCTATCTGTATTACGTACGTTACGTTTGTTTTGTAGCTTCTTACAAATTAAACAAGATTAATGTCTACACTATTTATCAGGTGAATGAAATCATTATTCAAGAGAATGTAGGTATTCTTTTCATTGCAGCTCCAACATATATCAATATTGATTCATAGATAATACTGCTTATATCACGATTCAAACTTTCATAATGCAACTGTCATGCATGTAGGTAGGTAGGTAAGTCATAAATAATTGAGTTCAAACATTGCTTCTGAGATAAGAATCGTATAGAGCGCAGAATACAAGCATGAGTTTTAAAATTCAAGTGTACGTCGTCGTACGGTGGCACAGACTCCTCCGAGTGAGTGGCGGCTACCGAGAAGCTTTTATTGTTACAGAGATATACCTACCTACCTATAATGGAAGCCAGACCCATCAATCTGATGATCCATTTATATTAAAACAACGACCTGCCTTTGTACTTTCTACTATTTCACTTATGCCTCCACGAAACATCATTATAGAGATACCTAGTACCAACTAAAGTCCAGGAAAAATAACACTAAAAAATCTCGAATTTTAACGTTTTCTACTATCTAAATATTTTTATGAAGCTTATGATAAAACACTAAAATGTCGTCTCGTCGGTTCAAAATAAAGTAACTTCTTCTTAGAAACTAAGATGACTGATACACGGCAAATGTTAGACATTAAGCGATATGTCCTCTACAATTTTCTTTGACCCTCAACGCGGTTCATTCTGTGGACAAAAATTATACAGTGAAGAATATGTTCATATCAGTCGGGGATCAGATCGTATAATATTGCAATAGCCATTACAGCACACCGTACCGTCTTTAAAGTGGCTCGTAAACGCGTTACATGGCTACTAGAAATATAATTTAGCGGTACGGAGAAAGAAATGATTCTATCTGATGAATGAACAAGTGTTAGCGTACAATCGCCGTCACACTTTTTCCGGTTAGGGTGTTTTATCTCACAATCGCAAGATCCAAACAGATGCTTTCCAAAATATAAGCTAACGTACACGATGTTTTGTTAGTAAAAAAAAAATCAAATTTTAAAACCGACTTCAAAAAACAAAAACTAAAACTCAAAAGGGAAAAATAAGCCATTTCGGGTCACTAAGACAGCAGTTAACTTATACATACTTGGAAGTCGGACTGGGTTAGATTGAATGTTGAGAGGTATTATAGGCAACATGGTGTCACCCAGTCCGACTTCCAAGTATGTTTAAGTTATCTGCTGTCTTAGTGACCCGCAATGGATTATTTTTCCCTGATGCAAACTTTATTTTATTATTTATTTATTAGATCTTCATTTAGGATAGGGTTCTCTAGCAACATTCATTCAAACCCAGTCCGGCGAGACGAAAGTGACTATTTTATTCAAATTTTAACCTGTAATCGTAACCGATTGAAGAGTTGTCTGATGAGAAGGTGTTTTCAGATATTCCATTTATCGGTAACTATTAGTTTATAGCCCTACTGGTGGAAATCAAAAACTGAGCAATTTGCTGCACTCTCGAGGTGTAATTCTGTTCATCACTCCGAAGATCCTCATCAGATCTTCATCCAATTTTTATGTGAGTTATTCCCTTTCAAACAAAAAAAGAATTTTTCAAATCGGTTCAGGCGTTTTCGAGTAATCGGGGAACATACATTAAAAAAAACCCGACGAATTGAGAACCTCCTTTTTTTGAAGTCGGTTAAAGAGAGGTTCATTTTTGATAACTATTTTAAGTGATAAACTTAAAATGTCAACTTATTAGGTACTTCAAATTAGTAGTAGGTATGATTAAAGTTATTTAAAATTCTAATTAGTATCTACATACTACAGGTTTGTAGGTCTTAATGCAAGAAACAAATAAATTAAGTACTAGACAAACAAAAACAACTAAAGATACAAAAAAATCTTGAATAATTTAATGAAGTTTTGCGTAGTCATTGTCAGTTTGCTCGTGTTCTGTTGTTAAAAGAGTCGTTTTACTGAGTACCAAACCAAGTACAAACAAATATCGTTTGTAATATTTTAATTTTAGTTTAATTGGTCCAGGCGAGAGTGACATTCGAGGCTGTCAGATTTAAGTCGAACTCAAGGTGACAGTCTCTCTCGCATCGGACTAAAATGGCGACATTGCTGGCATTTAAATGCCATGCATTTTTAAATTCATGCATCGTATGTAATTAACAATTGGACTTCGATTACTTTGTCATAAAAGTACGCATCTTTATCGGAGACGCCAGAACAGTGCCCGTTAGGAGGCTTTTATGAATACATGACACTATAACTTTTGAAATTAACTTAAGATTTCTGTAAATATCGGAAACATTAGCAACAAAGTTTACGAGAAAGTTAATTAGTCTCTTTACATTCTTTGCATAGAATTACTTAACATAAGTACCATAAGTATCTTCAGGCGTAGTACAGCAGCAATAAACTATGTTTCTTGGAACATTTATTATAACACACAGTGTGTCTTTACGTCCTTTATGAATATATCAATGTTGCTACCTTCTATTTTAAAATGTCGTTGTTCTGGACGAAAACAAAATAAGCAAAACGATGGTAATAAGGAAGCCGTTTAACGCAATTAAATACCTACATATTCATTATTTTCAAGTATCTCGTTAATTATGAGAGAAAAGTGTTAAAATAAAACTTAAGACTCCGAGAACTTAATATTATTATGTCTGTAACATTTTTAAAAAGCATGTTTGCGTTTTTATTAGATAAAAATGGGTAGGTAAATAATAATTACCTATAGTAACAAAGAATAGGTATCTACTGTAGAGCAGTTGTAAGGTAGATATATTGACGTATAGTCGGTCGGTTAGTTAGATAATATTGTTTCATATCTGTCATTGTTAAAGGCTTTAATATTTTACTGACAACACACAACATTGCATTGAACAGAAACCTAATTGCATTAATTCGACATCAGTTAGTCTTGGATATCTGTATCCATACCAGCCGACTTTGCCTTTGTCTTCTATGCTCATAGTATAAGATATAGATAGAGATATCTGATAAAATACTAGTATTTGCCCGCGACTTCGTCCTCGTAGAAGTCGAAAATGAACCGAGAAATCACGTTGTCCCATAAAAACTTTGCCCCCCTTTTTCACCCCCTTAGGGGTAGAATTACGGGACTTATCGGATGCCTACGTCATCGTCATACAAAAAACACACCCTCCAAGTTTCAGGTCTCTAAGATCAGTGGTTTAGGCTTGCGTTGATCCGTCAGTCAGTCAGTCAGGACAAAGAATTTTATATGTATAGATTAAAGTAGTACCTAATCAAATTCAAAGTCTCAACTGATTGACTGATATATCAAAGTATAGCTTAATCCAACGGACGGATCCGGCTTTTGGCACACAGCTATTATGACGGAGGCATCCCCTAACCAAGGATTTTGGGAAATTCAACGTTTTAGTAATGTTTTGTTAAACTTTATACTAACTGTAGATACGTAGTATGTTATCAACGCGTTATTATAGAATTACAGCTACATAACGTACACTTTACTATCATATCGTTGCTAACGTTTTATTCGATTGCAACGAGTCGAGTGATAAGTTTGTCATTTTATGCGTTCTGCCGCTGCGGGGTGTGGCATTATGAAAAGAACTTAATAATATCAAATAAATATTTTAAGTTAGTTTGTACTTAGTATAAAGTACACAAATTATAAGTAAAATCTAGTAAATATAAAATGTTTAATGAAGAAAAAAGCTTCGTTATGGTTTCTAATAATACGAAATATAAAATTTTATAAATAGGTACGGGTGGGTATTATAATAATATTTATAAATAATTTTGCATAAGATATAAATTTACTTACTTTGTCCATTTGTTCCAAGAGTTTGAGCCAGTAATTAGACTCCCTATAAAGTAAATGCAATTTATTTAATACTTTACAAAGAATTGCTACAGCGAACATTAATAGTGCTGGCTTACTGCATTGACATACGCCATTTATTAGTAGGCGTTCAATATGTATTCATAAGTATGCACGCTTATATACGTACCTACATACCTATACGTACAGAACAACATGTGTAGTAATTTAACACCGCGGGATGACAGGCGCGACACATCGTCCAGGCTCTCCGACAATCAATTTATCCAAGATCCATAATCACGGACAATTAATTTTTTCTTGAAACATTTAATAGGACTACGCTTTCGTCGGTTGTTTTCTCGTTATGGGTCAAATTGATCTGCTCGCGGACCATGCTGAGCAATTTCAGTAATTCGATAGATTTTTTTTGTAGTTAACTCTTTCAGTTTTTACTAAACACATTGTAGATATTGTAAAGGTATAGGTATGACTTTATGGTTCGATTTTGTAACTACATTCATTATGTGCAAATTATGTAGGTACCTACAATCAAATATTATACATACTTACATCAATTACAAATACACTAGGTGTTTGATTTCCCTTTTTTAACCGAAGTCAAAAAAGAAGTAGGTTCTCAATTCGTTGCATGTGTAATTAGAATTTATTCATTTTCATGTCAGATAATTGCAGTAATAATAGCTACCTACAATATTTATTGGCAAAACGGAGCGAGCTTTTAGCTCTCGGACTATAATGCCTATATGAAGCTGTGACCATTTGACCCTACTATGACGTTTCAACACAAAGGGGCTCTTTTTTGATAAATCGTCGAAAAGAAACAAAGGGCGCATAAATTTATCGTCGAGTGCTTATCATGATCAGACTTTCTCCGAGTGCCGATGCACCGTACACCTTATATACCTACCGTAGGTAGTACAGTGTGCATCAACCATCGTACACCTCGCAACTTCCAGCATCATACGCTTACATCCCGCATCCGACCACTCTACACAAACCTGCATCTCACAGGTTATTGTACGACATTCTTTGCTTCTCTACTTCTGTAACTACCATCATTCAGATAATACTGTCTATTTATTCAAATATAATATCTCTGGTCGATACTCAATTAACAGATAATCTTATTTAGGAAAGATGATATACTTACACGTAATTAGGCACTTCGAATTCAGTTGACCTCTTTAAATTATAATATCATGCGCGGATAACTTCATTTTAATATTCATTTTTTCTAATCTGAAAAATGTTAAATAACAATATAAAAATAAGAAATAGGTTTATAGAAACTTAAAATCCATGACAGCACGCAGCAGCATATTAAGTTTAGGTTATAAATCTAACAATATCTATTTGCTAACGGTATTCGTGTACCATGGCATCGTATACAGGCGAGAGCTCTTTCCTGCACATTTGTGCTTATAATAACGTAGTACCTGCATACAATACACCTTTCATTGAATAACCTTTTGCGCAGTTGAAAGGGGTGTCGCACAATTAACTACTGTCTTTCAATCTATTGAATGTAAATGCGAATAAAAGATTTTTTCTTCAAGCACAGGATTATTAAACAATAGTTCGGATGACCACCGATGACCAGTAACCTAACGAAAGGATGACCAGTGTGGGAAGCTACGTTGATAGCTTTGTGAAAGTTTGACCCTTCTATTGTGTAATTTATTATAAATGACGATGCTTTATTCTTAAAGCAAAGGGTTCGTTTTGAGAATGGACTTTTGGCTCTACGATTATATTTATTTTTGCAAGTCTTAACGGTTGGACTAGTGATAAAAAATCTCACATAAAATTCTCATGCGTGTATTTTTTTACGTACTGGTAGATACATCTTACTTATAATTAATGTACAATCGGCGTGGAGTTTTCGGACACGATGCGGCGCGACTTGAAGGGCTTACACAAGAACTGTTCGTGCAATTCGGACAAGAGAAATGTGATAAATCGGACCCTCCAATTATTATTATTGCATTCGGTACACTTATGGCGATTATGGACTAAAATAAGTATCTTCGTCCATTACGCCGATCTTACACTTGTTCCCTTGAGATTTAATTAAGTCACTTGATTATATACATGCGAGATATTTCAAATCCATGAAAAACTGGACGGGCAAATAAGTCAAATAAGTCTGGAGGCTGAAAAAAACACACTAAAATCTAGAAATGTAAAAGCTTATAGGAATTTTTGTTTAGTTAGATCTTTGATAAATCTCATTAACAATCTTATTGGACATTCATTAGCGATCTATAGTACTAAATATGGGTAGTCTAATTATTGGTGTACTTAATATATTATGAACACGACACATTATCTGTGGCAATCCATCTCGATAAAGCTTCTCTTTAAATTCTCATGCTAGTAGTAGGTAAGTGTGTGGGCGTGCCCGTCGACTATTCGTAAACATAATTTTGTAATTATGTAAAACGGTAAAAACCAAATCTCGAACCGTTTGCTATGTGTAACGCGCCATAAATTAGTAGTAGTAGTTATAATAAAATTTGGGGACGGACGGCAAAAATTTATAAACCAATTTGGTACTAATAAATTGTAGAAAGTGTTCCACTTCTATCATTCAATTACGCTTATACTTACGATATGTTTAAATAAAATAAGTTGATATTTTATTCATGAAGTTTTTTATATTAGAGTTGCTACCTAGTTAATTGTACACTTAGTTACGTTTAAATAATAATAAAACTATTTTGGGTCCTTACTATTTTTTTATTAGATTTGATGAAAATAATAATAAACATTAAAGTTTTCGAAGTTATTTAATCCTGTAATAGCTGGCATTTAATTATCTCCCAGGTGAAACGCAACGCAATGGGCGATGACTTCCGTGTCCATTTCTCCACGCCTCCCGACTTAACTCAATTTTGACTTCTAATTACTTGACCACTATCGACATTTTATGTTTCCTTTAGACCATTACTTTAATTAATTCTAACTTCGGTTTAGCTTTTCTCACGGCGTTTTATTGTAATTAAGGTGTAGATACTTGCGTAACCTTCATAATTTTGTGCAGCATCAGCGAATACCTACTTGTGCAGTACTCTACAGTTTTATTGGATACTAGTTGCGTCCCGCGGTTCCACCCGCGTAAGTCCCGATGCCGTGGGAATATCAAAATGAAATGTAGCCTATAGCCTTCCTCTATAAATGGACAATAATTAATGGTCAATAATTTTTCAATTCGAACCAGTCTTTAGATTAGCGCGTTCAAACAAACTCTTCAGTTTTATAATATTAGTATAGATGACAAAATCTTTTGATTCATCCTTATAAATCAACTTGATGATCGAGTGTGAAACCTTGTCTAAGGATATCGACTGTACTTTATTTTTCGCCTGCAGAGTTATTTCTTCTTATATGGGTATCAAAACAGAGTTAGATTTATCCTCTTTTGAAGGTGAAAATGATACTGGATGTCGTATTTTTCTAGAGAATTGATCAACGTAAAATAAGTCTCTTATAGCGTGTACTTTTTTAACTTGACCCTTTGTTTAAACAAGGAATAGATGTAGGGAGATACCCATAGTATTCGTGAATTCTTTTATGCGTTGTATTGGGACAATAAGGAAGAATCACGGTGTCACCCTTCTCCAAGCTCGAGTAAGCGTCGAGCGGTGCGTGTGGGGCGCCGATGGCAAGCGGACAGCAGTAGCGAGCGACGTCGCATCCGGACCGCACTGGCGTCCATCGCGCACTGAGCCCGGCGTCCGCGACACCCCATTCTAACCCCGTTCGGTCATCGGACTGCCTGGAGTGGACACTTGGACATCGTATTGTTCGAACGAACCTGACCCCTATAGGGCGAGCCGTCTCGACTGACCGGCACTAATCATGCAAGACGCCCTCGGACCGTGATGCGGGGTTGCCCAGCTGCCCCCTCCGCTACCAGTTCTCGACTTGTTCCGCAGGTATTTTCGATTATTGCCTTCTTGACCAGTCATCAAACAACAAGTTGTTTTGATGATTATTAAGTAACTCTTATCGATAACGACATAATCATTTGGCTCTTTAATATTTTCATTACACATGTGATAGAAATATTTAAAATGCACGGATATAATACTATAAATTATTTTAATTAAATAGAAGTTTTCGGAAATTTTAGAAGTTATTTATAGTCACTCGAAAATAAGCCGTTGTAGTTTTACTTAAGTACCTATTACTTACTATACCTACTTAAATTTTTGTTTTGTCGTTTGTTCAAGTAATAACTATGATTTTTATTAAATAGCTTCACATTTTTACAAATAAGGTAGAGTTAAATCAAATGATTTTCGTACAGATACTGAATGTCAATTCATTTGATATACCTAGTACCTACACAAGCTATGTATTTTTGTTCATAAGCACGGCTACGTGGATAAGATAACAAGGTGGCAACATTGCTTTTTAAAATGTAGAGTAGAGATATACAAACACACCGAAATTATTCTAATTACTACCAGATTACACGTGAATAATCAAAGTTACCAACCTATCTATTTAAAGTGCTACCATAAAAACCTTTATAGGTATCTACTTAAACTGTAGGTTGGTATCTATATGTAGTATAAAATTAGCTATTCTATTTGTTGATTATGGCAGATAATTAGGTGGTAATATCATAGATAAGATTATTTCCGCGTTCGGCAGCGCGAGCGCAGTTCACGTTCGTCAACAGATTTATAGCGAGTTTGACCGTGAGACCTCAAGCGTGGCCGTTTTTTGTCTAATGTGTTATTTATTAAAATTTGATTATAAACTAACCAAGCTTATTTTATATACTAGCTCCGTGTCAAAATTAAGAATACAGCGCATAAATACAATCTTATTCTGATCACCTTATGAATATGGATGTGAATACAGTACCTAAGTATTAACTTATACTAAATTTGTTTATTCATTACCTATTTGAGACCTCAATGTAACTAATTACACTATCAGATGTCGATGAAATACGTTGCTATGGTCTCTCCATGAATTCTTTTTGATAAGTTCTGAGTTGAGATTACGAAAAACTCTACTTTTTACCTATTAGCATAGATTAATAATCTGTTTCGTCTCTGCTATTAGGTATCATTCACAAATTGTTAATTGTTACGACACTTAACATTGATTAAGCTTAAAAGTTGTATGTTTAACGTTAAAATCGCACGTAATATACTTAGAGAGAGACCAAAAGAGCCGCTAAAGTAGGTACCATAGCTTCGAGTGGTGCCCAAAGCCCATGTATGTACCCACGACATACATTAGAATAGTATTTTCGAATATCAAATATTAGTTTTGGCGGCGGTCGTTGTGCAAACAATTAATGTTTATTTCTCTAAAAACATCGGCGCGCGACCGTTCACATTCTGTTTAGATAATAATTGATTTTTTATTTACTTGTCTAGTGTTGCCGTATGGAGACTACATGACAAATATCATTACCTAATGAAAAGATTTTCTCACGAAGTATAATTCCGTAGTCGTTCAAAGTCAGTCCGATACTTTACTTGCGGTAAAGTATACATTTACGAATGTACCTTACGTACCCAGGTATGTTATGTACTTACTCAGTGCGTGAAACATATCGGCGCAAGCTGCCGGTCGCATTCGTGTGTCATACGTCAGATTGAATACTCAAGATAAAACTTAAAACTAATGTACATTGAACTCAAAGCTTTTCACAATCACCGGTGACGGTAATAAATAAAGCTTCGGCGAAGAACGGGAGCAATTAATATAGGCGCGCCCGTCTCGCGTGAAAGTAGCAGACGCAGGCAGGGTACCTACCTACCTACCATATGTGAGGTATTACAAATAAATATTTATATACCTACACCACTCACACATATTCAGAAAGAAACGAATGCTTTACCTACTCTATATTTACGTAATTTAAAAATCCTTTTTGGTCATTCTCAATTGGATTCGATTTACTTATCCACTTACTCGTGGTGAAAATATATTAATTTTTAATTTAGTTATGGAAATAAAAACGATAGGTACAAAATTACATAGGAGCTGCACGCATATTATTCATGGCAAAACATTTATCTTTCTAAATTGTGTTTAATAAAGTATAAATCAAAAGCGTGTAACGTAATCATAGGCTTTGCTAGTATAAAACATAAAAGCGTCATGGGTGTACAATTACTTCCACGTTCAATTACAAGCGGCTGACTGAACTCATATTCGGCTGACCCACATCTAGAAACATTTTGCGATATAACCACCTACACATATCGATATTGCATATATATGTGTGATTTGATTACGGCTACATCGGGCGATTTGAACATTCGCTACTACAGTGTATGGTAATTCATGCCTCGGGCGATGGACGACACAGCCGGGGCCGCTCGCACTCTTGCCATGCTGGGGCGAGCTGTGAGCTTCACAGCAGGGTGTGTCGTACATTGTAGTACTAATATCCACTCATATGTGACTCGGCGTACCACAGCGTCTCGCGCTTCTAGATAACTTCCCGTCACATATCTAAAACATACTTGAAAGTGCGTTGAGCTCGTTAATTACCTACCTATCGTATAAGAGGTTTAACAGAAAGTTTTAATAGCATGTCTAATTAATACATTTTATTACTTCCTTGGATTTTATTTATAAGTATATTTTGATCTAGTTTGATTTAAATGATTGTGGAGCAATGTTTTGACTATACGTCCGTTACACTAAGTAGCTATAGATATAGAATGAGGCTAGGTACACATAATTTAAATTTATATGACGTAAATTTCATTAAAAAAACATAAAACTCTAGGTGGGTGTCCGGTGTCCATTTCATCCTATCGTGACTACGTTTTTTCTGTGTATTTATTTAGCGTGATCCCGAGAATCCCACGCACGTTGTAAGCTTTTCTAGGTATAGGACGCGAGTGCAACACGGAATGCGGTCCTTCCTTCCATATTTTATTAACGTTTATTTTGGTGGATTTTAACTTAAATGTACGATTTAAACTGTTTTATACTTGAGATGTTTAAACGTAAGGAATGCGTAAACTTTTAAGTATGGTAAATATTACAATTCCTATATTTTTATTGCTATTTTTATACGTGCATTTCAGGTAATATTCCTGCGCCTACTTAGTAAAGTTAATACCATGGAACGATCTTTAACTTATCTTTAGAAGTAGGTAGCTTTATGAAGGATAACGTGCGGCAATAATATCTACATAAATCTACCACTGCAACGGAGTGTACCTATATACCTGGTGATGGCCGCTCAATGCCGTAGCTACGGGCTACGCGTCGTAGATCATAATCGAACTACTATTTATTGGTGAGCGCACTTTCTAAAAGCCCTACGTTTGAGCCTGCGAGCAACAACTTTGAGCTGAATGCTCATACTATTGCTCACGAATGTCAAATGACACGCTAGGCTTATTTAAGTACTACGGTACTTTGATGCAAACTTGAACTCTGATACCATTTACTTACCAACTAGCCGCACCCCTCGGTTTCACTCGCGTAAGGTGCGATTCCGTGAGAATTTCGGTATCAATTATATGTCCTTCTACATCCTCTAAACTACCACTATGCCACAGTCGTTTGACCTGGGAACACACAAATATACAAACAAATAAATTTATAGATTATATAGGATTTATAATATTATGTTAGGATTAGGATGATGAATAAGTAATATAAATTCAGACAAACACCTATTTAGGTATATGATCATAATAATACATATATAATATACAGACATAAACATAAAGGATAATTGGGTATAATCACACAATTGTGATTTGCAGATGTAAGGCAATTATGTTTTGGTAGACTAGCGTCATCAACTCATTATAGTACATACCTAACACAACATTTAGATTTTTTGTTTTCAAACGTTACACAGTGTTTATCAAACACTCCCACGCAAATAATCTCAACTAATTAAACATGGAATATCTTTAACGGAAAGTAGAAATATATTATACTAACGTACAGGGATATTGGAAATTCACTACCTCTCTCAAGATTCAACACGTGGTTAGCGAAGCATTTGTTTTCTTCTACGAC
This sequence comes from Idaea aversata, assembly GCA_907269075.1. Lineage (NCBI taxonomy): Eukaryota > Metazoa > Arthropoda > Insecta > Lepidoptera > Geometridae > Idaea > Idaea aversata. The sequence continues at coordinate 8,079,889 of OU026085.1, forward strand.
TTTCGTAGAGTTCCGTTGTCTAAGTTTGGAATATTTGAGGTTATGTCTATTTTAAAATAAGCTAAAAAACTTACACATTTTAGAATAAGTTTAATTTCCAACTTTTTTTCAAAACAATAGATTTGTGCGGTTTATTAAACACAACTTTTGTTTGAGTGCATATTACATATTAATTTAATTTCCGATAACCCTGTATAACGGTACATAACGTCGAACGAATATTTAAGTTATTTGTAGATAAATAACTTTAAGGTTGCGGATAAAACGTCCGTCCATATAACGGAACCGAATATTTTTATAACGATCTTGTGCTTAATATTAAGGTTAAAAAAATCGGTGGTGACAGACATACAGACAGACAAGAAAGTGAATTTACAAGGGTTCCTTTTTTTACCTTTTGAGGTACGGAACCCTAAAAACTATAAACTAAACAACAGAGAGATACCACGATATTAATAATAAAGGAAACTAAGGATTAAAAATTATCTTTTATGGCAAGCATACCAAAATTTTCCTTGTCTCAGAAGTAGAAATAGTTGTCAGTTTTGTACCTTTTTTTTGGATTTTTCGTAACAATCCATATAGGTATAAATTAGGACCTAATACGTTTGTTCTATAAATAAGTAGGTAGGTACCTATTTTAAAATGTGCCTAATAAAATTATTAGTACATATTTAGTATGAGCACAATACTGTTATGTACTTACAACTCACCCATCAGAATAGTCGAAGAAACCAGTCTTGACACTTGATTTTGACGCTTGTTAATTTGATTTGACGTAACAAATACTGAGTGCGCGTTATATCCGATAGGTACGTATAACGTACCTATATACATTAATTAATTTTATTAATTTCTTTAGGTGTGACGAAATTGAAACATTAAACCGAATACGAACTAATCAACCATAAAATATACTAATTATGATAATAAAATCAAAGTAATGCTAATTGCGTGGGCTACTTTGGGAAAAACATATAAGTTCTATAAATTATACGTATCTACTTAGATATAAGATATTTTTTGAAATAAAAATAAATAAAAAGTAGCTAATTGATTATCAAAAATACATTTGTAAATTAATGTCCAACTTAGTTACTCATGAATGCTACGAAACACACTTCCTGATTACGATTTATAACTTTAAAGATTAGGTATTTTAAATTGTCCATAGTCCATTAAAGCAATTTATTTCAAGGCAATAAAACGCGAATATCAATAACGATTTTGGTTTATTTTGTATCGATTTCTCAACATAGATTATACAAAGAAATTACAGCCGTAGGTATCAATTAAGTACTTAATTGATTTTCAATACCTAAGCTCTATTACTGACTAACTAATCTAAAACTACTTTTTGTTCGTAAAGCTAAAATAAAAATAATGGAGGGTAAGGGTATGGGTATAAAAAGTACTCATTTACGTCTAGGTCTTACGGAGAAATATGGTTTGATTTAATTTCCATGAAAGTATTATTACAAACTAGGTGCGCTCAGCGGTTTCACCCGCACTAGTCCCGTTCCCGTGGGTATATCTGGATAAAAAGGAGCCTATATGATAATCCAGGTCTCTTGCTATCTACATACCAAGTTTCATTGCAATCGGTTCAGTAGTGTTTGCGTGAATGAGTAACATGGACACACACAAATTTTCACATTTACAATATTAGTAGTATAGTATCAAAACATAATGTTTGTAGTATAGTTAGCTATCGCGATGCCGCCGATGGGTCGAATAGCGGTGCTCTCGGGGTGCAGTGTACCTGCCGAGACCGTGTGAAGTCCATCACAGGCAGGGGTTGTTGCCACAATAGAATATTCAAATGCGCTCCTGGACGTGGCTCGCATGAATGTACATTACCCTATGACCATATTATTTTTAACTCGTAAAGATAATGGCTCATCGGGGCGATTCTTAATTTTTTGTCGCTTTTTATATGGGGCCCTTTATTGTAGTCCGCAACGCTTTAGGGTTTTTATGCAACCGTCTTAGTTTGTCATTAGGGAAAATAATTAATTATATTATTACCTTAGAATTTGATTCTTTACTTCTATGCATATGCTCTATTTCTTTGGGTTGCTTTATATCGATAAAACTATAGTACTATAATTCACTCTTACGTATTTGTTTTAGTTTAAGCTGTTAACTACGTTTTATTAACAAAAATACAGTCATATAAAGTTATTGGTTAATTGTTAAGTATCCCAATTTGTTCCTTCCATAATAAGAACATGTTAATGGTATGTTTATTACAAAAGCATTAGAAAACGTACCTTAACGTGGCTTCGTCGTGGTAAGTAACAATAACACTTAGCTGGACTCACCGTGTAACCTGTGTTTATGACACATCACCCTGTAATTTGGCAATCAGTTTAGAGAGCGCGCGGTGTAGTTATTGTGCGGTGCAACTAGCCTGCTGAGCTAAAGATCCTGTAATTTTGCGGTTACTCACACCAGTCGCAGGTGTTTATTACATTACATACGCCGAGTTGCTTCAATAATATTAGGAATCATTCGACAGGATGCGTTAATTACGATTGTTGTTTGCGTGTTTCTTACATACCTACCTAAATATTGATAACGGTCTTATGTCCTTCGATACTCTACGCCCACATATAAATCGTATTTGTTTGGCCCGGTTTTTCGCACCCTACTTTATCGGTCTGAGGACGACGCGACGCGGTTTCCATACAATCGATTTTTTTGTACCTCCGTGGTGGACAGGTGGTGAGATTCGTTTTCGGAACGGTTATATAGGCGTTGAACTTTACTATCAAGTTTAGGTAAAATAGGTAGGTACTAAACTCTGTTACGTGACGACTGTTATAATGACATCCAAATACACGTGAAAACATTTGATTTTATAGTACCTCCTTACCTACCTATTTGATTTGCGTACCCATAAAAACTAAATATTTATGTTTTATTGCTCATTTTGAATATCCAATTTCAATGTGACCGAGCTCAACTGCCGTCTATTGGCAAAACGAGAATTGGATACAATTAATTTTATAGCGACCAATCATAGTTCGCCATTCGAGAATAAAGTGTATTAATTTATTCGGTTAGTTTGGGACCATCGCGCATATAAAAAAGTAGAAGTATTTCACACGGTGAGCGAGCAGTGCAGTGACCATATTGTCTCTTCACTTACAAAAAGAAAATTGCAAACCATTTATAATTGTGTTGAACCCTTCTTTGGCCGTTGTGTCCATGAGCGTTGATGCTTACTTACCTATGGTAGGTATCTCACCGTGTTGCGCTTGCGACAATACATTGACGGGGACCGCTCATTGTTTCCCAGCATCCGAGGGTCTCCTCAACTGAATTTATGCTCGCCTGTCATAACAGAATAAATTTACACATTGTGAATCAATATAATGATTTCATCTATACAAAGCTTTTGTTTCTGGGTGTCGAGCTTACGTAATGTATTAGGATATGACATAAAACAGTACCGTGTAAGTGGATACTTTTAGTTGAGACAATGGCAATACTTTTTCATTGTATCTATTGCATAAATATGGTGATTTTGTCCGATTATGATTATGATCCGGTTTGATTTAAAACTTGTTAAACTTCTTTTGTTTATTCCTAAGCACTTTAATAAAAATAATATGTTCTGTTCAAATGTAGTATATATCTAGCTAGCTATTCTAAGTACTCTTTAAATCACATTAGTAATTTAAGTACAAGTATGACGCCAATAAAAAAAAAAATTAAAACTGCATTAAAGTAATAAACATACCTAAGTATATCTTGGTAAAGGTAGGTAATTAAGCTTGGAAGCTTTCAGATTTTAACGTTTAATTTTTTTTGTTATCATAAATTAACTTATCGTTTTTTTTTAATTGGTTTTTAAACACCTTATACATTATAGGAAATAATAAAGAAACTGTAAATAAATACAAAGCTATCTACTTTGAGCTTCTCATGTTTACACTCAATACTGTAATTTCATAATTCAAGCGTTTAAATGCATAGCTTTTCGTGAGTGCACGCAAAAAAGCGCAGATACTCGCTGGAACGGCGATTACGGTCCTTAAAATAACATCGTACGTTTAAGTTAATGACAGACACACCGACAAAATGCGCTTATAATTGCATATATAAGGAGTTTGGGTGAAAAATTATTATGTATCCATGGTGCTCTCTCACGGATTGCAAGCAAAACTTAATTTTTGTAAGCAGCTTTTTGTTCAAATGCTTTGTATATTTCGAAATAACCTACCTTTTTAGTGACAACAGATTATATTTTCATAGAAATACATTTTGATTTTTATGGTAGTTAAGTCAGTTAAGTACCTAGTAGCTCCCTGTTGAGGTTGACATTTATATGGGGCTGTGGGTTGCCGGTAGGATGATAAATTCCCGTGCCTAGCCAGTGGTTACAAGGCAATAATTGGCGTGGAATATTTGCATAATTGTGCTCGCTAAGTGTTCGTATCTACATAAAATTGCGTCTTTTTCAAGACTCCTCTATACTTAACCATGATGAAAATCGCTTCAATCAAATGTTTCCTCTTCTCGATACGTTTCTTAATTAATATTTATTTAGACCGAGTGAGCTACCTTGCGGGCGACGTTACATGATACCCGTATTTACCTTCATTTTTTACCCTATTAAAGTTACGTGAAACCTTTCAATGTGATGTGGTGAAAAGATATTCAGATAGAACTTCCTTAGTTGGCAAGAAAAATGGAATTTAATAAAACGTGTTTGTTGTAAGTAACTAATTTAAACGCTTATAAGTTTAATGTTTTTGACACTTGGTAAGTTGTATTACGGCAAAATAACAAATATAATATCCACGACATTACAATTTAGTTCGACATAAATGTTTCATTACTACATCGGCAATAAACTTAAATGTTAAGAGTAACAGGTCGGATTAAGATAAGACGCAATAAAATATTATTGTTTTTACCTAATTCTATTAAGTAAATTAAGTAGGTATAGGTATTCAAAATTATGTTTTATTAAGATAAGTAGTAGACTTTGAAGACCTTCCGATGCCCTAACTGAATCTTATTAGAGTAATTATTTTTAATCGGAGCTTATTAGATTTAGAACTTAGTGAGTTTTTAACCGCCGCCCGTATTAAAAAAAAAGTTTGTTTTTACAGTGGAATAATTTGTGCCAATAAATTTGTCCGTTTTGACCCGATTGAGCGTATTTAAACCTTAATTTAATGGCTTCTACTATAAGTTTCGATGTATCTAATGGTGTTTTTCGTATTTTTCCCATTATTTATACTATATTTATATATAGGTTAACGGGAAGTTAGTATAATACTTAGGTTTTTGACCCAACACCTATAGGGCACTTCTGGTTGACTTATTTTTTAGCACAAGTAAAGACAAAATTTCCATGAGTAAAAAATGATACAACAAAATTAAGAATAAAATTGAGGTGAATTTTGCACTCGCACATTTTCACGAAAATTGAATTTTATTCATATTATTTGATTGCGTTGATTTAGGCACTTGTTTTCTAATAGGGAATGAGTATTCGATATAAATTTTAAGTCACCATCTCTTATGTTTCTGAGAAAAAGGGTTTTGACAACCGAATGATCCAATAAGGTTCCCGTTTTTTCTTCTAGAGGTAAGAAGCCCTAATAAGGTTGAATATTTCGTATTGGATCATGGAATCCTTTCAAAAACGTTCACGTTTGCAAGTTGTTAAGCTAATGCAATGTTCGGTACATTGTTGTATTCGAAGCTTAGAGAGATTTGCATTAGGTGAGGTTGAGAGTAATGGATAGCCGCCCGCCAGACACACCAATGCGTCCGTCCGAGCTTGTTTTACACTAATGATAAACGATTCTTGGGATTGCGTTTCTTAAGCACCCTTTCCATTTAGGTTCACACTCATAAGGAGTTGTAAATTTGTCATATTTTTCATTGAACGATATATACCTAAGTGTATAGAGGTAACATTTTACTGAGCTACTGCTCGGTTATAATTATATCGAGTTACAAGCTCATATCTGCAAATCTTTGGGTCGGTTAAGAGGTTTGCATATGTTTGAGCCAAAGACACAGTACTTATATATTTCAGAGTATCAGATTTCAATGGAATCAGTTAATTCTGATTTTACTAAGTCATTTCAAATATTTATTGGTATTCTAAATAAAGTTCTCCTGAAATGTGCGAATTATGTGAATGTTGTGGAGGGCTAGACGAGGGCGACTGGTGGCCGCGGATAACGGATCGCTGGCTGTGAGGCTGATTTATCGTAGACATCCACCGAACCTATCCGATTTGCATTTAGATAGCAGTGTAGTGAGGCTCGCGGAGAGGCGGGGCGTCCCACAAGTCCCAAGAAAGACCGCTTTACTCTATCGCACGTAAATTAACTATAAAATTATCTCCGACTAAAAAAAGAAGATGGCTTTGCAACCCAATAATGAGAGATTTAATCGGCCAATCATGCAGTCTTGGTTCTGCGTATAACATATCCTATATTTGATCACCCTACATTTATATGCTCAAAAATGATGTTATACATGATTGGATCATTATCATATCAGTATCTTCTTAGTACTAAATTAGGTTATGTAATTTTTTTTCACTAAAATCTATAAAAAAAAATTAAGTACAAAATAAGAATCACCAACATAAGTAGGTAGGTATATAATTTGTGATTTAGAATAAGAATACATTACTACCTACCTTCTAATGCTGAATAATTACCAGCTTGCAGCAGCAGTCCACTAGGTAGTGAATTGCGAATTGCTTCTGTGACTGGCTATAATATTGAGCCCGCTTGCAGTCGCGGTGGCGACCGCGGCCTTCTGCGAGGTAGTACGTCCGATTAGCTCGTAAATTATCTGCCTCCACAATTATCGGGCGCCAATTTGGCGTATTTGCTGATTTAGGTATTAACAACATTTTCTATAGTAGGTAATTTCTATCTTAATAATAAACTTCAAACTCTATCGCTTAATACTTATTAGTTTTTTTTAAAGTTTTAGTTATTTTTGTAGACAATTAAAATGATTAGTTAAGTTAAAAAAGAGATTTCCTTAATAAAAAGTTAGGTTAGGTTAGTATAACCTATCTATAACCTACAGTCTCATTTTTGTTTAAAGTGTCTGTCAATGCAAAGCATATTTTGCGAAAAGGACAGGGTTAATTTTAAAAACATTGGTTATATTTCAAAGTATTTAATCTTTCCGTCAAACAGATGTTATCCGGCGCAACAAACTAACCACTCTAAGGCGTAAAAGGAAGCAGCATACGCCCCTAATTGCGATATATCCACTAGTATCTCCTACAATATGTAAATAGGCGTCCGAGGTAATTAAAGCTTATCTTGCGCCCTGCCATCGGTGCCTCGCTGATTGCTTCGTAAAATGATTGACATGCTATTTTAACGTAGTACCTACCGATAATGAAAACGTTCCTGTGTCGTTTAATTCATATTTTATTTATTGTGGACAATCACTATTTGCGCAGGATAATTGATCGCATTCTCACGATTGTCAGCCGACGGACGAGTCGTTAGCGATTTTTTAAGAGTTCGTGTATCGTGTAGGCGCCGCCGTTGTCTCTCTGTTCGTACCTACAACAGCTACAGTGCACTTCTTATTTCTTTACAAGTTAGTTTTTTTGTAACTTAATTCTTAATAAATGACTTAAGTACGATAAATATTTGTATTGCTTATTACAAAGCATATTGACTTGCCTATTGGCGTAAGTATTTCTTAATCGTTCGGTAAACTTTTAAAGCGTTATTGTTAGAACGGTTTCTCGTTTTAGTAAAAATGATGATATTTGGTTAGCGGTAAACGTGGAATGGAATCTCTGCTATTATAGTAAATCTATGTAAATAGTGATATGGATTTAAAAGGTTGTTTTGGTGGATAAATCATACATATCTGCATGTTATTAATTATTATAATGGTAGATAGGTAGTTTCGTGAGATGATAATGAAGGCGTATACTTTCGTGGGTTGTTTGTCATATTGTTATACCTAGATAATAGTCTTAGTTTAATTACAATTGCAAGGGTTTAGCATAATTGAACATAAATCACATTATAGCCAACCACAACCTGTTTCAATTCGCACGACACAATGCATTCGGGATCGCTGCACACTATTGTGCGCCTGCGCAGGCGACATCTCTGCTAATTTATATCTTCATGCGTATTTAATAACATCAGCCAAATTCATCGTATCTAAATTCTCATCTATTCAGAGAGAGCTGTAAAAAATAACATAAAAATTTTATACGTTTTTCTAAAAGGTTTGAAAAATTTATAGATGGTTTAGTTCATTGTCCGTCCATAAGTTTGAGTATTCATTTTAGCACATAATCAAAGGTATTCACATTTCCATTGAAACATGGTTGTAATAAATCAGTTGATTTAAACCGCTCTACCCAAACAAAATTCCAACTTAACTTTAAGCAGTGTTCCTGATAAATGTGTAGTTGAAAAGCTGCGAGTAAATAAATAAGATTAGGTCCTCCTATACCTAAATCTATTGCTTTATTTATATTGTTAAATTACAGCTTAAAACTGTGATTTATTGTATCTGTTTATTTTATTAAGTAAGTGTAGTTAATGGTATTTAGAGATATGAAGAGAGACCACACAAGAACATTCAAATTAGAAAACTGACAAAACGGAAATGATGCATTTATTCTGGTATTAGGCCCTGCTAGCCCGCGCGCCGCGGGCGTCCCTTCTTTTGATGCTCGTAATTCTTCTAATAAGACACTTAACGCGGGCTTAACTACTTGTGCCTAATGTACCTACTGTGCACTACTTCAATTTGTATATTTCATTTTGATTTGTGATGAAACCAAAATATTTTTAGGAATAAGTTGGGTAGTTGTAGGAGATTAGACTATTAATTTTCCGATGCCTGTTTCGATTTTTAATTTTATTTAGACCACTTCAACATAATGATCATAAAAATAGTTCTCAACATTGTAAAGCTTGATAAACTTAACACCGGATATTTACATTTACTTATTATTAATGGTGGTTAAGACAATTTGTTGGACAAATTATCGAGTGTTTGTAAGTTTTTTCTACAATTTGCAATGTCGTGCCGTAGCCGCCGCCCATTACCTACATATGTGATTGGATAATTGGCTAATGTGGAGTAGGTACCTACTTACGTACGTGTCGTGGCTTCGAATATTATGTAGTCACACACATGCTTATTTATTCTTTACTTTAAAAAAGTAATATAAGTTCTACATACATACATACTTGTAAAGAGCTAAAATGTAGGTGACTAACGTCACAACTACCTGAGCCAAAAGTCTTAAGAAGAAGTTATGGTTTTACCTAATTCCAATAAAAAAAATAACTCGAGTTTTTGCAATATGGATATTTTGACAGTGACCTGTCAAAGGTTAGAAAAAATATTATCCATACTTCAAACTCGTCCTAACTAGAGTAGGTACTTTATGTATTTTATGTTGCTTATTCTACTGTGTTTTCCTAATTTAACCCACGTTAATAAATGATATTCATGAACATTATGAAAGAAACCAGGAAGGAGTCTGTTACAACACCACAGGCACAAAACTTAACAATAGCCACTTCCGAAGAGATTATTCGATGTTCAGCTTCATTGACTACGTATCTATATCTACCGAATGTGTCAATCAACTATCATAAAAATAAACTGGATTTGGGAAAAAAAAAAAAGAATAAAGTCCCTCTAATTTTATGTCTTTGAATAATATTGTTGACCATGACACCGTGCGTGATAGCATGACACGGAATTGTCATGAAAATGTGTCCGAGACTTACAAATAAATATAACTATGTTTTTGCAAAAAAACGATAATAGACCGAACCCGAACCAGCTGCATGCTTGATGTTCCAATAAAAGATATCAAATCAAACACGAATGCTTATAAAGATAAGGTTTGTGATAGACTAACCGTATCTATTATTATTATATTCTAAATACAAATAAATCATCTTTGTAATTATAAACCCTATCAACCGCTAGATTTCGTTCAACACTTAATTGAAACTGCGCTATAATTAAGGTACGTCATTAAATTTTCAAATTACTGGGGAGCTCTACTAGTTACGCAGACAGGACAGACATGACTTATTTAGTGGCCATGTTGCGTTTCCATCTTTAATCTGCGTGGGCGCATATTTCTGAGAAAACATTTCTTGTTGACCGTATATAATGTTGCCAAGAAAACAGAAGTAATAATGCTGACCATACCCGTACAGAGAAGAACTCCGTAAATGAATCATCGGATATGCGTACCTCGTCAACGTGCAAAAAGAGGTTTGTCGAAAATGTTCATCTCGTTTAGTTTGCTCTGTTCGCGGTTCCAGTAGCCCGCAGGCTTTACTCGACTCATCCCTTATTTATTTATACTGGTATGAAGAATGTGCATTTTTTGTGGAGCGATAACAGCGTGCGTCCAACGCTGCCACAATCCGCAAACCGAATTCCTTAATTGACAAAATGTAGCAATACAACATTCCGCCTCGGATCGTTAGCGTTAATGTGGGAATACAATAAGTACTTAAAATAGACTAAAGTAATTTTCACTATTGCAAAATGATATAAGTAGACTTTTAAAATTACATCTAGTGTAGTTCTTTGCCTTTAAAGGTCTCAATGGATTTTCTTAGTTGACTTGATCGATTTTCCAGTACCTATATGGTATGTTTTTCTCAGTTAACGCGCTTTTTCCAATTAATTCAAAGCAGGTAGTGGCTACTTATTCCGTTAATACTGATGATAGAGAAAATCGTTTAAGAACACAATATTGGCAAAATTATGAGCCGTTAGTGCGAAAGATTGCAATTTCTCTTATCAGCGATGATAAAACATGCGTGTAGTGTAGCCGCACCCCGTACTTTCCCTCGAAAGCACCGAGCACCTGCCGGGTGAGCGAGGTGACTCGCCGCAGCCAGTTCCTTCGCTAATGCATACATGCCTCATCTATGTGGTAAAGTTTAGATGTTTATACATAGGTATGGCGAAACATTAAATGTATTTAGGTATTCCTTATCTATGTACGTAGATTTTTTTTAAAGTCGATAGGTATCTGGTGATTATTTATGCTTGTTATTTGAGCTGAGACTTTATGTTTTAATAAAGAGATTAATAATGAAGTAAGTAAAGCAGAGTGTACCTACCTATCTATAGAGGCAACGACCGACGACGACCGAGAGAGGATAAGCTCGACAGGCGGGCGCACGCAACCCTGTGCGACATGCGTGTTGCTCCGTTACGACACCTACACCAAATTTTTCCACATGCCCGAGCAGGAGATAAGCGGTGAACGAGCGACATCGACGTGTTATTTATTAACGAACCGAATGATCGATAGCTGGACGCGTCACCGGACGTGGACGTTGAACGCCGCGCGCCGCCCTGCCGCCTTTCGTAATATGCCGACGAACAGCATCGACCGCGACCGTACAACCTCTGTCTGATCTATCTATTCATTCACATAAGTAATTTCAAAATGGTAGGTAAGTAAATGAATAGAAATCAATAAATTTAAATTAAATTTATCGATTCCTATATTTACATTTAGTTTAAAAAGTATTCGTCCACGATTGGTTGTTGTCTAATCATTTTTCGACTTTAAAAGACAAGATATAAAAGAAACTCAATATCATTTGCCTAAGTTTCCAAAAATAGCTGCGATCGAAGTACGGTTAGACAGAGAAACGGTTCTTTGATGCATGGTCGTGTCGAATTAATTGTTTGTGCAAACAAATCTCCTTTAACCCTTTGCCATCCGTTCCGCTCTAGCATACGTCACGTCTGTTCTTGGCAGATGCGATACTTTCTAATCGCTTCATTCAGTACTCGTTGACAATGTTAAACAAACGTAACTAAAACTAGCAAACAATCGATCAACCCATTTAGTTTCATTTACTTATATGCTGTTAGGTAGGTAGGTATAACGTAGAGGTGCCAGATGATCATTCTTCCATCGATTGCGTATAGATTCAATTCTCATCGTGTAGATTAGGTATTGAGTCAGGTTTGTTGTGAACAAACTCGTATGTTTACCATGTGTCAGTTCGAGGTGAACTTGATAGGAAACGGTCGGAGATTCGTGGTTCGGCTGCGCAGGGCAGGTTAGACCAGTCCCGGTGGCCTCGCAAGGACCCCAGCAAACCTGTTAGATTCGTTGCACGATTTTTACGTGCGCACCTACCGGAATCTCATTCACGTGGTGCACCCGCGCTGCCCCTCTTGCCCCGCGTCGCACAGTTAAGTCGTCAAATGACTCACGCCTCCGCTGGTTAAATGCCAGAAGCTGGCTTTTCCAGTTTTCTGATCCAATTCGCGTGTTCTATTACATTTATCAGTAAAATAACTTGCAATCTAAGATGAATGCAGTAGGTATCTATCTTATCCATTTCTGAATAAGTTGAAACTTAAACAGAAAGTTTTAATTCGTTTTAGTTATTCGTAATAGTGTAATGTTAAATAACAGTGTTAGTCATTGGTATGGTATACAGTAAACCTATAAGAACATTTTTGTAGATATTGTGGTAAAATAGTAGGATGTAAAAAACTTTGCTAACAAGTTGAGAAAAGTAAGTAAGAGTAGACTTAGGCATTAGTAGGATATTCTTTTATCATGACTTTGAACAATAGTAAACATACGCACTCATGTAACGTATTAATAACTGATAGTGGTGAAACATGACCAGGAACAGGAATCAGGTAGAACTACGATCCGGTAAAACCCGTCCGGCGCGTGCTTCCAACATTTTTTATTTATTTATTTGTCTGCATCGTCGGATACCGCTGGGCGTGACGTCAGACGACCTAAACTGGTTAGTGAGGGAGCAGGGATTTGCCTCGTATCCTTCCGGTTCTGCAAGTGGTTCAGACCTGTTCTACACCAGGTTGTACTGCACCAGCGAGCGACCCAGCCTTCGTCGCACTCGTTACGTATCACCGCGCACACCGTCCTAACCCGAAAACGCTATCTTGTCGTACGGTCTATCCTCACGTAGCTTAGTCGGTAGTAGGTAGGTATTATAAGCCAGTTTAAGCGAGGCTACTAGTTTCACTCTCGGACACTGAACACTCACTCCGCTGAGTCATCTCATGCAAACGCAACAATTAGCAAACGTAGCGTCACAATACTCGACGACCGTATGTTTGTATCATCAAAGGTCAGTATCCGTACCGAAATGGTCACGCCTAATAACTGGTTCGTAAGTTGTAGTAGAGTCATATTGTAAAACTTGGTGTACCTTTATTATACGCTACGTTTACTCAAGTAAATCGTATTGAAATACCTATATAAAAAACTGGCTGGCTTCTGTTATGATCAGTAAGTAAATATATAAGTTGTGTAAGTACGTATGTTAGAAATAAAAATATACGTATGTATAGGAGGTTAATACGTGTATGTATCGGAAGGAAGTGTCTAACGTATTGTTTTTCTGTTGTTCTCAGGAGACGTAAAGAGATGATGGAGGGTGAGTCGTGGCGGTACTACGCGAGCGGGGCGGAGCACCCGCTGAGCGCCGCCACGTCGGCCGTGCTCGGCGTGTCTGAGGACCAGCAGTCTTCGCTCGTCACCGAGTACTACAAGCTGCCGCCGCTGGCCCAGGACGCCCATCTTACACTACATAAAGATGCTAAACTTGTAGACGTTTGGCCGTAAGTTATGATTTTATATGAGTATCTACTGTATTTTTGTCAATCGCCTTGATAATGACTTTGTTATCCAATAACGTTATCTACATCTAGGTAAAAGTCTTTGTTACACTTCCTTTATTAGTACCTCTCTAATTAAGGTGGTTTAACATATTATATTTTTAGCAGCTACAATCTACGTAGGCATTAGAAACATAATCGAATATGCAAATATAATCTCAAACATCGAGACTAACAATCAAGAAGAATCAGTAAATGATCGCGGAAAATCAATCGGTTATTCTCACGGCCGTAGATCAAATCGAACATTCGTGTATCGGAACAATTATCATTATAATCGCTGAATTTTGAGCTACGGTGAATACGGAATGAATTTGCGTAAAATTTATATGTAAACTATGATAATATGCGATCTTTTTGTAGTGACTTTTTTATACGTAGAGGCGGGGTTGTATGTGTTGGCAAAGTCTCACGGACGACTACACTGAGACAAGACGCTGCATGGCTTCCGGCCCCAACCGAAACTCAAGAATAACAAATAATAAAAATGTTAATGTTCCACTCAATAAATCATAGGTGCTCATTTGAATACCTATGCAGGGATTAACGAAATATCAATTCGCAACTGCAAAAAGCGTCATGACACGATCCCCCTTCTCATTTGCCGTTAAACATGAATATTGGCTTGTTGTCATACATTTTTATAGAAAATGTAACTTAGACACTTAATCCATAAAATTTTACAGTTACTTATCTAATAATTTTAATACAATTTTTGTATGTTTCATCTACTAAATGTGAGATTTTGAGTAGGTAGATATAGTAATTTTTTAGGAATTGCCTATTTATATAAACTTACTGATCTGGCTAACTAAGTAAAAATTGGAATTTCAAAAACATAAACTAAATAAAAAATGTATCAATATTCATAGGTAGTTTTAGTGTGTAGATAATTTTGACGGTGTTACTGCATTTTATTTAAACATTCTCATAGAAATGCGACCCCGATCAAATTATACTCGGTCTTTGAAAGAGGTTGTTAACAGCATCCGTTGAATAGCGGCGCAAAAATGAGCAAACACCGTGTCACATTCTCTACTAGGCAGTGCATAATGTTAACTTGACCCCATACAAACCATTTTAACTTTTATTTAAAGTTTTATTGTATTCCATAAATACTTGTTAAAATGAAAACTAGTTTATATCCATGAAAATGTAAATTGTGAATTCATACAAAAGCATTGTGTTATTCATAGTGTTAATTTTTTCAAAGGCTAAATTTCTTGAATTTCAATGAATAGAAGAGTGCATGTGTGGGTATACCGTATCAAAGTGAAAATGGTAAATAGCCACCTACGTTTTACCGCACACGTAGATATTAAGTCGTATACGTATTTGATGTAAACGACATGCAACGATTCAGAATGAGTGGTTCCATCCTCCAGCACCCGCCGCGTCGCATCGCCGTCATCTCATTGTAGTCCTGTTTACGGGAGAACAGTAACAAATAGTGTTACAATAGACGGATGTGGTAGATGGAAGCGGCTCACATTGACAAGGACGCCCAGGACTTGTCTCTAGCTCGAGTCATTGTCGACACGCGTCCCACGCGCGCGGTTCAACGCGCTCCCATTGCATTGCTCATTCATACATTCAAAATAATAACGAACGCTCGAGTCGCGCCCGCACCCATCCGTAACTCGTGTGTCTCCCAATGTGTTTGTATGCTAATAGATAGCTCAGCGCCAGTGCATCGTCAGGTTTGTAACGTTCTATTTGTTGTCTAAATCGCTCGTATTATTTGAATTGAATGCCTGATAGATTTAGAAGTGAACTAGTTCCGTCTGTTTTTCTGAGAGATCCGGAGACGTAGGCGTGAAAGTGTTTCGTAAATGTGTTGCGTAGTGCGCGCGGGCGCAGCTAATCTGTTCTATAAATAGGTATGGTCTGCAGGGCTAAGGGAAACTGCGGCTATAGCCATTAATAAACGTTGTCGAATGCTAACTCTGAGATTAGCATAGAAACGCGCGGTGGGACGTCTCCGGGGAGGGCCGCGCCCTCTTGACCCTGTCACTATTCGCGCTCGCCACTCTAACGGGAAGTTTCTCCACTTAGCCATCTTCACTTTACGACGCAATAATAGAGATTATCTGCGTATTTAATTACTCGATTTAGGTTTATATATAAGCACTAGACACTGTACGTAGGTACATTGATATATTACTAGGGTACGAGTAATAAACCTCTCATTAAGGTCATTCAATAAAAATTACAATAGAAATTTACAATGAGTAGTTCGAGATGCCTTGAAAAATACCTTATCGAGTAACTTGTTTTGATTGAAATAAAATATATGTTCCATTAAAAAAAAACTTACAACAGTATCTATCGTTGTCTCAAAAGTTTTCGTAAATATCTTTATATAAATACCTATAGTTAGGTTTCATACACATTGTGAATATCTATTTGATGATCATAAAGGTAGGTACCTATACTCCTCGCCGTTAGTGTCGCGGTGGATTAACAAAAACTCAGGGAGCTGTAACCGTGTGACCCATTTAGGCCTGAAACCGGTTTCCTCTTGAAGTCTCTATGTATTATAATTTAACATAACATTAAACCATTCAGTTCCCTTGAAAGAATCCAACCCTCTTACGAAGATAATTCGTAAAAAAGACAGTAACATCGTTATGTCCCCGACAGTGACGGTCATCACCATGTAGCGAAATCGGGGCTTGACCATTCATTCTTTACTATTCTTTATGCGATAACGTCCTATTCAAATGGTCAGTTGAAATTTTTTATCACAATCGCCATATGCGCGAATAGCTCAGCTGCGCAAAGGGTATTATTATATATCTGAAGCTCATTAGTTAGGGAACGAAATCTATTAAGAGCGATGTAGGTAAGTAAGTAGGTACCTATCATTTAACGACACAGACAAATGGCGCAATCGCTTTCAATTAAAGTGTTTTGATAATGTATTAGTTCCGTGAGAAAAGTAGCAATAAACCTACATTTAGTCGGATGATATATTCTAATAGAATTGAATTACGTTGCTCGCATCCGTTGCAAGCGTCTCATTGAGATGGTTTGTAGATTTTATCTCTTCGTCAAATCGAATAATAAATAAAAAATGTTATCTCGAGAGATCATTGTGATTGTGATACTATAAACTCTACCCCAGTTAACCGTTTACATTTAAAAACAATAGAATTGAAACTGATTTTTTTAGTAAAATAAAACGGCGAAACATTTTTGTAAGTTTCTAAAATGGATTAGTCTAAGTTAATAAATGAATAACTGAGAATTAACTCATGTCTTAAGGAAATATAAAAATTTATAGTCAACTATTGTGATTCATAAGAGCATCGCTGAATCTATTCAATTGTTGGTAAGAGTAGGGTGCACCTCACCCTTTTCGTTGCTTTGTCAAAATCTCATCATCTGTAAAGGGTGTTAAGTAAACATTGCAAATAATTATAATGGCAATTGCATCTCGACGACTTCGCAGATTCACTTCGATAAGAAAACCTATTTTACATGTAGGATGCAACTGTTGCAAGATGTGATTATTCTTGTCTTCTCTTATTCATTTATTAACAATATTGTTATGTTAATCGATTCTGACTCTGATATCAGATTAGAGTCGTTGAATTTTCGATATCGACTACCTGTCTGTATTAAATAACTAAATTTATAATAATATTTAAACATGAAATGCTATAATGATTTGCCTTCTTGTCTTTTAAATAATAAGACGGTTAAATAAATACTAAGTCCAACTATTATTTGTGTTGTAAAATACTATTTGAGCTAATTATAAATAAATTAAAGATGTTGCTTTGTTACTAGTTTATTTTAGAGTGACAGTTAAAACAAAATACAAAATAATATAAAATTACTTCTATTTCTTTACTGCACAAAGAAGTCTTAATTGTAAAAGTAGAACAAGTAGGTATACTACAATTCTACAACACCACCCTTCAATTAAGACTCTGGGAAAGAACACAAACAAACAAAAATACCTAATCATTACATAATAAAAGAAAAAATGAAATTACTTAACCTAGGCTAATACCATGTATACATCTCTTATGAGCAACCTTGCCTAAAGGTTTTGTAAACACATCCGCATAATTTAAATCTGACCGGACATAATCAATCGTAATTGTTTTGTCACACACTTTTTCTCTTATAAAATGATATTTTGTATCAATATGCTTTGTTCTGTGATGAACTGGATTAAGCACTAAACTATGCGCACTCTGACTATCGTTAAACAAAATCACTGTGTCAGACTTACCAGTTACATCCAAAATGAAACTTTTAAGATAACAGGCCTCTTTAGCAGCTGCCGCTAGAGCCATATACTCGGCTTCCGTTGAAGACAGAGCTACAGTTGACTGTTTCTTCGCTTGCCAAGCTACAGGACTACCAGCTAACATAAAACAGTACCCAGTATAGGATCTTCTATCTTTCGTACAATTAGCCCAGTCTGCATCGACATACGCTTTAAGATAATCGCCAACCATCCTGTAAGTAAGAGTGTAATCGATTGTACCCTTCAAATATTGCAACACTCTCTTTGCAGCTAACCAGTGTTCTTTGTTATATTTGGTATTAAATTGGCTCAAATAGCTAACTTGATAAGCTATGTCAGGCCTAGTATTTACTGATAGGAACATTAAGCATCCAATCAAACTTTGATATGGAAAAGACTCTCGTTCGTCAATTATTCCATCAT
Organism: Idaea aversata; assembly: GCA_907269075.1. NCBI lineage: Eukaryota > Metazoa > Arthropoda > Insecta > Lepidoptera > Geometridae > Idaea > Idaea aversata. The sequence goes on from OU026085.1 coordinate 8,098,280, forward strand.
CAAGTTTCTTTAAACTAGACGGTGTATCAAACGACTTACAGTTTTCCATGTTAAATCTTTTTAACAGATTCAAAATAAAAGTACGTTGATTTACCTTAATCTCACCATCCTTTCTTGAGATATTGATTCCAAGATAATAGGATAAAGGACCTAAATCTTTAATATTAAAAATATTTTGTAAACATTTCTTGGGTCATGTCATTTTTGAAAAAGACAATTATGTCATCGACATATACCGCCAAAATGACAATTTCTTGACCATAAAGTTTTTTATACACGCATGGTTCCGAAGGAGTTTTCGTGAAACCCATCTTGGATAAGGTTTTGTCCAACATTATATTCCATGCTCGGGGTGCCTGTTTGAGCCCATACAACGATTTCTGGAGTAGGCAAACTTTACTTTCACGGCCTTTCTCCACAAAACCCTGTGGTTGTTCCATAAGAACTTCCTCTTCAAGTTCTCCGTTAAGAAAAGCAGTGTCGACGTCCAAATGCCTCATTTCTAGGTCTAATTCAGCAGCTAAGGCGAATAAAGTACGGAGTGAAGAATGGCGAATAACAGGAGCAAAAGTTTCATTGTAGTCTATTCCTTCTACCTGCTTGAAACCTTTCACCACAAGTCTAGCCTTATACTTCAAAATGTTACCGTGAGCATCTTTCTTTACTTTGTAGACCCATTTACAAGGTATAACCTTCTTATTACCTATAGGCTTATCAACAAGCTTCCAAGTCTTCAACTTCATGAGCGAATCATATTCATTGTTCATCGCAGAACGCCATTCATCAGCATCATCACAATTCACTGCCTCTGAGTAAGATTTCGGCTCACACATATTATCAGTTTCTGATAATAAATTTGCAACATAAAAATCCGGTTGCTTACGAATTCTAGTAGGATACCTACTTACCTCTATAACATTTCGTTCAGGACTAGTAGGGCCCTCAGATTCAGCCGAATTATAATCTACTTCATCATCACTACATGGTACAGAATTTTCTTGAAGTTCAACCGTGTTATCGTCCTGTTGACTATCATCAGTTACCACCATTTCATTCTGTAAAACGTCATCAAACATAATGATAGGTTCTGGTTTAGTAGATTCAACAACATTACCTTTAAGTTGTGTAAAACGATCTTCAAAAAATGTCACATCTCTGGACTTCTGTACATGCCGAGGGTTAGAAGCATCCCTAAAGAAATAAGTATTAGGATCATCTGTATATCCTACAAAGATAACTTCTTTAGTTTTTAACCGACTTCAAAAAAGGAGGAGGTTCTCAATTCGTCTGTATGTTTTTTTTACTATCTGATTTCTGTCTATGACAGGCTGGAACTTGAATAAGTGCCCGACATCCAAAAACACGCAAATGGCTGAGATCTCCCTTTTGTCCGTACCATTTTTCATATGGAGTCTTCCTAATTAAAGCGCGATGTGGCGATCTATTTTTCAAGTAAACCGCTGCCCTAAAAGCATCTTCCCAATAAGCTTTTGAAAGTGAACTGTCAGCTAGCATAGAAAGGAAGCTATACAGACTCTCACTTGATCATTTTAAGAATATAGAGATGTATATCAATGTGGTTCTTAGTACAGCTCAGGATTTGGCTGATATTGGCAAGGTAATAGATGATGCTTCGATTGCAGCCATTTTGCTTGGAGGACTTGGTCCGAAATATGAACCACTTGTAATGGCTCTTGAAAATAGTAATATAGAGGTTACCACTGATATCGTAAAGAAGAAACTGTTGAACGAAATGTCCAAATGTGACTCTACAATACAAGTTTTTGAAACAACTAGCCAATCAAAACAACATTTAAATCAAAACACAAGTATTGAAAAAGTTGTTTGTTATGAATGTAAGAAACCGGGTCACAAAAGACCACAATGCCCTTTGCGTAAAAAGAAAAACATAAAACAACACGCACTAGGAACGTCTTGTGGGTCTACAAGTGACGTATGGTTGGTCGATTCTGGATGTTCAAGGCATATGACATCAAGAAGAGATTGGTTTAGGGAGTTGAGGACAATGGACAGCGGTATAACTGTTACAGTAGCAAACGGTCATATGATATCATGTAGTGGAGTTGGTGATGTATCTATTGAAACTACTAGTGTTATAGATAGTATTAACGATGTAGCGTATGTACCTGACTTAAAGAGTAACCTTATTTCTGTCAAAAAGGTTGTTGACAAGGGCTTCATAGTACTTTTTGATAAAACAGGTTGTAATTTTTATAAATCTTCTGATTTCTCTTTCAAAGGTAATGCTGTTCTACATGCTTCTGTTACTAGTGGTGGACTGTACTCACTGGATTGTAGTACGAAAATTACTCCATGTATCTTAACCGCAAACGATGTGCAATCTGACTATCTCAGTAGGTACCAACTTTGGCATAAAAGATTAGGACACCTTTGTAGGATAGGAATGGATCAATTAAAAAGAAGTCAAATGGGCGTCGACTATACTGCGATGGATAAAGGTAAGTGTATTGCTTGTGTTGACGGCAAACAGGCGAGGAAGCCTTTTAAATCAGTAGAATACAAAAAGGCTACTTCGAAATTAGAGTTAATTCACTCTGACCTGTGTGGACCATTTTCTGTTCCTTCATTTCAAGGAAATAAGTATCTTTTGATTTTCGTTGACGATTTTACGCGTATGATTTTTCCGTATTTTATTTCTTCGAAAGCAGAAGTTAAAGACAAGTTTGTTTGTTTCCAAACGTTGATAGAAAGACAAACTGGTGCTCAAATAAAAATATTGAGAACGGATTGTGGTAAGGAATATGTAAATAAGGAATTAACTGATTATTTATCGTCAAAAGGAGTAACTCATGAGACTACTGCAGGATATAGTCCTCAGTCTAATGGCGTAGCTGAGCGTACCAATCGTTCTATTGAAGAAAAAGCACGTTCTATGCTAGCTGACAGTTCACTTTCAAAAGCTTATTGGGAAGATGCTTTTAGGACAGCGGTTTACTTGAAAAATAGATCGCCACATCGCGCTTTAATTAGGAAGACTCCATATGAAAAATGGTACGGACAAAAGGGAGATCTCAGCCATTTGCGTGTTTTTGGATGTCGGGCACTTATTCAAGTTCCAGCCTGTCATAGACAGAAATTAGATATTAAAACTAAAGAAGTTATCTTTGTAGGATATACAGATGATCCTAATACTTTTTTCTTTAGGGATGCTTCTAACCCTCGGCATGTACAGAAGTCCAGAGATGTGACATTTTTTGAAGATCGTTTTACACAACTTAAAGGTAATGTTGTTGAATCTACTAAACCAGAACCTATCATTATGTTTGATGACGTTTTACAGAATGAAATGGTGGTAACTGATGATAACAGCAATGACCCACATTCGTAATGCTAAGACTGCTTTAGAAGCTTGGAATGCTTTACAAGATGCATACGAAGATAAGGGGATGGGCAGAAGGCTGGCATTAGAAAGGAAGCTATACAGACTCTCACTTGATCATTTTCAGAATATAGAGATGTATATCAATGTGGTTCTTAGTACAGCTCAGGATTTGGCTGATATTGGCAAGGTAATAGATGATGCTTCGATTGCAGCCATTTTGCTTGGAGGACTTGGTCCGAAATATGAACCACTTGTAATGGCTCTTGAAAATAGTAATATAGAGGTTACCACTGATATCGTAAAGAAGAAACTGTTGAACGAAATGTCCAAATGTGACTCTACAATACAAGTTTTTGAAACAACTAGCCAATCAAAACAACATTTAAATCAAAACACAAGTATTGAAAAAGTTGTTTGTTATGAATGTAAGAAACCGGGTCACAAAAGACCACAATGCCCTTTGCGTAAAAAGAAAAACATAAAACAACACGCACTAGGAACGTCTTGTGGGTCTACAAGTGACGTATGGTTGGTCGATTCTGGATGTTCAAGGCATATGACATCAAGAAGAGATTGGTTTAGGGAGTTGAGGACAATGGACAGCGGTATAACTGTTACAGTAGCAAACGGTCATATGATATCATGTAGTGGAGTTGGTGATGTATCTATTGAAACTACTAGTGTTATAGATAGTATTAACGATGTAGCGTATGTACCTGACTTAAAGAGTAACCTTATTTCTGTCAAAAAGGTTGTTGACAAGGGCTTCATAGTACTTTTTGATAAAACAGGTTGTAATTTTTATAAATATTCTGATTTCTCTTTCAAAGGTAATGCTGTTCTACATGCTTCTGTTACTAGTGGTGGACTGTACTCACTGGATTGTAGTACGAAAATTACTCCATGTATCTTAACCGCAAACGATGTGCAATCTGACTATCTCAGTAGGTACCAACTTTGGCATAAAAGATTAGGACACCTTTGTAGGATAGGAATGGATCAATTAAAAAGAAGTCATATGGGCGTCGACTATACTGCGATGGATAAAGGTAAGTGTATTGCTTGTGTTGAGGGCAAACAGGCGAGGAAGCCTTTTAAATCAGTAGAATACAAAAAGGCTACTTCGAAATTAGAGTTAATTCACTCTGACTTGTGTGGACCATTTTCTGTTCCTTCATTTCAAGGAAATAAGTATCTTTTGATTTTCGTTGACGATTTTACGCGTATGATTTTTCCGTATTTTATTTCTTCGAAAGCAGAAGTTAAAGACAAGTTTGTTTGTTTCCAAACGTTGATAGAAAGACAAACTGGTGCTCAAATAAAAATATTGAGAACGGATTGTGGTAAGGAATATGTAAATAAGGAATTAACTGATTATTTATCGTCAAAAGGAGTAACTCATGAGACTACTGCAGGATATAGTCCTCAGTCTAATGGCGTAGCTGAGCGTACCAATCGTTCTATTGAAGAAAAAGCACGTTCTATGCTAGCTGACAGTTCACTTTCAAAAGCTTATTGGGAAGATGCTTTTAGGACAGCGGTTTACTTGAAAAATAGATCGCCACATCGCGCTTTAATTAGGAAGACTCCATATGAAAAATGGTACGGACAAAAGGGAGATCTCAGCCATTTGCGTGTTTTTGGATGTCGGGCACTTATTCAAGTTCCAGCCTGTCATAGACAGAAATTAGATATTAAAACTAAAGAAGTTATCTTTGTAGGATATACAGATGATCCTAATACTTATTTCTTTAGGGATGCTTCTAACCCTCGGCATGTACAGAAGTCCAGAGATGTGACATTTTTTGAAGATCGTTTTACACAACTTAAAGGTAATGTTGTTGAATCTACTAAGCCAGAACCTATCATTATGTTTGATGACGTTTTACAGAATGAAATGGTGGTAACTGATGATAGTCAACAGGACGATAACACGGTTGAACTTCAAGAAAATTCTGTACCATGTAGTGATGATGAAGTAGATTATAATTCGGCTGAATCTGAGGGCCCTACTAGTCCTGAACGAAATGTTATAGAGGTAAGCAGGTATCCTACTAGAATTCGTAAGCAACCGGATTTTTATGTTGCAAATTTATTATCAGAAACTGATAATATGTGTGAGCCGAAATCTTACTCAGAGGCAGTGAATTGTGATGATGCTGATGAATGGCGTTCTGCGATGAACAATGAATATGATTCGCTCATGAAGTTGAAGACTTGGAAGCTTGTTGATAAGCCTATAGGTAATAAGAAGGTTATACCTTGTAAATGGGTCTACAAAGTAAAGAAAGATGCTCACGGTAACATTTTGAAGTATAAGGCTAGACTTGTGGTGAAAGGTTTCAAGCAGGTAGAAGGAATAGACTACAATGAAACTTTTGCTCCTGTTATTCGTCATTCTTCACTCCGTACTTTATTCGCCTTAGCTGCTGAATTAGACCTAGAAATGAGGCATTTGGACGTCGACACTGCTTTTCTTAACGGAGAACTTGAAGAGGAAGTTCTTATGGAACAACCACAGGGTTTTGTGGAGAAAGGCCGTGAAAGTAAAGTTTGCCTACTGCAGAAATCGTTGTATGGGCTCAAACAGGCACCCCGAGCATGGAATATAATGTTGGACAAAACCTTATCCAAGATTGGTTTCATCAAAACTCCTTCGGAACCATGCGTGTATAAAAAACTTTATGGTCAAGAAATTGTCATTTTGGCGGTATATGTCGATGACATAATTGTCTTTTTCAAAAATGACATGACCTTTCAAAGCGTCAAGAAATGTTTACAAAATATTTTTAATATTAAAGATTTAGGTCCTTTATCCTATTATCTTGGAATCAATATCTCAAGAAAGGATGGTGAGATTAAGGTAAATCAACGTACTTTTATTTTGAATCTGTTAAAAAGATTTAACATGGAAAACTGTAAGTCGTTTGATACACCGTCTAGTTTAAAGAAACTTGATGATGGAATAATTGACGAACGAGAGTCTTTTCCATATCAAAGTTTGATTGGATGCTTAATGTTCCTATCAGTAAATACTAGGCCTGACATAGCTTATCAAGTTAGCTATTTGAGCCAATTTAATACCAAATATAACAAAGAACACTGGTTAGCTGCAAAGAGAGTGTTGCAATATTTGAAGGGTACAATCGATTACACTCTTACTTACAGGATGGTTGGCGATTATCTTAAAGCGTATGTCGATGCAGACTGGGCTAATTGTACGAAAGATAGAAGATCCTATACTGGGTACTGTTTTATGTTAGCTGGTAGTCCTGTAGCTTGGCAAGCGAAGAAACAGTCAACTGTAGCTCTGTCTTCAACGGAAGCCGAGTATATGGCTCTAGCGGCAGCTGCTAAAGAGGCCTGTTATCTTAAAAGTTTCATTTTGGATGTAACTGGTAAGTCTGACACAGTGATTTTGTTTAACGATAGTCAGAGTGCGCATAGTTTAGTGCTTAATCCAGTTCATCACAGAACAAAGCATATTGATACAAAATATTATTTTATAAGAGAAAAAGTGTGTGACAAAACAATTACGATTGATTATGTCCGGTCAGATTTAAATTATGCGGATGTGTTTACAAAACCTTTAGGCAAGGTTGCTCATAAGAGATGTATACATGGTATTAGCCTAGGTTAAGTAATTTCATTTTTTCTTTTATTATGTAATGATTAGGTATTTTTGTTTGTTTGTGTTCGGAGTTGAGGACAATGGACAGCGGTATAACTGTTACAGTAGCAAACGGTCATATGATATCATGTAGTGGAGTTGGTGATGTATCTATTGAAACTACTAGTGTTATAGATAGTATTAACGATGTGGCGATCTATTTTTCAAGTAAACCGCTGCCCTAAAAGCATCTTCCCAATAAGCTTTTGAAAGTGAACTGTCAGCTAGCATAGAACGTGCTTTTTCTTCAATAGAACGATTGGTACGCTCAGCTACGCCATTAGACTGAGGACTATATCCTGCAGTAGTCTCATGAGTTACTCCTTTTGACGATAAATAATCAGTTAATTCCTTATTTACATATTCCTTACCACAATCCGTTCTCAATATTTTTATTTGAGCACCAGTTTGTCTTTCTATCAACGTTTGGAAACAAACAAACTTGTCTTTAACTTCTGCTTTCGAAGAAATAAAATACGGAAAAATCATACGCGTAAAATCGTCAACGAAAATCAAAAGATACTTATTTCCTTGAAATGAAGGAACAGAAAATGGTCCACACAAGTCAGAGTGAATTAACTCTAATTTCGAAGTAGCCTTTTTGTATTCTACTGATTTAAAAGGCTTCCTCGCCTGTTTGCCCTCAACACAAGCAATACACTTACCTTTATCCATCGCAGTATAGTCGACGCCCATATGACTTCTTTTTAATTGATCCATTCCTATCCTACAAAGGTGTCCTAATCTTTTATGCCAAAGTTGGTACCTACTGAGAAAGTCAGATTGCACATCGTTTGCGGTTAAGATACATGGAGTAATTTTCGTACTACAATCCAGTGAGTACAGTCCACCACTAGTAACAGAAGCATGTAGAACAGCATTACCTTTGAAAGAGAAATCAGAAGATTTATAAAAATTACAACCTGTTTTATCAAAAAGTACTATGAAGCCCTTGTCAACAACCTTTTTGACAGAAATAAGGTTACTCTTTAAGTCAGGTACATACGCTACATCGTTAATACTATCTATAACACTAGTAGTTTCAATAGATACATCACCAACTCCACTACATGATATCATATGACCGTTTGCTACTGTAACAGTTATACCGCTGTCCATTGTCCTCAACTCCCTAAACCAATTTCTTCTTGATGTCATATGCCTTGAACATCCAGAATCGACCAACCATACGTCACTTGTAGACCCACAAGACGTTCCTAGTGCGTGTTGTTTTATGTTTTTCTTTTTACGCAAAGGGCATTGTGGTCTTTTGTGACCCGGTTTCTTACATTCATAACAAACAACTTTTTCAATACTTGTGTTTTGATTTAAATGTTGTTTTGATTGGCTAGTTGTTTCAAAAACTTGTATTGTAGAGTCACATTTGGACATTTCGTTCAACAGTTTCTTCTTTACGATATCAGTGGTAACCTCTATATTACTATTTTCAAGAGCCATTACAAGTGGTTCATATTTCGGACCAAGTCCTCCAAGCAAAATGGCTGCAATCGAAGCATCATCTATTACCTTGCCAATATCAGCCAAATCCTGAGCTGTACTAAGAACCACATTGATATACATCTCTATATTCTGAAAATGATCAAGTGAGAGTCTGTATAGCTTCCTTTCTAATACCAGCCTTCTGCCCATGCCCTTATCTTCGTATGCATCTTGTAAAGCATTCCAAGCTTCTAAAGCAGTCTTAGCATTACGAATGTGGGTCATTGCTGTCCCATCAACGGTAAGGCAAATTTTAGCTAATGCTCTCTCATCGTTTCGTATTTTCATCGAAGTAGAGGTAGTATCATCTTCGCCATAGCCACTTACTGTTTTCCAAAGATTTTCGTGGATTAAATAATTGCGCATCTTAAACTTCCATTTTATGTAGCCATCTTTATTGCACAGTATGAGCGACGCTGGTATTGACGAAGAATAATTCATTCCACTATTGGAGTCACCATCACACATTTTCGATACAAACGAAAAACGATTTTGACACTAAAATATTCACATCAGCAAGCACTATTGATAATCTTTAAAATATTTTGCTCTTCGTGCTGATAACGTGTTGTAAAATACTATTTGAGCTAATTATAAATAAATTAAAGATGTTGCTTTGTTACTAGTTTATTTTAGAGTGACAGTTAAAACAAAATACAAAATAATATAAAATTACTTCTATTTCTTTACTGCACAAAGAAGTCTTAATTGTAAAAGTAGAACAAGTAGGTATACTACAATTCTACAACAATTTGGAACTAAAGTTAGCCTTTTTACAATTTATTACTGTTATATTTTTTATGTTGCTACATACATGTTCTGCTTTTTAATATAAAAAAGAATGAACCTATCTTATTTTGAAAAATGACTTTTTTGTTTCAAATTCGAACTAACGTGGCTGAAGTTTGACAAGAAAGTTTGATCAGCAGGAACATACCTGATTAATTAGGGTTACGAACCTCAAAAGGTAAAAAAAACCGGTCAAGTGCGAGTCGGACTCGCGCACGAAGGGTTCCGTACCATTATCATCACATAAAAATACATGAATGAAGGGTAAATGGCGGTTTACGGTTTATGACGTATTAAAAAAAAACTAGGTACTTACCAGATCTCCTTCAAACCAATTTTGGGTTGAAGTTTGCATGGTAATGTATATCATATATATTTTTTAGTTTCCTCATTCTCTTACTTTAGAAGTTACAGGGGGGACACAATTTTTCCCAGTTTGGAATTGTCTCTCGCGTAAACTATTCAGTTTAGAAAAAAATGATATTGTAAACCTCAATATCATTTTTTAAGACCTATCTATACATACCCCACCATATGGGTTTGATGATTTTTTTTTTATAGTTTCAGTTCTAAGTATGGGGTTCTAAAAAAAACAATAAACCGTAAAATGTATTGTTTTTTTTCTATTTTTGTGTGAAAATCTTAATGCGGTTCACAGAATACATCTACTTACCAAGTTTCAACAGTATAGTTCTTATAGTTTCGGAAAAAAGTGACTGTGACATACGGCAGACAAACAGACATGACGAATCTCCGTTTTTTGCCATTTGGCTAATAAGATGACTTTCTTGTCCGTCTGTTTTTTAAATAAAAAATCACTCGTAGTAAAGTCCAAATTGTGTTAAAATCAAAGTTCTATAGATAGTCACAAAATCATATGTATTTGTAAGAGATCGCAGAAATAGGATCGCTCAGCTGTCAACGAACATGGCTTTGTTGTGTGTGTCGTGTATTTTTTGTGAACGAGACAAGCAAACACTGTATTGTATCACGGGGCATATGAATAACGATATCTATGTCGCATCGCTGCGGGCATTACGGGCGAGGATTACCTTCGTCTACTGTTCCTATTTGCATATACCATAAACTAACCCTTCGCGAATAAAATCCACTTTTATATTAAGGTTTTCCTTTAAAAATTACAAATTAGTTATACTTCACACGTCAGTATTGCGGGAATAACCGTGAACATTCGGCGTCTCGTTCACAGAACATAATAGGTATGTGTTGGGAGTTTATCTTATCGGATGAGCGATTTCACACTGGTCGTGTTCGTTTGCGAATCGCGATCATAAATATCGAGGAATGAGCGAAGTGAACACCGTTCCGTTGCACCCGCGTCCACCGCTCGCCTCCACGCCGCGACGCCGCGCCGATCAGCTTGCGGGAGGTCGCGCGTTCCTACCAATTCGGACGCATGAAATAGTGCCGCAACAGACTCTTATCTAAAATAAACATCTGAGCGCCAATGAAACATGCCTTCAATTATCATAAATCGGCGCGCACTGACACCGGCCGCGGCCGAGCGACGAAAGCCGCGCCCCGCGCCACTCTCGCCAGGCATACGCTCACATGTAAACAAATCAACATAATTTTAATAAACACATTCTAGATTTGGAATTCGATAATATTATAATCTTAGTTTTCGTCGAGTCTGTGGCTGTTATCATTTTGTAACGGCGTACCGATCTACGAGTACTCAAAAATAAACATTCTACGTTGGCTTTATCGTAAATACTTCTATTTGCAAAAAGGAACTAATCAATAATAAAAAAACACATTAGAAAAACCATTAAGTTCCAAAGCCCCAAATTACAAACTACCTACAGAAAATCAAAAAAATTGCTCCTAATGTCCGAACTTCCGTAATATAATATTTCGTAGCAGTGCTACGAATTTACGTAGGCGGTTCGTAGCATTCCATTATTCCTGAATTAATTACGAATTCTAAACATGAATCAGTTGTTGTTTGGTGCTAATTATGATTTGAATCTATTAAAGTATTTCAGGAGTAGTTGAGGTAAGTATCTACTTGTTAAACTGGAATTAGTATTTATGTAACAAAAAATATGTAATTAAATACAATTTTTATTAATTTCTTACTTTTATGTCATTAAAACATATTTATGACATCTATTTTGTTATTTATGTGTTCGATTTTATTGATCCTGGAAGTGACAAAAAGCAGTAGTGAAAAAATTCAAGGTATTTCCTGTAGATGGCGTTATTTTCAAATGTGTGTTTCATTGGTCTGGTTATAAAAGTAATGTAGTCAGTTCCGATAAAATCGTTTTACATTACTTACTTCTTAATGTTTTTTGACATAAAAAACATTTTTTTAAATAACATATAATGTGATGTATGTATACGAATAATCAATTTAAAATCTCGCGCGTTTCGGTATTCGAGGAAAACATTTCAAACCACGATTTGTATGATAATTTTATTTGTGTTACGATTACTAGGAAAATAATATGCGACAATTTGACAGAATGTAGCACAGTGAGCGAGAATGATTACTTGACGAGAGTTAGCGCGCGCTCCGCTTGTAGTAGCGGTAGAGCGCGCGCGCGCATCGTCTCGTCGCCAATCAGTACGACGCCCTCCCCTCCGCAGGGCCGGCACCGCGCTGAAGGCGGCCAATGGCGCGCACGGGGCGGAGCTGGGCGAGCTGTCGGGCCTGCTGCACGCGGGGCTCGTGAAGCGCGAGCCCGAGGACCTCAGCCGCAAGGTGCTCGACGAGCCGGAGCCGCACGCGCTCAAGCCGCCGCGACATAAGGTGCGTCACACGTCCGCACGCCGCCGCAGCGCGCGCACGCACACTCACACTTTACTTACCGGTCACTCATTGTTGTTATATCGCGCTCTATAGACGCTCGCGGTTTGCGTACGATGCCTCGCTCGCATCCCACTAGCGCCACCCCGCCCGCGCCCTACAGCCGCCCGCCCTCGATATTAACTCGTCGTTGCTCTTCTTCTGTTTTGGATGCATGACTTTTAATCGTGAACGTGTTGCAAACTAAGTGTACGTGGAGCTGTGACTGTGCTTCGACGCGGCATGTACGCGTCGACGTTACGCACCGGACAATTGTCGTGGGAGAACGCGTGTAACAGGCGCGTGTGTCCGCAGGTGGCGGTCGGCGAGCCCGGTGAAGCGGCCTCGCCTTCCCCGGTGCCTTCGCGGGCCTCATCGGCCGGCTCCTTGCTGCCGGACGCCGCAATGTACGCGGCTCAAATGTTTGCGCCTCCGGGCACCCCCAGCCCCACACCGTACGGGGAACAGTACCCTCGGCAGCCGGGCACCTTCGCCGGAGAACCATACTACAGAGAATACTTCGTCGGTGATGGATACCAGCAGAGAGCGGCGCCGCCGTACGGCGACGCAGAACCGGCGTCCGCGTCGACGTTCAGCGATCGATACGCAACACCTCGATACCACAGCAAGAGCGTGATCGCAGCCGCTGGCCTTACCGTGGACTTGCCTTCGCCCGACAGTGGGATCGGCGCGGACGCAGTCACGCCACGAGACCACACTGCGGTCCAGCAGGTCGGTGTCTAGTGAAGGGCGCGGGCGGGACACACAACATATACACACTTGCATACTACGAGTAGAACACACAATACACTAAACACACTGATTTACATCCTTCAAACTACGCTTACAGCATCAACGTTTTTCATATCTAGAATTTTTTACTAAAATATTGTGGGAAAATTAGTGTAGGTACATTGTATCAAACTTACTCGACCATTAACTTAGTTCAATGACAGGGAATACTTTATGCACATTCTTGGAAGCCCTCCTGCGCTCTACACTTGTCTTGTTTCCTTTTTGCATGTCATACACGAAATATCAAAAATAACTGATCTGATTCTCCTTGTTGCATGGTAGGTAGGTAACTACTATAATTTGTTTGTTTGTTATTGCATTATTTATTAATTTGCAGTAGAGTTCGTATAAATTAGAATCGTTTGACGCAATTTTGAAATGAAGAACGTATTAAACATCAAAATTTTAAAATAGTAAAAATTTAATTCAATTAAATCAGTCCAATTACATAGGGCAGAATCCTAATAAGTAATTGATTCAAAATACAAAATCGAATATGAAATTAGTCATACTAATCATATAAGAACATTTGTCGATTGATCGGCACTCTTGACAACTAGTTAAGATAATAAGTAGGTTCCACTAATTGCAGTTCCATTGATGTTCAGACAATGGAGCTAGCCACGCAAGACCTTCGTATTAATATGCCTTATAACACCACGCATTTGACTTCAAACTTATGCATTTACCATATTGTAATGACAAATTAATATGTAAAATGGCTCTAGGAGGTTTCTATGGATTCTAAGATGTTTGGGTGTGGCGATCACGAACAATGTCTTGGGTACTTACCTATTGTTAGTTTCTGTATCCACCCAGGTGAATGATGGTCTAGATTGAATATTTAATAATTCGCTTTTGTTATCTTGACGTAAAGAAACAACTGACATGAAATACATTTTAACACGATATCTAGCTACTGAGACTTTGTGTAACATTGGAACAATTGAAACAATTCTCCAGTATTTAGTAGGTATTTATTAAGTCATGTATACCTATCTATTAATTTGTTGTAAGGTTCCATGTATTTAAATGAAGGTATAGTGAGCCATGACGTTGTTACAATGATGATATTTTAATGTGTAACCATTATCATAAATTAGTTGCCAATTAGATGTAATTTATTAAATGTTTCGACATAAAATATCTCCTTTACAGTTTTGTTTTTATTAACTTTTGGACAAATAATTAAATATTAAATAATTAAGAGGCTCACATACTAATGACGTTTTTGATGGATTTTTCGTTCTGGGGCATATAAAATTTTACAGAGATACTCTTAAATTGCAAGAAAATGTTATATTATTAATATCAATCGCTCGAATTATATGTATTCTAGGTTGTTTAATTATTTCAAAAAAGTATAATTTTAGCTTACAACATTTGCGACAAAAAAAATTCATAATCTCATGAAAATTTCAACTGTCTAGCTATCACGGTTCATGAGATACAGCCTGGTGACAGACAGACTGACGGACGGATGGACAGTAAAGTCTTAGTAAAGAAGAAATACAAGTCTAGTTTCTAATTATTTACACAAAAAAGAAACACCAAAATCGGACAATGTCAAAGGGAGAAAAGAGATATTTATTTTTGTATGGAAAAGTACGGCATACTTTTCCATATCCTTTTATATGAGACACTCACTACCGTAAGTGATGAAACTAATATGATATGTAGATTACCATGGAAACCTTACAGTATGTATTTTTCATCATAACACAACCTTAGTACAACTTACCAACCAAAATAATCACAAAAAATGTGATACTCAAATAAGTGACGTTAAACTTTTAACAAAATTAAACAGTCACCAAGTAAAAGATATCCAAAAATAAAACCAAACTTGACTTTAACTTTAAATGTTTCAATTTGTGACTGTTTATGGTTTGTCCCATAACTAATATACCTACTCTCAAGACGTAGGTAATAAAATAATACCTACCATCTTTTATAACTATAACCTGCTAAGTAAATAATAATAAGTAGGTAAGTATCTTACTTTTAATCCGTAGGTTTCCACTTGTTGTTTATGTTTATGTGTGAATATTAAATTAAAAGTATGTACAAAAACCCAGCTACTTTACAGATAAAACACTTAGGTGGGGACGATGTTTTTGCTATCAATAATTTCAAACCTTTGAAGTATTAAATTAGCTGTATTATAAATTCTATAGGTAGGTATTTAAATTTACATAATGATCTATTTTATAAAACTCGAAAACATATTCTATACCTACTAATATGATTTGGTTACAGCTAGGAATTATTTAAATTTTGCTTATCTCATGATGATTCTTAATTAATACGAACTCTACCGAAACATGTGTTATCAAATTAATTTAAAAAAATGTTAATTTTCTTCTTGTGAAGTCTTACCCCCTTACTCGTCAATTTGGAGTCTTCAGATTGCTCTAATGTCTCTTTACCTGACCTAACGATTACTACGAGCAAACGGTTTATTGTACCTTTTATTTAATTGCTCTCCGTCGATGTTTATAAAAAATAATTTACTTTGTTTTTTTTATAGGTTTTTCTTAACAATTTTCCTTGAAAATAAATTAGTTTTTGGTTTGGGACATAAGTATAAGGTTTGTTTTATAATGTAAGTGAATAGAGTTGTAATGTTTGTTATTATATTGTCCGCTTAGTCGTTCGACTACACGGTAATCTGCCAGCAGCCCGGTGTCGGCGAGGATGGACGCGGCACGCCATCGGCTCACCACTCGCCGGCGCAGGCGCCGCGCACCAGGCCCTGGCATGACTTCGGCAGGCAAAATGATGCCGACAAGATACAGATCGCCAAATTGTGAGTACCTACGCTTTTCATCACAATCACATTCTCAAATGTTGATACCACTAATACTTCTTTGAACAGAAGACCTCATGAGCACAGTCTGTAAGAAGTTTTGTGTTAGAAGGTGGTTCCAAGTGCTCGATCAATCTAGTGAGTAACGAGCGAAGCTGAATGAGCGAATGTACACTTCGCTCGTTCGGTCAATAACAATGATTTATAAAACTGACAAAACAATTATTACACTACGAAATACTAGTGATAAAAGTTAATAGTGTGGTAGATAACAAAACATTTGTAGATCGGTACGACGACATACAACGTTAAATTTGGAAAAAACAACAGATCAGAATAACAATATATAATTTTTGGTATGTATGACACCAAAGAACTTCCTATAAAGTCTTTGGAAAACAAAATAAGATGTAACAATTGTGTTAAGATCAAATCATAAAATCCTATAATAGGCAGTTAGAAGAGTACGGTAATTTGATGAAACCTTTTTTCATTAGACAAAGTAATTTGCTGGTGTGAGTAGACAGCCCGAGTGATGTTGACCAACCACTTTGCACCTTCCCGAACGACTGTTATAACGTGGCCCTTTCTAGGAAAACCTTTTATGTTTAGTGTTTGGACACACGCTGTATATTTTAGGTAAATAGAACTACTAAAATACAATATGAACGCCAGAATTTTGTATCCAAATCACGTCTTAGAAAAGACATAAACGAGCGCCAATATTCATAAAATCAACTTCATGAAGAAGTTGATCTATAAAGTCTGCAAATAAAGATACTAAACAAAGTTTTTTTAGAAACTGTGTGTTGTTGTTGTAGACGAGCAGTCAGCACCTAAGAGTTTAACGACACGTTAATAGTATGTGGACGTGGAGGTTCTAAACAGAGTTAAATAAAAGTAATTAACTGTCGACAATCGACTACCGTACTTCTTTGTTGTTGTTACAACTCACCTACGTAAGGTACCTACTTTCAAAGGTGCTAACATACATTTCGTGGTTTTGAATGCATCGGTAAAAGTGGATGTAAATTAGTAATTTCCTAAACAGACAATTTAATTGTTTTTAAAAGAGCTAACATAGCTTAATTCTTTTATTAAATGATTCCATGTAACTGTACTAATTGATTTGACCAAGATTGATGAAATTATCTAGGCATGTTGTGAAATTGGTTAGGTGTGTTTGAAATACTTATATAAATATTTGTTATTGTATCAAAAAAGGTTGGGTTTGATTTAATTCTGTGATTTTTTTTTTCATGCATTCAAGGAAAGTTGTTTGCGTAAGTATCTACTTTAAAGGAATTGGAAAGCAAAAATGATTAATTGGAGTAATTGAGTCAGTTGATAAAATATCGTTTAAGTATAAAAATACCATCGGAACCGAATAGTAGGTACGTAATAGTAACAACTTATAAACGCGTCGCCGCAACGGAAGCACTCGTCGACATGATAAGTGCATTAGCATTATTATCTTAATAATTACTCGGTTGCATTTGGCCCAAATAGCTCGGTCGCTTCAACCGTCTTAAATTACCATCGACGCTCCGATAGGAGCTCGCTCGATTACTCTACCACGAGTTCTCTCCAATTACAATTTCGCATTATTCAACTTTGTTGCGAATAAGTAATTGTTATAAAATTTTAGCATCTTGAACGCAAAAAGTGATAAACAATACCATACTTTTATCCATCTGTTTTTAATGTTCATCACTACATAGTATAAAACAAAGTCGCTTTCTCTGTCCCTATATCCCTATGTATGGTTAAATCTTTAAAACTACGCAACGGATTTTGATGCGGTTTTTTTTAAATAGATAGAGTGATTTAAGAGAAAGGTTTATATGTATAATACATGCATAATATAGCCGTGCGAAGCCGGGGCGGGTCGCTAGTTGACCAATAAATTGTTGTCTGTGCAAATGTATAGAAAAAGTTAATACATAATGCAATAAATAAAAACGTTAGTACCTATGTATTTACCTTTTAAAAGTGGATAGGTGAAGTAGAAAAACAAACACATAGTAAAAGCTGAAGTTTTTCATAAATACACTATATTAGTGAGTTATTCCGACGCCTTCACAAATGTTTGCTCTTTTACTTACCGACCAGTTAGGCATCCGACCAATCTCCGCGAGCAACATATCTCAAATGGTTACCTTGTTTACCTCACTAGTTCATTTACGCCATAGCATTTTTGAACAAATAAAATTCTCAAAAAGTACAGAAGTTGGTATTAGGTAGGACTTTACTTGTCTACTATATGGTGCTCCTTTTAGATGATATTATAAGTATCTAGTTTTTATTTTATGCTTAAGAAGAAGTAGAGATAATTTGATCGAAGCAATAAAAAATATCACATACCATTTTATGATTAACATAATTAATTCCAACACATTTTATATTTTAGTCGTAAAGTTAATATTGCTTTAGTACGTACCTACCGTTATTTTTGTTATGTCTCTTTAATTTACAAGTTCATTATCGGCTTTTATAAACTGAGAGCAATATTACTTAAATGATTCAGGATTGCGGTCTACACGCGAACCTAACATCTGTCTGCTTTAAGCCAAATGAATGTTCACTTATAACGGCATTCCATTGCCACTGCATTGTACTGAAAAGTCAACTTCATTTTGCTTTTCGATTGCCCTAAGTATTGAAATTCGTTTATCAGTTGTGCTTGACATTATCTCAACCTACAATTTATTTTTCATTGATTGATTAAATAATTAGTATTGAAATTAAAGGTTCTAATATTTCCGAGAAACATGTTACAGAATAGTAGCAATATAATATAATAAATAGTAGTGTTGATGAAGGGGAGTATAGTGCGTGCGTGTGTCAGGATTGAGAAACTGGCAATCTGCGTGCCGCTATATATTACGGCAGCTAAGCGATCTCATTAACCGTAGAGACCGCTTACTCTGATGTGCCAGCACGCAGCGGCTCCTCTCCTCTTTCTAACGTGCTTTCCGCCTCCTAGGTATTAAAAGATACCATCTTTTAATTTCAATGAATTTCCGATCAAGCTGAAACTAGGTATCACGCGAGTAATTTTCTGTACCTATGTAATGATTTCACAACAACAAAATGCACTAATCTGGGCTTGGATACATAAAGTCTTATATAGTAGAAACAATACAAAATGTATCAGGTCTTGATTAAAGTGGTAAATATGCTCATAGATTAAGTATACTTTAGTGTTCCTGTACCTACAAAGTAGATATGGAATCATCAGATTTATGCGCATCTAATTTAGCGCAGAGTGAATGTTCTCTCTGCGGGACACCTTGCCTTATTCTGTTATCGTCTCGAAGTGCGTTTTTATTGCGAGCACTTTGTTGTCGCTGCGCGCTAAAGCTTTTTGCGCTCTCATCAATTTCCGCGCCTCGTCAATTGATTTATTCATGAAAGTCCAAGCACTCGCCTCAACCACTCAGGAAGTACCTACCTTTTTTCGGCGGTTATGCTCTGAAATTTGTAATTATTTTCATTCGAAACAATGCTTTATTTATTACCAAACCTTCGCATTTCACAATTGAAAAGGCATCCAAAATAAATAAAAAGTATTTTCATTGTAATGTTTTTGCCATTGAAGAAAAGTTATTGAACACAAACTGTAAAATAAAGGTTTTTATTAATAAAACACCAAGTATTAGTAAACAAAGGAAAAGAACGATCTAAATGAGAATTCAGAGCTACATAGCAAATGTAAATTGTGGTCGGAATCACTTAGAGAGCATCAGATAGGCGTACGCCGCTGCAACCGATCCGTCAATGTCGGCCCGCGTTTGCATTACATGGCCTTTATCTTCACTGGCTTGCTTTAAATCGCGAAACATCAGCGAGCCTGTTTACCAAATTGTTTTCAATAAGCCCAATAATGGTGCAACCACAGAAACAACACTGACGCAGACAGACCGGCCGACATTCCTTAAACAGATTTAAGGATTAAATTATTTCATAACGATGTATAGATATGTACTTGTCTAGTTGCATAAGTTCAATTACAATAGAGCGAAATAATAAGTCCTATAATAAGTGTGAGGCGTCTCCGTGGGCCGATGATTGAGGCGGCGGGTTTTACAAGAGTGAAGAGTGGTGCGTGCATGTGCGTTTTCAATGTCACTAACGATCCTAGGCACGCGATCGCATCTAAATTAGCGGGGTTTTCCTTCCGCCACTACGACGCTCGGGAAATCACGAGAAAACAGATATTTTTTCATTGCGTACTCCTAACTGGATCTCCTACTCTTTATGTAACGTTGTCGTTGACAAGCTTTACTTGCGGTGCAATTAAGGTTTCCACTTTTTGCACACTTTTATTGCTTCACTTCATGGAAACTTTATTGTCGACAACGTATATCCGTAGATAAGTATCTCAGAGAAGAAATAGCAGTTTTTCTAAATGTCCCAAGAAACAAGATCTGTTATTGTGCATTTTATACATAAACGAGCGTTTTACGTCTTGCCTACTGAGCTACTCCGAATTAAACGGGTAGTTGAGATTATCAAAAATCTTAAAGTCGACGCATATGCGCGGTGTCATTTAAACGAGCGAGCGTACGTACCTTTACATACGTAGGTATACATACTTACATATATTTATAAGTTGTATATGTTTGATGCAGGTTTTCCCCGTACGGGTTCAAGTATCACCTGGAGACGGCAAGTAGCAGCTCACAACGACGGGAAGATGACCGCATCACCTACATCAACAAGGGCCAGTTCTACGGGATTACGCTTGAATACGTACACGATCCTGATAAACCACTTAAGAACCAAACCGTCAAGGTAAGTCTTACTACATTATATCTCTGTTGTTAACCGAGTTCTCATATCGATTCATATTAGCCGGAAATTAGAAAATGTGATTATTTTTAAGCTAGGAAATTTCCTTGATTCAACTATGTAAAACAATTTTCACTAATCTAAGTCTAAATGTTTTATTCATTTAAACGTTTTAAACGTTTTATTCATCAGAACATGTATATTTCCTGAAAGGAAAATTCTTATTGCTGACTATAAATTTATCAGCAAGTCGATATGATTGAACCATTTGTAAGTAAAGTAGGAAAGGATTAAAACGGAATTAATTTGAAATGAACAACATTATAAATGCAGTAACCGGATGTTTACCTCTATCGTTTGTTGTTAGAAAGCTGTGATGCACTTGTGACGATATTCTACTGAATCGTTAAACAAATGTCATCAATAAGTACTCATTGCTTTCAAGTGTAACTGTAAAAATAAAATTCACAAAATATTGCCTCCGTGCGGGAGTGTAATCGATGCTTCCATGTTTATGAGCGAAATGTACCGCATATTATTTCACAGCCTACGCTAACACAGTGTTATGTAGTGTAGGCACTTCGTCGCCTTCCATGTTAATACTGCAAATGTGTTTACTATGATTTTATTTCTTGAAAATTCTAGGTAGAATGACCTATTTTTGATTGTGTATGTAGGTAATGAACGTACTTTCTAGTAACCGTTTGTAACCACTGTAGACTTTGGACCCCGTTGATGTCTTTTGTATTGCAATAATGCATTGAAAAATTTGAATAAAGTATTGAGATAAAAATAAACTGATAAATATCTATAATGGTATCTCAAGAGCAGCTATTAATGAATTAAATCCGTTTGACCCTATATTTTAAATTATATACAGGGTTATTCGAAATTATACTAGCAAGCCGTTGAGGGCTACTTCTGTGTGCACTTAAACATACAACTTTTGTTCTACGACTTTTGGAAATTGGAACATTTTTTCGAAAATTATGAGGTTTGAAAATCAGCTGTTTCTTACACGAAGAGGTCGGTAACCTTAAAATTTTACTTATTTTTTATGTTTCTTCTACTGTTCTTGGTCTAAATGGCCTTAGTTTTAAAAAATCCGCTGTTTTTCGAATTTACATTATCTCAATTTTTTTATTTTTTCGAATTTCCAAAAGTCGTAGAACAAAAGTTGTTTGTTTAGGTGCACAGAAGTAGCCCTCAACGGCTTGGTAGTATAATTTCAAATAACCCTGTAGAGAGTTTACTGCAATGCAAGTCCTGTCTCTAGGTGTTCATAAATATGTGTCTATAGACAAGATATAACAGAATACATTTTGTAAAACAGAAGCTAGATGATTATGTGGGAGTGTAGATAGTTGTTTATTGTGGGATTGTATGTCGTGGTCGGGATGCGAAGGCACGCAAGCCCCGGGGGGGTGCGAGCGACCGCAGCCCGGCTCAGTTACACCCCGCTCCCGGTCACCGCACCTCGATCACCTTCACGTGTTCACTTTGAGTCACTTTCATCATATTCTTAATTTAACCATCCTTCGGTACCTACTCACGTTACAAAACAAAATCAATCAACTATTTCTGTAACCTTATATCCACTCCATAAATAAATGACTGTCTCGATTACTTATTTGTTAAGTGAAATTATTTCAAAATTTCGTTTATTGAAATAATCACCGTGTTTAAATAGTAATTAAAATGAGAATAATATACGTATTTGCGTGACTGGATTAAGTAAACAATTATCCGATGAGAATTATATAAATAATCTGATGGGAAAATCTCTATACTAACAAAAGATCCACGTCGAGTACCACGTGCCGCCGCGGCGCTGCGCGAAAATCGGAAATCCCCTTATTATTGTTTCCTGACACTTCCCAAGAAAACGTCATGATTAATGTTATAGAACACGAAACTATACAATGAAATTACATCAAGTGAAAAAAGTTGGTATTCTTGAAAAACAAGAAATACCACTTTCGGTTAGTCTAGTTAATCAGGTTTAGGAATACAATTATAGTATTAGTAGTAAGTATTGTTTTGTGATGATTATATGATGATTATGTTGCGTTGATAGAACTCAAATAGGATAAGCTCAATTGAATTTAACGTAACATGTGACTAACTATTTAGTGAGAAACGTATACGTAATGACTGCAGTTTTAAATGCGGTCTTAATTTTTCGTTTTACAATTTAATTTTGGGTGAAATCATAAGTAGGTACATATTGTCAGCCGCGATCTAGATATCAAATTAAACAATATTGTTGGTTTTATATATAATAGGATTGCTTCTCGTATTAAATGCATTGCAATGGCGATACGAGTGCAAGTAGCCACGGAGCTTATCGCTTCGCAATCGAGTCCGCATTGTACTGTAGCCGCACCCGATAATTAAGACGACGCTTTTGACATTCGCCATATAGGAACACAATGACCGCCTCGGGAGTCCGCTCGGATAATATCGTCCCTTAAACAATAACCGCCTATATTATGATAAAACAATTTCAATGCGGCAAACATCGTGTTTCTTAACGAGAATACCTTTATGTTTCGTACCTCAGAACAAAAAGCAACAAATTCCGATGTATTTATATGTGTGTCTACACCATCGCCGTAATGTAGAGGCTATAGATATAGGCTAGTCGTTAATTACATTCTTGGCATGAGAAAATAATATTTTAATTTTTACTTATCTATAGACATAAGTACCCCACACTTATATAGACATGTAAATATCTACTTACCTACTTACATTTAATTTAATTACACTTACTTGCAAATAAGTTGAAAAATTGAGAAACTAATCGATTTTACTTACTTGTTATAAAGTTTAGATTAAAACAATCAAGACAATCTAGGTGCGTTGTTAGTAACGTCAATTATTGATTTTATTAACAATCAAAAGGTATACGTTTGTCTCCTTTTTTGGGTATATTTTGTATTGTGCTATCAACCGTGATCAAACTTTTTTCTTCGCACGCTATTAGCACGGAATACGTAAAGATTCGCGTGTCAAAGAGCTGTTACGGCAACATGTAAAAATATTTAGTTAACGAAAATTCGGCTTTCGAGAGGAGAATGTTTGGTGAGAATGTAATTACGTCTGGCACCGCCCCTGTTTTGGCGAAGCTTTGCCTTTGGCCGCGATACCATCTTCCGTCCGCTGCGCCGCCGCCACGCCGCCCGCGCCGCCCTCGCGATTTCAGCACGAAGAACACAACTAACAAACATAATACAACAAGGAATCTATATTGCAACATCATTAAACACCACCGCGTGTTCCCACTAATACTGCTCTCCCAAATACCCTTGCCGTGTTCACACTAAATGATTTAATTTGCATATTAATGTAATTGATAAATGTAACTTTAAAATGTTTTATTTGTACTAATAAAAAGACGGTACATTATTTACATATTTTCGTATTTTTTGTTCAGGTGTACCTAACTATTTTAAAGATATGAAAAGAGTTCGATCAATCACTGTGTAGAGTGGTAATTAATCATCTTGATAGCAAAATAAAGTCACATGGTGTTGTTCGTCAAGGGTGCACTGCGGTTTTATTTGAAGGAAGGAAAACATAAGCTGAATATTACAAAAGGCGGATAGCGTCTTTGCATTTTTTTTTAATATTTAAATTACACAATTAATCTGATTTGTTTCTGAAGCCTACTAAAATGACTCACGACATGTATTGATAATATGAATGCCACTAATTACGAGTAAAATAATGATTAACAAATCTATCATTAGTAAATTAGAGTCAGACCATTGCATTGTGGTCAATTTCTTAATTATGCAATTGTCAAAAACGAATACCTAAAGAAAATGAACATTTTCCCCCTTATTCCAAAATTCACATATGTTTAAATTCACATCTCGGACTATCCTTATACCTCGTTTTGGAATAAGGGGGATTATGACCAGTAATTTTTACTTGCCTAGAAAAAAGCCTAGGTAGGTAAACTTAAATTGAATTTACATGAGGTATATACAATTTAAGTTTACCTAGGCAACGATTTTTCCTTGTGTGTACAAACTTACAATAACTTTTTTTCGGTTCCAATTGATTGTAATTTAATTTCACGTCCAGAAAGTACAGATCTATGTTAGTTTGACGACACATGTGAGTTTTGTCTGGACAAACAACGGTTGGTATTCAATGAAGTAAAACAAAAACTATCGAGTTTAAGTCTTCTTTTCGCTGAAAGACAGGTACAAACTTATATGAGATATCATTTTACGAAAATTTACTTTACGTTCCTAAAATTCTGAAAAATAACGATATTAATTATTTCATTAACCTAAAAAAATAAGATCATCTGATTAAGCCCAGTAGTAAAGACTATAGAAAATGAGTAGGTCGTTCAATAGCACATGCCTGTGTGCTCTATTATTTGTTTAATGTACTCAGTATTTAAGTGCTTATAAATGAGTTATGTTACGTCTGTTGAGCACCCACTCATTCAGATCATTTTTTACTAAAGTTTTTGCCCGTATACTGACATCATTGTATTCACTTTCGTAGCAACGGAAACTGGTGTAATGAGACACGTCGTCTGTTTTAATTTCTTTTTGTAATATTTAGTGGTTTTAATGATTGCTCCAGTTTGCCTTTTTAAGGTAATCGTTAATGATGCCGTTTACACTGAACATATTACGCTTGATGAGGGATTATAACGGTCGCATTCTGTACTCGGTTCCTGGTGGCGATGGCGGGCACCTTTCGGCCCACCGCCGCGCGCCGCGCCCGCCTCGCCTGCCGCCTCAGCCGCGTCCAACAAGTGAAGGGCTGTCATACGAGACATACCGAACCGAATGTTTCTCACACACTAATTACATTTTCATACTCAGTCAAACGAAAAACGTTTCACAATGGCATGTGAAAAAAGATTCGCGATTTGCATTTTAGGTATTTGTAAATCTCGAGTTGCCAATCATCGTTGTAATCAATCATGTGTTGAGATATCTCAATTAGACGTTCACCCTTGTCGTTCCCCTCGCCCTTCCTCCGGCATGCTAAGATGTGCGCTTCGCATCCTGTCGTACCAGAAAAACTCTAATGATTATAAATTGCAGAATTATACAACGGAAAACGTGCAGTAACGGCATTTAATGATTGAGAATTGATAAATTGTGTTTATTAACACAAGAAACGTAGTAACCCATGGTAGGAACAAACGTATGGTAGGGTCAATAAAACATAAACCATAAACATATTATAACCTTTCGACAGTAAAAACATAAATCACATCGTTGGTCAAATCTATCATTACCCTCACTTACCTTTTACTTCGTTATTTTCGGATTTAATGCTACTTTCCCATTAAAATCTGCTTAAGGATAAAATGTACCTACCTAGTTAAAAATCACATCTTCGGCTCATTAAATTGGTTATTTATCACGAGCAATCTCATCTTGACGTAATGTTCTTTTTTATCTTTTCGTATTATTTTTGAAGAGTTATTTATGCGATTTTAATGTAGGTACATGATTTCTTATTATCTACTTACAACAATATTTCATTTTGATTAATTTAGTTTTCATACATTTAAATTCAAGTATAAATTATATTTTATTTATTCGTTTTTTGTGATTCTACTAATGATAGCTGTATCTATTTCAAAAGTCTTTAAGATCGGAAAAACATTAAATTATTAAAAAATAACGAGCATCAAAGTAATGGATAAATCATGCTAAAATATAAAAAAAAAATCGCAAATCAAAATGTATTATATATGTTATGTCAGTAACTATAAGAGACTATAAGATATGTGACTATAAGAGATAAAATGTAACAAGAAAAACACGAGCAATGCAATGCGTGGTGTGGTGTTGTGCGAGCGCTCACGCTGCGCCCGCGACGCTTCACCGAGCGTAAATTTTCCACCTTCGGTTTCAGGTTCGCGTAACGTTTCTTGGTAACGATTACACTTTCCAAATATTACGTATTATTCGGTAATAATATTTCTACGTAACCGCTGAAAATGCATTATTAGGCGTAATAGGTAATTGCGCGTATCTTGCTCCCTTGGTTGAACAATTCAGTTATACCTACCTACTTACTTAGTTGGTCAGCCACGTGAAATTCAGAACGAAGCCTGTTAAAATTGTGATCGTTATTTTTATCTATCTAGGATAACAGCTTTCTCTCACAATAGGCCCGGGTAAACGCAAATGGCGTTACGTAATTCAAAGTCCGTCATTGTCTCAGTATTGGAGCAGTGACAGCGCGCGCGTATTTAGCGTCAATCCTTGATACCATCGCCAGCCGACAACTGTCTCTAATATAATCAACGACATTCTGTTCTGAGATCTAAAAGACAATTATGTAATGCGCTCCATAAAAACAATGGTTTATCTTGAGTAGGAACATAATTTTATTGTATACACTGCTGAATAGCTGAACTTGTAAGGAATAATCTAGCAATCAACAAAAATCTTTATTAATAGCGACTACAAATGTTATCGTGTTTCTTAATTATTTACGTTAGGTACTCTAATAAAGATATCTATTATTAGAGCAACAATTAAAAATGTGTCAATAAGAATGCGTTTAATTAATTCATATACATTGGTGGAATGCAATAGAGTGATATTGGTATAGTATCTATACGCAGCGTTAAGCCGTCTCACGTGTCTCTCAAACCCTGCACATTACAATCTGACATTTCCTTTCGACATTCGAACAGATTAGTGTTACAGCGTGACTCCGGATGTTAATCTGACGCTCGATGGCTCGCGGGATTTGCTCCGATTATTTCATACTTAGAGATTTAGCGGTCACTAAACAACGGTATATGAAATAATCAATATGACAGTTTTATGGCAGGGAAACTCACTAATAGATTTCCATTGCTTTGGATTGAACTATAATACCCAGATACCTGGGCAATTAGGTCTTAAATAGTAAAAATCAATAAGTATAATATTAACATTCACAGCGGATGCGGTGAAGCATAAAGTAATTTGCCCGGCGACGGAAGCTGCACATCTCTAGTATTATGCCGTAGCTCGAGGCACGTTGGCTACACTCTACACGCATCCAATAGGTGCACGCATCCTATAATAATGTATCGTTAAATATACTCCCCTAGAACGCTTCACAATTGCAGTAAACGACATGTTTCGGTAATTTATAACCTCGAGCTACTTTACACGGAGTCGAGCATTTAACTTTAAAAATGAACTCATACTCAACCGCATCTTCGTAAATGATATGAAATAAGGGATGTTACAAACTGCGTGATATTATTATTTCACCTGACTGAAATAAATAGGAGCACGTAGGCAACTGTGCAGCAGTTGGGTACACCCACAGTTCCGTTCAGAATTTATGTCGAAACCGACATTCACTGCAGAGAACACTCGCAGCAAATAACCTAGGCGTTAAAACAACTAGCACGGACAACTAGCGCACTTAACAAACAGACGTATCCGTATCAGATATAGCGTATCGAGACGGCTAGACATTACTTCTGTGCTATCGATAAAGCGCAACGGTGAGCGAAATAGTTTTGCCACGCAGTGAACATAAATAATTGTCATAAAATAGATAGGAACTGATGGATGCTGCGACTGTGCTTAACAAGAAACATTTTAAGTAACAACTTGCATACAACTTTACATCGTGTCTATTCGTTTACATAAAACATTAATATTACTTAATTCAGACGCACATAAGTTGCATCTATTTAAATTGTATAAAATAGGTTACATGGTTCTGTAGGTATACGTTCTCTGAAATACTTTAACTAAGATTATATCTGTTGAAAATATTAAAGATAACCTTAAAGACACCATTATCTTATAATTTATAGTTTACAATTAGACAGGTGATGTAGTCGTCCGCGTCGTCGTCGTCTTGCCGACAGCAACGCCTTTCATGAAAAACAACCGACAATATAGGAATAAAGTGCTTACATGTCCGAGCACTACCTATTCTTAATGAGGTTATTTATTTCAACATAAAATTCGAATAACTTTAAATTTTGATTTTATACGGTCAGGAAGTATACATTAGTATTCATAAAGAATCGAGAACTTAATAAATAGAATAACAAACCACAGATTTATTTTTACATTGGTATGATAATATATAATTATTTACTTAAAATTGTCTACCCAAAGCTGAAAAGCTGCGATAGCTATGCACTGATAATAATGCCATATTAAGTACTTTAAATGAATAAATCAGTGTGGTTAGTTGTCACATGAATTTTAGATACAGATCATCAGATTGCGCAGCAAAGAATATGCGATATAAATAACATGCAATTGGTTATTTATTTAAATAAAGTGACGAAATTAATGCAGAGTATCTGTCGCGGTGTGAGACGAGGCCGAGAGAGCCTCCGTGCGTGTGTGACACACGCCGCGAGAGAAAGCGTGCTTAATCAGATAACTCAGATTGTCAACCGAGCTCCTGAAATCGGGTCGAATGTCGATACACTCGATTAATTAATTGACGGCCAGAAAAGTTGTAGGTAACTGGTCCGGATAGCCAAAACTGTATTAACTCTTATGAAATAAACATTACGGCATGCTATAGGTAGGTTGGTCCTATGTACCTACTTATACCGATTGAGACTTCTGTAATGGTTGATACTTTTATTACCTAATTTACATATTAATATAAAACATTTCTCTATGTGTAAAAATCTTGTTTGCTGATTTTATTTCAATTCATTAGTTTCATTAATTCATTAGACTCTCTTTTTATACAGCGTTTAACCAAAAGTTCTCCAAAATTAATTCAACAAATAAAACGAATGCATGTCGCGCGCTAAGAGGTAGGAACTAATAGCTGATCATAATACATAACTTGTTTTTGATAAATAGTGGAAATGAAACATTTAAGATTGCCAGTTATTACAATGTATCTCTGTCATGCAACAATAGCCAACATTGTTCAGTAACAATTGCAACTACAAAATGGGCATTAAATTACGTAAACTATTACAAGTTAACTCTAAATTAGCTAGCAAGTGTTTATGAATCATTATTTCAATACAATAAACAAAAGTAGCTAGTTCTAGGTATAAAATGATAAATGACTTAACATTTACTTACTACATGGAATGATACTTTAATAATAACAAATTAAAATACGTTCAACTTTAATTTTAACTTGTTATTCGATATAAAGAATATGATTGAACCAATCCACATATTATATGGAGCTAATTTGGTTTTACAATCGTGTATAGAGATAGATATTTCGTCAAATTCTGAGCCCATGAAATTCTAATAAAGCAGTAAATGTTTACATTTGTTTATATTAAAGGCGATGAGACGTTTGTGATAGAGGTGGAATGAACCGTTACCATTTTATGTACTTATCGGTTATCTATTAATATGCACGGTTCCGTTGCTTGGGTTTACGCTTCTCCGGAGAAAGCCAGTGTCCCGCTTAAACAAATGTCCAACTCTATTCGCAGTCATAAAGTTATCGTAAGTTCACCAATTCTAGTAAAGTAGTGTTTTTATCGTCGTCGGTCAACAGTGTAACCGAAGGCCTTGCTATATTTAATTGCAGCGCGATCGTAATTGGCCGATTCAGACGCCGAACACTTCATCTTATTTAAGCTTATCGCCTGCGATGCATATTCATGACTTTATAATGACGTCTAACGCTAGAGTTAAGTTGTAAGTAATTATATGTGTTACGGCTAGTTATAAGCCACTCCCTGAAGAGTCGTAACTAAGAGACATCTTTGCCTAACAGCCAGCAATCTTAAGAAACTAGCTTTAAAATTGTTCACTCCTTATTACATTAGGCCGGTATGGGTAAAATAATAGTAAAATCAGATATTTTATTACCATTCGTGCATCCTGTTCTCGTTATATGTTCATGTGGGTGTATGTATCTATAGGTAAGGTACCTAAGTATTTCAGAAATAGCACAAAATAATGTTACGGTTATAAATTCATTTAATTTGTCAAAAAGAATGTGGTATTAATTTAAATTACAATTGTAAACGACATTGCGCGGCGGTGATAGAGTGTGTGGGTTGTGGGTATAGAGACAACGGAGCATGGCAGCCACTATGACTCGTCTGAACGATATATCAATCAGAATCAGTGATCGCAGGTGCTTTCTCGTCGTTAGCCCTACATGGAAAAGCTGGCACCACGCCTCGCATATACCACTTCTTTTTCACTACATTTTCTAACTCGTCGATAGAAATCGTCTTAACGGCATTATTTCACTTTTTCAATTGAACGGAAACCGTCTAAAGATTTCACGCAACTTTTTAAGTCCATTTAAATGCGTATGAAATTAAGATGCCCGTTGTAAAGACGTAATCGCACTCGTTTAAAGTAATAGCTGAGAATTGCGCGCAGGTAATCACATTTTACGTATTCGCGGGATGTACCATGTACTCACGGCATCTTGTACCTACTTTCCCCATTAACATTCGCCCATAAATATAATATAACCATATTCAGCGTAAAAAGTCTCTACCTACGTATATAGAAACCGCTACAAGATTAACCTATTTACGGAATATTTTGTTTGTTTCAGAGTGTCGTTATGTTAATGTTCCGAGAAGAAAAATCACCAGAAGATGAAATCAAAGCGTGGCAATTTTGGCACGGGAGACAACATTCCGTCAAGCAAAGGATATTGGATGCGGGTAAGTGTCAACTCATATTGCAAACAAACCTACTACAAAAAAAATGACAAGTAGGTTAGCATCGTGTTAATTGAAGCTATAATTACTCAGGTATTAATAATTTCGTGACAAATGGGAAAACTTAGATATTTTTTGCCTTAAATTGTTCAGACAGGTCGAATGGAAGGGTCTAAGACACGATATTTTATTGTGCAAAAAGTGAGTCGTGCTCGAGGCGACACAGAAACCCGACGATAAAGTTGCGTGCAGCGCGAGTGCGGGAGAGGAGGGCGCCCGCTCCGCACGCAGAACCTAATTACCGTGCTGCGAGGCAGATTGCTGCGGAGACGCACACCCTCGCTACTATTATATCTCGTTAGGACATTTGCATAAATATCACGCACGATGCGGACGACACCGACTTACCAACTCAACTCCCACCATCATCATCAGTAACAACTATCAATCGTTCTACATTGCAAATAAAATACTACCGACTGGCGCCATCTAAATTCCTTACTTCACTAATAACAACTAGGTACCTACCAATACAATTGTTGTAACCAAAAGAAAAAAAAAGAAAAAGGATATGCTAGCAAAACAGAGTATTATTTTGAATAGGTAAAGTCGAGGGCAGCGATATAATAAAGATACTAAGACGATGAAACTCTCATGACTAGCGATGAAGTAACAGGAAATCGTTAAAATTCGTGAGAAATCTCTGTGCTAGCCCAAATGCACCTGCTCGTATTACCGATGTAAACATTGTTTATGTTTTAAAATGTTTCCCTACCTGTAATGTAACAGTCGTATGAATGATACGTATTCTAGGAATATTCTAAAAAGAAGATGAGAACTACGAGTTAGCATACAAAATAGTCGCGAGCGGACATAATTACGGTGATGATATCGGCAACCACGCTCATTACCATGTTAATTGTTAGTTGAACCTCTGTGTGCGTTTAACTACAAATACATAGATACCTACAACTTGCTTATTAAGATTTGAGACACAGCCAACATATTAAAAGTTTGTAAAATATATCGATTTGATCATTATAAAACAGCTTAAAGTATACTATAGTTTTATATGATTTTATTATAAAAATAATACCTACCCAAAAACTTTGCTAAAGTTGTTTATTTATAACGATTGAGTAAGTATGTGTTTAATTTCAAATGTTTAATGTATAAATTATGTATATTGCTTATAATATCCTAGCATTAAATCATTTGACGAAAAATGTTCTTATCATATTTTTTTTATTTAATTTCAATCAGATGCAAATAAATGTTGGTAGGTACATTGGTTTTACCGATTGTAAATTGCGTCATTATGGAATAGGTACCTAACTACCTATACTATAGTTGGTTACTTATTAATCAGTAAGCTTGAAGTAAACACCATTGAAATATGACACTTCCACATTCTAATATTACTCAACTAAGAGTCGTAGCATTTGTAATGAAATGAGTGACGCCGCGGCTACGAGCGGTATACCAATAAATTAAATCTTAAGGAAAATAAAAACATGGAAGCCATTAATTCGCGCGCCGGGCCAAGTTTAATGTCAAGGTTTTTTTTAGCTTATCTCGATGTTAGTTAAGTTTTATATTTTTATTTCTCTGGTGTTATTGTGGGGAATGAAGTAACGTCTAACATGTAGGTACAATATTTTTTGTCATGGGGTTACAATAAAATGAAGGTGGCAAACATTTCAAACTGAAATAGGTACAACAAAGTTGTATAAGAACATTTTAGAACAACGACAAGAAACGTCGAATAAATATACCTATGGTAGTATACTTAGAAATTAGTTACCCATGTTATAAGGTAATCAATTTATAAAGGGGTTAAATAAATTAAATTGATTAACGACCAAGACGCTTGCTATGATGTTATTAATATAAATAGTAGATATGCAATCTAAAATGCATAAGACGAACTTGGAAGTTTCAAGGGCGACATCGGACACCAGCGATGTGATGTGTGCAGCAGCCGTGTGAAAGCGGACCGGGGGGCTGGAGTGAGACGGGAGACGGACCGAGGGGTGAGGCGGGAGTAGGGAGCTGCGCTCAACGCTCTGCGCCTCCGCATAATGCCTTCTCCGATTACTTACATTTCTTGTATCGCGTGTCCACCGCCAGCTACAACGAAACCTCTTTGCCTCTAACTTTATTTCTTTTGACAGTTTTCACTGGATTACACCTGACTGATTCGACAATTTACATGTGAACATAAGACAAGTATTTAATGTTAACAAGGCTTCATTTCCTATAGGAGATTTGAGCATTCAAAAAATGTTTGATGAAAACACTTTAATATGCAAACCTTGAAACAACGACCATCTATTGACTTGTAATTAAATAACCTACGTCATTAAATAAAAAACCTCAATAGAAACTTTCCTCTACATCTAGAATTCTGTCCGTATTTTGTAATAAGTAGTGCAGTGCTATACAGTGTGGGTGGATTTATTAGTAGCAGGAGGTTGGCCGAACTCGTAAATTTGGAGTGAGTGTAAATACAATAAGGCAGCTGGAGGGCGGGCGGCGGCGTCCACCCGCACTCCGGTACGTGAAGCTCATAAACACTTCAGCGCGCAGTACGAGGCGAGCCTCACTGCGCCCGCACAGATCGCAATAGAGACGATTGCGCCCACGCTCGAAGCCCGCCTCGCAAACACACCATCTTGTAATTTACATTAGCCACAACTTCAGGAAAACAACACCTTTGATAAACATTAAAACAGTCCTCCTAATTACCGGTAGAGAATACCATATCATTTTAATATAACTAAATAATTTAACTAATGCGGAACTGGATACAAAATTTAGAATATTCCGGTAATGAATAATTTTGCTTAGGTGTTAATTGTGTTATCGATAAAGTTTCACGTCAACAAGCACGTTCGGAATAAGAACGTATTAATTAGTTGTCATAAACTTCAACCTAGAAAGGGTAGGAGTGAAAACATCGCAATCGTCGTTAAAACGATAATATCTGGTGATTATTCACGCCCTGCAAATAAATTTCCGTCTGGGATGACGTATTGTGAGTTGATATCTTAATCGAAATCTCCGACGGCATTGCCCAGTTGCACAGTTATTGGATGACATGATAAACGACAATATCTGGTGGTTGTTGCAGACACGAAGAACAGCATTGGTCTGGCGGGCACCATCGAGGAGGTGTCGCACAACGCCATTGCTGTCTACTGGAATCCACTCGAGAGCGCTGCCAAGGTATTATACTTATACTATATACTTCATCTTATTTAATATTTATATCTAAGTACTTACCTGCTTCTTATTATGTTAATTTCATACTTTGTAACCGAAACTTTAAAGTAAAGTGCCTAAAGGTAAATTAATAAATTAGGTACAATTTGCCTCGGGTGGCAGGTAGGTACATACTCCTAGCACGGAGCTATGGTGATGGTATTCTCGTCAATTCTCGAAGATTACCAATATTTATTTATAAGTTAACACTAATACCTAGACTTACACATAAAGCTCAATATTGTATACCTAAGTGAGTCAGTAATATGTGCGATTCATGTACAGCTAAATGGGATAATGTGTCTTTCTGTCAGAGCTAAATGCACTGAATAACAACATGCCATAGCAATGCAAAAATATGTGCATATTTAAAGGAAAATTAATAAATATCGACGATACAACAGTGCCATCGTCAGAGCTACTTCTACTTATTTATTGTACAAAATTAAAAGTCTGATCATGATTTTATTGCGTTTATTAAAGTGTAATTGAAGTGAATCTCGCTACCGTATTTGGCTTTAGCAAATGAAGCAAAAACAGCAAATTGTGCCGCGTTCCCAGGACGCGGACGCCATGCATATCAACCCATAGGGCGCGCGGAGGCAAGCAACACGACGACGCGTCCACACTAAACCTTCATTATATTGTTATTGAATAAACAACTGTCTTTAATTGCGCACATAGAATTATACGAAGTCGACGTTACAAAAACTATACTTCATTGATAATATTATGTACATTGCCTCTTTAATATTCATCAAACAATTAAAAGTCCGCGTGAAATAGCCTCAATTCTATGACAGTATGGTAATGCGAGTCAAGGGAGTAATTAGCGTTTAACGACGTACCTGTACACTGAACCACAATTTGGGCTACGATCGTAAAATTGATAGCTCGAATTAAAGTCGTGGTACTGGCGAGTCGAGACCGAGACCGTTTCAATAACTTTAAGATTATTTTTAGATTGATTTTATAGCTATTGATTACTTCGCTACTGGTCAGTTATCAATATCCGTAATTATTTATTGTTGAGGGGTTTCACCGTAGCGGATGCAAGTTGTTTGCGACGGATAATATGTGCATGGACATGGACAGTGATCGGTGGCAGTGTCGGTGGTCGGTAAAAACGCGAGGTGGTCATTTGCATAGACCGCGGTAATGAGCGCCCGCCCGCCCTTCACTCCCTATGCCACATCCTGCCGTTGCCAAGCCAATAACGCCCTTATAAATACATTATAATATTAATGAAGCTAAGCGAGATGAAAATTGTCGCATACCACGTTTTAAACCCAACTGCGTATATTAGATGAAAAACATTAGCGTGTAGTGTTCCCGACTTGCCCTTGGCGCCTGTCTTTGTGGTTAGAATGCATAGATGTTTTATTAAAATTAACCATCATCGATAATCTATTTATGTTTCTTAATTTGTAATTTCAGATAAATATTGCCGTTCAGTGTCTGAGCACGGATTTCAGTAGTCAAAAAGGAGTAAAGGTAAATATAGGTATTCTCATTAAACATTAATTTTTAATAAAATGTGAATAAAATAAATGTAATTTATACATCTACATAACTACAGTGACTAAAGTAGGTATTAATAAGATAATGGAAATTCTATCTATTTAATATTTAAATAGCAGCTTAAGATATAAATTATACTTACGATACATAGCAAACTTAGATAAATTCATGGTGTTTTATCTGTATATTTTCATGAGTGAGCGGAAAACCAGCGATTAAGCATCTACATGAGTTTTAACAAAGAAAACTTTAAAAAAAATTACCGAATTAAGTTAAATAGATTAGTGCATGTTTAGATCCTCAATTAGATAAGTAGGTAAGTAATAACAATTAGGTACATTTTAATTTGGAAAAAATATTCCAAGTTTTACTTATCAAGTACCTAGTTACCTTTGACGACCTCTGTGGCGCGTCGGGCGAACACCCGACTGCGACGCAGAAGGTTGCGGGTTCGATTCCCGCCGGGAACAAGTATTTATGCTGACCATAAATTCTTGTTTCTGGTTCTGGGTGTTTCCTATATGTATAATATGTATATATTTACAAAAAAAAAAAGTATATAAGTAGTTTATCCGTTATCTGGCACCCATAACACAAGCATTAAGTTGCTTAGCTTGGGGCTGGATGGCGATGTGTAATATGTCCTGAAATATTTATTTATTTTTATTTTTATTTACCTACCTGCAATATATAAACAACTTTAACGTACATCGTAGATTCACAGTCTTTATGCATTACTGGATAAAATGTTTCTTAAGCAGTTATATGTTGATTATCAGCAAATGTTAATGAAGCTGTATGTGTATGTAAAGTATGTAGGTACCTACCTACTTATATAGATGAGCCTATAGTATTTGCATCTCACAAAGCGGGTCTTTATTTGTATCCACTAGCAACGAAATGTACCTTTAAATAAGGTTTTTGTGTTCGTAAAGGCGATTGACGACAGTGATTTAATTTCATAAAGTTTAACACAAATGAAGTCCGCGTCAGTCCCCTAGTAAGATGCAAGTACTGTATTTTATAGTCACAGTTTACCGTCAAGGTTCCCGGGGTCACCAACCGCTTTGTGGCAAAGACAACTTGATAAGCCGCGTAGGTATCGCGTTAATATAGAAATTCCAGCGATAATGCAAGCTATTGATTAAAAGTATCAATTAATTACCTGTCGTTGGTATTTAACAGTTTTATTTAAGTAGGTACCTTCTTAGTGTGTTATAGGGAGATACTATATTTTGTTTAATACACACAGAAATAAGGTTTCTTTGAAGCATCAATATTTCTTGCAGCAGCAGTAATCTTTTAAAAGCAATATTCTTAAATTAAGCATACTGCTTATTATTTTCAACAACATTTAGAAGAACAAGAAATTATTCACTAGCGTCTATAGGGAAATTAATATTTCTCACTTCAAGAACCCTTTTTTTCCTGTGCACTTGCGCAGACGCAGCTCTCTCTATAACTCGACAATCAAAGCGTTTACAGCGATTCGATTCAGACACGTGTGTATTTTTCCTTTATTTGTTCGCAAATTTATCGCAATTATTCCTAAAACGTTAACAGTTTCTTTTTTGTTTCTTAAATGAAGTATTAGGTACATAAGCGTGAAATATTTTGTTTGATTCGTTTGTAGTATTTAAAAATCTGTATGTTTATGGATGCGGAAATGGTGTGATGTATAGCCAGTAGGTATACATGATTGGTCAATTAGTTTTATAACCTTATTTGGGCCGATTCAAAATTATGAACTTTGGGTTCCATCAAAATTAATTCCATTGAACAGAGCAGAACATTTTCAATAACTGGTGTTTTTATTGTTTCAGGGTTTACCGTTGCATATACAAATAGATACATTTGAAGATCCAAGAGATACACAAGTATATCACAGGGGCTACTGTCAAATTAAAGTTTTCTGTGATAAGGTGAGTATCTTTACTTTTTAAAGTGTCTACTATATTTCTAAGTTGTCTACTTTAGACCATTATGTGTAGGTAAACACTTTATTTGCACAAAATACGAAAATAGAACATTTAAATCAACTGTCATTCAACTAAAGCGTAGTTTAGATTTTAATTGATTTTGTAAATGCACGCGGGCTCAGCGACCCGAAGTGGATCTTGGCCTCCGACACCAAGAGCCGCCATTGCACCCTATTCTGCGCCACTTGTTGCCAATCGGCTGCATGAAGAGCTTGCAGGGTTGCAGGATTTTGTAAATAAAATGATAAATTAAAAATTGAAAACAATCAATGGATACTAAATTATGTCATATTTATTTACCTACTCAGTCCAGTGATTATATTATTATTCTCTTCGCTCAGTCCTACGTTAAAATATCACGGAAATGAGTCAATCGAAACAAACTTCCTAAATATTAAACAGCGGTGTGTGATGTTTATGGATTCTATTCCTTATACATTTTTGATTGCTCTAATTCTTATTTATTATACATATGTAAATTCTGATGATGACGTAATGATATCATACCTTCCTACTTGTCTCTACCACCAAAACGATTAGACGTCGGAAGTTTGCGACGGAAGTTTTCAAGGATTTTTAGTTTTTATGGTCGATACCATTAGGTTTATTAAAGAATTAATCAATAAATCTGATAAACACATTAGGTTTTATTCTCCATTAAGAGACATATAATGTTCGTATGGCAGCATTATTCCACATGCCAACAAAAATGTTCCAAATACCAGCCGAGCGAGATAGGTGTCAAGCGAATCGTTTTAAAAAACTGGTTTTATTTTCCTTAACTATGACTCCGTCAATCGATGGATGCTATAAACAGCAGGTAGGTAGGTCTGTGCCACCTTAACATAGTAATTTATTCTATGACGTAGGAATGAGGCCAACCAAAGATTTCATAAAACGATAAATAATATATCTTTATACATTTTCTTGACGTTAAATATTATGATTAGTAACATAAATGAATAATTTTATTGAAGGGTGCTGAGAGGAAAACAAGAGACGAAGAGAGAAGAGCAGCTAAAAGAAAAATGTCAGCCACAAATAGGAAAAAATTGGATGAAATTTACCATCCAGTGACAGAAAGAAGCGAATTCTACGCGATGGCCGATCTGGGTAAACCACCAGTGTTGTTCAGTCCCGCGGAGGACATCGACAAGCTAGCCGGCATGGACATACAGGGCTTCTACGGGCACGATGAGGCCGCGCTTACCGAGGCACACCTCAAGGGCGCCTCGCCCTTCCTGCTGCACACGGCCAAGCCGCAGGCGCCCGCGCTCAAGTTCCACAACCACTTCCCTCCGGACGCACCAGCGTAAGTTTATTATCATCTATTACAAATTATTATCTACAATGCATACCTAACTCTTTTTACTATAAAACATGCAAAGAGCTATAACTTAAAATGTAATTATTTCAGATACAGAGAGGTCGGCGGACTATCACCGTACAGTGACCGCAAGGACTCGTTGGAGTTGGAGGGTGTGTTGGGCAAGCGTGCGCGCACCGCGACGCCGCCGCTCAGCGAGCGTGTGATGCTGTACGTGCGCCAGGACTCGGAGGACGTGTACACGGCGCTGCACGTCGTGCCGCCCACCACGCAGGGCCTGCTGCACGCGGTGAGTACTCGCACGGGGGACAACATACCGGCGCACACTAATCTTAACCCGGGGACATCGCTCGGCGTCGCGGGGACCCGAGACTGGAATTGCCATCTCGGCTCCTCGCCGCCTCGACTACGACCTTATATTTGATATCTAAGTGCCTAACGAATGGAATCGAGACGCTTCGTCGGTCGCGAGCGTCGGTCCGCCCGGCCGGCCGGGTCGCCCGCCGCTCGCGTCCTCGCTGTAACCGAGTTGGCGCTTCATACATAACCTCCCCCGCCCCCCTCTAATACAATACCACCTGATCATCATAACTGCATGTTGTAATTAACACTGACGCAGCCCGCCGCGCCCCTTACCTCGCCCGGTTTAGATAGACCACTCGCGCGCGCGCGTTGTTATCACAGATATTTAGGTATCACACCTGGTATATACCGGTTACTGAACCTTAAGTTCCGTTAGACGAGACGTCTCGGTTTACAAAAGGCAAAAAGCCCATTGTAATTCTTATTTTCTGCTTATTTTCAGATTGAGAATAAGTACAAAATTTCAAGTTCGGCAATTAATAATCTTTATCGAAAGAACAAGAAAGGGTAAGTGGTTACCATTGGCCTCAGATAGTTACATTAGGGTAGATATACCAACAAACGAACCGGCCGCCTCGCGTTAATGGAGCATCGCTTACAGAAAGGGCGCGCCACTAACTTTGCAACGCTTGTGTTATCGGTACCCCTTTAATTACCTATGTTGTTGATCGGCTTATGTTCCCTCATTTTAATCACAGTCCTTAATGAACGTAAACTTAATGAATCCTGGGTAACAATTTATATAACGCCAGCACAACCTCACACAGAGATGTACACTTAATAATAATCAGCATTAAAATAATTAATCCCAACCTTTGAAATCTACCAACATAAGATTATAAATATCTACTCAGTTTGAAATTGTATAATGAATTGATAAAGAAGAACTCGTGTGTAATTAACATAAAACAATTATTGCAGGATTACGGCCAAAATTGACGATGAAATGTTGGCTTACTATTGTAATGAAGATTTATTCCTGCTGGAGGTGAGGCCAGCGGGCGACAATGGTGAGGAACGTCTCTACGACATCACGTTCGTAGAGCTCCCGCTCGAACACTGAGCGGAGCGATCACCGAAGCTACAGCCTAGCCTAGCCTAGCCTAATCTAGCTTAGTGGCTCCTGCTGACCGCATAAAGGACTATTACTTCACCTACTCTGCTGATGCTGGTCGAATACACCTCTATACATTCCTTTCGTACTCGGATATATGGGATACGTTATCTCAGAAATGTCGATCTCAGATTGAAATTTACTTTTAAGCATTCCATCGTCACAACACGGATGTCACAAATTAACTGTCGGGTCCGACCGAGACCTTGTATATAATAATAAGATATTTATAAAATTAGTGCCTTTTAGTTGACATATGATTCGTTGAGTGTACGAGTGAGTACCAATGTGTATGGTGATGGCAACATTTCAATGTATCTACAGCAAACATGCTCCTTGTAGATAGATACCAATGTGGTATGTAAAGTACTAATTTAATTAAACTATTACTGATTTTATCATTACGTATGTGCCATTCGCTCGGTTATCATACTAAGTTAATAAGTTGACATTTCAACAGGTACCTTTTTATCTTGCCATGATGATAAAGTAAGAAATTCTTGTCAAAATAAATGTAGGTACTTATTGCCTACTTTGAGTAAAACATGAAGTGCCTTTAACATAATTATGTTATTATTAGGTAAGTTTTAAGTGAGTTAAGTCACAATAAATGCCATCCAATTTGTTAAGTTTTTATCTTATTGACTAAACTTAAGTTTGCTTTAATTATAAGTTCGCTCAAATCATACATTCGTAGTTAACGTTAGTCGATAGGAACGGAACAAGCAACGTCTACGTTCATTGCTTCCTCGTTATGTTTACGAAATTCATATTTTATTTATTTCACAAGAATACATCGATCTGACTAATTATAACATAATATGAGTACATAAAACTTTAATTAGTTCTGACTATAGGAAATATTTATATAAATCGAAATTAATAATTAAAACAACATAAAATATCAATAAAACTTGGAAGTGATGAATAAATTGCTAATAAATTCAAATGAGACGAGACAGTCACAATTTTGCATAATAAATGATATTCTTTTAATCATAGTCATATATAATAGTCACAAAAATAGTCCATCTAAGCGACATTTTACATTATCATTGCTGGGAGTGGTTCGAGTTTAGTTTTAAGTTCATTTTAGTTTTATATATCTTATTTTTAAATAAACTTCGAAGTAGAATACCGGGCCATGACAACTTAGTTTATGAAAGTATTTTTTGTCCAAGACTTATTTATATTGTAAGGTTTCATAAAGATTTTTCTATGAAAATAAAACTAACTTTGCAGTACTTACTTACCTATCTACTTCATCG
The DNA here is from genome assembly GCA_907269075.1 of Idaea aversata. Lineage (NCBI taxonomy): Eukaryota > Metazoa > Arthropoda > Insecta > Lepidoptera > Geometridae > Idaea > Idaea aversata. The sequence goes on from OU026085.1 coordinate 8,140,291, forward strand.
CTTAGTTATATCTATTAATCATTTTAAGTTTTTGAAACGATTTTAAGATTTGTTTTTATCTAAAAATATAGGTTTTATTGGAGAGTGATAAAATTATGCTTTGATGACAATAATTTTAATTTATAAGATTTTTTTTCCACCGATTTTTTTATTTCGAAATTCAGAACAAGGTTCTGTTTCCCAGAAATTGTAAAAGTGTCGGCCGGATATATAATGTATATGTATGTTATAAGAAGAGTTGAGCCTTGTGCGGACGGTTGCATTAACTGCCATATTATCACATAATTATTAGATTATAGTTACTTATTCGACATTAGTTTTAGAATCTCAATCGTAACTCGTGTGACTTCTTGCAGGTAGACATCGAATTTTAATTACCTATTTAAGTATATTTTATTGAAACCTTTTATGTTTATTTTTATCCACTTATTGTTTTTCTTTTTTATTTCTTAGCTGCAATCTCGTGCCGTGATATCTATTTCATATCACTTTGGTACATTCTTCCACATTGTTTGAATGCATACACTCGTTATATATTCACTACAGTTCTAGATATTAGCGTTTACTTATGTTATAATATTATATTTGTTTAGTAATACGAGGACTTCCATTGCTCAAAGTCCGCATCACCAAACGGCGGCGGACTCTAACGACGTTGTTTTAAATGTACCCTTTTGTGCGACTTTTATCGTATAGCAAAAACAAAATAGATATATTGAAAGTTGAAGCTTGACATTTCGTCCGCTAGGGGCGCCTTTCAACTTTCCATACAATTTTCGCGTATACGCAGAGTAAATAGTAGAGTTTGCTATATGAAAAAAATCCACACTACGGGATCTAAACATACCCTTGTGCGTATGTAAGTACTTATCGTATTTATTTATGTACTTACTTATACTATAATATAAATTGTGCAGCTTTAATATTAACTTACATTGATGTTAGATCGTGATTCAGAATCTCGTCATAAGTCACAACAGTAGCAATAATACGTAAATGAGTAGAGGGTGTTGTATTTGCGGGCGCGCCGCGCGCAGCGACCGCATCCAGTTGTGCAATGAGTTGTGTAGTAGAGAAGGGTAGCTGGCGATGGCGATGCGTGGTGGAGCGAGCCCGGCGGGCGCGGGCGGGCGGCGCGCCCTCTACTCTACGCTCACACTAGTTAAACACGACCCGAAAGTGGTAGCACATTTTCGTTATCGATAATAAGTTTTAATAAAATAGATGTTACGTTATTCTTTTATAAAAAATATTTGTAAGTTGTCATAAAATATTAATATAATTATTTTTATCAAAGTTTATAATCTAAATAAAAAAATGTTTTTCTTCAAAACGTAACTGTTGTTTTAATATTTCCTATGTAGATTAAATTTCGTTTATCAAGGTGCTTTGGATCATCTTTAGGGTTGACTTAATGCACCGGGAAATTACTAAAAGGCCAATTCTCGTCAATATTATTGTGTAATTTGAACAATAATATTGACGATTGTGAAGGGTACGGTAGATTTAGATTAAAAAAAACTGCTTATAGACTTTGAGGGTATTTTGAGCTAGGTACTAAGAGGGTAATTTTCCAATCGGAAATTTTATTATCTAGAATAATTGGCCTTCTGTGTGCACTAAGTCTGATAAGTGGTGTACTTACTTATAGGCATTTTGTGAATCACTCCAGTTGAATTAAATTAACGACACCTGGTATAGGTAAGTTTTTCGATATAACATAATATAATTCGGTAAAATAAAACATGTTTTCAACTTTAATTTCACTTTATTTCTTAACACATTAACCAGTAATTGTCACAATTAAGGTATTTACACTACACAAGGAAAGCTTATAATTTTCGAAAGCGTTAAGAGCGAGATTAGGAGAAAGTACCGTTACAGAGATAGGTATTTTACAATCAGTAACACTTCGTTAACAACAAATCGACCGAAATATTTATTAAATTGTAAATTGTTGGTTTTTAAACTAAGGATATTTAGATAGGAAAGTTTTAATTGCAGTTTCAAGTAAGCCAAGCAAATAGGGAGAAAGAACATCTAATTGGAAGATCAGTCAATTTCACGTCTACCCTCAACGGCTAATGGCATTAGGTCATAGAGATAAAATACTTAGCGCTACGACAGGAGTTTCTTTGCTGAAGTGTGGCCCTTTCAGAAGGTGGCCAGAGCTCCTTGGACAATTACTGTTTTTTTTTACATAATTATGGATGATTGCTTTATTAAAGCTTTATAACTTTTAACTGTTCTTTCTACCTTGTCTTGTGCCTTTGTTCTGAATAAATCTTTTATCTATTTACTTATACTTCAGTCACAGTAACATTAAATAAATAGAGGAACCTTTAAATAGAGCTGTGGTCTGTTTGTTTTATCTCTATGCATAAGGCATTTCATTGATTTGTAAAAACAAGTGGATATAAAAAGCGTTTGCATTACAGGCACTTAGTGTACTAAGAAACACAGCTAAAATATATTTAAGTGGGCATGTAATACCAGGGTAAATTGACGTATTTTTCCCTAGTAAATAGTCATAAATGTTGCTCAGCGGATTATTAGTCAATGCAGGTTTTATGAGTACCTACCTACGTTTATGAGTGCAGAGGTTAGTGTTGTAAAAATAATTTGAAGCTATATGAATTACGACCCCAACCAAGACAAACTTAAAACGATAGGTATCCTAGCGCTATCTTCATACATTATTTTTCATAAGACCAAGTTTTGCTGTTATGAACACATGCCATTTGACTTTTTTTGGTTTTTAGAGGGTTGTTTTTTATTTAGTTATTCATTAGTAAGAAAAAAATGAAAACAGAGGGGCATGTGTACGTACCAATAGCTGATCTAGGTTTTATGAAAAATGATTTCTCTAAATGCTCTCTAATTATTTAGGCAGAAAATATGGGTTTAAAAGAAGGACTGGATATGGAAAAAGCGCTTAATAACTTTAGTAAGTCAGTAGTTTATTGCAGTCTAAATAACATACGGTCTAATTTATCTGCGATATACAGTCTAGATCTTGGTTGCAGTCGTCACAAAGCTAAGCAAAATATTGAAATACAGACCTATCAATAAAAGTTTTACGAAAGCAAAATAATTTAATGATACATCAATTGGTTCCAATATTTTATATTTTTCTTCATATTTAGGTAAATACAGTCACATTACTTATAAGGTATATTTTCATGTACATTTGATTTAATTTGATTTTATATTTTATTTAACTCAGTACCTAGGTACCTACCAGAGTTTCTCGTGTCTTTCTCCAATTGGTGGGCCCGTGCCGAAGACACATATCCTAACTAATTTTTAAAACGATGATTTTATAAATAAAAGAAAGATTGAATAAATAAATGTTGACTTTAACTTTTGCACCTGATGGTTGGGTTTTATATTTTGCAAAAATATCATAAACACTTCGTAATCTAGCTTAAAAATCATCAAGTATTGTAAAAACCGTTTGAGAATAGATTCAAGTTGAAAAACCTGCCTGGATCCCTAACAAACAATGTGACTGTACTGTCCAATTAATTTCTAATATTATTTGAACTATTTTTTCCAACTATTCATATTATTTGCAAGTTCAGCACACAACACTGACAATAATATTATAATAATATACCTAGTTTACATATATTAAATGATGCGGAAGTTGTGTGGGTAGTAATTTATGGGATAATTCACGAACACGAATGTACGGCCACAAAAACGTTATACAAATGCTATAAGATCGTAAAATAGCTTATCTATGACATCAAAATATCATCTTAAAGGTATTGAAAAATATTCAATTGTGTACGATCCGTCAGGATATAATTTATAACCGCTTATTCGTAGATGACTAGTATGTACGTATTTCATCGACTCATAACTTCCAAGGCCACTTATAATGGCCCAAAATTATTCCTCAGTAACGGCTCCCACGCAAGTAATTAATGTAAATTCTTTGAAATTCTAAGCAGTAAAATAAACTGACCTTTGTGGTCATGCTATTTTTTTTAATTAGCATAATTGAAAATAATACTGAGTACTTTAAAAGTCTGTGATTCCGTGATGTTATCGATTACAATGAATCACTATATTAGTTGGGATATGGTTACAGTTAATTTAAATTTGACACCGTTCTATTACCATTTATGACTAATGACTGTAATATTTGGGACATTGCTTTATATTCGGGGTGCGCAAGGTTCGTTTTCAGACAAGCTAGAACTGTATCTGGAACCGTTCCCCGTCGGCGATCGATTGCTATTGTATGAGAGGTGAGCTCTGACTGTCGCTGAAGTCGAGCGTGTAGTACATGTCAGTGGTGTCAAGGGAGGAGGCGGGTGGGGGGAACGGCGAGGAGGGGGGAGGTGCTCGCTTGTCTTGGAGCCAGTGGTGCGCGGGGCCAGGGGTCGCCACGCGGGACAGCCGCGACAACACGCGCGAGTATGTCTTGTTCACGCGGCAGTGGCACGCAGTCACCTGTACACATACATTTACTTAGTACTATATTAAACTAGCTGTCCCAGCAAACGTTGTTTTGCCATATACCAACTAGATGTTGTTCGATTGTCAGCGAACAAATATACACAAAAAAATTCATAAAAATCGATTCAGCCGTTTCGGAGCAGTTTTGTAACTAACACTGCGACACGAGAAATAGATTAAACAATATTTTACTGCTGAGGAACACAATGGTTAAAGATCTAAAACGAACAGCAAAGTGGAAGCGAGAGTTAAAGGGGTAAAAGAACGAAAAATATATATATATATATATATAAACAAATATTGCAACAGAACGAACAACATCTAAAATAAAGCCTGTAAAAATACTAAAATAAAAACCAATTAAACCTTTACAAAAACGAAAAAAACAGTTGGTCAAAAAAATAAAGCTTCTGAAGAAAAGACATCAACGGGATCCGATTTATATCGATTGCAACAAAAATCAATAAGTAACACAAAAATTTAAAAAAACATTATGTTTTGGTCTCAGTTTCGGCCGATTCCGAAACATTGGTCAAACACTAATTTAAATTGAGAAACTTTCAAAAAGTTTTAAAAGTCTGATAAAAAGAATTTCATTTTACAGAAATAAGTTTTAAGGATGAGATTTTTTTATGTGTAAGTTTGTGTGATAGTCTTCACGCAGTAACTACTGAACCGATTGCGATGTAACTTGTTATGTAAGTGAAGTATGGAGTCCTGAACAACACATAGGATAAATTTCACGCGGGTGAAACAAGCAAGAGCGTAGCTATAATATAATAAATAACAATTAACATAAGTATCTGGGTGCGTAAACATGCATTGCGTGATGGTAGGTGTATGTGCGTGATGGTCCGTAGCGGTAATAGCCACATAAGTAGGACTTCATAATCGTATTCTTCATATTTATTATGAAAAATATTAAAATAACTTCCAATTAAAATATTTTTGGAAGTAATTAAACCAATCTTCCTCTACAGTCTGTTCCACATAAAGGACCTGGGTATCACCCAGGTCTAGGAATAGGCAATACTTTAGTATCCTTTGAGGACTTAAGAATATAAGCACGGACCTAACTGCAAAACTGCTAAAAGTGCCTAATAGGGTAAGATCCTACCTACCGCCATATGATTTAATAAAAGCTGAGAATAACTCAACGCATGTCCCCAACACAGTTATGAATGACAAGCTACGCTCTGCGGTTTCACCCGCGTAACTCCCGATCCCGTGGGAATATCGGGATAAAAAGTAGCCTATAGCCTTCCTCGATAAATGGACTATCCAACACAAATATTTTTTTCATTTCAAACCAGTAGTTCCTAAGATTAGCGCGTTCAAACAAACAATCAGTTTTATAATATCTATTCAGCTTTATAATATAAGTATAGATATAGATGTGCAATTATTAAGTTCAGGCTATAGCGGTGGTTACACCACATACTATCATAATTTCTCAATAGAAATTCCCATTTAAACTTCGCGCCAATCAGGTTTACTCCATAATAATGTTGGTAGCTTTAGTTAGATCAAAAGACTAATCGTTGGCATATATTTTTATTCCCTACCCCCAACTTATAATCCTACTTTGTCACACTTATCGTGAGAGACTAGCTGGCATCGCATGCCATCTTGGAAATCGGCCCTTGAGATAGCAATTCGTGCGTCTCGTGCGAATCCCCGGCTGGAGTTTCTGTGTATCTCCATCGGTTCCGCGCCCTGGGTATTGCACCCCAGGTGCCCACGAGGGTGCCGATAGCCCTCGCTGGATTTGGGTCTCAAATAGACCAACTACCGCGCCGCGCCGTTACCGGTATACGAAGCAGACAAGTGCTGACAGTGTGAATCTTGTTCTGGAAGCCTATACCATCTGAGCTCAGAGGAGAAGAGAATAGCAGAAGACAGGTTAGTGCGACATTCCTTTCAGTTTCCCTTCTCTCACGACTTATCTGTTATATAGTTATTTTACTAGTTAATTGGTTAAGAACCAAACCTCAAATAATACTTAAAGGCTATGGTTTAGTGTAGTATTTTGTCACCCCGCCAACGGCTAGGGACGTCCTTTGACTCCTGGCCGTAGCAAGTGGCTTGAAGAGTTATCAGGTACCAAAGCCAATAATCGAGCGTCTGTTAATTTTCCTTTTCGCTTTTCGCTTTTCGCTTTTATTTATGTAGGTACCAATCGATGAATGTTGCTGGGATTTTGAGAAAATAATATACCTAACTAACTAGTAGATTCGGCATTTCGTTTAAACTAAAAAGGATAGGAGAAGTATGCTTGGAGGATACAAGTGGTAAAAGCAGGGCGTTGCAGCTAGGTATAGTTATAAAATAAATAAATAAATATTGCAGGACATTCCACACATCGCCATCCAGCCCCATACTAAGTAACTAGACTTGTGTTATGGGTGCTAGACAACGGATATACTTACTACATAAATACTTTTTTTTTTTTGTAAATATATATAAATAGAATACATAGAAACAACCAGATCACAGACAAATATCTAAGCATAAATACATGCCTGAGGCGGGAATCGAACCCGCAACCCTGTGTTTGGCAGTTCGGCATGGTGACCACTGTGCCAACTGGGTCGTTATGCGTATGAATAGTCTTACAACAAGTCCGACGATTGCGATGGCCGCGCCGAGCGTCCCGGCTGCGATGTACACGTTGTGTAGCCGGTCGTGGTACAACCCGAGCGGAAGGTGCAGCTCGCGGACCGAGCCTCCGCCCCCTCCGCCACCGCCGCGTCGTTCCAGTATACCCTCACCCTCGCCACTCATCACCGGCTCCAGGATGAAGTCCTCTGTAATACACATATACATAGACATTTAAGGTTAAAGGGTAGGTACCTGCGCTCTCTCCATACAAACGTAGTCGACTGTTTCCTCCCTGGATAATGACACTAGCACAAATATGTTTGTTGCATTAAACCTATATAACTGCCATGACTATGCCCCTATTTTTTGTTTTTATTTTTTTCATTTTCTAATTAACATAGAAATTCCTTTCAAAAAAAAAAATAAGGGCATGGTCAAGGCCATGGCAGTTATAAGTTTTATGCATCAAAAATATTTGCTCTAGTGTCATTATCCAGGGAGAAAACAATCGAAGACGGCTCAACCGATTAAATAAATCTATACTAATATTATAAAGCTGAAGAGTTTGTTTGTTTGAACGCGCTAATCTCAGGAACTGCTGGTTCAAATTGAAAAAATCTTTTTTTGTTGGATAGTCCATTTATCGAGGAAGGTCTACTTTTTATCCCGATATTCCCACGGGATCGGGAGTTACGCGGGTGAAACCGCAGAGCGCAGCTAGTAATATATAAATATTGCAGGACATTCCACACATCGCCATCTAGCCCCAAACTAAGTAACTAGACTTGTGTTTGTATTATACATAGAAACAAGCATAGACCACAGACAAATCTCTAAGCAGAAATACCTACTTATCTGAGGCGGGAATCAAACCTGCAACCCTGTATTTGGCAGTCTGGCATAGTGACCATTGATTGAGACGTTTCTTTTTGTGTTATACGACCACTTGTGCAGTCCATAGTTAGTTACCAATCTATACTAATATTATAAAGAAGTAAAGTTTGTGTGTTTGTATATTTGTTAAATTGTAAGGGGTAATCTCGGGATCTACTGAACCGATTTTTAAAAATCTTTCACCAATAGAAAGCCACATTATTGCTGAGTGTCATAGGTTATATAAAAAATCGAAAAATAAAAAGGCTTTTACGTAGTCCGTTTTGCACAGTGAATCGGAGAAAAAACGGTCGAATGAATGCGTTTCTTACGAACGCTGCCTTAACTATGAAAGATATATTTTTGAGTTCTATAGAAAAGAGCTTGAAAATGCCTACAAAAAAGTCAACGACAGCATATGTCTAACTTTTATATTTAAGTTACAAAAAGTATTTTTTTTAATATTAGTATAGATAATTTAATTTATTAACATTATGCCCAACGAAGTGGGCACGGGTCATCTTAATATATATAAATCTCGTGTCACAATGTTTGTCCTCAATGGACTCCTAAACCACTTAACCGATTATAATAAAATTCGCACACCATGTGCAGTTCGATCCAACTTGAGAGATAGGATAGCTTACATCCCGATATTCCCACGGGATCGGGAGTTACGCGGGTGAAACCGCGGAGGGCAGCTATTAGTGATATAAAGACAAGTAACTGGACACCGTGTTAAGAAACCGTAGGTAACACAAACATGCGTACCTATACCTACTCTCTCTTCAATTATAACATAACATGTTCATGTTTACGTAGATATAATGCTACTACACTGTAATCAAGTAATGTCTTATTATATAACTAGATCACTATTTTAGATAGGTATGTATGTACGGTCGGCTGCATAATTGCAGACCCACCGTAGAGCTCCAAAACGGCTCTTATAAGAATGTTTTCAACACAAGCAAGATTCTAGGCACCTGCTTTAGTTGAGGTTCAAAGTCTTTTATCTCATGAATTTATCAAACAATAGTACATTGTTATCCTAGGTATGAAAGTCACTCATTACAAGTCCCGAGACGGAGTTTGGCGCCCGAGCGTAGCGAGGGCGCTAATAGTTCGAGGGACTTAATGAGTCTTTCACCCGAGCTAAACACTGAGCTTTTCATTACGAATAATATGCGAATAATACATAAAATTCTTCATAACAACGAGAGTGAATGAGACTATGAGACTCCATACCACATGAGTAGGTACTCATGTGTCCATACTACCTGATCCTCTTACAAGGTTGGGACCAAAGAGGTTATACATTATGCAGTGTTTTTTTAGGTTTCTGCTATTTGTATTCAATACTTAAATACGACGGTACTTACCGAAGAAGTTTTTATTAATGAGGTAATCCAACATTGGGAAATGACGCGAAGTCCGTAGATTTAACTTACAGTTTTTGTGACACGGTTTGTCTAGAAAATGTTATTTACACAAAATACACAATCAGATTAAACTTAACACAAAAACATAATAAAATAAGAAAAAATAGTAATAATTAAAACGTTTAAAATAATTTGGAAATGCTAGCATTTCCCACCCGTTTTTTTTTACTCAACGTACGACATCAGCAACATCGACAGGGCGCGGGCGGGCGGCGCGGCATGGTCATAGGTCGCTTTGACCATTTTCGTCTTTACATTTATTTTATTAAATAAGATATCTTGAACTAAATATAGGTACCTACTTGAATTTGATTACTGAGAAAAAAGTTACTTAGTACTAAACTCTGGTAGTATGCATGAGCCGTGCCAAGCCATAATTATTATTCTTTGGTGTAAAAAAAAAAGCAAGGAGGCTAGGTTTTTGAAGTTCCTAATGCGTAATGATACTGATACTGGCTACATGCAGATTGGACAAGTCGTGCGAAGCCATAATTTGACATGACAACTGTCAGTGAAAGCGAAAAGCCCTAGGGCTGGAAATTTTATTTTCTACACGCTCTTCAGGCATAATAATATTTAGACCTACTTTCGGAGTATGAGTAATGAAAAAATTATTAAAATGAAAATATTTCAATAATAGTAATTTTAGGACTCTACGGTGGGTCTGCAATTATGCTGCCAGCTGTACGTACAGTCAGAAGCCAAAAGTGTATCACCACCTTTTTAAAGTTGCTATTACTAGAACGATTTTTTACTAAGTTTGAATAGGTACGTCTGATATTCTGTCTTTCGTTTTTTTACGGATTATTCCTTTTGATCAATACCGACCTTATGTTTCTTGTGCCTTCTTCTCATTGGTGGGCACGTTCAGAAGGCACACATCCTTAGTTTTTAAGACGCTTTAATATGATTTCTTGCGAATGCATCCAAATCGATAAAGAAATTTTGACTTTTCTTTGTATTGTTATTATGTATTCCTGTTATATATTAATTAATTACTTAGTGTTTAGGGCGTGCTTGTTCTTGTGTTTTGTTTCTTTCTTTGTTTTTATTTCTACAGACTATTTAACTAGAACTTAATTGCTCCGAGTAGGTACGTTATTTCACAAGGAATACGTTTTTTCAGCAAGTATACGTTAAATAAAAAAATAGGTACTTCAAAAAAGAGAATACTAACTGCACCTTATAACGGAAGTCGGACAGCTAAACTATAAACTAAGTAGGTACGTAAAACTGCCTGACTTTTCATTTAGTCATTTTTCAGAGCACCATTATTCTGTATTTATTAGGCCACTTCTACTGGTAACGATATAAGACAGAGCGATCTACTGCACTATAGAGGTGCAATTCTATTCATCAGATTTATGTCAGATCCTCACTAAAAAGGACCACCCTTGAGAATCTCCTTTTCCACAAAAAAAGAATCATCGAAATCGTATCATTAAGGTGAAAGGGTAATGTCACTAGAGCAAATATTTTTGGTGCATAAAACTTAAAACTGCCATGCCCCTATGTTTTGCGAGGAAACAGTCGACTACGTTTGTATGGAGAGAGCGCCCGGTACCCTTTCCTCTTAACAACGAAGCTATGCCTGAATTTGATCTGGGTTGATAAAACGTTCTAATACAAGCAACTTTAAAAATAGAGGTGATAATGCACTTTTGACTATGACTGTTTAAATAAACCACTTGTTTACTTTACCAATATAATTAAATAGTAGGTATAGCGGAAGTGGGATCCGTTACCATATATTTTAACATTTAACAACGTTATATGTAGGTAAGTAATTTGTTATTCACTCTCTACCTATGTATTAAAACTAGACAAATGAATTCAAATTTATTCTACACAAACAACTGATGAATAATATATTATAGACCTATTTAGATACGATAATATAACTTCAGATAATAACTATGTCGGAATTATGAATAATAATGAATAGTGAACTGAAATTATGTACCTACTTAATTCAAATATCTTAATTTAACAACAGTTTTTGGGGTTTTTCTTTCCGCCCCACTTCTTTACTTCATAAGATAATAAGAGTTTTTAAACAAAAAGCAAGAGATGTTAAAAACAGACAGACAGATGGACAAAAAAGTGATCTTTTAAGGGTTCCTTTTTTACTTTTGAGGTACGGAACCCTAAAAATACAACAGAAGATCAAATAACGATTAAAAGACGATCAAGAAAAATAGCAATTGACGATCGAAAAAATTCAAAATATTTGATTTTGAAAAAATTAAAAATCAAATGACGATCGAAAAAATTAAAAATCAAATGACGATCGAAAAAATTAAAAATCAAAATATGACGATCACATTCTAGACCTAAAATAGTCTGTCAGTCAGTACCAAGCGAATATTTTTTTATTTTTTGAATTAGTATTAAGCGGTGTTAGCTTTCATTCTGAAGGCCGTGGTTTCAAATCCCGGCCGGCCGTGTACCTACCTACCCATGAATTTTTCTTAAAAATATTAATTGATGTACGCTAATTGACATTCTCTTACGGTGAAGAAAAATATCGTGATGAAAACCGCGGCTTGGTTACCTCCAGAAGTATTGACAAGTTCTCTCCTCTGGAAAAGGTCGACTAAACTTAGAGGGTAGTAGGTGCTGAGCAAGCCTACTCAATCCTCACGTAAAAAGGACCCAATTAAAAAGGGTATAATTGCGGAAAACAGCCCATATACAAGTACCTACAAGTAGAGTATTAAGTATAGTTTACCTACCTTCACATAGTTTCCCGGTATATCCAGGTCTGCACGAACAGTAAAAAGAGTCGATATCACTCCAGCAGGTACCGCCGTGAGCACAAGGGTTATTGTCACAAGCCTGAAATTTAAAAAAAAATGCTTTGTGTTTTTTACGCCATTTTTTTATGTGAAAGCCATACAAATATCGAACATACTAATTATCCTATCAATTTTATTAAATGCAAATGTTTGTTTTTATAAGTTTGTTAGAATACCTCTTCGCACATTAAATACTAAACCGATGGCGATGAAACTTGGTATGTAGATACCAGTCCTGATAATATCACATAAGCTACTTTTTACTCTAATTCCCACGAGATCGGAACCTACAAGGCACAGAGTTTATTTTTGTCTTTTGATTTAGCAACTTAGAAAGAAACAAACTTAGTGCAAAATAATTAATATATATAATAAAAATGGTTATCATAGTCGGTTTACGGACGATAATTTTACGTGATAACGTCATAAGAAAACATTGATTGTCAATAACGCTCACGTTACCGTAACGTGAGGGTGACGTCACACCTTTTTATGAGTGATGTAGTAGGTTGTTTATCGATTTATAAGATATTATCACGTCAAATATCAGGCAAACTGAAAAAAAATGTACCTATTACATTTTTAACGGATATATTCGCGTTTGTTTTGTTGTTCAAAACCTTACGCTTCGAAAACAGCACACCTATCATGATCAAAGGCAGACTAAGGTGACGATATTTCTTACGAAGAAATGTAAAACTTCAATTAAAATTAACTTACCGATCTGGCCGGTATGTGGCATTCATCGCCGACGAAGCCGCTAGGACACTCGCAGGAGTAACTGTTACCATGATCCAAACAGTATCGCTGGGAAGGGCACGGGTTAGGCGTACATAGGTCCACCTTTAAATTATATACATTACGATCTTATACTTTACAAATTAAACAAACTATAAAACATTCGATTGTGAAAAAACCGGTCAAGTGCGAGTCTGACTCGCGTACAAAGGGTTCCGTACAATTATGTTCTGTGTTAAGTATTTAATAAATAAATAAACATTGCAGGACAATCCACACATCGCCATCTAGCCCCAAGCTAAGTAACTAGACTTGTGTTATGGGTGCTAGACAACGGATATACTACTTATATACTTTTTTTTTGTAAATATATACTTATAATACATAGAAACAACCAGACCACAGACAAATATCTAAGCACAAATACATGTCTGAGGCAGGAATCGAACCCGCGACCCTGTGTTTGGCAACTGGGTCGTCTGTATTTATCGTTATAGCGGCAACAGAAATACATCATCTGTGCAAATTTAAACTTTCTAGCTTTCACGGTTCATGAGATATAGCCTGGTGACAGACAGACGGACGGACAGTGGAGTCTTAGTAAAAGTGGAGGGTCCTGTTTTTAAAGCTAACTTCTGTTGAACTAATTTTCATCAATTGACGACTTTTGTGTCGTGGTGGGCGAACACACGCCTGCGACTCAGAAGGTCGCAGTTCGATTCCAGTATTTTTGTTAAGATATTTGTTTCTGATCTGGGTGTTTCTGCATTTATATTAAGTATGTATTTACAAAAGAAAAGTATAGGTATAAGTATTGTATCCGTTGTCTAGTCACCATAACACAAGCCTAGTTGCTAGAATGAGGATAGACGACGCTGATCTGCAAATTTATATATTTTACATAAAACATTATTAGAATATTTTTTTTAATTTAATGAGACAAATAAAACCCTCGAAATTCAACCCAGAGACTTAATTAAGCCAATGAAGTAATGAAATCTTAATATTGTTTCAGTACCTACAATTAAAAGTTCTTCATTAATTCAGAATAAGCTGTTTTAATTAACCTTGAAAGTAATACACTGAGAGAAGTTTGCGTAGTACGATATCTAATACATACAGTGTTTCTTTGAAGTGGGACAATAGGGTGTAGTCACCGCACACAGCGCCATCTAGCACCGAACTATGGACCTAGGTTTGTATTGTGGGTGCCATAGAGATAGACAGACAGATATTGCTCCACTAGAAGCATACGTGTGGTCGACTGCATAATTGCAGACCCACCGTAGAGCTCCAAAACGGCTGTAGAATTTTTTCAACACGAGCAAGATTCTAGACACCTGCTTTAGGTGAAGTTTAAAGTCTTCTAACTCATCAAATTAATCAAACAAAAAATATTAGAATGCAAACATTCCAATAATATAAATTTTCTAACTCTACCGAGGGCTGCAATTATGCAGCCGACTGTACATAATATTATTATTTAAGACTAGCTGCGCCCCGCGGTTTCACCCGTGTAAGTCCCGATACCGCGGTAATATCGGGATAAAAAGTAGCCTGTTAATCCAAGTCTCCAGCTATCTAGATACCGAGTTCCATCGCAATCGGTTAAGTAGTTTTTGCGTAAAGGCGACAAACATACATACACACACACAAACTGTCACATTTATAATAAAAGGATTACAAACAATATCATAATTGTAAGATGAGTTGTGTGCTGGTGCAGATGGGATACTTTTCATTGATGTATTTTTGTGATGTATGTGTTAGCGAATAGAATAGGTAGGAACTTTTTTTTCTTTCTCTTGTAAATACATACGTTAATACCCACAGAAACCCATAGTATGTAGATTGTACAAATAGTTATTTCACGGGCGGGAATCGAACTTTCAACCATCTGTGTCGCAGGCAGGTTTGCCCACTGTGCCACAGAGGTCGTCATTGTTAAAACAGTGATTTACGTCTTTCTTCGGCTATTTCTGTTCTAAACCCAGACTAGCAGCGCTCCGCGGTTTCACCCGCGTAACTCCCGATCCCGTGGGAATATCGGGATGTATAGTCATACCAAACATCTAGGTAAATATGTTCAAACAAAAAAAAACCGGCCAAGTGCGAGTCGGACTCGCGCACGAACGGTTCCGTACCACAGTATTCTGTTTTTAAACCCGACGCAAAAACAAATGTAAAAAAATTGATGGCGCTAGTGGTAAAAAAATACATGAATGAAGGGTAAACGGCGGTATACGCTTAATGACGTATTAAAAAAAAACTACTCACCAGATCTCGTTCAAACTAATAATGGGTGGAAGTTTGCATGGTAATGTATATCATATATTTTTATTAGTTTCATCATTCTCTTATTTTAGTAGTTACAGGGGGAAGAACACTTTTTACCACTTTGGAAGTGTCTCTCGCGTAAACTATTCAGTTTAGAAAAAAATGATATTAGAAACCTCAATATCATTTTTGAAGACCTATCCATACATACCCCACACTGGCCCACACGTATGGGTTTGATGATTTTTTTCTATTTTTGTGTGAAAATCTTAATGCGGTTCACGGAATACATCTACCTACTTACCAAGTTTTAATAGTATAGTTCCTATAGTTTCAGAAAAAAGTGGCTGTGACATACGGCAGACAGACAGACAGACATGACGAATCTATAAGGGTTCCGTTTTTTGCCTTTGGCTACGGAACCCTAACAAATAGATTCCTTTTCCCCCCTAATATCTTTCTCCCAGTTTAAACACCACGTTGTAGGTATAATAGGTAGGTACTTACGTAGCTATAACGTAATCTTAATAACGCTCAGCCTGCCTAGCATGAAGACCAAAACACGATACGATAAAGTTATATCACGCGATATAACTACATCAACTCTCAAAATATGATAGATAAAGCCGCCATGTTGAATTTTTATTATAAATTGCGATAAAAATTATGATAAAAATTCAACATGGCGGCTTTATCTATCATATTTTGAGAGTTGATGTAGTTATATAGCTTTATCGTATCGTGTTTTGGCCTTCATGCTAGGCTAGCAGGCACTTCGCGGTACGTTGAGTAACAAAACTTTTATTGAACTTGGTATCGATTTGCTTTCTATTTTCGGTAGAACTTTTCTCTTGAAAATACATAACGTCTCGAGGGAAAACGAGGGTCCAATATCAATATCGTAAGGAAAATATTTGAGTGACAGATATATGATATGAAATAAAACAAATCATTATTTTATTTGTGATTCTTTTGCATTTGGTATCATTTTGTTTACACCTGTTGCCTTGATAGTCAATAGGAGCAAAGTTGAATCAATTATAGTATGATCAATAGATGAATTATCGTCCATTTGTTTTTGTTTTTTTAAGAACAACTGGACGACGAATGCATCAACTTATAATAAACTAGCGACCCGCCCCGGCTTCGCACGGCTATATTATGCATGTATTATACATACAAACCTTCCTCTTGAATCACTCTATCTACTAAAAAAAACCGCATCAAAATCCGTTGCGTAGTTTTTAAGATTTAAGCATACATAGGGATATTGGGACATAAGGACATAACTAGGGCTTTCTTTTATACAATGTAGTGAAGTGATGAAATACGTGCTGAAGTAAAACGTATTGTAATGAAGTACCACGACTAAGGAACGGACCTATACCTACCTAGACCTATAGTTAAAAAAAACTTATAAAAAAACGTATTAGTTAAACAACTACAAAATATGTGTACAGTATTACCAATTAGCTAAACCCCACGTGACCCATGGCTCATTCGCATATCTGTAAAAAATATAGTACTTATTTTGTTTTTGAAGTGAAAACTTCTTATGGCGCGTTGGGCACTTTTGTGGGTGAGCATTTTCAGCCGTTCTCGCGACAGACTTTCTCGCGACAGATGAGATTTTACACAGATATACAGTTTTTTAATTTGGCTGTGAGTGTATTAAGACGTACATATGATATTTTTTAACTGACGACTATTGACGGACGACAAATGTCGGACGACTATTTGTTGGACGACAAATGTCGGACGACTATTTGTCGGACGACTATTTTATTTTTTTTCATCTAAAACTCTTTTTGCGTATGTTCTCGCGACAGATGAGATTTTACACAGATATACAGTTTTCACTTCTGCCTACACTCCCGGAGTGCGCTGTTTATTTTACATTGTTTGTTGTATTCTATATACCTACCTAGTATATTGATTAAAAAAACAGAATCAGGTAACATAACTTTACAACCAGATTTGCGAGTGAGCTCGACGTCACGTGAGGTCAGCTAATTGGTAATGTGACTGCATGTACATGCATATATGGACACACTGCAGCTGCGTCTCGTAACGGTGTCGCAAGTTCAGAGATTTTGACGCTAATGCGTGCCGCGCTAAAAGAAGTTTTCACTTTAAAACATTGAGGACGTTGGCAATCATTCTGCCTTATGCGTGATCTAATACTTTACACTCGTACAAGTCGTACATGAAAAAGAAAGTGTAACTAACTTTGAGTTGACAAGTGATGCCGGTGTACCCGCGGCCGCAAGTACACGCGAACCCTCCGACGCGGTCGGTGCAGGTCCCTCCGTTGGCACACGGCGACGACACGCACTCGTTGTACTCCTGCTCGCAATGCTTGCCTGTGTAACCTGAACAATCAAATATACATTTATCGAAGTCGATAATAAATGGGATACCTACGTCACTGCGAAAAACTTTTTATCGAATTTTGTTTCTTCGAACACTTTTCATCGATATCTCTATACTGCGACGCCTTATTAAATCGATGTGTTGTTACTGCGATGTAACGATACATCGAAAAACTATTTTGCGAAGGATTTTACTGCGAAAATACCATACTGCGAAGACTTGTTTAATCGACATCTTGTTACTGCGACCTTTACAAATATGTCATTAAAAATACGGTCGGAGTCGGAGAATACCGAGGGGTACCTAATTCACCCCCAAAAGATTAGCGGATTTTTTTTGATTCCGCGTTATTTTTTTTAGGATTTTTAAAATATTTATTGTAACTTATGTGTGCAACGAAGCGTTGTATCTAAATAGAAAAGTAAGTTTAATCTATAGACAGCTAGGTAGAAATATACTTGAAACCATAAGTGACGAATCGAAAAAGTAGAACCTAAAACTAAAGTGGTATGTACAATAGGCGACCTTCACTAAAAGCGATCTCTTCTAGGCCCCTTTAGGTAAATGTTACTTTTCGTTCTGAATTCATGCAAAAGAAAATACATACCTTATTAAAATTTAAAAGTTTCTTATATGAAAATGACTAAAATTTAACGTAAAAGTAGAAAACAAATTTTGTCCCTTTTATAAAGTTTAAAGTAATATTTTAACCATAAAATAAAAAGTCCGTAACCGCACCATTGAAGCACAGGTCGCTGCTTGACATTATCAAGTTACGACACCCACAAACCCAAGTTGTTATGATTTAATAACTTTACTTTGTTTCCCGGTTCTTTACGACGGTAATAACGATTTATGTATTTGTTTACAGTTACAAACACCTGACCGACATAAACACAAAAACAAAAATAAATTATCTCTTATCAAGCGCTGCGCTGCTGGTTACAATTTTATTATTTTGTTGCCTTAATTTATACATTCTACTTCTTTCTTTCGAGTCAGTGACGTTCGACCAGTCAAACTTTTCCTGCCCAGTAGTTAGCCACTGCAACGGCAGCAGCGTTGGCCTCTACTAGATCCTCCAATGTGCAGGTATTGGGGCACAATGGGCATTGGAGTACCTAGGCGCACCATGGACTGCGATGGGGCTCCACACTCGCATTGCTCCTCAGTCGCTAGTCGGTGCAATATACTCATTACCCCCATTTGCTCAAATTTTGCAAACTCTACTAATCTTTAAACATAATATGCTTTGCCCCGAATGACTGACTGACGGATCAACGTACAGCCTAAACCGCTGATCGTAGAGACTGAAACTTGGAGAGTGTGTTGTTTGTATGACGTAGGCATCCGATAGAGATCCGAAATTCCAGGGCGTGAAAAAGGAGAGCCAAGTTTGTATGGGACAACGTGATTCCTTGGTCCATTTTCGACTACTACGCGGAAGAAGTCGCGGACAAAAGCTAGTCTTCTAAAAATGTATATCCTAAATGTATGTACACGGATGCATACATTTAGGCACTTCCGAATAACTGCACCAAATTGGATGATTCTTTTTTTATGTTCGTTATTGTCAGGACAAGGTTAGTTTAGTACTTATAAAAGTATTGTTTTTCTTAAACCGAACTTGTATTTTTCGTTTTTTCACATAATAGGCTTCGCTATTGTTAGAGTTTTGAAAGTCTCACTGGTGCCTCGCAGTCTGAGTCTGGTCTAGAGTTTGAGTTTGGGTACACGCCAGATACAAAGGTGTTTGTTGACCAGTCAGAGACCTACAGGGAGTAAAAAGTTAGAAGACCGCAATCGAATGAGTCTTTCAGGGCCTAAAGTTACTACTTACTTTTGGATTTGATGGGTAGAAAAGTACGTTCCGTGGGGATAATACGGGTGCCAAATAACCGATTACGTATTTTCATATAGCATAGTAATATCCTAGCTCATATAACGAAACATTTTTACCTCGTAGGCCGCTTTTTATGATTGTTATGTTACAATTTTCGTGATAAATCCCTTCCCTTCTTTGCAAACCATTAGCGGTTAGCGCCCACATAAATCATGTAGACACACGATTATCATAACAATGTTTAACTTATAAGCATTATATTCATGAAACCGAACACCTATCTTGTACATACATATCTAATATTTACCTAACTGTTAAAAAAGCAAACTCAACCTTTTAAATTCAAATAATAGAACCAAAGTTTTTGTTCGGCGAAAAGGTTACTGTTATAAATAAAGCTTTGAAATAGAATTTATCGAAATACATTAAAATCCTTTCAGTGTATACCAGCCAATATTGATAAAATATTTAATTCGATACATAGCATCGGGGTAAAAAAGGCTAAAGTTTATTTTAAAACTTGCTGCACCCCAAGGTTTCACCTGAGTTCCCGTGGGAATATCGGGATAAAAAGTAGCTTATGTATTAATTCAGGTATATCCATAGCTATCTACATACCGAGTTCCATCGTAATCGGTTCAGTAGTTTTTGCGTGAAGGAGTAACAAACATACACAAACACAAACTTTCACAATTATAATATTAGTAGGAAGTAGGATTTAGGGGACTCAAATATTGGGCTTTACATCTAATCTAGATTATTTATTTATATCTACTTTAGTCCATTCTATTTACGGCGTTGTAGTGCCTGAGACATGTATTAGATGAAGTAGGCTTACCCAGTACCTATGTGCCTATACTTGAACTTGGTCGACAGTGTTCAGAGGAAACAAATCACTACATAGTATAAAATAAAGTCGCTTTCTCTGTCCCTATTTTCCTTTGTATGCTTAAATCTTTAAAACTACGCAACGGATTTTGTGCGGTTTCTTCTAATAGATGGAATGATTCAAGAGGAAGGTTTATATGTATAATACATGCATAATATAGCCGTGCGAAGCCGGGACGGGTCGCTAGTTATCAATAACGTCTAACGACACAGTACTTATCTACTACTAGGCCAATATTGCTGAATCATAGGGGACTCTATCACCGAATCTATTAAAAGTGTGGCAAAATACGTACTCTCGAGTGCTTTTTTAAAAGGCACTTTAATTCGATGGTTCCGGTTGCTGCCTCGGGTAGCATTCTCTAGATTAAGTTACAGCCCTAAGCGCGACCAGAGAACTCTAACAAAGAGAGAGAAGGTTATAAAGAGATGAGAGAAGAGGAGTGGAGAGTAGTGTTAATAAAGTTGACTTTGGATTTTTGAATGAAGAATATCTTTTACACAATTCTGAGTAATAAGTAAATTCTATATAAACACAATAATTACATTTATCTAGGCGAAAATCGAGTAATTATTAAAATTGTATAATTTTTTTTTAAATGATTGGGGAAATTTTGGAAAAATTCGTCGTTCATTTCAATGTTATCAAACTCAGTCAAACGGAAGAATGATATCAGTAAAATCTTTGTTATGTATGTCTAGTGTACAAAATATCAAAGGGCAATGTTACGAATTCCTTATGGTGAAACACAATCTTGGCCCGAAGGCTGTTTCTTTGCATCCTCTCTGAATTTCTTTGCTGTCGAGAAAACAAGCCACTTGATTAATTCACCACAATTTATTTGACATCGGGAACCCTTCTTGCTTTTGTATTGCCAAACGCTTTGACGTAAAACATTACAAGCTGCGTTCAACATTCTCACAAATGAAACAATGTTCGAAATCTGTGTAAAAAGAAATGGAGCTGACGCTCTTTATTTCAATACACGAATTTCAATAACACCTAAGCTTAGGTTAACATTATCCGGGCAAATAATGTTTATAATCAACATAACAATTGCTATATTTATTGTAATCGAGGCAAACGTTCATTTGAAAGTTATGTAGGTAATATAGGTAGGTGATTTAGTTACGCAAAGGTAAGGACTTGAAACTAAAAGTGGATTTCTATACATAGTTCAACATGTATTATCAGTAAAGTTAGTAATTTAAACGCATAATTTACAAATAATTGTTATAATTAGCATAGAAACGATTAAATCGTGTATCTATTTAGCGGCTTGTTTAACGTGATGCGGACGGAGAAGTCGGAGAAGTAAGATACGCAAACGATCGAAGCAAGGCCGCACGTATAGTTGCTGCGGGCTGCGGGCAACCTTCCAACTTCACTTAAAATAAATCACCACCAGAAATTCCCTCGCCCAACATTTGCAAACAAGATTAAGCATTATTGAATTGGCCAAGTTCGAATGATTTATTATGTAGGCACCTATATAACGACTAACTTTTACACTTCTACTTATTATTTAGGGGTCTACGGCCGTATTCCGTTAGAAATACAAA
Organism: Idaea aversata; assembly: GCA_907269075.1. Taxonomy (NCBI): domain Eukaryota; kingdom Metazoa; phylum Arthropoda; class Insecta; order Lepidoptera; family Geometridae; genus Idaea; species Idaea aversata. The sequence goes on from OU026085.1 coordinate 8,162,157, forward strand.
TTCGAATTCAAAACTTTAAAGTAAGCATATTATTATTCAACTGGAAGTTGAGTCGTAAAACGATGGAATTATTGTAATTTCCTACTCTAAAGAGGACATCAAAAGCTTATTACTGCCAGCAAAGCAAACCGAGGACAATTAAATGGGGTCCGAGAATTTTAATTATGATCGGACTTAATTGTAACGTTCCCTCAATTTTGTTTTTAATGAAAGGACGGTCACGGACGTAACATTTTGAAAAGCCTAGGTATTATTACGTTTTTATTTGCGAATCGAGTAATTTAAATAGACTTATTACAGTAGTAGCGTATAATATATTCCTTAACCAGATGTTAAGGAACCTATTACGTCAGACTAAGGTCTATACAATTTTTCGTAAACATATTAATTGCTTTGTTTGAAACTAAGTATCGCTACTGAAATAGAAAACATATGGAGAAAAGTTTCTATTCCAATCGCAGAAGCTCAAATAAAAGTGTTTCATGATAAATATCGCTCGATTTAAAGCCTTATCGAAGCATGTTGTTTTTGACAATAATGTTGTTTGTTAAATTGAACAAAATCCCGTGACGATCTGAGCACAGACCAATTAAATCTTAAATGGCTGACGGATCAACGCACAGCTTAAACCGCTGAAACTTGGAGAGTGTGTTTTTGTATGCTTTGTCTTAAATGGCTGACGGATCAACGCCCAGCTTAAACCGCTGAAACTTGGAGAGTGTGTTTTTGTATGCTTTGTCTTAAATGGCTGACGGATCAACGCACAGCTTAAACCGCTGAAACTTGGAGAGTGTGTTTTTGTATGACTTAGGCAAAGGAATTTAAAAATTCAAACCATACGCGGACGAAGTCGCGGGCGAAAGCTAGTACTCATATATAGCTGTAATAGCATCTGCCTAACTTAATTACTTAACACCTGAATACTGAAAGGCTACTTATATTAAGTAGTGATTAAATTGACATTTAAGTGTCAATTTTAATAGGATAGGGCGTCTTAAATATTAGGGTACCCCTAAATATTTGAGAGTCGTTTGAGTATTCAGGCATAAGAATTCTATTTAGTTAAGCGCTACGTATCGTGCTAGGACATCGGTTCTTTATCTATTTGTGACTGACTCAGCTAAGAATCCTAAGCTAAATGTAGAGTCATTCAGTTATTCTTCGCTTAAAGAAAATTGTGCCTCTAGTTGGCTTAAGTTGATGGATGAGAACGCTAAGTCAAATTAAAAAGCGGATTATGTAGTTTGAAACTGAATGAAAAAGGTCCGTTACATTGTACCTACCTACGTTTGTAGACTGAAATATTAATATCAAAATGTCTTGAAAATATGGGTTTTCACAGCTAGAAGAACTCTTACAACATTTATAATATCTTAAAAACATTCATTAAATGAGTTATCTATTCACTATAATAGACGTACAAAGTCAAAAGCGTTTAAATTAAAATATTTTTAATATTGGCCTTTCCTTCTCATCTTCTATTCTGGGCGATAGAGACATTATGTAGGCTTGCCCAAAACCTATACCACATTCTCAGCTTAGGCGACCGTATCCAAAGAAAATACTTCGTCAAAAGTCTGGAGACAGCCGCGTAATTAAGTCCTAACTGATCCTAATGCTAACTAATATTATAAATCTGAAAGTTTTTTTGTTCCTTCACGCAAACGTCACTTCGCTTCACGTCAAACACCTGGACGGATTTGGATGAAAATCAGTATAGTAATAGTTTAGTTTAGTTAGGGAATGGAAAACTTTTGATTCCGTAATTCCCGAGGAATCGGGACTTACGCGAGAAACCGCGGGGCGCAGCTAGTTATAAATAAGTACAATATGGTATAGAATATTTTACACTTACCAGGTTGACAGAAGCACCGATATTCATCACCACCAGGTTCAACATCAGCTTGATCAATGCAGATGCCCTTGAGGCATGGGTTCGATGTGCAGGCGCCGCCCGTGATGGAAAGCTCGCACTGCGCGCCCGCCCACCCGTCCGTGCACGCGCAGTGGAACGTCGTCGACCCGTTGATAGCCATCGTCATACAAGTGCCGCCGTTCAGGCAAGGTGACGAGTAGCATGGGTCTCTCTCGCAGTTTGTACCAGTTATACCTATATTGTATGAGGTGTTAACAAGTTGTTGTTATAGCGACAGTATAAATACATAATCTGTGAAAAATTTTACTCTCTAGCTATCACGATTCATGAGATAAAACCGGATGACAGACGAATGGATGAATGGACGGACGGAACGTATAGACCGACGGACTGACGGATTGACAGTGAAGTCTTAGTAATGGGGTCCCGTTTTTCCCCTGAGGAACGGTACCCTAAATCGGGCCGATCAAATTGTAACGTCACCTTAAGAATATAAACTAGAAAGCAACCAGGTAGGTGCAGGCATTCTAAAATATGGAGGAAAGGCATAGAAGGCGATATCTCGCTGGTATCGAGAGAGCTCTCATGCGTTTTAGACATTCGTAGTAACATCTTTATGATACTCTGTCCTATTTCTATTTAAAAATATTTTTCTAGGTATAATTTCCTAAAGTACTATCTATTCTTTTAGTTAACTTTCACGCCCCTCATAGTTCTATTTTCATTCTGAATATTGGCTTTGTGTTTTTATTTATTTATAGGTAAGTACCTATCTGTCTTTTTTTTGGAGTTTACTCCTTAAGAATCGATTTTCATATATAAGGCGCCCGGTATGAGAAAAATCCGAAAAACCTACTAACAAGTAACGAAAATCGGTCACGTTTTTAGAAAGTTGCGCACCTTTAGTGCGCAACTTTCTAATTTTATTTTTAATGGGTGACTATTGACGGACGACGTCGGACGACTATTTGTCGGACGACAAATAGTCGTCCGACTATTTTTTTTTTTCATCTAAAACTCTTTTTGCGTATGGTTAGATACTCGTACTTAAGGAGTAAACTCCAGTCGTGCGTCGGAGCTGACACACACACTTTTTTTTTTTAAACTATCGACGTAACCTATTTTACGCAGACATAGTTGCGGGTAACAGCTAGTAAAAAATAAAACAAGAAATTATTTTTGATGTTCTTAGAACATCAAAAATAATTTCTTATTTTCCGTAATGACCTCCGCCTACGCAATTTTGAAACTGTTCTAGATGGTATGATTTAGGTAAAATAAAGTATGGTATTAATATAAACAAGCTTTTGTCCCAGAACATTCTAATTCGATAGAATAAAGTTAATTTAACAAAGTCAATACGAATAACAAACAACGAATTGGATTGTTTCAATGGCTGTGGTAGGTAAGAATTTCATTAGATATCTCGTTCACTGATTGAACAGTCTCTTTGTGAAACAACTCATAACATATTACAGTCCAGTCGTGCGCAAAAACAAGAGAGTAGGTATGTACACAGGGTTATTGATAATTATACTAGCAAGCCGTTGAGAGCCACTTCTGTGCACCTAAACAAACAACTTTTGTTCTACGACTTTTGGAAATTTGAATATTTTCTTGAAAATGTTGTGGTTAAGATTACCTGAAAATCAGCTGCTCCATACACGGAGAGGTCATTAACCTTAAAATTTACTTATTTTTAAAGTTTTATCTAGTGTTCTTAGTCTGAATGGCCTTTGTTTTAAAAAATCTGCTGTTTTTCGAAATTACATAGCAACAATATTCTCATTTTTTTTTACGAATTTCAAAAAGTCGTAGAACAAAGTTGTCTGTTAAGGTGCAAAGAAGTAGCCCTCAATTGCTTGCTAGTATAATTACCAATAACCCTGTATAGCTACTAGTGAATTTGCAGAGATACAAATCGGAAATCTCGATTTCGCATGAATTTTTAAAGCTTGCAAAACGGCCGGATGGTTACGTAATAACTCGCTTCATATGAGCCCGAGCCGGATTGCGTCACATTGATGTTTAATTGACCGAAAAACGTAATATATTGGTGCAATCCATATTAAATTGTGCTCGATTTTTATGTATCATTTATTCGGAGATTAAACACGATAACAATTAGGATTTTATAAGATAATTCGTGTAATAACTTCGGTTTTATCTTCTCGTACGTTTGTGAAACCAGATAAAGGGTAATTCACAACGGTCACGTCGTATCTTATGTGAGATATACGATAGAAGAATTTTGTCGATATTTCAGAAAGTAAAAACTTGCTTGTATGTGGACTTTGATGCAGATTCCCTATCTACTCACATCTATTTCACCTACCTATACCTGGAATTATAAAAACCGGTCAAGTGCGAGTCGGACCGTAAGGGTTCCGTATCTATCCTGTTTTTAGTATTTTTTGTTATAGCGGCAACAGAAATCATAATCAGTAAAAATTTCAAATGTCTATTTCAGTTCATGAGATACAGCCTGGTGACAGACAGACAGATAGACGCACAATCAAGTCCTAGTGAAATGGTCCCGTTTTTAACCTTTAGATATGGAACCCTAAAAATGGTCATTCAGAATCTACGAACCTAATCGAGAGAGCGTTTACAGTTTGATAAACGAGCACTATTTATCACTTACTGAAAACTCCTCTATTTAATAACGTTATTTGCAAAAGTAATTCGATTTAGTTACTAATGAGAAAAGTTATTACATTAGTAGTCGAGTCATAGCGTAGTAAACAAGGACTGTGAGAACAAATCTAGTTAAATGCATTGGTCAGGGACAGTGGCGTAGCGTGGGTCACTGTCGCCCGGGGCGGAGTCATTATTTACCGCCAATTTTGACGTCATAAAAATAATATTGTTGACAATTTGCCGCCCTTTTGACATCAAAAAATGATAATGTTGTCAATTTTCCGCCCTTTTGACGTCATAAAAATAATATTAGCAATTTGCCGCCCCTTTGACGTCATAAAAATAATATTGTTAGCAATTTGCCGCCCTTTTGATGTCATAAAAATAATAATGTTGGTGTTTGTGAGAAAAAACGAAACTATATGATAGAATTGAGCAAAAAAATATTTATTTCAAAACCATGTGACTGACCGCCAGTGGCCACAATTTTTCAAGCTATGCAATAGGCATAGCTTTTATCGCAAGCTTTGAGCGCGCGACCGAATCAAGAAATTCCGTAACGAAAATAAAACCTAACACCCCCCCACTCCGCCTACCTTGTAGCTCGGCCGAGCGTTCGCTTAGCATGTACGAGTATGTTCTTACCAATATTGCCGCCCTTCTACTGACGCCTGGGGCAATCCGCCCCTCCCGTCGCTACGCTACTCGGTCAGAGAGAACAAGAAAAGTTTCAGATCTGCCGCAGCTTAGAGACCGTTCAATAAATGGGATATGTTTTATCTAAGTTTGGAAGATTTATTGCTTTAGAGATATATAACTTCTTACCGTATGTCTACTATCTGGGGTTTCGTAGGCCTTAAAAATACCAATGTGTTTCAGCGAAGGGGTTTAAATACGAAAGAGGGTTGTCTAGACGTCTAGGCGAACAACTTTTGTTCTACGACTTTTGGAAATTCGAACTTTTTTTTTCTATAATTCTGAGGGATTTTTTACTTGAAGATCAGCTGTTTCATACAAAAACTCCGAACGAAATGTTCGAATTTGCAAAAGTCGTAGAACAAAAGTTGTTCGCCTAGATGTCTAGAACAACCTCCTTTCGTATTAAAACCCCTTCGCTGAAACAAATACTATACTCTGTGAAAACCGAAGGCATATTATAGGATATAAGCACCGTTTTGAATTCATTACAGTTGTATTTCTGAAATATTGTGATAACAGACAGTAGACAAGCTTTACAACCGGGTGATTTTTTTGGTTCTGTACCTCGAAAAGTAAAAAAAAGAAACCCTTATAGTATCATTTTCTTGTCCATCTGTCTGTTTAAATCAAATGTGCCTTTGAGGAAAAGTCGAAATAAAACATCCCTTAGCTAAGGAGTCACGATTGTTATCATAACTAAAAACTACAATTACGAATTTTGATAAAATCGATATTATCTCCAAAAAAAAAACCTGCGTTATTTATAGTTATACTCATTATGCGCATTATTAAAAAAGGATAAGAGTTACATTTTGAGATGCGGGCATCGGTAACACGAAAGTCACATGTTGCAGCTGCGTAACCCAAAAGTAAAACAGGTTGAAGCTGCAAAATAAATATCAGACAGACAGACGGACGTCAAACTTCTAGAAGTTTAACTTTTTACGCGAGTACAAAAGTACACGCACCTATTTTTTCAAAAATATATTCATTCTTACTGTATTTTTTTACTAAACCCATCACAATCAATACTATTACATACCTACAGAAGTTCAACAACACTGTATGAATCTTAAGTAAGTATAAAGAGAAAGTAATAACTTAGACAACACAAAGGTCGTAGTGAAATAGACTCGCGCTGCAAGTTCAAAGGATTTCCATTAGGTATTCGGCAATGTAGAATGGGGTGATTCATCTCAGCACGCAGTGACAACTGCACACAATGTTTACTGAGCTACTCACGACTGTAGTGCAAACATTTAAACATTTACGGGGTGGTTAAACTGAATTTTTAAGCTCGAAGAATTGTACTGATTGTTTATAATTATATATATATAATATTTTATAAGAAGTAGCTAATATTATTCATATTTAATGTGTAGGGTACTACGGTACAAGCTTAAACAAACAGGAATGACATTATCTAAGGATTAAAAGACTTGAAACTTTTAAATGTTGGGTGCGTAAACACAGGTAGCTACGAATGAAAATGTTTTTCATATTTTTGTTCTTAACTGCTACGAAGCTGTATTCGCTACGAACTTTGACGACTAGTTGAAGTCTATTATTTGATGTTAACTTATCTGCTACGAAGCTATATTCGCTACGAATTCTGCGTATGTCTAGCTGAAGTCTCTAGTATTTAGTGTTAACTTATCTGCTACGAAGCTGTATTCGCTACGAACTTTGACGACTAGTTGGAGTCTATTATTTGGTGTTAACTTATCTGCTACAAAGCTGTATTCGCTACGAATTCTGCGTATGTCTGGCTGAAGTCTCTAGTATTTAGTGTTAACTTATCTGCTACGAAGCTGTATTCGCTACGAACTCTGACTGTGACTAGTAATTGGAGTATTTTTTTGGTGTTAACTTATCTGCTACGAAACTGTATTCGCTACGAACTTTGACGACTAGTTGGAGTCTATTATTTGGTGTTAACTTCTCTGCTACGAAGCTGTATTCGCTACGAACTCTGACTATGACTAGCTGGAGTCTATATTATTTAGTGTTAACTTAACTGCTTCAAAGCTGTATTTGCTACGAACGCTGCCTATGTCTAGCTTGAGTCTTTATTATCTGATGTTAACTTTTCTGCTACGAAGCTGTATTCGCTACAAACTCTGCGTATGTTTAGCTGAAGTCTCTATTATTTAGTGTTAACTTATCTGCTACGAAGCTGTATTCGCTACGAACTCTGACTATGACTGGTAATTGGAGTCTTTTTTTGGGTGTTAACCTTTCTGCTACGAAGCTGTATTCGCTTCGAACGCTGCCTATGTCTAGCTTGAGTCTTTATTATCTAATGTTAACTTATCTGCTACGAAGCTGTATTCGCTACGAACTCTACCTATGTCTAACCGGAGTCTTCACTGATGTTAATTTATCATCTACGACGCCGTATTTGCTACGAACTCTGCCTATGTCTAACCGAAGTCTTTATTAACTTAAATAAATAAATAAATATTTCAGGACATATTACACATCGCCATCCAGCCCCAAGCTAAGCAACTTAATGCTTGTGTTATGGGTGCCAGATAACGGATAAACTACTTATATACTTTTTTTTTGTAAATATATACATATTATACATATAGGAAACACCCAGAACCAGAAACAAGAATTTATGGTCAGCATAAATACTTGTTCCCGGCGGGAATCGAACCCGCAACCTTCTGCATCGCAGTCGGGTGTTCGCCCGACGCGCCACAGAGGTCGTCGTTAACTTATCAGCTACGAAGCCGTATTTGCTACGAACTCTGCCTATGTCTAACTGGAATCTTAATTATTTGGTGTTACCTGCCGCAAAGCTGTATTCGCTACGAACTCTTGACTATAAGAAGCTGGAATCTCTATTATTCGATGTTGACTTGTCTGGTACGAGGTTGTATTTGCTAGAAATTCTGCGTATGTATAACGGTGTATATTTAGCAAAACTGCTCATTAATTCTTATCCACACTTATATTTGCTAAGAACTAATTTTAAGTATATAGTTCCTAAAACATTATATCAAATCATTTATTCACCATAATCACAATTTTAAAATTACCTAAGTAAAATAAAAAAATTAAAATAATAATAACATTTTATTAATCTTTTTTTTTTAAATGCCGTTGAATATATGAGTGTACTCACCGTATGGACAAACGCAGGTGTAGTTGAGTGAGTTGGGTGCCTGCGTGAGGTCGACGCAAACGCCGTTGTTGAGACAGGGGGAAGATGTGCACGGATCGCGGTCTTCACAGTGCGCGCCCACGTACCCACCGCAGCATTGGCACTCGTAACCATCCTGGTTTTATTTATCATTTACATGAAATATACAGACAGAGATAACTAGACAGGCGAAACGGCGAGCAAAGCAAGCCAAATGGGGTACAACTTAGGCACTTACCATAGACACATTAGTGTAGCAAACACCATGTCCAGAACAGTCCTGAGATTCTCCACAATTGTCGGACTTTACAGTGACTCGTAGGCGCACGCATTGAGACTTCCAACTCTCTGATACAACTAAAATATAATCACATTTTTTTTTAATCGAAAAATTAAACTGTATACTTACTTTTTAAACTCATTTAAAAAAAAGAACATACTACGAGTCCTTCCTAAATCCCGCTAAGAATGAAGATCAAGATGAAAATGGCATAACGTCCGTGAGGCCAAACATGAGAGAGAAAAAAACTCTTTTTTTTTTACGTGATCATATATTCTATATTCACTTCATAAATACGGGTAGCGATCGCGTTAAAAATACTTAAAAAATATTTTAATATTTATCTGACCGATCATGGTCACGAGAAGACTTTACGGGTAACCGTGTTTATAGAATTAATAACTACATGTAATGAAAACGCGTAATTCAGCCTGCTATTTTGGGTTATAGTGAGATTTCGGAGGGAAATATTGAAAAGTCAATCGTCTTAATTTCAGTAGGTACACTATCTCATCTAAAGAACTTATTCAGTTACGGCCTACCTCTAAACCGTTATTATTATTACAACTAGCTGGCCCGGCAAACGTTGTTTTGCCATTAAAAAAAAGAAAAGAAAAAAAAAATTGATGTTTTTCGATTCCCAAACCTAAGTACCTACACAAAAAATTCTTACAAATCGGTTCTACTGTTTTGGTGAACATAGGTAACTCTTATAGTTTAGGATATAGCCCTGAAGGCCCACGTAAAAATTCATTCTGTATATAGGGATAGTTAAACGCTAGGCAGTGAGATATTTCCAGCCGTTGCCATTGTGTGGCGTCATAAATATAAACTTCCAAGGGACGGCGTTTATACCTCTTTCAATGATATAGAAAAGTATTCGGCCTTTGTTCAATGTTTGCGTATCACGCTACATCACGACATTGAACAAATCTATAATATAAAAATCAATTGCTGTTCGTTAGTCTGGCTAAAACTCGAGAACGGCTGGACCGATTTGGCCAATTCTTTTTTTGTTGTGTTTGTTGTAGTCCAGGGAAGGTTTAAACGGTGAGTACTTACGCGGGTGAAACCGCAGGGCGCAGCTAGTCTATAATATAAAAATCAATTGCTGTTCGTTAGTCTGGCTAAAACTCGAGAATGGCTGAACCGATTTGGCCAATTCTTTTTTTGTTGTGTTTGTCGTAGTCCAGGGAAGGTTTAAACGGTGAGTACTTACGCGGGTGAAACCGCGGGGCGCAGCTAGTCTATAATATAAAAATCAATTGCTGTTCGTTAGTCTGGCTAAAACTCGAGAACGGCTGGACCGATTTGGCCAATTCTTTTTTTGTTGTGTTTGTTGTAGTCCAGGGAAGGTTTAAACGGTGAGAATTTAAAGATCGGACTTACGCGGGTGAAACCGCGGGGCGCAGCTAGTCTATAATATAAAAATCAATTGCTGTTCGTTAGTCTGGCTAAAACTCGAGAACGGCTGGACCGATTTGGCCAATTCTTTTTTTGTTGTGTTTGTTGTAGTCCAGGGAAGGTTTAAACGGTGAGAATTTAAAGATCGGACTTACGCGGGTGAAACTGCGGATAGCTATGTTACCTATAAGTAAGTTGGTTCCTTCACTCAGGTCCTTCTCGTAAAGTGTGAATATCTTCGCTCCGTGTTCATCGAGCGGTGTAATGTCAAGCAACATGCCGTCGGAATCGTCGCAGTGTTCGTGTCCTTGTCTAGTCACTTGGTACACTGCAGGCTGAAGCAGCGTCCGGTGAGTTCTGTAATGTTACTCTCCAATTACGACCCATGCAATGGTCACCATACCGGACTGCCAAACACAGGGTTGCGGGTTCGATTCCCGCCTCAGACCAGTTTATGCTTAGATATTTGTCTGTGATCTGGTTGTTTCAAAAGAAAAGTATCTATAAGTAGGTATTATATCCGTTATATATGTAGCACGCATAACACATGTCTAGTTACTTAGCTTGGGGCTAGATGGCAATGTGTGGAATGTCCTGCAATTTTTATTTTTTATTTACCGGAATAGCGGTATAATAAGTATAATATTTTATGCAAATAGAATTGTCACAAGATGACGTATCGAGCAGTTTACATATTTTACACGCTATTGCGTCGTATAGAGAAGAAAAATTGCTTCATATTACCACGCACAGTTTCTATCCCTCCCTATTTTAATAAATCGTAGTAAAAGTCTTCACAATATTTACCTAAACTGTCCTATTACTGAAATAGGGCGTATCTTTCTTTCAAAAGAATAGGTAGACCTAAGTATACAAAATTCGAAGTAGGCACATAGGTGTTATAGATACTAGGCACCTTCCTATACTACAGGCAGAAACAAACATAATAAAATTATGCATGATCCAACCGATGTGATTCACAACATACGTTTGTTTGTATAATATAAGGTTTGTTCTACGTGGGGAGCGCTCATGAAAAATGTTTGCTTTCTTCTTTCGTTTTAAGGTTATAGCAGCCTTGCACGCAATCGTGAGCGGAATGTTACGAAGATTTATGTACGTAACTAACGTTTTGTTTGAGTCTAAATGGAAATTATATAACAGAATCCACAAACAAGGATCGTTAAGAATAAGCTCTCGGGATACCTAATGGCTACCTTTCCACATGACGCTCTTGTCTAAAACAGTGGATTTATTCATCCGTAGGGAAAACGTGAAGCTTTCCGGTCAATGAGTATAGAGATCGATACAGTTCATCCCAACAACAAAGTAGCGAGTCGGGGTGAAGTGAACAGTGGACACGTATTGTCTATAATTATAGCACACCTGTCGGCATCGACGCGTGAATCGTTCGTATCGTGGCTGATGTTCTGGCCGGGGTGTGCAGCGCGGACGGCGACGTTGTCCACAAGCAGGGAGTCGGCGATGCGGACGATGAGAATATCCCCGCTCTGAATGTCTGCGGTAGCATCCCACGACTCGATGACCGGGGGACACTCCTCGTCTGCACGCGTCCCACCATTGTTGCTCCCCACACACTCCTCCGCCATCCGCACCGCAAAGTCACACATTCATTAATTATCAAGTCAACCTCTGTGAATGCTAATTGAAATTGCCTCCCTTTCATTTCATCGGGTCGTTTTATTATTACTAATCAAGTAGCTAATGTGGGTTATGAGCACAATTTACCTTTCTAGGTTGAGGCACAATCAATATCATTCAATACCTATATTCGTTATTGTAGAATTCAATATACACGTAGAAACAACAGCTTAATCCCAAAGGGTTGATATGCTTAAAGTTAGTTAAAGTATTTAATATTCACAAAATTTTAATGAGAATAGGTAACCCACATTAGTTACTTTACCTACGCAATCCATTATAAAATAATAAGTACCTACACATAGTAAAAAAATATGTATAGTTTTGTCAATACTTTAGTTTCAGCTTAAGGTTTTCTGATTACGTTTGATCATAACACAAACAAATACATATAAAAAAACAAATTGATAAAATCCATACCTACCGAGTATAATAACAAAACACAAGCTCCACTTTTGGTGACGCTTAAAAATACATAATATTCGTTTATAAAGATAAATCTTTAATGGAGTGTTATGTCGTAGAGAGAAGTGTGTTATTCTTCTCATATCAAACTAAAAGCAATCTCGTAAATTGTGCACAATCATATTTTAAACAGTAAGTAACTCGACCGACATTTTCCTCAACACAAGTAATGAATAGAACTCGACCACTGGAGCAAAAAAGCTTTTTTTCCTCTTATTTGTACGACGATTTATGGTTTATGTATTCGACCTCGGTGCGTTCGCTGCTGTCATGATCAAAGTTGTACGAACTAGATATTATAAAGAAGAAAAGACATTATATAAATCGGCTGAGATCATTAAGTTTAACATCTCATAACTCTCTAATATTTATTGACTTAAAATATTCACTGAAACCTAACGACCTAGAGAGAGATATATGAAATTTGCATTCAAAGCGACCGAGTGCCACATTTATAAATGCTAAAGAAAAATGTTATCTTCGTAGCTGTAAATTATGTTATATCTCGTCTGAAATTTTATTAAAATACCTAACTTAATAATAAATACATCAAACATAGTTACTAAAGTACCTAAAGCTAGGCTTGTCAATCTGTCATTCTAAACTCCACTAAAAGGAACAACTGACAAACTAAGTTATTTGGCAAGGAAAGTCAGTAGACACGGAGTTAAAAGCTTTTAACATTTGATGAGTTGTTACTCATTATTCACGTGTATATGATTTATTACAGCTTTATCTAAGTACAAGTATCATTTTTTTATAAACAAAGTATCATCATTTGGGTAAAATTTGATAGGTACCTAGATACGAATTCTCAAATGAAAACGTAATTAACTGCGCAGCACCCCTGAACATCCTGTAGCAATAAAGCTCTAATTTATTAATACCGTTTTGATTTTGAATAGTGTCATTATTGGTGCGTCGTTTTATTTCAAGACGACATCATTAATAAAATATTAGCGAAAGGAAATTATTCCATTTTCTGAAAAGGATCGTTCAGCGAAAAGGGAAGGCCACGTTCCATTGAATAATATTCGGAAATTATGCGTAATACGAGTAGCGACTGACTATCCTTTGTGTTTATTGAGATACTTTCCTTCTAGCTAGCAAAATCAATAGAGTAAGTGCACAAGCTTGTTAAATAATCACGAAATTATATGAAAACAAACCACAAAGGAACTAAGTGACAAGTAACTTACGGTAACAGGTAAGTTTAGTTCATGAGTTGCATTGCCTCGCCAGAAGAGGCACGAGTCTCGCGGCAGCAGTGGCAGATCGCAATCTATAGCCGCGAGCCGCTCTTGTAACTTGACAGGAAAATGCGGTGTTCCCCCTACACCATTAGAACTACTGTTTAACTTCTGCCTTCTTGCACTTTTCACGTCTTTTTTGCTTGCGTGCACTTTAGTTGAATGGCGCTCGGTGGTCGACGGGCTCTCGGTCGTCTCGTACGCTTTTGTTGTTTTTAATTTTAAGCTTTCCTTTGTAGTCGGAACTGAAGTCGTAAGTGTCACGGTGCTCTTCGGGGGTTGTTCATCTGGCTTAAAAGTAGTGGGCGGTGGTTCGGAACTTGATACAGCTTTAATCTTGTCTTTAAGTAATGACGACTCGCAAAGACCGGCGCCGACTAATGACAGGATTAACGTGGCCGCCATTAGCAAAAACTGTGGCTTTCTTCTCAGTGTGCTCATCTTACTGTGATTTATGGACATCATTCTTATGCGCGACAAACTTACTTTGGTAGCTTTTATTTGTACTTTGGCACTAAAATATGTTGACCTGTCAAAGAAATATAAGTACTTTATACCAAATTGGAATATAAGAATGTGAAACTGAAATAACAAACGCTAATTACCTTTATAAGCATGCATTCGGTAAATAAATACATACCTACAAGTAGGTACAAATACAAGCTCTACGGATGCCTGGACAGTGTTTATGTGTGTAGCCTAGTTTAGTATCTATACATAAGTATTAAGTACATATATTAAAATCGATCTACAAAAAGAGTTCGATATTATTATTATTGGCAATATTATAAATGTGAACACCTCTCAGTAAAAACATCCTATAAATTGGACAAGCTGGAGGGCTCTCACTTGGAGAGGTGACCCTCTTCAAAATGAGTGTAGCCTTTGGGTGTAGGCAGGCGGCATAGGTACTCGAAAGGGATAGGTAGCTTATTTCGATTGAAAATACGTCAGCCTCCCTGTTACAATTCGATGATCACTTTAAAAATTGTAAGGTGTGAGATGCAGTTACTTACCTACTAATCGATACTAATATTAAAAACTTAAAGTTTGGATGTATGTAGATATTTTGAGGAAACTTGGTATGAGAATAGAATGAATCTTGGGAATCACATTCTTTTTATCCCGTGATATCCACAAGATCTAGACTTACTTAATATTGTCCAAGCATATTATTATATTACTATCACTTACTAGTCAAATTTTCTATCACTACATCGTATAAAATAAAGTCACTTTTCGCCGTCCCTATTTCCCTTTGTATGCTTAGATCTTTAAAACTACGCAACGGATTTTGATGCGGTTTTTTTAATAGATAGAGTGATTCAAGAGGAAGGTTTATATGTATAATACATGCATAATATAGCCGTGCGAAGCCGGGGCGGGTCGCTAGTAAATAATAAATTCAAAATCCTGACTGACTTATATCAGCTGTGCTTTAATAAAGACCTAAATTCATGATACATAGAGGGTATATTCTTGTTGAGTGTACCTATATAGACTAAGAATAGGGTTTTCCACCCCTAAGAGGCTGAAATGACGGGCAAAGCTAGTCTGTAAATCTATAAATATATAAAATATATTATAGATTGATGATGATGACGATCTCTTATTAACTCGTAGATACAATCTCGCCGATATGGTTTTATCTATCAGTTTATTTGTAGATTGTTCTCGATTCCCTTTGATTTTAATAAGGCCACTTTATTATTGAAAGTTAACTTTAAATGGGTTAAGTAGAAGATTAAACGATAATGTTTTTAACCGACTTCAAAGAAGGAGGTCTTCGATTCGATTGTATACAGGGTGAATTTTTTATGTGGGCCTTCAGGGCTATATCCTAAACTATAAGAGATAGCGAAAAATGCTGAAAGGAGTTGCGTGCCCGATTTTGACAAAAACTAAAACTGCATCATTAGATTTTTGAAAAACTTCTTACCTTAGCCAGGAATCGAACCTGTTGAATTTGCAAAAAAATAATCATCCTTTATTTTTATACCAATCGATAGTCTTGCTGATAGAGATTAATTCCGGGAAACAAACATAGTATGGCAAATCAAATGTGATATATTTAATTAAATCTAAATAATCTAAGTAGGTATGTATTCTGTCTAAAACTATTTTCGCACAAAGTAATGTATCATAGGATTAGAGTGATACATCTTCCATTAATTAACAACACGGTGATGACATGTCGATGACCAATATCGTGGTGTAAGTGATGGCCGATGAGCGTATTGGGAAAATTAACGAATAGTAAAGGTACGTACATTTGTAATTTGTTAATGTACCGACTCATAGATATATTTTAATATAGGTACTTAATGTAGATAAAATTTATTATTACCTACATAGGTGATCCTAGATATAAAAAACGGTTGCACTCCGGAAGTGCCGACAGAAGTGAAAACTTAAAAAAAAAATTAAACTTATTTACTAAACAACTACAAAATATATGTACATGCATATATGCACACACTGTAGCTGCGTCTCGTAACGGTGTCGCGTGTTCATATATTTTATTTCATCTAAAAATATGCGTACCGCGCTAAAATAAATTTTCACTTCAATAAACGTTATACTTTTTAGGCACTAAGTATGATCGAACGAATACAAAAGTGTAAAAGTAAAAACAAAAATATATAAACTGTATTAAAAAGCAAGCAGTATTCAGTATTCCACACTAATAATTCAGAACCAACTAACAACATCGAATTAGTTAGGTAAGTACTTACGTAAGATTGCAGATTAAAATTTATAATTGTTCGTTATAAAATGTCCGCATAAATAATTCACAATAAAGATAAACATTCTAATCCCGAGTGACACGGACACTAAACTGAAAATGATTATTTTTAAAAAATTTCGTAGAAAATTAAACTTGCTAATAAATCTACAAAAGGTCGTGTAAAACACGTGTACTGATCAAAGTGTAAATATATGAAAGCGGAATGTAGAATAATTGAAGTTTGCAGTATTTTATGCAATGTTTTGGCAGGGCGTGAGGACGACACAGGGCGGGCGGCGCAATCGGTCGCAGCCTCCGCTACACTGAGGGTATCGGGGAGCCCCGTCCCGCGTCGCCCTCTCCACCCCGACCGCACTCACCCTCCTCGCCTCGGCTCGCCTGTATCTTTACTTTATTTTACTCCATGCCTGTTACGCCAACGATTTCCTTAAACTTACACAACTACATACGCTAAGCTTAGGTACAAGGTATAATAGGTACGTACATTGAAACACTTTTGCGGCACCTTGTTTTAGATGTTATTATACCTACCTTTATTTACATAACTAGCAATTGCTTAATATTCCAGTGAGGACCCCGAAAGGTCAGAGTGTAAACATCGTGTGTTTCGGGCGCCCTTCGTGCCCCCAGCCACCAGCTACTGCCTGCCCACCGATATAAATTTATTGCATTACATTCCGTCGGATACCTCAATATCATGGTCCAATAACATTTTTAGATTGAAAATATTTTTCTTGGATATCATTTTATTTTTATATGGCATGTGGGAGTAATAAATTGTCAGCATGTGACAGATAAGAAATTCTTACCAAAAGCTTTAGGTAACTGATAAGTACCCATGCACCAAACTAGTTTCCAAATAAGACGATTAATTCTATGTAATTAGTTTACATAAGACCAGGATCAGACGTAGTTAAGAAAACACCGAGTTAGCTTCGATAGGTTTAACCTAATTTATTTAGAGTAGATAGTCCTTATCCAGGCATTAGTAGCACTGAATTGATCTAGGCTACATATCGTTCTAGGCCCGGATGAGAGATGTTGATCTCATCTCATCTATTTATAAATTAAACGGAACGCAGTGGAATTAATTTGCTTATCCGGCATGAAACGAGGCACCGTACCCAATCTATTACTGGCTTAATCACGATTCGAGTAATGTGATCAAATGGAGCACCTATGGTACACTATTAAGCTACGTATAGCGGTAGGTAGCAATTATATTGACTCCACATAATTGCTTCAACTAAGACGTGTATTGATACCATTTGTTTACTATAATTACATACCTACACACCTAAGCAATTACTTGGAGATTAATTAATCTTTCACACATACCAACTCTATATAAAGACTTTGTGTTTTATAACTTTTACAAATGATATTCCATATTGATTGTACCTGCTTTCACGAAGCTATCGTATCTAAATGCATCATTTAAATTCGAAATATATTTTCACGGGAGTCGAGACGAGATGAACTTATGAATAATGTAAAAGAAAAAACTCGAGGCTGTATTTTTTACTCTACAGTAAGTATTTGTTTATACTCGGTCTACTCCAGACGAGAGAAGAACGATGATATACTTAAGCTTGACTTAAGCCTAGCTATGTTTTACTGTCAGCCTCCATTTGTACGAGACACCAAAAAAAGGATATTTATATAAAATCTATAGGTACTATACATCGGTCTTAGTTGTTTATGGCAGATTAGCGCCATTTTTAACCACCTTCAAAAATAAGGGAGTTTTCATGTGATTAATAATTTTAGCCACTTACATTTTTTAGGCTATATCTTCCTATTATTTAACCCTATTTTTAAACCGTATTTTTAGAGTGTATCGGTATATTCATCATTTTGTTTTAAAAAAAACATCGAATGGTTCTGAATAAAAGCGTGTAGCGACATATATTCACGATTCTACATGGACAGATAAGCGTAGTGACTCGTCAGCGGCTGGCGCGGAGCCAAACGGGCATGGATTTCGACACGCCTCCACTTAACAGCTTATTCTTACGGGTATTTCGTACCGGATTACCACAAAATTGGAGAAATATGCTGTTTTTTTTTTTTAAACCCAGTTATAAATCGAAATGCAACCTTATTTTGTAATCCGAGAATCTAGAACATAATTTTTCAAAGACTAAATTCTTTATTAAGCTTTGAAATTACCACAAAAATAACATTGTAATTAACAATAATTGACGGTTAATTCATGACTGCTACTTTTAGATAAATTCTTATAAAGCCAAATAATTTATAAAATACTTATATATATTTGATTTCTAACTTGTTCATTTTTACGAAAATCTATGAATACGTTGAATTTGGCAGGCTGTTACTTCGACATCACTGAACACTAGTCATGATAATACCTAAACATATAACGTACCTAAATCGATACACACAAAAGATGGTTTCTTGGAAGGTAAAAAAAATAATCCTCTCCCTATAAATAGACGCTAGAGAATAATTTCTTGGTTTAAAAAGTATATTAAACTAGCAGCGCTCAGCGGTTTCACCCGCGTAACTCCCGATCCCGTGGGAATATCCGGATAAAAAGTAGCCTATAGTCTTCCTCGATAAATGGACTATCCAACACAAAAATATTCTTAATTTAAAAGCAATTTCCTAAAATTAGGAATACTATTTATTATTACAAAATATTTGGTAAAACCAATACATTATTCTCTAATATGTCTTGCTTCAAGAATGCCTTTTTTTCTGTGTACGGCATTAGGGAATTCCAATCTACAGACACTAATATTAAAAATGTATTTTTGTTTGTTTATTTTGTTGGGATGTTTGTACCGCCTACGCCTTAATGATCACACAGTTAACAGATTCAGATGCATTTTTGTAGGTAAAGGGGTAGTTTAGGGGTTGGAGGCCACTTCTCTATGGTTTGGTCATGAGGGTTAAGCAACGCTTAACGCGGTGTGTTCATTTTTTGAACATTCAGGATTAAGGTTGACTTGCACAACAAAAAAATAAATTAAAAACATGATTACCTACTGTACAAGTGTCAAACTGAGTAAATATTATCAACTTTGTGTTTATTGAAATAGAATTTCATTTTAGAATACCGGTTATGCTTTTGGCTAGAATTTGGCATGTCTTGCAAGTCGTCCTGAATTTCCCTAAGGTGATGCAGATCGCCTATAAAGGGCAAGTTTTAACAAATGTATAATTTTTAACAAATATTTTAGCATCAGTGGATGAATGCGAGTTTTTTCGTATAGCAAACGTTACTATGACGTTAGCGTAAACGAGAAAATTGTATCTGTAATGGAAGTATTCATATTTAGTTTTTAGTTCCGAGCCTATTGCCAAAACACAAAATGCAATGAGCAACGCCCTCCCGCCCACTTGAAGAGGCATGCAATGAGGACAAGCAAAAGTTAGTATTAGTATTAGTGACACCATTCATAAACCACGACACGTGTTTCGCGTCTACACGACGCATCATCAGGATTGGACTCCGACCGCGCTATAAGGGCGACAAACGTTAGATACGACGTCGCTCTCCGAGATGTTGAGGCAACAACAAGAGAGCTCTTGTCACTAATACTAATACTAACTTTTGCTTGTCCTCATTGCATGCCTCTTCAAGTGGGCGGGAGGGCGGTGCTCATTGCATTTTGTGTTTTGGCACTAGGGTCGGAACTAAAAACTAAATATTAATACTTCCATTACAGATATTATGGAGTTCCGAAAAGTAACACCGGATTCAATCAACTGAGAAAATTGTATGAAAAGTTAAAGCTTCGCATTACGTCCGCTAGGGGCGCTCCACCCACTGGTAGATAACTGTTTGTTTCTATTCCGTATTCGAGCTGAGCCTGGTTACTATTGATACAGCAAAACTGGCTTCTATATTTGTTTGTGGGAGTTCTAGGTACAAATAATTTAGTACAAAAATAATACTAAGATGATGTAAATGGTGTCGTTCATTTATTTCATTACTTAAAACTAAAATAATATGATCGTAGGTACCTATGATATAAAATTATAATTATCATTGTTTCAAAGTTAATGCCATAACGAATTAACTATTATGTATTCTTCTACAAAGCTATAGGAAATGTGAATACATTTATGGTGAACTATTACTATCCTTTAAACTAATATTATAAAGAGTTATAATTATAATTATAAAGATTTGTTTTTAGTTAATTTTTGTTTGTATTGAAACTACTGCACCGATTTTGATGAAACTTGGTATGAGGATACATTCAATCCTCGGGAGTAACATAGGTTTTTTATCCCCGTTAGGACTAACGCGGATGAAATCGTAGGGCAACGCTAGGCGTACATAACAAATTGAGATTTCTACAAGTAAATTTAACAAAGTCAATTCAACTACAGAATGCGTTGTGTCAGTTTTTACGCGCATTTTTGCACTAAATATTATAGACTTCTTTTTCTAAGTCGGCTAGACAATTTTTTTTATTTGCTTCCAAGTACAGACTTTTGTCCACTCTTTCTTTATTACCAGTATACACGGTGTAACAAGGGGGGTGGATCATCGGTTGTTGGGGGGGTAGGGGACCTCAGTACCTATCGATTTAACCCCCACATATATTCTATTACGATTCTATCGGCACTCTATTGAAACACAATTGTATTAGCAGACTTAGACCCCTGCCCCCTTATTCCAAAACGAGGTTTAAGGATAGTCCGAGATGTGGATTTAAACCTTAGATTGCGACACAGATTTACTCGTGAACTATAGTCTAAACACTATCCTTTTATAATCGATAGGGATAGTGTTTAAACTATAGTTCCCTATTTAATCTATAGGGATAGTGTTTAGACTATAGTTCACGAGTAAATCAGTGTCGAAATCTAAGGTTTAAATCTAGATCTCGGACTATCCTTAAACCTCGTTTTGGAATAAGGGGGCTGGGGTTTAATTTTACTCCAGACGTATTGACCAGTTCTTTTCTTTGACTTCGACTAAGCTGAGAGGATAGTATAGGTACTAGGCAAGCCTACTAAAGTCTCACGCAAAAAGTACCCAACTAAAGAGGTCTGTAAGTACGCCCCGTATACAAGTACGGTCGGCTGCATAATTGCAGCCCCCGTTAGAGTTCTAAAATTACCTACCATTATTGGAATATTTTCAATCTAATATATTTTATTTTATTAAGAAATTCCGTAACGAAAATAAAACCTAACACCCCCCACTCCGCCTACCATGTAGCTCGGCCGAGCGTTCGCTTAACGTGTATGTACTACTAATAGTAGTTACATACACGTTACGTTAGTGTAGTGCGTATGTGTAATGCTGCATAAATAAAAAATAAATAAATAATTATAATTGCGTTGATAAAAAATGTTATGCAATAAATAGCTTTACCACGGCAGTCCCAGAGTGCCACACGTTTTTTGTTTAATAAATTAATTAAGTAGTTATAAGACTGTAATCTTCGACTAAAACAGGTGCACAGAATCCTGCTTGTGTTGAAAACATTCTTATAACAGCCGTTTTGGAGCTCTACGGTGGGTTTGCAATTATGCAGCCGACCGTACTTGCGTAGTAAATACGCGATTGCGTAGTGGCTATAGTAAAATTGACGTGCTCGAAAAAACTAACACAACATCTACCGAACTAATTGAATACTCTATTGATATAATAATCGTATATTTATAAAGACTCGGTATATTTCGCTTTGAGGAAATAATGAGATAATTTACATCTTCTTCTTCTCGTATAGTGGTGTGGCCCACCCATTGTTAGAGTTTTCAGATCGCCTTAACTTTACCTAACGATTGCTACTAGAGGTAGCAATCGGGACCAACGGCTTAACGTGCCTTCCGAAGCACGGAGGGGCTCACGAAAACACATTTTTGCCACACTACTAATTGGCCACCCATCGAAGTAATGATTTACGTGAAATACGTACATATCTAGATAACTTCGACTTCGTTCTTAGCTATAGGTACCGCCACGTTCACAACACCTACGTCGTTTTTAATGTAGTTCTGGGAAATAAAACAAAAATATTTATTAATAGGTGGTACTTGACTGTACAGTGCTATTTCATGAAAATTGTTTGAAAAAAAAAACAGACGGACAAGGAAGTGATCTTATAAGGGTTACTTTTTAACGTTTTAGGTACGGAAACCTAAAAAAAGGAGGTTCTCAATTTAATGCGTATGTTTTATTAGGATGTTCACGCAATGAACTATGGTATAGTTGTTTATTGTGTCCACGCCGTTCTTTGGCATATCAAGTCTGTTTTTTTTTACATTTATAGTTAACCGATGTTTTTTTTAATTTGTTTAACAAATACTTGCTATCCCGTTATTGTGACGGGTTGGTGATGCAGTTAGTAATATTATAAGGTAGGTTTACCTCGTCCATGGGTCGTTGTACGTGCGTGTGCGCATGCGAGACGTAAGAGTGCGTGTAGTCGTGCGCCTGCGCCGCCATCTTGTCGGGGTGACATCGCAGCCGGTGCGACCGCAGCGTCGACGCGTACGCGAACCGCTCCGGGCACCACTTGCACGACAGGGGCTTGTCTCCGGTGTGAGTGTACATGTGTACCTATGACATCAATATACACTGCTAACAGACAGACAGACATACGGACACTGGAAGCCAGCACCTACAAGGTAAGCATTGGGGCGGTATCGGGAGTGTTACGGGGACGGGAATTTTGTTATTGTCGAGTTTTTAGTTTCTATGCACCATTTCACTCAGAGATGGGCCGGTGTCTTTGTGGCATGGTGCATAGAATATCAAACACTAGCGACCCGCCCCGGCTTCGTACGGCTGTATTATGCTTGTATTATATCTAAAAACCTTCCTCTTGAATCACTCTATCTATTAAAAAAAACCGTATCAAAATCCGTCGCGTAGTTTTAAAGATCTAAGCATACATAGGGACTTAGGGACGGCGAAAAGTGACTTTATTTTATATTATGTAGTGATAGTGATTACACCGCTCTCAATATACACGGTGTAACAAGGGGGGTGGATCATCGGTAGTTGGAGAGTAGGGGACCTCAGTGCCTATCGATTTAACCCTCCTGTATGTTGTGCAATATTTAGTGGTTAAAAATTATTTGGACATTATTTTATTATAATTTTAGTCAATTTCTGTCTGAACTTCGCAATGACAGCCAAACTATCGGGTCTGCGATTTAAAAATATAACATAATTTACTGCACACTAAAAATATGTTTTACCTTCAAAGTCTGTCGTCTCTTGAAAGCCTTGTTACAATAGGAACAGACGTGCCGGCACTTATCTTCGTGCACAAGCAAATGTTTCCGCAAGGTGCGTCTACTGTTCAAGACGCGGCGGCAGATGTAACACTCGTACGCCGTGTCCTCGTGGGTGTCCATGTGTGTCTTCAGATTCGAATAGGTTTTAAAACTGGAAACCAAATCATTATTTATTGTTCCTAATGTTAACTAGCGACCTGCTCCAGCTTCGCACGAGTAGCAGAGGAAAATCTGTTAAGGTAGTAGTTTTTGAGCAGATACTTTCTCTTGATTTAATCAGTCCACTGTTAAAAACCTTATAAAAATCAGAAGTTTTTTTGTGTGTTTAACAAGAAACATATACCACCTTTTAAGCTCTAATCTTCAGACAGACAGACAGAACGCGGCGGGGCGGGAGACTTTGTTTTATAATAAGTATAAATAGATATATATATATATATATGAGGCACTAGCTGGATCCCGCGGTTTAACCCGCGTAATTCCCGATCCTATCGGAATATCGGGACATAAAGTAGATTAGGCTCTAGTTTTTTACATTCCAATATTACGAAGTCTCATTTAGCTAATTAGATTTCAATAACTCAGCAACGATACCCAGTGTAACACTGGGACTGTATTAATTTTCGGCTAATTTTGTTAAAATTTTCAGTACTAGCTTAGCAAATTCTACAACTAGATAGGCGTATAGTTATAAAAAATGTAAAAGGTTAAAATTACGTTTTAGGGCATTTCTTGCAAAGGAATGGTTTGTCATCGCTGTGTATGGCACGATGTTGTCGCAGCTCGCCGCTCGTTCCACACGCGTACCCGCACAGATCACAGACGAACCCTTTGATCTTTTCATGTACCACTTTCTTGTGAGAAGCTGCTGATGAACGAGTTGTAAACCTATCAAAGAGGTAAGGTAATCCATTAATAACATTTTCATCATACTTAGTCAGTAATAATTCAATCAACTTAGTCGAAAATGGTTGTGCCATACCTACGAATGTTTTAACAAATAACTCGAAAACAACAAATTAAAAATAATAAGAATATTGAATGACATCGTACAGCGCCATCTAGCAACAAGAAGCAAATAGGGTTTGTGTTATGGGAGCCCGATAGCGGATGGAAGAAATTCTGGTGACACACTAAGGAACTGCTATCTCTGGCACAATCGTTTGCTGCAAACTGTAACATTAAGTGAGCCACGCCACTAAACAAGAAAAACATTTATTTTCAATCATTCATGGGCCAGAGTATAAGAGAAATAATTATTGTTTTAACAATCAATCGATGTTACAAAAGATACAATGTTATTATGAAAACTTACTTTAAATCACATTTTTCACATTCATATTTCTTCCTTTCCTCTAACGGTATATGCGACCGCTCGTGTGACTTGAGACAATCTTTATTATTGAATATTTTATTACAAGACAAACACTGGAACCGTCTTTCTGCCTTTGGTATATGCCTCATTTTATGCTTTTCTAATGCTGCTTGTGTTTTTAAAATTTTCCCGCACTTACTACAGCTGTAAAACGTACATATATTATGTTTATACATACAGATATGAAATAGGGTATTATAAGATGATATTTTGGAACCATAGCGAGTATTCTTTTTAGCTATCAATAGAAGGCATTCACTAACTTTTTTTTTTTGCCACAAATTTGTTAATAAAGAAACAAAAAATAGGTATATGAAGATATTAAGAATATTACAAACATTCAAAGATAGGCGCGAAAAACGTAACCCTTTCGCTTGCAGTCGGGTAATAAGCCAGGTTACTAATAAGTAAATTATTCGTTGAAAGCGACATCGCTTGCTAAGGATACGGCTATGCCGAAGATGCATTGCAAATCGACATCGCACAAAGCAGTGTGGCGCGAACGAAACGTGGCGCGGTCACCTTGATTTGACCAATAACAAGCCAGAGTACATAGATAAACTTCATCGCTATGCATTTTTTCGACAAGTGCGTGCGTCTCTATTTCCATACATTTGTTTTAAATGGAAATGACATTGAGGTGTCACCAGGCTTAGTAGCTCGGTGACAATGTATCTTCAGCATGGCCGCACCCTAACTGATAATAAAATTGCAGTATCACTTACGAAAAGCCATCAGGGTTCAAATGGTCATTAACATGTTTGTACATGACAGATTTCGATTTAATAATAATACCACAACGGCACATCACAACCGGGACTACATCAATGTGATACTTTTCACAGTGAGCCTTTAAACTATACCAGCTGGAACACTCCAACGTGCACTGACTGCATGTGAACCTGGAAATCAAGGGTTATATGTTAAGAGAAACTCAGGTATAAGCAGGTAAGCCTACTAAGGATTGCTTAAATGTTAGTCTCGTATAAAGTACTGAACCCATTACATCGAAGAGATCGCTTTTAGCGATAAGGACGCCCATTGTAAGGTATTAAATATGAATGTTCTTTTAGCATCACTATCATCACTACATAGTATAAAATAAAGTCACTTTTCGCCGTCCCTATGTCTCTATTTCCCTATGTCCCTGTGTATGCTTAGATCTTTAAAACTACGCAACGGATTTTGATACGGTTTTTTTAATAGATAGAGTGATTAAAGAGGAAGGTTTTTAGATATAATACATGCATAATACAGCCGTGCGAACCCGGGGCGGGTTTTTAGTATACCTATATGCTAAAAGAACATTCATAACCTAGTTACTTAAGTTAGAATTTATTTTGTTTTTGTTAAAGGTATGTAATCATTTTGCGTTTTGTTTTTATGGTGCAATAAATTGTCTATCTATCTATCTACATTGATAGAAATACCAGACCCAGACCCTGAAGTAACCTGAAGTTTGTTGCGTGACAACTGTAGCGAGGTTGGCAAACGTCCGCCTTGGATGCAGAAGGTAGTGGGTTCGACTCCCGCCTTCGAATAAGTGATTATATTTATAGGTATATATGTTTCTGCAAACAAATGTTCTTGAGGTTTCTGTACATATAATAAATACTTACCTACCTACATTTCATTTACAAAAAAAACTGTCCATTGCTTGTCAAGCTAGATGACTCTGTGTGTCCTAAAATATTTATTATTTATGTATTGTTATTCCAATATTCAAATGTAATTGGGACTTATGGTCGAAGCAGATACGTCGTATCACGCGGCGCGCGGGTTTAAACTGCAGCTGTTTTCAACAAATAACAGACTAAGCAGTGTTTATGAGGGAGTTGAATACTTACGAAATGTAATCTTTGATATTAAGATCATCTGGTTTATTGTCTTCATTCCTAAGTTTCTTACTCTCTTCCTTATGTTCCGTGACGTGTTTGTAAAGAACTGTTTTAGATTTAATTTCAAATCCACATAGACATATGACCACCGGTTCACTTTGATGACAAGTGACATAGTGTGAACTCAGACTTGTCCAACTTTTACAATTTTCATCACATAGGACACATTCGAACCTGAAAAGATTTATAGGTATTTAATTTGTACTTATATTAACAAAGCAGTGTTAGCTGGGAACGAAATATGTTTGTTTCGAATTTGTTGGTTGTGCACTAATAAGTTTTTTGTATAGAAAAATTATCTGCATATTAAACACATGGTTTTACAGCAAAAGAAAACATCATAAGGAAACCGACAAGCTCTACAACTAACTAGAAGTCACCATGGTTCTACAGTATGGGATCACCAATGTAAAGTAGGCACCTATGGCGTCTTAATGCTAACTTCTCTGAAAGGAGGCCCTTGCCTTTAGTGTATGAGTGCATATTAATGAGTTACTTTGACTATATTTAGAAGTAAAGTATGCAGATAAGTTGGTATAACTGGTCCAACTATGGTATTAGTCTCAGATAAGTTGGACCAGAACTATGGTATTAGTATAGATATTTAAAAAATGGTATAATAAGTTAAAATAGAACTTACTTTACAATATCTTTTACTTTGAAGTTACCTAAAGTGAGAATTTGATTTAATGCATCCAAGTCTTTCAAACTTTTAGTTTTTTCTGTAATGTGTTTTTTCTTTATTTCCCTCAGAGCAGCAATAGAAATATCATCAGATAGGTCTCCATCATCATCATTTGCAAAACCATTGTCCTCAAATAGTAAATTAAACCCGATTCCTTTGTCATCATTCAGAACACCTGAAAATAAGGATAAAAAGTCTCTATGGTTTTTAAAAATAAACAATGTACGACATTTCACAAGGCGCCATTTAGCTCCACTCTAAGGGTGAGCGCACACCTAGCCGCACCGCACGCGCCGCAGTCGCTGCAGCGAAGGAAATCCCCAAGGCCGATGCTGATGACGTCACCAGCCGGAGCCGCGCGCATACAAACGGTGACTGCGGTGCATGCGGTGCGGGTAGGTGTGCGCTCACCATAAGCAACTAGGCTTGTTATGGCAGCCAAACAATGGATAGAAAACTTATTTATATTTCTTTTGTAAATAGTTACTTAATATACCTACAGACTACAGATGCCCAGATCAGAAACAAATATCTGTTCATAAATACAACAAGTGTTTGAGGCGGGAATCGAACCAGCAACCTTCTCCATCACAGGCGAGTGTTCACCCACCATCCCACAAGGTCATTAAATTTAATGGCGAAGGATTTGCTATATTTAATTATATCATTAATTTTATTTAATTATAGTCTTAATTCATTATATCATCTACTGTTCTCTGGACTGTGTGTACCTACCTAATTAATTAATTAATTACTAATTGATACATTAATCTTTAAAATATTCTATATTATATACACCTACATACCTAACAAAAGGCGTTGAGAAATTGGGATATATGTCTGAGCCAAGTTGTAGGTTTTAACTTTAACTTTATATTAGTTACTTTGTTTTTTCTTTTATTTAATTATTATTATTTAATAACCTATTGCGTAAACTTTCTGTAAAGCAAGTATGTACAGAATTTATAATCTGTCCCTCATCTTTATTACTAAAAAAATATGTCAATTTGTGGATAGCTGTTATTGGCTTATAGTTATGTAAAATAGCCATAGTATAATTTGTGTTTTATAAGCTGTTGTTATCCCAAATAAAATAAAATAAAATAAAATTTCTTAATAAAATACATAACTAAAGTAAAACTATATAGTAGAATAGTTTAAGGTGTTTGAAACTGATTCATTCTTAATGACAATGTAACTTTAATATTAAAGGGAATTTAATATTTATTTTACAAAATCTTTAGTGACTTTGATAGAATTAGTTGTTTTTTGTAATGATACAGCTAATTCTATCTTTTTCTCTTCTTCATCTTCATCTTACAAGCTAATTATACTTAATGTAGTTCATATAATTATTAAATCTATATGCACATTTAAAGTGATGGGTAGTACTTACTGACAATATCCTCAGCAGTCATTTCCACTTTGACCTGGAAAAAGTATATAAAATATTATTTATGCCATAACTAAATGAACTTATGCGACGAAAACTAATTATGTTGGCAGCAAAAATAGATAAGTAGATATATTAAAATAATAATTAAACAGTGGGTGAACTACCATGTTTGGAAATGTTAAAATCAAACTTTAACTTATCCTAAACTAGCGACCCGCTCCGGCTTTGCACGGCTATATTATGCATGTATTATACATATAAACCTTCCTCTTGAATCACTCTATCTATTAAAAAAACCGCATCAAAATCCGTTGCGTAGTTTTAAAGATCTAAGCATACAAAGGGACATAGGGACGGCGAAAAGTGACTTTATTTTATACTATGTAGTGTTTCTAGTTTAACACCCGTATTCATAAACAGTACCTACTTAAGTTGCTCTTGGATAAGTGCTCTTGAATACACAGCGCTAAATGCGGCCTTTTGATTGGTCAATTTGGTGCTGTTCTCTTCACTATTTATATTATTTATTTGCAGCTCTATATGTTCACGCGCACTATGTAATCTCATAGGGTCAATTGTGAATATGGATCTAAGTTTAATAACATTATGTTTAAGTATTATTCAGGGTTTCCGTTAATGAAAAAACACATGACATAAGCATGGCTAATATTCATAATTTTATTAATCCTTACCTCCGGCTTAACCTCTGAATTCCTGTCATCATCAACTGATGTTTCATTTTCATCTTTTACAATTACTTCTTCAGAACACTCTGAAACTAGCTTCTCTAAGGTTTCCTGGGCTTTGTGGCAATTCAATACAAACAATTGAAAAGTTACCACCTTTTCTTCACAGGTTAAACATAGCTTTTTAGGTAAATGATCATGTTTAAACACCTGAAACGTTAAAATAAATATAAATTTATTCCAGTAAAATGAAACAAGACTGTCCAACTTGAAAGACTAATAAAATGAACAGCACTTATGTTAGGTAAAGATGTAGGCTTACCGTGATTTGTGTAAAATCTTGCACCAGTTTCAAAACGTTTTTGTTACTTTTATGAAGTAAATTTTTAGAAAATTCATCTTGTTTGGTACACAGCCTGCACAAGTCCATAAAGTTAGCCATAATACTGAGTTTATTGGTACTAAATTCACAAAGTTGTGACTAAATTAAACACATAAGTTATTCTTCTACATGTTTAGAATTTTGCTAATTAGAGAGTATACATTTTTATTTAGATCTTCCAGAAGAACAAATTAAATATTTTTCACAAAATCAACACAACATATCAATGGTTGACAGACATGCATGACAGCATAGACATATGACAGTTGGATTTTTTTTTTCTTCAATTATGGCTTCGCACGGTTTGTGCATATAGCCAGTATCAAGTAATATTTTGCATCAAGTTATGGCCCGATTTACAGAAATCGGGCTCAAAGTGTTTCAAGATGGTCAAGTCGTCAAGTCACAGTTTGTCAAGTCAGGGGTCATAGTAAAGCGGTGGCTACTTTACTATAACCTTGTAGGAGATTTTGGAGGCAACGAGAAAAGTCCATGTTTGACACTGATTTTTACTTTCACTACACTTGTGCACTTTCACAGAACTAAATTAGATAACTTTCCACCGGAATTATACAATTTAACTCGGTTTACAACTAAGTTTCGTGTAAATAAAACTGCAGCACGACATGTTGTTGGCTCGTTCCCGCCAAAACTCGACAGTTGGATTGGATGAATGATTGACTGATAGTGTTGCTAGCTTGGGTGAAAGAGCTACACTGTGGCTGTTCTAGTCACGCACGGTTCTAGTAGTATAAAATCTTTGTTGTGGCTACACTCGACACTACTATCCATCCATCCATCTTTAGATCTTGTTAGTAGTCTGTGTATCCATCTAATATCAGGCTTCGTGCCATAAAGTTTTTAGGTAGGTACTAAAATCCATAAAATCTTGCTCCTTTTGAAAAAGCTAAAGCTATTTGTTTGAATTGACATACCTATTTGTGTAACGACCACTCAACGAGTACAACCACCACTCTACTCCAATCACTGGCCTTACATCTGAGTTGAACTTTTTCGTTGTTGTCCCGTCCGAGGGGCCTATTTAATTTATTGCATTACAATCAGTTAAATAATAGATAGATATATCAAACAAACTCAAACCAATCATGTCAGTCAAACAAAAACCAAAGACAAGCAAGCATCTTTGGGAGGTCTGAATCTATCTCTATGGTCAACACAACACAACACACACAACGCTTTTCTTTCATTCATGTTTCTTTCATTCAAAGTTTAATATTTGGAATTTCGAGATTGATATCGAGCTTTTATTGATTTGAAATGATGTTCTGCAGTGTTTAAATGTTTAGTGCATTGTATTCCGATAAACACGTAATCGATTGGAAAAAAAGTGGTCTATAATACGAATTGATTGTTTTGTGACCAATGTGGTGTTTGTAATTCGGAGGACTTTTATTTTACTGACACCTTAACAATGTAACATGGCAATGTTTCAACGTTCGTCTAATAGTTTGGCAACGTTCGTCTAATAGATATTTGTAATGAAGCTCCGATAACAGCAGAAAAAGACATTCTGGGAGATGGATGTCCAAACGGAATCAACGATGGCGGCATCGGCTCTGTCGCATGAAAAGGTCAGATTCAATCAAGCGGAGGACAGTGGATATCATACCTTCACTCCAGGATCATTCGAAAGTTCAGAATTATCCTGCGATATTGTAGATCATTGTGGAAAACTAGTCACAACTATAACAGGGCAAATACAAATAGTAACGCCTGATTTAATTCACCTACATCGAAGATACCAAGGGTCTATCTCGAGCACAACACCGAATAGTCCTCTCCACCACACACCACCAATAAGAAGAGCATTGAAGAGACCATACTGTAGTACTGAGAATGCTGATTCTCACATCAATTCTGTGCCAACACCAACTAGTTACATAGCTGGCAAGATACAGAGTCTACATGTCAATGACAAAATAGAATTCAATAAGATAACACCAGAAGATAATAACAATCAACTACCTGATTGTATTCAAATATCTGAATACCCAACCACTCCTGTGAAGAGAAATTGTAAAGTGCCATGTAAGAGATCTGCAAAGAAACTCGATTTTGCTACACATTCATTATTGTGTGAAACCAATGGACTCCAATTTAATAGCAAGTCCAACAAAAAGCTATACAAAAAAGTAAGAGTACAAAGTAAAGCTAGAACTAATTTGTTCAAATCGGACCCAAAGATTGACATTATTACGAGATTATACCAGGAATGCGGGACAGGGCCACCTATTATGAAAATATTGAACTTCATCTCATGCGAAGATATTTTAAACTTCAATTTAGTCAGTCGAAATTGGAATGATATATGGGACAATGTCAGTGAAGAAAATATTTTAAAGCAACGTTATAGAGACTACTTGAGGATCTCTAAAGAAAATATAGAAAATAAAGATAAAGGTGTCACACCTAAGAAGACAATAAATGAATCGACTATTCTAAAGGACATACAGAATGACCTTAAAGATAGAGTAGCAAATACACAGAGATTTAGCCCTCCAAGTACTCCAAGATCAAACAGATTTAAGAAATTCACAAAGGTAAGTTTTATTAATCCTATATTCAGCAGCAGCCCACTGTAAGGCATATGCCTTTTCAATGTCTCTCCACAACTTCCTGTCACCAGTCTTCCTGGACCACCCTGCTCCAGCGTGAGCAATTACGTCATCAGACTATCTAGCTGGTGGATTGCCCACACTTCTCTTCCTGATTCTTGGTCTTCATTCCAGAACTGCTGTGCTCTGCCTTACTAATGTTATTAATATCATAAATAAAAATTGTGTGTGTTTGCAACCTCTATGCTAAAAAAATCACTGAACTGATACTTGGTAGATGACTAGAATCCTAGAATAACACGAGGCGATATTGCCACAGGATCAGGATCAAATAGAACTGTGGGTCCCAACTAGTTTAATATAATCTATACATATAAAATGCTTTGTCCTGAATGACTGACTGACGGAACAACACACAGCCTAAACTGCTGACCGTAGAGACCTGAAACTTGGAGGGTGTGTTCTTTGTATGACGTAGGCATCCGATAAGAAAGGATTTTCCGAAATTCTACTCCTAAGGGGGTGAAAAAGGGGGACAAAGTATGTATGGGACAATGTGATTTCTTTCTCTCCAATCTACTTCAAATTTTCGACTTCTACACGAACGAAGTCGCGGGCAAAAGCTAGTATATCTAAAGAATAACCAAATGTAATAACAGTAGAATCAACTGTATGAAGAAGTATTCTGTGTGCTGCTTGATTTTTAATTGAAGAATTTACTGTTATGTACTTGAGTATGGGCTGTTTTCTACAACTAGACCTCTGTAGTTGGGTCCATTTTGAGGATGGAGTGAGTAGGCTTGCCCAAAACCTAATAATACTCTCTCAGCTTCCAAAGAAAAGATTTCCTCAATATTTCAGAAACCAACTAAGCCACAGATTTCATCACATGGTTTTCCTTCACCGAAAGAGCAATGTCAATTAGCACACATAAATCCATTGGAGCACAGCCAGTGGTGATTGGAACTTACAACCTTCGAAATGAAAGTCGAAAGCCACTAGGCCCACACCACTCTCTCAATTGACCGCATTTTTTTAAGACAAAACTTCCATAATTATTCACTTATAGCTAATTATTCGATTTTCTTTTTTCATTTCAGTCTGCATCACTTGATTCTCGTTTACAAATGTCCTGCGTGCGATGCTCCCAGCCGGGTAAAGTTACAGAGGAAATATCCGGAGAAGTATGGGTAGGATGCATCAGCTCCGTATGTGGATACCAGTTCTGTAAGTTCTGTACCTGTGACAGACATCCCGGTAAGTTTTGCTTTCAATATGATCTGAACGGTCCTAGCCCATCAAAAAGAAAGAAGACCCACTATGGTGTTTGCTCAAGGAAAAGTAGGAGAAACTTACATCGGCTATTATAAGTCAGTAAACATAAGTTTCAAAACCCAGTGCTAGTTTTAAGAAATTGATTTACATTCCATTCTTAAAAGTATTGCTCTCGGAAATGATGTTACGATTGAGATTAAAAGTTAGGGTTTTTATTGAAGTTTAAACACAAAAAAAAGTGATAAAACCTACCTCAAGATTATTTGTGGTTACACAAAATAAGTAGGTTGAACTAGTTCATTAGATTAGAGTCTTTTTCGTAAGTGATCCTTAGAAATGTGCCTTTAACAGCTGTTGCAATGCAGTTGTCAAAGACTTCAGATCAATCTTGAAGTATACCTAACCTACCTACATTTTAGACCAAAGGGTACAAATCATTATCACAAGTTAATTTGAATTATATTGTATTAAAATTTTTGCCATAGTCTTCAGAAAGTGTTATAGACTGATTATGCCATATCCATGACAAAATGTCACATTTTTAGTATTTTAATGTTTTTAATATAAGTTTTTTCTAATGTAAATACGTAATATTGATTAATTCATTAATTTGTACATACAATTCTTGTGTGATGATCATTACTGTTGATCTGTTTTGTAACTGGATTTTCAAGTAATCTACACTCGTCTTATTTTTATGCCTATAATAAGACAGACACTTCTAAGGACATACGACCTTTTTTGTTTTGCTATAGAATGAATACATTCGCCTCAAATGGGAATTTTAATAGTATTATGGCAAACAATTGGCAGTAATGGTTATCACCCACAGTATTTTATTTATTAAAACATCTTAATATGATGACTACAAATTAATTTTAATTTCATTTTGAATTGTACAATTTTGAGTTTTATATTCTTGCCGCTGCATAGATCTATCGTCGTAATGCTCTCTTTCAATTTTAAAGCATCTCAATTTATAAAATACTCTTAGACTACTGTTTTACTGCGTCTGTAATTTGGCGGCATATTATTATTATTTGTGTTGATAAACTAGTGTTAGTATTTTTTATATTTAGTACCTATGTACATATATTTATGTGTATGTATTGAACAACGAAATTCTCACTCCTTTTGACTGTTACTGCAGTGCTTGAATGAACAAACGGCAATCAGGCATTAACCATATTTTTCAAATAATTACACTGTCACTGCAGTTACTTCAGAAGATATACAGTTAATTTGAATGGGTCAGTAAGGGCAGGGAAACTGCAGTAGCTACGAGAAACAGTCATTAGAAGAACTTTTTTCTTGAAATTTGCTACAGTAAGGCACAGTACTATAAGGCACATTTCTCTGTACTGTAATTGTACTAATGTAGATGTTAAATATTCCAAAAATAAGGGAAGGTCGCCTGAGAACGTTTTCTCGTAGCTACTGCGGTTCTAGAACTTTCCTTTACTGACTCACCCAAATTACCTAACTGTTTTTTTTTTCATCTGGAATAGGTGCGTAGTGCGAATTACACGCAGCAATGCATACTGACTTTAAAAATAATTAAACCTACACCACAATCAGATGTTTTCATGCGTATTCGAAAGACGCGTTAAAATTACACACAGAAATATCGTAAATTTTACTTATTGTACGTTCTTGTTATAATTCAGGTTACAAACCAATAAGACTGATAGAAACTACATCACTAATTAATACATGCACTTACTCGAATACTATAACTGCCTAGAATTGAAAAATAATCCGTATTTTATAAAAAATTACTCTGTGATATTTCGAATTTTTGGCTCTGAAAAATAACGATCAAAATTAGAACCTGCTACTTTTTTGGAAATTCGATAATAGTTACAACGTATTTTATGAGGAAGTTTTACGAATAGGATTATACATACATACCTGGTGAATACTCCTAGTCCTTTTGATAAGTAGGAACAAGTAACAATCACCATGTAGGGACTGTTTAAAACAATATCTCCCGAGTGATTTAATTTTAATGTTTTATTTTTGCTCATAGGTTATACCTGTGCATTTAATATTGTAAGGCATTATGCCGAAGCTTTATATTAATTTATTAGATGTAAGATTTTATTTGATGATTTTATTTAATACTTATCTAAATCATAATTTCATTTGTGGCGTTATTTCTTTTAGAAAAGACTTGTTCGGAATAATCTGACATTGTGTTTCCAGTGTTTATTTTAATGTCTTTATTGAATTAAATATAATTTTTCTATTGTAAATAATTCGTGAATATTCTGAAAAAGGCCGAAGTGCTCTTTTTTTAGCATTAAAAAGTTTCCAAATATGCTTTATTTTATTTCTTGAATAGTTTTATTGATTGAATTATTTCTGAGGCATATAATTGAAAGAAAACTCAACATAGGTACCGTAGAAAAAGTAGATTTATTATTTTATCGAAATATTTACAAAAAAAAGTATGTAAGTTAGTTCATATTTAACACAGTTTTCTTAGAATATTTATCTACATAAAATGGTCCACCGAATTATCTTATATTACCTATACATTATTTTACATCACTAGATTGTCCGCCGAAACGAATGTAATTCGAGATTCCTTATGCTTAATTTGTAAAGGCACTAATTAGTACAAAAATACATATTTAATACATACAAGATTCAGGGATAATGTGACTATAGGGTGAAACTAAAGCTACTTTTAAATGTAGCTAATGTTTTTTAATAAATTGAATTGTAGAAAAATTCTTCCTTCTTCATAAGTCGAAATTGATATCCTATCATACTCGCTCCAGTTAGACGCGGATATCTTTTTGTATCATTTTCTAGCGCTTACAGTGCTAATTAGCGTGAGCGTACTAAAAATGCTTACGGCGCATGCGAGCGCCTATGTTTTTAAAAATGCTTAGGGGGCGCATGCGCATCCATTATGTCAATTTCGGACCGTTACAGCGACTGACTAGAGTAAGTAAGATAGGGCTATTGATTTCGACTCTTAGTCACTATATCCCCGGGCTACATGAATTAAGTATTTTTAATAAATATGAGAGAGTCTTTTGATCTGTGTATTTGTCATGTAGGTATGACATGACTATAGTCGGTGGTTTTCACATCTAACTTATCGATGACATACTCAACCGAGCCCCATCACGTACTTTGGTATTTGATAAGCCACTTGAGGTATTTGCTTCAACATTGATAACCTGAAATATTTAGTAGGATAATTTACCTTTTTTTAAAGTATAGTACCTAAATAGTAGACAAGATCTTGCATTGGCGACGCGGGTTTTATAATGTATAGTAAACACATTTCGAAATTGTGAGTGAAGGCGAGTAGCGTCAGAATTGGTCAGGCAGGACATTGATTTATGCACGCCATCCGAAACTCAAATAAATCGGTGACGTCGACTTGATGCACCTGGGGTGATTCATTCAACTAGGTGTTTAGACTTGATTCATCCAAAAATTTCCGGCTGAATTAGGTATAACTAGCGACCCGCCCCGGCTTCGCACGGCTATATTATGCATTTAATATACATATAAACCTTCCTCTTGAATCACTCTATCTATTAAAAAAACCGCATCAAAATCAGTTGCGTAGTTTTAAAGATTTAAGCATACAAAGGGATATAGGGACAGAGAAAGCGACTTTGTTTTATACTATGTAGTGATAACGTAGTAGGCTTTTTTTTCTCGGGTGATTCCTTGGTGTATTAAGTACACAACATGGTGGATATTATTCACCTATGAGTTTTACTTACAAATTATCGCCGCGTGTCCGCGTTGCTCTTTGAAATGCAAAACCTGTACCAGATCATAGGAGTCATAGAAGAAGATACAAAATTATTACCTTGTATAGAAAATCCGATAGACCTGTAAGTTATTCCCATCACCATTTAAACTTGCGTTACACTTGGTCTGTACAAATAGAAACGAATTAGTGTATAATTTATAAGAGCACGTAGTATGATTTCTTGCGAGCATGTTTACTATATCGCGTCTGCGTTTTGGAAATTATGTATGGATTATTTAGTAGCGAATCAAGTCACATCACAAACTTGCCGTGACGTAGGTACTTAGCCACTTAGTAAAGTGCTCGAAAAAACTCACATAACGCTTATAGGAGCTAGTTTATATCCACATTAAAAAGGCCCTTGAAACCTTGACTTTTATCTTTTCTGCGCTTAAACCATTCTGAAATTATTTTCATGCAAAGCATCGTGCTTAGAAATATCATTAAATGCAAAATCGTAAATTAATCAATCAATCGTAAATCGTCAAGCATCATTACTGCGCCATGCAGCACTTGAAGTACCTACTTACCACAAAATTTTGACAAAGACAAGCGAATATAAGTTGGTTTTATTGCGTAGAAATAGGTGTAGTAGATGTAGTGTTAGAATCAGCTTCTGTCCTACAAATTAATTTTATGTTTATTGCAAGGAAATAGGTTATTTCTCGCATGCACGAAACTAGTTAGTAGTTAGAGAAATAGGGGGTAGTTTGCACCGGCCGGCACTGAGATTGTTAAGCCTCATCGCAATCAATGGTGCAGATTGGTGCACCTGCTCCAATGCCCATTGTGCCGTACCTGCACGTTATAGGACCTGATTGAGGCCTACGCTGCTTCCATTGCAGTGGCCAACCATTGGGCAGTTAGGCACGGGAAATAAAGAAACGTCGAAAGTATACTGATACAAAAAGAAGTTAGTAGTTAGGTAAGTACCTACCTATATTTACAATCTTAGTTTATATTTACAGTATATACAGTCTGTCTCTTGTGTTGTGAACTTACGAAGCTGAAAGTCCGTTGTAGAACCACGCTCGCCAACTTTGCGGTGCAGGCGATGCGCCGTCTATACGCGCCTCTATTTGTCCGCAGAGAGCGCGGCGGTCATGCGATCTTCCTGATCGTGCGTCGCAGATCAGACGCTTGCGACATTCTCCATCGCAAGTTCCGCGGCGAGGACTATTCTTCCAATAGTTCCTGTAAGAATAATCATCGACATTATGGCCGAACTTGTGTTTACTATCTAAACTCTACTCGTGCGTAAAGAAAAATAGGTACTTACTTGTAGTATAAGTTGAAAAGGTCTTCTTTGGCTGTCATGTCGTCGATGAATTTGTCCCAGTCTTGAGGTCGTAAAGCTGGCATTAAATACGCCGATCGAGCCGAGTAGAGCTTGTACCATATCGGATAACCGAAAAGATTGGCCTCCTTCAAGTTCATGATCCAAGTTTCGTGATCGACCACTTGCTGAAAGGCGAAAATGTCATTAAGGTAGTCATCTCAGTAAGCTAATATGTGGCGAATATGCTTAAATCTATTGCTATATTTACCCGAGTTGAGGCTTCATGGTCACCGTCTACGTAATATATTCGATATCCTGGGTTTAAATCGTAATATGGCGACACTGATGGCCCAACGTAAGCTATACTCGTTGCTCTACCTGTGAATGAATTTTGTAGTGTAACAATATTCAATTATTTTTATATTCTCATGAAACGTAGAATCTATCCAAATATCCAAATGTTCATAATAATGACTTACCAAGATCATTTGGATCATAAAAGACTTCGAACTCATCGAAATGTGTGTGACCAAAAAATTGTGCAGTTATCGTAGATTCGTATCGATTGATAATAGCGTAGTAATTGCGACTCCATACTTTTAAGCAGTCAGAATGGCCTGGTGGTATGTGTCCAATTAAATGTACTTTTTCTCCGCTAAACTCTGCTGATTGCAGTTCGTAAATCAACCACTGAAGCTCGGTGGCAGGATCCGTGCTGTTCATCAGCAACCACCTGCAAACGGAACACCGAGCGTGTAATTCTTAGAAAAACCGTGGAAAATCCAGCCATTGCAATGTGTAATCAACCATGAACAGTTTTTCTGTACCACTAAAGTACCTACCTAGCTGGTGACGACTAGTAAACTATTGAAGCTCTTGGTACTCCCATTAAAGTGATCCCAAGACTGATCTGCTATCGTCATACTAAGAAGCTACAATTCCGGTGCGTGAGAGGTAAGATTAAAGCCATAAGTAATGTTACAGAAAAAAATCAACTTACGTACCAGTTCTTATTATTACAGTAGTTCATGTTGAGAGAAATGATCCTGAAGCCTGGCCTGACGAGCACCGAATAGAATGCGCCTCTTCGCACAGTGTGGGAGACTCCAGCGGGCAGCCATCTTCTCCATTGCGCGTCAAGTTCATCGTATAGCCACGCGATGTTCAGGTCCGGAGACGAAATGTATGGAGGCGGGAAACTGAAATGTGAGTTTTATTTTTAATTCACACAATTCTCATTGACCATTTTATTTTTATCTATTGAAACAGGTATTCTCATAGCATTGATTAGGATTGATTGATATTCTTCTGGTTAGGCAGTTAAACGTATATAGATAGAGGGTCAATTTCAATGTTACGAATTTAAGTGGTTGATCATAAAGTTGATTGGTCTTTTCCGTGCTTTCATAATAAATAAAAACGTCGTAATGTCACGTGGAACGGATGCGGTCAATTAACTAGACATTGAACCAGATATCATCAAATAGTTGTAATAGAACAACAATAGCATAATCTATATCTATACTTCTATACTAATATTATAAAGAAGTAAAGTTTGTGTGTTTGTATATTTGTTAAATTGTAAGGGGTAATCTCGGGATCTACTGAACCGATTTTTTGAATTCTTTCACCAATAGAAAGCCACATTATTGCTGAGTGTCATAGGTTATATAAAAAAAAATAAAAAGGCTTTTACGTGGTAGTCCGTTTTGCAAAGTGAATCGGAGAAAAAACGGTCGAATGAAAGCGTTTCTTACGAACGCTGCCTTAACTATGAAAGATATATTTTTGAGTTCTAGAGAAAATATGTGGAGCTTGAAAATGCCTACAAAAAAGTCAACGACAGCATATGTCTAACTTTTATATTTAAGTTACAAAAAGTATTTTTTTTAAATATTAGTATAGATAATTTAATTTATTAACATTAAGCCCAACGAAGTGGGCAGGGGTTAGCTAGTACTAGATAAGACTATAGATAGTCTACAGACGATGACATTCATGAACAGATTAATATAAGTGTTATTATTTACAATATCTCATTAACCAATCCATAAAGTCATCTTATGATTACCTGTTAACCGGTGATGCTTCGTGGTTGCCAAGGGCAGGAAAGATAGGAACTCCCGGAAACATATCAGACATTTGAGCAACAGTTTCTTGAAGCACTTTCAAATTTTCTTCCTTCGTTTGATTCCAAACATCGTGCGGTGGCAGATCACCAGTCCAAAGTATGTAGTCAATATCCTGAAAGTAATGACGATAGTTTTAACTGTAACGATAGTTTAAGGGTTTGTGTAATAGCATAAGTAGTGGAATGTTAGATTCATTTACGTAATCTAGTCAAGTCGCGACACAGGAAATGAAGCTCGATGGTTACGTAGGTATAAAGGTATTTCTTTGTATATTTATCTAGGTTGTTATTGTAGATTTTAAATACAATAAAATTTCTCCATTCTCCTATTATTTATAGCAATATTCTTCGGCTCATAATAGTAGGTACCTACGAATAAAGTTTTTGTTTGAAATTGCTTACGGTGTGCGTCTCAGCGATGTGTTTTAACATGTGATCAATAGTGCGCTTTGGTGTGTCACATTTTCTGTAATCACCCCATCTTCCTGCACCGCCACCCGGAGTTAATGCTGGTCCACTGGATGCTCTACAGCAGAGAGGCTCATTGCATTCCGCATTTGTACCTGCACAATTGTATATGATAAATTTATACTTTAGTGTTAATATTTCTAATGTTTCAAATACCATAACGTAGAGGTTTACCTTCTGCATAGTATGGATCGAAATGGGTGTCAGAAATCTGCAACACTTTGAATGATGGCGCTTTTTCAATCGGTGCTTCTAGTGTTCTTACTTGAGGTTTTGGAACTGGTGGAAAAGCTACCTCCCATTCGTGATAAGGATTATAAACGTCACCACATGCGTCGCCTATCACAAAACTGCAAATTTCATCTGGTCCAATAGTGATCCGTTTTAGAACATACACCACTTCGCTCTGTAACAAGAACAAAAATTAAGTTATCTAGCACGTCACAAAGATAAACACCCATTAAAATAATAATACTTACCCCAAAGAGTCTCGT
Source organism: Idaea aversata (assembly GCA_907269075.1). NCBI lineage: Eukaryota > Metazoa > Arthropoda > Insecta > Lepidoptera > Geometridae > Idaea > Idaea aversata. Next base: position 8,203,998 of record OU026085.1, read on the forward strand.
GATTCCTTCGCATACTCTTGCTGATTGTATTTTCAGAGACACGCAGAATTGATATATCATCTTGTTAATTTCCTCACGACTCTTACCAAGTCTTATATAATGTTGAAGCAGACCCGCTCCCGCTTTACAAGCTGTACAAGACACCTTTGACATCACCGAATGCTCTACTTCGTAGTACACTTGTTTCAAATTCAACAGCTTTAGAGCTTTCTCTACGAACAGTGGTAAATTACTGCTTTTGTCACTGTCCCATAGAAGTCTTGAATAGTTTCTTTTGAGAACAGCCATATGCGCTATCAGTTCAGTTTCGTTTGCGGAAGGGGGAAGTTTGTGAGTGAAATTGGCAGGTAAGAAAAAGGGTTCTTCATTTCTTGGCGTTAGAGTCCAATTCCAGGTATCCATAGGCGGGTTCCATTTTATGACTGGTTTATTCATCCTCCCGGTTTGTTGTAAGAATATAGGGTTACCTATAGTAAGATAAAAGCTTTGGAAAATTCAATAAGCACAAAACTGCCTACTAAGTAATTCGTTATGAGGCTAATCGTCTTGGAAAATTATTATATTTTTTCTAGAAAGAAATGCAATACGTTTAGTCACTCACCTGACGTCATAGTAATGTAAACTACAATTTGCAAAAGCCATGGTATCCTTATGATCATATCGGAAGTGTAGAAGAAGAGAATCTGAAACGAATAACAAAAAATATTAAACATCATACGCATAGATCTTAAATCAACAAGTTGTAGAATAGTACCTATATAAATATAACACAGCTTGTTCATCCAATCAAAGATTAATAAGTCTAGAAATTGTTTTGGTAGTTCAGTACCTACCACGTACCTACTTTTATTGAAACGAACGATAATAATGACGGCAGTAAAAACTCTTTTCAAAAATGATGTTGGAAATATTCGTGTGTTGTATAAAAATAATCATTGGTAATCCTACCGGATCTCAATAAAAATATCTCATAAATATCAACGAATAGTTATGTCACAAAACTATGTACTTCTTCGTGTTATTAGGTAAAATAACAAACAGTGAAAGTAGGTCAACGAAATATCCAAGCATGACCTATTTTAATGTGTTATCTAGAGCTTACCATAAATTGATACAGGTGTCGTAGATGATATAGTACTCAGTTCCTTAGCCCATAAAATGAGAAAATATTGTAGTAACTGTCGTTTTAAAGCCGCTTTACAAGGAAATGGGATTACCTCAGTATCTTTATTCGATCTCACATTTTACGTAATGAAGTAATTATGTCATTCCGTTTCGAGATTTTGAGTTTCACTTTTCTGAATTATATGTTTACCAAAGAAAAGAGTTTGGCGAAAATACAGATGTCACTTAACTTCACTCAAGCAATATCTACCTAATTGTAAAAAATAATTTTGAGACCTCTATTGTTTTAACTTATTTATAATGCTTATGCTTATAGTGAAGTAAAATAGACTCTAAAAGATATTGCCATTTATTCCACATAAACCTTAGGTAACTTAGAGAAACTGAAGTGATTCCCTCTCATTCATTGTAAAAGAAAACGTTACGATATGATGCACAGGCGATAATAATGTATGTGTATATTATGTGAGCATGTGAATCAGCGGATTTTACCGAGTCGTCAGTACAAACGTTGAGGTCGGCACTTTCTCCGCGCTTCATTGACTTTGTTGGAAAGTGACGGTGTAGTGCACGCTGTCGCCCGCTCGGCCGCTGCGTTTACCCGTCTATTGTAAACCAAACAGCAATGCAGTTGCTTAACAACATATACTTCTCCTATTGTTAAGTATATTGATCAGCTCTCGTTCTCTGATAATTCCATAACAAAATTTATTAACTATACATCGATGGTATATGCATAACAACGTTTAACGTTGTATTGTTTATTGGTCTTATTTCAACTTAATTTTATCCTTTCAAAACTGATATTCCTTTTGCTAGTCTAGAATGTGAATGAGCTACAAATCGATATTCATAACCGACTTGAAAGGCTTCAACCTATGGCATCAAAAGTTCTTGTGAATCGTGCCAATGTTCTCTTCGTTTCGAGGTCAAGGGCAAGCCCATTACACTAGATAGACTAAATAAAATCGACGATTCAAATAAGTGTTAAATCAACATTATTCATATATTTTCAACAGGATATGTTTTTAAAACATAAAAAAATAGAATAAATAACTACTTTAGATAATAATAATTTGAAAACAATGAAATTGAAGGGTTATCCTGAGTAATTCCATTGTTTTTGTCAAAATGAACTTCCGTACTTATACATTAATTACCGTGTTTTTACATTTTTTATTCTACAAATAAAACGTCATAATATAAGTAACGCAGATCACAGAAAACATATTTTTACACAACAATACACAAAAGATTTTAAAAAATCATACAAAAAAAATTGCCTGACTGTGTAACTACGACTTACCAAGGGGCTAGATATTAAAATAACATTTATGTTACATCTTTTCATTTAAGAAATTAATCTAGATACATAAACACAATCACTAGGTAGGCCCTTGAATCATAGTTAGTAACTGTTTATTATGAACATTGTTGACTCTATATTGTTGTAAGTTTGTTTGTGTTGTCATTTGAAATATGTTTGTATTTGTATTGATTCAACATTACGTACAATAGTCATCACTTTTGGAGGCGCACTTGAGAGCTATGATTTAGAAGGGTTTAATGCATTACTAATTACAGTTCATTGCTCTTTATTGATATAATAAAGTGAATAGAGTTTTGCAACAGTTTTGAACAAAGTTTGTTTATTTGTATTATAGATTCTTGAGGTTGTTTATTTTGTAGGTTGTACGTGCGCTGCCATTTGGGACTTAGATTCCTACTTGTATTATCTTTTTTATATTGCACTCTGTCTATATCTGAATTTATATTTAATTCAGGTCTTTGTTCTCTTGTGTTTTTCTCTGTACTTTTTGTAGTTTCCTATTCTAGCTGTTTGTTATTTGTTTTTATTACTTGGAGTGCATGTCGTGTGCTTATCCTTTTCTTTCATTTTCACCATCCGCGTATTTAGGTTGGTATGAAAATACCAACCTAAATACGCGTTGTTGTATGTATATTGTTTTTATCCCCGTCAATATTTTTCACACTCAAATGTTTTCCTTAATAATGATCATAAAACCTATACGTTTGGTAATAAAGACATATCCTTTTATAAATCCTTAATTGTTATTTGCTAAAACCATCTGATTTCTATTTTACGTTTTCATATCGCAGCTGCTATGACAACGTTTCGCGAAAACCAGTTTACAGTTCTGCAAGCAAGTGCCATAAATGTGTTTAGGTGGAGGGAGACGGTACCGGTCTGTAAGTAGGTAGGCTGAGGTTCCGTGGCCGCTCACATTGCGTCTGTACGCCTATCCGGAGACAAGGTGACAAGAGGTAACACTGACTTGCGTCTTGCCATACAATGACCACTTGAGTAATGATTACGCAGAAATCAAGATTAATGACGACTATAATAATACTTACTCGTCTCGTACATTCAAAGATGTTGAAGTAACTACAAACAGAGTTACAATTTCTATAGATACTAGCTGCGCTCCGCGGTTTCACCCGCGTAAGTCCCGATCCCGTGGGAATATCAAAATAAAAAGTAGCCTATAGCCTTCCTCAATAAATGGACTATCCAATACAAAAATATATTTTCAATTCGAACTAGTATTTCCTGAGATTATCGCGTTCAAACAAACTCTTCAGCTTTATAATATACTAGCGACCCGCCCCGGCTTCGCACGGCTATATTATGCATGTATTATATACATACAAACCTTCCTCTTGAATCACTATCTATTAAAAAAAACCCCATCAAATTCCGTTGCGTAGTTTTAAAGATTTAAGCAGTCAAAGGGAAATAGGGACAGAAAAAGCGACTTTGTTTTATACTATGTAGTGAAGTATAGATTAGTCATCTAACTTATTTAGTCAATCTTCCACAGGTTTTTGTTCTATTCTGCAAATTTTATAAATGTAAATAGGAAAGTTTAAGACATGATGCATCACCGGAATTTAAAAATTAGGTAAGTATGCGTAAACTAAATATATAATCTGACTCTATGAATTTTATTTTTATGTCAATTTAATTATGTTGATCATGTGCTATAAATGCGCATAAGTTAGACTTGCGTGATCATGGTCTAGGTTATCTTAAACTACGAACGAGTACTTCCTAACAAAAGAATGAGTTTACCTGTACGAAATGAACTATTGATTAGGTAATTTAAAATACCATTAAAGCAAGTCCGCGATAATAATATGAGTTTATGTAATTTTGCAAGTGCAGTATTGCATTAGATAATTTAGATAAACTCTCTCCCCCTTATTCGAAAACGAGGTTTAAGGATAGTCCGAGATGCGAATTTAAACCTTAGTTACTCGTAAACTATAGTCTAAACACTATCGCTATAGATTATAAAGGGAACTATAGTCTAAACACTATCCCTCTAGATTATTGGGGATATTGTTTAGACCATAGTTCACGAGTAAATCTATACTAATATTATAACCCTGAAGAGTTTGTTTGTTTGTTTGTTTGAACGCGCTAATCTCAGGAACTGCTGGTTCGAATTGAAAAAATCTTTTTGTGTTGGATAGTCCATTTATCGAGGAAGGTTATAGGCTACCGTGGTTATATCGGGCTTTTTATCCCGATATAACCACGGGATCGGGAGTTACGCGGGTGAAACCGCGGAGCGCAGCTAGTCTGTGTCTAAATCTAAGGTTAAATCCACATCTCGGACTATCCTTAAACCTCGTTTTGGAATAAAGAGGTCTGCCTTTTACTTTCAAGGGTGCTGAGATGGTGCTTAGCAAGGGTCCGCTTCCAGAATCCCATTAGTAAAACTTTCCTTAGTTCATCGAACTTCCTTACTTTCACCTATCTATTGTAAGTACTCTTTTTCATCTAATGGAATGCATATCAAATACATCTGTTAGTGCCTCCCACGTGTTGGTTAAATCTAGCACCTATTGTATTAGGACGTTAGCCCCCAGCCAACATTCATTTTCTTTTGAAGGCAAGATTACCTACCGAGTTAACCAGGAGAATAAATAATGCGAATAACTTGCAAATAAACACAATTGGTATAAAGTTATTCTTGTCACAGTCGATACCTTAATTCCGCGCTTGCAGTAGAGAAGGTGTAACGACAAATGCTGTCATCTAGGTATACTTAGTAAATTAGCTTAAAAAATCTCTAAAAATATTTCGGATTTAACCCTTGTAGATTTGTAAATATTAGTCAGTAATTATATTTTATTCACTGACAAGGCGATTTTGTAATGCCATTCAACTATTTTTATCAATTAAAACGGGTCTCTAAGAAGGCGCCAATAATATAGTTTAGATAATATTCTCTATTTCGAGATTTATCTAATGTGAATTAACTGTTTAGTTTAATTTTATTACTTAGAGCTTGAGGTTGAGGTCGCGATTGTCATTGGTTGTGCTAAGATTTTTCTCATTTGCTATTCAGAGTTCGAGTCGATTTGCTCTCAGCTATCTATAGTGGCGTATTAATAGTGCAAGAAGCCGGTCTGGAGCTCAGTGAAACGCGAGCAAAACTTTAAGCGTGAAAATTGCGACCGTTTGTTCGATAAAGTGCAAAACGCCAAAAAAATTACGTAGATAAGTAAGTAATTAATTGAATTTCATACCAAAATAATACGTTCGTTATAAGAGATAATAACCTAGAATAAAATAAATAACGTATTGCCTCAACTGCATTGCTACGACTTTCGCATACCTAACCAGTCTATGTTGCTGAATAAATCAAAAACACGTCATTTCTATATTTTAATTTCTCTATTTTCATTAATGTTGTCCATATTTTTTTTCACTTACCCTTCAATTTTATACACACAATATGTCATAAAAACGATACACGCTGTTAATTTACAAAACGTTGAACTTTAAACGAATCAAGATAATCACTAACAAACAACTTCTGTTGTCAAGTTAAGTCGCCACTTTTCATAGACAAAAATCCAACTGCAAAAGTATAAGCATATTACGTATTTATTAAAAAACCAGCTTCGTTTAATAGAGCACTTCATTAAAATCAAACGATTGACCTGGCTGCCCTCCTTACTCTTGATAAAATGAATGACATCCACATCGTACGATCCACTCTACAATCATGTATTTTTTTTTAATAACAATGTTAATAAAAATAACTTATCGAAATTAGGATAATTGATTTCTTACGCACAAGATGACCTTAAAAACAATAATTAATAAGCCTACATTAGGTACCTACTTTGTAATAAATCTAATAACCTAGTTTCATTTTAAACAATCAAATGTCTTAGCAAAGATATTAAATAATTTCAAGCAATGAGTTATAAGCATTATGGGTACGTACTACTATTATACTAATTTACTGGAGCTAAATTATTATAGCTACTATTTTAATATTTATCCTTATTGTAAATACAAAATATTGATACCTACAGTTATAAATGTCGCAAACATCAGGTGAAGATATTTTTATTCATTAACGCACATTGTGACAAAGAAACCAACTAATATTAAGTCATATTATGTATTAAAGTTAATTAATATCGTCATTGTATCGATGTTTAAAAGTCATATAATAAATCGATAAAACCATTTTAAATTACCTTTTGTTTTTGTTATGTTACGTCTTTGTTCTTGTTCATGATCAATGAGCATTATATTTTTAAACAAAGACTACTTATGAAGTAGTCTTCATCACGCGATCTTAGGGTTACCCATTTATTTTATCTACTTATTGACCGAACGAGCGAAGCGAGAGAGGTCTAGTGTTGAGAAGGGTCGGTCGCTCGTATGTTTGTATGTTTGTATGTTTGTATGTTTGTTCGACGATAACTTGAGTACCGTTGCTCTGATCTTCATGATTTTTGGTATACAAGTAGTTGAGGTCCATAGAATTTTTAAGTTCGAACATGAGCAGGATCGGTCAGGGGGTTACGGAGATAGGGGTCCAAAAGGGGATCTACCTATATGGCACACAAACTATACTGCAAATATACCCGAGTGGGGTATCAAATGAAAGGGCGTAACTTCGGTGACAATAATATGGTACCATGGAACTGATCTGATGATAGAGCTGGAGGGAATCTGCAGGAATTATCTCATTATCCATACTTCATAGTTCATTCATTCAAACTACTCGTCAAGAATCGCCTTGACGAGTAGTTTGTCTTTCAATGGTAACCAGGGTCTGATGATGGAACTGGAAGGTGGTCATAGGAACTTCGCAATGAAACGACACAACCCCATCGAGTTTGGGCTCGTTAGAATCGTCTTGACAAGAAGTTTGTTTCAATGGTGACCAGGGTCTGATGATGGAACCGGAAGGTGGTCATAGGAACTTCGCAATGAAACGACACAACCTCATCGAGTTTGGGCTCGTTAGAATCGTCTTGACGAGTAGTTTGTCTTTCAATGGTGACCAGGGTCTGATGATGGAACTGGAAGGTGGTCATAGGAACTTCGCAATGAAACGACAGAACCCCATCGAGTTTGGGCTCGTTAGAATCGTCTTGACGAGTAGTTTGTCTTTCAATGGTGACCAGGGTCTGATGATGGAACTGGAAGGTGGTCATAGGAACTTCGCAATGAAACGACAGAACCCCATCGAGTTTGGGCTCGTTAGAATCGCCTTGACGGGTAGTTTGTCTTTCAATGGTAACCAGGGTCTGATGATGGAACTGGAAGGTGGTCATAGGAACTTCGCAATGAAACGACACAACCTCATCGAGTTTGGGCTCGTTAGAATCGTCTTGACGAGTAGTTTGTCTTTCAATGGTGACTAGGGTCTGATGATGGAACTGGAAGGTTGTCATAGGAACTTCGCAATGAAACGACACAACCCCATCAAGTTTGGGCTCGTTAGAATCGTCTTGACGAGTAGTTTGTCTTTCAATGGTGACCAGGGTCTGATGATGGAACTGGAAGGTGGTCATAGGAACTTCGCAATGAAACGACACAACCCCATCGAGTTTGGGCTCGTTAGAATCGCCTTGACGGGTAGTTTGTCTTTCAATGGTAACCAGGGTCTGATGATGGAACTGGAAGGTGGTCATAGGAACTTCGCAATGAAACGACACAACCTCATCGAGTTTAGGCTCGTTAGAATCGTCTTGACGAGTAGTTTGTCTTTCAATAGTAACCAGGGTCCGATCTAACATATTAAGTTATCAAAGACCAAAAAGTATAAAATAAATTAATAGAATAAAAAACTAAAAAAAACACGCTTTAATAAAAAAAGTCCAACTAAAAAATAGAAAATAAAATCTAATAAATTTGGATTAAGAATATTGTACTTAAATAGTAAGCGTGTTACATTGTGATTGCAAAAGAAAAATAACGAAGGTGTAGCATCACAAATTCACAATGTAACACGCTTACTATTTACAATATTCTTAATCCAAATTTATTTAAATTTAAAATTTATAGAAATTTATTACTTTGCCCCAAATCGTCCGAACTCTCTTTGCTTCATTTCCTATAATTATTTATTTCATAATCATGGGCTGTTTTACAATAATAGTGGTGGATAGTATTAAATAGTAGGAATGTTCGGTTCTAGCCGGTCTAGAGACTCTGATAATTATAAAATTTGTGACTATTTTTTTTATAATTTTTATTGACTTGTTATATTTTAGTTTAGGGACTTATTACAGGACATATTGGCCTCAAACTTCTCTAATATATTCTCGTTGTCTTCTCGTTTCCTCTTACGTAACATTATGATAAGTAGATACATAAGGAAGGAAGGAAAGGAATTACTATCTTCTGGATATTATGTTGGACACATTCAAAATGTCTTGAGTAAAAATAAAGAGTCAACGGATGTCCAGGGTGTGATGATTGAGCTGGCCTATGCTTTTAGAACTTAACAACAACAACAAGTTATGCCTATCGTGTTTGGATTCTCTAAATCATCCAATGTCAGATAATAGCGATACTAGGCACCTATCATTCAAATAAGATAGACCTGTCGTATTTGGAGTCTTTCGTCGTTATATTATACATTTTAGTACCTACTTTACGCTGAAATATAATAAACGCTGAAAAAAACTCGTGAGGTCTCAGTTCGGGGCGAACTACTAGTTATAATGTTGAGATGGCTTTATTCTGGCTTGCTCAGCTTTTTATTAAATAATAAATATTGCAGGACATTCCACATATCGCCGTCTAGCCCCAAGCTAAGCAACTAGACTTATGTTATGGGTGCTAGACAACGAATATACTACATATATACTTTTCTTTTGTAAATATATACTTATAATACATAGAAACAACCAGACCACAGACAAATTTCTAAGCATAAATACTTGCCTGAGGCGGGAATCGAACCCGTGACCCTGTGTTTGGCAGTCCGGCATGGTGACCATTGTGCCAACTGGGTTTGTTGGGTTGTTACTGGGTTGGGTATTGATTGACGTGATAACGTCTAATGAATTGATGAAACCCCTGCATTCCCAAAAAAAATGACATGGTAATATTGTGTGACGTCATTGTCACGTTCCGGTGACGTCACACAGCACGCGCGTTTTATATTGTTTCATTATAATATCGCTCATCTGGGCTTATGTTATGGTGACGAGTGACGAATAGAAAAAAAACAGTGTAAAAAAATACAATGGAATTTTTTTTTATTTTTATCGTTGGCTTATTACGTTATCACGTAAAATAATCTTCCGTTAACCGACTTCACAGTCAACCATTTTATTGAAATAAATAATGAAAATATTTCAATTGTTATTTTCCTCTATCTTACGACACAATATAACATAATAAATATACAAAGGTAACTAGGCTTCTGAGCATTTCTCCCGATTGTAAAAAAAAGTAATACGTGTTCTTACCTAATAACAAATAGTCCAACAAATAAAGAGAAATAATTTGTGTAGGTTTGAAAATTGGTACACCAAAAAATAGTAAATGGTGGCGGTGTAATTTACCATTAAATTACTTCAAGGTTTAGGGAATTTACAAAATGTGAAAATGTTATTATTTACCTACCCAATAATGGTGTTGCCACATCTTGCAAATTTCGGTTTTTTTTTTATAAATTAGAGTATGTTTCTCGATTTAAAAAAAAATTAAACTCAATGATTGACTTAGTTATATTCCGTTAAATAGTATATAATAGGGTAATTTTCCCGAACTTTTTTTTATTTTCATGCAAACATATATTTTTTAGGAGAGATTATTGTCTCACACTTTGTTTCACGTATCTAGTCCACGAGCAAAACAAAATATAAAAAACTTAATTGGGTTGCATCATAGTCCAGCCTGAGAAACAACAATGCATATAGGTGTTGTTATTATAACTAGGTAGGTATTCATCGATTGACCTCCTTCACCAGACTTTCTTTACGCCATCAAAAGGATTATGCAACCCACGTATCTCTTATTACATTATTGCAATTAAATATCCATGTGCTATCGATTATTATATAGTTACTTAAATGTGTTTATGCACACACATGTTTGCGAATTTTACATTCTGTCGCTTGTATTATGCTTCAGACACTTTCTATCGTGGTAGGTAACTTTCGTATGCTAATAAAAGATGAATATATTGTTTGTTTGGGTTTACTCATCAGATAATTATTTGGTACGATTCGTTGTGTTGTAAAATCGTAAACATAAGCAAGTAAGTTGGTACGTTTGGAGTCAGAATTGCAGACCGTAAAGTTCTAAAATTACTATAGTAGGAATGTTTTTCCCAATCTATATAAAATTCTTGTGTCGCGGTGTTAGTTATCAACGTTCACCTAAACGGCTGAACCGATTTGTATGAATTTTTTGTAAATGGCAAAACAACGTTTGCCGGGACAGCTTAGTATTCTAATAATATTTATCAAATAAATTAATGACTTGAAAGACTTTAAACTTAAACTCGAGCAAGACCTTAGAATCGTGCTTGAGTTGAAAATATTCTATTAATAGCCGTTTTGGAGCTCTATGGTGGGTCTGCAATTCTGACTCCGACCGTAGCTACTGAAACAAATCAAAATCTTAGTCTTAGGTTAGCTATGTATGTGGTTTATTTTCTTATCAATCTATCTTTTTGAATTATTCATGTAGAAACGTAGGTACAGTCGACAGCATAATTGCAGCCCCCGGTAGAGTTCGAAAATTACTATTATTTAAATGTTTTCATTTTAAGAATTTTTGTTTCATAAATTGATGAGAACACTTTAAACTTTAACTAAAGCAGGTGTCTAGAATCTTGCTTGTGTTGAAAACATTCTTATAGCAGACGTTTTGGAGCTCTACGGTGGGTCCGCAATTATGCAGCCGACCGTACCTGCGGGTGATAAGGACAACTAAATGGTTTTTTAAAACCTTGATATTAGTGACAAAATAACAAGAAAATAAACAAATGAATTGTTTTTCAGATTGACAATCAAACAAATATTTATCTAATTAAGTACCTATCTGTTTTTAAAATAATTTTCACTTATTTTTACGAAATATTTAGTTTTAAAGGTGGCAGTTGCCTTTATTACTTTGATATATTTGTATTCGAGGCTAGTTCGGATAAAAGGTTGAGCGGTAATTTGCAATTCTAGGCACATCGAAAATCGCAGTTAGCCTACTTTAGTTTGCCAGAAAGAAAGTGGCCACTGTCGAACTTTGGTGTTGTCATATGATGACATGATTATTTTATAAATCAGCTAGTTTTCGTAGATCCCACCGCGGAATACGGATCCTTTGAAAGTCCCATAATAATGCTTCTGCGTCATGTTACTAAGTATTAGCAGCGCTTCGCAGTTTCACCCGCATACCTCCCAATCCCGTGGGAATATCGGACTAAAAAGTCTATAAGCAAAAAGTCTGTTATTCCCAAATAATCAATGTATCCATACCAAGTTTCACCAAAATCGGTCCAGTAGTTTCGAAGCCTATTCGTTACAAACAATAAGATCTTTCCTTTTTAAAATATTAGTATTGATTAAACTCAATGATTTACCAAGATTGTGTTATCCAGTAGTCAGCAGAGCTAGATTTTTATCAAGCAGCGGTCTTATTCTGTCTTTTTAGTAAAGCCTGATAGGAATATTCTCACTAAAATTGGCAATTAGTTCAACTTTACTATCGCATAAATCAGATTTATCGCGTTTTTAAAAGAAAGTTAATGATCACGACCATGTTGTTAACGTTATCATGCTGAAGTCACACGATCAACTAGAGCTAGGTATAAAAATTGAATTAGAATTCCATTTTAAATGGTAAAATTAAATTATAATTCCATTTTATCATGGTAAAATTAAATTATAATTCCATTTTAAATGGTAAAATTAAATTATAATTCCATTTTAAATGGTAAAATTAAATTATAATTCCATTTTAAATGGTAAAATTAAATTATAATTCCATTTTATCATGGTAAAATTAAATTATAATTCCATTTTATCATGGTCATCATCATCATCATCATGTCAGCCCATACACGTCCACTGCTGGACATAGGCCTCCCCCATACGACGCCACAAACAGCGGTCCTGAGCCGCCTCCATCCACCGACTACCCGGTGTGACTATTTTATTATGGTAAAAATTAAATTATAATTCAATTTTATATGGTAAAATATAGGTACTACTAGCTGCGCCCCACGGTTTCACCCGCGTTAGTCCCGATCCAGTGAAAATATATGACGAAAAACGCTGAGCAATTTCACAGATGTCAAATTGATATTTAACAGATGTCAAAGTGACACTTGACAGATGTCAAAGTGACACTTGACAGATGTCAAAGTGACATTTAACAGATCAGACACAGATTTGTAATCTGTCACTTTGACATCTGTCACTTTGACATCTGTCACTTTGACATCTGTCACTTTGACATCTGTCACTTTGACATCTGTCACTTTGACATCTGTCACTTTGACATCTGTCACTTTGACATCTGTCACTTTGACATCTGTCACTTTGACATCTGTCACTTTGACATCTGTCACTTTGACATCTGTTACTGTGACATCTGTCAATTTTTCGACATTTTTCGTTATATTTTAGACAATTCACACAATATCTTTATAAATTATAGCCTATGTTCTATTCTGATGTATAAGCTATATTATTGTAAAGTTTCATTAAAATCCATTCCGTAGTTTTTGCGTTAAAGAGTAACAAACATCCATACATCCAGACATCCATACATACAAACTTTCACGTTTATAATATTAGTAGGATATAAATATAGATACTATATGGTTCATTATAACTCATCATCATCATCATCATTGGCGGCAAATTGGCAATATCACTATAACTAAAGCACAGAAAAGGGACAATTGGAAAGCCTTGAAAGAGATTTTTACTCAAAAAGAGATCCTTGAATAATGGATAATTTAATTGTAGCAGTGGATTTAATATTCAAAGAATTAATAAAAGGCTATATGCTGACAGGATATAAAATATGGTTTATGAGGTATTATGTGCAGTTATAAGCTGATGTGCATGGTACCCTTACCAATAAGTTAAAAATGAAAAGAAAACATATTTTAGTTTAGAAATTGTTAAACTTCAGTTCTTACTTGTGAAATATTATACATACTATCCTAATCTTGATTCACTTTAGATTATTTTTTGCAAACAGCCACTGAACAACACGGCAGTTGTGGAAAACCGGTAAACAGAATTCAACTGCAGAGTAATCAGTATCCCCATTTTCATATCCCCTCTTGATCTGCCATACGTGTGCACCTCAGAAGTACTACTGTCTAATACCCCAATACTGATATATAAAAAAACACCTTATACAATGAAATCTAGCAGCCCCATTTTTTTCACCTATCTAAGAACACTCGACTATATTGAGACGAATCCGATACTTTAATTAAAGAAATACATCGAGTGGTTTGGAAGATATTGAGGGAAAAAGAATATAACAAACAAACAGAACCCTTTCCTAGTAGTCGGGTAAAACATAGTTAACTTCGTCAATAGGGAAAATGGCCAAACATAGGCAAACTTAATACCTACTTTGTTCCATAATTTGATATTTTAAATAGTTAACTACCTTACCGTTACCGTACCTTATCGTTTAGTGGTTCATTAATCAGGTTTCTTGTTGTAATTACTTGTTGCAAACTATTGATACCTATGTAATAATGATGCTGTTTGTCGTTAATTAAGACAAGTTAAATATACCGACTAACTAGTTTTAAAAAACCTTTACGAAAAAGTATTTTCTATTATAATGTCATACTTTAGCTAGGTATGCTTAAGGTGAAAAGGTATACCTACCTGCGCTCTCTCCGTACAAACGTAGTCGACTGTTTCCTCCCTGGATAGTGACACTAGCACAGATATTTTTGTGCCATTAAACCTATAACTGCCATGACTATGGCCCTATGTTTGGGTTTTTTTCATTTTCTAATTATCATAGAAATTAATATTAAAAAAAACTAAAAAAAATAGGGTCATGTTCATGGCAGTTATAAGTTTTATGCGCCAAAAATATTTGCTCTAGTGTCATTATCCAGGGAGAAAACAGTCGACTACGTTTGTAATAGTTTGTATGGAAAGAGTCCCCGGTACCCTTTCCTCTTAAGTATAACTTTTTGAACTGAATTTCTATTGTGTCTGAATTACTCGTACCATTCATATTATTGTTGCCTACGACCACATTTTTGGCTGATTACTTACTAATACTTATTTGCTCAAAGCTAACATGTTGCCAAATGCACCGAAATCAAACCGCAGCACACACAAAATATTGCTAACATTTATATTTATATGTCGGTAGTTAAGAGAAAAACAAAGAAGATATGCGCGAACATCCATAAAAAAACATACAACCGAATTGAGAACCTTCTCCTTTTTCTGAAGTTGGTTAAAAAGGAGCAAATAATGTTAATATTGATATCAACATTCATCTCTTACTATCTTCTATGACTCTGTCGGTAACTCTACTCAATTAAATAAAATTAACAACCTGTAAATTAATTTTTCATGGACGTTTCAAACGGTTGATTATAAAAAATTGTCTGATTATAAAAATGGTCGAAATGACTTTTTACCTTCGTTAATTTTAGTGAAGTAGAGCGTTTTAAAATCCGATACAGTAGCTATTATGTGGACAATATAACAGTCCGCCAGTTGGTCACCTACTTGATGTCGTCGTCGTCGTCGTTTTAATGAGAAGTAGGACATCTTACATTATGACCTACACCGGCTTTTCTCGACTCAGATTACAAAATAATTGCTGTTTACTTTGTATATATCTATATTTATGAATTAGGTGCTAATTTTTTATATTAAGTGACAAATGAATCCGTTGCTAGTTTTAGAAAGTTCAGTTTAGTGATGTTACAATTCCATTGCACAATCACATATGAAGAGATTCCTTACATTCAATTAGTTGCCGCTTCTTATCCAGTACGTGCACTTGACTTACCTAAAGCAGCAGGGTCAACACTTCATGAATTAATCCAGAGCTGGAACGTACTTGTTCTAGTCAGAGAGCGAACAACATTTCACTCGTGTTGTAAACAACTCGCCGCATTCACATACTAATCAATTTCGCAGAGAAATTGCACGATTTACGGTAAAACGCGTATACGGACTGGTGAATGACAGAACACTGAAGAGTATACAAATCGCAACAAGTCGCACGGGCGGAGGAGGTGGGCGAGTGAGCACAACCGCACGCGGCGCGCGCAGTGAGAGTTGTGCCTTCCTCGGATTGCGTGTCGCAGGCACCAGCCGCCGGACCAGGGCCGCGGCTGCATCCGCGAGATGCTGTACATTGCACATTGCTTGCAGCAAGGCCGTGGACCGGGAACACCGGAAGCGGGACGAGCAGTCGCACGCAATGCTACATTGCAATCCGCAACGCCCGCGCCCGCCGCCGCGTCATCATAACCAACCACATCCTCTTCTGAACAAACTACCATCAATTACTGGACCATCAATACTAAGTGCCACACAGTCAGTCGCACACAACAACGGTCGCTGACTTTAAGTAATTTGACCTTTGATACATTTTTGTTAGTAATTGTATTGTCAACGGGAGCAAATTTCTAGACAAAAAAAACTACTTTAAAACTTTTATTTGCAACGCTTTGTGAATAAAAAACAAAAAATTCGAAGAATATTAGAAAATTATAAATTAATAATTATTTAATCTTCCAGTCAGTCTATCTCTTTTATAATTAAAGGAATCACTTTTAACAATGATATCAAGTTAAAACTGCATATATTATAGTGCAGATAATAGGGATATCGCCGGTTTTGTGTCCACATCATACTTTGCTATTAAATACACTTGTTATTGTAAAGGGCCTCTACGTGTTGGCTTTGATCCCACGCATGCCATAAAAAGGTTCGGAGCTCCATAGGCCCTTGATATGGAAACACATCTAGAAAAATATATAGGTACTACTACCTTTAGGTACTTTTATTAACTCGTATTAGATATAGGTCCTATACCTATATCTAATACGTATGTAAGTACGTAAGGTATGCAAGCCTTACGAAAACTCTCTGAAACTTGCTCTATTGTGTAACTGATTTACTATAAAATTTTGATAGCGCACTAAGTATGGTAATTTACTCGTATTGCGGTTTACAAATTTTTGCGAAGGTAATGTAATCGTATTTGCCTAGGTAGTTCGGCTTAGTTTTTACCTTTTCGTGCAAAGTGAAAGAAGTCGTTTTGGATATTTATATGCCAACCAAAAAAATATATCCCAGGGATATATTTTTTTGGTAGGCATATAAAGGTTTCATGTCAGTTTTAGTCATGGCATGATAATAGAGATATAATAAACCACTAGTCGGTAACCCGGTACAAACTTCTCCGTTTTCAAGGTTCGAAATCTTCAGTGTCGCAGTTTTAGGTAGCGTTTACGAAACTTAGGTACCTACGTATAATTTTCACAAGTGAGAAATATAGCAGGATACCTACTATAAACAGACAGACGGACAAGAAAGTGATCTTATAAGGGTTCCTTTTTTACCTTTTGAGGTACGGAACCCTAAAAAGAAAGGTAGAAAGTTGATATTATATGGGAAGGTAGTTTAAAGATAATTTACAAAGCTGTGAGATAATCTTATAGAAGATAACTTTTAGTAACGTATCTATGTTAGATAGATTCCGTTTGCTATCCAATTTATTTGAGTAATTTCAAAGGTCAGCCATAATAATTTAATAACCTATCGGTACTTGAGGTGTTGTTACCAGTAACGGTACAATAATTCAAATGGCACAACCAAAGTACAATAAATAGGTAGGTGAGATTACGGTATCCACCTGACTAGATATTCGGTGTCATGCAACGAAAGAAAGAACAGATGGTCGTGCAGTCATAAAATAAAACCGTTCCACGTGTCACCGTTGAGTGAGCACCAACCTTCGAAGGTTCATACCACCACCCTTAGTACATCTGTCCTTTACTAGCTTTTGTTGTTTAAACGTAATTCATCCCTTTTGCTCAATATGGGGGTTAAGTTGTTGTTGTGTTGTCATTAGCAACGGCAGCCTGGTGCAAGACCCGCGGCTGCTCAGTGACCTGACGATCACGGTAGCTTCCACTCGACAATATACTAGACTTAGTGCTATAATAAGTGCCTCCAAATCAAACCCAGAAAATGTATTGGTAAGCTTGTTTATTATAATTAAACTTTACTTTTTTCTTCTATCTAAATGCTCTTAAATTATGGTATATCCGGCGAGAAGAGTTATTGGTAACATATTAATGGTATTTAATTCATGATGATATCTATTTAATATTGCAAGTTGAGTAAACGTTAACCTAGATGATATATTTGTGTTATTTGCATATATCTACAAAGCTAGAGCTTACCATGTTTGTTTCTTACCTAACAGCGGTTATGCTTATGTTCGCGGCGCGGTCATACCACGTGTAAATTAAGTGGAACTTAAAATTGATTACCAACCTCATCTGGGTAACCTTATAATTCGAAGGTAGTTCAACTTGGCACTTGACCAAAATAAATGCAAACTAAGCTCGTATCGCTCGCGCTGGTGGATAGGACAAAAATTATATAACAACGTTATTAAATAGATTGATATAACGCTTTATTTCACAAATAAGTTATAAAATTCATCATAAAATAAAACTTAATTAAAAAAACTGTGGCCTCATCGCTAAAAGCGGTTTCTTGCAGGCAATCTTAGGATCGAGAGGATTTTAACAATATAGACGAGATAATTACTGCAATTACAAAAACCTGAGACACTTGAAATACATAACAAACATGAATACAGAATAAATATATACTTACCTACATAAGTATTTACTAATAAAATAAAATATAGCATGTTAATATACCTACTACTTATACATAAATAATAATAACAAAGTTATTATTTGAAAAGATTTCTGAAGATAACACCGATCATATAACCCAAAATTTTGCGTCTGTATGTTTCATACTATAATAGCTACCACAGTTATATAACCATACTTCCTACTGCTACTACATCCTTAAATTGCATATTTACGTACCTAAGGGGTAACTTTAAGCTTAGTATAAAGTTAACTGGTGGTCGGTAATGAATCCGATATCCATTTCACAGTTAATTGAACAGAAAACTTACTTGCCCAAGTCCATATCGAGTAACGGTAGGGTTCCTAAGTAAGACATTACCGATAATAATAGGGCCTTTAGGCACTTCCACTGACCAACCCCTTTAGACATCTCATGAAAGACGTCAGTCGCTCCTAAATGATGTGACTATTTCGGTAAACTAATGGTCTTGACCAAATATTGGCTTTCTGAAGGCCTATTCTCGTAAATAACATTGTACAAATTACATTTCAATATCATTTCGATTGCATTTCGATCACAAATAATACCCTCAAAGTTAGCTTTGTGTAAAAAAACGGACTTTAAAAAATACCCTTTTGCAATCGAAATGCAATCGGAATGATATTGAAATGTAATTTAAACAATGTAATTTACGAGAATTGGCCTTCTGGGCATCTCTTGTTTTATGGCAAGTTATTTTTCATCATCTTCACCGAATACCTAAATAAAGAAAATGGTGTAGGTAACTGCTCTTAAAGATGTTCTAAGAAAATTTCTCGGTCGGTGCTTCCATGTAAATAGGTTTAACCCAATATTTTTTTGGCATTTGTATAAATTCGTCATCATCTTCTAAAGAAGGTCGACGGCCAGTTAGTGAAAGTATTTGTATATATTAAGTGACTTTTATGATGATACATCAAACCTACTATTTAGGATACCTACTTACATAAATCCTACAATGGATCGTGTCAGGGTACTGCCTCTAAATTCTGTCTGACCAATATTGCGCCACAGCTACAACAGCACCACTGGCCTCATTTAAGTCGTCCAACTTGCGTGTTGGGCTGCTTTAACCCCAATTAATTACTTAAATAATAGAGAGGTAAAAATTGGATGTAGGTAATTGGTCTATCTATATAATAGGTAATATCTGGCACTACTGTATTCAATTTGATGAAACTTGGTATATGAGGATAGGTGAATTGAATTAATTTTTAAACCGATATGTCTGCAGAATTGGGAATTTCTTGGCTACTTGTAATGTAATGTTGATTTAGGTAGATACCTACTTAGACTAATATGTACATATTTTTTTACTTTTTCAGAATAAACTGATATTTTATGAGAACCTCCTCCTTTTTTGTATTCGGTTAAAAATGATAAAAAGAAGAATATTTTTATGAGGATGATAAATTAAAATGACACTATCCAATAGTATTTTTGAAGAAAGTTTACCAGCAACAAGCGATGTCCATGTGTCTACGAATCTCGATTCATTATATTGTTCACATCTTTGGTCGAACAGTTGCTTACGAAATGCCATTATAACAGCGTCACTAAAAGAAAGTCGAATGATTAAATACTGTTATACTTGTAAGGGTAAAATAAGAAAATATGAATTATCTTCAGTAAATAACTTTTTACCGATCAATCACTCAACCCCAAACAGAACCTTAACTTCTAATCATGTAGAGCTAGCGTCATATGAAATGCAAGAATCATTACCACATGATGATATGGGATCGAACACCATCACGGTAGATGAAGATAACAATGTAGACAACAAGGAATACATTCCCTCTATATCACGGAAACTAGATTCGAGTTTTCGACATAAATTTATATCTCACGAGATACAAACGAATCAATCTAACTCACAAAGACTGAGAAAAAGTCCTAAAGGCCTGGGGTGTATCGTTAATTTTGCTTTGACTGAAAGTCCTGTGAAAAAACGAAAGCAAATACAAGCTTGCTCAATAAGCGTAATGATTATAGCGATAATAGTAATAAGTTTTATTTTGGTTAACTTTACTACACCTAATTTTATACATGCAACGAATGCTAGTAGTACAACCGTAGTGCCAACTAAATATTTGATTAATAAAACGTCATCGTCAGCCATTACTAGTCTCTACACAGAACTACCTCCGACCCTGTGGATTAATAACACTCTATCAGAAACTGAATCGACTACGGAGTATATTAGCACTTTAACCACAGAAAACGTCACAGAAAAAGTTTCCAGCGTTCTCTTTAAAATACGGAAAAATATAAGAACGTATTCGAGATACAGAAATCATAGTAGTCCTAAACCAAAGGATATAATCAACAGAGATATATCGCAACGTTTTTGCTCGTGCCAAAGAAACGAAATTTGTATGTTGGATGAAAACAGCGGAACTTCGTTATGCAGAATTCCAATCGACGATGATGATCCAACAGGTAGGTAAAGCCAGTAACCATAGGTTCTTACATAAAGTTTATGAAAGTGCATTAAAGAAAATTGAACGGTCTGAGCGTGGTTGATGGGTGGTTGAAACCAATTTATTCTGCCAATTTATGACAGAACCCATATTGGATTCATTCGTTGTGCTAATTTTACGCCCTCCTCTTTTGTCCAGGGTGCGGGGGTCTCTGTGCATTAGAAACGGAAGCTTGCCAGCTGGTGGACAAGGCGCGCGGCGTACGAGTGTGTCGTCTGTTGAGCACTGTCACGTGTTCCATGGACGAATGGCGATGCCGCAACGGACTCTGCGTTCCGGCGGAAGCGCGCTGCGACGGAATTGTACACTGTTACGACAGATCGGACGAGATGCATTGCGGTAACCTTATCATCTATACATATAAAATGCTTTGTCCTGACTGACTGACTGATGGATCGACGCACAGTCTAAACCGCTGATCCTAGAGATCTGAAACTTGGAAAGCGTGTTCTTTGTATGACGTAGGCATCCGATAAGAAAGGATTTTCCGAAATTCTACCCCTTAGGGGGTGAAAAAGGGGGGCTAAGTTTGTATGAAACGGCGTGATTCCTTGGTTTAATTTAGACTTTTACGCGGGCAAAAGCTAGTCTCTATGCATATAAAATTCTTTGTCCTGACTGACTGACTGACTGATGGTTCAACACACAGACTAAACCGCTAATCGTAGAGATCTGAAACTTGAAGAGTGTGTTCTTTGTATGACGTAGGCATCCGATAAGAAAGAATTTTCCGAAATTCTTCCCCTTAGGGGGTGAAAAAGTGGGGCAAAGTTTATATGGGACAACGTAATTCCTTGGTCAAATCCTACTAAAACATATACATAAATTACCTATTGCTTAGTTATTCTAGTGGCTATTACCTCGCCTTCGCACACTCTCGATATTTTAAGTCATCGGTTAAAAATAAATTCTGTAGGTAGATAATAAAATAAGCAAATGACGCATTTATGAGCTAAAAAGTGAAAGTACATTTCAGCTACAAAATATGACTCGTTTTCGTCGAACAAAAACATGAATAAGTATCCTTTTAAGTTTCGAAAAGTGGAACCACTTCATGTAATAGGTAGGTACGTAGGTAGGTAGGTACTTTGTTGAAGAGTTTTTTTCTCCACAAATAGATCTCTGCAGTTGGGTCCTCTTTTTTGCGTGAGGGTCCTATTTGTTAAAGGGAGATGGAAGAACCAGCCTGGCTCTTCCATGAATTCCACAAATTATTGTTTTATGAAAATTAGTGGATTCTGAAATCATCATCATCATCTTCGACAAAAGTTTGTCTGCCGAATTAGCTTAGTCAGTACAGTAGGTAGTAGTGTCAAATCATGCTTAATAAGTTTTGTCGACGAATCCTTCTTTGAAAAAGATTCTGTAGTCGATCCGCTCACGAATGAATCGTTCTGTCGGTGAAACGTTCGTAGTTGAAAGGTTCTATCGTTGAACAAATCATTGACGAAACATTCTGTCGGTGGCTCTTTCGGCAGACAAACGTTAGTCGAAGATAAGTTTCAGAATCAAATTAGTGACGTGGCTGTTGTACGTCATCAATCGTCCTTAGTCTGATTTCCAAAAGCCTCGTCAGCCTTCATAGATGCTCTACATACAGGGCCAACCTTCTGCCTAAAGAAAGACAGTAAATGTATTATTTTTTTCAGATTGTGATCTAACAAAGCAGTTTCGTTGCGGTCATTCCATCTCTTGTTTTCCAAATGCGAAACTTTGTGATGGAGTAATCGATTGTTGGGATGGATATGATGAAGTTAACTGCACTGCTGGTGAGTACAAAGCTTGTACAGATTCTGTTTTTATTGGGCCAATTTTTTTCATAACAATTTACCTGCTGATCGATCACGCAAAATGTAGGTAGGTAGGTAAGTACTACTTTATCGTTCAGTTAAACTGTGTTATTTATGAATGTGCTCACTCAAACCTAACGGTATTTCCTAATATCCGACTTCCTTTATCTAATAATATGATAAAAAATTGCATTAACAAAAATTAACTTGTGACATATAAGTAGGTCTAGGTAAGTATTTAAATAATTGATCATCATGAGTGAGATAATGTTGATAGGTAAGTAACTTAAAATCAGATCGCGGTGTTAGTTACCTATGTCCACCTAAACGGCTGAACCGATTTGTATGATTTTTTTGTGTAAGTATATTCGTTAGGTCTGAGAATCGAACAACATCTATTTTTTTCTATTTTTATATGGAAAACAATGTTTGCCGGGTAGTTGACTATAAGTTTCTCCAGTTCGTACTACATCCACGTTGCGAGGCTAGTGATGTTGGTTTTTTTTTTCAGAGTGCCCCAAAGATCAGTTTACATGCACAGACGGGCAATGTATCTCATCATCGAGGTTCTGCGACGGGTTTGCAGACTGCGGTGACGGCAGCGACGAGCCGGACGGTTGCGGCGCGTGCGGTGCTCATGAGATCCAGTGCAGCAACCAGCGCTGCGTGCCGCGAGGGGCGCTCTGTGACGGTCGGGACGACTGTGGCGATGCCACTGACGAAATACAATGTCCGCGGAAATCTTTACACTTGTTCAATTAAATTGTCAGGCAGAGAGATATTGTAGGAAGTATTTTATCTCTACGTTATCATGTGAAATAAAGTGATTTTCTGAAATTGCGAGTTATATAAAAGTATTTATTTAAAAAAATCGAACATTTTAAAAGTTTATATGATAGTTTCTTCATGATTCTAGTCAGCTAGAAAAATTATCCAATGAAAAACATTAAATAAAACCTCTTTCTAAAAATCGTAAAAGTCCGGTAAATTCATTTTTGTACATCCCTATTTCTTAATTAGTACTTGCTACTCGGCAATAGATGCCGCTGAAGCTAGTTCGTTATACTCGACTAGTTAGTACTTGCTACTCGACATTAGATGCCGCTGAAACTAGTTTTAGATCAACTTTCGTTCACTCTTTTTTTAATCTGTGCAATGAGATGACGGCAGGAGAAAGTGTTGCTAGCTTAGGAAATTTTCGCAAATGTCCACTGTTTTGAAATCGATGTCGAGTACCATAATAAATATTTATATCTGAAACCTCACCACCGATTTAAAATAAGTGATATTTATAAGTGGTTTGAATTAAATTACACATTGGGCTATCCAAACCGCAGAAAAGTTTTTTCTGGTTTTATTTATTATATTTTACTTTGTTAGTAGTTACTAGTATAGTATCTGAGTGGTGGTAACACAGACTTGGAATTTGAGTACGCGAGCTACGGGGAGGTTGCTCTAAAAATTTAGAAAATTAAATTGTTTTGCAAAGCGGTGAACAGTGATAGTGATTCTTATAATTAACTATGGCTGATAGTGACGACGAATACGATCGGAAAAGGCGCGATAAGTTTCGTGGCGAACGAGGTGCTGCTGAAGGTAGCAGTTACAGAAGCAGCGATCGACGCGACGAAAGGAGCCGAGGGCGCGAAGACTGGCCTGAAAGGTAATTACAGCCTAAAATTAGTTTATTCTTCGCTTTCTCGTAATGTGTTATTGTTGCTAACATTTTCCCTTTATTTTCCTGTCCACACAGATCCCAACCTCAAACCTCTGAACACAACCAATCCTACATTCCTAAAACAAACCAATCTAAACCAACTAAACGCTCCGTGGCTATTATATTCAGGTATTTTATGTCATAGAATCATTATTTGAACATTAATTCTGTGTTTACCTAGCTAGAACATCCATACTCATAGCAAGTTATTAGTACCTCTAAAATGCTATAGTACCTAGTTAGTAAAAGTAACCTACTTTCATATTTCCGTGTTCACAAATTCGTCGTAAGTACATAATTGAAATCATGTATGTATGTAAAATTCTTTGTAATTGAAAGCATACCATTTTATATGATTATTCCTAATTTAAATATATTCTAATAATCAGATCCCGAGGAGCCAGATCTGGTCCAGATTATAGGGACTACCGTGGTGGTGGCAACGCCAGTCGTAGCTACTCGCCAGTTCGAGGGGAAGGCCCTCCAACCAAGCGCATCAGGCCCGACTGGCCTCTCGATGACAGGAGATATGGAGGCATGCCACATGACACTTACGGGTCTTACGGTTGGGCACATGACCACTTCGGTCCTCATCCAGCACATCAGGGTTATGGACAAGCAATGCCACCTGTGCCAGCAAGGTAAAACATCCAATCTATATCTCTATCACTACATAGTATAAAATAAAGTCAATTTTCGCCGTCCCTATGTATGCTTAGATCTTTAAAACTACGCAATGGATTTTGATGCAGTTTTTTTAATAGATAGAGTGATTAAAGAGGAAGGCTTTTAGATATAATACATGCATAATACAGCCGTGAGAAGCCGGTGTGGGTCGCTAGTTAGTAATAAAAGAGGAAAGTTTTTTGTAATAAATAGGCTCCCAATGTTCTGGATCGATTTTGATGAAACTTGATATGATACATTGAGAGCAACTTGGGCTACTCTATATCGTGATATTTTCATGGGATTGTGAGTTACACGGGTGAACCGCAGAGTGCTGCTAGTTAGTAATAAAGTGCACTACAAGTTCTAATAAATCATAGTATACACCCCCTATCTGTGTAAATCTTATTCAACAAAGATTTAATTTATCTATCCACTATGCAATACCTACTTATTATCTATAGATTGATGTAGATAAATACTCCTACATCAGTATCCACATTACTTAGTTAATGTTTCGAAATAGAAATTAAGCTTATTAATCAATATTCATTTGAATAACACAGATATCCGTGTCAAATGTATGAAAAACTAGATCTAGGTCAATAATTTCCGTATTATTGTTATTAACTAGGCTATGATTTTGGTGTATGTGTAGAGAGTATTATGATGGTAGGGACACAGTGGTTGGGCCAAGTGACGGGCCTCCGACCATGATGTCCTTCAAGGCGTTCCTCGCTGCCCAAGACGACTCCATCACTGTGGATGACGCCATACAGAAGTACAATGAATACAAGCTCGAGTTCCGCAGACAACAGCTCAATGAGTTTTTCGTTGCACACAAAGATGAAGAATGGTACGTGTTTATTGTGGGACAATATAAGTGCATGTTACATCAATTTATATTTGAATTCCTCAATAAAATGGAAACTTCTCATGAAAAGTATCTTCTTCAAACTTATCATTAACATATTAGCTCAAGGATTCATAAAGGAAGATTAGAAAAAATTGTATTGTTTGCTAGTAGTACTTAACAAAAAAGTTCTAAGCATACGCTGATAAATCTATTATTATTTCACAAAGAATTTGGAACGTTTAATTTACGCTATATGCTTAGAATTTTTGAAGAGGCTATGCAAATGTTAACATGAAACTTTTTTCCCTACAGTCTACAGCGTATTCACATGGATTTGCTGGACATCGTTAAGAAAATATATACAACTTAAACTGAAACTTTGTAAAAAATTATAAAAATGTGTGTAGCTAGCTATTACCGCGTTGACCCGTAGCGCGCAATGCTACAGGTTTCGATATTGTTAGGGGTAGGGCTATCATATTCCACACGATATGTGGAACAGGTGAGATTACGACGATTTTTTAACATAATGATATTGTCATTTTAGTTAGTGTAACTTGATGTTAACCTTAATGGAAGAGTTATAAACATGGTCCACTCACTTTGACTTCCTGAAGACCTATTTTCCTCTTTAAATTGACAGATTTCCGATTATTAAATGAAAATTGGTCTTCAATCTGATACACTAAAATATCATTATCTATTTGCCTACACAGTTACTTCAAGTAAAAGTTAATTTAAAGCGAATTGTAGTAAATTAGAATTTTTATTCAGGTTCAAGATAAAATATCACCCGGAAGAATCAGTGAAGAGAAAAGATGAACAACTACAAGCATTAAAGGTAAAAATATATACTTATGAGCTAATATTAGTAGTTAGGAAAAAGGAAAACAGAGGGGCATGTGAACAGTAAACTTAAAAAAAAGGTTGCTTTAGAGGCATTATTGAAAAAGGGGAATGCATTAGTAGAGACAGTTATACTCTTAAGACATACATCTCGAGAAGACCTACTAATGGCAGTAAGATGTTACGATTACAGGTTAAATAATGGGACTTAATGTGTTGTATTGTATTAATGAACTAACTGCGCACCGCGGTTTCACCCGCGTAAGTCCCGATTCCGCGGGAATATCGGGATAAAAAGCTTACAATGTTAATCCAGGTTTTAGCTATTTACATACCTAGTTTCAACGAAATCGGTTTGGTAGTTTTTGTGTGAAGGAGTAATAAACACGGAAACGTTCACATTTTAAATATTAGTAGGATAGGATTTTGATAAATAAATACTGTAAGGCCCGTATTAATAAATCGCTCTCAATATCGATCTTGAGTGCGTATCAATCGAGTGAGTCTTGAGATGTGGTCACTGTCTTAAGTTAGGCGTTAATTAATAGATAAAACTCAAGTTTTAACCAAGCTGATATCGCTCCTGAGATTTGAGACTGATCTTGAGAGCGACCTTGAATGACAGTAGCGCTATTGGTCTGTTTTTACCCTATGGTAGGTAGTTTCGTCATATTTTACTGTCAACTTGTTTTTAATGTAAAAATATTTTACAAAATGTAAGATTTTACTATTAGATAATTATTCCGAGACGTTTTAAAGGTTTGGTGTAATGACTTTATTTGTTCACTGTAATGCCCTCTAACTTTAGTCATGTATGACCCGCAATCAAACTTGAGTTCACGAAACTACATCTTGAGAGCTGAGTTTGATTTATTAATACGGTATTACTCAAGTGATACGTCGCTCTTTAATCGCGTCTTAAGATAGGTTTATTAATCAGCGCAACAACTCAAGAGCAAACTTAAGATTGAAATCGATATTGAGTTCGGTTTATTAATACGGACCTAAGACAGCACACAATGCCGTCTAGCCCCAAACCAAGCAACAAGGCTTGCAATACCATTGCCACATGTCTTACGACGAAAAATACTTTTCCTAAATACATACATATTGTATTGTCTTGTTCCCACAGCCTCCTGTAAATAAATAATAAATAAATAAATAAATATTTCAGGACATATTACACATCGCCATCCAGCCCCAAGCTAAGCAACTTAATGCTTGTGTTATGGGTGCCAGATAACGGATAAACTACTTATATACTTTTTTTTTTTTTTTTTGTAAATATATACATATTATACATATAGGAAACACCCAGAACCAGAAACAAGAATTTATGGTCAGCATAAATACTTGTTCCCGGCGGGAATCGAACCCGCAACCTTCTGCGTCGCAGTCGGGTGTTCGCCCGACGCGCCACAGAGGTGTAAAGCAGGCTGAGTTTGCCAATCGCGCCTCAAAGGTGGTCATATTTAAAACAATTGCTTTTTTTGTGAACAGAATCGTCTAAACGTTTTCCTAGACCTGTTAGACAAGGGAGAGTTGGACAAAGTGACGGTGGATGTTGACAAATCTGACAAACTGATCCGTTTACTTGACACAGTCGTCATTAAACTTGAAGGAGGCACTGATAAGGATCTACATGAACTTGACGAGCCTACTGCTCAAGATCATTCTAATGATAAAGCAGGTAAACCAACTAATAATGAACCAACTCATCTATACCTTTGATCAGAATCGGTTTAGTTGTGCTTGCGGGATTGAGTTTCTGGTCGAAGCTGGGTTGAAGTAACAGCCGAAGATCACGCGCAATGGGCTGACTTATGCCTAAGTGCGGAAAATCAGAGCCCCTAACCTGTGATTGAGTTACAGACATAGGTACATAGACAGTCAAGTCTGTTAGACAGACAAGTCACAAACAATTCCGCATTTACAGGGTTAAATTCAGCTGGTATTTCAAATATATAAATAAATATTGCAGGACATTCCATACATCGCCATCTAGCCCCAAGCTAAGTAACTAGACCTGTGTAATGGGTGCTAGACAACGGATATAAGTAAATACCTATATACTTTTATTTTGTAAATATATACTTATAATACATATAAACAACCAGACTACAGACAAATATATCTAAGCAGAAATACTTGTCTGAGGCGGGAATCGAACTCGCAACCCTGTGATCCTGTGATGGAAGTCGGCATGGTGACCATTGAGCCAACTGAGTCCTCAAAAAAAATTAGTTCTTATATAAACTATTTTCTTTGATTTGCCATACTAAGTTTGTTTCAAAAAGTTTATCTCCATCAACATTTCAACATGTATAATTTTTGGCTAGTGACCTAATTACTATTCTGAAAATTAAAAGTCTTTGTTAAAATTGGTGTCGTGACTGTTTAACATTTTGCTAAATACGAAAAATGCTGAGAAGTTAACTTATCAGTTTATGATTTAACCTTGAAAACTCAGTTGAAAGATTCACGCCGAATATTAGTATGATAATTAATTATTATCATTTACAGACAAAATTGATCCAGATAAGCCAATTGTTATTGAAGACGACACGACTGTTAAAGTGAAAGAAGAAAAAGAAGATGGCGATAAAAAAGACAAGGTTTGTTTAACAAGTTAGATGCATTGGGTTGCCGGAACAAACTGTAATTAGATTTTAGACCTTTACCTCTCCGCACATAAAATATTTAGTTTTGGAGTAATTAACTCATTTTCTTTAGCTTTTAACTCACTAAAGCCCTTCTAGAATGAACCTCTAAGAAAAACTAACAACGATAAAAATATTAACCCTATGGTTTAGTACTTTCGGCGCTTGGTTTTATCGCTTCCAAATAAAAATCATTAACAAGATATGCGAAGAAATTGCTCGATGTTGGGTTTTCATGGAGTTCATATCTTATTTAATTTGGATATTCACGATTAGGAGAAAAGCTCAGAATCTCCGAAACCCAGTGCACCTCTCACAATGGAGATTGATCCTCAATTGCGTCAACTACAGGAACAAGCGAAAATGTTTTCGCGATTCAACTCTAATGGCGGCGAAGCTGAACCGGAGAAAGAGAAGGAACCACGTAAGTACAATTTACTCAAGCTACTTATCAAATGAAAATGACCATTGTAGATTGCTATACCGTTAAACTTCTTAATGTAAAACTCTTGGTTGCTATTAAATTTTAATGACATACTTATTGACGTAATATTGCTGTTTTGTTGATTATTTCTTGCAAAAAATCTAATGTTGTGTCCTCTATTTTCTATTAATGAGTATATTTACCATTACCATGTTCTGATCATATCAGTTAAATATTGTCACCAATTCACATAGTTTAGTCTATTTGTTATTGATTGGTACAAACAAGCTAAATCTTTGTCTGAATCACATTACATGAAGTTTAAATTCCATTGGGTAAAATTGGCGCAAAATTTACGCGGCTATAAACTAAACTCTTCATCACGACGTAAACTGTAAACGTTACAACAACTTCAAATCAACTATGCATCTTCAGTCTTCTGAACCAACGTTTGTCTATCCCAGCGCCACCGGGATCGTCGTCCAGCTCCTCTTCATCGAGCTCCTCATCATCCAGCTCCGAAGACGAGGGAGAAACGGGCACGCGACACAAATCCAAATCCAAGTCCAAATCTAAAACCCCGGACAAATCTCCCAAACATAAAGATAAATCACCGAGCGTCGACAAGGAAGCGGCTGAAAAAGAAAAAGAGAAGGAAAAAACTGATAAGACTGAGCCAGTAACTGAAACTATCGTGGAAAAGAAAGAATCACGGGCTTTGCATAAAACTACGTCTATTTTCTTGAGGAATTTAGCTCCGACTATTACAAAGGCTGAAGTCGAAGCTGTAAGTTAATTATCGCTATACTAAACTCACTCAAAAAACACTAGCTATTATAAAAAAAACAAATTTTAGTCTGCAAAATATCTCCATCGTTATTAACGGCTACCTAAAATTTCTCGCTTCCATGTCATAGTATTTCTCACTAATAAATTCGTTCGTTGTTTCTTTTTAGATGTGTAAACGGTACGGTGGGTTTCTACGTGTAGCGCTCGCCGACCCGCTACCAGAGAGGCGTTGGTTCCGCCGCGGATGGGTTACCTTCCGTCGTGAGGTCAACATCAAAGACATCTGCTGGAACCTAAATAATATACGAGTATGTGTTTAGAAATCATAAACTTTTAAGTCTCAAAAGCAATGATATCGAAAAAATTGACAAAAGATACTCAATTAAAATTAGGGGAATGAATCAGTCGACCTATCATTAATTATTTTGCGACCAGTTTCTATGATAAAGTTTAATTATTTACCAAATACCTACAAGTTTGGAAATTAGTTAGCACTGTTTACAATGTTTTTTATTTTAAATATCGTAGCTCCGCGAATGCGAACTGGGCGCCATAGTGAACCGCGACCTGCAACGCCGCATCCGCGCCGTGTCCGGCGTCACCCTGGAGCGGGCGGTGCTACGCGCTGACGCCCGTCTCGCCGCTCGCCTCGCGCACTTGCTCGACGTTCGCACCAAGTTATGGGACAAGGAGAATCAGGAAACCGACACTGAGAAGGCGCAATCTTCTGATGTAAGTTTACATTGGCAATTTACCATGTTTCCCACAAAGAACATCGGTATTAAAAGCCCAGCCTGCCTAGCATGACGACCAAAACACGATACGATAAAGCTATATCACGCGATATAACTACATCAACTCTCAAAATATGATACATAAAGCCGCCATGTTGAATTTTTATTATAAATTGCGACAAAAATTATGATAAAAATTCAACATGGCGGCTTTATCTATCATATTTTGAGAGTTGATGTAGTTATATCGCGTGATATAGCTTTATCGTATCGTGTTTTGGTCGTCATGCTAGGCTAGCAGGCGTAGTCTGATGTTTATTTTT
Source organism: Idaea aversata (assembly GCA_907269075.1). Lineage (NCBI taxonomy): Eukaryota > Metazoa > Arthropoda > Insecta > Lepidoptera > Geometridae > Idaea > Idaea aversata. Next base: position 8,235,604 of record OU026085.1, read on the forward strand.
TAAAATCTCTGTCGCACGATGAGACCTATGCATACATATAGACAAACGAAGTTTGGAAGATATAAAACTTAGACTGGAATTTACATTTTGTATAGTTTTTAACTCAAACGATAAGTTAGTTGTTGGCTTACTGTTAAATAAGCGTATCTTAAAAGTACGATTCGGTGACCAACCAGCCTCTTATAAATATTTTTTTGTATAGAATTTCAGTCTCGATTCCAAGAACCCGGTTCTCCACAAAATAACAGAGCATTTGATAGAAGAAGCGTCAACAGAAGAGGAGGAACTACTCGGTCTTGAGGCATCAGCTGATACCTCCGCATCTGAACAAGCCGACCCGGAACTGATGCGTGTTTTGGACCGGCTCGTTTTGTACCTGAGGGTCGTTCACTCGGTCGATTATTACAACCACTGCGAGTATCCGTACGAAGATGAGATGCCAAACCGTTGTGGTATCATGCACGCGCGTTCCGGACCGCCGCCTAATAAGGTGAGAGATTAATTAAAAAGACAGGACCGAAAGACTAACTAAATTTAATTTGTATAAAATCTAACCCAATTAAGATTTCTAGTTCTCGGCCCTATAAGCTTTCTTGTCGCTCAGTATATTTATTAAGATGATCTTTTACAGCCATCACAACAAGAAATTCAAGATTATATACGATCATTTGAGAGTAAAATGTCGGCGTTCCTTCAAGATGTGAAACCTCTTACTGATGAGGAGCTTCAGAAATTGGGTATCAAGGTAATTTACGCGCACTTCTTTTATCTAAACAATTGTTGTACTTGGTCTTTATTATTTTAAATAAACTTACTGCTGTTTTCATTTAGGATCCCGAAGCAGAAGTGGAGAAGTTTATACAAGCCAATACTCAAGAACTGGCTAAGGACAAATGGCTTTGTCCTCTCAGCGGCAAAAAGTTTAAGGGCCCTGATTTTATAAGAAAACATATTTTCAATAAGCATGGGGAAAAGGTGATTATAATAAACTTTTGTCCTAACTAAACTAATATTATAAATGCGAAAGCATGTTTCTTTGTTCCGTTTTCACTGTCAAACTTCGAGATAGATTTTCATGAACCCCTTTTTTAATTCATGTAACATCTTGTCTTGGCCACCTACCACACCTGTGGCAAAGTATAGAGAACCTTAATACAAACAACAAATGCTATGAACAAAATCTTGTAAAGCGACTTGTCATCCTGTTATGTGGCATTTGAAAAAACAGTCTGCTGGTCTCTATACTGATTTGTTGCAAGCACTTTGTACAAAAAAAGAAGTAGTCCACGTTTTGGATATTGCTATAATCTTCTTTATCCGCGGAACGCAGCTAGTTCTTTATATATTTTGATCTGTATAGGTCGACGAGGTCCGGCGCGAGGTAGCGTACTTCAACGCGTACGTACGCGACGTGCGCCGCCCGCAGCAGCCCGAGCCGCCCACCAGGAATAACGTCCCGCCCTCGCACCAACCGCACCAGCCTCCTGCATCGTTAGTATTTCTTTAATCTACATAATAAATTTTCCCGGAATATCTGAAGGAACGGAAGAGGAAATAAAGTACTGGACCGATTTTGATGAAACTTGGCATTGATTCATCGGAAGTAACATATGCTACTTTTTATATTGATATTCCTACGGGATCGGGAGTTACGGTTGTAAACCGCGGAGCACTGCTAGTACAAAATAAGCTGTTTGCGCGGGAAGTATCTTTGAGACGAGTGTGTTACACTATTGATAGACCGCATTATCGCTTATCGTCCACTGAATTTGCGATCAAACGCTATATCATTGGCTTCGGCTATCCCATCATACTTTATATGAATACTATAAGCCGGTAGATTATATAAATATGCAGGACATGCAGGACATCGCCATCTAGCCCCAAGCTAAGCAGCTAGACAACGGATATACTACTTATATTTTCTTATGTAAATATATACTTATAATACATAGAAACAACCAGACCACAGGCAAATACCTAAGCATAAATACATGTCTGAGGCGGGAATCGAACCTGCAACCCTGTGTTTGGCAGTCCGGCATGGTGAGCATTGTGCCAACTGCCGCCGTGTTTCTCACTCTATAACTATGTATATCTCGTTGTATCAGTTACGGCGGAGGCGGCGGTGGCGGTGCGGGAACGGGCGCGCCTCCCGCCGCGAGGTGGTGGGGCGGGTGGGCGCCGCCTGCGCCCTACGCGCCGAGACATCCGCGCTTCTCACGGCCCAGGTAACTACCCACAACAAACAATATTGCGAGCCACCTCTACCAAATTCGATTTAGACATCATAAACCACAAAAAAACAGCATTTCTTACTTAAATTACCTTGTTAAATTATGCGTTATTTATATAGACTTTTAAAAGAAATTCTAAATCGAAATTGGTGCAAGTAGCCTGGCTCTAGCTTAGTACGCAGCGTTTGTACGACTCATAATATGAAGCTATAAACAGTAAGGCACTGTCCTAATAGACCATCGCGCGACCGATGCGGCCTCAATGCTATGAAAATCGCGATCGTACGACCATTTAGGCCGCATCCGTCGTGCGATGGGCTATAAGGACAGCGCCTCACAATTATACCGATTTCATAAAATAAGGTTCTATGAGCTCGTGCCCTGTATACGTAGATCATTTTATAATATCAAATAATTATAGCAATCATCTATCTATCATCTTGTCGTACAATCGTATGCTAAATAGTACAGGGCTTTTATTGTAGCTAGACAACGCATAATGAATGATACGGCAATAGAGCTTACTCAAATACTAGTTTATTTATGCATCGATATATGGCAGCACCACTAGCTACTCGATAAAAATACTAAAAAATGAAACATGACCAGTGACAATCAATTAAGTAATATTATAAAATTGTAAGTCAGCATAGGTTTAAAGAATCTTTATTTCTCAAAAGAAACATACAAAACAGATCGCTTATATGAGAAAATTATAATGGTTACTTAATCAACTTAAAATCTAAGTCTCAAGCCGGTGGAAAAGTATGCAGTGAACTTAGTCCCCCTTATTCTAAAACGGAGTTTAATGATATCGTGAACTTAGTCTATACACTATCCCTTAGATTATATAGGGAACTATTGTCTAAACACATCGACCACTACCAATAGACTCCTAATGAAGGGTCTGTAATGTTCACCACGCATAGTAGTTTTAGCTTCTATATCAAAGGGTCCTTTCGAATACAACTTTAGTGGGAACCAAGGAGTGGTGCAGTCGATTACTCGCAGTTTTTTATTATTTTTTGCTGTTGTCGTTGCGAGAATCGGTTCAGAAATGGCGTATTGTTCTATAAAATGGTGTGGGAAAAATAAAAAAACATCCAGCTACCAGAAAGATGGGATAACTTTCCACCGGTAAGTGATTTAAACTTTCATTTTGACTGTCCCAACTGCAAAAGATATCTTGGTAAAAATTGTTCGTCAAATAAAACGGGCTCGCGTTGAAGTCTTTTTGTAGTAAAACCAACACTTTTTTGCGTGTAACAAAACAAAAACTAACCATATTTTGGTGCGAAAATTCAGTTTTAGTACGGACACTAGCGCCTCCACTCAACTGCACAAATAAGTTGGTTTTAAAACAATTTTATTTTTTTGATGCGGTATACACGCAAACTAATTGGTAAGGAACAAATTTGTTTGAAATATCGATACAGCGCCCTCACTCAATAGAAAACGAATTGTGCTATTTTATCAAAAATATTAAGCACGTGTAAGTAGTGGTGGGGTATAAATGAAAAAAATAATATCGATTCGATAAAACTTAGAACTGACATGTTTTGTATTTTACATTAATGAATTTATTTGTCAAAAAGTATTTTAACTGACTTAAAAAAGAAAGGGTTTGCGTATATTTATTCGTCGATTACTCGAAGACAGCTTGAAGATAAGGTGGGTTCATGAATAAAGTTAAACGATGTAAGTCGGCTCAGTGGTTAATTATTTATATTTATTTAAAAATAATACATTCGTTGCAGTTTTTTTTTTTCTATAATTTTATAATACAAACATCGATAAAATCTATGGTATCGATATTTAGTAATTACTTATTACCAACACTATGACATCGGCAGTTACGCCCCCCGCTACCTCATGATTTGGTGAACTACGTCCTGAACAAAAACGAAGCGATGTTGTATCTATTCGGTTATATGATCGATGTCTAAACACTATCCTTATCACTACATAGTATAAAACAAAGTCGCTTTTTCTGTCCCTATTTCCCTTTGACTGCTTAAATCTTTAAAACTACGCAACGGATTTTGATGGGGTTTTTTTAATAGATAGAGTGATTCAAGAGGAAGGTTTATATGTATAATATATGCATAATATAGCCGTGCGAAGCCGGGCGGGTCGTAGATTATAAAGGGATAGTGTTTAGACTATAGTTCAAGAGTAAATCTGTGTCTAAATCTAAGGTTTAAATTCACATCTCGGACTATCCTTAAACCTCTTTTGGAATAAGGGGGTTAATGTTGTTAATTTACACATTTCCAATTAAAGTAGTATAGTTCTATTAACATTTGTATGAAGCGTACCAGAGATAATAGTGGTTATAGAGTGCGCTTTCTATCCAACGATTCTGAAGTATTTAAATTAGTTTACATTAAATCATTGATTAAACTGATTTTTAAGTTTTATAGCGAGATCTCATTATGCGTTGTTTGTGCGAAGCCAAAATGTTATGTCACACAGTTGACTTGTCAACAAGTTTTTACTTTAACTATTGTTTTCAATATTTTTTACAAAAATATAGCGTAGGCGATTGCATTATTGTGTGATATAGCTGTAGGTACTAAAGGAGACTAGGCAAATATAAAAACTAAGATGATTCATCAGATAAACTATTTGTTATTCAATCATTTAATATTATACAAAATTCATCAATTTGTTTGTTTTAAAATAATTATTGTAAAATAATAAGATTAACTGTTTTGATTAGTCTCCTTCCATAATAATCGCTTCTGCTTAAGCTTTTTATTTCAATTATTGATGTGTGTGTTTGGATTGCAATTGATTACAATAGATTTTATTGAAGGTTACAATTTACTAAATAATTATATAGTAATAGTTTTTTGCATCTTTCGATTAAGTAAATTTCAATAAAATCTTAAGATTTTGCTTCAGGCACAAAGCTTCGTGTTATGTTTTTCTTCATCTTTTCCTTATCTGTTTCACTAACAATTTCAAAGAAAATATGACAATATTTTTCAAGAGAATTTTTAATATACCTGACGAGTTTTGAGTCTTTTATTTAATAACAATAAATAATAATTTATTTCATCAACAAAAAGTACATAAAGAGCTACCTTTCGATGCCAGGTAGACCCGCTTTTCCTTAACCACAGTGGAGTCTTAGTAAAAGGGGGGTATATTTGGGTATGGAACCCTAAATAACTAAGTAATATTACAATAACATGATACTCAAACGAAAAAATATACTTTTTAATAAACAAACTATAATAAATACAAAAATCGTACCTCACGTTTATAATACTGTATCAATTTGCATTAATGTGCATAATATGCTCACGCTATTTGACTAATGGAGACTATTCTGCAATAAATTTCAAGAAAAAAATATATTTTTCTTTATTTGGTGCTATTGTCTCAGTGACACTATGAAATATAGACTAAACCTTATTTTTTGCATGATACCCTAACCATTTTGATTTATTACAGCAATAATTTATTTGATGGTTGTTTTGCTTGAATTTGCTTATGCTATGGTCAACTTTTTATGCTAAATATCCGCTTGGTTTAACATCGCTTCAAAAGGCACCCCTTTTGAATTATCAATAAGAAATTGCTAGGTAAATCAGATGAAAAGATATGAGTTACTTAAAATAATTTCCAGGGAAAATGTGGATCGGTCGAGGCCTCTTATTGCATACAACGATCTTGACTTCCCGGACAGTGGTGATATATTCTAAATTATGGCATAAACACATTGATAAATTTCATATTTTTATAGCAAAATTTATGCTAATTTAAGCATTCCGATCAAATGTTATTGCTAAATTAAAATAATTTATTATTAAGACATCAACATTTGATACAGCTCATGTAATGTTTTATTGTAATACCGACTTCATGCCATAAATATATTTGTTTATTTATAACACTACATCATTAACTTCTTAATTGTATGTAAAATTAACAAACCATTTGTCAATTAATTAATCCATTAGTCCATTTGTTGATATCCTTAAATAGCTCTAATTGTTTATTGAAAATGTTGTGAAATAACACTAGTTCATATCTATTCAAATTGAACATATTTATCCATTGTAATAATTTCAGAAATAGTTATTATTTGATATGTAAAATCTTTCACCTAAATGTATTCTTATACCTACCTACATAAATGTATTAATGTTTTCAATAAACTAATCTTTAAACTTTAAATCGAATGTTTTCGTGATCGTTCCCTCCCTGTTTTTAACTCCCGGGAAGCTGAGATTTGCACTTGTAATTATTGAGATGCAATACTTAGTTGAGTAGTAATAGCAGCGTTCTAGCTACATAAATGTATTAACGTTTTCAATAAACTTATCTTTAAATCGAATGTTTTCGTGATCGTTCCCTCCCTGTTTTTAACTCCCGGGAAGCTGAGATTTGCACTTGTAATTATTGAGATGCAATACTTAGTTGAGTAGTAATAGCAGCGTTCTAGCTACATAAATGTATTAACGTTTTCAATAAACTTATCTTTAAATCGAATGTTTTCGTGATCGTTCCCTCCCTGTTTTTAACTCCCGGGAAGCTGAGATTTGCACTTGTAATTATTGAGATGCAATACTTAGTTGAGTAGTACGAGTAATAGCAGCGTTCTAGCTACATAAATGTATTAACGTTTTCAATAAACTTATCTTTAAATCGAATGTTTTCGTGATCGTTCCCTCCCTGTTTTTAACTCCCGGGAAGCTGAGATTTGCACTTGTAATTATTGAGATGCAATACTTAGTTGAGTAGTAATAGCAACGTTCTAGCTACATAAATATATTAATGTTTTCAATAAACTTATCTTTAAATCGAATGTTTTCTTGATCGTTCCCTCCCTGTTTTTAACTCCCGGGAAGCTGAGATTTGCACTTGTAATTATTGAGATGCAATACTTAGTTGAGTAGTAATAGCAGCGTTCTAGCTACATAAATGTATTAACGTTTTCAATAAACTTATCTTTAAATCGAATGTTTTCTTGATCGTTCCCTCCCTGTTTTTAACTCCCGGGAAGCTGAGATTTGCACTTGTAATTATTGAGATGCAATACTTAGTTGAGTAGTAATAGCAGCGTTCTAGCTACATAAATGTATTAACGTTTTCAATAAACTTATCTTTAAATCGAATGTTTTCGTGATCGTTCCCTCCCTGTTTTTAACTCCCGGGAAGTCAGCTTCCCGGGAGCTGGGTGCAAATCTCAGGATTTGCACTTGTAATTATTGAGATGCAATACTTAGTTGAGTAGTAATAGCAACGTTCTAGTGTTGTGTTGTGCGTGTGCCGCGGATTGGTTGTCGCTATGTCGCTAATGAGAATGTGGTTGCTTGTTAAAGGGGCGGCGGTGGCGACTTTCGCCCGGTCATACACTACCGCGACTTGGACGCTCCACGTGAACCGGACGAGTTCATATAGACGACTGTCTATGTCCCATCTCTATCGTCTGTTCAACACGTACTCTTTACAACATACATTTTATATTTAGTTAGTCCATTGCGTTGTTACCTTTACAATATCATGAAATAGATAGTAATTAGACCATATATTCCTGTAAATCTATTTATCATAAGTAGTTAGTGATATCTGTTATGGAATACAAAATGTATTTTGGAATAAACTGTATGGTATGGTTAAAATGGTTTCTTACTAACTATCGTAGTATGTAGCGACGTTCATGTTGTCTACAATGAAGGCAGAAGATACTCATTAAATATAAATAATGACCATTATTAAAACTGTTTGTTATGTTGATAAGTATAATGATTTGTGGTTAGACACATTAGATATTTATTATGTTGTGAATCCTAGATCCGTGTATGTGACTTTGATCCGTTATAAACCGATATATATACGTACAATCCACGGTCAAAAGTCTCTGCCCACCGTAACGTTTACAATCCTGTGCAGCAATATTTGAACATTATAACAACGTGATCTGTGGATCGAACCCACGTCGGTTGGTGTAGCGGGTGGTGGCTTATATCACTAGCCCAACTAAAGACAGCTAACATGTTGAAGTAATAATCACTCTGAGTACTTACTTTTAATTCAAGTATTTATGTTTGTGTGTAACGTCTATTAGAAGAAGGTCGTAAGTTCAATTCTTGTTTATAGTATTATTGCAGCAAACTTATAGTGTACTTATGAGGCATACTGTACACACGTATCAATACTATAATAATAACTAGATGGTATAATATGACTTAGTCATTGTTAGGGTATTTCCAAAGGCCAAAAGTTGCTATGACATTGAAATTATTCTATTTATGTAATTAGAGGGAGTGCCTTACAATCATAACAATTGTTATTGTTAGGTGTCTTGAGTTTATTATTTACGCCGGAATCTCCTTCACCACAAGTACAAGCTTCAATTTCATGTCACACAATAGGTCAAACTCAAAAATACTAACAAACCTAAGTAAGTACCTACTTACTACCTATTAAATACCGCAAACAAGGATGCTGAATAAAGTTCGTGAGGACCTTTCTAACTGACTGAATTATAATGAGCCTTCCGAGTAGAAGTAGCTGGCCTTATAACATTCTGCGAATTATATACATGCTAGTTATTATATTATATTGCCCATATAATAAAAAGTTGACGTATACACTCGAAATTAAACGTCACTTGGTAAAAAAATGTTCACATAAAAATGTCGTTTTTGTTGCTAGTACGAGTATACGACGTCTTCGTGAACCTTGACTTCTGCAATCACCTTCGCCGGTCAAAATAAAGAGCTCACAACCATTACGGTACATACAATTAGTCAAGGAAAACTATGTGGTATAATTTTTCCTAGTTGATTGATGCCATTTAAGCACAACGCTTTTATAATGGACGGTATTTTTTAAACCGTTTATGACAATGTCAAGTTCATGCTTCTAATATGTTCATGTTAGTCATATTTGTGATTGATACAAAGAAGAAATCAATGGAATGTTGATTAGTTCTCGTACTGTTCGGAAATGGAAGATCTAACTAAGGTATCTGCGTAGGTGGATATCGTCACCCGGACCTGCTGGTGGAAACAATTGAAGCCGTCACCCAACGCATCATGCATTAGGTAGGATTTATTTATATCTGACCTTAAATGGGACCTTAGTAGGTATGTTATCATTTAATGTCTTGCTTTAGTCATTATTTAAAACAAAAAAAAAAGAACTATATTTCAGAAACGTTCATGTCTACCCTTATTTTTACCATAAACTGTCTGTCCCGGCAAACGTTGTTTTGACATTTACATAAAAAAAATTGATGTTCGATTCTCAGACCTAACGAATATACACAAAAAAATTCATACAAATCGGTTCAGCCGTTTAGGTGGACAAAATTAACTAACACCGTGACACGAGAATTTGATATTATGTATACCTATAGGGATGTATAGGTTGGTAGGTACACTTTTTTATAACTTCAAAAGTAGGTATCTAATACTAATAACTAATGAAGGTTACGGGTGGCGTTCACAAATCAAGATGGGAAAACCTGTTAAAAACCAAGGGGAAAATATAATAACTACTTCAAACATGCAAAAACTTATCCTTTTACATCCGCATGATGCAAATTTGATAATAAACCGTGTTAATTATGATACGGCGAATCAATTTGTATTTAACTCGCATCTCAAACATCAAAATAGGTAGGTACAGAATCCGAATTAACGGTGTAGTCATTGTTATTTCCCGTGGCCTTACCGTCTTTATTAAATCTAAGCTGAAAACGTAGTAAGTAATAATACTTCATTAAGCTGTTTGAAATATTTGTGGAGTAGTCACTCGCATCACCTATTTGGTACAATGCAGCACAGATAGTCGTGAACTCTGGGAAGATTATTCATGACTATATCAACAACAGCCTCCTATTCGTAATTCGCAGTAAACGCCGACCTGTTTTTGCTGCAAATATAAATGGGCGTCGATTTGTGTTTTGCTTTATAAAAGCGGCCGGTTGTTAACAACTACCATTGTAGTTAGGAAGCTCTAAGATGGAGCTCACATGTGCCATTATTGTGTTTACTGTGGGGTTAGTGACAGCAAGTCCTTACGGATATGGGACTAAAGGTGGAGCTTTAGCAAAAGGTTAGTATTTTTTTCTTGTTTATCCAATCTTTCTGGTGATCATTATAATCATAGAGATCCTGTTTAACCTTGATAACTTATCAAATTGGCGGTCTTTATTATTAACGACCGATGTAAATTCAGTTATTTTTTTATCAAAACCTTTGTGATAAAATATTTTAATTAGAAAATAATTGTTAAGTAATATTTATTCTAATTTGGTTTTATTTACATAATGACTATAAAGATCTCTTTGTTTTTTGGAAATCAGTTATTATTTTAATTACTTTTATTTGTTGCAGCTGACGCAAGTGCGGTAGCGGGTAGTATTCCGATCACTGCTCCAAGTGGTGCTGGATACTCTGGCAGTTATGCTAAGTCCTCATCATCAAGTTTCGCGTCATCAGGTGCTAGTTCAAGCGCTTCATCCTTTAGCTACAGTGGTTCGGGCGCTTATCCCGGCGGTGTACCAGGAGCTACAGGTTGTGGCACCGGAGCTTGTCCATCAGGTGGTGGCTACAGCCCAACCTCATCCGGGTCACTATCCTACGGCAATAATAACGCTGGATCTCTTGGTACTGGAAGTACGGGCTCAGGATATAACTATAATTCAGATAATGCGAATCAAGGACAACGTGGAGACGTAGATGATTCACAAAAAGCTACAGATTGTGGTCCAGGAGGCTGTCAATCTGCTGGTTACTCAAATGGATTGGCTAATTCATTTAGTCAGGCTAACTCCGTGGCTTCTACTGGTGCTGCTTATGGATCACCGGCCAAAGGTCCAGTAATTCCAAATTCTGCGTGTACTAGCGGTGATTGTGCTAATCAACCGGGCCCCGACGATAAATGCATTTCAGGCCAATGTGGTGACAATGCTAAGACTAGTTTAAATGTAAATGAAAAATGCACGTCTGGTAACTGTAAAGTAGCTCACATAGAGCCTCTTCGCATAAATGAAAATAAATGTGCATCAGGAAATTGTGAATCGACTAAAGATGATAATGATATTGCGGTTCCTAAACCAAACTATCAGGGTACAATTCATTTCTCTGATAATGATAAGGGAACAAATTACGGATCTAGTTGTGCTTATGGAAATTGTGGGCCAAATAATGCTAAACCGACTTACTCCCAAAATTCTGGTCCTGTTCCTGAAACTACTAAATGTAATACTCCTGGATGTAATAACTACGGACAAAGTCCCACAGCCATATCTAACGCGGCTGCTACAGCTTACAATAAACCATCAACGCAGTTAGTAGCGCCTAAAGAAGATACAACATGTACCACACCTAACTGTCAAAGTGGACCAGTGAATACGAAACCTTCTAACGGTTATACTCCCAACTACAACGCTCCTAGTCCAATTGTCACGCCTGAACGGAGCCCTTCCCAATGTGCTGGTAATACATGTCAATACAGTCAAACGAAGACTCCTTATTCTACAAGTTATGTAAATCCAGCACCAGCTCCAACTGCAAATGAATGCACTTCCCCTAATTGTGGGAACAACAGTCCTATTAAACCGCCAAGTAATTGTGCAGGTGGCAGTTGTGGTTACAGCTCCAATTCTGAAATCAACAAAGAATTCGATAGACAACCTGGTTATAGTACAAAGTATCCACAAGGAGCAACCTATAACCCAGTGCCCTCTGGTTCAGGTTGTAGTCCTGGTTCACCAAATTGTGGTCCTGGCCCTTCTAATTCTGGACAATATAATCCTGGAGTAACTCCCTCACAATATTATACGCCACCTGTTCTTGGATCGCCTACGACAGGCTCCTCGACATATAACAAACCTGCTTCGTTTAAGCCAGCAACCGTACCTGGATACAGCGGATCATTAAACTTTCCTTCTAGTCAACCTAATAATGTATACGCGGCAGCGAGTGCCGCTCAACAATCAAATGGGTATAGTAAGCCTGGAAACTCGGGTTATGGATCTTATCCAAGTGGACCTGCTTTTACTTCACAAGGTACGTCGCCGTCAGCTGGTTATTCGACGGCACCTAATAGTGGATTTTATAATTCACCTAGTTTGGGAACGTATTCAGCGCCTGGATTAAATTCACCGGCACAAAACTGCAACACGCCCAACTGTTTAAACTCTGGAATAAGCAACTCAGTGACGTCATCGGCAGTTTCGGGTAATATTCCTAAACCTACTGGAGGAGAAAAAGATAAGCTTCCTGTTTACCACGGTGGGTTTGGAGGTCCAACTGGCATATTGAATCCACTCGATATTCACGTTTCGCCAGCGCCATTAGTACCTGTGGGAAAACCTGATTGTTTGTCTGGAAATTGTGGACAACCTATCCACGGTGGATTTGGAGGACCAGCTGGTATTTTAAAACCAAACGAACATGACGTTTCTCCACCAACAGGTTTTAAACCTGGTTCATCTCCTGTGGGACCCGTGGGTAAACCAGATTGTGGGTCTGGAAATTGTGGACAACCTATCCACGGTGGATTTGGAGGACCAGCTGGTATTTTAAAACCAAACGAACATGACGTTTCTCCACCAACAGGTTTTAAACCTGGTTCATCTCCTGTGGGATCTGTGGGAAAACCTGATTGTTTGTCTGGAAATTGTGGACAACCTATCCACAGTGGATTTGGAGGTCCAGCTGGAATATTAAAACCAAACGAACATGACGTTTCACTACCAACAGGTTCTTCTCCAGTGGGATCCGTGGGTAAACCACATTGTGCGTCTGGTAATTGTGGACAACCTATTGTTGGTTCATCAGCACCTTCGTATGCGCAAAGTGGAACTAATTCTGGAGCTCATGCCAGTGCTAGCGCTAAAGCGGTTGCTTACACAGGCGGTTTCGGCGGTCCTCCGGGAATACTCACGCCTTATGATGGTGGAAAAGTTAATCTACCGATTGGTAGCAAGCAGTTTTCACAGAACGCTTTGACTCAAGATTCTGGAAGTAATCTTTCTAATTTGAATACCGGAAATGGTTCTTACGGATACAGTGGTACCCAAGCTCAGTCAATCGCTCAGGCTAACGCTGTTGCTGGTGGTTCATTTGGAGTGAACCCACATAGTTCCGGCGGCCACAAATCTAGTGGATGTGATGGAGGGTGCAGTGGCGGCGGCGCTGGGTCTAATTACGGTTCAAATGGCGGTTATGGCCTCTCTAAATCAGGAACTGCTGACAGTTTACAAGGTGGTTTAAGCATTGCCAGTGCCAGCGCTAAGAGTGTTGCCGGTGCAGGTCCAGATGTACGCGCCGGAGGATATGCTAGCAGTTCGGCTTCAGCGCATGCGTCATCTGGAATAAAATCAAGTACGTATTGATTTGACTACTTAATATATTAATATTTCATTATTTTCTATGGTACCTGAAGATAATAAGGGCACCTGCCTTTGTTAATTAAATACTAAATATTTCGTAAAAAAGGGATACTTACCTAAAAACAGTTCATAAGAGAAATATTTGCTTTATTGTCAATCTGAAAAACAATTCATTTGTTTATTTTCACGTTATTTTGTCACTAATATCAGGGGTTTTAAAAAACCTTTTAGTGCCCTTATTACCAGCAGGTACCTTAGTTAAGCAGTTGATTACAAGGTTGCGATTATGATTTAATTACAGTTTTCATAGGTAGACTTCAAGAATTAGAACTTTATTATTCCTTGGAGACAAAATAATATTAGGTTTTGCTATTAAATTGACATCTCCATGAAACTCCATGAAACCAATTCTTACTTATACTTATAGGACGAAGGTACGGTCGGCGTCAGAATTGGAGACCCACCGTAGAGCTCCAAAACTGCTAGAATATGTTAAACTCATAAATATCAGTTAAATATTGTTAGAATAAAAACTTTTCAATAATAGTAATTTTAGAACTCTACGGTGGATCTGCAATTTTGACTCTGACCTACGTATTTAGTACAAAGAAATGTCTGACGTCGAGGTACGATTTTTAATTTATCTACTTGACTCGATCGCACATCTCGGCGAAATAAATAAAGATGGCAAAACTTTGTTTTGGTACAAGCTTTGCATTAGAAAACTGTCTGAAATAAACCTATAAAACTTACTTACATTGCTACAAACCGTTGCCTATTGTCATATATTATAAATTTTACTCGCACCAACCCGAAAAAAATATAAAATTTTACGTAGGTAAATAATATTTCTTGAACATTATTTATGTTCAAAGTATAAAAACTATTGGGATTCACTCCTATAAAAAGTGTAAGTTTCACATGTAATTATATCCGGCAATTAATTTATATGATTACTTATTTAGTTGTGTCTCTGATCGAATGTCATTAAACGATAGACGTTCTTACATTATCAATTATTATTATAGAACGATAATAAGAATTAAACTCATAAAAAGGCATATTATATTATATATTTCACAATACAGACATGTGAGGGCTTCAGATATTCCACAAACTGTACTGGTATTGATATACAGGGTGATTTTTTTATGTGGGCCTTCAGGGCTATATCCTAAACTATAAGAGATAGCGAAAAATGTTGAAAGGAGTTGCGTGCCCGATTTTGATAAAAACTAAAACTGCATCATTAGATTTTTGAAAAAGTCACTACCCTCGCCAGGAATCGAACCTGTTGATTTTGCAAAAAAATAATCATCCTATATTTTTACACCAATGGATAGTATTGCTGATAGAGATCAATTCTTGGAAACAAACATAGTATGTCAAATCAAAGGAAATAGCTAATTTTTGTAGTTTTCACTAATTTTCATCTTTCCGTCTCTGGCAAAATAATAGCCTATGAAGCATAGAGGGGAAGTAATATTTTTCTAAATTTTTAAATAAAATCTACATCACTCAAAAATTATAAAAAACTGTTTATGTTTTTTAGTACAGCAGTTTGTTACGTCATCAGCCTTACCTCTTCACTACATTTTTTCAGGGACAGTAGTATGAAAATTACAGAAGACTACAAAAATTTGATATTTCCTTTGATTTCACATACTATGTTTGTTTCCAAGAATTGATCTCTATTAGCAAGACTATCCATTGGTATAAAAATATAGTATGATTATTTTTTTGCAAAATCAACAGGTTCGATTCCTGGCGAGGGCTATGGTTTTTTCAAAAATCTAATGATGCAGTTTTAGTTTTTATCAAAATCGGGCACGCAACTCCTTTCAGCATTTTTCGCTATCTCCTATAGTTTAGTATATAGCCCTGAAGGTCCACATAAAAAATTCACCCTGTATATCGATATAAAAAGTAGCCTATGTTGGTACTTCCAATGAATCAATGTATCCTCTTACCAAGTTTCATCTAAATCGATCGAGCAGTTTCGGAGCCTATTCGTTTCAAACAATCAAATCTTTCCTCTTTTTAATATTAGTATAGGGTATAAATTAGTATAGATAAATGTAAAACATTTGTTACCTCTTTACGCGAAAACTACTGAACTGATTGCGATGAAACTTTGTAAGTACCTATGTAGATACCGGGGGTAATGGAATACTAGTTTATTTTTCCGGATATTCCCAAGGGATCTAGACTTTCGCAGGTGAAATAACTAAGGCGCAGCTACTATTTTACTTACACATAAAAGCGTCCTGTAAAACAGACCAATAAGAGAATATGAGCGTTTAGACAGCAGGCCTATCACCAACAAAAATCTAAACTACAGCTTAAAATACAGCGCCGTAACGATGTCGGCCCCCTTATCTAGTATGCTCTAGCTAGACTCTAGCTAGTAGATATAGTGGGTGAAGACCTTTAGTTACAATTCACGCAACACTCAAACAGATAATGTGTTAAACTGATCTTTGCAAAGGTTCTCGTAAGTAAAATTGTTCAAATTACATTGCAATATCATTCCGATTGCATTTCTATTACAAAAAATGTTCTTGAGAATACCAAAAGCTGACTATGAGGGTATTTTGAGCTATTTTCAGGGTATGTTTTTTAAGCGATATGCAATCGGAATGACATTGCAATGTAATTTGAATAATTTTATTTTCGAGAATTTGCCTTGGTCACGCTAAAACTTAGCAACTATTGACTGTAACTGACAATGTATTTTTTATTTGTTTCAGGTTATGGAAAGCGATAATAAAAAGGGCTCTAGATATAACGTAGATAAAAATTAAGACTTATTCGAGTTAATAACAAACTTAGTCATTAGTACTGATTGTGATAACCATTTTGATACGAGATTTTGTGAGTTAAAATAAATACTTAAACAAACAATACATGCCCCTTTTAATCTTCCGATGTGAAAAGAGGGACAAGGGGATAGATTGGGGATAGATGGATGTCCAGTTTGTGAAGGTGAAAGGGTACCTGCGCTCTCTCCATACAAACGTAGTCGATTGTTTCCTCCCTGGATAATGACACTAGCACAAATATTTTTGTGCCATGACTATGCCTCTATTTTTTTTTTTTTTTAATTTTCTAATTATCATAGAAATTAAGATTAAAAAAATAAAAAAAATACATAAATGGCATGGTCAAGACATGGCAGTTATAAGTTTTATGCACCAAAAACATTTGCTCTAGTATCATTATCCAGGGAGAAAACAGTCGACTACGTTTGTAATAGTTTGTATGGAGAAAGCCCCCGGTACCCTTTCCTCTTAAGATTTGTGATGTCTTGCCCAGGCATGCCGTTCTCCTTCTAGGCGATCATGCTACATCCTTGACCTCATCGACGCGACGCTTCACACCAGCCCCCTAATTCACAAACCGTCGGAAGGCAACCGAAACGAAAAAAAAATGCTGCTTTTTCACTCTCGCGACTTTTGACGTGTTGCCATCCTTGTCTTTTTTCAGTTTTATTCGTTTCGGTAGCCTTCCGATGGTTTGTGAATCTGCTGGTGAAGTGAGGTCAATTGCAAGCGTAAAAGAAAGAATGCAATTTCGGCCTATAAACTGCTTTTTTTTAACCGACTTCGAAAAAATATATTCTCATTTAACTATTATAATATCAATTAGCTTTTGGCTTCGTCCGTATACGGTTTTAATTTTCCAAAAATCTTAGCGGATACTTACCTACGTAATAATAACGGGATACCTACGTCACTGCGAAAAACTTTTCATCGAATTTTTTTTCCTCGAATACTTTTCATCGAAATCTCTATACTGCGACGCCTTATTAAATCGATATATGTATTGTTACTGCGATGTAACGTTACATCGAAAAACTATTCTGCTAAGAATTTTACTGCTAAAATACCATATTACATACCTACCTAATTTTTACGTCACTTTTCCGACCACATAAAAAATACAGGGTGGTCGGATAAGTGACGTAAAAATTAGGTACCTCATGAATACCGTTTTTTTTACAAAAACAAAACAAAAAACCCTAAAATAATGTCTACTATGCAAAAATAAATATTTTATAGATCCTAAAAAAATAACGCGAAATCGAAAAAAAAAAACAAAAAAACCCTGTATTTTTCACGACATAATTTAATTTTAATTGTTTTATGTAAAGTTCGAAGTAACTAGATGTCGATTAAACAAGTCTTCGCAGTATGGTATTTTCGCAGTAAAATCCTTCGCAGAATAGTTTTTCGATGTACGCGTTACATCGCAGTAACAATACATCGATTTAATAAGGCGTCGCAGTATAAAAATATCGATGAAAAGTATTCGAAGAAACAAAATTCGATGAAATTTTTTTAGCAGTGACGTAGGTATCCCCATAATAACAGCTACCTGTATCTACCTTTTTAATGTAAATTTTTAAAAACTATTGAAACAAATTTTAGTCTGATCCTTCTATTAATTTGAGCTATCCGTTGATAAATCAGATCTTTGAATTTTATATTAAAAATAGCAGTTACGTAAAAACAATTTTCGCATGTCTATAGCTTCTCATAGACGATAATAATGATTGCATTTATTATTAATGCCTTACACAGCCTTCTAGGGAGCGGATAAACGACCATAAATCACTGATACAATCATTGCATCCATTGTTCACGAGTTGAGACGATCGCGGATGTTGTACGGGAAAACTTGTTCATACGAAGAAAATATATACGGTAAATTATTGTCCTCTATAAAAAAATAATTAATCTATGGTAGTACTCAACGACATACTTATAACAAATACCTGCCTACTAAATAAGCATTTATTTCAGGTCTATACAGACCCATAAAAACGATAGTAATAAATTAAACTACTTAATAAAACAAATCAAAGGGTATGTAAGCTAGGTAGATATATTGAACCACTTTTAATTTTACGACAATAAAAATTAAACAGTATTTTATAGCTATGTTTAGGTTCTTGAAATGTTTATTTTGATTCCTGAATGATTTTCCAAAAGCTGGTCTCGAAGTCTATGTTACGGAAACACGTTTAATTTACCTTAACTAAGTATATTTGTTTAGCAGAACAATAATTTGAACTATTAAACTTGACCTTCTGTCTGATTACTGTAAAAAAACCTGAGTGAAGCTTACAAAGCAGAGTCAATGTTAACACTTAATTAGCTTATTATCAAATACAAAGTGGCTTAATTAACATAATGATTTAAAACTATTAAAATATTTTTTGCTGACATTTTATAAGACATCTGTGGGAAACAATAGCTTTTAACTGTCGATTTTCAAATTTATTGTCTAGTTTTCTTGACTGATTCACTGATTTAATTGAGAAATAATATTAATGTTTTCGGCTAATGGTTAACCTTGGTATCTATCTATATGACTTAATAGATATACTATTAAAAAAACCTTATTATTATTATTGACCTAGTTCGCGCAGGGTTTGTTTTTTTTTTTTTCAAAATCTTTTTTAAGTAGGTATATACATGAATTTTTTATGTGGGCCTTCAGGGCTATATCCTAAACTTTAAGAAATAGCGAAAAATGCTGAAAGGAGTTGCGTGCCCGATTTTGATAAAAACTAAAACTGCATCATTAGATATTTGAAAAAGTCATTACCCCCGCCAGGAATCGAACCTGTTGATTTTGCAAAAAAATAATCACCTATATTTTTATACCAATGATAGATATTGCTTGCTGATAGAGATCAATTCTTGGAATCAAACATAGTATGGCAAATTAAAGGAAATAGCGATTTTTTGTAGTTTTCTTTTAATTTTCCCTGAAAAATGTAGTGAGGAGTATGGCTGATGACGTAACAAACTGCTGCACAAAATAAACATTAACCCTCTTATTTACAAAAAAACTGCAAAACCATAGTTTAAACCTGTACTAAAAGATCTAGGTTTTTGTGTTAGTTTTGGTTTAAAATTGATTCTTATTACAAAAAGTAAATAGACCAAGGACCAGAAGATCCCTGGTTCTAGTCGCAACCATAGACAATAGATAGCAAACTCGAAACAAACCATTCTTTTGTTCGTTCAGCGTTCGAAACACCGTTCCTTTTCACAAAATGGTTGTTAAGTGAGTAAATATTAAAAACTTATTTAAGAAATCGAATACTAAAGTGATAAAAATATAAATTGTGTGTTCAATTATTGTGAAATAGTGTGACTTGTATTTGTTATTCTATGTTCGCGATTACGTTGTTGTATTTAAATACATCAATTTATGTAGCGTATATCGGAACGCGGCTCGAGTTAAGCCTTTAAGCCTTTTGCCTGCCCCATTAGAAGTATAAAAAAAATATATTACCTAAAAAATAGTAAACATGAAAATAACCTAAATTTCTCAAAAACATAAGAAAACGTAGTGATTATATCCTCTTTGAACATAAGTACGTACTAAAAATATTTACTTATTTATGTTTTTAGTAGGTTTAGGTAATATGTTGTTAAAATCTGTGAAAATTTCAACTCTCTAGCTATCACGGTTCTTGAGATAGAGCTTGGTGACGGACAGAAGACGGACGGATAGCGAAGTCTTAGTAAGAGGGCCCCGTTTTTACCCTTTGGGTATGGTACCCTAAAAAGGAGCGAGAATTGGAGTAACGAGGAAAAGGTGAACGTCAGAATTTAATTTTTTGAGGTTATAAACTTCGGTCTAAGTATACTTAAACTAGGGTGCTCGCTAGTTTAACTTTGACAGGACAGACAAACCTGGTTTTAGCGGTAAACTTCTTTTTGTAATAACGTTTATCTAAGTCCATGGTTTTAATCTCACTAAAACGTAGTTTAATTTTTAGACTTCGTTTTGGAATAAGGGGGTAACGGTTTTTTTCCAATTTTAAGTGATGTAGAGAATTTAGAACTTATTTAAAAATTTAGAAAAATATTACTTACCCTCCATGCTTTACTATTATTTTGCCAGAGACGGAAATATGAAATTGGTGAAAACTACAAAAATTGCTATTTCCTTTGATTTGACATACTATGTTTGTTTCCAAGAATTGATCTCTATCAGTAAGACTATCCATTGGTATAAAAATATAGGATGATTATGTTTTCGCAAAATCAACAAGTTCGATTCCTGGCAAGGGGGATGACTTTTTCAAAAATGTAATGATGCAGTTTTAGTTTTTGTCAAAATCGGGCACGCAACTCCTTTCATCATTTTTAGCTATCTCTTATAGTTTAGGATATAGCCCTGAAGGCCCACATAAAAAAATCACCCTGTATATGCAATCGTTACAACAGCTATCTTTATACCAAGTTTTAGCTGTGCCTTGATATTATCAGTAAGTCGGTCGGGACTTTTTAGGGTTCCGTAGTGTAGCCACATGGCAAGAAACGGAACCCTTATAGATTCGTCATGTCTGTCTGTCTGCCGTAGCAACTAAAAACACTACAGTCACAGCAACTTTTTTCCGAAACTATAAGAACTATACTGTTGAAACTTGGTAAGTAGATATATTTTGTGAACCGCATTAAGATTTTCACACAAAAACAACATACAGACGAATTGAGAACCTCCTCCTTTTTTGAAGTCGGTTAAAAATAGAAAAAAAAACAATAAATTTTAAATAAATAAATAAATCGTGGCAAAAAGTTTGTCCGCATGAACCCCTGTAACTTCTAAAATACGAGAATGATGAAACTAAAAAAAATATATGATATACATTACCATGCAAACTTCCACTCAAAATGGGTTTTAAGGAGATCTGGTAAGTATTTTTGTTAATACGTCATAAACCGTAAACCGCCATTCACCCTTCATTCATGTATTTTTAACACGCTTTTATTAGTTTCACCTGTATGTTTGTTAATACTATTGCCATCTATTTTTTGCATTTGCGTCGGGGTTAGAAACAGAATACAGTGGTACGGAACCCTTCGCGCACGAGTCCGACTCGCACTTGGCCGGTTTTTTATATTTTAGATATTTTGTTATTTTTAACCGACTTCAAAAAAAAGGAGGAGGTTCTCAATTCGTCTGTATGTTGTTTTTTATATTTTAGATAGTGGAAACCGGCCTATCATAAAATCGGGTATGTGCAATGACGATCAAATACAAATATTAATTACGGTTAAACAAGATTTATGAAACGATTGTCACATTCATAACATTGTATACACAGCATTAAGCAAGGTGATCGGAAATCGTGAATAAATTAGTAGGTAGGTACCTACTTACTTTGCCAATATTTAGCAGAACATTCTTTATGACCATCATGTAGGTACGACGAAGTCAAGTAATGTCTGCGTTTAAAACTATAATTATAGATTTTACGGTTATTTGGGAAATTGATTTTTGTTTTCGATGCCATTATTTTGTCTTGAAAGACTTTATAATTGGTACCTAGTTTACTCACAAAATTGAGGGCTGATTTATTATTATGCACTTACGTGGGCCACATGATATTAAATAATTTTATCTTCTCTGTAATGACACTCGAGTAATAAGCTTTTGCAATATTATAAACTCAAATGAATACTTACATATTTAGTTTGGGAAACACGGAGTTTGTTTATAATGCTCTATGTAGATACTTAATGCGATGCATTTGGTCATCAATTTCGATCAATAGACAAATTCCATTCGGTGCAAATTTGTATGCGTCGGGTGAGATGCACACAACTTGATGTCTGCATAGCAAACGCTGCAAGTTTGGCAGCTTCGCGGACTAGAATTAGTAAACACCCAAAAACAAATAGCATTTATGTGCAACTGAGTTATTTGTTTAAAAATAACTTGCATAATAGCAGGTCCCACAGTTCAGTATTGGATGATTTAACACAATAGTCACTTCACTGACCTTTCAAGTTGAATAATGAACGTAAAAGAGATTACCATAATAAAGAAGGTGTATCTATGTCAACATGGGCCGCACAGGCAGCAGCGAAGACGACATTTGACCTCTCTTAACAGCATTGATCACCTAAACTTATCAATAAATCTAATGGACAGATTACGATTAGGTGCATTACCATTTTATTAATATTTCCATTGTCTAATGGAGAAATAAATCATTTGTCAATGATGAGAAGACTGTTAGTGAATTAAATTAATTGCTCTTTTACCTTAATGTGTCATTATCATTAGTCCAAAGATGACCCAGTAAAACACACGACTTCTTCATTACACTACGATTTCTGTTATGAATGAATAACAAGTTCACAAATTAGTCATCGTTTGTAAACCTAATTGAACGGAAACATAAAGGCACGACTATGTCAACTTTCTTATCTCGACTGTACATAGTAGATATAGATACTCTAATAGGTACCTATATTCTGCGTGTCGGTAAAGCTCTATTGGGCAACGTTTCGCAAATCGCTTCTGCGGGCGACAATACCGTGACATACGTCGAAGACAAATACCACCTTGTTATCTTATGAATAATGCCGATTATGTTGGGTAAACACGCACACGCGGTCGAGTGCATTTTTCACGAATCTTTATTATATACAGGCTGTATAAAGTACTACTAACCATAGGTACATTTTGTACCTCTACCTACGTAGATATACTCACTAACTACCAACACCTTAAGTATGCGAAAGTGTTTATAGCAAGCTTCGAATCGTACAAGGAGTTGATTCATGTTTTGGCTTTTCAAATATAAAGTGCTCATTTTTTACCGAAACGATCAAGGTATTCCTATAAATCTTAAGTTACATAAGTATTACTTAATGTGGCCCTATAAGTAAGCGCATCAAGCCATACCCTGTTGCCATATGCAACTTGTTTTTCCGGTCTTAAAATAAGTGGGATGATAAAATTGCTTCATTCATTGTTTTATGAAGAAGATATGTTTTTGATGTGAATTTATTTATTCTTTTTCAGTCGAAATTGTGACATGATTATTAAGTATCCTTTATCAAATTCGAAAGACGAAACACAATACTTTTTTGAATTCCTAATATAAGTTAAACTGTGATGTAAAGAACGTTGCCATTGTTTGTTACGTTATGTAGGCTGTGTGTACATAATATGTGTGTATCCTATGATCGATATCTGATCAATTTGGGAACAGCCTGTGTGTAGAGTCGGGCGGCGTCGCACGAGTCACCTAGATGTCGCACCTATTGTCCATGTCGCGTCCATCGCTGGGTGAGCCACCGCTACGCCATTACCTCACACTTTCAATATTGGGTTACGAGAATTTTACTCCAAGGCCCTCTTTTGGAGCAAATAGTAGAGGTATAAATGCGAAGACGAGCAGCAATGGCACGCAGTTTTGGCTCGGAAACCCGTGCGAAAATGAATTCGTATCTCGTTTTTTCGGTGCTGCTTGTCGCTGGTACGTGAAGTGAAATTTATTATGCACCTATTGTGATATCGACAGACATTTTATGTAATTCATGCATTTCGTTTTATAGGGAGTGCGGTGGGTTACAACGTGAAGAGAGAAGCTCCGTACAACAACGTCGGGTATGTTGACCCGTACTATTCTGGAGCAGGAAACATTAACTATTATCCGGAGCAATCGCAACGACTGTTTTGGGGAGAACAAGGTTCGAACCAAGTCGGAGGGACGGGATTATGGGCGACATTGACAAATAAATTTCCATTTTTGGGAAACATGTTCGGTCGCATGGAATTGGCTAACGAGTACGGTGTACCCAGTCAGCAGCCTAACTTGTCCAATACGTATGGTTTGCCAAGCTACCAGACTCAATATCAGACTCCTCAAGTGAATCAGTTGCGTTACCAGCCGCAGTATCAAGTAGAACAGTTCTACCAACAGCCGCGTCAGTACCAGCAACAGCAACAATTTGGCCAGCAGCGATTCGTGCCGTTCGGTCGTGACGTTGGTATAACTGACGACGCCGTGATCGTGACGCCTCCGTTCGTGCCGATCGTTCCCCAACCAGCACCAGCTCCAATCCCAGCACCTCAACCGGGACCTATAGCACCGGCACCCTCAGAAGGATATCACTACAACAAACCTCAATATAGGTTAGAGTTACCCCACAAATAAAACTCTCTTTATATGCACTTCATATCTAAGTTCGTTTTTACCTACTCTTCCTCTGGGATTCAGTTTTCAGTGGACAATTTGCCATAATGCGAACTCAGTGTGGGGTGAAGCCAACAGAGTTTTAAGTACTTAGTTCAATTCCTTCTTTGCTTCTTAATGTCAAACCAAATCTCCATCACCATTTCTCCAAGTTACTTCCAAGTAATGTAATCTTAGTATTAAAGTGCACTTAGCTCTCTTTTTATTTAACTTACAGTACAGTTCATCGATAGTTAAATAACCTATTTGGCACCTAAATTATAGTAAACATATTTATTGTCTAAATTATTTTCTAGATACTTTGACAAGAAAAATATAAAATAACAGTTTAATTTTATTTTCATTATTTCATTTCGGTGTCATCCAGTAAGTTAAAATTACCGTAGTTATGTCAGTGCTGTTGAATTTAATGCTTTCCTTTATTCTTAAGTATGTAGGTAGGTAGTACACATTTTCAACTACAGTACCTATAGCTAATACCTACCATTAATAATAATAACCTGAAGTTATCCTTGGCTGTATTTAATAGTGCAGACAGGGATAATCGCCGGTTTGGTATCCATATCCTACTTTGCTATTATTGTAAAGGGCCTCTACGTGTTGGCTTCAGATCCACGCACACCTTCCAAATGTCCGAGGATCCATAGCCCAGTGATATGGGACACATAAAAAATATTAGTTGTATTACTTATAATGAGGTAGGTTAGTTTAAGGTTATTTTAGTAAGAAATGGAAGTCTTCTGCTCATAAACTCCATGTCCTGATGAGTCGGCGACGTTTACCACAGCGCTCCCGGAACGGGTACCAGGATCGGACTGTATTA
Source organism: Idaea aversata (assembly GCA_907269075.1). Classification (NCBI taxonomy): domain Eukaryota; kingdom Metazoa; phylum Arthropoda; class Insecta; order Lepidoptera; family Geometridae; genus Idaea; species Idaea aversata. The sequence goes on from OU026085.1 coordinate 8,261,046, forward strand.
TCGTAACAAAGGGTCTGAAACAATAGTTCTTCTATACGACCCCGAATAGTTTTTCGATGTACGCGTTACATCGCAGTAACAATATATCGATTTAATAAGGCGTCACAGTATAGAGATATCGATGAAAAATATTTGAAGAAACAAAATTCGATGAAAAGTTTTTCGCAGTGACGTAGGTATCCCGTTGGCAAAGGTCACCATGCCGGACTGCCAAATTCAGGGATTTGGGTTAGATTCGCGCCTCAGGCAAATATTTAAGTATGCTCAGATATTTATCTGTGGTCTGGTTGTTTCTGTATTTAAAAGTATTTATTTACAAAAAAAGTAGATAAGTATAGTATATCCGTTGTCTAGTTACTTAGCTTGGGGCTAGATGGCGATGTGTGGAATGTCCTGCAATATTTATTTGAACTAATATTCTAAAGAGGAACGATTTGATTGTTTGAATTGAATATTCTACGAAACTAATGGACCCATTTTGATGAAACTTGGTATGAGGATAGGTACATTGATTCATTAGGAGTGCTATAGGCTACTTTTTATCCCGATATTCCCACGGGATCGAGAGTAATGCGGGTGAAGCCACGGAGCACTGCTAGTTATACTTACAATTGGGGCTGAATTTTCCAAAATCCTTCCTAGCGGATGTCTAAGTCATAATATCAATCTGTGTATTGTATCTAACTTAGGTAACTCTCAGACTGAAGAATAACTTCATTTAACGCCAATTTTATACAATGATTTAAGTATGTCAATTTCATACTAAAATCTGTCGATTGGAGATATCGATAAATATAACTAATCTTGACTAAGGGGGCTGTGCGGAGTTCGCCCATATATTGTCGGCAAAGCCGCAATTTTGAAACTAGAACTCAAGATTATCTACTTTTTTAATCTTGCGCCGATTACGCCGACACAAAAGCCGGCGGCGGCGTGCCTATTATCGGCGCACATCTCTATCTTATCTTATTAGTAACTTAGTAGGTAGGTACACATAATGAGCATCGAGTCTCTACAAAACTTGCAAAATATGAATACAAAATAATTAAGACACTAAGCAATGATAGTCTTACATTAATAAACGCAAATTAAATATTAATAAACCGTAAGTACATGTAAGGTACTTATCTACTTACCAATTTTTTATTATAAAGTGCGGAGGCCCATAACCTAGCATTAATGAGAACTTCCTAAAACGTGAGATGAGTCAAATGCATATAAAAAATATTATAATGTACGTCATCGACAAACATTATTACATTCGTAATTATGGTTCTACTACCATTTGTAGGTAGGTACTTACCAATTGTAGTTTTTACTTACCACTTAATTTAAATATTAGGAATATATTTTTACGCCTTTTGGGTAAAATCAGTCGTTATAATATACCTACGGTAAGGAGGTAGGTACTTACTTATTTTTTTGTAATTCCAAGTAACAATACAATATAAAAAATATGCAAATAAAAAATAATTAGGTAATAAAAAAATTACTTACCATAAGTAGGTACTTATAAGACAAGTACTTATTTACCTACAAGTTGCTAGCGTATCTCATAAACCGTTTTAGGGTTCTCTTTTTTTTAATATAATGAATCTGAATATTTAATTATCAGTTATGTGCCTAGTTTTGTCAACAATTAATAACTTTTCAAATAAACCTAAACAAGGATGTTATAATCCGCGCGCAATGAGAATGGGATGGAACCTTGTCAAAGTAAATCAAAAATGACGGTTTTCAAGTAGAGTTAGCATAAAAGTTCTGAATAAATAGGTAACTAATTAGTTTTGATTTTTTTTTATTTATTCATCTTTAGTGTAGGTATTTCTACTGTATCTGAAGACTTCACAGACAAACATACACACTGACACATATACGGTCCTTATGTGCTCGTTTTATTTATAATTTTAGAGAAACAACATTTTTTAAAATGAAATCGCCATTGCTCAATAGACAATCTACCACAGTAAAAATAATATTTTTTCTTTTAATCAATGGATCCGTTTAAAATCCGCGACACTATGACCGTGCAAATAACTAATTTATACCTAATTATTATTAAAGACTTTTTTGCTAACGCTACTTTTCTGTCATTTTCGATTTACTTTGACAAGGTTCCATCCCATTCTCATTGCGCGCGGATTATACTAGTGTGGAATACCTATGTAAGTACTTAGACCCTGTTGTCTATACTTACCATGCAATCAAAATCGATAAGGATACTAGCTGCGCCCCACGGTTTCACCCGCTTAATAATTTTCTACGCAATTCTGTCATAAGCACCTTCTCCTGACAATAACAAACAAAAAAAGAATTAGCGAAATCGGTTCAGCTGTTCTCGAGATTTGTGCTTAGTAACACATTCAGCGATTCATTTATTTTTTTTTTTTTTTTTTTTTTTTTTTTTTTTTTTTTTTTTTTTCTTTGGATGTATAATACCTTAAAAGTATAATAGACCACTTGAAAACGTCTTAAAAACTAAGTTAGGATGTGTGCCTTGTAGAAGATTAATATTTAGTTAATCCATGATAGGTAGGTAGGTGTACCAAAAAATATTAAAATACAATTTAAATAAGTAAGGAAGGAGTAGGTACCTACTTAGTACTTAGGTACTAAAGTACTTTACTCCATACTATTTACCTAAGTACTTTCATACATATAAACTTATCAAAACTAAACCTGACGTTCTAATCAGAACTTAATATTGGAATTGTAACTGTTTAAACCTTTTTTTAGTTGAGGGTAGAAATACTACGCTTAGTCAATTACATAGAATTGGTCGAGCACTCGCTTCATTAACGTCAGGGTGAGACATACGCTTCTTGTCTTGTCGCCGGAAGTCTCACCGGGATATACGTGAATATTATCGCGATATACGTCGGAGAAACAGTGTCATCACAAGGAGTGTTAGTTACCTAATTGTTTACTTCGGAAGGCATCAGCGTATGGACTACTTAGGTACCCGAAAGCGCGTGACGCATTAGGACCTAAAGTGTGCATACAGCTAGTGACAATATTGATCACCGTTTAACGTGCAGAGGATCTTGAAACTACCACCCAGAGGAAAGGCGGTGCTGATTGAACTAGGTAAGTGCTAAGTGGCCATCGTTTTGTTTCTCCCTCATAAGTGTGTAAAGGTTTCTTCAGTGCGTATTTCAGTTACTTACAATCTTATTCTGGCAGAACCCAGTGGTTCTTCCTAATTTCTAAAAAATATTAACGACCTATTGATCTACAAAAAACTCCACATTAACTAAAATGTAAATACGGTAACATAAACCACACGAGTTGGGCGCGAGAGCGAGTATGAGTATGACTTTATACATACAGAACCTCGGTATCACTTGGCGATTGCGTGCCTGGCCGGCGCGGGCGGGCGGCGGCGTCGTCGCGTCGTTTGAAATGGCTCCAGCGTCTGCGTCCGGACGCAGACGCAGCTTTATACCTAAAGTGCGGAGTAAAACAAAGCTAAAGGAAAAAATATATAATAAGGAATAACAAAAAAAACTCAATTTTTCATCGTTTTCTAATGACGTTCTCACGTAAAATTATCGTCCGTAAACCGACTTTACCCTATCTATTGAATATAGGTACCTATTTAGTATTACTTTGTTACATTTTTAGTTCATATTTGGACTGTCAGGTTTTTCTTGGCATCGCCTAGGCGAAGAAAAACCTAACAATTCAAATAATTTCTCTAAGTTCTAAGCTACTTATTTATTCACTTATCTATGTGAGTAACTCTAGGTAGGCACTAGCCCAACCTCTTATAGGTAGGGTACTTATAAGTATCTACTGAATTTGTTATGAGTACCTATTTCCGGTCAAGGACGTTCAGCTTAGCATTATCTAGTCCAAATACCAACTTATACCTAAACAAAATGATAAAAATTTGTCATATATTTATCAACGTACTAACCTTGGCATAAAACGTAGGTACGTAGTACCTATTTATTTTATTTTTATTGTATCTTTGGAAAGCAGACAGTAAAATATTACAGCGTAGGTATGTATATTATTACAATCAACGGTCAAAAGTACTGCCCACCGTAACGTTTACAATCCTGTGCAGCACTATTTGGACATTTGAACAACGTAACCTGTGGATCGAATTCACGTTGGTTGGTGTAGTGGGTGGCGGCATATACCACTCGGCCAACTAAATACATGGCTATCAAGTGGAAAATAATAATCACACTGAGTGCTTTTAATTCAAGTATTTATATTTGTGTGTAACGTCTAATAGAAGAGGGTCGTTAGTCCAATACTTGTTTATAGTATTATTGTAGCAAACTGATAGTGGACTTATGACGCATACTGCACATGCTATTTGTTCAAGCAATTTATGAGCTTTCGCGTATAAAGATAATATAATGAGTTGTAATATTGTGAGGCTCACAATATTACAACTCATTATATTATCTTTATACGTAATTGTGACACACGGTCAACGATAGCTCACAATGTGAGCTATCGTTGACCGTGTGTCACAATTATGAGTTAGAGCGCCCGTTGATGTCTTTTGTTTGATAAATCTAATTAAAATTTGAATTTTTTCAATTAGCGTTTATAAGAGGATTAACGTAACTTCAAAACGGACGTGTATCAAAGTTAGTACCTACCTGTTCTACTCTACTACATTTTATTTGTCCTAATCCCAATTTATTTGCGTAAAATGGAAAACTATGGATTAACACTATTCAATGCCGGGGGATAAATTGGCAATAACTATTTTAGCAAAAATAATAAATTACTTATATTTTTATTTTACGCGGTCAGGGAAGGCAAAGATTGCTGAATGGGCCCATACAGCTTCGTCTTTACAAACATTCGATTTAGGTTGCCTGTCGAGGTAACGGATTGGCGTTTCCACCAATATAATTCTTATAGAAAACTCCGCGTGCGGAGGTTTTATGTAATTCTATTGGTGGAAACCGCTTCGCTCCTCTCCGCCCTGCTTAAATAGACAGGCAGCCTTAAACAGGTTATAAATATCTTTCAGTGGTTTTTACCTTCCTTAATATAAAGATGCTGCTGCCATCCATAGGGGCATCTGGAACTATAGTCCTGTTTTTGAGCAAGCCTTATTTATTAATGACGTGGTCTAGGTATATGGTATAGGTCAGTAGGTATGTAAGTCACGAACGTATATAAATGGGGGGGGGGGGGGTTTGGGGGTCCGTAAATTATTATTATCCATCTTACTCGTCCAACAGAAAAAAATTACATGCACCGCGCCGATTGTAGAAAACGATAGTTGCTGCAACCCCTGAAAGATTTTTCTCTACCCTTACCTAAGAAATAAAATGGGCGATGAAAGAATTACAGGGTCTGGCTTTAATGAGCGTACACCGAAATTTGGCGGTGCAACTTGATTCCGTACAAATTATTAATCAGTTAGCAATAAAACGTAAAAGACTATGATTTTTTACTTTAAAGTTTCTACTTTGTTACTTTTTAATAAATATTACAATACATACATTACATATAACTTTTTATTCAAAGGCACCTACTTAGAGTAACCTAAGTTATAAAATACTTGCGTGTTATAGTCGCAGGCAATGTTTTATTTGTAAATGATAGATTCAATTGACGTTAGAGCTCTATTTTTTTACTATGCGAAAACTCCTTCTCTTGTCAAAGCTATAGCTACTTTCCGTGATGTATAATATACCTACCTACCTACCTATAATATACATACTACCTACTTACCTAAACAATAAATGTTGATATCTAAGATTAAAACACCATGATGAACAGTTAATGTTTTTAATTAATTTTATACATGTGCCATGATATAATAAATAGAATCTTCCGGCAGTTGCACGAACGTTTGCGCAGAGTTTTCTCTAGGAGTGAGCATGTGTGCAACTGGTGGAAAAGACGCGTTGACGATGTTTAGGCCGACACCATTATTCTATGATTGTAACTCGCTGCTGTTTACGATGTCCTAGATAATACAAAACACATGTTAATAATGTAAAATGAACCATAATTAAGTAACACACATGTAGTTGTGACAATGAAAAACTAAAATTGCTGTTTTGCAACAGATTTTGACGGCGAAACGCGAATATAGCACGTAACAGGCATACTCGTCGTAGGACGCAGTCGTACGTTTAAGTTACCTATTTAGTTAATTAATTAATTAATTGTGCCGATTTGTCTTGAGCCGTATTGTCTTTAGATTATCATTGGTAGGTAGTTTACTTAGTTATTATTTATCATAGGTACTCAAATCTAGAGTTAGAATCGGGAAAACCTTAGAAAACAATCAAATTTAAAAAAAAGGCCTGTTGATATTTTCGTAGCAAGAAGACAATCAAATGGCAGAAAATAGTTTAACTTTGATTGTGTCAAACTCGATTTTCCAAAGGGCCATTTCGGAAATTGTAGATGTGTTAGCGGGCCAGACATAAAATAATTAAACACGTACACGTACGTTTTTTATTAAGTTTTTTGGTCAGGTAGGTACCTTCTAACATTTATTTGGCACTCTTTAAATAGGTAGGTAGGTAACACTTAAGTTTTTCTAACTGAAGATAGGTAGGTACCTACTGCAAAAATAGCAAAAATAATAAAAAAGGAGAAGTAAATTTGTCTGTAGGACCCGGAAACTTGACTTCTTTTGTTTTTTTTTCATAATATCATTGTTATCAGTTGTCATATTAGTGGTATTTATTTTGAGAATAGATTGAAGATGTTTATCACGTCTTCACCGATATTTGTTCTTATTCATTTTCATAATAGAAAACATTTGTTCACATAAATACGAACTACGAAAAAGGATAGCTAGCTTTTGAATACTCAAAGTCAAGGGTGTCTTGAAGATTGGTCACTGCAAGAGCGAGAAAAACGAAAATTTAAAAAATACGCAAAAATAATTGTGATCTAGATTCCGACCGCGGGCGGCATCAATATGATGAGCGGGCCGCATGCGGCCCGCGGGCCGTATGTTTGACATGACTGATCTAGATAGATAGATACTAGATCTAGATAGTATCTAAGTAGATAGATACTTCTTAAATCAAAGTTAAACTATTTTCTAACAGTTTAATTATTAGTAATTATTTTCCCTGGTCTTAATCGCGTATTTTTTGTTTGTGAGTCCTCGCGACCATGACTATTGTAACATAGTCGAAACGTCGAGGTAAGAGAAATAAAAAAATACGCGATTAAGACCCGGGAAAATAATTACTATGAATACAAATCGTGTGAGTTTAAAAAGTTTAATTATTGTCTCATTGCTACGAAAATATCAACAGGCTTTTTTTTTTAATTATAAGTGTTTTCTTAGGTTTTCCCGATTTGAACTCTAGATTTGGGTTGTAGGTAGGTAGGTTCCTCGGTAGAGTTCGAAAATTACTATTATTGGAATGTTTGGCTTCTAATAATTTTTGTTTGATTAATTAATTGATGAGTTAGAAGACTTTAAACTTCACCTAAAGCAGTTGTCTAGAATCTTGCTTGTGTTGAAAACATTTTTATAACAGCCGTTTTGAAGCTCTACGGTGGGTCTGCAATTATGCAGCCGACCGTACATATAGCCTGACCGCCCGCCCGCGCCGAGTTGTGATTAAGTCCATGTAAAATAAAAACCCGGCCAACGTACGAAGGGTTGCGTAGGTACCATTAATAGTACATTGCGATACAAGTGTGGAAAGTTGATCATTCCATAGAGGCGGTTTATGACGCGCGAGCGGAACGCGAGCGTGGCAAAAGCCGAGATGGAATGATCAATCCACACCTGTATCGTACGACGTTTTTTTTATCACAGTTGCGAATAAAAGATTTGTTAAAATAATAAAAAGTTTTTAAGAATTTTAGGTTATGTTTACTATTTTTTGTTAATTACACTCCCGAAAGGCTAGGCAAAAGACTTTTAACCTATACAGCCTCGTCTGACATACAATATTTTTTTAGGGTTTTTTTCATTTGTTTTTGCTTCGGCGGTTAAAAACAATATAATGGTAAGGAAAAAATATATTTATATGTACCTACCTAAAGAAAAAACAAAATAAAAACAAAACTCAATTTTTAATTGTTTTCAAAGACGTTATCACGTAAAATTATCGTTCGTTATCAGACTTTAGAGACAACCTTTTGAAAAGAAGAAAAGAGATACCAACAAAGAGTTTTAAGCCAGCAAGGCTTAAAAACTCTTTGATGGTACCTTTTTTCTATAAATCAAAACAGTATAACCAAGATAAATTAGGAATGTTTCATCTACCTAACATGTAATTAGCAGTAAGATACGTATTGAACTTATCGGGATAACGTATTAATTTACCACTAGTTGGATTTTATTTTATCGCATGCGTGTATAATACTTTGCATTATGAGCCTAAAAGCGGTTTAATAAGATCCACTTTGTGAGCAACTGTGATAAAAATTCTGTTTTTAGTACATACTTATTTGTTATAGAGCGGCAATATAAACACATCATCTGTTAAACTGTCTAGCTATCACGGTTCATCATGAGATACAGCCTGATGTCAGACCCCTTTTAAATTCTTCAACATAAGCAGGACTTTAATGCCCTGCGTGAGTTGAAAACATTCTGATAATAGCAATTCCAACTTTATGAACCCAATGGCGACTCGGGCGGGACGATCCACGGAGACTTAACTCTAGAGTCTCCACTTTTGTTGCCGATCAATTATAATTTTGAGATTCGACTTTATTATCACTACATAGTATAAAACAAAGTCGATTTCTCTGGTGCCTATACTACGCAACGGATTTTGATGCGGTTTTTGATGTGAAACATCTATAGCCGCACGTAAAACCGATTTCTGGCGTGGCGACGCATGCCGCGCACGCTATATGATGGTATATATTATATAATACAGTCTATAGGCAGTAGTGTGTACGGTGTGCATGCGCAATCGACTGTGCGATTCTATCACAATCTGTTCTTTTCTGCATATTTTTAATAGATAGAATGATTCAAGAGGAAGGTTTATTTGTATATTACATGCATAATATAGCCGTGCGAAGCCGGGGCGGGTCGCTAGTTTATATATATTTTCATTATATTTCAATAGCTTTTTAGTTTTCTGTACTCAACGGGTAAAAACGGGACCATTTTACTAAGACTCCACTGTCTGTCTGTCTGTCACCAGGCTGTATCTCATGAGCCTTGATAGCTAGACTGTTGTTTACACAGATGATGAATTTCTGGTACCGCTATAACAACAATGTATAACAATAACATATACTAAAAACAGAATATAATAAATAAAATAAATAAATAAATATTGCAGGACATTCCACACATCGCCATCTAGCCCCAAACTAAGTAAGTAACTAAGTAAGTAGACTTGTGTTATGGGTGCTAGACAAAGGCTATACTTACTACCTAAATACTTTTCTTTTGTAAATATATTAAGTATACTTATTATACATAGAAACAACCAGACCACAGACAATATCTAAGCATAAGTACTTGTCTGAGGCGGGAATCGAACCCACAACCCTTTGTTTGACAGTCCGGCATGGTGACCATTGTGCCAACTGGGTCGTCATAAGTCCGAGTACGACTCGCACTTGGCCTGATTTTTGCTATTATAAAGCGTAATTAATCAATGTCCGTACTTACTTGTGCTGGTTAGGGTTCGTAGCACCAACTCCAGGAAGGTTGGCTGGTAATGGTTGTAGATAATTCGGCTGGCTTCCGGCGCTCCCGTAATATAAGCGTGGGTCGCCTTGACCGTAGGGACTTTGAGCTCCTGGAACGGAACGGATAATATTGTTAAGATCGATTCATGTACAGTAACTTTTTATAATTAGATGGACCCCACGGTACCTAGATAGAGCTTACTCAAATCTGTAAGGTTGTAAAGTAATGCTAACTGATTCTCTTTTTAAACAAATACTATACAATACAAATACAATATAAAAAAATAACAAAATAGGTAAAAAAACTTGAGCGGTGTCAAGTCAAGGGACACCCGGATGGAACGAAGTTCCTTTCGATGAATTAGTGAAGGAATTGTAATTTTTTTTTTAAATAATCGTCGCGACACCACATTGTTCAATGCGAAATAAAAAGACGAAACGCAAATAACTGGCTTGCTTTCTATGCAAGTTTCGCAACGCGCGATAAAGAACTTCGTTCCACTACTATATTTTTTTACAGATATGCGAATGAGCCCTGGGTCGTATACGATACGCGTGGGGTTCAGCTAATTGGTAATGTGACTGTACTCAACTAGCTGCCACGTGCGCTTTTACCCGTGTAAGTCCCGTTCTCAAGGGAATACCGGGAACAGTTGACCGTGAAGAGGGAATAAACAAATAAAGTTTCGCATTTAGGTGGTTGGGATTCCTTCCCAACGTATGTGACAGCACCTTAATTTATTTAAGTTTTACGGGGCTGTTTCCGCACTTATGCCCGCATACTCAAACGTTTAGGGGTCCCCTAAATATTTTAGACGCTCCTATCTTAAGTAAACTTAACACTTATATGTCTATTTAATCGCCACTTAAGATAAGTAGCCTTTCATTATTCGGGTGTTAATCTCTTCATTTGGGCCATTGTGCGCACCTTAATGTATATAGGTTTCTCTACTTACCTATCTACATATAAAAAGGACAAAAAGTCTGTAGGTTTTTGGCGCAATTAGAAAAAATCGTGTAGAGCGTCTTAATTTTTTTTAAGCAGGTCATATAATAGTACAAGTAAAACCGCAGGACGCAGCTGGTCAATAAATATTTATAATTTTATCTTTAGAGAGCCCAAGCATTTATAAATTCTATTGTTCTTGTTAAAATACTGTAGCAAAACTATAGGTACCTACAGTCGGTGGTTTCACGTATGGAAGGATTTTAATTTAAACAATAACTTAAAACTAAAGTCCACCTAAGCAGCGCTTTAAAACTCTGCTTAAAAGGTGAAACCGCCCGCGCTGACTATACCTACCCACTATACGTTGTCTCTATAATATTTTAGTATTTATTCTTATTTTATCCAATAACCCATCGCCTCGGAAAGCTATCAAAGAACAGTTAGCAGAAAAAATATATTGCGGTAAAAGTTTTTTCTTATAGTAAAATATAGTTAGGTAGGTACACATACTACCTACATACTAAATATTTAAAACTGAATAGCATAGTAAAAAATAACTTCGACAGTATGTAGATTAATCGATTGATGGAATCACTTTCTCGCGTTCCAATTTGAATCGATCATTTTTTATAGTCGAAAACCGAGGCCAAGTGTCGTAAATTCAAGAATTCATAAACCGTTAGATGACTGCTAGAGTAGAGCGCTGAGAAAGGCTTTTACTTGCTCTACACGTATCACTTCGTTCTACTTTCGACATTGTATAGCTATGTCATATTATAACTTAGTAGGTAGGTACCTAAATATGTAGGTAGGTAAATGTGTTATGAAGTTATCTTGGAGTGTTTTTCTGCAATTCGCTTCGGCAATTAGAGATGACCGGCGCACTTGTTTTATTTTTAATTTAATCGCCTTAAAAATGGAGAAGGTTCTTAATTCGTCCCGTTCGTTTTGTTGTTGACTTTTTAAAGGTAGGTATTTTATGTTCACCGATTAGGTACTCGAAGCCGACTCAACCGATCAAGATGATTCATTTTTTGTTGAAAAAAGTATAAGTAGTTAACTAGTACTCATTGTTTAGTTGATTGATTAATTTCGGTGAAATATTATACAGTTTAAATTAATCAAGGTCCTGGATCACGTCAATCATTAAATGCCTATCGTCTATATAAATTTAAAAGTTGTTGTTTTTATGAAAATCTTTTAACCTATTTGGACCCAAATACGAAAGTGTCGAAAATTTTTCTTTGAATAAAACAATATTTTTTTTCAACAAAGGCTAACAAAAAAAAAAAAACATTAAAGGCTCACAATTTAAGCTGTATGTGACGGGGCGATTGCCGTGATCTAGGACCTTAAGTTGTTGGTACAAGTATGAAATCCAGGTTGTTGTAGACTTGCTTTCGATGGTTCAGAGTCCATCTAACATCATCTAACAAAGAAAGCCCTTGGGTGTTATTCTGAAGTTATTATAAAAGAGTGACCTCCCTTTTATTTGTATGAATTCGTAGATTAGTTTTCTAAAGAGCTTTCAAGATGACCTAGGTAATCAAAGATCATTCAATTTACAAGGTAATCAATGTTAGATATGTTAGGTAACGCTCAAAGTAGGCAAGTGCCTTTGCAAATAGGTAACAAGTTTAGCTTTTATATCTAAACTAGCTTTTGCCCGCGACTATTCGTTCGCGTAAAACTCGACAATGGACCAAGGAATCAAGTAGTCCCATACAAACTCCCCCCTATTTTTACTCCTTAAGGGATAGAATTTTTGAAAAATCCTTTCTTATTGGATGCCTGCGTCATACAAAGAATATACCCAAGTTTCAGGTCTCTACGATCAGCGGTTTAGGCTGTGCGTTGATTCGTCAGTCAGTCATTTAGGACAAAGAATGTTTATGTATAGATAAGATGATTTATACGGCGGCGCCAGCAACTTTCATGCATGCTGTTCTGAGCGGCTGTAGTGCCTTGGACAGGTAATATAGATGGAGTAGGCTTGCCCAGAAGCTACCACCCTCTCAGTTTAGTCCAGAGAAAATAACTTGTGTCAACTAAGCCGCGGGTTTCATCACGATGTACCTATCATTTGTTTGGTGTTGTTGTTATGTAATTAACCAATGAAAAAACGTAGAAGGTTCTCAATTCGACGCGTTTTTTTTTCATCACTTGTAACTTTTTACAGAGATATCCGAATTTGATAAAAAAAATTTAATGGAAAGGGTATTATACCCCGTTAAGTTATTGGAACGAAAGTTCCTTATCGCGCGTTGCGAAAGGGGGCTAGACGGAAAAAATTAAGACCCAAAAGTTGTAACGACACTTTTTGCATAGAAAGCAAGCCAGTTATTTTCGTCTTTCTATTTCGCATTGAACAGTGTGGTGTCGCGAAGATTATTTACAAAAAAAAAATACTCTTCCTTCACTAATTAATCGAAGGGAACTTGGTTCCATCCGGGTGTCCCTTGACACCTCTCAAATTTTTTCCGATATAAATTTGAAAAAAATCAAACCCAAAAAAATCAAAAGTAGGAAAATCAGATGATTGATTTTTCATTCACTGATTGTAATGTATGGTATGCGCATATAACTTTTTATAGAATAATCCGATTTTGATTAGATCTTATTTTACTTACCAATATTAGCATCAATAGATATGATATTATTAGGGTTGCGGTACGGCAAGGGCGGCGGGTATGGTAACACGCTTCTACGCAGACGTCTCAGTGGTACTGGAGCGGACTCGTGTCCATCGGAGTCTATCGTGTAGTATGCCCGGGGCACGTAGAATTGCCCACCTGGAAATTGCAATTACAGTTCTATATAAAACACTTTGTTTTATTGAATTAGGTAAAAAGTAGGTACGGTCGGCTGCATAATTGCAGACCCACCGTAGAGCTCCAAAGCGGCTGTTATAAGAATGTTTTTAGATTCTAGACACCTGCTTTAGTTGAAGTTTAATTTATTATTAATTATTTATTTATTTTCATCGAATCAACAGCTCTTAAGTTTAATTTAATAAAAACAGATAGATAACACAAACAGCCAATAACAGATTTGCACTAAAAAAAATAGATTTTAAGTCTTGAACTCATGAATTTATCAAACAAAAATTGTATTAGAATGAAATCATTCCAATAATAGTAATTTTAGAACTCTACGGTGGGTCTGCAGTTATGCTGCCTACTGTACTTACATAAAATGTCCTTTAACCGGCTTCAATAAAAAGGAGATTTTCAATTCGATTGTATTTCTGGCTGTTCGGACATTAACTTCGTTGTTTATCAACCGAATTTGATGATTATTTTTTGTTTATTTGGCTGACGCCCGAATACTGAAGGGCTACTTATCTTAAGTGGTGATTAAATTGCCATTTAAGTGTAGGTATATTATGCTGCGAGCGTTTATATATTTAAGGGACCCCTAAATATTTGAGAGTTGAGTATTCTTCTTGTAACATAGCTCCTAGATACACCCACCTGCTTACAGCCAAAAAAGTAAAAATCGAGATGGGTAATTTTTTATGGGTATATAACATGTATCAATCAATCAGTAATGGTAGTAGGTCGGTACCTACTTTATACACAATTTTATTAGGTTTTCATGGTCATTAAATTCAACTTATGCATACCTACTTATACCTATATAATATTAATAATGCATTCTTCGTTCTGCGTAAAATACATAGAGTAAGTACCGCTAACATAATGTCGTGAAACGTTTACCACAGCGATAGCTGCGTGCTAAATTACTACTTCCTTGAACAACTGGACAAACTCTATAAATACCTACTTAGGTATTTGATATAGCTACTTGCCTAGTAGCATAGCTAGTAGGTGGATAACTGGATACCTATAGTCTTAATTTTTAGTGTAGGTAGGTACTACTCTACCTAGAGTCTAACTAAAATCACGGCCAATATGCTATATGAGCTACACATAATAAAAGTTTCTTGAAGTAAAAATAAATCCTCTCTTTAAAGACGCTGAAAGAGAAAATAATTTCTTGTTTTTATTAGTAATGTTCTTGGAAATAATAAGCAGTATTCTCAAGTTATCAATATTGCATTTAGTTTAAGAATATTAGTACAATATTGCATTTAGTAATTAAAACTAAGAAATTATACTCTCAAGTCTCAACGTATCTGTTTAGGAACGATTATTTCTCGCTTTATGCAACCTTTTTTTTCTAATGGTGTTAACATGAGAGCTATGCGATATGTTACTTAATTGCCATTTAAAAAATGCATCTAAAGAAGATAATTTGGAAGGTAAACAGAATTTCAAAAAAAAAAGTAGGTACATTCTAAGTAGGTACGTTGAACAAACATCGGCCAAAAACATTATACTTAGTTAAAGTCAGCGAGTCGTGATCATAAGTAAAAGATACAAAAACTTAATTTACCTATCGTTTTACGAAGGTAAAACAACGATGATCTCAAAGATGGATATCGTGACTGTACGAAGGTACCTACGTGACTCATCTTCCTGGTAAATAAAATTAAGTAAGGTGAAATATTTAATACCTACTAAGTTGAACTTAACTAACATTTTAAGTGATGACTTTAAAACTTTGAAGTAGGTAGTATAGGTACCTATAGGTACACCTTTAGATTCATATAATTAAGCTAGCAGGTAAGTCTAATATTGAAGATTTGGGTCCTACGAGTAGTAGGTAGAGTAGCTTAATCTTTGTATCTACCTACCTATACCTTTATATAGCAACATGTGAAGATAATAACCAGTTAAGTATCTAGATGTAAGTAAGCACTTATTGAACACTGTTATTTCTTGCACATCATTATTTTTTTACAAAAAGGTAGAAAAAGCCATTATCTCGACATCACCAATCGGTAATAGTGAGACAAATTGCTAACATAAAAGGAAAATACAAGTCGAGTCCCAAGATTAGCACTTACTACGAGTAAAAACAAAGGGCACTAACCTGCATAAGCTACGGTGACCAATGCCGCAAATAGCACAAGAGTGATACTCTGCATTTTGTAAATACGTGCTTGCTGTCCGAGATATAGATGAGAACTGGTTGCCGGTAGACGCTACAAACCTTTTATATGAAGGCTTTACATAGCAGCATCGTCCGAAGCTTTATTCTGAAGCACGCT
Source organism: Idaea aversata (assembly GCA_907269075.1). NCBI lineage: Eukaryota > Metazoa > Arthropoda > Insecta > Lepidoptera > Geometridae > Idaea > Idaea aversata. Next base: position 8,276,732 of record OU026085.1, read on the forward strand.
CCGGTAATAACGGTCTCGCTGCAAAAACTACGAGCTTGAAATAAGATAGAAGAGATTCGGTCCAAAAAAGTGAAATGTAACATGAATAAAACACCTTTTTTTTGGAAATAGAATATTCTCAACTGTTGGTTAAGGTAGGTACATACCTACTTACTTACATAGGTACCTACAGGCAATTTAAAAAAAGGCATAAGTACTTATTTAAACTGATAAACCATGCTTGTCCATCTACATACTTTATTTATTTATCTACAAAACTTAGAAAACTATCTACTTGCCTACCTAAGTAGGTACCTACCTTTTTTTTCCTCATCTTCAAATTTTATAATTCTCAATTTTAGTCACGTTCTTACTTTCCTGATTTTGTAAACCATCTACGTAACTTAACCCCATTAATTAAAAAAAAACTAAGTATCTATTTCAAGCCGAGAATGCAATCAAAAAACTTAAAGCAATGTATAGGTAGGATTGAACGGGTCACGTCTGCCGCATGTCAAACTAAATGTGGGTTAAATTAAAACCACCAGTGTTGGTACCACTACCACACGGCACGGCAGACCCATAAACGTAATGGAGGGCCGAACTTGGACGCCTACTTAGAAAACTACCCAGTATCTAATCTGATAGCAAAAGATCGGGGTGTTAAGAGGGATGCTTTACCCAGCAATACAGAGCGGGGCGAAACTGCTTATTTATAAAAATAATAGTGACTACCATTTCGTTGGTGGAGTAGGTGTAGTGTAGAGTATTGAATAGACAACCTCCAAGCCTAGGCGCATGGCGCGCCTAGCAAACACCCGCTTGCTTCGCAGATGGTTGCGGGTTCGATTCCCGCCTCAACCAAATATTTATGTACAGTATTTGTTTCTGGTCTGGGTATTTCTAGGTATATCTTTAATAAGTATTTGTTAACAAAATAAGTGTTTAAGAACGAATAATTTATTCGTTGTCTAACTACCATAACACAAGCCTAGTCGCTTAGCTTGGGGCTAGATGGCGCTGTGTGGATTGTCCTTGAAATATATAATTTTATTGAATACTTTAGGAACTTATCTTACATAAATGTTTATGTACTACTCAAATCAAAAACATTACCCTTTTCTGCAGCCGGGTATTTCAAAGTTGTCCTAATGTGAAGGTTACGAAAATGGTAAACTAATACTAATTAGTTGCTAATAAGTACCAAATATAATTGCAAAATTCGACCACATTTTGCTGGAGTAACGCACTCATCAATACTACGACTACAAAAATTAGCTATTTTCTTTGATTTGCCATACTATGTATATTTGTTTCCAAGAATTGATCTCTGTTAGCAAGACTATCTATTGGTATAAAAATATGGGTGATTATTTTTTTGCAAAATCAACAGGTTTGATTCCTGGCTAGGGTAATGAACTTTTCAAAAATCTAATGATGCAGTTTTAGATTTTGTCAAAATCAAGCACGCAACTACTTTTAGCATTTTCCGCTATCTCTTATAGTTTAGGATATAGCCCTGAAGGTTCACATAAAAAATCACCCTGTATAGTGTGTGAGTATACCTACAGCAGGGCAGCGGGATAAAAAAAAAAATTATTATATTAAAAATTTATTTTGAAACAAAAATAACATCAAGCTTTTAAAATTGACAATTCCTGTGAAAATTAATAGTATAATTTAATGAGCACAATTTCACATTGGGAAGAATTATGAATAGTTTTACATACTACGCCACATTAAAGTACATTTAGTTAGATAGAACGTATTACGTGGACAAATCTCATAACTTTACGTACAACTAGTCGATTATTCATTTACAATGAACTTTCCAACAAATAGCAGCCGAAATATATACCAACGTTTGTACTCAAAGTATATACACCATATAAAAAATATATTAAAAATTAATCTGAATCGGAATTGAAAATTAAATAAAAATATAATAAAATTCAAATGCAAAATAAAAAATGGAATTTTTATTTCAAGTCTGATATACACCAGTGCTTTGTTACTTATCAATATATTAATATAAAACAATGTTCTAACCTAGACTTCCGTTTTTTTACACTTTAGGAGATATTCTTACAACCCTGTATCCACTATGCTTTTTAATGATTCAGCAGTCCAAATAAACATTCCATGTTGTTCATATAATAATACAATTTATAAATAGGTACACAAATTGTCACATAGTGTTGCCTCTCTCGTTGAAAACATTGTCGGTAACATACAATAGAAAACACACGATGTTACTTCACTGATTTACGATCATTTCGCGTCCTTTGTGCCTTAACAATACCATTCATTATGGAATATGTATGAGACAGTACAAGTATACAGTAGTTATTAAATTAAAAAATAGTGGAAAGACTCAGTTACAATGGATGACATCCTAAAGTCTATAATCTATTAGCGATAGAACTTGCAGAGGTCAGATGTATTTATCAATTTACAGAAAAAATTTAACAAGTTTCATGCAGTAAATACTTTGCTTCGAGTGTTCCCTACAGCTGACGGTTGCAAGTTAGAATGCTAAGTAGACATTTGAGTGAACAAGTAGTTGTTTTACTTTGCCTTGACGGCGTTGGCTTGCCGCTGTCGCAGCGTCTTGTTGGTGTTCTGGTCTACCTCCGGCAGGTCGGAGTCGTCCACCACACTGTTCTTCTTCACTGTTGAGTTTTATATCACTGTTAGCTTATGTAAATCTTACTAATTACCAATAATAGCTTACAGTTGCGACTCCGTTCACCTAGGGGTTAATTTAAACAAAATTCAATTTAAGCCTTCAGTCTTAATAGCTATATGTGTGCCAAATTTTAGCCTGATCCTTCCATTGGCATGAGCTATGTTTTCATATATCAGATAGTCATTCAAAACCTTGAAATTCATATTCATAGAGTATAATATAATTACTCTACTTACGAAAGTAATGACTTTGCCCGAACATCTTTAAAAATAAAGAACTTTAAAAAAAATTACCTTTTTCTTTTTTAGGTTTCTCCTTTTTCTCTTTCTTGGCCTTGGTCTGTGCCTGTTGCCGCGACTCTTGTCTCTGTTTCATGGCCTCAGAGACGAAGTTATACATCAAGTATACCTGGTGAAATTAAATACATTGTATTTACTATACTTGTATACGGCCTGTTTTCCGCAATTAGACCCTTTTTTAATTGGGTCCTTTTTGCGTCCCTGCTACCCTCTCAACATAGTCGGACCATGTCCAGACAGAAAGAACTTGTCAATATTTCGGGAGACAACTTAGCCGCGGGTTTCAACACGATGTTTTCCTTCACCGTAAGAGCAATGTCAATTAGCGCACGTATTTATCCATCGGTGCACGGCCGGCCGGGATTTGAACCCACGACCTTTAGAATGGAAGTCGAGGTATCTACCACTAAGCCAACACCGCTTAAACTACTATACTTTAGTAGCTCGACATAGCTCGTATATAATAAAAAAGAAAATGTAGTAAAACGTCCAAAAAAGGTTTGTCCTCAACACAAATAAATAATATTGCAGGATATTTTACAGTGCGCTATCTAGCCCTAAGCCAAGCAACTAGGCTAGTGTTATGGTAATCAGATAAAGGATGGAATACATAGAACGCTAGTGAAGTTCAGAACGAAACTCACTGATGCACACATTTTTGAAAAATGTCGTAAGGTATAAGGTTTTGTTTGACAGTCCCTAGTTTAGTTTGACAGTTTCATTGACTTACAAACCATTTATAATCCTCGCGCAATGAGAATGGGATGGAACCTTGTCAAAGTAAATCGAAAATGACAGAAAAGTAGCGTTAGCAAAAAAGTTCTGAATAATAATTAGGTATAAATTAGTTATTTGCACGGTCATAGTGTCGCGGATTTGAAACGGAACCATTGATTAAAAGAAAAATTATTATTGACTGTGGTAGATTGTCTATGGAGCAATTACGATTTCATTTTAAAAAATGTTGTTTCTCTAAAATTATAAATAAAACGAGCACATAAGGACCGTATATGTGTCAGTGTGTATGTTTGTCCGTAAAGTCTTCAGATACAGTAGAAATACCTATACTATATACCTACACTAAAGATGAATAAATAAAAAAAATCAAAACGAATTACCTATTATTCAGAACTTTTATGCTAACTCTACTTGAAAACTGTCATTTTCGATTTACTTTGACAAGGTTCCATCCCATTCTCATTGCGCGCGGATTATACAAACATACAAAAAAGGGCGCGAAAAACAACCCTTTTTTTGCAGTCGGTAATAATGTAACTTTAGTAGCCAGTTCCAACTCTTTTGTCTTGACCACCAACGGAGAAACTTAATGGGTTGTAAAATTACCGCAAAACGACTTTTTCAATTTTCATAATGGCGCATAAAATCTATCTGGAATTTGCAAGTTAATGGACAAAAATTAGCCTTAGTTGCTATAAAAATGCAGTTCTGAAAAATGTTTTATGTTTACATTGTCTGGTTTGTGTGTTGTTTCATTGTAGTTTAATATTTTACAATTATATGACGAAATTATTGTTATGTTAGCCATTCAGCACTGACAAAGTGTTTGTGTTATAGATTATAACTATTTATGTGTTACGTCAAATAGATTATACCTTATGCGCATAAGGCCACATACGTAAATGAAAAAAAAAAACATTAAATTTTAATTTGTGTTTTCAATTTCGATATATTTTTGACGTGATAACGTCTTCTCTAACTCACAACTCACTCACGTTCCCGTAACATGACACTTCATGTTACGGGAACGTGAGTCAGCGTTATTGACAAAGCAACATATTAACACCGTACTGCACTAACAAAAAAGTGTCATGTTACGGGCGTTATTGACAAGGTAACCATAGCAACGTATTATCGTAGCTATGGTTATTTCTCTTTATTTTTTTATATTTTTCGGTCATTGACTTAATTGTATGCTACACTGAAATCAAATCCCAATACATTGGCCGCCCATTTGTGCAACTTATACTTTCTAGCTATTACTTTACTTTGTGTATATCTGTTCACTTGTTCTGTTTACTCTTGTGTTGTACAAATAAAGTTATCTATCTATCTATCTATCATTGTTGAACTACATTTTTGTCATCTGTTAATACCACAAAACAAACGACGATGAACGACCACGAAGGCGAGAGTTAAATTAATAGGAGAACGCTACTTATCATTTTATTCCTAGAAGACACAGTTGGCACAATGGTCACCATGCCGGACTGCCAAACAGGGTTGCGGGTTCGATTCCCGCCTCAGACAAGTATTTATGCTTAGGTATACATATTATATAAGTAGTATGTCTGTTGTCTAGCACCCATAAAACAATTCTAGTTACTTAGCTTGGGGCTAGATGGCGATGTGTGGAGTGGAGTGTTCTGCAATATTTATTTATTTATATGAAATGAAATAAATGAAATTAACCTGGAAGGAGACTAGAAGTGAGAGCGCGGCGACACGCAGTACGATAGGCGCGGCGCCCGCGAGACCAAAGTAGAACGTTAACACTCCCAGGACCAAGGAGCACAGTCGCACGGTCACGAACACTGAACCGTTAGTCAGGCTCAGAGCTAGAGAATTAATAAAATTATTAATAAACACACTTAATATCATAGCCATAGTATCCATAGTTTCCCAGTCTACTACCATCCCATCGCAGTAGCCCAAGTACTTTTTTCAACACACAATAGTTCTATCCAAACTGGAGGTTTTCTTTGGCTGCATTTTATAGTGCAGACAGAGATAATCGCCGGTTTAGTGTCGACATCATACTTTGCCATTAAACATGTTACTGTAAAGGGCCTCTACGTGTTGGCTTGGGCTCCATGCACGCCTTCCAAAGGTACGGGGTTCCATAGCCCCGTGATATGGGACAGATAACAAACTTAAAGGTAGAGTCGTTCAAAATCTAGTTGTACGAATGAGTTTGTATTTCTGGGCCTTAGCATTCAAAATTCGTGCCAATAATGTCACTCTCTAGAATTTTTTAGCACGTCGTATGTGTTCTTTCAGTCAGTCTCTAAAATTAAATTCTTGTTTCAATATTTACCCTTGTCAATAAAATCTTCCCTCTCGCCTCTAAGGATGGTACTGAGGCGGTTGGTGTGTGCTACAAACTCAGCCAATGAGTGGAGGACGATCAAACAAACTCCAACACGCTGGAACCTATTGACAAAACAAGGAGTTATGTTATGACATCTTGTATACGGGCTGTTTTCCGCAATTAGACCCTTTTAAATCGGGTCTTTTTTGCGTGAGGATGGAGTAGGGTTGCCCAGCACCTACTACCCTCTCAGCTTAGTCGACCATGTCCAGAGGAGAGAACTTGTCAATGCTTCTGGAGCCAACTAAGCTACGGGTTTCATCACGATGTTTTCCTTCACCGTAGGTGCAATTTCATAAATTTTTCTTAAGAAAAATTTATCGGTTCACGGCCGGCCGGGATTTGAACCCACGACCTTCACAATGAAATTCGAGGTATCTGCCACTAAGCCAACATCGCTCTAAAAAGGTTATGACATTCTTCACTCTCTAGAAATTGGTAAGGATAAAGCTACATTCAAGATTGCTCCCATCGTCAATTTTCGGTGACTTCTGTGTTGCACTCAACATATTATGTATTATCTTTTTGTCAAACAAGTTAATATACATTGACTTATTATCTAAAAATATGTTTTGTAAAACTTATCTCAGTACTTACATAAATACATAGTAGGTAAATTAAGATAAAATGGACTGAGGGTATCATGAATGTCCTATTGTTTTACTCTCTAAGCAATTACATGTAGAAATATTTAACACTTCAGATAATAAACAATTGATGCTAACATAAAGACCTTGTGATCAATAGATGACAGGTTACGTATGCATTGTCATCTCATATCACATTGTTAAAGAAACATGGAATACGGCAACAACCAAGATGTTGTGCAGCAAAGTATAGGAATAATTACGAAAATCAAAAGTTCGAAATATTGGTGAGTTTGGTACACTATAACTTTCGCTCTCATTAATTTAGATACTCATTGATTTAAAATTGCTTTAAACTTTAGTTTTTGACATTGAATTATCACTCCGACCCTTTCTTTCAGGAATAGGTTGTTGAGAGAAGGGGTCTTGCTTGACATACAAATGGTTGGATGGATGACTGACGGATAGTTGGTTGATCCTATAAGATTTTTTTTCTTATAGATACGAAACTCATATCTGTCCCGTTTTGATTTACTGTGGTAAGTTAAAAAGACTTACTTGAATCCATAAGCTAGGGCGACAAAAGAAAATGCAGCAGCTGCCTGCCTGATGCGACCGGCCCATTCATCTTTCTTCACCCTTTGGAAGTATAGTTCAGGAATGCAATGAATCCAATATGATGCCTGTACAATCCACCAAAGCTTGAGAAGGAAGCTCATTGGGTGATTCGGGTATCCTAAAACCAAAGTAAACCATTTTTTTATTATTTCTTGATTTGGTTTGAAAATATGCTTATATACGTACTTATAATGGGCTATGCTCAGAATGAACAATATCATCAGAACTCTTTGATTTAAATTCATTAATATCTCTCCATTCAGTTAAATATTACACAATTATTGTTTAATAAACACAGCTGTTATCAGATCATTTAACTGTAAACATGTTTTATAACTAAATTCACATGTATCAAATGTACGTTACACTTTAAGGTATTTAGCACAAGGTATGATAGGTAATTGACAACTTAATTGATAACTTGTGGTTAGACAAATAGTGGCTTTATGTGAACAATGCTACCATATGCCACACAGAGATAGCCAAGATACTGAATTAATTAAATTATGTTACCTTCCCAAAGCTGTGAAACATTGAATGCAAATCCTTCTCGTATGATAGCATCTCCTCCCCACAGTAAGGTCAAGAGATGGAACACAACCAGCTGACCAGATTCATTCAAAGCGCTCAATCTTGACTTTGATAGGTGGAACTTTTTCGATATTTTCTGCAAAAAAAAACATGTTAATAGATAACTTACATAAGTTTTTTTAGTCATTTGTGTTTTTGTAAAAACTACTTACATCCAAAAAGTATTCTTGTAGAATAGCATGCATAACAATGCAGACTAGAGAGTAGAAGAAGACGGCACAAGAGTCCTTCCATCCCGCTTCATAGAAGAAAGGCTCCCCTTTCGGATTCTCTCTAGTAGGCTCAACTCCACTCACATTGTGGTGCAAACTGATGAATAAGCTCGCAATTGGACTGGTCGACTGTAATCATATCAGTTAAATAAAATACGGTAAACAGTAGACGGACAAGAAATTTCGGCATACGTGGCACTGGTTCCATACGTACCTGAACCATCAGACCGACCAGGAAAACCATAACTACGCACGATACGATATCGGCATGATTCTGAATTACAAATTCATGACTGAAAATAGGTGGGTTCTTGTTAGGTTTTCTTCCAATTGCTGGTTTTACACCCATTATTCCCGGCTATAACCTGTATGTGGAAAATAACTGTAAATTAGGTCGGGATCAACTAGTTCGATTGTTTTATCAATTAAATGATATTCGATATGATTAAATTATAATATTCCACTGAATAACTCGTACCGTTGTAAAGGTGAGAGTTAATTTCTTGCACCAGAACTACCCGAATAAAAATATTTCTGACAGGAATTTATTCGACGTGACACTTTCACTTACTACGCGGCCAAACGTCAAAGTCGTTTGTTGATTACGGAAGTTGTGTTGGAAGTATTTGATTCATTTCTGAACTTAATATTTTATGATATATCTCTAATCTCAAAAATAAGATCTTATTAACTACAAATTTAATTTTCTACGCCATTTTTAATAGATTTTGTTAGTTATTTAGGTGGAGTTATAATTAAAAGAGCTTAAATTGTTAGTTAATTTTTTTTTAAATTTCAATTATAAGCAATGGCAATTTATCATTCTGCCAGACACAGGATTTATCTCCTCTTTCTTCTATTGTACAAATGTTCCTCCGAGTACAAAGTACATACGTTCAGAGCCGTGGTTCAGAGGCATACCTTTCGTATGGTTGCCGGGAAGAAATCGCCAGGTTTAAATTGATGTAATTGTTTTGTTTTTGACGTGATAACTTCGACCCATCTTCGACCATTTAACTATTTAAAACCTACTTGCGTGATAACGTCTTCTATCAATGAACACCGTACTACACTCACAAAAAAGTGTCATGTTACAGGAACGTGAGCGTTACTGACAAGGTAACCTACCTTTCGCTAACATACCTTTCGTATGGTTGCCGGGAAGAAATCGCCAGGTTTAAATTGATGTAATTGTTTTGTTTTTGACGTGATAACTTCGACCCATCTTCGACCATTTAACTATTTAAAACCTACTTGCGTGATAACGTCTTCTATCAATGAACACCGTACTACACTCACAAAAAAGTGTCATGTTACAGGAACGTGAGCGTTACTGACAAGGTAACCATAGCAACGTATTAGTGTTGCTATGGTTACCATGTTTTCTTAAGACGTTATTACGTAAAATTATCGTCTGTCTTTACAGACAACCATTATTTTCTGGTTTTTTATGCATTATTTTAATTAAGTAGGTGAAATAAAGTTTACCTATTTTCATTTCAAATGTTCAATAAACGTAATAGAATGGTAACGAGCAACTGAATAGGAGCACATGTATTTGAAAATCAATAAAATCCAGTAACTGAACCTCATACTATTGCCGATCATTTTCTACGTAGTTAACCTATTTACTTTGGAACGTTTGATGGTCCTTGGTCAGTAACTCAAAGATCTAGAAAGTTCTCAATCTCTTTGAGAGTTAGGTAATCTTTAGATTAAATTACCTAATAAAATCATAAATAAAACAAGTATTCATGTGTCGATTACACATTTATTACGAATATGCAAATACAATAATTTCAGTATCTATAATTATGAATATATTTTTCAACATGATTTATATTTAGGTATTTGCTAACTCACAAAATACTGCTTGTAATCTAATACCAACAAACTACTTATTTATGTTCGTTCATAATATACTTAAAGTTAGTTCTTGCATAAATTAACAGTCCAAAATAAATACAACAAAATAAAAAAATAATGTAAATAAATAAAAAATATATTTATATTTATTATCTCGCATAATCCCCCCACAGCCATTTAGTACAATTTAGGTACAAGATAATAAATTATAGCTATTTTTACTAGATTCAGGATTATTTCTATAATCATTGGTGTGTAGGAGAAACTGGCCAGTGTTAAGGTGAAAGGGTACCGGCGCTCTCTCCATAAAAACGTAGTCGACTGTTTCCTCCCTGGATAATGACACTAGCACATTTATTTTTGTGCCAGAAAAACTATAACTGCCATGACTATGCCCCTATGTTTTCGACTTTTTCATTTTCTGATTATCATAGAAATCAAGATTTAAAAAACAAAAAAAAAAACGAAAAATAGGGGCATGGTCATGGCAGTTATAATTTTTATGCAACAAAAATATTTGCTCTGGTGTCAATATCCAGGGAGAAAACAGTCGACTACGTTTGTATGGAGAGAGCTCCCGGTACTCTTTCCTCTCAATTAGCGAAACGAAATTACAAAGCAAAAACCTACGAATAGGTTATATTTCTAATATGGCAACCCCGCACATAACCTTGTCTGAAATAGACCAAAAAAATCTGGTCATAAAATATGCCTAAAATAACAACCTACATACAAAAGCGTACATTTGATTCAACAACTAATCTCCTTATCAATAAATAACTACATATCTAAAATGGGCGAAGTAGAATTATTTCAAGACTTAAAATTGATATCAATGATTGATAAATATTTCTATATCATTAAAAATTATCTAGAATAACAACACTACCTATTAGCGTCAATAATCTCAGATACTTCTCTATTTCAATTCTATTCTATAGGCTTTACAAGCGCTATTTGGCGCACACCTTCAAGCCGTGCCATTTCGAGCTAATATAACGCCCTAAATCTCTGAACATCATTCCTAACATAAACTGAGAGCTACATTCGTATGTATGCATTATGTAATGCCCTGAGGCCATACAAAAATCTGAAGTGGTGTTGGAACTGCTGCCGTTGATAAATTAAATAATAAATATTGCAGGCCATTCCACACATCGCCATCTAGCCCCAAGCTATGTAACTGGACTTGTGTTATGGGTGCTAGACGACGGATATACTACATAAACACTTTTCATTAGTAAATAATATACTTATAATACATAGAAACAACCAGACCACAGACTATCTAAGCATAAATACTTGTCTGAGGCGGGAATTGAACCAGCAACCCTGTGTTTGGCAGTTCGTCATGGTGACCATTGTGCCAACTAGGTCGTGATTGAAATTATTAAACTGATGGTGCATAACATAATGCGTTCTTCTAAATTTTCGTAACAGGAGTAGTTATGGGCAGGAGTAACTTCGAAGTTAGTGCGGCCACAGGGTTTTACACTGGTGTACTTAAATGACATTTTCAGAATCGATCTCTCCCTGCTCAACAGTCATGTACATTCCTTCCTCTTCGTAGGTAGAGTCGTGCTTCGCCAGGATACGGAGCAGCGGACGGAGTTTCATCCACCATTGCTGCTTCGGTATTCTCTGACTGAAATATAAAAACGTAATGTAAATTACATTAAATGAGTTGAATATCGATAACAAATGAGTATTGAGTTGTGAGTTTCATATACTCATTTGTTTTTACCTATACAGGGTTATTGGAAATTAATTGACACGGCGTTAAGAGCTTCTTCTGTGCACCTTAACAAACAACTTTTGTTCTACGACTTTCGTCGAAACTTAATACATATCCCAAAAAAAATATTTAAGTGTTTCTCCTACTGTCTGGTAATTTTCTATGTCTATGCGGCAAGTGCGCAAAATGCTTTGTTCTGAATGACTCACTGACGGATCATCGCACAGCCTAAACTGCTGATCGTAGAGATCTGAAACTTGGATGGTGTGTTCTATGTATGACGTAAGCATGGATAAGAAAGGATGTTCCGAATTTTACCCCTTAGAGGGTGAAAAAGGGGGGCAAATGGGACAAAGTGATTCCTTGGTTCCAGAAAACAGTAGACCATGGGTGTCGTTTCCATGGTTTTCGTATCACCGAATCCAATTTATACTTAAGTATTCTTAAATTTATACATACATAACACACCACATACTTATAACCATTAGTATACTCACGCAAAGTTAGTCTGCGCCTTGAGATCTTCGAGCGGTGTAAACTTGTACTGACGTTTGACGACCCCGAGCAGGCAGGCGGTGTCGGGTGAGTTGGTAGGCCCTCGCTGGAGAGTCTCCACGAGCCAGTGAAGGCATTTCGCCGCCATCTTGGTTCCCATGTTGCGGTCGAACGGAGTAGGCGAACCACCTTGTTGCATGTGACCTAAACATAAATAATAGCGTTGATTTGAATAGATTTTTATTTTATTAGATATTCGACTGATGTTGAGAGGCATGGCGCGGTATACTTTGCCTTTAAAAATAGTGTCCGCATTGTGTCCGACACTTTGTGATTTGATGATTATTGGCTACTAGCTGTGCCCCGCGGTTTCACCCACGTAAGTCCCGATCCCGTGGGAATATCGAAAAAAAAGAATCCTATGTCCGTTTTCAGGTTCTAAGATACCTTCCCACCACTTTCCAGCCAAATCGGATCAGCCGTATTAGAGTTCTAGATGGTGTAACTAACACGACTTTCTATGATATCTATACTATAATATTATAAAGCTGAAGAGTTTGTTTGTTTGAACGCGCTAATCTCAGGAACTACTGGCTCGAATTGTAAAATATTTTTGTGTTGGATAGGCTACTTTTCATTTTATTATTCCCATGCGATCGGGACTTACGCGGGTGAAGTCGCGGAGTGCAGCTAGTATTATTATATAGAGTAGAATACAAATGCACCATTTACCATTTTATTTTACCATTCATTTTACACCAATTTTACAACATTAATAGGTAATCATAATCATAATTTATTGATTCATGTGTAAGTATAGATGTTTACAGAAATACAATTAGACACAACATGAACCCGGTTGGGCACTACAATATTACTAGGCTTACTTACCTACTATATTACTAAACATATTAATTACATTTCTTATTGCGGTTTTTATTAAATTTGTATTTGTATGGTATTGCACGGAACAGTCTTAAGTAGGTATTGCTGGAAAGTCAGATATGGTAAAGGCATAATTATGGTGCCGTACCCGAAGGGTAAAAACCCTATTTACTAAGATTTCACTGTCTTTCTGTCACAAGGCTGTATCTCATAACCCGTGTTAACTAGATAGTTGAAATTTTTACTATGTTTTTCTGTTTTCGCTATAACAACAAATACTAATACAGAAAAAAAACTACTGGTTGTCTGTAACGGTTTACGGACGATAATTTTACGTGCCAACGTCATAAGAAAACATTGATGGTAACCATAGCAACGTATTATCGTTGCTATAGTTACCTTGTCAATAACTTGTCATTGGAACGTGAGCGATAACGTTACACTCTCTTGTGAATTCGTGAAACGTCAAAAAAAAAGTGGATCTCTTATACAATATGGTACGGAACCATTTGTGTGCGATACCGACTCGTACTTGGCCAGTTTATTACTTACCCAACACATTCATCCTAGCAGTAAACAAGCCTTTACCCTCTTCGGAATAAAGACGATAGATAAACTCCGTATTATAATTATCATTGGCCTTCTCGTTCCTCAAGATCAAACCGCGTTGAATACCGCCGGTCATCTTAGACGCCATGTGGTACACGTCTTGTTGGAGATCTTTGATTGAGAACTTCTCTTCGTATATATAGGCCGCGTCTGCGCCACCGGCTAAACCTAGAGAAAAAATAACTTTTTCATTACTCATACTCCGAAAGTAGGTCTAAAGGTGCCTGAAGAGCGTGTTGAAAATAAAACTTTCAGCCCTAGGGAGAACTGACAGCTTCACTGACAGCTGTCATGTCAAATTATGCCTTCGCACGGCTTGTGCAATGTGCATATAGCCAGTATCATTACACATTAGGGACTTTAAAAACCTAACCTCCTTGCTTTAGGTAACACCAAAGAATAACAATTATGGCTTCGCATGGCTCATTCATACAGCCAGAATTCTCCAGACTCTCATTTACTCTCGTTGTTAGGAAGAATTTTATGTATTATTCGTAATGAAAAGCAGTGTTTACGAGCAGTTTACAAAAAAAAATCTGAATTCTGATTTTGATGTGTCCCATAAATTGACTTTTGTTTTTTACGTAATATAAACATATTTTGTTCAAGATAAAAATTACATAAATAAAAGCACTGAATTATTGTTTATATTCCTGCTCTAATTCTTGTAAAAGTTGGATCATTTATGAAAAAAATATTAAAAATTAGAACTTTGAGTTTGCAAATGTATGGAGAGCAGCCCATTAAGCAGTGTTGACTTTCTATATGAATAGTTAAGAAAACATTGAGTTTGCATTTAACTTTTTGGTACTATCTTACACTGATTATAATCATTTATCACTTGAATAAACAATTCTGCGAAAACAATGCATCATTTTAAAATAATTAATGTTTTTTAACATTCATAAAAAAGGTCATTTTGCGGTTTCCTAGTTAGTTACGTGATTAATCGAAAATATTTAAATAAAGTTAAGTAGATTATGGTTTTCTGTGCACTGGAAACATTTAAGAAGAACGTAGCACAAAGTTATTTTGCTGTCATCTGACAAATTAATATAAAAACATTGTTGGATTGTGTGGTGCTCCCCGGATTCAAAAATTGTTTCCATGTTTAGTTACCGCAGTGGCGGACTAAGCCCGTCAGAGGCCCGGGGCGACAAAGCTGAATGAGGCCCCCAGCTTTAACTTTTTTTAGTTTTACAAGCAGTTCATATTTGTATGTATTTACAAGTGTTAACACGGTGTTACAAGGGGGGTGGATCATCGGTTGCTGAGATTGTGAGGGACCTCAATACATATCGATTTAACTTCCCCTGTATGTTCTGCAATATTTTATGATTCAAAAATTATTTGGACTTTTAGTGAAATTAAATTATTAAATTATTTTCCCTTTTTGAACTATCAAGTAGGTTTTTCAATATGATGCCCTAAGCTAGTTCTAGCCAAAAGAAACTTTCAGGGTTTATTCTCCATGAAAGCCAGTAGTTTTCAAGATAGGTTGCAGAAAAAAATAATGTGTAAAATATTTATTTAGAACCATACCAAGATGATGCAAAGTGTATCATCTTGATTTAACACTAGACACTAGATTAAAAAAAAAAAAACCAATGGTCTGTAAAGTCGGTTTACGGAAGATAATTTTACGTGATAACGTCATAAGAAAACGCTGAAAAATTGAGACTTTTTTGCTATTCCTTTACTTATATTTTTTTAATTTTTTTTTGTTCTTTTTTTATTTTATTTCTTCTTTTTTAAATTTTTCCTTTAAATAAGTCTTCTATTCGTCACTTGTCACACCATAACACAAGCCCAAATGAGCGATATTATTATTAAATACTTTGTTTCCGCTTGACGTCAAACCTTTTTTGTGAATGCAAGTGTTCCATCAATTTATTAGACGTTATCACGTCAAAAAACTTTAATGGTTATATGTATTAGGAGTTTTATAGATCTAAGACTCTAATTGGTGTAGTGGTACAAAAGGTCCACTAATCGACTTGTCTAAAATAAAAAAGACAGAATCACAGACCAGGGGCCCCCTACCGCGCTAAGTCCGTCGAAATTGACATTGAAGTCATTTTGACAGCCGACGGCAAACAGCTGAGGCGCACGATGGGCGGAATTTTGAGCCTACCTTTCATAGGAATTTTGAAAATAATTACCCCACAAAATATGGCATTTTTTTTAAATAACAAAACTGGCAGAATCCCTTATTTGTTAATGTTTTGATGTCCCCGTAAATTCTGCATATTAATAATATTTTTTCAAAATTCCTATGAAAGGCGGGCTCAAAATTCCGCCCATTGTGCGCGGGTTGGGATATCGATGTCGGTTTGTAGGCTTGCGGTAGAGCCCCTAATAGTTTGGCTGTAATTGCGAAGTTCAGGCTAAAATCTGATTTATACTAAAATTTTACTAAAGTCCAAATAACTTTTGAACCATAGAAAATTGCAGAACATACAGGGGGGTTAAATCGATAAGTACTGAGGTTTAAAGTCTTGGATTTGATCAGGGGAACGCGGAGGCATTTGGGGGCCCCCCAAGATCGGAGGCCCGGGGCGGACCGCCCCCACCGCCCCGTAAAGCAGAATTCACATCTTAAACAATAATTCAGTGCTTTTATTTATGTAATTGTTATCTTGAACAAAATATGTTTATATTACGCATGGATCGAAGATATTTCGTAAAAAACAAAAGTCAATTTATGTGACACATCAAAATCAAATTCAGAATTTTTTTGAAAATTGCACTTACCTCGGGTGAAAGACTCATTTAGTCCCTCGAACTATTAGCCAAACTCCGTCTCGGGACTCAATGAGTGACTTTCACACCTAGGGTAACAATGTACTATTATTGCACTGTCAATAGCTTTAGGGCGAAAAGCTTTCTAGGCAAACCTTCTATTTAGGCGTAATGCCTTCATTGGCATCCCACTTTATAGGTAACTTGATCGTAAAGGACCTAAACTTTCAGTAGGATAATTAATTCGGCTGCAAGATTTACATATAAACCTGTAATAAAGGACATCTATATCTATCATTAATCTATCTATATCTATACTAATATTGCTGGACCGATTTTGATGAAACTGGTCTAGCTTTTATCCCGATACTCCCACGAGATCGGGAGTTACGCGAGTGTGACCGCCGAGCGGTGCTGGTGAATGTACAGGGTGTCATGTAATGAATGGAAAAGCGGGCACCTACGGATAGAAAAATAATTAATTGCATTCGATAGCACATTCATCCTGGAATATTATCCAAAAAACATATATGAATAATTCCTTCATTAGCAGTTTTGGCATCAAACAATATGGAGAAACGAGTGAAAATTTTAATGTTTTTAAAATTGCGGATATCTCGGAAACCGAGAGACTTTCATAGAACATAAATTTCATTTTTCTGAACCGGCACAGTGTCCTCTATCCGTAGGTGCCCGCTTATCCATTTATTACCGGACACCGTGTATATAAAAGTTTGGTGCCCAGTTCGATCCCCGCTGCGGAACTAAATATTTGACTTACCAGCCAACGTAGCGAGATATCCGCTGTAGCCTCCCATGGTTTCAATGACGAAAACACGACGTTTCGTACCCTGTAAGAAGTCAGAACTTAATTAAAGAGAATCATTCATTTACAAGCTGCGTCCTGCGGTTTTACCCGTTTACTGCCGCACTCACACCCGTATTCACAAACAAACATTACTTAATTTGTTATTGGATAAGTAAGTGAACGCACTGCGCTAAATGCGCTGTATGATTGGTAAATTTTGTGCTGCTCTTCACTCCAGCGAATCAGCGTCTCATTTGCGGCACTATGTAATCCCATAGACTTGATTGTGAATACGGGTGTCAGAGACGTGCCTAAGGGAAACTAAAGCTAAGGAATGCCGTGTCTCGCTCTTGTGAGTGGTATTAAACGTCAACGTAAATGTGACAATGCATTCCTTAGCCTAAGTTTCCCTTAGGCACGTCTCTGAGTGCGGCCGTTAAGTCCCGCCCCTATGGGAATATCTGGATAAAAAGCATACATGCGTCTTGAGTCTATTAATATAATTATTATTGACAGCATCTGTGGCGCAGCAGCGGTAGGCGTTGCCTGTGATGCAAAAGGTTGTGGGTTCTCGATAGGAATATTTGTTTTTCTGTCATGTATGTATTTTGAGTATGATTCACAACATAAAACATAGTAGTGGTCACCATAAGACAACCTTTGTCGCTTGGCTTGGGGCAAGATAGCACTACGTCTTATTTCCTGCGATATTTATTTGTTTTTAGGGTTCCGTACCCAAAGGACCCTTTTACTAAGACTCCACCGCTGTATCTTATGAAATGTGATAGCTAGACAGTTGAAATTTTCACAGATAATGTATTTCTGCTGCCGCTATAATAATAAATACAAATAGAATATAATGGTACAGAACCCTTCGTGCGCGTGTCCGACTCGCCCTTGGCCGGTTCTTTAAATTCATTAATAGTATTTACCTGAGCAGACTGACGTATACGGTCGCAAATCTCCGTGATCTCATTGAGGGCAGTGTCAGCACCGAGAGAGAAGTCAGTACCGGGAACGTTGTTGCTAATGGTCGACGGTATCACGACTAGGGGCAGGTTGAACTCGGGGTATTGACTGCGAGATTCGTACAACTCCAAGCCGGCTTGGTAAGCCTGGAATAATGAAAAAAGGCTACGTAATATAATTTAACGAGTGCTGAACACTCACCTGGGGCGCAGAAGGTTCTATTCCCACCTTAAATGAAAATCTGTTTTCTGGTTTGGGTGTTTTATTTATATGTATACTAGTTGCGCCCCGCGGTTTCACCCGCGTATGTCTCAATCCCGTAGTAATATCGGGATAAAAAGTAGCCTATGTGTTAATCCAGGTCTTCAGCTATCTAGATACCGAGTTTCATCGCAATCGGTCCAGTAGTTTTAGCGTGAAGGAATAACAAACATACATACACACACAAACTTTCACATTTATAATATTAGTAGGATTAAGTACTAACAGCGCTCCGCAGTTTCACCAGAGTTATTCCTGATCCCGTGGGAATATCGGGATAAAAAGTAGTTTCTGACACTCCCAATGCCCTAATACCGAGTTTCATCAAAATCGGTCCTGTAGTTTCGCATTATATCCGTTACAAACAACAAAATCTTTTCTCTTTATAACCCTTCGGCTGCATACGAAACCGGAGGTTGCAGCCGAGCGGGTGTCAGGTTCGTGTTAGAAAAAAAACCTTTTGTTCAGAAACTGGTTTCGGACGAGGAGCATTTTTCTTCTTTGGTAACTGGTTAGGAACCTCCGGTTTCGTATGCGGCCGAAGGGCTTCATAATATTAAGTATTGATTACTAATATTAATCTTAGTAATTTAATAGATAAACACCTAATTAAAGCCTGAGAAAAAGCCTTATTACAAAAGCAGTTAACAGTTAATTAAGTTACACAATAATAATAACATACCTCAAATCCGCCGATAATGAGCAGTCCTTGTATTTTAAACTGTTTGATACGTGCCGCTATTTCACTCTTCTTGTCTCCTGGAAGAGTGCGCTTCGTACCGAGAAAGGCGCCGCCTTGGGCCACCCAACCAGTTACATCAGACCTTTATAAAACATAATGATTTTCAGAAATTAACAAAACAATTGTCTATAGGAAATCCGAACAATATTGTTGTGTCTAGGGCTCCGTCTTTTGTCCGTCTGCCAGTGTGTCATCACCCGAATTTCACAGGAACGGGTGAAACTTGCAAATTAAATATATAGTATTCATACCAGATACCTTGACGACCCAGTTGGCACAATGGTCACTATTCCGGACTGCCAAACACAGGGTTGCGGGTTCGATTCCCGCCTCAGACAAGTATTTATGCTTAGATATTTGTCTGTGGTCTGGTTGTTTCTAAGTATATATTTACAAAATAAAAGTATATAATGTAAAATATCCGTTGCCTAGCACCCATAACACAAGTCTAGTTACTTAGCTTGGGGCTAAATGGCGATGTGTGGAATGTCCTGTAATACATACTTAGGTCTATAGTCCCTATAAGTTGTATAAAATTCAAGGTCCTGAGTCAACGTGATAAAAAGATATGGGCAAATTTACATTTTCGTGAAAATTTATTTCTAAAGCTTGGTGACAAATAGACAGACAGATGGATTCTTAGTAAAAAGGTCCTGTTTTTACCCTTTGTGTACGGAACCCTAAAAAAGGAAGTCTGTAGGTTTGTATATCTGTGTTTAAATAAGATTTGTTTATCTAAAACCAAAATTTCCGTGCGTGATCATAGCTATACGTAATTATTATTTTTTTCCCCAGGCTTTTTAATGTATCTAATTAATAATTTAGATAAGAGCTAGACAAATAAAATAAAACAGAATAATTACACCACTAAAATAGAACAAATTTGACAATCAACAAATTAATTAACAAGGTCAATACTAGTCTATACATATAATAAATCTAAAGACATAAAAAAATCTGTAATTGTTCAAAATAAAATGGAATAATTAGACCTATAAAATAGAAAATTTTTACTAACAACATAATAAAAAACAATAAAATAAATAAGATCAATAAGTAAATAATTGGATTCGCTAATTGGTGAATCAATCAGTGAATCCAATTATTTACTTACTAGCTGTTGCCTACGACTTCGTACGCGTGGTAGTTTTATTTTATGTACCAAAACCTTCCTGTTGAAACACACTATATAAAAAAATCTAACTATTAATTAACTATTTAAATTAATTGTCTTGTTTTCATTTTCTGTAACTTGTGTGTGCAATAAAGCGTTCTATCTATCTATATATATTTAGTAAAACCGCATCAAAATCCGTTGCGTAGTTTTAAAGATTTACACATACATAGGGACAGACAGCGGTAAGTGACTTTGTTTTATGTATACTACTAGCAGTCCCAGCAAACGTTGTTTTGCCATAATAGAAAAAAAAATGGTTGTCTGTAAAGTCTGTTTCCGGACGATAATTTTACGTGATAACGTCATAAGAAAACATTGATGGTAACCATGGCAACGATAAAACGTTGCTATAGTTACCTTGTCAATAACATGAGGCGTTCCAGTAACGACGCGTGACGTCACACTTTTTTGAGATTGCAGGTGTTCACCAATTTATAAAACGTTATCACGTCAATAAAGGGGTAAAAAAAACAATAGACGTTCGATTCTCAGACCTAACGATACGACAAAAAAATTCATACAATTTGGTTTAGCAGTTTAGGTGGAGTTTGGCAACTAACACCGCGATACACCGCGATACATTAAAAAAAAGCAATAAATTAAAAAAAAACGAGAATTTTATATTAAGAGGGATGTAGTGATTATTGACATACCAGTCCATCTTAACAATGTTACCGCTGATGAATCCCTCGATGCCGTCATGTACACCTAGCACGGTGTCGCCGCGGTAGATACAGTTCCGTACAAACGAGCGCACCGCAGCGTTCATACCGCACGCGGGCGCACCAACGTGCATCACCGCTAGTGTGTAGCCTTCCTAAAGATTATTCATTATTCGTTGTCAGAGTCCATTGTTAATTATGTAGTATGTTTTTTACATATGATAGGTCAGCGTTTGACCACTATCACACCTGCCTGATGGTAGGCGATGATGCGGCCTAAGATATGGCACGCTTTCGTAGAAGATATACCTATTCACTCGCGACTTGAAGACCCCCAAATTGTAAATTAACTGACAACAACATTAACTGATTCCATTCCCTTGCATGGTGGAGAAATGATCAAAGTTATCATATTATTTTTCAGCCATTTTATGTCCCACTAGTAGACAAACCTCCCTTTCATCCCTCCACACACAACAGTCCATTGCGATATCTCGCCTGTTTTCTGTCTGTCCGTGTGTCACCACCGATTTTCTCAAGAACGGGTGGACCTAGTTCAAATTATTACCAGATACTGAGGTCTATAGTTCCTATAATTTGAATAGGCGTCAAGTTAGTATTTTCATCTTTGTCTGGGTCTACCGTACGATCGTGCAACGTATTGTAGGACTCACATATTTGAATTGTTTTCTGAGCCCACATTTCGTATACGGTAGACGTGACTTGCCCAATCCTATTAATGCTTTACAGCTGATTTTTTTTAAATTAAATTTACCTCATCTTTACAATGCGTATCCCAAACCGGAGGAATTTAGGTTTCTTCCTCTTAGTAGATCACCACGTAAATCGACCACTTCTTCAAAATGTAAGAAACATTAAGTTAGGGGTAAACACAAAAGATCCCACTGGGTCAAAGTGTTGCTGGCTCTGTCATGTAAGATAAGATACCACATCTTTAGGTATTAATTTGATACTAACCGACGGTTGCCCAGATGCAGTGAAAGCTTCCTTGGGCGGCTTCAAGCGCGTTAACATTTTGTACGTCTCCAAGTTACGGGCGAAACTGCGTCCACGCAGTTGTACAGCCAAGTCCCAGTTCTTATCTGTCATAGCCTGTGAATTTAGCTTTATTATTAGGAGCTCAAGGACAACTTCATCTATCCATATAAAATGCTTTGTCCTGAATGACTGACTGACGGATCAGCGCACAGCCTAAGCCGCTGATCGTAGAGACCTCAAACTTGGAGGGTGTGTTCTTTGTATGACGTAGGCATCCGATAAGAAAGGATTTTCCGAAATTCTACTCCTAAGGGGGTGAAAAGGGGGGACAAAGTTTGTATGGGACAAATCCTATTTGAACCGTTTTTAACTTCTACGCGGACGAAATCGCGGGCAAAAGCTAGTAATTGATAATATTACAAAACATTATTCTTAACCTTAAAAGCTAGTTAATAAGGTTTAAAATGAGTAGCAAACCTGTGCAACAGCCTTAGTACGCCGCACACATTCCATAAGTGGTAAACGGACGGCTTGGTTGCCGTCAAGCGATACAACGCAGGGTTCGGTATCAGGAGTCGCTTCCATTAACGCCATCACTGCTTCAGCACCCATACGGCAACCCTACAACAGACCATAGGTAGCTAGTTTGACATATAATTCTCGCGGTTTGGTATGGAGATGGTTGGACCCATAGAGGTATAATAGACGTTGGACCACAGAAAATAGATAAAAATTAAGAAACTTTTTGATTAATTTAAAGTAGACGGTAGTTTGACAGCCGGTAGTTCCACATATTTTTTGTAAGACGAATTTGTTATGTCAGTCTGTCTGTGACCATGGGAACTGCAAAGTTATTGAAACGTTAGGTTTTAACAAAATAAAGTAAATAACGCGATTATATCCGTTAAGTTAATTAAATTATGAGTTCAAGTCGCGAAAACCTTAGAAAATACTATATAAATAGACCACCTCCCTCCAGGTGAAACAAAGAGCTCATTAATAGCAGAAAATATCGATTTCGACTTGTTTCTACTAACAGATAGATAAATTTAAGAGGAAAAGAGAGTCTCACCAGGATCCTATCGAAAGCGGAAGGTGATCCACCCCTCTGCACGTGTCCCAGCACAGTGATCCTCGTGTCCTGCTGCAGGTTGTCGACAACCACCTTCTTCACGAGCTCGGCCGTGATCGGCTTACCTTCACGATCGATCGCACCCTCCGCTACTATTATAATGTTGAGACGCTGTCCCGATTTCCTTTCCTAATGTTACAAGAAGACACAAGTCAGTAGATGTAAATTTATAAAAAAGGGCAACAAATATTTTTAAGTAGGTACAGTTACATTACCAATTAGTTGAACCTACGTGACCTACAGCTCACTCGCAAATCTGTAAGGTTGTAAAGTAATGTTAACTGATTCTGTTTTTTTTAAACAATATAACAATACAAATATGCGAATGAGCTCTGGGTCACGTGGGGTTCAGCTAATTGGTAATGTGACTGTACATAGGGCAAGCTATATTTAAGGCGATTGCAATTTTCAAGCGTACAAAATAGTTCAAAAGCAATCAAATAGGTATTTTGCGATAGTTGTAGTTATACGAATCAAAAATCTTTATCAGTAGATACATATGGGATTAAGTAGCTAATTTACTTGAGTGAATGTTTACTTAACAACAATCTATTGATAAACAATAACAATATTCAATATCTTTATCTAAACATAATCGTTATACTGTTACATATTAGATAAAGTTATCTAACGCAGTTAATTTGGATGTATCATGCTGGAATGTAATACTGTTAATAAGGTTGATTGTTTCCATTCTATTACTATCACCCAGTTGAATAAAATGCCATGCAAAGGAAATAAAATAAAAGCAGAAGAAATGCTAGGCCAAATAAATGCAAAGTTAGTGTAATTTTGATCTTAAGAGTAAAGGTATCCGGCTCTCTCTCCATACAAACGTAATCGACTGTTTCATCCCTGGATAATGACACTAACACAAATATTTTTGTTGCATAAAACCTAAAACTGCCATGATTATGCCCCTGTCTTATTTTTTTTTCATATTTTAATTTTCATAGAAAGTAAGACTTAAAAAAAACCAAAATATATTTAAAAATAAGACATAGGGGCATAGTCATGGCAGTTATAAGTTTTATGCAACAAAAATATTTGCTCTAGTGGCATTATCAAGGGAGGAAACAGTCGACTAAGTTTGTATGGAGAGAGAGCCTTTCCTCGTATAATATAGACAACACACAATCAAAGCTTAAGACAAATTACCACTTTGGGCCGGTCTATACAGTTTTGTTAATTGCAAAGTCAAAATAATTTAGTCAATTTAAATATTCTGCTTTACTCAATTGGCATGATTAGACATTACCATGTATGAAATGGCGGCTTCAGTCAGAATTTAATTTACGTAGTAAATATAATATGCTCTTTCTCATCTGTATAAGATTGTGTGTTATGAATAAATGTGCAGAGCCACTCAATCAAGCCTGCATACCTGTTGTAATCTTTTGCAAAGCTTTTCAACCCAATTATTGTTAACAGGGTCTTCGGGAATGAATACTTGGTCAGCTTCGGACGCCAGAGCGGCCACAAGTGCCAGGTAACTGGAACAAGCGCCCGCGCATAATAACAACATGCAAATGTTCCCGGTTTCACATGAAGCGATTGTGAAATGTCAGACAAATTTTGAAGTCACACGGGACATCGATTGTAACACCAATGGAAGTACAAATAATCTGCCAATTAAAACATGTTAAGTAAGTTAAGTGACCTCGCTCCCATATAAAAATAAGAGAGTTTCTTGCCTCTGCAATTTTGGCACACAGTTTTTGTTCCCAATTGAGAGGCGCTGGATCTTCGCAAATAAAGCTATAAGTGGCATCCGTACACAGGGCGGTGTAAACTGCAAGAAAACTAAAGGGATACTAGAGTTAAAGGACAAAACAGTGTGGGGTGTAAAAGGGGTACTAGCTTTAAAAAATGATAATGTGGTGTTGAGGTTTGAGGCTTGCCTGTTCTAACTTATCACATAGTTTATCTCTCCAACCAACTGAAGGCGGCGCCTCGGGGATAAATACAAAGTCCGCTTCGGATGCCAGAGCCGTGACCAGAGCAAGATATCTAAATAATTAAATAATCATTAAGCAGGGAATTGGCACTCATTGACATGCTTTCCTTTGTCCAACTTTACAAATCATAAAATAATACAAAATCATCAGAAAATGGGTGCGTGTAGGTACTAGGTACTTATGTACGCGCATGAGAAGTTATACTTCTAGAAGTTATACGTCCGTCCGTCCGTCCATCTGATATTTATTTTGTGGGCAACTTCAACCTGTTACTTTAGTTAGTGTTACAGTGATGCGCGCGCATCTTAAAATTTTACTCTCGCAGCTTCGACCCGTTTTATTTTTGGGTTACGAAGCTGCAACATGTGACTTTTGTGCTCCAGAAGCGCGCGCATCTTAAAATTTCACTCTCGCAGCTTCGACCCGTTTTATTTTTGGGTTACGAAGCTGCAACATGTGACTTTTGTGCTCCAGAAGCGCGCGCATCTTAAAATTTCACTCTCGCAGCTTCGACCCGTTTTATTTTTGGGTTACGAAGCTGCAACATGTGACTTTTGTGCTCCAGAAGCGCGCGCATCTTAAAATGTCACTCTCGCAGCTTCGACCCGTTTTATTTTTGGGTTACGAAGCTGCAACATGTGACTTTTGTGCTCCAGAAGCGCGCGCATCTTAAAATTTCACTCTCGCAGCTTCGACCAGTTTTATTTTTGGGTTACGAAGCTGCAACATGTGACTTTTGTGCTCCAGAAGCGCGCGCATCTTAAAATTTCACTCTCGCAGCTTCGACCCGTTTTATTTTTGGGTTACGAAGCTGCAACATGTGACTTTTGTGCTCCAGAAGCGCGCGCATCTTAAAATTTCACTCTCGCAGCTTCGACCCGTTTTATTTTTGGGTTACGAAGCTGCAACATGTGACTTTTGTGCTCCAGAAGCGCGCGCATCTTAAAATTTCACTCTCGCAGCTTCGACCCGTTTTATTTTTGGGTTACGAAGCTGCAACATGTGACTTTTGTGCTCCAGAAGCGCGCGCATCTTAAAATTTCATTCTCATCAATTTTTCATAACGCGCCTAAAGCAGTAGCTAAACTTAATAATTAAGTACATTTCAAAATGAGTTGCTATATTTCTCACCCGCAATGCCTGCCCATGACCTCCATGATGAATGTCCTTTGATGTGAGTATGCAGTGCTCACGATTGCATCAATAGCTTCAATGATGCGATGCAGCGCTGAATCAGTACCGATTGTCATGTCAGTACCGCAGAAATCATTGTCAATTGAGCCCACCTAAAATAAGATAATTATATTAATAGTAACAGCGTTCCGAGGTTTTACCCGCGTAACTCCTAAACCTCTGAAAATAACGGGATAAGAACTCTATGTTATTCCGAATGAATCAATGTATCCTCATAACAAGTTTCATCAAAATCGGTCCAGTAGTTTCGGAGCCTATTCAATGCAAAGAAAAAAACTAAAAAATCTTTCCTCTTTATAATATTAGTAAAGTACCTACTAGCTGTCCCAGTAAACGTTTTTTTGAAAAAAAAGAGTAAAAAAAAAAATAGATGTTGTTCCATTCTCAGACCTAACGAATATACACTAAAAACTTTCATACAAATCAGTTCAGCCGTTTAGGTCCACATAGGTAACTAACACCGCGACACTAGAATTTTATATAGCTATATAGAGATAGATATAACAAATACAATATTATTATAAGCATTTTTATTTCCTTTGTCAGTTCCTGGTATACTAAATTATTATGATCTATGAATCATCTAAGGTAGCCTATCCTGTCATCTTTCATACTCTTGTGTAATAAAGGAATCCTTATTGCATCAGATTCCTAAGAAATGTTATGAAATTGGATGGAGGACAAGACATTAAATTCTACAAAGATGACGTAATTCTGTGTAATTTAACGGTAAAGGTCATGTACCATATTCATCATCATATCAGCCACAGGACCGGACGTCCACTGCTGAACATAGGCCTCCCCCAAAGGCGGTCTCAGTATCACTACATAGTATAAAATAAAGTCACTTTTCGCCATCCCTATGTCCCTCTTTCCCTTTGTATGTTTAGATCTTTAAAACTACGCAACGGATTTTGATGCGGTTTTTTTTAATAGATAGAGTGATTCAAGAGGAAGGTTTATATGTATAATACATG
This sequence comes from Idaea aversata, assembly GCA_907269075.1. NCBI lineage: Eukaryota > Metazoa > Arthropoda > Insecta > Lepidoptera > Geometridae > Idaea > Idaea aversata. The sequence continues at coordinate 8,304,027 of OU026085.1, forward strand.
CATAATATAGCCGTGCGAAGCCGGAGCGGGTCGCTTGTATCATATATACTGTTACAAATATTTATAAAAAACTAGCAGCACCCCGCGGTTTCACCCGAGTAAGTCCGACAAAAAATTTGATAAATGATGGAAGACGTATTTCGTATTTTATCGAAATCCATCTTCTAACGGGGTCAAAAAGGGGTAGAAAGACTTCTACGCGAATAAAGTCGCGGGCAGAAACTAGTCTCATATAAATCTCTTTTAACTCACCATTCCAGCAATGTGCAAAAATTTGTACTTCTCCCTTTGGTCTTTAGTTATCTTGTTGTTCTCCAGCAGCTCATCCAACAAGCTGGACCATTCTTGCCGGAACAGGTTGGCTCCGGTGAGAGACCCATCACCACCGATCACTACCAGGTTGGTTATGCCACGGGTGACGAGGTTGTAGGCAGCTTTTAGACGACCCTCCCTCTTACTGTACAAGTTTGAAAATTGATCAATATTGAAATTTAATGTTACATGGTGTTCAAAGCAGATAAAGGTAGTATTTGGAATAATAAAGTACTACTAAACTACTAATATTGTAAATGTGAAAGTTTGTGTGTATGTATGTTTGTTACTCCTTCATGCAAAAACTACCCAACCGAATGCGATAAATCTCGGTAGGTAGGTATGTAGAAGATTGGAGACCTGGATTAACACATAGGCTTCTTTTTATGCTTCTTGACGACCTCTGTGGCGCGTCGGGCGAACACCCGACTGCGACGCAGAAGGTTGCGGGTTCGATTCCCGCCGGGAACAAGTATTTATGCTGACCATAAATTCTTGTTTCTGGTTCTGGGTGTTTCCTATATGTATAATATGTATATATACAAAAAAAAAAGTATATAAGTAGTTTATCCGTTATCTGGCACCCATAACACAAGCATTAAGTTGCTTAGCTTGGGGCTGGATGGCGATGTGTAATATGTCCTGAAATATTTATTTATTTATTTATACCAATATTCCTACGGGATCGAGATTTACGCGGGGCGCATCCTACCCTACTAATATTATTTATAAATGTGAAAGTTTGTGTGTGTGTAAGTATGTGTTTGTTACTCCTTCATGCAAAAGCTATTGGACCGATTGCAATGAAACTCGGTATATAGATAGCTGGAGACCTGGATTAACACATCGGCTTTTTATCCCGATATCCCCATGGGATCGAGATATCCTACTAATTATACATACCTATATGTAAAAGTTTGTGTATGTTTGTTACTGCGATGAAACTCGGTATGTAGACAGGTAGAGACTTGGATTAACACTTAATTAAGCTACTTTTTATCCCGATATTCCTAAGGGTTCGGAACTTACGCGGGTGAAACCGCGGGGTGCAGCTAGTATAATAATAGTATTTCTTTGTATGAGAGGTTCAATGATCTATGTTTATAAAATAAATGAATCACTTTACTCACATAAAATCCATACATCTTGCTGACCCAATAATGGTGCCACCTTTATGAATGATAGAGCTGACTGAGGACCAGTTGGCTTCCTCAATATTGTCGCCTCCATCCACCATACCTTGGTACCCTTCACGGATGAAGTAGACCTTGCAACCAAGGTAGATACCCATTCTGACCACTGATCTAACAGCGGCGTTCATTCCCTGCGAGTCTCCACCGCTCGTGAACACGGCTAGACCCTTCCCCTTGTGGGAACCACGTCCGATAAACCTCTGTGTCGTAGTTCCCTCCATCATACAGGTTCACCGATTTCCGAACCCTGAAAACATCAATGTTTATTTATTTACAAATATTATGTAATGAAATGAGATAAATAAGTGCATATTATTATACCGTATCAACAATGGATATGCCATCATTTTACGCTACCAAAATACTATTCTACCTTATCTACGTACCGAAAAATAATAAATAAATGATCCTGAATTCAAATCTTGCACTTTACCAAGGTGACCTCTGTAAATGACAAAATTGACAGATGCAAAACATTTTTATAGTGATGTACCTACTTACGCCAAGTTTAGAAATGGAACTGCTCCCGATTCACAAACCGTCGGAAGGCAACCGAAACGAAACAAAATTGCTGCTCTTTCACTCCCGCGACTTTTGACGTGTTGCCATCCTTGTCTTTTCAGTTTTATTCGTTTCGGTAGCCTCCGATGGTTTGTGAGTGAGCCTGCTGGATTTTATACGTTTTTTTCTATACGTAAATGTCTTGTCAGAGTGGCAAAACAGTTGCAACGGGACAAAGGTAATCTAGACTTTATTTATACAAAGTAAAGTTCATTTTGTAATGATGGTCTGTCGTAATTGGAATAGTGGTCAAACGTTTTATCTACAGGATTATTAGAAATTATATAAGCAAGCCGTTGAGGGCTACTTCTGTGCACCTAAAAAAACAACTTTTGTTTTACGACTTAGGGAGTCGTAATCATTCTAGATGAGACGTTCATTTCTTTGACGCGTAAACGTTTGCTTGTTTTGTTTGATAAAATCTCCACCCTATTGCTTGCTTGAAGAGCATCGTTTCATTCATTCATTTCGTTCTTTTGATTCATTCATTCGGTCTTGATTCGGTCAAAGAAAAAACACAGTAAATAGATTTTTCATTTTCTTTCTTCTATTTTTGTGTTATTTTTGTATAGAAATAAGTAAGTTTAGAATTTATTTTAAATCTCTTTACGCTAAAGATGTTCTACGTTTAATAATGCTTATCTCAATATCACTTTGCAGTGTTTCTCCACATCTTCGTTTCATCTTGAAAGTTCATTTCACCAACAAACCACCAAAATGTCTGCTGATTCCGATATGGAGTATTCCGACAACGATGGAGATGAGTACGACTACTACGGGGAACAGGATGAGTGCGACATGGAAGCAGTTGACCGTACTAAATCGGATCCCGAGTACTTTTTGTATTCGTGCCTGAAGGTCGAAGAGGTAGAGAAGCTGCTAAACGAATCAATTGAATTGCTCAGCAATAGCCTTCAAATAACACCTTCGTTGGCCAAGGTTGGTTCAGTTTCAGTATTTCAATTATTTCAAGATAAGTCTTCAAAATATGGCTATAATTACTAATTTGTTTTTTTTAAGGTTACGCTTCACGCATACGAATGGAACGCTCAGGAAATAATAAATAAGTATAAAGAGAATGCAAATGAGGTGCTTGTGTACAGTCACGTGAAACCTCGAGTGCTATCATTTCAGGCTGGCTCGAGCCGTTCAGCATGTGCTGTGTGTGCTAACACTCCCATGCTGCACAAATACAGCGCTCTTGCTTGTGGACATTACTTTTGCAATGACTGCTGGGCCATGCATTTTGAAGTACAAGTCATGCAAGGTGAGTCATCACTAAATAGTATAAAACCAAGTCGCTTCCCGCTGTCAGCCCCTATGTATGCTTAGATCTTTAAAACTACACAACGGATGCAGATTTAACTCGTAACTCCCGATCCCGTTGGAAAATCGAGATAAAAAGCCTATAGGCTTTTACACACGTTACGATTTGACACATTGACATGAAATTGACACAACCAAATTGGGTATCGATACACACGCTACGATTTGGTCGGATACTATTCAGAGAGTACATTGATACACATCGTGGTCATTAAGTAGTTTCTGGGATTCCATTCCTCAGGGGGAAAAACGGGACCCTATTACTAAGACTTCACTGTCAGTTCATCAGTCCGTCCGTCTATCAGTTCCATCCGTCCGTAAATCCGTCCGTCCGTCTGTCTGTCTGCCTTTCTGTCAGTCTGTCATCCGGTTGTATCTCATGAATCGTGATGGATAGAGAGTAAAAATTTTCACAGATTATGTATTTCATTAGTGTCGCTTTACCAACAACAACTAAAAAAAGAAAAAAAATGAAGTGGAGCTCAAATACAACATGATACGGAACCCTTCGTGCGGGAGTCCGACTCACACTTGTTTGTTTCGAACACAAAGTTGGGTCCGATGCGTACACACGTCCCGATTTGGTCGGATACAACCAAATTGGGTGGGCGTATCCAATTTGATCAATTAATAATAATTAAGTCTGCCCGACCACGATACACACGTCCCAATTTGGTTGTACACCCGACCAAATTGTATGTCGGACCCGACCAAATTGGGACGTGTGTAAAAGCCTTATGATACTCTCCAAAGAATCAATGTATCCTCATACCAAGTTTCATCAAAATCGGCCAGTAGTTTCGTACCTATTAAATGCAAATAGATAAACAATGAATTTTTTCCTCTGTATAATATTAGTTTAGATAACAGTACTAGAAGTGCCTCTAGGTTTTACTAATGAAAAAGTAGCCTATGTTACTTCCAAAGAATCAAGGCTCCGAAATTACTAGTAAAAAGAGAGAGAATGGGTTGAAAATACGGTATATTGAATCCTCATGAGGAACTTATGCTACTTTTATCCTCATATTCTTATTAGAATGGGACGGGTTAGAATGGGTAGAGTACAAACTAAGTAACCTTATTAAATAATAATGTTTCTATTAGAGGGTACTTTAATAACATCATGTAGTGACATGACAAGCTCCAACATAAAGATGTCTTGATAAAAAAATAATTGTTTTAATGGATACTAACAGCGCTCAGCGGCTACAACCGCGTTCCGATCCCGTGGGAAAATCAGGATAAAAAATTGTCTTTATCGCTCCCAATCCGTGCTTCACAAGGCACGTTAAGCCGTTGGTCCCGGTTGCTACCTCTAGTAGCAGTCGTTAGGTCAAGTTAGAGGCTATAAGGGCCCTCGCCCACGGCGACTTTTTGTAGCGATGCAAACGCGCGTTATAAACGCGCGACAGCATCACTACTAACGTGCGTTAGTCGCATTTGCAACGCGCTACAGCATCGCGACTGTATTGACGCAAAAGCGCGACCGTGGGCGATCTAAAAACTATAACAATAGGTGAGCCACACCACTATACGAGAAGAAGAACACTCCCAATTAATCAATGTAAGATGTATTTCTGTAGCTGCTATAACAACAAATATTAAAACCAGAATTGAATGGAACAGAACCCTTTGATAGGCCTCCAAAACTACTGGACCGATTTTGATGAAACTTGGTATGAGGATACATTGATTCACTGGGAGTAAAAAGGGTACTTTTTATCCTGATATTCCCATGAGATCGGGAGTTACGCGGGTGAAGGCGGAGCGCTGCTAGTAAATAATACAATCAAACATGCCCTCGTTGATAAATGTTAATTGTTTCAGGTGTTTCGAACACAATTCGGTGTATGGCACAGGATTGTGAAGTGCGAGCACCCGAAGATTTTGTACTGTCTCACGTGATGAAGCCGGCACTGAGGGATCGGTATCAGCAGTTCATGTTCAAAGACCATGTTAAATCACATCCGCAGTTGAGGTTCTGTCCTGGTCCTAATTGTCAGGTACAATCTTTAATTTACTAAGTTAACTTACTTGAAAGTTGGGTTGTTTCGATTATGTTCTAGTCATACCCCCAAATACTGAAAGGCTACTTAATCTTAAGTGGTGCTTAAATTGAAATTTAAGTGTAGACTTTAAAAAAGAAAGCATATACTTAACGTCAATTTAATTAAGTAGCTTTTCAGTATTCGGGGGATAGTCGCGAAAAGACTCCGTAGGTGTCTCCTTGTGACCATGACACAATGGTCATACAATAACAGTCGAAACGTCGAGGAAAAATAGAATATTATTTATTTACAACAAAAACAGGGATTACCAAATCGTTAAAGCTTAATAACTAACAATTGTTGCAAACTATTAAGAGAAATAAGGTAAGAAAAATAAAAATAAAAAATACGTGATAAAAAATAAGTGTATGCATCAATAGGATAAATCCTAAATATTTAGGGGACTCTTAAAAATGTAGAGTCTTTTGAGTATTCCGGCATCAGACCCGGAAAAATAATAAGTATGAATACAATTCGTGCGACTTTAAAAGTTTACCTAGTCACTATAATACGAACTCAATTGCTAGGCTTGATGCTAGATGTCAGAGTGTATAATGTCCTGCAATATTTTAATTTTATAATAAAATTAATACATCTATTACAATTTAATACCTACATCACACAAAGTTAAACAAATAATAAAAACAAACTTAATCTAGCAAACCGCCCCGAGACACCCCTGGCGCAAAGGAACCCATCACACTAGCAGCGTTACCACGCTGAATAGCTATGGCCAGCCTCTGCACCAGGAACGACCTGGAACGGCTATCCATATTTTATTTATATTTTAATTAATCTAATGTTTGTGTAGTGGATATTCCGTGCATGGACCCGTGAAGGTGCGAGACGTGTCGAGTGTCGCGGCTGCGAGCTGCTCACTTGCTTCTCTTGCGGTGCGCCTCACCATGCTCCCACTGATTGCGCCACGATACGACGCTGGCTCACCAAATGTGCTGATGACTCGGAGACTGCTAACTATATTAGTGCTCACACTAAGGTATTATATTACTACATAGTATAAAACAAAGTCTCTTCCCACTGTCTGTCCTTATGTACGCTTAAATCTTTAAAACGACGCAACGGATTTTGATGCGGTTTTTTTAAATAAATAGAGTAATTCAAGGGGAAAGTTTTGGTACCTAAGTTACATAAAACCAAACTACCACGCGTACGAAGTCGCGGGCAACAGCTAGTAATAAATACACTAGTATTTTAACCCTACATTTGTTTATGGAATATGCATATTCGTAATTTAACCCAGCTCAGTTTCGAACTCGCGGTTTGGATGTCTGGCTGAATCTGTGACTCAGCTTTTTATCAAATTGTTGCAATAAGATCTCTAAGATCGCGCTGGTTCCAATACAGCATCATCACATGCAGATACTGTGTCTGTGATATTAATATTGTGATTCAGAATAATAATATTACAGACACAGAACATGTAGGTATCCTGAACATAGCCCACCCCCAAAGACTTCTAAAGCGATCGGTTGCATGTCCTCTGCGTTCAATGGTTTCAAATACAGCATGTTTTGATATTTTATTCTGTAATCTGGTGTAATTTTTCGTATTGTTTTCAGGATTGCCCGAAATGTCAGATTTGTATAGAGAAAAACGGCGGTTGTAACCACATGCAATGCGGAGCGTGTAGACATGATTTCTGTTGGGTTTGCCTCGGTGATTGGAAGAGTCACGGCTCTGAGTATTATGAGTGCAGTCGTTATAAAGAGGATCCTAATTTGTCTACTGACAGCCAACATGCTCAAGTTAGTACAGATTTTTAGACTTTTAGACTTTGATTTAACTACATTTAAAAATAAGATGTTTATGTTTTTTTTTTGTTTTTAGGATTCCGTACATCAAAAGGTAACAAATTTTGATGGACAACTTACTTACATACGAAGAGTGCAAGTTAAATTAAAACTTGTAAAAAAAAGGATCCCCTAAAAGAGCACTTTGTTGTCCATCTGTCTGTCTGTTTTTTATTAAGATCCACAGCAAAAAGAGGGGGGGGTTCCTCTAAACGCAATTCTATGAACTTAACGGAGGAGCTCCCATACTTTGAATAAATTATTTTGTATTTTATTGGTAACTAAATTAAAACTATTCAACTGAATTAGGTGAGACTTGGAATGAAGATGCATTGATTAATTGGGAGTAAAGGTTGCTTCTTATCTCGATATTCCCACGGGATCGGACCTAACGCGGGTGAAACCGCGGGGCTTTGCTAGTAATTACTATAAATGCGAAAGTTCCTATGCGTCAGGGTGTTAGTTACCTCTTCACTTCATGCTAAAACCACGGGACTAATTGCGATTAAGCTTAGTATGTAGATAGTTGGAACTTAGTATGTAGTAGTTGGCCCAGCTAGCCTAGCATGAAGACCAAAACACTATACGATTAAGTGATATAACTACATCAACTCTCAAAATATGATAGATAAAGCCGCCATGTTGAATTTTTATCATATTTTTTATCGCAATTTATAATAAAAATTCAACACGGCGGCTTTATCTATCATATTTTGAGAGTTGATGTAGTTATATCGCGTGATATCGCTTTATCGTATCGTGTTTTGGTCTTCATGCTAGGCAGGCTGGAACGGCTACTTTATAACACAATATTTTCACAATTACTTCCGCGAGTACACCGCGAGGTGCAAATCTATACTTATATTATAAAGCTCAAGAGTTTGTTTGCTTGTTTGTTTGTTTGAACGCGCTAATCTCAGGAACTACTGATTCGAATTGAAAAATTATTTTTGTGTTGGATAGTCCATTTATCGAGGAAGGCTATAGGCTACTTTTTATCCCGATATTCCCACGGGATCGGGAGTTACGCGGGTGAAACCGCGGGGCGCAGCTAGTTCATAAAATTATTATTTTTTGTATATTCCTATATATTTTTTAGGCTCGAGAAGCTTTGAAAAAATACTTGCACTATTATGAAAGATGGGAGAATCACGCTAGATCATTGAAATTGGAGGAACAGACGTTAACAAATCTGAAGAGTCGTATTAATCAAAAGGTATTTATATAACCATCAATGTTATAATGTAAAATCTATATTTATATCTCGGGAGCCCGGGGTCCGCTTTCCTACTTTTACGCCTCCACTTCGCACGATCTTCGGCATCCTGGTTTGTAAGACCATTTGCACGCATACGACGTCAAGCCAGCACTTCTTGGGTCTACCCAGTCTGCCACGACCCGGTGGAGGCGCCATGGCAAGACCTCACGAAACTAGCCGGTTTTCGCAAGACGTGACCGTACCAGAAAATGCATATAATTGTTGTATTTATTGTCGGGCTGTTTTCCGCAACTCGACGTCTGAGTGCCTATTTTGCGTATGCGTATCATATTTAAAGAGACTATCGCGGGTAAATCTGGGGTAAATCACCTAGTATATGTATAAATCATATTATATTTGATTGTTTTGTAGGTAATGGCGGGTGAAGGTACATGGATAGACTGGCAATACTTGTGGGATGCGGCAAGATTACTGAAACGTTGCAGATATACGCTCCAATATACCTACCCTTTCGCCTACTACATGGATGTCGGACCTAGGAAAGAATTGTTTGAATATCAACAGGTGGGTGTTATAAAACAATAATAATTAGCAAAAAAAATTGCCTCAAAAAATAGTAAACATAATCTAAAATTCTTAAAACAAACTTAAAAAATATTTACTTCTTTCTGTTTTTAGTATTTGTTGTTATAGCGGCAACAGAAATACATCATCTGTGAAAATTTCAACTGTCTAGCTATCATTGTTCATGATATACAGCCTGGTGACAGACAGACGGACGGACGGACAGCGAAGTCTTATTATTAGGGTCCCGTTTATACCTTTTGGGTACGGAACCTTAAAAATAGTTAGAATTAACAAAAGTAGTAAGAGAATAAAAGTTGTTTGATATACCAGTGCAAATGCTGGTCCTAACTAATATTATAAATCCGAATGTTTATTTATTTATTTAATTTTAATAGCTTAAAATTTTATTAAATAAGGAAAATTAAAATAAAATAAAAGACAACCACAAGCGCGTCTCCCCGAGGCATCGTTCCGAGAAGGCTGGCAACATTTCCCCTCTGAATGGCCAGACTGACCCTTTTTTGTTTGTTTGATTGATATTTGATTTATTTGTTTGTTATATGTTTTGACTTCACAGTCAAAACAATTGGACCAATTTAGAAGAAAGATTACATAATGGTAGTTTAGGGAAGGAGAAGAATATAGGATAAGCTATGTTTAGTCTCTAGGACCTAGAATATTGACACTTTTTTTGTGATTACAGGCTCAATTAGAAGCAGAAATCGAGAATTTATCGTGGAAAGTGGAGAGGGCAGAGACAACAGATAGAGGCGATCTAGAAAATCAAATGGATATCGCCGAGAAGAGACGTACGACATTACTGAAGGATTTCTTAGAATTTAACACCAATAGTGCTTCCAGCAGTAAAGTGTAATTTAATATAGATTTGAGTTGGGTTTGACTGGGTTAATAATCCAGATCCGTTAATGCCTTGTTTAATAGAAAGTATTTAACTGGTCGAAATATCTCTTTTTTTTTTTTAGTTTTACTTTTTTTCATCTAATTTTTCCACCTTCAACTATTCTTTTGGCCATAATTTATCTTTTTATTATTTTCCATTGTTTTTCAACAATTTGACCAGTTACAGACTCTAGTAGCCAGGCTTAATTGGTCCGGGCCAGTTAATATCTAACTCAAAAATCTCATAGTGCATTTCTATTGTATAAAAAGTATCCCCTACAACATGGGGAGCCCTAATTTAATCAATGTCAAGCACATTTTTTGTATAAGTAAGTACCTACATGAGAAAGCTAGAGTTTTTGTTCTGCCAAAGTATATTTATTGTCTTGTAATGTAACATTGCAATAAATTAGTTTCATTTACAGAGCAACGTGTTTGTTTTTAATTAAATTATATTACTACGCCTAAAAATGTGTAATTAAACTAAGGTTAATAAACTAAAATAACACTCGCGTATTGTTCGACACATTACACAGCCATTTTTTTTAATTTATCTAGCCAACTAGGTTTGTGTTATGGTGGCCCTGCGAATAGAATACTTAGATAATTTTATTTCGTAAATATTACTCGATAAAGATACAGAAACACCCAGACCATAATACAAAATATATCGCTACATAAATATTTGAGTTGAGAATCGAACCCACAACCTTTACGGCGCGTGCCACAGGTAGCATGACCACATAGGTGGCATGACATCGAACATAGATGTAAAATGTAGATAGCTCCCGTGCGATTAACGATATTAACGGCTGTTTTTTCAATAGATTAAATATTATTTTGGTCCTATAATCACCGAATTAATCGGTTTTTGACTCTAAAAATCGGAAAAGTCCGTGAAATCGGAAGACTTGTAATCTCTATTTTTAAATTAATATTTCTACTCGATACTAGATGGCGCTTTAACCAATTGGAGTTTAGCGAGCATAATGTTTGAAAAAAAGTTGCTCAAAAGACCGAATGCCGAGTCTAAAGAAAAAATATTCTCAACCAAAAGTCAAAGTTGATTGTCGTTCATTCATTCGTTCACAGTCGTCGTCAAAATGGCGACGACAAACGATTCGAAGGCGCCAGTGCGCCAAGTAAAAAGAGTGCAATTCGGTATAATTTCACCAGATGAAATCGTAAGTGTGCTTTTTTGGTCAAGGAAATAAATCTGCTTCGATTGAATAATAATTTCAGAAGCGATTACTCGTCGAAAATTAGCTATTGCACAAGGACTTTTGCGGACCTTGTTTTGGTGATGATGGCGTCTTATTTCTCACTAATCTTTGAATTGTTTTTCATTGTCGAGGCTATAGCTTTATTGAGGATAAACAATGATAGAAAATGTTGTTTTTAGCGACGTATGTCAGTTACCGATGGGGGCATCCGCTACCCTGAGACGATGGAAGGCGGAAGGCCCAAGCTTGGAGGTCTCATGGATCCGCGGCAAGGCGTGATCGACAGGAGCTCACGATGTCAGACATGTGCCGGGAACATGACAGAGTGTCCAGGGCATTTCGGACACATTGATCTTGCTAAACCTGTGTTTCACATAGGTTTCATCACAAAAACGATAAAAGTTCTCCGATGCGTTTGCTTTTATTGTTCCAAGTTATTAGTCAGTCCTGTAAGTACCTAGTCTGCTTTCATGTTATTTTTTGTTTCACAAATTGTTTTATACTTTTGTCATTTTCACGATTCAATAACTAAACTTATTTCATCAACCTTGAATCTAAACATATGCTTACTTCGTATTTAAACATATGCATAGGCATCTAAACATTGCTTAGGTATCTAAGGTACCTATGCATATTGTAAGTATTTATTCAGACATGTATTTATGCTTAGATATTTATCTGTGGTCTGGTTGTTTCTATGTATTCTAAGTTTATATTTACAAAAGAAAAGTACTTAGGTAGTATATCCGTTGTCTAGCACCCATAACACAAGTCTAGTTACTTAGCTTGGGGCTAGATGGCGATGTGTGGAATGTCCTGCGCCATTTATTTATTTATTTTATTCAAATCAGTTAAACATTTTCACGGTTTCTGATAAATCACTGCACATGAACATACATATAGATTTTAAGGATTAAACTAGTTACAAATTATTTTAACTACATCATTTTATTACAGACAAACCCAAAAATCAAAGAGGTTGTTATGAAATCAAAAGGTCAACCTCGTAAAAGATTAACCTATGTCTACGACCTATGTAAGGGTAAAAACATTTGCGAAGGTGGAGAGGATATGGATATTGGTAAAGAGGGTGAGGAGGGTAAGAAAGGGGCGGGCCATGGTGGTTGTGGGCATTACCAGCCGTCTATCAGGCGCCAGGGGTTAGACCTCACTGCCGAGTGGAAACATGCTAATGAAGACACCCAGGAGAAGAAGATTATAATCACTGCAGAGAGAGTATGGGAGATATTAAAACATATCACAGGTAGTTATACAATTAACTATAATAATTTCATGCTTTTTCTTGTAACTGTCACAGCATTAATAAAAAACGGCCAAGTGCGAGTCGGACTCGTTTATGAAGGGTTCAGGACTGTATTGTACGGGATTCAATATTTATCTTATTTGTTTTTGTTTTTTGTATTGTTTTTTAACAGAAATACATCATCTGTGAAACTATTAACTTTCTAGCTATCACGCTTCATGAGATACAACCTAGTGACAGACAGATGAATAGACAGACAGCAAAGTTTCAGTAATAGGGTTGCGATTTTACCCTTTGTGTACGGAACATTTTTTTTGTTTTTTTGTGTTGACCTGCTGTCAGTCATAAAATTTGACTGTTATCAGCTGTGTTCAGTGCAGGATTATTCTCTGATTATCTACACTAATATTATAAAGCGGAAAGATTTTTTGTTTGATTGTAAGGAATAGGCTCTGAAACTACTGGACCGATTTTGATGAAACTTGTTATGAGTATACATTGACTTATTTGGAATAACATAAGCATAGGGATATTCCCACGGGATCGGGAGTTACGCGGGTGAAACCGCGGGGCCCTGCTAGTAAACTATAGTCTGTTTGGAAAGAGAACTGTTGTGGGTTTGAGGTGCTGAAGCACAACTGTACTTAAAGAATCCATATTGTGTATTTAAGTAACAATATTTCATCATGTTTTAGTTCCCTTTTCATTACATGCAATTTTAATTCAAACAAAGTTGACGACCCAGTTGGCACAATGGTCACCATGCCAGACTGCGTAACACAGCGTTGCGGGTTCGATTCCCGCCTCAGACAAGTATTTAATTTATGCTTAGATATTTGTCTGTGGTCTGGTTGTTTCTATGTATTATAAGTATATATTTACATAAGAAGAGTATGTAAGTAGTATATCTGTTGTCTAGCACCCATAACACAAGTCTAGTTACTTAGCTTGGGGCTAGATGACGATGTGTGGAATGGCCTGCAATATTTATTATTTATTTTAACATGACCCTATGACATGTAGCACTTGTTACCTTGTATTAAAGAACTTATATTATGTAAACTACTTACTATATAGATAATAATTTACATTTCAGATGAGGAATCATTTATATTAGGTATGGATCCAAAATTCGCAAGACCTGATTGGATGATAGTGACAGTACTTCCTGTGCCCCCGCTATCTGTGAGGCCTGCTGTAGTGATGTTTGGCACGGCTAAAAATCAAGACGATTTGACACACAAACTTGCGGACATCATCAAAGCAAATAATGAACTAATGAGAAATGAGCAATCCGGTGCAGCTGCACATGTACTTGCTGAAAATATAAGAATGTTGCAATTTCATGTTGCTACATTTGTGGATAATGACATGCCTGGCATGCCAAAGTAAGTTATTATAAAATTGATAATAAAGAGTAGGTATTTATTGACAATCATGTTGTGGGTTCGATTCCCGTCTCCAACAAGTATTTATGCTTAAGATATTTGTCTGTGGTCTGGTTGTTTCTATGTATTTTAAGTATATATTTACAAACGAAAAGTATATAAGTAGCATATCCGTTGTCTAGCGCCTATAACACAAGTCTAGTTACTTAGGTTGGGGCTAGATGGCGATGTGTGGAATGTCCTGCAATATTTATTTATTTATGTGTTTTTTTCAGAGCTATGCAAAAATCTGGTAAACCACTCAAGGCTATCAAAGCTCGTCTGAAAGGCAAAGAAGGCAGAATCAGAGGAAACCTCATGGGAAAACGTGTGGACTTTTCAGCTCGGACTGTCATCACACCAGATCCCAATTTACGCATTGACCAAGTGGGAGTTCCAAGATCCATTGCACAAAATTTGACATTCCCTGAGTTAGTAACACCATTTAATATTGATAGGATGCAAGAATTGGTTCGTAGGGGTAATGCCCAGTATCCCGGCGCAAAATACATTGTTCGCGAGAATGGTGAAAGAATCGACTTGAGATTCCATCCTAAACCATCAGATTTACACTTGCAATATGGGTACAAAGTAGAGCGTCACTTGAGAGACGACGATTTAGTTATATTCAACCGTCAACCTACATTACACAAAATGAGTATGATGGGTCATAGGGTTAAAGTTCTTCCTTGGTCTACATTCCGAATGAATTTGAGTTGTACGTCTCCTTACAACGCTGACTTCGACGGTGATGAAATGAATTTGCATGTACCACAATCAATGGAGACACGCGCTGAAGTAGAAAATATTCATATCACACCGAGACAAATTATTACGCCACAAGCAAACAAACCTGTTATGGGTATCGTACAGGACACACTGACTGCTGTTAGAAAGATGACGAAAAGAGATGTGTTCCTGACAAAAGAACAAGTTATGAACCTTCTCATGTTCTTGCCAACGTGGGATGGTAAAATTCCTCAACCTTGCATTTTAAAACCACAGCCATTATGGACCGGCAAACAAATATTTACATTAATCATTCCTGGTCATGTCAACATGATAAGAACTCATTCCACTCATCCTGATGAAGAAGATGATGGGCCCTACAAATGGATATCGCCTGGAGATACTAAAGTTGTAGTAGAGCATGGTGAACTTCTGATGGGTATATTATGTAAAAAATCACTTGGTGCCTCAGCAGGTTCTCTGCTTCACATTTGTATGTTGGAATTAGGTCATGAAACTGCAGGAAGATTCTATGGTAACATTCAGACTGTGATCAACAACTGGCTGCTTCTGGAAGGTCACTCTATTGGTATTGGAGATACCATTGCCGATCCGCAAACTTACCAAGAAATCCAGCGAGCTATCGTGAAAGCCAAAGACGACGTAATAGAGGTCATTCAAAAGGCTCACAATTTGGAGTTGGAACCGACACCTGGTAACACATTGAGGCAAACATTCGAAAATCGAGTAAATCGTATTCTTAACGACGCTCGTGACAAAACTGGTGGTTCTGCCAAGAAATCTCTTACTGAGTACAACAACCTCAAAGCTATGGTGGTGGCTGGGTCCAAAGGATCAAATATTAACATCTCACAGGTTATTGCTTGTGTAGGTCAACAAAACGTTGAAGGTAAACGAATTCCGTTTGGTTTTCGTAAACGAACTTTACCACATTTCATCAAAGACGATTACGGTCCTGAATCTAGAGGTTTCGTAGAAAACTCTTACCTTGCCGGTCTGACACCTTCGGAATTCTATTTCCACGCTATGGGAGGTCGTGAGGGTCTCATCGATACCGCCGTAAAGACTGCCGAAACTGGTTACATTCAGCGTCGTTTGATAAAGGCTATGGAGTCTGTAATGGTGCATTACGACGGTACTGTAAGAAATTCAGTCGGTCAGCTTATTCAGTTAAGGTACGGAGAAGATGGTTTGGCTGGTGAAACTGTAGAGTTCCAAAATCTCCCTACAGTGAAACTATCCAACAAAGCCTTTGAAAAGAAATTCAAATTTGATCCTTCCAATGAAAGGTATCTCAAGAGGATCTTCAATGAAGATATTATTAAAGAATTAACAGAATCTGGCTATGTTATTGCGGACTTAGAAAGTGAATGGGAACAACTTTCAAAAGACCGAGAAGTCTTACGTCAGATTTTCCCTAGTGGTGAATCGAAAGTGGTATTGCCTTGTAATTTTAAGAGAATGATTTGGAATGCACAAAAAACTTTCCATATAAATAAGCGAATGCCCACTGATTTGAGTCCAATTAAAGTAATCCAGGATGTAAGGGATCTTCTGAAGAAGTGCGTAATCGTAGCGGGAGAAGATCGTTTGTCGAAACAAGCTAATGAAAACGCAACTTTATTGTTCCAATGTCTAGTGCGCTCTACTCTGTGCACCAAATTTGTTTCTGAAGAGTATAGATTATCAAATGAAGCTTTTGAATGGTTGATTGGAGAAATCGAAACTAGATTCCAACAGGCGCAAGTGAATCCTGGTGAAATGGTCGGTGCCCTAGCCGCTCAGTCTCTTGGAGAGCCTGCCACTCAGATGACACTGAACACTTTCCATTTTGCTGGTGTGTCGTCTAAAAACGTAACTCTCGGTGTGCCACGTCTTAAGGAAATTATTAACATCTCGAAGAAACCTAAGGCTCCATCTCTTACCGTGTTTTTGATCGGTGGTGCTGCCAGAGACGCCGAGAAAGCGAAGAACGTACTCTGTAGATTGGAACATACTACGCTCCGTAAAGTCACTGCTAATACAGCGATTTATTACGACCCTGACCCTCAAAATACGGTTATAGCTGAAGATCAAGAGTTTGTTAACGTTTACTACGAAATGCCTGACTTTGACCCTACAAAAATATCACCTTGGCTTTTACGTATTGAACTGGACCGAAAGAGAATGGTAGATAAAAAATTGACTATGGAACAAATCGCTGAAAAGATTAACGCCGGTTTCGGTGACGACTTGAATTGTATCTTCAATGACGATAATGCAGAAAAACTTGTACTACGTATCAGAATTATGAATAACGAAGAAAGTAAATTCCAGGACAATGATGAGGAAACAGTAGATAAAATGGAAGACGATATGTTCTTGAGGTGTATTGAAGCTAACATGTTGTCAGATATGACACTGCAAGGTATCGAGGCTATTGCGAAGGTGTACATGCATTTACCACAGACTGATGCTAAGAAACGTATCATTATTACGGAGCAAGGAGAGTTTAAAGCTAATGCCGAATGGCTGCTGGAAACTGACGGTACTTCTCTTATGAAAGTATTGTCCGAACGTGACGTAGACCCGATAAGGACATTCAGTAACGACATTTGTGAGATATTCCAAGTACTGGGTATAGAGGCTGTGCGTAAATCAGTCGAGAAGGAAATGAACGCCGTGTTGCAGTTCTACGGTCTGTACGTGAACTACCGACATCTCGCTTTGCTTTGTGACGTCATGACCGCTAAAGGTCATCTCATGGCCATCACACGTCACGGTATCAATAGGCAAGACACTGGAGCCCTCATGAGGTGTTCCTTCGAAGAAACTGTCGACGTGTTATTAGATGCCGCAAGTCACGCTGAAGTCGACCCTATGAGAGGCGTATCTGAGAACATCATTATGGGACAATTACCAAGAATGGGAACTGGTAAGTTAAAAAACTTATCTTTTTTCCAACTTAAATACTTTAATAGAAACACGTATGAATGTTATAATATTATTTTTAGGATGCTTCGACTTGCTCCTTGACGCTGAAAAGTGTAAGAACGGCATGGAAATGGGAGGTCTCGGAGTTGGCATGGGCGTCGGTGTCGGCATGTACTTCGGAGTTGGTACCCCGTCTATGACTCCACTGATGACTCCTTGGTCCACACAGAATACACCTGGATACAGCAGCAGCGTTTGGTCACCTGGACAAGGTAAATAACACGTAATTTTGAGTTTAACTTAAGAGTTAGGTATTTCTGGAATCAATTTTAATAATTTTGTGTTTTTTTTAGTGGGAAGCAGTATGACGCCCGGTGGTCCGTCGTTCTCGCCTTCAGGAGCATCGGACGCTTCAGGCTTGTCGCCAGCGTACAGCGCGTGGTCTCCACAGCCTGGATCCCCAGGTTCACCCGGACCTCCGCTCTCCCCTTACGCGTCTCCAGCCGGCGCTTCCCCATCCTATTCCCCAACGAGTCCAATGTACGCACCTGCGTCTCCAAGCCTCACACCGACATCTCCCAACTATTCTCCAAGGAGTCCGTCGTACTCTCCGACTTCACCCAACTATTCTCCGACTTCTCCAATTTATTCCCCGACTTCCCC
This sequence comes from Idaea aversata, assembly GCA_907269075.1. Taxonomy (NCBI): domain Eukaryota; kingdom Metazoa; phylum Arthropoda; class Insecta; order Lepidoptera; family Geometridae; genus Idaea; species Idaea aversata. Next base: position 8,322,204 of record OU026085.1, read on the forward strand.
GAGCTACTCGCCCACTTCGCCGGGATACTCGCCGACTTCTCCATCATATTCTCCTACTTCTCCAAGTTATTCGCCTACCTCTCCGAGTTACTCCCCAACCAGCCCTGCATATTCTCCGACTTCCCCCCGTTACTCGCCTACTTCGCCTAGCTATTCACCGACTAGTCCGTCTTACTCTCCGACTAGTCCGTCCTACTCGCCGACGAGCCCCGCGTATTCCCCGACATCACCTGGCTATTCACCATCGTCACCGAGCTATTCGCCCAACAGTCCCGTGTACAGCCCGGCGTCGCCAAGTTACTCTCCATCGTCGCCGAACTACACGCCAGCATCTCCCGCGTACTCACCGACTAGTCCCTCGTACTCTCCTACTTCTCCGGCGTACTCGCCGACCTCACCGAGCTATTCTCCGTCGTCACCGAAGTACTCGCCGACGTCGCCGAACTACTCGCCGACATCACCGTCGCTCACAGGCGGCAGTCCGAACTATTCGCCGACCTCTCCCCAGTACTCGCCGACCAGTCCGCAGTATTCGCCGACATCGCCGACGTACTCACCGTCGTCGCCGCAACACCCGGGCAGCACGCGGTACTCTCCTTCATCTCCGAATTATTCACCATCCTCACCTAATTACTCGCCCTCGTCTCCAACGAGCTACTCCCCCATGTCTACCAAGTACTCGCCGACGTCACCGACATACACGCCGACCTCACCCAACTATTCCCCCTCATCTCCTGCGTACTCCCCCTCTTCGGCCGGTCCTTCCACCTATTCCCCCACTTCCCCGACCTACTCCCCTACATCTCCTAATTACGATGATGGAGACGATTAAATTATCAACTTCCGAATTATTATGTTCATTTACTTTAATTTGAGACTGCAACAGTCATATCAAACCAAACAGACAAGCTTAAACGAAAGGGGCGTCATTGTTGTATCTTAATGTTAGTTACCTTTATTGTAATTAATAAAATAACGGTCCTAAGACCAAAATGAATACCAATTTTAAGAGGAAAGGGTACCGGGCGCTCTCTCCTTACAAACGTAGTCGACTGTTTCCTCCCTGGATAATGACACTAGAGCAAATATTTTTGTGCCATAAAACTTATAACTACCATGACCAATGACCATGCCCATATGTTTTGCTTTAAATCTTAATTTCTATGATAATTAGAAAATGAAAAAACCAAGACAGGGGCATAGTCATGGAAGTTATAGGTTTTATGCAACAAAAATATTTGTGCTAGTGTCATTATCCAGGGACGAAACAGTCGACTACGTTTGTATGGAGAGAGCGTCGGTACCCTTTCACTTTAAGATACCTACTAATGCAAGAACCCCATACCTTTAATAGGGACCGGATTATATTGTAACATTAAATATCTGAAATAATAAAGCAAATATGTAAAACCATGCCTATGTCTTTAAAGTTTAGGATAAGTAAGTTTAGAAAACTTGAAAAAATTATCAATAATTTAGATAACAACTTTTACCATCAGTAAGTAAATAATAAAAAAATGTTTTGTATTACCAATTAATGTTGTAAATAATGCGAAAATATGCACCATGACCGGATGAGGCAAAATATGTAACAATAGGTTTATGCAAATACAGTAGAGCCTCGATAATCCGAACTCAGACCAATCCGAACTGCTGATTTGGTTTGGATTGGGCTGATGAAAATAACTTGTCCTTATCCGAAAAGATGATGCTGCGTAATTTGAGGGATAAAGCCTTTTTTTGTTAAATAAATAGAACCGGCCAAACTAAAATTGATGACTTTATGAATAAGTAACGTATTCTGTTGTTTAAATAATTATGTATGTTATAATAACCTCAATAAATATATTCTTTAAAATATACTTGCATTTTTTAACATACTATAATGCGAACGCTCCGTGAGTCCGAACAGGGGTTATTTTTTGGTAGTTCGGATTATCGAGGCTCTACTGTACATATTTTATGCAGATATATGTGAAATACATACAAACAGGCCCCTACCTATTAGTAATAAGATTTACTAAGATTGTTACACTTAAAATTAAGAAAAACTATGACTATTTATTTTAGAAGATCTTAAGAGGAAAGGGTACCGGGGCCTCTTTTCATACAAACTATTACAAACGTAGTCGACTGTTTTCTCCCTGGATAATGACACTAGAGCAAATATTTTTGGTGCATAAAACTTATAACTGCCATGATCATATTCATATTTTTGTTTTTTATTTTATTTTTATAATCTTAATTTATAGAACCTATCCTATTATCATAGGATAATTAGAAAATGAAAAAAATAAAAAACAAAAATATGAATATGGTCATGGCAGTTATAAGTTTTATGCACCAAAAATATTTGTGCTAGTGTCATTATCCAGGGAGGAAACAGTCGATTACGTTTGTATGGAGAGAGCGCAGGTACCCTAAAGTCTCTTATTATAGCAAAATATTTTGTCTTATTCATGGGATGTCCGTTAAATACCTATTAGCTAGTGTATTTATAAATAAAAAATACTAAATTGTACGTCCCTATTTGATAAAATGTTGTAAAATAGTAACTTTCACAAAGATAAAAGTAGAAATTTTAACTGCGCTAAGAAAGATTTGTTTGGTAACGACCATGCCAGTCAACCATGTTTCCACCTGTCTATTTTCAGTAATACACAAACTTTATGTTAATTTTTAGTATTTAACGGATGTATTTCTTCATTTATTTACTAGGTTAGAAATATAATTAAAAATTATTAATGATTTCTACTGTAAGTGAGGTGTTTTGCAAAATAAATGTTAATAAAATATGAAAAAATCTTTTATTTCACTTTTTTAGAAGTTGTTTATATTTAACTTCGTCTTTTTAAATCTTTTTTGATATAAATTATTTATCTATTGGGTCGGTAGGCTTAGGAGCCCGGCAACGCCACCTTTAATTAATTATGACTTTGAGCTAGGCTTTGGGGCCCGCATGCAAGTACGTATTTAATTATATTCGAAAATCAGAGGAAATAGTGAAAAAAATAAAACTGATATATAAAATATTTATACAAATCAACAATTCAAATATAAAAATTAAACAACTGAAAAATACGGTTGTACTTATTTGACACTTAACCAAAAACGTGCAAAATAGTCTTCAATCACTTTACCTATAAACATAATAATTTGTGAAACTTTTGAATTGCGCTTTACTTTAATATATAGATAATCGTAAAATAAAAATGAATAATTATAAAAATAAGAAAATTAATAACTATTGAAATAAACATAAAAAATCAGCCACGAATCTAAACACTCTTACTTGCTGTATAAAGTAGTCAATAATCTGTAAAAAGTACTAGGCAATCAGAAACCAGTAGAAGGTATAAATCACACCCATTACATTATCTATCTCTTTCTAATTATTTTTTGGGAGGGTAGGTGGGCGTGTCTAAGGGCATGCTCTCATACGAATCAGTATACCTCCTACATAGTTCTTACATCCTGGTACAAAACTCATAATATCGGCAAATTTTGATAAAGGCAATCTCAAGCTTATCACGTACCAGTAGGTACAGTACAGAGAAGCAGACCAACGTGGAGTCACTGGCCATATTTAACTTTCTTATATTTTATATCAACTAGATATTGTCACGGCAAACGTTTTGCGATTTAAAAAAAAAAGATGTTCGATTGTCAGACCTAACGAAGATACACAAAAAAATTTCATACAAATCGGTTCAGCCGTTTAGGTGGACATAGGTAACTAACACCGCGACACGAGAATTTTATATTTATAGGGATAACTCTATGGCACTTAGGTACAATGATTTTTTCTTCAAACGTCTCCGTAAACTCACCCCACGTGACAAGTGCTCGTAGAGTGAGTCTACTCGACTGACGACCTCTGTGGCGCGTCGGGCGAACACCCGACTGCGACGCAGAAGGTTGCGGGTTCGATTCCCGCCGGGAACAAGTATTTATGCTGACCATAAATTCTTGTTTCTGGTTCTGGGTGTTTCCTATATGTATAATATGTATATATTTACAAAAAAAAAAAAAAAAAAGTATATAAGTAGTTTATCCGTTATCTGGCACCCATAACACAAGCATTAAGTTGCTTAGCTTGGGGCTGGATGGCGATGTGTAATATGTCCTAAAATATTTATTTATTTATTTACTAAAGAGCCAAGCGCGCGCGCTTGCATCCTAGCCTGTTTTAAAAGCATAGAGATGTATAATGTTTTGATACCTATTTACACTCTCGAACGTGATTTAATGACTGAAATTGTCCTGCAATATTTATTTATTATCAATTTTAATTTGCTAACATCTTTTTTGTTAACTGTAGGTACTTTTAACGAAAAAGTAGTAACTAGGTATTTCTTCGCGGGCCACTAAGCGATGTACTCCAAATTCATAATAATTAAATTAAATGTGGCCTTGTGGCCTTCGCGGGCCCCTATTGTATGAAATTTTCAGAAGTAGGACACTTATTAGGAACCTACCTACTTTCAGAGTGGGATATTATTTTATTTAAATAAAACAACAGAATTATTACATTACAACGTTACATTCTTAACATAATTACAAAATACAAACTTACATAACTATCTATTGTGCTTTATAAACTCCGAACACAGCCATTTTAGATACTAAACATTACGTCATAACACTAAGGTAATTAATAAAATTATTAACTAGTTATTAAATCTATCGATAGTATTTGCAACATAGCGGATGAACAGCTTTAAATGATTAAAAAACTGATTCTTAGTTACAGTTAGGAACTAGGTGCATTATCATATCATTTTATATTTTTTATAGATAGGGGAGAAGTGCCATGAAAGGGACACGTATTGAAAGGGACAATTCAAATAACCGGTAAATTAAAAACAATTTCGAGTCAACACTATTTTTGACGTATAGCAGCCTTGAAGCAAATTCATTCGCGGCATACTTCATACTCCTGTCATTTCAAAAATGGCGGAGTCGTGCGTGTGTTATTATTGTGATTGAAAACTATTTTTTCTCTTATAATTGTAAAACGTTTTATCGATTGCTGTGAGTTAATTATTATTAGTCAATAACTGCTTATGATAGGTTAGGGATACACAGATATGAGAACATAAGGAAAATTAACTTTAATTTCAAATTGTAGATTTTGTGGTTATGTTTTCAATTTCTGAATGATATTTATGAAAGGGACACAGCAAACAGTTATGAATGGGACGTCCCCTTCATAACTATCCCTTTCATGACTGCTATTTTTCACTAGAAATTATTAATATTATGACATTTTTTATATTAAAAATGCAACTTAAAAAAAATAACACGTATCGATCCACACAAAATTGAAGAAACAGTGAATAAAGAAGAAGAAGAAAAAAGGGGATTTCTGTAAAATTTATAAAAAAATTATAAGTGATTTATAAAATTGTTGATTAGTTTTTATATATACAGGGTTATTGGTAGTTATACTAGCAAGCCGTTGAGGGCTACTTCTGTGCACCTAAACAAATAATTTTAGCTTTACGACTTCTGAAAATTCGAAACAAAAAAATGAAAATTTTGAGGTTATGTAAATTCGAAAAACAGCTAATTTTTTCAAACATAGGTAATTCAGACTAAGAACAGTAGATTAAACTTTAAAATAAGTAAAATTTTAAGGTTAATGACTTCTCCGTGTAAGAAACAGCTGATTTTTGGGTAAACCTAACATCCAAATTTTCAAAAAAATGTTCGATTTTCCAAAAGACTTAGAAAAAAAGTTGTTTGTTTAGGTGTATGGAAATGGCCCTCAATCGCTTGCTAGTATAATTACTAATAACCCTCCAATGTGTTTCAATTATTTTTTATTATAAGGGTGACTGTTCTAAGTGTCTTAAGAGAAGCAATAAAAAATATTATCTATTATTATTATTTTTTAAGTTCATTATTAAACTTTATGTTCTTATTAGAGAAATATCACATTAGTGACGGGAATTATTAATTAAATTAATTATTTTAATGCAATTGGTTTAGTAGTTTTTGCATGAAGAAGTGACAAACATACAAACACACACACTAACTTTCACATTTATTAATAATATTGGTAGGATAATTATAATTTTTTTATTATTTAGACCAAAGTATAAAGCGATTTTCTTGAAATTATGCACTGTCTCTTTCATAAACTACTGCGTCCCTTTCAATACAGGTAATTTATGAAAGGGACAAAATATACATTTTTTTAAGATGCAAAAATAAATAACTACGAATTAATTAATGACGATTATTGAATTGTATTTTATTAGTTTAATAATTAACGCTTCTTATTCGACTCCAACCTGTTCCAAATATTATCTCAATCACTTACTAGAGCCTCAACAACAAAAATGTCCCTTTCATGCCACCTCTCCCCTACCTACCTTATATGGTTTCAATTGCCTAAGTTTAGGAATAAAGGTCGCATCGCATCGGTTCAGTAGTTCCGGAGATCTCTTCGCAAACATCGAAACTCACTTTATAATATTATAAATAAAGAGCATAGATTCGTTATTTTTAACCTAATCTTATTATTAAAATGGTACGTAATCTATTTGTTGGAAGAAACATTTATTAATCTTAACTATTGACTTGGAAGCCGTTGTCAAATCTACTACAATGCAGAGTTTTTATTTTCCTCTGTATATTTCGATAATACGATCTTGGTCTACATATTCGAAGATGTGAGGTGCGTCCATCAGGATGCCGACTGTTCCAGCTGTGGTAACTATGAAGAAGATGTAGAGTTGGAGCCTGTCGATCACCATCGCTACATATTTCCAATCCTCGCGAGTCTGCAAAGAAAATACAAGTTAAATATGTTTCTCTATTCTCTTACCAGTTTCTAAGTAAAAATGAATGATTATAACCTGAATATAGAGATCCTCATTCCGTAAATGTTCAGCAATAAATTCGACCGCTTCAGTTGCCTTAGCCGCCTCTGGGGATAGAAGTAATGAATCGGAGCTCTCGGATTCTCTACGTTCTCCTCCGAGTCCCAAGCCACCGAGGGCGCCCAGACCTCCCAAAGCTCCAACTTCTCCACCACCGGCCGCTCTGTTGATCTTGCAGTTCGGGTGATGCAGGTCAGACAGCTCCATAGCTTCCATTTTACTTTGTTGGTCACCGATTGCACTATGGACAATTGTAGACGGGGAATAATTACAGACAAAAGGAATTAAGCTAGAACTACATTCGATCGATTCAGACCGTGTACTACAAATCTTAATTTTTTTCTAAAAAGTGTGCGTCGCGTCGGCCTAATGTAGTTCTAGCTTATTCTAACGATCGAACATATAGTGGAGGAGGATATACCTGAGGTGCTTTGGCAAATCATGGGGAGCTGCGGCGTGAGGAGGTGCTCCCATACCTGGCATTTCCATCATCCATCGGAGTCTAGTTTTACGCGGTCTGCGCATGAGTAGCGCAGCTGGTAAGTAATGAAGGAAGACGCTTCGTATCCATAACGGCATCCTACAAAAACGTGAATTTAAAACAATTTTACCAAAACATAATACCGATAATGTGAAAAAATATAGTAAAAAAAAATTGGTACCTGTGGGTTCGCGGGCCTCTGAAGTTCCAATTGATGATGATGACCGTCACTAGAATACTGACAGTATTCATAATAAATGTAAATAGAAGATATTTGGCTATCAATGGAAGCACAAGTGATGTCGGAGGAAGAATCTTCGATACCAGTAGCAGAAACACGACAAGTGACAGCAAAATGCTGATACCTAGAGTTACCTGAAAATTCCAAACAAATGAGAGAAAGGAAAAAAGGCATCAAAATGTTATGATAGCTATTAAAAATATACTATGTATGTACCTTTTCTCCAGCTTCAGCGGGCAAGTAGAATACGAGTACACAGAGGAACGAAATGAGAACTGTTGGTAGAATCAAGTTGACGGTGTAAAAGAGAGTCTTTCGTCTAATAATGATATAGAATGTGATATCAGTCTCAGTGGGATGGTTTCCTTCATAGATATTCAGATATGCTGGTACTTCGATAATATCCCATGTTCCAGATTTCCAATAGTCTGACAGATCAACGAAATTCTTGTTGTTGTATAGTGCTAGCGAGACTTGGTCGCCGTTGAAGGTCCAGGAACCGAATTTCATGATGCATGTTTGTTGATCAAATGGAAAGTATGTGACGTCGATTGTACAGGAGCTCTAAAACAAAAACAAAAATGTTGGTACTAACTTAATAGTTATACAAAATAAACTATGGTTTATCTTTCTTTATATTGTAGACAGGGGTTCTCAAACTTATTTTGTCTACTGCCCACTTTGAGAATAAATTATTTTTTAGCGCCCCTATTTTTTCACCTACATAAAAACCACTATATCATAAAATTAAAAAAAATATATTGTAAGCTTTATTAGTGGAGATTAAACATTCATTCTAAACAAGACTTTTATAACTAGCAAGAGTTAACTTGAAACCTGAGCGCAGTAGGTAGTACACAACACACCCATTTTTTTTGGTCTCTTACCGCCCTTTAGGCCTGCAGCGCCTGTTAAGAAACTAATTTGCTCACCTGGTAAATAGCTGGAGGTACCCATAGCACTTCCCCATTTGGATAGATGAGGACGTTTGATTTGTATCGCACTTCGTAATTGCCGTCAGCACTAAAATAAAAAATATTACTTAGTAATAACCTGCACCATAAGGTATATATATAACAATAATGATATTCTTAAATAATTTCTTATTTTGATGGTAAACGTACTTGTTAAACAGTACGATGTCTGGTTTCCAAACCTTGTCAGGAGGAAGTCGCAAGACCCCTATACCTCCGTAGTCAGCTTCATCCCACATCAATTGGTAATCCATCCATACTAAACGTAGCCATACGTTTGATTTCATAATCTGATTTTTTTCGTTCTGAAATATGAAAGATGAACTTCATTAAAGAAACTAGCAATGCTGTAATAGCATAAGATACGAGAAAGTATAAGATACACTAGATAGAAGTAGTATGTAGATAGATACAAAGAAATTAAACGTACAACATTGATAAGCTGCACGAATGCAAGCCCGAAACGGACGTCTACTTTCTGTGTCATGTTTTGTACAGGCCGGATCAGTTTGTTGTACCCACGGAACAGATCGCGCACCAGGCGTTCTTCGTCTTCGGAACACCATCCTGAAATTTATCAAAACCGTTACAATATTTCTAAACTACCCTGTGCCAAAAATCATGACCTAGTAGGAATTTTTACTCTATGGAGTTAAGCTACCTACTTTAATTATTTTAATGAATATATAGGGACATGTTTTGTTTCCAATTAATGCTGATATTATTCATAATCGATTTACATAACTCGTTATTCAAAAAAGAAAACTGAATATCCATTCATGAGAATCGTGGTTATCTAACGCTAAAATCTTTCACATAAAAGATGCTGCGGCGGCAATAAGACAGATCAATAAGAGCCTTCGAGATCAAGTGGAAGGAAACATCTGTTCTCGTTCCAAAAGCGTGACACTACTCATTTAAAAAGTATTTTAGTTTAATGTTTATTGAATTTGATCAAATTGATGATAAATTAACGATATCAACATAAACCTAATAATTAATATACAAACCGGTAACGCGTTGATGTCTAATATTATAAAAAATGAATGAGCACTCGTTGCTCTTTTATAAGCAAGTCGATACGAATATAATTACTATTTTGAAATTAATTTCGCATATTCGCGAATAAAGTTTAATTGATGTTTAATTATATGTGTGTGTACGTACATAAGTGTGCGCGTCTCGTATCGTTTATTCCGTTAGATGTTGGAAATTGAGGTTTTGGAGTTAATGTTAATGGGTATATTGACGGTTTATGCTAGGTGTATTAATTGAGTGGTTCGTTACCTGAGTATAGGAGTGTGAGAAGCGCGGCTGCCAGAAGGCAGGCTCGCGTCCCGCCCTTCATGGCGGCGCGCTGTGTGGCACTGCCGCACACAGCTGCCGCCCGCCCCGCGCGCCTGCATTCCCGTCTCATTCCAGAATACCTACATAGATATATAAGATTTTTACACTATGCATGCGTTTGTAGGTTCAACTCAGATTTGGTTTGTCATTTTATAGACCTCTAGCCTGCCTTTGGCAAAATATTTTACTGCTAGCTATGTTCTTACTTAGGTACTCCTTATCTATACTAATATTATAAAGCAGAAGAGTTTGTTTGTTTGTTTGAACGCGCTAATCTCAGGAACTGCTGGTTCGAATTGAAAAATTCTTTTTGTGTTGGATAGTCCATTTATCGAGGAAGGTTACTTATAGGCTACTTTTTATCCCGATATTCCCACGGGATCGGGAGTTACGCGGGTGAAACCGCGGAGCGCAGCTAGTCACTAATATAGGTAGACTATGTTTATTACAGTAATATGTAAATAAATATAATCTTGCTGACGGAATACCTGGGATTATAGGTTTTTTGTAATCATCTCTATTAAATTAGGTAAACTCCATTATTTACAGCTATCTGTAGGAACTATTATACTTATTGAACACTTATGAAACAGAAGTGCTTCTAACGGTTGATTTACTAATTAAAAGTGAGATGATTGCATCTTTTCCTGTCTATATAGCTGAAGCTTATTCTGTAGGACATACTTTTTTAATAATTATTTACTCTTTTTGATGCTATTCAAAGATTGGGGCGCGGTTGAATTTTTTTCAGAGATAGACTTTTTCAATTACGATGAGTTAGGTTTAATTTTCTGCTAATTTGCATAACGGAGGTAATTGTTTGCTGGGAGGAGCCGTTTGCGCATGTGCAATATCCCACGGGAGAACATCGATTGTCTTCTGGCGCTTGCCCCCCGATCCCTCTCCACTGCCGTAATATAGGTCAACAATTTGTTCGTATTATGTAGCTCACACTCAATTTAATCCTTGTTCAAAGAATTTAATCAAATCCTACTGCTATTTTGGCATCTACTCGTATATACCTACTTTATTATAAAAGGATTTCTCCTTCTCGTTCCAGGATTTTTTCAGTTTACTTATTTTATAAATCAAACGTCTCTTGATTCATTCGTTTATATTTAATAAACAAAGTGCAATTCAGAGTATTATTAACCCTAACAATTGAACAAATCTCGAGGACATCTGATTGTCCCGATGGGTGACAGATGGATCCCGCACATAACGCCCATATTTTGTGATACGTGTCAAATGGGGATGAGCGGCATCCATCGTCTCTGTCGTACAACCATTAACAATTGGTTATAGACAGGATTATATAACAATAAATTAATTAATGAGCAAAACACTGTGAGATGATAATCATAGACGCTCCGCAACTTCCAGTAGATCGTCTAATATTACTAGCTTTTACATCGAAAAAAGAAAACATGGTATGAGCTGTGCGGGGTACAACTACATTCTAACTAGGTATCCGCGCATTAGCTCGATTACAAAAACGTTTTCTTTTTAGGAGGTTTACAATGTTTAGGTAAACAATATATTAATTAAATATATTCTTACGATGATATCATTTTGAATAGAAATGAACTCGAGACAAATGTCGGTGGATGTGGCAGACGAGCGGTTTTGTTGGTCGAGGTGAATTATGTGAAGGGCGTCGTCAAAGAAATGCAATCCAGTACTGATGTTCCCTATTTTGTGTTGAACATAAAACGATGAATATGTCGGTGCGTTGCTTGATTATGTATGTTGTTTTTTTTCGATAATGTTAAATTCCCAATAAAAAATTAAGAAGAAAAATTTAAAGCTATCAATTTTCAGCATATGAAATTTTGTAACCGTATTGAAAGAAGTATAAATTTGATACCATTACGTAATTTAATTACTCGTATTTAGTCGCTTCGAAAGTCCCAGTGACTTTATTCAAATAATAATACTTTTGTTAACTACAACTTTTAACGAACGTTTTATTAAGCTATAGCCTTGGATATTTACCATTTATAACAATATCGACCCGTTCTCAACGAGGCATATCACAACCTGTACCAATTGAATCAACATTGTTTGTAAAGTTCTATACTAGCTACTGACACATATACATCCGAAAATAAACTTAGGGTCATAAACACGATTCATGGAATCGAACAAGAAGGAAACGAAGGGCCTATAACTGCCCGAACACTAAACTGTACAATAGATTTCAAGAGTCAAAGAAGACTAACAAAGTTAAATTTTAAATGCGAATCAGGTCGTTTAACGGTATGAAGGAAGACGTTTTTGTGCTACGATTTTTGTTTCGGTCCCCGGCGTCGATGGCCAGCGACCACCAAAAACGGCGGCTATTCTAGCGTGGACTTAACTATACTAAAGTCTGCTGGCACCGGCATATACGACCGGCGCTTTACGATACTATAGCACGTACTGCCACGGTTAAGTTATAGCAACCAACAGGGCGGAATTCCCTCTCGGGCGTTTGTTATAACAACACATCAATAGGTACGAGGGATTATTAGTCGCTGAATTCCCCAGTGTACGACGACCGTCAGTTTGTATATCCTCAAAAGAAAGATAGGCTAGCCGGTGAAGGAGCCAGAGGATTTGAGGACTCGATTAGGATAGGCAGTTACCGGTTGAGCTTACAGGGATGGCAGTCAGCGGTTACTTATTACTACAGGGCGGCGCGAGCGACGAGGCGAGCGGTGGCAACTTCTCACCGCTGCGTCAGCACCCGCGCCATATCGCACATCACAACTTAACAAGTATTTGCGGTATCACAGAACGTTTCGCATGCGCAGCCGCAGGCGGGCGGGTCGCTACGACACCATGATGTGTGGCGCGGACAGCAGCACGGCTAGCGTGGCGACGATTGTGAACAGGGTAAAGATAATAAGGCACAGTCTGTCCACGACCATGGCGGCGAACTTCCAGTCGCGCGAAATGTCCGCATCTTCGTCATCTTTGCGCATCTGAAACAATTTAATATGTTATAATTCCTGTCTAATATATATTAAATAAAGAAATAATAATTGCATTTTGATAAAAAAGATTAAGCACCTGATCTGTGATGACTCGAATCTCTTTCAATATAAGCGAGAGCTCGTAGTCGACACCGAAGCAGCTGTGCGCCGCAAGCCCCGCACCGTTCTCCTCGCCACCCCTGCAACAAGCATGGCTCTGTACCCACCGGTCACGCCTACATCCTAACTACAGGTAGAGCCGAGGAACGAAGGGAACTACGGGAGTTATGCTGCCGTGAACAGTTGATGTTACAGTTACTGAAGATCCGAACTAACGAGACAGTTGAAAAGTGAAAAGTGATATCTAATTAATTGTCGATGGTATCGATGCATGTCAGTTAAGCTGTTAAGGTCGGGTTGACTGCGGATCATTCGAGGCGGGGGTTAATTATCGTAACCGTGCTATTTACGGCGAGTAGTGTTCGTGTAGATCGTCGAGGGACCTGTAGTATCGGCAGCAGGGGGGCTGCTGCGATTGTGTGTGCCGGAAGTCGTCATCGATATCGAGCACGTTAGCTAACAGCGACTTGGACGAGCGCTCGCGCAACTCGAGATCCGGCGGCGGCGGCGCGCGCGCTGGTGGCGGCGTCGTCGCTGACCCCGGCCGAGACATGCGCAAGATCCACGGTAGCCAGTACAGGAATACGCAACGTATCTGCCGTAAACAAGATAAAGGTTACGAGGACTATATTCAACACAATTAAATACCCCAATCAGATCAGTTTTTATTTACCCAATCGCTCATTTCGTGCGTGTCTGCATGCCGATGGTGGTAGTTAAGGATGAGGATTGTAGAGACGACGGAAGAAGCCACCATAAACATGATGCAATTGAAGTATGTGCCAAGTAACGGAACTGCGTCAGATGTTGCGGGCATTGTCTCTGCTACCATGTTCAGGAACACCGTCAACGACAGCAGAATTGTTACACCTAAATGACCAGAATTTTAATTTAGTACCTACCAATAGTCATAAAGAAATAACATAACTAATTTCAACAGAAAAAGGCTTACCTAATGATAACTTCTCCCCAGAATCTGGTGGTAAAGTGAATCCAAGGAGAGCCATGGAGGCGATTAGCACGCATGGGACGATCAAATTAAAAAAGTAGTAGAGCGTTTTTCTTCGTATCACCACTGCGAATGTTATGTCGATGTATGGCTCTGGGCAGCAATTGTAGTAAATTTCATTTCGCTTACCTGGTACACCTGTTTACGAAATAATTGATAATGAGATGTTGCGGTATGGAATCAATGAAGTGATATTAAGGACAAAAATAGACGAACCTATAAGCTCCCATTCGCCGTTCGTGACAAAACTGCTTATGTCCCCACCCGCTTCATCTTGTAACTGAAGATCCAACTGTTATCAAAAAATAAAGGTTGAAGGACAAAGAGCGGATAATGTGCGGTAAAAAGACAGAATGTGACAATAAAAAATAATGTTTTACTTGATATCCATCATAGGTCCAGCTGCCAAACTTCATCTCACAACGCTGGTCATCGAAGGGGAACCAGGTGATGTCGATCTTGCAGGTGCTTTTGAAGATACCGGGAGGCACATACAGGCAAGACCCATTGTTCCTTACCACCACATTTGTTGGATATGTGCTATCGAATCCTTCGTCCGCGCTACACAAACAGATGCAATGTTATGAGCCAAAGTCGTTTAGGAAATTCAAAATGCAAAAAATATTTAATAGAACATAATATATGCAATAAATACAAAATTGAAGGTACGAGAAGTGCGGATTCCTTGCGGCTTCTCTTGTGGTTGATAATTTGAAAGTATTTGATAATAATATCTTACCTGTTGTACATTAGGACGTCTGGTTTCCACATTCTGTGTGGTGGTACCCGCAAGTCTTTCACACCTCCGAAATCTGAAGTGTTCCATCTTAAGTTCATATCATTCCATTCCTGTCAGACAGATATAAAAGGCTACAATAGCTGGCACACCACAAAATAAATAAAGTACACTAGTTAAGTAATAATACTTACTAATTTAAGCCAGATGTTAGTTATTAATAGCTGATTTTTTTCGTCCTGTGGAATAAAAACAGACAATTTAATAATCAATTACCACTTAACCATAATTATAATTGGACAGAATTAAACATTTAAGATTGATCTTAAGCTGAAGCGCTATTATAAGTTTAATTGATGATCCAGACTGTATTGTTTGTACCTATGAGTCTACCATCAGACTGATAAATCATCATCTTTATCTTCATGAAGTTCATGACCTGAACTGACTCTAAATTGAATACAAGTGAGGTAATATTAAGTATAAGCTTGTATTTGTATTGTAGTCTTACCACGTCAATGATCTGCATTAGCGTAAGGCCGAAGGAGAGTTGCAGCGGGTCGCTTTCGTTGACCACGGGTCGCTCCAGCACGTTGTAATGGTCGAGCAGATGGTGAAGCAACCGCTTTTCGTGGTACCCGCCGCTTGCTCCTTAACAAATAGGTTATCATCAGTTAACGAGTTGTTACCATCAAATCTTGATTCGTGTTGAAAAAAGCCTACATTAATATGATCACTGGCGGGATGTTTAGCTTTCAAACAATAAAAATTGCATTCATCATTTGGAAGTTTGGATGAAATAATATTACGTGAACGCTAAGCAGTGAGGGATTTATTCAATTTAGCAGTGAGGGATTTATTCAATTTCCATGAAATCGGTTTTAGTCAGACTCGGATAAGTAATTGGATTAAAAATTTAAATATCGTAGCTAAGTAACAATTTACGGTTTAACAATGTCATCAATTTTATAACGTTGAGTTTAATAGTTTTTATCGTGACACGTAGTAACTACATGACGAGAATTAATGAGCCGAGATTAGCTTAAATTAGGTAGTTATTGAAATCTAAAATATAAATGCCCAGTGCCCAGGTTCTCACAAAATTAAGATAAGTACCTTATTCTTTTGAACAAAATGTTTTTTTTTCAACATCATTAATTCAATATTTTGTAGAGTCAGATGTTAGGGAGGCCTTTGCCCAGCAGTGGGACGATATAGGCTAACAAAAAAAAAAAAAAAAATATGTTTTGATAGACAATTCAATATTAATGACCGTGACCATTATTCAATGTCATTAAAAAGAAGCTTCGGTTTGGTTGGCTACTTGCGGCTGGTTGAGGAAGAATAACAACAAAAACTTTGGAATAGTAAAGAAGTAAAAGAAGAAGAAAGGAAAAGCACAAGAGACGTCTTTGTTCTCAGAATTGTACAACACAAAAAATATAATAAAACTAAAGTCGTCTGCTGCTCAAGTTGTCTTTCGAAATCTGAATTTAAATTTAAAGTAAGCTTTTTGATTTTGTCTGAAGTAAGACTATGTTATTTTTTAGAATGCAATTTAAACATCACTTTGTGGTAGCGGGGAAAATGTTTAGAAAGATGAGGAATTTAGCAGTGATGTACCAATTGATATGTGAGATATGTGCAAATTGTTAATTTGGCAGTTATAATATGTAGGTAGATCGTGTCGTGGTAAGCTATGACTTACCCCCCGGCCAAAGCAGGCCCAGCAGTAGCAGCAGCAGGCCCGCGGGCGCCGCCAACAGCGAGCGGCGCGCCCGCCCGCCCATGTCAGCGCCGCGACGCCGCCGCGCCGCGCGCCGCTGCCGTCCCGCCGCGCCGCGCCATCACCCAACCGACACCCACCCCTCGCCTCCCTTCGCCGCACTCTCGCGCGCTCTATTCGGATCTATCGAACACGATTGGTATAAAATTCAATTCTTGTACGGATTTCATAAATCGAAATGTGTTCACGAGCGTTCGGCGACGGCCCCACGTGCCGTCCTGAGTTGGAGCATCGCCGACGCGCCGCGGGTGGTATAGTCGAGTTACGATGTGTTTTTGAGCATTGTTGTGTGGCGGAGTGCGGCCGACCGTGGGGCAGCGGAGCCGCCGGTGTGCGGACTGGCGAAGGCACAGCGACGCGCAGACGTCCCGACTAGCGCCGCGCAGCACCGCCGCCGCCCATTCAAGCACGCCCGGCGCGGTACTGCGCGTCGTGTCGTCGTTTACCGACCTTGCTCGGCCTGGAACATCGCTCTGACAGAGGTACACTTCGTCTCGTGTCTCTGCTAACGACAGATCGCCCGTGTCGCATCACCCTACGTCCTGCTCTTTGCAACCCCTCTTGACAGCCGAAGCCTTATCGGTTAACGTTTATTTAGCCTTTTACTCTGATCTTTATCTACGATTAGGTATCATATTATGGTACTTATGAATATAAATGAATGTTTCTATAAAATAATTACGTATTCATTCAACTTGTCCGACCTAACTAAGTCGGTAATAGAAAGTTACTACTTGAAATAATTAAAAGCTCGATTGCTTCGATAGGTTATATTATTACAAACCTTAGTAGCAGGGGTTTAGTCAAAACAGAAACTTATAGCCAGCCCTGAAAACTTTGAAATTAGTGAGCGACACGGGGTCACACCACACTACTTACACGAGAAGATAATTTACCAACTATAGGTACCATAAAATGATAATGGTAGTAGGTGGTAATTTAAGCTTAACACGTTACGATGAGACGATACGAATGTTGTTTGTATAACGCATGATATGAACACAACCGCATTTTCATAATGATGGGTTGTCGTTGAGTTTAACGATCACGGATTCGAGTGTTGTGGTGTTGTCGAGAGGGTGAGAGGGAAGCGGGAGATGCTGTAGGCGCGGGGGGGATGTGTTCCGCGATCAATGAGGCGGCCGCCCGCCCTCCGCGCGGTACCGCGGGTCGCACCCCGCCCGCCCTACCGCACTTCACATACGGGAACTACCAAGTTACCAACTAAACTCACTACTCGCACGATCATTTTCAAATTATTATTAAACTAGCTGTTACCCGCGACTTCGTACGCGTGGCAGTTTTGTTTTATGTACCAAAACCTTCCTCTTGAATCACTGTATCTATTTAAAAAAACCGCATCAAAATCCGTTGCGTAGTTTTAAAGATGCATACATAGGGACAGACGATGGGAAGCGACTTTGTTTTACACTGTGTAGTTATGATACAGAATTATTTCATAGTTTTTGCCGCACTGCTCTACGTCCTATCAGCATCTATTATAATTACCAATTTTATAGCTCAACATGTATTTTACGAGCATACTTACCCAGGTTAGGATAACGACCTAATATATTACACGTAATTAATACCAAAGTAGTATATATTTTATTACACATTAAATGTACGAGAAGGTTAGGTAACTTCTACTTGCTGCAATAGATTGTATCCATTTAAAGGCAAGGATTAGAATTTACTAGCGACCCGCTCCGGCTTCGCACGGCTATATTATGCATGTATTATACATATAAACCTTCCTCTTGAATCACTCTATCTATTAAAAAAAACCGCATCAAAATCCGTTGTGTAGTTTTAAAGATCTAAGCATACAAAGGGACACAGGGACATAGGGATATAGGGACGGCGAAAAGTGACTTTATTTTATACTATGTAGTGATAATGTTTATGACAGGTGCCTAGGCCTACCTATACAGGGTTATTGGTAATTATCCTAGCAAGCCGTTGAGGGCTACTCATGTGCACCTTTTCACAGCTTTTGTTCTACTACTTTTGGAAATTCGAACATTTTTATGAAAATTTTGAGGTTAGGTTTACCTGAAAATCGGCTGTTCCAAACATGGAGAGGTCATTAACCTTGCAAATTTAACTTATTGTATAAGTTTTATCTACTGATCTAAGTCTGTTTAAACCTTTGTTTAAAAAACAGCTGTTTTTGAATTTACATAAACTAAAAATTCCATTTTTTTTTCGAATTTCTAAAAGCTGTAGAACAAAGTTGTTTGTTATGGTGCACAGAAGTAGCCCTCAACGGCTTGCTAGTATAATTACCAATAACCCTGTATAATAATACTAGATGTCCCGGCAAACGTTGTTTTGCCATTTACAAAAAAAATAAAGGAAAAAAGAATGGTGTTGTTTGATTCTCAGACCTAACTAATATTGCTACTTACACAAAAAAAAATCATACAAATCGGTTCAGCCGTTTAGATGGAGTTTAGTAATTAACACCGCGACACGACAATTTTATAAATTTTATTTTATTATTAGAAGCACAACGTAATTTTATTATTAGAATTACGTTGTGCTTCAGCAAAGGGGTTTTAAATACGAAACATTTCGTTCGAAGTGTTTGTATGAAACAGCTGATTTTCAAGTAGAAATTTCCTCAGAATTATCGAAAAAAAGTTCGAATTTCCAAAAGTCGTAAAACAAAAGTTGTTCGCCTAGACACGTCTTGAACAACCCCCATTCGTATTAAAACCCCTTTGCTGAAACAAATTGTATATATAGGGATATAAATTAAGTAATATTTGATATGATGACCTGACCTTAGGTCTTATCTAATTAGACCAGAGGGTCTATACACATAGATCTAGCAGCTAGCTTACTAATGTTAGGGGAGAGGGGTGCATGATGGGGTCCTTAAGGTTTAAAGCTCAATAAAATCGGCAGTATTGTATTTTCATAACATTTTTTATTTTAATAATCATCATTGGTAATCAGTGTTTAGTAATTAAGTACTTTTAGGAACATTGGTAAAGTAATTTAATAGAAAAGAGTAAAAAAGTAGAAAAGTTCCCAAGACCCCGTCTTGCCCCACCCTCTAGGTAAGATGG
Source organism: Idaea aversata (assembly GCA_907269075.1). Classification (NCBI taxonomy): domain Eukaryota; kingdom Metazoa; phylum Arthropoda; class Insecta; order Lepidoptera; family Geometridae; genus Idaea; species Idaea aversata. The sequence goes on from OU026085.1 coordinate 8,341,822, forward strand.
GGTACCCCCTAGGGGTATAATGGGGTACAACAAATTAAAGTTATTCCATCGTCTTCATCGTTTAAGCCGCCACAGCTGAAGTGAGCCCATTGGCCCCATACAGCACTAGCAGCCCGACCTCATTAACGTCCAGTTAGAGACTCGTACAGAACACACTATCTTGTTGGTGACTGTTCTTAAGCTTTTTTAGTCTTGTCAATTTCTTAAGTTTTTTTTCTTTTGCTTATTCCGCAAGTTTATTTGTCTTTATGAATTCTTTCAAATCATCTTTGATTCCTTCATCTTTTACAGCATCAGCCACATTTTTATGCTCTCTTCTTGCCAACTTCCTTTATCGGTCTTTCTTTATACTTCTTCACCATTCTACAATAAAATAATAACACGTTAATCCATAAATAATAAAAAAACTGACTACCCTCATACCTTAAAAAATGAGAAGGGGAATGATGGGGTACCCATACCCCATCATGCCCTCTCCAGTCATTTGAAATTAAAAACGTCACAGAAAAAAAACTGCCATGCAATACAAAGATAAACAAATACTTACCTGTCAATGAGTTATTGACACATACGATTCACTTTTTACCTATTCCAGAAAACTCTTGATTTCAGCACAGTCATGATCTAATTAAATGATAAATATCACAAGGGATATGATAAAAAACAGTTTTTTTCCAAAAACTGTGCCATCTAATGGCCTCCTCCCCGTCGCACCCCCTCGCAGTCTAACAATTGTGATTGCTCCATTGGTTTGTGTTTTAAGACCAAGACCCCGTCTTGCCCGCTACCCCGTCTTGCCCCACTTTCCCCACTTATAAGTTTCTGTCTATTTTGGAAACTTTCCTGTAGAGCTTGTAAAGTTCATTATGGCTCAGAACTCGCTCCAAACTCAGTAATAAATAAGTCACACATACATTAAACAAGATTCAGAGAGATTGTCTGAAATGGCACAGCTCGAGTGTCAAGGGTGTCGGGTCATTAACGCGCACCATTTATACAATTATACACTTCTACTTTACGTTCTAAAGCTCATTAATTCGGTCCCTACCTGCTTACCGCTTGGACATTGAAAAAGTTATAATTTAATTAGGTGTTCTCGAGGGTGCCCCAAAAAATGAATGTTAAGGTTAATGCTACCCGGATCTAAATTATTTCTTCTTGCAGATTTTTTGACTCAGTAGCAAGTCGAAATGTAACGCTATTACCCGAGTACGGCGAAGCTAAAAGGGAGGGTTATTGTAATTTGACCACGAAGGTCACAAGACAAAGTTACATTTCGACTTTGGAAAATTAAAATCGAACTGTATTAACTGGGAAAAAACTAAAAAAACAAAAATGAATTTGTTGGGCAGGACGTCTGACATTACCTTAATGGGATTACCTTCATATTTAATTTGGTTAATCATGTATATTTCGTAGATTAAAATGATGGATGTGTAACTTGGGTAGGTAATTATAGGTTTTAGTAGGTAAATAAAGTCTCACAACTGAATCGCAGTTTGGAATTCAATGGCGGTAAGGAGTAGGTATGGTCCATGTATGGATTGTGCGGTAGAATTTAGGTATAATATATCCTTTGAAGCCTGAACACCAGCTAATTAATTCCACATAAACATCGAGCATAAATCGAACAAAGCCGCACGAAAAGCTCACGATCTAGTTCCAAGTCTTTAATGAGAATTTGATAGGTATGTTTGGTAAATGGTACGCTAACCTAACCTATGTGAACTGGGAAGTTTATGGAACTCAGAGAAAGCTACCAAGGAGTGTATTGAATAGCTCAGCACGAACAAAAGCGGTTCATTTGCTAGAAACTTGGCGAAATAATGAACGTCCTATACCTACTTGAGTTGAAATGTCAAACGTAAAGGGTAAATGTTACGAGTGCATAGGCTTAGAATAAACGAACACAGTCTCGCAACGTTTCCTTAGCTAGAAGCATAAACCATAAAATAAGTGTATTAGATATTAGGTATTTTGAAAATAAATATCGATATGCCGAATTTTCACAGTAAGATCGATCGAAAGTTCGCAGTAACAAGATGTCGATCTAAAAAGTCTTCGCAGTAGATCGTTCACAGTACAGTTTTTTTGATGTAGCGTAAAATCATAGTAGGTAATAATAAGTCGATTGAATAAGGTGTAGGTGTATAGAGATATCGATGAAAAGTTTTCGAAGAAACAATTTTGATGATATATCTTTGGCTTTCGCAGTCAAGTAGGTTTCCCGCTTACGCAATAGACAACAATAAATCAGTCGTTGATAATCCTGTTCCTGATACAGCGATATGAGTGCGAAGAATTAGATACCCTCGTGCTCTTATTACTGGTAGGAGCACAAGGAACATTATGTCCTTGTTCACCTACTGTTAGGATTATTGAAGGCTACAGGAAACGGCCAGGTATAGGCTATAAGTATACGGAATCTAAGTAAATATCTACATCTACTTTCTTAAAAACAAATCGAGTTTCTTTTCATATTTAAAAAAAAAAATCACAGGCCCCATAGGTAGATAATAAATATTGAAAAATAACTCGTTATTTACCGTTGCTTATAAAAGCGAAGTAAGTAATCGCGTTATACAAAAACTTGTTCCGGTTTATTGTTTTTCCCTGTTGTCAAGATGATCAGATGCGGCTGGCAATGGCGGCGGCCGCCTGCCAACATGCTGGCCGAAGGTTTACAGGTATCGGTAGGTATATTTTTTTGCAATCAACCACCGCATTCGCTGGAAGGCAGCTTCCGTCACATATAAAACATAAGAATTTATAACAGTTAATTTTATCAATGTGTATAATATATGTTTTATTGTAGGTAATGATAACGGAGAAGAGACGTTATTTAATTCAAGATTTTTTTCCTTTAAGAGGAAAGGGTACCGGAGCCTCTTTCCATACAAACTATTACAAACGTAGTCGACTGTTTTCTCCCTGGATAGAGCAAATATTTTTGTTGTATAAAACTTATAACTTACCATGACCATGCCCCTATTTTTTGATATTCTTAATTTCTATGATCATTAGAAAATGAAAAAAAAAAAAAAAAACAAAACAAAGGGGCATAGTCATGGCAGTTATAGTTTTTATGGCATAGAATATTTGTGCTATTATCCAGGGAGGAAACAGTCGACTACGTTTGTATGGAGAGAGCGCAGGTACCCTTTCACCTTAAGTAGGTATCCTACTCTATCCTAAGTAAAATATTATAAACTAGCTGAGCTCCGCGGTATCACCCGCGTAAGTCCCGATCCCGTGGGAATATCAAAATGAAAAGTAACCTTCCTCGATAATAAATGGACTATCCAACACAAAATATTTTTTCAATTCAAACCAGTAGGTAGTTCCTGAGATTAACGTGTTCTAACAAACAAACAAAGTCTTCAGCTTTATAATATTAGTATTAGTGTGAAAGTTTGTTGGTAGAAAACTTTAATTAAAACATAAAGGCCACTACCTTTATCTCGATATTCCCACGGGATCAGGACTTATGCGCATGTAACCGCGGGGCGCTACTTATCTAATACTGTACAAATTAATGCAGCATGAAAGCAGAATACGGTACGGGGCGCTACTTCTTATCTAATACTGTACAAATTAATACAAAATGAAAGCAGAATACGGTACGGGGCGCTACTTCTTATCTAATACTGTACAAATTAATACAGCTTGAAAGCAGAATACGGTACGAGGCGCTACTTCTTATCTAATACTGTACAAATTAATACAGCATGAAAGCAGAATACGGTACGGGGCGCTACTTCTTATCTAATACTGTACAAATTAATACAGCTTGAAAGCAGAATACGGTACGGGGCGCTACTTCTTATCTAATACTGTACAAATTAATCGATGTTCTATGAAAGCAGAATACGGTATGGTAGAGATTCTACTACCTACCAATGATTTATCTAATTTCCCTAAAATGTCACTGCCTTAACAAGCTGTTTCATCCCATTAACTAGGTACCTCTACCGACTTGATAGAGTTGTGTCTAAATTAATTTCATCAAAGTAGTTTCTGGTTAATGAAACGAAGCGATTTACTCGTTGTATGGTTTAATAGCTTTTAGACGAGGGAAATGAGGAGAAATGCAAGGAAATAAAGAGTAGAGAAGCGACAGAGGCGTCACTGCGTCGTCGTCGCTCGGTCGCGTGACCGCTCAATGGGTGCCTGCAAATTGCACATTACACGCCGCGTTCGGCCGCAACCGGCCATTAGTGCATTCTCGCTGATTACTTCATAGCGAAACCGGCCATGGAAACTGTTACAGTTTTTGCTGCCTGGTGAAATTTACATTGTTTCTTTAATACTTGGAAAACAATAAACAAAACACGCTACCTAATATCACTTTCAATTTTACAAATACGTAAGTGCATACCTAATACCATGTCATTGTAAGACGTAACATTTCTTGAACAAGTTAAATAATTTTGTAAGTTGTTTAAATATCGAATTTACACTCCTTTCGCACTTTCACTTATTTCGATAAACGAAGTTCATTCCTGAGATATCTTTGCATAGGTAGGTAGTTATACCGTTGCGTTGTTGGCACGTTCGTCTCTCCTTTCCGACCTCAACAAGAATGGAAATGAACGACAGCTGCCTCTACTTTCCACCCCTGCCTTTCAAGTAGCTGTACGATGCTTATATAGCACCTCAAAGCTCTGAGACAACATGTGTCTACTTTACAAAACACCTATCAATCTTATGACAGCGCCCGCGCCATCAAAGTCTTCAGTATTAAAATATTATTAAAGGTACCTACTCACCTTACGTTAAACTTCAGTCACTGTCGCAGAACGTTTATTAAATTCGACGAAATCAATTTAGGGGACTGGAAGGGTGTCATCAATAATACAGATGCTGCGCTGAGAGACGTCGAAGCCTTTATCAATATCGAAATGTAACTAGATGTACCTATAGTTCTAAGTTTATAGTTGTTGGAGAGTTCGTTCTGTATGTATCTATATTTTGTCTGTTTTATAACTTTTTCTAAATTAAAATAAATCGCTTGTTTGTGATTTACCTTCTATTCTAATTATACTTAATCAATCTTTACAAATAAATAGTTACTCATGTCGTGTAAGTTAACGACAGGTCTTAGAGGGAAATGGCTTATCTTAGTGATCCAATTTCTCAGCATCCCATTTCAACCCTCAATTACAACAAGTCACTCTTATCTTATCTGAATTTTCAGATGAGAAACCTCGGGCAAGAGCTATACTTTCTTTTTCTGCCTACACCAAGCCTACACCTACATAATATTTTTGCAATATTGGAGGACGACGAACGGTCGGTCACACTGATTACTTATTAATGACTGCGGACGGTCCCCCGGCTCCAGGAGCCCTATTTTTGAATCGTTCGCCCCGCGTCGAGCGCTCGATTTCTACTGATATTCGTTCGACATCGGAAATTCGCTATTTTTGAATCGCTCCATCGTAACGAGTGGTCTCCACCACTCGTCGCCGACAGGAGAGTGGTAGAATAAACATCAAACAATCATAGTCAAACATTCGGAAACGATCTTTGAAAAATATTTATATCTTTTGGGATAATTTCGGATGTCCGCTGGTAATTACCGCTTTTCAAATAACTGCGTAAAACGAATAAAAATTGACATTTTAAATTTCGACGACGAACGATTAAAAAATACAGTAAATTTGTGTCATGCGACTTGGAAGTCGAGCGTGACTTGTAGGCGTATACGACGAAGCTTTGTCACACGAGCGATTCAAAAATAGAGCCCCGACCTACGACAAAATCGAGCCAAAAACCGAATTGAATTATCGATCTTCCACAAAATGTAACCATGTTAGAGCTATACTAGAGATAATATTTTGTATACTCAGGTACACTAAACCATAAATATTTTTGACGTGATAACGTCTAATAAATTGATGGAACACCTGCATTTACAAAAAAGTGTGTTACGGGTAACAGACACCGTCATGTTCCGGTACCTTGACGGCATCATGGAAAACGTCACGCGTTTGTTGTTTGTTTTATATTGTTAATTAATAATATCGCTCTACTGGGCTTATGTTATGGTGACTAGTGATGAATAGAAGACTTATATAATGGCAAAAAATATAAAGGAAAATATCGTCCGTGAACTCTATTTTTTAGGTCATATTTAAGCTAAATACTTAGTTTACTTACCTGTTTTTCTAGGCAGTGCCTTTTAGAGAAAATATACAAATGTAGATTCAAAATGTATCAACAGTAGAACCCTATAATAATATTATATGCCATAAACCTATAAATATATCCACCAATACGTTATCCGAAGTACAGTTAGAAACTTACATCATTAAAAGTTACCAAGACGTTTGAACGACTCTGCATACTGTTTGGACCGGTTATTCCGGATGAAATTTGAACATCTTCCGATCTCTGTTCAAAAACTTATGAATAGATGAATGAAGCTATCTTTTGAAAGAAAATGATGTACTTCCAAAATGGTCAAATTCAGATAGTTCACTTACCTAAAAAAACATAATGTTGATTGAATCTTTTATTTTCTATCATATTTTATGTGATATGTTTCGTGTATATAAATTATCATTACTTTCCCACGGAATTTGTGTAGGTATAATTAATTAATTACAATATGAATGGACAGGTATTTATATTAAATTGTTTTTCAATAACGTTTGCGACTGATTAAAGACTGCCTATCTCATAATTTTTATCTTGTTTGACTGGTTTTTATCGTTCGCAAAAACTTTCTTCTACAAATTGGTATTAAATTAAACTTGGTATTTATTTAAAATTGGTATCTATCTATCGTTAATTGCTATAAATTTTACTACATAAACCTAAATCTCCTATCAATGATAGATTTACTAGCGGTTTATTAAAGGAAAAGTGGGTAATAAGGTAGGCATTCGTTTTTACAAAGAGAAATCAATGTCAGGTACAGGGTAATTGATGAAGATAGACTGAAGAATCTATAGTACCAACAAACTATGCTATATTATAACTTTTAATTGGACGAATAGATAATTTGCTTTTTGATTGGCGATATTTTTCTTAATTAGATGATCGTGGTGCTTTCATAAATATCTTTTCGATTTTTTATTGTCAACACTCAATAAACTCTCCATTTTATTTTTGAGTAAGTTGATAAACAACTGCTGTAAACGTTGTATTGTCATTGATAAACAGTGGCGAAGGCTGCAAAATGTAAGTCCTTTTATTTTACAATGCATCCAATGAGTTTGCCGCGGCCCCTTCCGACGCGACTGTGCAGTTACGTCACTGTCTATAAAATTACATCTATCAACAGTAATTTAATAGACCTAAAAGATACTTTACGGCTAGTAGTACTCTATGTGTAAATCTTAGATCAGAAATGTAAACAATGGTGTTACTAGAGTAAAAAATACATCAAGCTTTGGTAGTTTTTTTTAGGGTAGTGGAAATTTGGTCAGAAAACAACTATGACCTCAATTTCTAAAAAATATTATTGCAAATAAAATCATTAAAAATTAAGATTGGTTATTTTGTATAAAAATATTTTTTTATAAAGTTATTACAATATTCAAATTTGAATGGTAGTATTTTTTACACACTGGCAACAATTACAGCGGCTTTCAACCTTTACGAAATGGCGTTTCTGACAATATTTGACATTTCTTTGTTTACATTTCTGATCTAAGATTTACACATAGAGTATAGTCAGTTATTTTTCCAGTTATCATCAGGCAAGTAAAAGCCAGGTAGGTACAGTAAGTACTATCCCAACATAGGTAAGACTCGCTGGAATAAATCCCGCTGTTGGGTGATCCTGTCTCTCTTTACTGAAGACGAAAACGAGCTCACCGCGATTTTCATGAATATAAGAAAATGCAACTGTCGGTATTTGTATCACGTTGATTAACAAACGACCTTTGAATACGAGAAAGGCTAACAACTTCTAAGAAGGTTATCATCTCTTTTGCTCTGATTTGGTTGAAGGATTAGTTATATTTAAGAACCTAGTCAACTTAATATTGAGATTTATACGGAATAGTAATATCTTAGGTTCATCTTGTGGAACAAATAAAGGTTAGTTAAATTAACATGTTCTAAGTCGTAAACTATTACTATTTCCACCATTATTTCCATGAAAACCACAAATAAAAGAAAGAACTAATGTTGATATTGCGTTTCGTGGCTGACACACATTAGCATTTCTAAGTTAAAGTGCTTAATCTAGGTTTGTGTAGGCATAACAAAAACAGAGAAAACATTAAGCACTCGCAACTTGGACATCAGCTAGATAATGCTACAACAGTTAGTCGTTTTACGTTAATAATTGAATTTTCACACCTGCGGCACTTTAATCACGGATTAAAGCCTAAACTTAAAGTTAAAGCCAAAGGGAAATCTAAACTTAAAGCCAAAGGGAAATGATGTTGTATGAAACACCTAAGGGAATAAAGTGATTTGAATTTGGAATGTTGAATTTCGTGTGAAAACTCTTGGTTTTCATTTTGAAAGTCTAAGCAAATAGGTTTCTTGTTACCATCTTAATTATTTTTTAAATACGGAACTGGCCACCACAAGAATAAAAAAAAATGGTGGGATTGGCTTGCTGACGGTATGAAAAGTAGAGTATGCACCTCGGGATAAAGCATGTATTCGTCTTGGGCGCCTTAAACTCCTGGCTTCACTCAGGACTCTACATAACTGCTGAACGAAGCGAGGGACGTTTATATTTAGTACCATATGTAAAAATTAATTGACTAGAATTAAAGTTGTTGCATATATTTTTATTTATTTTATTTATGAATTAGCACTTACAGAACCGAATAATTGAATTAGTTGTTGATTGTCTAACTGACAAGAAGAAAAAGTGGCAGCTGAGTTATCGCTCGTGTTATCTGCATGTAGCAAAAATTGCCAATTACTTTCACTAACTCTCTGTATTCATAGCAACACCTACCTATGGAATATATCTAGCTAATGTTTAGTGAAGAATAAATGTAAAGATACAATAGTCAGTCTCTATTATACTTTTCATGCTGTCTGAAATAGCGAAGCCTGTGAAAACTTATGCCATCAGTCAGTGTCACACAATTACCTAATTTAATTAGAGTGGTATTACAGGCTTCATATGATCACTTAGTTGGACAGTAGTCTACGTAGCCACCTTCAACATGGACGTGATAATAGAATTGAAAATTCGTTAATAGAATTTTCAACTTTCTATAGGTCGATAACGCAAAAATGTGAAACTTTCTTGTGGATCGAACGAGGTGCAGTGTCAAGTGCGATTATAGCGAATATTGAGGGAAGGCAGAGGCCGGCGGCGTGGCGGCAGCGGTCGTATAGGTGTGGTGAGAGCGCGGCCCGGTTGCGACCGGTCGGCCCCACCGCGGCTGGCGCGGGCGCATATGCCGCTTTGCGCCGCCCGACGTCGCGACGCTCGCTCGCTCGCGCTGCGCCCCCGAGCGCTACACTCCGAACTCCTCGCCTCACGAACTGAGGAATATTTACGTATCGTCGCGAAACCCACGCATTCACAGGAGTACCATGTTTTGAACGTTGATAAGTGCCGTGGAACTATATACAAGTGGTTGTGGGTTATCTTTCTCGTGATTGAAGACTTTTAAGAGATTAGTGTTCGTCGCCAGGGTAAGTTTGTAGGTAAATTAAAAAAAAATAACTAAAAATAATAGAGTGGTACCCACCAAAGTAGAGCAGCGCAGTAGCGCTGCGATATATGTCAGGGCGTCCAGAGCGTAGAGCGGTGCGCGTGGTCTGCGTTGTAGGGTAGAATTGAAACTTGAAAGCTCGACAATCCCGTGCCTCCTCCGCGCTCCCTCACACATCCCGGCTCTATCCCACCTCACCTCTGTACTGTACACATACAATTATTTTATCAGGTAGGTATGGTTTCAGTTAAAGTTTAGTTAAGATTGTGCTCGCATGGATACCTATAGATATTATTAAGTAAATATAATATTTTAACATAACTTTTGGGTAACAGAAGCACTAACATGTTTCTTTTTTATACCTACTTACTTAGAAATACTTGAAGTCTAGAATTAATATTTCTAATAATAATTCTTAGCCCAATTAGTGCTTTATTTTTAACTTGCGTCGCTTGTTATTGTTGCAGACTAACAATACTTACCCATCTATACCATACGTTTTAATTTAATTTTTGCGGAAATCAAAATTTAGCAATCCATGCAAGCGCCAACTGGCGTCAAGTTATTAATTTTAACTAATTAAATTTAAAACATTAATCCATGAGAGTAAACAATCTCCTCTTCTTTACACAAAAGTTTTAATATTTCATATTTTATTGATGTTAGGATTCCCTATAAAAATTAATTGATTTGACTGTCGTCGAATGGTTGGTAAAGTTTCAAGTTACATTGAAAATGTTCAAGTCATAAAACGGTCCATTCGAAACGAGCTTCCAATATTATTTGGTTTCAAGCTTATCGCCTGATTGGCTAAGCACGGACGCACTCAGGATGTTAACCTCGCGGACTGAGAGCTAGCTCGCAAACTCGCCTTTCTGATGTCATGCTAGCTTTTGCATAGCCGATAATAAATATTTATTTTGTTAAGAGAGATATTATATTCCTCAGTGTGTTAAAAATCATGTACATGAAGTCACACTGATTTAACAAAAAAGTAAAAAAAAAATGAAAAATAACAGAAAACATTATTTTTGTTTGGAAAACGTAGAAATTAAATATTATTTGGTGTCTCTTAATGTCCTGGCTGGACCTACAAGTCTACAAGTACCTAAAAAACATACAGGGGTTTCGTTATACCCTGTATACTAGTACCATAATTAAAGATTTGTTATTTTTTAATGTTTGAGAAACGTATACCCAGTATTAGTAGTAGTTAGACTGAAAAGTTGAAATAGGTAAATTTTTTATACATAGGGATGTATAAATAAGTACCTACTTAGATATTTTAATATCGTCTATTATATGTAGACATAACGTAACGGAATTATGACCTACGCAAGAAGTAGTTAAATAGGTATGGGTAGGTAATTAGGTATCTACCTACTAAGAAGATAGATAGATAGATAACTTTATTTATACAACACAAGAGTAAACAGAACACGATATACACAAGTAAAGTAATAGCTAGAAAGTATAAGTTGCACAAATTTTAATGGGCGGCCTTATCGCTGAAAGCGATTTCTTCCACGCAACCTTAAGAAATTATTATTGAAATGTGAAAACTTAGCCTTGTTGCCTTTATAGGCGAAATTCAATTTTAGTTGAAATGGGACTATTAAAATACATTTTTATCTTCATTATGGATCATCAAGTCTCGGAACTACGAGTGGGCGATATTGCTATTTCTTGTTGATTTTATAGGCCAAATTAATAAAAGTTTTGTTATGTATTTTAATTTAATATTATTTCAATATTTGTGTCTATATTAGTCAATATCCTATTCATTTATACTCATTTACAGCAGTGTTTATAAAGGCTGGTAGGTATTCCACTTTATGCATGCACCATCAGGGTATGTTTGTGGGAATATACCTTATCCGTTTACATAAAAGCTTACTTGTAAATGTAGTTACCTACTTTAAGGCAATATTAAATTATTTTAGTCGTCTATCTGATCGGGATAGCGAAGCCGTACTACACACAAGGGAACGCGGCGTTTGTTACGCCTCTGCAGGCGCTGTTTCTGAGACATAAACCCAGATAACGTCTAGACCAGTCGCCTTTTTCGGGCCGACGACGATGCCAAAGAAAAGATTTTATCAAACTCATTTCAATTTCCTATGAGATAACTGCGAAGGAGGTAGTTGCATGATATGATAATTTGACTTAGAACAGGCGGTCTTGTTTATATCTTGTTTTGTTCGGTAAAAGATGTAGGTAACAATTCAAATGTCGCGTGCCAATAGAGTCAAAAGTTCGAGAATCAATGTAGGTATAGATTGGTAAATAATTTTAGGAAACGGTATTCTATTGGCAACAGATGTGTTGCGAGTAACTGTAGGTACCTAGTTTTTTGAATAAAAACTGGCGTGAAAATGTATAAAATTTATTTAGTTCTGCGCTACTGCAGGTTAATTGAGTTGATCAAGAGTATGCTATTTTTATTAACGAACGATCCGGGTTGGTAGTTAAAGTTAATAAAAAACAGAGTTTCGGGGTCGAAAGAATTTATTATTCATTCGAAGATAATTGATGAGTTCACGAATTCGGCCGTGTGACCCATATCCCATGATTATTTAACAATTCTATGAATTATTGAAAATGCTCGTTGGATAATTTGGGTTTTCAGTTTTTGCTGTTAGGTATCATCTAAGTATGTACCTACGCTATATTTATTATTACACCTGGTACTAAGTGTTCTTTATTAGAGAGTGAGAGAATGACATTGGATTGCACTTATCACGAAGTTAATAAATAAAACGTGCATTGCATTGATAGAGACCACTTTTCGCGCTAGTAAAATATTGCACGGCACCTTCCACGGGTTTCACAACCCGGGCATCGCCTAATTAGATGAACGATAACTGTTGCAAGTGTTGCTAACAATATTATTGCAATATTCTGTACCTATTTGTTTGAGCAAGCAATAGGGTATGAAACTGTTAAATACTTACTTAACTTGGAGGTAATTACATGTGTTCGCAAAGGAAAAGCTTTTTTAATATTAGCAAATCTATACCCACACAGTACTACCTACCTACGTCTGAGATGTGTTTCGACTAGTGGAAAATGTCCTTTTATTTTTATTTAAGCAGATATTTGTAAGGTAAAACAAATAAACTATAAATAATTACCTAAGATTCTCTTTGAAAAGGGACTCCATCAAATCAATTAGGGTAAAACCGGGGGAGATTTATTTTGAAGCTATTTGAAACCAAGATGAACTTTAAGTTAACAAAAATAGTAAACATCTAATCTAATTGCTTACTAAGTCATTTAACCAACTAGATTGCAATATTATGACAATAAGTAGTGAGAAAATGATAACTAACAATGTTTGCATGTCCGATAACAATAGTTAGTAGTACATTTACCTGCGTGTTAAACTACAATTATAACATTTATTCCGTATTGTCTTAAAGTGTTGCTTAAACTGCGATTGCTGCGGCTGACATGCCTAGAGTTAATTACCCGAAACCCCAAACATCGCATCGCCATGAAGTAGGTATATACAACAATGAATTTGTACAATAGCTAAATTTATATTTTACCTAGTTGTGCACGAAGTGTGCTAATGTTGTCCTCTAGAGAGGTAGAAGTATAATTATGAAGAAACGGGGCGTGTGAGATGATGTAGTAGTGGTGCTAAGTTCCTAACACTTTGATTTTAAATTCATATTTAATTATTGTTCTTCAATATCTTTAAAATGTAAAATATGTAGGTATGTTATCTGAAGAATCAATTTAAAATCAACTTTTTCCTAATGTAGTGGTAGTGGTGTTAACACTTTCATTTTAAATTAATATACAATTAATTACATTTCTTTGTTCTTAAATATCTTTAAGAATGTAAAATATGTATGTTATCTGAAGAATCAATTTAAAATCTCCGTGTGCTTTTTCTTAATAAGGCTAATAGGTAGAATCAGTAGGTGTATCTATTCCTTTTTATAGAGCTACCGTTTTATTATTGTACCTACCTACATCTTCAAAAACCAGTCTCCTCATCTGCTATGTAGGTTACGATGTAAAGATTCAATTATAAGATATCATGAACAATACCATATTCGATACAGCAATCTTTCTTTGTTTACCCGGCAACAACAAGAAACGAAATGCTGACTTGTATTGTACCTGCATACCTGACCTCATTTAGACACCGCAAACTCCTGACTCATGTACGTACCGTATACGTATAAGTATTCGGTACATTTTTGTAATGTCACGTTTTAAATGACAAATACTATCATAAGTTCAAGATGAGCAGTAGGTCCTATGCTTAAATCATCGTGGAAACGATAATTACTGTAAGTTAATTTACCAACGTTTCACCAGAAACTGGCATCGATTACCTGAAAATGATTTCTAATCGAATCTTGGAAGCAATCATCGTGAAAATTGTGTGGAGCCGTGAGAATGAGTGGCCCTTCTGAACGGGACCCGGGAATAACGGGACGGAGCCACAGCCCCGGGCAATATGCTAATGCGTTGATTCTCCGCGAAGTGCGCCCGCGCCGCCGCGGTGCCGCCGCCTCCGGTGAGGTGCCACTAACCTACATCTCGTCCAATGATGCGACTCTCTTTGGTCAGCGCGGACCCGAACACGCTCGTTACACTTTCGATCGATTAACGAAAGTTCCATTCCTCGCGACATACACAACTACTGTGCCACTTGACCAAATTTGCTTTAAAAGAATGTTTCATTTTACAGAAATCGTTCCTAATGGTTTTCTGACTAGTATAATAGATATTAAGTATTTTTAAAAGATATCTGTGCTTCCTGTTTTCCGTTATTATTCTAGGAAAGTCCTCGTGGATTTCCATCACTGTTATCATCTTCTATAGAAACCCCGCCCCTTACGTCGTTATCGATGACTTTAAACATACGGCAGTATTCAATGCTTTAAACATCGTGACCACGCAGTACATTTGACATAATATTATCTTGATAGTAAACAAACAAAGGCAATCAATAGTGCAAAATGAGTGCGGGTAATAGCTACTTTTATTGATATGAGTGCAGCGCATCAGAAAAGAGAGAGGCTCAAAGTAATTGCATGTCAACAGTTTTGTGCGCAACTTACTTGCATTTACATTACGCAAACTCATGAATATTGTGTTTTTACAGGTTCGTGTCCAAAAGCGGAGGTATAATCTGCAGAGGAACACGACTCTCAAGGCATGGCGACAGAGATTGGTGAAGACTTTGTCACGATAGTTCCTGTTGGTGAAGGCAAACCATCTGCAAATGATCCTTCATTTGTAACTGTATTGACCGTGGGCGCAGCGGCTGGAGCTGCCGAAGTAGTAGTGCGGAGACCGCGAGGAGAGAGACTCGGTCTTGGTCTAAAATTCGAAGGCGGTTCTGCAGCAGCGGAAAAGGTGCGGAGGCTATTAGTGCAATCATGTGCAGAAAATAGCCCTGCAGCAAATGCTTGTGCTCCTTGGGGAAATTTAATACCAGGGGACGAAATATTGGCAATTGATGGAGTTTCAGTGTCGAATTTAACTAGAATAGATTGTGTTCGTAGACTTAAAGATTCAGATGAATCATTAACATTATTGGTGCGGCATTTTGAATCGGATAAAAAAACAGAAAGTCTTGATAAAGACAAGATGTCAGAATCCATAACACCGGTAATTTCAAGACCAACAACATTACCTCCTCCAGTTCCACCTCGCAAGCTCGGCAAAAAGAATTCTTTTAAGGATAAACCGACATTACAAACTGTCGGCGAACAAAATCTTTCTGAAGTCACTGGGGAAGCAGCACAACAAAATGATAAAGATTGCATCGCAAACGGAAAGCATAACGACCTGTCGACATTAACTAAACTCTCACGAAAATCATCTTTTGATAGCCATATTTTACGGCAAAGTAAAGAAGTTGCTTATCTTAAAAAAGGTTCCCCAGAAGAAGTCAGACGTTTAGTACGTAGGTTATCTGATGGTAAAGCTATGCCTCCTGAAGCAGAAATATACATAGATTTATTTTCTTCAGAATGGGAACGATGTCTTGTGCTGGCCGATGCTGAATCAGATGACACAGGTAGCTCTATTAGTACAGTCGTAGATCGTTTGGGATCAATGGCCAGCTCTGTGGAGAACAGCATTCCTTCTACTCCAACTATGCAACCCAAAACTATAGACATTCAACAAGTTTTGAATTGTATTGAAAATATTGATACCGATATTTTAAGAGACATTACGTCTAAAAAGTCTTTGTTAAAACAGACAGATCTACACAGCGATTTTAAATCTATAGATAAATCATTTTCAATGAAAAATTCTACGAATGTGCCTTTAACGAATTCCTTTACTTCAGATGAAAACAATCAGCAACTAAAAATATTGCTTCAAAATGATAAAAATAATAATAATACAATATTACAAAACAATACCAATAATACATTTAATGAAACTTATAGGAGTAAGTCTGAGGTACCATTAGAGAAACCCAAACCTATGCCCAGAAGCACAAAAGTCGAACGATCTACAAGCGAAAGAAAACCAAGACCGTTGCCTGCACCAGAAACTCCTCCACCGCCGATACCAGAACCTTTACTAACACCAACGAAAAAAAACTGTATAGAGACATGGTTACAACGATCCGAAGCCGAGATGAATAATACTAAGAATATTGAAAAAATGGAGGACAATCCTTCACCGGAAGCGCTACCGCGTCTAATCGATTTTGTG
The DNA here is from genome assembly GCA_907269075.1 of Idaea aversata. NCBI lineage: Eukaryota > Metazoa > Arthropoda > Insecta > Lepidoptera > Geometridae > Idaea > Idaea aversata. The sequence continues at coordinate 8,358,165 of OU026085.1, forward strand.
CCGAAATCTCAATTCAAGGAAACTGTCGAACCGCCGTCACTGATACGCCCCAGTGCTCCTCCGCCACCTCCGCCGGCTGAAACTAGAGAAGACGGTTCCGGAGCTTCACTTGACACCATCGGGGAGCTTGACGAGTCCACTGACGTGACCGATAATGCGTAAGTCTTATTGTCCTACATAAATTAATACTCCTACTCGATTTTTTACAAGTTTTCTTTCACACAGCGTTTTTAGACAGATAACGAAAATTTACTATAAAAAAATACACTTAAGCACCTAACATTTAAACCTTGTGAAAATCTTTATACATAAAAGAGAAAAGAGTCGTCAAGAAAATTTTAAAACTTTTAGGACGTAGTCGTGCACAATTAAAGGGTTTTTGGGAATTTGACCTCTAAAGGGGTAAAACACACAACTACAATCTAAAAACTAATAAAGTTTGTAGATTGTAGTAACTATCATGTATTTTGTGTTTGTTCTTCCAAGCACGCGCTACGAGATGCGCTGTGGCTATAATACTATTTATCCCAATTTTTCCAAGGGATCGACACTAACGCGTAAAACCGTGAGGCGCACCTAGTATCTTTATATTGTCTTAACTGGTTGTGTTCAATAATCTTCACTGAGACGCTGAGACGAATGCTTTATCAAAAGATTTGCTACGCATATTTGTCATCAGATCCGCTTAACGGGTAGCAAAAAGAGATAATTAAGACATAAAATTGTTTATAATCTGGTTAGATACCGGTAGTTGTGATCGTGACAAAGAAGAATAAACTCAATAACATTAAACTTACCTCTAAAAAATTGATAGTTGAAGTTATGTTATGGGTAAACGATAATAAAAAAATAAAATATTGCAGGACATTTCACGCATCGCCATCTTATTTAGCCCCAAAGCTAAGTTATTAGACTTGTGGTATGGGTGTTAGACAACGGATATACTACTTATATACTTTTCTTTTGTAAATATATAGTTATAATACATAGACACAACCAGATCACAGACAAATATGGTTTAAGATATTTATTTTCTCTAAAAGAATACAGTTATAAGAGAAAACACAAAATAATCTTATAGTTAAGAGTAAATTTACGGTAATTACTTATATATATATACTAAACAAATATGTACCTACATACATACAGAATCAAAGACTGCTATTTATTGTACGTACGAAACTGGATGCAGGTAAACGATAGGTAGATATCATTAGCTATAGATATACGTATAGATAACAGAGGTAACAGCCCCGTAACAATTCCTAATGTTTTCAAAAAGCACTTAATAACAAAGATAGTCCCGCAAATAAACGAATGCTAAGCCACTTACCGAAACGATTTTTTTAACAATCATTCAGCACACACTCACGCACAATAACTATAGGTACTTAAATATATCAAATGCTAATTTTTATCTTGTAGCGAAAATTAATAACTATTAGATATAAATAACTGTAGAAATTCATTTTATTAGTTTACAATGGTACATCAATCCATAATTTTACAATTACCCACTACTCAAGACGAAAAACTCTTAGTGGGGCAACCACGTAACTCTCTATGATAGCGATTGCAATTGATTTGCATATGAGTATAGTAAGTAATGTACCTAACTTTGTAGGTATAATGTTTTGGAACATGTAAATAGGTAACAGCTAGAAGTTAGTTAGTGTTATCTGTAAAGTCGGCTTACGGACGATAATTCTACGTGATAACGTCTCCTAAGAAGAAGATGAAAGATTGATCTTTTTTTTATATACTTAAATATTTTTTCCTTTTTTTTTACATTTTATCCTTTATATTTTTTCCTTTATTTATGTCTTCTATTCGCCACTTGTCACACCATAACAAACCCAGATGAGCGATATTATTATTAAATAGGTACTCTGTTTCCTAAGTTACCATGAAATTACCATCATATTGTCTTATTACCATGACACATGACGTCTCACAAATTACCGTGACACTTTTGTGTGAATGCAGGTGTTCCACCAATTTATTAGACGCTATCACGTCAAAACATTAGCGAAAGCTACGTGCGAACTAATTTCTTTTAGAGCTACCCCGACCCTACAGAGTTTCCACTAATTATGCATACTGTAGTGAGCAAAGCGGTTTGCAGGTCGATGCTTTTCTGACTTGCTCCTAAATTATCGCTACTTAAAGGTAATTAATGTTGAAAAGCATTTTTACAGGGATATGGTTTTCTCACAAGTGGGTTAGATAATTTTAAAGTAAAGTGTATTTGGTATTAAAGAAGTTAGGTAGGTACTCTAGGTCCCAAAGTCATTTATGATCTTGATTCGTGAACTTGGCAGTGCAGTTATAATTAATAATTTTAAGATTATTTATTGGTTTTACATTGAATATTGAATATTTTTTTTAAGTAGGTCTACCTAGCTGGTACGGGATCCCTTTAAAAACGACCTTCATCCAGCTGTTTAATGGATAAGAAGTATTTTACATCAAATTAAATAGGTCAATAAATATATTGCAAGTGGGTTGCCTAAAAAATTTCTGTCTAGAATGATTTTTTTATTTTTATTTTAGACTTTTCACTGGTTTACGGAATTTGTCTATTGACCATAGACAAATTCCGTACCAATGAAATACATAATCTTTATTTTAACATAACCTTAATTCATTAACCAGACCAGTGCAAATGACTTACCTGTGTACCGATTTTGTATATCGATTTACCTGTGTACTCAAGAGATGTGACGGGATTCAACCTAACGTTTGCATAATCTATAGGCTTCATACTAGCTTGTCTCTTAAACAAACCAGTGAAAGGTTTAAAAAACAATACAAAAAATGAAATTGTTAATTAATCATATTCTTTCGCCGTCCCTATGTCCCTTTGTATGCTTATATCTTTAAAACTACGCAACGGATTTTGATGCAGTTTTTTAAATAGATAGAGTGATTAACGAGGAAGGTTTTTAGATATAATACATGCATAATACAGCCGTGCGAAGCCGGGGCGGGTCGCTAGTTTGATATAAAATATTTTTTTTTATTCATTAAACAGCTCGATGAAGGTCGTTCTTAATGGGATCTCCGACTTGTATATTTTTCTGGATATTGAGAAACAACCTTAATCACTAATAAATATATAAATTAACTAGCTGCGCCCCACGGTTTCACCCGCGTTAGTCCCGATTCCGTGAAAATATATGACGTAGCTTTTAATTACCATAAATGTGAAAACAGAACGCTGAGCAATTGCACAAATGTCAGTGACAGATGTCAAAGTGACATTTGACAGATGTCAAAGTGACATTTGACAGATGTCAAAGTGACATTTGACAGATGTCAAAGTGACATATGACAGATGTCAAAGTGTAAATTTTTCGACACTTTTCGTTATATTTTGGACAATTCACCCAATAACATTATAAATTATAGCCTATGTTCTATCCTGATGTTTAAATATTATTGTAAAGTTTTTTTCAAAATCCATTCAGTAATTTTTGCGTTAAAGAGTAACAAACATCCATACATCCATACATACAAACTTTCACATTTATAATATTAGTAGAATAGAATGATATCCACTAAAAATAAATTTAAAGGTGTTTGATGTACTCAGGCATTTAAAATCTGAAAGTCAGTTTAAGTCAATAAACGCTGCATTTCACCTTCGGGGAACATCATCTGCAGCAAGCATTCATTTGTGAATTTAACGACTGAAGTAAGCTGACGTTTGAAATTAACCTTTCATTTCTGTGCGAATCTTGATCTCTTGAATTTGTTTTAATGTGATTCGTCTTTAAGATTTCCACCATATTATGAGAGAATCTTCGAATGTGCATTGTGAGTTACTTGATTCCATCAACTTCACTTTTTGCCTATTGTTAGTTGTCTTCTTACTTCCGTGATCGATTTATTGAGAAAATGATGTGAGTTAATCATGACATTGTATTGTTTATTACACAGTAATTGTACCTACCTCGTAGATTAGCTTCGTATCACTGACAATCAAAAGCTCTAAACATCATGAGATATAGATCATTTTTGCTTCTTGGTGCCTGGGTGACCAAGCTCTGCTCGGTTAGGTATTTTACGTTTTTATTTACCTCGCCGCCGAAACCCCCCGCATACTAAATTTCATGAAAATCTTTGGGAGTCGTTTCCGAGATCCTGATTACACATAATATATATACAAGAATTGCTCGTTTAAATATATAAGATTTCCATCGTAAAATGTATATTATTATTATGTAGCTTTAGCTTAGCTACCTTTACAGATAATAAATACTTATGGTATAAATTTCAAGTCCCGGGCGGTAGATAGGTATATTTTTATGATAAAAACTACTCTTTGTCTGGTCGAGATCGCAGTAGGTGGTCCATTCCCTTTTAAGCATAATGACTATGACATTGAACGTCTGCATAGTTTGGTTAAAGTAGCGAAGAGATTAAACTCATGTAAATAAAATAAACATGTTTGATACAGTAAAAAAGCGTTCATTTATGGATATTATTTGTTTTGCAAAACAACACTTCCATAATGATGCGTGTGAAATACATTATAAAGTTTTGTTCAAAATTTACATAACCGTCTATAGATGAAGATTTTTCTACAAGATAATCTTTCATTGTTTTATTTGAAAAATGATACTTTTACTAGTGGCACAGGAGTAACAGCAGTAGACAAAGAAAATAATATTTTATTCGGAACGGCGGGCGACACACATGGAGTTTTCTCTATTTTCATGCAAACTAGCGGGTAACAATAGAGTGGTGGCACGATGGCGCAGAGAGGAGGGGAGGGAGCCATCTGCGCCCTCTCTTCATGGCGCACTCGTAGAATGCACCCGACCCATTATACCTACAAAAGCTATTGACTCTACAATATATATCTACACTACAATACAAACGACTATTACTCGTACTTTTAACTGCAAAACATACCTAAATCTAAACGCTTTTAAGTATTTGTTTGGTTCAACTATTGAGCGGAATTTGTAAGTGGTACCTACTAAATAAATTGCGTGATGATATAATGAATTTGAAGTAGGGATCATTCGATAATAATGGTCATTAATCAATATTAATGGACATTGCGATAACTAGTACCTTCTGATGAGTCCTCTGCTTGTCGTTATGTTATTTCAGTGCCGGGGCCTTCACCTAAATTAGTCTTGTACGAATATGCTAAAATAACAATGACAGGATATAGTAAATAAATAAAAAAAAAACAGCGCATTCCGGGAGTGCAGGCAGAAGTGAAAACTGTAAAGCGAACTGCGTACGGCAGCTCGCTGCGAACCTGCACCATCCACCGAGAGATGTCGCTGTTAACACTATTGTACAGAAGTGAGTATCGTAGTTCGGCCGTTTGCACAGAGATGGCGCTGTTTTCAATATTGCATAGTAGTAGAAGCACAATAACTGTTAAAATCTCATCTGTCAAAATCTCATCTGTCGCGAGAACGGCTGAAAATGCTCACCTACAAAAGTGCCCAACGCGCCATAAGAAGTTTTCACTTCAAAAAAATATAGACAAATAGCAAATAGAAATGGCAAATAGTTTTATTTGTGCAGTAAAGTATAGTTTTTGCTGTAAAGTTCTACGCCTGCTTTGTTATACCATAGGCGCAGTGTGCTTATGTGCTTACGTTTCTCATACACTAGTTCAATGGCTGTAGAATTCAGTACATTCAGGACAGTAACGATTTTGTCCGATCGCGGTACTTTTTGTCTCTAATTTTAATGATACAGGTATTCGGTGCTGAATCTGATTTAGTTGAAAACTGCTTTGATCCAAAACTGAAATTCTAATAAAATTCAGTGCACTTGAAAACCTAATAAACGACATCCATCATCATATTGTCGTCGTCGTGTTGCTATATTGTAGGTATAAGGTGCAAATCGGTGGGATTATTGAATCAATCAGTTTACCACACACCACATTTACTAAAAACCACACCACATTTATTAAAAATAAAAAAAAGCTTATGTTCCATTTTAATCATTTTCATTGATCATTTGAATTAATCAGTTCAATCAAACCACATTGATTAAAAATAGCTTATGTTCTATTCAAATAAATTAGCTAGACAGACTATTTAATATTTATTCGTGTAAAACCTAGTAATAGGGATGTCGAATCTGTAAGACATGTCAACTGATCGCCTTCATTGCCTCGAATTTACGCTTTGTAGGACTAGTATTTTTAGATCTCGGGACCCGTGTAGCTATTGGCATTATTTAAAGCAATAAGTATTAAAATATTGTCAGTTGTTTCGAAGTGTAATCAAAATTACACAATGAATTGTTTTAATCAAAGAATATTCATCATGATAGGATGGTAGACTCGTCACGGAGCCGGAGCGTGAAATAGAAAGTAAATTGCGATTGTTTGACCGTCCGATGATGTTGCGCGTTTGTCAATCACCATCAATTCGAACGGACGGACGGTATGTGAGAATGTTCCATTAGTTAATAACAATAAATGGTTCACCACACCAATAACAATGATTGTATGGACCAGCATCCGACGGTTATGTTCACATAAAAATGTAAACAAAGAACCTATCTTCCTAAAATGAAAGTGGTTTCAGAGAGAATCAATCTGAAAAGAAACTTGTTCAATAAATATAACTTTTAAGTTCATTAGAAATGCGCATTACAATCAAACCACAAAGCCTATCTGTAATGTGCAAAAGTTGGCTGCCGTAACCCTATTAGACCTTTCGTCTTCGATCTTACAATGCTTAGATAAATCACGTTATTGGCTAATAAAAGTTGTTGTCACAGAATTAATAAGTGCCTATACATGAATATATACGATTTCTATAATAATAATATAGCCTTTATTACCGAAGGTAATTAAACAAATTAACTACAACGCTTAAGTTTTTTTACACTAATACCTATCTAGTGACTTACGGCATAGGCCTTCTCCAACTTCTCTCTCACTCCTCCACCTCTCCTCTCTCTCTCTCTCTCACTGCTTCCTATCTGTAGCCACTCTTTGCCACAAAGCATTTTAATGTCATCCTCCTATCTTCTCATCTGACGACCTCGACTCCTAGTACAAATATAGGTAGTCTAAAGTTATTGATAAATAACAGATCTGACGAATTACGAAATTGACAAATTAAACTTTTGTTTTGCGTAAGATATGACTAATCAAGGATTTGACGAGTGTCTGTGAAAACGCCATACTATAATCTGTTCATAAAAAATAGTAGGTACCTATGTAAATTTGTCAAAATATAACATAAAATTATGTAAGTACATCCAATCATCCAACTAATAAATTAGTCGGTAACAAGATACTGTTTGTTTGCATACAGGACGTTAATCGAAAACATTTTCAATTTTCATATTGCGTTTACAGATAAAACATGGACGCAATTTCAGTAATGAATAGGTACTAAGATAAGTAAAGTTATATATATTTAAGAAGGGATCCAATTTAACGTTCTGTTCCAAGAGAAAGTTTATTTATAATCCAAATTTTTTCTCATTATAGGAAAACCGATTACCATGAAAATTAAATAAAAAGCTCCACTTGGATTTAATAACGTAAATAGCTTTCAGAGACAAGTGGTTTATATTATAAAGAATGGTGAGTACTGAGGAGAATCCTAATCCATGTTGATCAGAAAATGTAGGTACTTACGTAATTATTTGAAAATAGATAAATGTTACCTCTACTTCTTACATTTTCCTTTAACAATAGATATTCATACCATCTATCAATTAAAATCAACGATTGGTAAATAATGAGACACATATTTCTACTTACAATAAGGTTTTTAATTCAATGTTTTAATAAATCTTATGTGAAGTGGAAAATCTTGTGACTCACTATGCTCATGGTCAGATGATGGTCATTATTGTGTACCTACAGAGTGCCAACAATGTGACATCTTGTCCCGTTTTAATGATAAACAAAAATGATAGAACTAGGTAAAGTATACTTTACCTAAAGTGTACTTTACCTACTTCTATCAGAATTTAAAACTTTGAATCTAATAATGACATTTTAACTGACGTGAAGGACGTCGCTCTGAACTTATAAAACAGGTTAGGTATTTATACTTATTTGTTTCGTAAATTCATTTAATTGTATAATTAGGAGCATCTCTATGCAGCATTATAGCTGTTTCGCAATCTGTTTTATGACCATATCATTTATTAAGGCTGCGCAGCGCATAATTTACCGGGGACGAAATAAATAATAGGATTAATTGGAGATCAAAATGTATGAATTCCTTGCGGATTTTTTGTTTGAGAGCATTATTTCCAACCTCATAAAAGCCTAATTATGCTTTAATATTAACTTAAAAGGTTTTAATACTTAAATGGGCAAATGGCACAAATGAATACTTACTCATTACTAGGTATTTAATATTTGGCATGTTTATGTGAGACTGCGGTTTTTGCGGCTAACATAGATTTTATGATAAGTATGTACCTAGATATTATACTATCTGTACGTAAGTTGTTAAGTATGTTAAAATACGACATGTAAAGGAGTACCAACAAACTACTACACCTACTGACAGAGGAAAACAAATTTTCCCAGACTTGAAACAGAGACGATTGCTTTCTTCACTCGCTCGGTCAATAAAGAAAGAAAGTAAGGAATACAATATCTAATAATCGTAAAAGATGACCATAATGATAGAGAAAACTACAATCTTATTTCTAAACTATGCAAAACTTTCCGAGCTTTTGATCAGTTATCGGATTGGATAGTTTTAATCGGTAAATAAATAAACATTACTAGGCACAAAATAAATAAGTAAAATTACAACGCGTTTTGAAGAAAAGGGTGCGGTTTTATCGACTAGCTGTTGCTCGCGATTTCGTACGCGTGATAGTTTGTTTTATACACTAAAACCTTCCTCTTGAATCAATCTATCTATTAAAAAAAACCGCATTAAAATTCGTTGGGTACTAGTTAAAAATCTAAGCATACATATACATAGGGACAGACGGCGAAAAGCTACTTTGTTTTATACTATGTCTTGATAGTCATAATGAAGTGGGCCGTAACGTTCGACTATTTAGTTACGTTTTGTACGAAAAAAATCAGTTCATTTCTACTAATAGGTATGTTTTGTCCTACAAAAAAATTATGTGGTTCTTAGGTTTCTAGAAGTTCCAAGTCATAGTTTGATCATAAATAATACCTAATTAAGAATTTAAGGTTTAGCTATTAAAAAGGATTATTTCATGGTTAGCCATTTCATTGTTCTTGTCAAAGTTAACTTTTATTAGATACTGTGAAAGCCATCCTAATTCACCTAAATATCAGATACCAGCGTATTTAATGTATTCTGAGATCGTATCTAGGTACATGTAACAGTTATTAGAAGCAAATGTTGGCCAGTATATTCGTCGAAGTAGGTATGCAATTCAAATGCCATCTAGTTAAAGTAAATTTCGCAAACCGAGTATTGTCCGTATAAGATAAAGTGAGTTTTTTTGCAGATTTTATTGCACGTTTGGACATCAAAGATTGTGCAGTAGAAACGTGTAATAGGTAGGTAACATGCTTAGCTAAATATAGCTATATACTTTTATTAACTTAGTTTTATACTTAATAGGTTTATTTTATAAAATAAATTGAGCAACATTTTACATCAGCACCGTTTATTGGCACTGTTTTGTACAAAGAAATGCGCAATAAGTTATGAATGTGACTCAGTATCTTGAGAAATTTTGGGATTCAATAACGCCATTGTAAGTTTAAATATAAAAGTTGATATGATTGGCACATTATCAGCATTATGTAGGCTGAGATGTCTGCTGGTGAGGCGGCCAGCCGCGACCGCTAACGGTACTCAAGTCGCGTCCGCCACACTGATTGGCCCTGCAACTCTCAAATGTTGTCTCTGCAATCCAATACATCTAATACTGTTATTAATGTTTATATCTCCCATACTTTCTCTAATGTATGATGATAATCACCGGCATCGATCACAAAAAAAATCTATCGAGATTCTTTTTCTTATCCGCTTAACATTATATCAACACCCACGCTAAAAACAAACTTTGAGTTTTGCAACTAATTGAAAATACTTCTTAAACTACCGAGCTATGTAGAATACCGGTAGGTAAATTCTTGCAAAATCTTTCATTGGAATACCTACTTTGCAATTTATTCTCGTTTACATGTCGGAAGTAGGTGGCAAACAAGAAAACTTTTCTAAGCTATAACCGCATAGCAATGTGATAGTGAATGACAGCAAATACTTGCCTACTTTTACTTACCTGTATTTAATTTACCGCGTCTCGTTGAAATATATGGAATTCCAAGCTCGAATGGCGGAAGCGGTGAACGGGGTGCTTTGATCTTGTTCAATTATATGTACACTGGTGCCATGTACTAAAGAAGCGAATGATGGAGTCTAATTCTGGTCTAGTAGATAAAGGTACACGATAATAGGTATTTCACTGTAGAGTCAAAATTTTGTCAAAGTTGTTAAACACACCTATTTGGCTTTTTTTTTTTACAATAATTTACAATAATCACGTAACAAATAAAAATTATAATTTACCTACTCTATCCTTTAATTGGTGAATCCATAGGACACACACACAGTATGCGTCATAAGTACACTATCAGTTTTACAATTATTGGAATGTTTTCATTCTAATAAATTTTTGTTTGATAAATTGATGAATTAGAAGTCTTTAAACTTCAACTAAAGCAGGTGTCTAGAATCTTGCTTGTGTTGAAAACATTCTTATAACAGCCGTTTTAGAGCTCTACGGTGGGTCTGCAATTATGCAGCCGACCGTACCTATTACTTACGTGTTAAGGTTAAAACATAAATACAATTACACCTAGTTTTAGCTGGTTACATCTTTGTATAAGTTTGTGGAAACGGCTAAAACAGTTTGACGGTTCAAACAAATAATATGATTCTTTGAGACACAAACTCATATTTCATTTGGTTATATTACTGTTGGTCCAGAATAGCCTCTCTGGTTTGTAGGAAACATTGTAGGAAATATCGTAAAGTGACGTGTCTGTGACAATAGCAGTTTCGACCCTGTTCACACGCTTGCCCTACTCTCCATTTATCGACTTATTCGCTGCCCTGTTTTTAAGGGAGCTATTTTCATATTTCAGCATTATATGGACTATAGTAGACAGTATTGGTATGGCGGTAATATGGTAAAGCCAAGGGAAGTGTCTTACAAAATAAAATAAGAAATGTTAGTACCTACCTATAAGTTTGGTGTGTAAAACTTGAACACACCTTACTTCCGTGACTATGTAGGTTAGGTGTTATATGATTATAATCAAATTATATTTATTTTAACGGATATGTTCGCGTTTTTTTTTGTTTTAAACCTGACGTTTCGGGAACTTTGCAGATCAAGTCAGAGTTCAAGTCGCGAAAACCTTAGAAAATCTAATATATATAAATTACGTGTCACGTTGTTTGTGCGCGATGGACTCCTAAACTACTTAACCGATTTTAATTAAATTTGCACACCGTGTGCAGTTTGATCCAACTTGAAAGATAGGATACCTTACATCTTAATTTATCCCGATATTCCCACGGGATCGGGAGTTACGCGGATGAAACTGCGGAGCGCAGCTAGTACCATATAAATATCAATTTATATTTTGTTGCTCTCTGTACTTTTACACAATTCTTGAATAGCTGTATAGCGTAATTTATTTGTTAAGTTTGAAAGATCTAAGCATACATAGTAGGTATATGGTTTTTAATAAGTAAGTATATAAGTAGTATATTATCTGTTGTCTAACACCTATAACACAAGTCTAGTGATTTAGCTTAGGGATATATGGCGATATGTGCGGAATGTCCTGCAATATTTATTTATTTATAGGGACGCACAGGCGGGAAGCGAATCGCGGAATATTAGCTGAGTTGCTTATGCGAAATTTTAAGTTTCTAGACCCTGCGGTTAATCAGTCAACTATCAAAAATATATATGCAGAAAAGAAAGATAGAAAAAGATAAAACATTACCGTAAAAATGGTTTGGGTCTAAATAAAACAAATTGGATGTAAGTAAAATAACCCAAGAAGATATAAAAGGAAATATACCTTGTAAAAGCTGCGTTAGTTAGCAGGCAGTAGGCATTTATGAAGGCGCGGCACCTTACAAAGAATTTATTGACTTCTTGCTATTAGTCTCCTCTAACGATCGCTGCACACCGTTGTACAATTTAAGCACCAACAAAAACAATATCAGGTAGGATGTATTAGTGACAGCACAGCATGTATCAAAGTAGCCACACTTAGTTCGTTAGATTAGCTACATCCATTTCAAACCCTTTTCTTAGTGGATACACTTCATAAAAAAGACATCCTCTCAATTTTCATGTCTCTAGGACCAGCTGTTTAGGCTCTAAGTTCATGTATCAGTCAATCAGACACGACTTTGAATATTATATTTATAGATTGATTAACTACGTCTATTTTAAAACGTTGTTTGTAAATAAAGAGAACGAACATTCAGTCTAGTTTTTGTTAACAAAAAATGCATTTACCCACACTGTCGTCTATTCTTGTGACAAACTTGTCCTTTTGTGACGATTGGTACTAGTTATTATGCCTTTATGTCCCCGTAATTACATCTCCATATTAGGACACTGCAAAGTTTCCCACAATTAAAACGAACCAGTTCAAATCGACTCGTTAAACAGCGCTTGTAGCTAAGCAAAAACACGGAGCGACCTAAACTTTAGATATAGGAACAAGGGCAGAATGTAGATGCGACAATATGCGAGAATACAGGTTTAGGTGATCGAGTAGTTCGATGCGGGAATGTAGGTACGAGTAACTTTATAATAACGTGAAGGTTTTCCGGTGAGTGGTCCATAGGCTGCGCTGCGAGCTGCGAGTGAACAGGCTCCAAGTCGCGACATGCGGGCAGGGGGGGAGTCACGACGTGGTTTGCCTAGGTTCGCTTGGACTGCCTTTCTCGACGTACAACATTTTCACTTCTAAGGAATTCGCTCTCGTATGTTCGATATAAGTACTGTATATAGAATTGTAGAACATGGTTACTAGGCGCGTAAGAATTGCTGGGTTTAAAAAAGAATCAATATGCTTAAATCGATAGCTAAGCTCATTCTAATTCATTTATAGCAAAACGTTTACTTCCTAAAGTTACTTCTCAAGTTTCAGTTTACCTAGTTTAACATCTCATTCAAAATCTATCTTCTCTATACATATAAAATCCTTGTCCTGACTGACTGACGGATCAACGCACAGCCTAAACCGCTGATCGTAGAGACCTAAAACTTGGAGGGTGTGTTCTTTGTATGACGAAAGCATCCGATAAGAAAGGATTTTCCGAAATTTCACTTCTAAGGGGGTGAAAAGGAGGGGCAAAGTTTGTATGGCACAACGTGATTCCTTGGACACATTCTTGAACAAAATTGATGGAAGAAGTGCTTCGTATTTTATTGAAATTATCATAATATGTTAGAATTAAAAATCCTATGTGAACAGTTTTCGACTTCTACGCGGACGAAGTCACTGGCTAAAGCTTGTCAAATTATATTGGGATTACCTACTTAAATGGTAGATATTATAACCACATGTAGGTGCACAAAAAGCATAACATTATTCCAAGGCATGAAGTCTGCCTTCCAAAAATCTGAAAGTGTTTAATATCTTTGTGCTCTTAATAATGTGTTGTCGTATGTAATGATTCCATGGTTGTCGATGTCTGACATTCAGTTTTAAAATAATCGTCCAATGCGGCATCAGACCCTGACATTTCGACGAACTCTCGCGTTGTTGATGACCTGTTTTGAAGATATTTGTCCTTAAAATCTTTTGAATAAAATAAATATTGTTGCTAAATTCTTTACAATTAAAATTAATTTACAAAGTTTGACCTGACTACGGCAAAGCCAAAAGGAGAGAGTTATTAACTTCTCTGTGGCAGGTTAGGAAATCAATTCGAACAGTATCGTGAAGACATGGATTCATATCAATGCAAACTAATTATTTACGATAATTAAATATTATAAATCCAAATAAATATCCCTAGGCAGGGTTCCTAAAAGTTTGGCTGCATTGCGTCTTTAGCCGATCCATTAGCCAAAGTAGTGGCCAGTCTTTTGGTCACTTGAAGATTATTATGTTATAATTAAGTATAATATGAATTCTGAATAGAAAATATATTTTAGAGTTTCTAATAGTAGATATTGTTGACTGATTTTAATCAACTTGCTTACCTATCCGAATTATGAAGAAAATTTTATTCCAATAAATAAATGAAAACAATATTTCTAAATTCGTGCGTGTATAAGTTTAAAAACGGCAATGTTTTACACAACTGATAATACTTATTGATACATACCTACCTACTGTAAAATAATAACTGTAATTAATAACTGTTAGGTTGTATTTATCTCTCAACTCTCGAGTGTCGGATAAAGAGGTAGAAGTAAACAAATTAAAATGGACGTAATTATAATTGCCGGTTGTTTTTCTACCGTACACTTTCATGCGTTGAGAATGTAAAGTTTGTTTACACCCAAGTCGTTTCAGTATAGAGGTACACTTTTAATAAATATGAATTTAGGTCAACGCCCATCATACCGATTCGGCAACGGACCGCATCTGCACAGTAAAAAAGTTTTTCAAATCAGAAATAATCCTCTCGTATAGACGCTAGGATATTTTTTTAAAAAGACAATAATTTCTTGGTTTCAGCACATGAGTAATTTGGTTTTAGTAAAAAACCTTAAAACTTTAAGGAGTATAGGAATACTGCTTATTATTTTTAAGAACATTAATTTAAAGCAAGCAAAAATAAGCGTCTCCACAGACGCTAGAGAATAATTTCTTGCATCTCTATAGACGCATAGAAAATAATTTCTTGTTTTTGTTGTAGGATTATTTCTTGTTTCAAGAAATATATTTTCTGTGTACAGTTATAAATCAAAGTTTATTTGAAAACTTAAAATAATCGATGACAAATAAAAAATATTTCGTTATAATCGCTCTCAGTTATAATTAACTGTGTAAGTAGGTACTTAGGTATGCAAAGTTAATTTTTGTCAAGTAAAATAAGCCCTCCCTATAAAATAAATCATTAGTATGCAAATGCTAATAAAATTCCTCTTGGAGGCTGTAATGATGAAATATAAATAGCAGTCGATGTGGTATAATACCAGGGGCGGCATGTCAAGCCAGAAGGCGGGTAGGCCACGCCATCGTGCCACCCGTTACCCACTAATTGTTGCCATTACATAAATTGGTCACTTAAACTGAATTGCGATAAATCACTACCCTGAGAGCGAGCTTCGACCGCGTGCCGACCACGTTTACACGACTCTACATTTAGTAAATAAACAACCATCCAGTAAACGTTTTTAGGTTTTTTTCTGTCTCTAAAAATAACTCGTAATGCTAAGTTTAACGGCAAGATGGTAATTATGGTAACTTGGTTTCTTTTATATCGTATCTTCACTTGCATGTTGGTTTACGACACAGCGAATGTGTTAACATTCATTGATTAAAATATTTTTTAACCTTTTTACATGACATTATTTTTTCTTTCTTTTCAGGAAACCAACGACAAAGACTGCGATATCTAAAGAGAGAAAACCGTCATTTGAACGAAACTTTTGGGAAGGTGAGCTTTTATAAATACTTTATTACTTAGTGTTTAATCTTTTTTGACGTGATAACTTTTTTCACAATAAAGTGACGCGTCATGGGTCATGGTACCGGAACGTAACGGCGGCGTCATGATAAACGTCACGCGTCGTGTTTTTTTATTAATACATCGCTCATCTGGACTTATGTTATGGTGATGAGACGAATAGAAGACTTATACTCATAAAGGAAAAAAAACTTAAAGGAATAAAGAAGGAAAAATAAGAAAAAAATATAGGAAAAACAAAAAACACATCTCAATTTTTTTTCCTTTTCTTATGACGTAAAATTATCGTCCTTAAACCGACTTTACAGACAACCATTTTAAATATTGATTTTGAAACTTAAGGCTGGAAAACTCTACGTGATCAAAATGCTAAAGTTTTCCAAACTATTGACCCCAGGATATTCTGGTCAACTAAATCCGTTTTTAGAGTATAAAATATTTACTTAAGTAGGTAAATAGGTTAAGAAATTAGTATGCATGGTAGGTGCCAACTTATTTTGGCAAAATCCCAATTGCATCTTTTCCATTTACCTGCAGAACTAGACATTAGGCTTTTGCCAACTTTGTGCAAAAAGTAATTCTATTTGTTATAATATAAACTAGTTTCGTTTAGGGTTTTCATATGATTGTTGTTTATTTTTATATGATTACTAACTGTCCCGGCAAATGTTGAATTGCCATTTACAAAAAAATAATATTAAATGAATAAAAAAAAATGACATTGTTAGATTCTCAGACCAAGCGAATATACACAAAAAAATCATACAAATCGGTTCAGCCGTTTAGGTGGAGATTGGTAACTATTAACACCTTGACACGAGAAATTTATATGATACTAGCTGCGCCCCACGGTTTCACCCGCGTTAGTCCCGATCCAGTGAAAATATATGACGAAAAAAGCTGAGCAATTTCATAGATGTCACTTTGACATCTGTCACTTTGACACCTGTCAATTTTTCGACACTTTTCGTTATATTTTAGACAATTCACACAATATTTTTATAAATTATAGCCTATGTTCTATTCTGATTTATAAGCTACATTATTGTAAAGTTTCATTAAAATCCATTCAGTAGTTTTTGCGTTAAAGAGGAACAAACATCCATACATCCATACATCCAGACATCCATACATACAAACTTTCACGTTTATAATATTAGTAGGATATAGGGATAGATGTTTCAACCTGGTTATGAAACTTCACTGTAGTCGGATATATTTTATTTAAAGCAAAACCATGGCCTCACACAAACTTAACTAGCTAGCATAACTAATTTGTAATTTGACTACAAAGTTCCACAGACTTGTAGATAGGTGTACGTATAAAGTCGAACTTTCGCTGCTTCATTAAAAACAGGTGTTAAATGAAGCCTGTATTAAAGCGCTAGGTATCTACTTACGTATTAGATTGAAGAGTTTCACATACACTTTCGTCGGGATATACAGAATTAACTATCTTTGGCGTTGAATTTATCTAACAGTGACTAAATAAATTAAAATACATATTATACTCAATTGCGTCTCAATGATTGGTAACGTTATTTGAAAATCTCTGAGTATGGTATAATCTACTATAGGCTAATGCCTCTTTTAAGTTTGCATTTATTATTTAGTTATTTAGTTAATTACTTTACAATTTAAAAAGTTTTACAATAAAAAAAATAGTTACGCGAACTTCCACTTATAATCTTGATTGAGATAAATAACACGACGTAATATATACTCGTACCAAATAACAAACGATGACTCCGATATGCATAACGCATATAAGGTGTTTTGAAATTTTCCAAATTCGCAAATTTTAATACTGGTTTTGCATGATATTATAAAACACATTTGTATAACAAAATCTAGTTTATGATAATATCCGATTTAGTGTTTACTTATCAACTTTGTATATTTATTTCTATATAATTCCGTTAGAGGTTATTATTTTATCTCATTATGCATAATTCATTTGTGTTTCATATAAGTTCTTAAGTTTTAGGTGTTACTTATTCATTCCTATGCACATTAATTGCACGATTTTCATTTTCTAAAGTAAATACCTAGTTAGATATGCACAACATAGATATTAAAATATCATCTTTTCACACAGAAGTTTATAATTTAATTAATTTTAGTCATCAAAATAAAATAACGATGGTAAAGGAAAGGAAATAAAAAAACGACTTTAAACAAATAGTGATTTGTTATATCACTATTTAAGTGCAGTTACTTAAGTCTTTACATTTTCTGTTAATTTTCTTGTCTACAACTCTGCCGTTTAATTATTAAACGTAAGTTTTTATTAACCAACGGTTTTCTTTAAAAATTTTATACAGCTTTTACACACACAGCCGTTGTTTGACCTGTGTCGATTGTATAAGAATTAAGAACTTATTCTATCTTTATTTTTCATTTTGCTTCATTAAATTTTATGCTTCATAGTTTATAGGTCTTTGAACTTGAAGAAAGTTGTAGGTAGGTAGGTAGGTATATATCTATCATTTAACGTTTTTTGTAATAGGTTCGACAAAAAAATTTAAAAACAAAAACATGTATTGCATATAAAATACACTTACTAAGCCTCGATTTATATTAAAACATGTGTGTAAACTCGTGAAAATTATCTTTACAGGTTGATTTTTGACTTTGAATGACTTTTTTAAAAATCTCATCATGCAGTTTTAGTTTCAGCATTTTTTCACTATCTCTTAAAGTTTTGGATATAGCCCTAAAGGCCTACGTAAAAAATTCACCTTGTATACAATGTCAGGCCAGAATGAGCAGGTAGCAATCTACGCGAGTGTAGAGTTACTTTATTGCAGAATGAGTTATCCTATACTCTTATTATTATTGAAAAATAAGTAGATGTACCTATAGGTATAATAGTATATATTTAGGAATCCTTGCAAAAGCTGTGAAAGTGCACCTTGCGCGGTCGGCGCACCTGCTCATTCCCGAGCCATGGCGTAACACATCGGATATTTGGTGCAAAGCTTAGACCGCATTGCGTGAACATTTCGCATGCACAAGCTTGTTGTAGAATTTGTAGATAAATAGATATCTTATATAAATTAATTCTGATTGTGGCACATTTGATCTTCTCTCAAAAGCACATGGCATAGTGTTAATATCGTATGACATGTGGTATGTCTTCAAAATTCCTTTGAAAGAAATGACTTGCTTTAAGTGTGTCAAACTTAATCTAATCTACAAATTAATAAGGTATTTAAAACGGGATATTTCAATTAGCCTTTGTTTTTTAATGTTTGTTTAAAATCTGTATACAGGGTTATTGGAAATTATACTAGCAAGCCGTTGAGGGCTACTTCTGTGCACCTTAACTAACAACTTTTGTTCTACGACTTTTGGAAATTCGAAAAAAAAAATGAAAATTTTGAGGTTATGTCAATTCGAAAAACACCTGATTTTTTCAAACAAAGATCATTCAGACTGAGAACAGCAGATAAAACTTAAAAAAAATAGGTAAAATTTTAAGGTTAATGACCTCTCCGTGTAAGGAACATCTGATTTTCAGGTAAACCTAACCTAAAAAATTTTGAAAAAATGTTCGAATTTCCAAAAGTCGTAGAACAAAAGTTGTTTGTTAAGGTGAAAGGGTACCTGCGGTCTCTCCATACAAACGTAGTCGACTGTTTCCTCCCTGGATAATGACATTAGATTAAATAATTTTGTGCCATAAAACCTATAACTGCCATGACTATGCCCGTATGTTTTGGTTTTTTTCATTTTCTAATTATCATAGAAATTAAAATTAAAAAAATTATAAAATAAAAAAAAACAAAAAATAGGGGCATGGTCATGGCAGTTATAAGTTTTATGCACCAAAAATATTTGCTCTAGTGTCATTATCCAGGGAGGAAACAGTCGACTACGTTTGTAATAGTTTGTATGGAAAAAGCCTCCGGTACCCTTTCCTCTTAAGGTGTACAGAAGTAGCCCTCAACGGCTTGCTAATATAATTTCCAATAACCCTGTATATAAACTAAAACTCCTTTAACCTAACCAGAAATTACGGTAAGACATAAATTTTCAACCTATTTATGTTGTGTATTGTATAGACAATCCTAATATTTACTTCTGTACTTCATTCTGTTGTACTTATAACGTTGATCCAAAATTTAATTTATTTGGTCGAAATTACATAATTTTCACATAAAATGCACTTTCAAATAAATTCCAGCGATGAAAGTGATGTGGGCTGGAATTCAGCAGTACGGCCATTAAAAGGAGGCTCACGACCTGTCCGCGCCACCTTTCATTGTTTCCCAAACACTGCATACCATCTCCGGTTATGAACAAAAGCTTTTACATGAAAGTATATACCTACAACCAATATTTCAGTTCATTTCGATGATTGCGAGTGATTAATGTGTTCGATAATATTTAATCGTCTGCCAAACTTTTTTTAAGAGATTCCGGACCATTAAAACTTGTTTTAATCCTGATGCCGTCGTAATTAAACTTCTTTCACGTGAGCGTCATATAAAATGGAAGTCTTGGTATTTCCTTCGAGGAAGAAACAAAAAAAAATTGAAATCGTCGAAGACCGAAGGGTTATGGAATTAAGAGGAAAGGGTACCGGGGGCTTTTTCCATACAAACTATTACAAACGTAGTCGACTGTTTTCTCCCAGGATAATGACACTAGAGCAAATATTTTGGTGCATAAAACTTAAAACTGCCATGACCATGCCCCTATTTTCTGCTTTTTTTAATTTTTACACTTTTTTAATTTTAATTTCTATGATAATTAGAAAATGAAAAAAACCAAAACATAGGGGCATAGTCTTGGCAGTTTTAGGTTTTATGGCACAAAAATATTTGTGCTAGTGTCATTATCCAGGGAGGAAACAGTCGACTACATTTGTATGGAGCGAGCGCAGGTACCCTTTCACCTTAAAGTGGTTATTTGCGGTGGAATTGTATGAAAGAAAGCAACGTTTAGTGAATTCCACAGCTTGCTACGTTGAACTTGCCCGTTCGCATACCGGCACAAAATATTTTCATTCGTATCGCCTTTAAGTGTTTATACTTGTCGAGCTGTAGCCCATTCACAGCATGAGGTGCTTGCACTAAAAAGTGGTTTATTGCATTCACATATATTTCTCTGGCCAAATTGAAAACATGGTCCATTGTTATAATAAGTAATGCAGCATTTCAAACCTACTGTTGAATGAACCTACTTACTGGAATATGTTTTTGAGAGTGGAATGAAAATATGTAGGAAAGGAAAACTATATATAATTTTAAACAACGACTTAAGATTAAAGGTAGCTTAAACAGCAAAGATATGTGAAAAAATAATGATAGATATGGCATAGATATCCATCGAGATAACGCAATGGGTGCTTAATAAATGCTGACCATCGACCTTTGCAGACAAATGTTGTGGTTATGGCTGTCTTGTTTTGTTCAGATTACGTAATTCATGTCACTGGAGAAAGTTAATTTAGTTTTGAAAGTGAAATCTATTGCACTTTCTTTCACTTATCCATTTTCAAGTTTGACGGTTCGATCAATAAAAAAGAGTTTATCAATCTCGATTTGGCACATACTGTTTCCAAAATCTGCCTTGTCACTATCTTTCCATCAATATATTCCTACTTAGTTTCTTTGTTCCTACAGATTTTCTGTCAACGAGACTTTCGGTAGAGTGGATTTTCAAGTTTGCTACGTTTATATTGCATTCCTTAGTTAATAACACCTGTTTCTATGTATTTGTGGATATAGAGGCTAGATATTACAGGAGGGTTTAATAAAAGGATGGGAATGTAAAAAAATGTGCAAACAACTCCGCAAACACGTCGGAGCGGTTTAAAGGCCGCGTCCGGATTGCGAGGGGCGGGCGGGCACCGCGGAGGGCTCGCCGGCATTCCAACCTCCCGTGCTCGAATCTCTCGACCATACCAACACAAACACACACATACTGCCACCAGAGTCACTGCATCGCATCATGACGTGCTAAATCAAATGAAACCTTTCATTATCTTTCAATTTTCAGTAATCGTTGACTATAATTGTGCTAATGATCAATTATCACGAGAAACATTTCCACAATTTAGAAGGTTTTTAAACAACACGTAATCTTCGGCCACGCGCTAAATAATTTTAAATTACTATTACGCGATTTCTTTGCTTTGGACAATTATAAATGCACATAATGTAAGTGAAAAAACGTTCTCGGAACACTTCCTTGAAAATAAATTTGTAATTTTTGTCTTACTTTTTGGGCATTCTTCAATAAAGAACTAAATATTATGTTTTTTGAACATTACACCATTCATCATCAATTTGGAGTAATACATGTAGGTCTTGATTTTGAAAATAATAAAGCTTGCAGACATAGGTAGGTGTGTGTTCAGGTTCAGCATATTATACTTACCTTACTACCTTTGGAGGGCATTGATTGTTCTTTAAACCCAGGGTCGGTGCTCTTTAGCGTTTACTGGCTAAAAATAGCCCGATGTTGTTAACCAGATGGATGTTGTAGGTAGGTACTAAAACTAGAATAAGTAGACCTGTGCTGGTGGCAGTTGATCGTCCGCGCCACGCCGCTGCATCTCGCCTTCGTGCCTTGTAGATTTAGGTAGGTGTGATGTGTGATAATGTGGTGTGTGGTGTGGTATCGTGGTCGGTTAGGTCAGGGTAGCCGTTATGCATTGCTCGGTCGCGGTCGAGGTGCGGCCTTCGAGACGAGCGCGATCGAGAGAGGGTGGCGGGGGAGCGTCGCGTGCGCAGCTCGCCGCCCGCCGTCCCTGGTCCGGAGCAACGCCCCCGTCAAGGGCGGCGACGCTGCAAATTTCTGCAAGTCCACCGCGAGTCAGTGCATCGCGCCCCGCCGCGGCGGCTCAGCGCTCGCCTGCCGCTCGCAGCTTACCGCGCCGCGCACCGTGCACAGTCGTGGGCGCACGCCACACGTACCGCCCTTCCGAATATAACTGTTATTTTGGTCGTTAATGGACATGTTCCGCATTCTTAACGCGATCCTCTTTCTCTCCGTAATATTGTTCGATAATGAATAGGTACATAAGTGGATGACTCTTTTCAACTCTGTGAAATTCATGTGATTCGAATACCGACAATATTTACCTTCTTTGTACTTATAATCGTGTGGTTACAATGAAAGTATACGTAAATATTTTCAGAACGAGCAAGATCCGGAAATGAAAGTGTTGTGTAATGATTTGAATTGTCGGCTTTGGATCTTATCGTTATCATAATGATGCAAATGAGGAAATATTCTAGACTGCAACAGTCTCTTCATGGTTTGTTATTTACTTACACTATATAACTATTCACCTAGGTAGGTAATTTAACTCACCTTAAAAATAGCACATTCAATAAGAAATCAGTATTTTTTTCTATATATGATAAGTAAGAAAAATATTATAAAAACCTGACCATCTTTAAAAACAAAGTCTAAATCTAAGATTCCTATTTGTGCAGTAAGCACATCGTACAGTAGGTACCTACTTACAACCGATATGCCAGTCGTTAGGGGCTAAAGCCTGTGCAGTCTGCTTCCTAGTATGTGGCCTCCATTTGAGAACTCGTTTTCATCCCAGTGCATTTACGCTGTGTGACATTACTAAAGTCATTTTGCAGTCGGGTTTAGATCTCATCAGTTGGGAGGATTTAAAGTAAGAAGGGAACAAAATAGTTATACTTATCTACATACTTTTGACTTAGAAAATTATAGGCGATATATTTGTTTAAATAATTACCTAATAGCTGTAGATAATTATGTTAAGTCAAATAAGAATTTGAAACTAACAATATGTGGGCGTGCAATAAGTGTCAATATAGATAAAATAAGGAAACTTTGTATTCGCAATAAGAAGGGAGTAGTTTAGTAGGTAAAGTAACGGATAGTTGCAACAAAAAACATGAAGAAAATGAGATTAATACAAAACGTAGGTACCATTATTTTGTGTTATGCTGGCTTAATTAACATTTTGATTTATGGTTAACGTCGTGAAAGAAACATTTCAATTTTAAAGTAACTTTCTACGCATACCGAAAAGTAGATTTGATAACAGTAAAAGCCTAAAGCGACTATTGACATGATAATCGTTAAGATACAACTGATTTGGAAGATAGAGTTGTCTCTAAGCTTTTGTTATAGTTCTATTTAAAAAGACATTTCAATAGAATCTAGCAGAAGTAGGTACATAGTAAAAGTATTTGTCAATACGTAGGTATGCGGAAATTACAATAAACCTAATATCAAAATGCCTATATCGTAAAATAACGGTATCACATTTCGCGAGGAAGTTGTGAAATTTGTTTCCTTTATTATACATATTTGTACCACGAGCATAATAATATTGTAATGCCTTGTAGGCAAATATTGATATTATAATTATGGATTGACTACATATTCATTTACAAATGCCAGGTACCTTTTTTGTGTGTCTTTGTTGTGTGCCTTTTGGTCTGAATTATAATCTTTGTCTATCCTATCTGTTTTGAATAACTTATTTTACTTCCTTAAAAATAAAAATATACAAAACCTCTTATTATTTATCGGTTTCTTATGTACTTAGACTTTTTAATTTTAATTTCTCACTATGTTCTATTATAAGTTCTGGCGTATTGTAATTTAAAAAAAATACTTAAATTTGACAGAGACTTTTGTTTTGTATTATTACTTTCAGTTATTTTTTAGAACAGGAATAGGAGGATTTAATTGCGCTTACGCAGCTGAATAAATGGATCTATAGGTGTATAGTATCTTTGTTCCCGTATATGAAACGTATTAATTAATACAATATTCGATAGAAGAAGAGGTATTGTTATACTTAGTAGATGCAATGCAACCTCTTTAGAAGTAGTATGGCGTAGGTATCTTAAAGTCGTGTGAGTTAATTTTGGCAACACTTGTGTAAACTTAGAAAAGGATTGTGCCATTTATGGTTAGTTTGAGTCATTGTTACTTTAATTTCCACCGCGAATGTCATGTTTTTCGAGGAAATGTGTACTTTTAAGTACCTATTTATTGACCATCTTTGTGGAGTAGCGGCCAACGAACACCAGTCTATGCGACGCGGGTTCAATTCTCTTTTAAAACAAATAATTTTGTACAGATATTTGTTTCTGTATACATATATAATATCTTATGTATTTACAAAAGAAAAATATATAAGTATTCTACCCGTTGTCCAGTCACCTTAACACAAGCCTAGCGGGAGTATTTGGCACTGTGTGATAAGTCCTGCATAAAGCATTTTATTTTTACCCTATTGCCCGACGCAAAGGAGGGTAAAGTGTTTTTAACTTTACCTAGTGTAAGAATTTAATTTTTAGTTTTGTAATTTGTTATTACCTAAACCGTAATCTCATATTATTGGATACTTATTATAGTGTTGTTAAAATCCACTTTCTAAATCATCCAATACGAGCTGACAATGTTTGTAATAATTGAAATGAAGTTAACCATATTGGCGTTTTAAACACGGTACCTATTGAAATATGAGGTTAAAAAATAATTACCGCAAAGGTCAAATTTTAATTGAATTGTTAATAAATTGCTTGATTAACTTGTGCGTGTTTAGTGCGTGTTTGTAACTTGACGAAATTTTAACCGGTATTGTATGAAAATGTTTTATATTTAACACATTGCAGTGAAATATATTATCTTTGGACATCTATGTTACATCAAGGTTTAGAATGACTAAGTAGATGATTGCGGGCAAGATGACGCACCGTTAACCAATATTTATAAGTTGGTCAATTGTAATAGGATAGGGCAGTGCATACTGATTCATAGTTGTCTCAACATCTTTGTTTGATTTTGTATCAGCATATTGTCGTTTGAGCACGTACTAATTTAGCAAGTACCTACAATATATATACTTGTAATCTGGACATGATTAGTTAAGTTTCTGTATGTCTTGTGTCTAACTTATCATTATAAAGAAAGCAAAATAAAAATGATAAAATAACAAAAGGAATGGTTTCGATAAAAGCAATTCATATAAATCAAGTTTGTACTAAGCTGTTGTAGACACCATGCAGACAGGTTTGCGTGCTGATAATAGACTAAATAAAGTTGTTGAAACATTGTATAACTTGTGTTAACAACATAATGTTCATTGTGTATTATTTTGATTTCAGATCGTATCAACAGGAGCGACAATGAAGACAAAAGTCTCTCCAACGATGAGACACCGCTTCCATCGTGTCCGAGACAACCTCCTGATGGAGTTGAGACTCCAAATGATGTTGTCGAGAAGATACCGGACCCACCGTCACGGCTTCCTCCACTACACTTTATACGACCTCGATATTCGTACTCGAGGACTCAAGATGCGAGAAGTGAAGCAAGTGTTAAAGACAAGATAGCAATGTTCTCGAACGAACAAACAGTATCTACTGATCGTATCGACAAATGTGGTACTCTACCAACGAAAAATGGCATCAGTACTAAGAAAAGTACGAGTAATTATTCTAATTACCCTGACATTTCGTCTTTGGACCGAAGGCTAACGAAATCTCAAGACAACTTGGATGAACTGCCACGCTATTCTAAAAAGATACTAACGGAAAGATCAGATATACCAGGACAAGTAGGTAATCAAACTACTTCAAACTACAGTGCAAATAAGAATAGTAGGCTCTATTCGGAAAATAAACCTTTGTTTTATGGAAGTACGACGACCTTACCAAGTACAGAATCAGCATTAAGTCAACCGGTTTATCATATGCGTAGCACCAGTGATGATAGCACCAACAAGAAAAGTACATCATCCCATAAATCAAACTTAGAATACTTAATAGAACAGAGAAAGAAATCTATGTCGAAATTAAGAGGATTGGTAATACCAGAAGTTCAAGGACCTGTCGTTGGGTTACCAGAAATCAAGGTTCGTGATAATATCCCCAAAACTTTATTATATAAGGGCAACGAAAACAATTCCAATAAAAATAATAAAAGTAAACAAAGTGTTAAGAAGCCGATTCTTCCTAACGAAACCAAGTGGAATACGCTTTTGCCGAATAATTTACCTAAATATTCACCAGCATTTAAACGTAAATCGTTGCAAGTGTATACACCTACTTCACTATCAAAAGAATCTACACCAGAACGTAATTTTACTGATAAAATAGAGACACTTAATAAAATAAATACTAAGTTGGGATCTAAGCCTCTAAGAGGCTCAATAGATGTTAGTGATACTTCAAGCCATCTACCACCTTCTTTGATGCCAACAAAGTCGTACTTAATCAACTCTTACTCTTCAAAAAAAGAGATAAAGGATAATTTGAGCTACATACGAGATTACAAAAACTTTGATATAAAAATATGCACAGCAACTGACATTGTAGACAGTGACAATGATTCTGCTATGAGTTCAACACAATCAAGTTACCGGTCATCGGCCTCATCACCGATGCATAATTTAGAGACGGTAGAATCTGATAATTCTCGCCTCTCACCAAGAATATCAAACTACAATAATAATTATTCACTTATTAAATCAGATAATGTAAAATCACCTACGGAAAAGGCCTATGATGATTATTTAAAGAAAAGTATCTGTCGTTCTATGTCGTCTGACACGAATGTATCGCTAAGCTCTTCAGCAGGTTCGGCAGCTACGTCTGGATCTCAAGCGAGTTGTAGTTCACTTGAAAGTTCTGTCGCTGACTCCGATAAGAGAAAAGTTTCAAAGCCGTACAATATAGACACTATAAACAGAAGAAATATATTAGCTTCAGCAAAATGTAGAAGTGGAAGGGATCTGAAATTGAATTCTCCTGTTATTGAAACGAAATTCTCGCACGAGTCTTGCGACAGCTCTCCGAGTCCAGCACTAAAAGCGTCTGAACGCCTTTCTACGCTCACGCCAGCGGTGAGCGCTGTCTCGAATAAAGGCGAAAACAGACGACGAAATAAAATTATCGCCGAATCTGATTCAGATAGTGATAGCGACACGATTGTTCGGCAAAGAAAGACTGACTATAAAAATTCTCGGCTGAAACGAAACTCTAGCTCAGCAACTAAAAGTAAATCTAACGAAAACAATTCTGAAAGTCCTAAGTCCGAAGATGCTCCACGTGTAATTTCAGAAAAAATAATAAAAGAAATTAAAAAAGCCGGTCTTGATAATTTTTCGAGTACTAAACATACTGCACTGTTGGATAAAAAGAGTTTTGATATAATTAAAAATGACAGTGTTGTAATAAAGAATAATGACAAGATCATAAAACCATTACAAAGCCAGAAAGGTATTAAAGAATGCGACAGTGTTGATTCACCTAACAAAGATAAATCATCTTCAAAAGTGAGCGACAAAATTAATTTATCTGGAAGAACTATTGCGAAAGATAAGATTGCTTCAGATGCAAAGATTTCTACACGTATAGTGCGTCTAAGACGTGGAGTCGGCTCAGGAGTGGGAGTCATATTAGCTGGCGGCATTGATTGTGAAGCCAAGGATGTAACGGTGCGCATTTGACAAGATTAATAACTTAAAAGCTTAATTTATTATCGTTAATGATGAGCTAAAATTAATTTGATTTAAAATTAATTGATTGTGAGTTGACTTATTCCATTTATCTTTCGATTTTAGGTACATCGGGTCTTAGGTGATAGTGTTGCAGCTAAAGCAGGAATATTACGAGGTGTGAAAATTCGAAGCATCAATGGTTACCCTATGTCTGGGTTGACACATGCGCAGTCTGTTACTGTTCTAAAGGTAATTGATGGAAAGATTTCATATCTTGTTCACAAGTAACTGGATACTATTTCCACACAATAAACTATGAAACTTACGATCCGTATGAACTTTTTCAGGAACAACGAGATGAAGTAGTGATAGAAATCGAGAACGATACGACAAACAATACTAATGGTGTAGGATGCGGCTCTGAAAAAGGTTCTATACTATTTTGATTTATCTGTTCTTTTGATCACATAGCTCGTTAAAAGAGCTTGTAACTTTCGGTTTATTTAACGTAACTCTTATAATCAATTCCTACTATTAATATTATAATTGAAAAGCTTGTACCTATGTGTATATTTGTCACTCCTTCACACAAAAACCGCAAACCGATTGCGATGAAAAAAGGTATGTATGTACTATGTAGATAGGTGGAGACAAGATCGGGCAGGACTTAACGTCTAAGAACTTAGATGGTGTGATATTTTGTTATTAAGTATAATTTTGTATTTCCAGCGGAGTCGAAGTCTAGCAATAGTGTTGAGGCAGCAGACAGTAAGGCTAGCGGTCCCGTGGTCTCAGTGGTGCTGGAGAAGGCTGGCGGGGGAGCAGGCCTCGGTTTTGGGCTCGACGGTGGCAGGGACTCGCCAAGGGGAGACTGCCCTCTTACTATTAAGAAATTATTTGCAGGTTAGTTTCGTTATTACATTTAGTTTCTAAAAAAATTTTGTAGTTTACTTAGCTTAAATTACAAAATAAAGAAAAAACTTTAGCATCATTTCGTGATGTTGATATTTTTGAAGTTTCCAAGGTCTTTCTTTTTAAGGACTCGGTACGACTAGTAGCGACATCTAGATATTTGCAGCCAAAGTATTAAGTGGTTATGGGTGGTTGTTTTTGTCTTTGAAGAGGCAGACTGTATTATCTATTCTGTGCTAGGGGGCGCTTTACTCATTTTATAAAACTTTACTTGAGAACTATGTAACAAACAGATGTTCAATAAAATTGCATTTGCCCCACTGACGCATAATTTAGCTGAACCCTGGCCAAATAAGTCACTGGGGCAAATTCTTAGAGGTCTACGAAGTCGTAATGAATTATTTACTTACCAAAGTAAGTAGGTACTTTAAAGTTGTTTTTAATAATTCCAGGTGGTTCAGCGGCCCAAAGTGGCCTCGTTCTAGTCGGTGCGGAGCTTCTCTCGGCTGGCGGTCAGTCGATGGAAGGCTTCACTCGCACGCAAGCGTGGGCAGCATTGAAAGCCCTGCCCGCTGGCCCTGTCACTTTAGTTCTAAGAAATCCTAAAACTTACTAACTGAACCTTGTAATCTTTTGTATATAGCTTAGACGTATTGTAAGTTTGTTTTAATTTAAGTATACGTATATGACGGAGAGGCAAACGCTGCTTCAGTTGCAGTGGCTAACTATTGGGCAGGGAAAGTTTGACTGGTGGGAAAGAAAGAAAGTATACGTATCTAACTAAGTAATTTTATAAAATTATACGTTTGCAATGGAGAGACACTATAGATGGCGCCTATTCGCTAGTGCTAACTTAACTAACAACAGTTTAAATGACATTATTTTTTATTTTTTTTTAATATTTATTTTAGACAGATGTTTTAAGTCTTTTAACTTCTTCAAGAATAGGATTAGGTGCCATCTCATATAGCTTTTGCCGATGTCTTCCCATTCATTGCTTCGATTTTTACTTGCATATCATTTTACTTGCACTGCACCTTAAGGTGCATGTAGGGACCAAACGCAAAATGGACATACATTTTGCCGATAACTGAGTGCCAAAAGATCCACAATTATTAAAATAATTCACCCTACAGTTTAGGTGGCTATAATATTTTTTTGCCGAATTTGAGTAACGGTCTGCCGAATTCATTTCTTTGTGGTTTTTTATATATATTATAAATAAAAATATATATTAAATTTTGTGATCCGCAACTTAAGAACGGAATTATCCAATTACTAAAACCTTAAATAGGCTTTGAAACTATCCCAAATTTAAATAAAAGTGGCGTTTATTTAATCATCGAGTAGATCATCGAGTTTTAAATTATCATTATCAACTTAATCAACTGTTGTAGGTAGTTTTTGGGACATTTTAACGAACGGACTTTATTCGAATTTGGCAGCCCGTACGGAATACATGAATATTAACATTAACCACTTGGGGCTAGAGTGGATTATTTTAATAAATCGGAAAATTTCATATTAAGTGGTTCGATATAATTCATATTTTTATAGCATTAGAGATAATCATATTCATTCCAAAGTGCGCCCGTGACCTAATCTGATCTGGTTTTACATGCGTTATAAAAATATATTTAATTCGTTACTTACACTAATAATGAAGAAGAACGGACAATTCATCTGTGAATTGTACATTTAGAAAGCAAGTTATAAAATAATCGACTGCTCTTCGCAGGTGTTGTTGACCATAAATGTATAATTCTGTCAATATTATCAGATAGCTACATTTTCTGAGAAAATTATCGTATTCTTCGTTGTTCAAGTAGATCCTTAGTACCTAATTAACGCCAATGGTGCGCACTTTATAATCGCGGGCATACGTAGGTATCCGCGTAGGTACTATTTATCACGATTGTTCCTAAATAATGAAGACCAACACAGTCGATATCGCGGTGCGCACTTATAAATGTAAATACAACACTTTCTTGACTGAAGAATGAACCCTTACTCTCAAATTTACATTTAATTATAACCTAGTCTATGTAAACTTTTATAAAAGTAAATATTTCATATTTTGTATTGTATTTACAAAGAAATTCTATATGAGTCTTGGGTTGTCGATATATTTTTAGACTTTGAAATGATTATTATCAAAATTTAAGTGCCATTATTCAGATCTGAATTCGTCATTGTGATCACCGCACATTATTACGAAGTAAGTTATTGTAATATAAACATAAGTACATTAATTTTAGGCATAACTGTTTATGTTGACAGGACAAAATCTTCAATGTAAGAATTAAGCTTGAATATGCTTGTAAAGCAAAATGAATAAAGAACAGCCGCCCAATTGCCGTATTCTTATGCAGCGCGTCTTGACTGCGTTTGCGTCATAACCATAGATTTCGTATTGCTAAGACGCACTCGTCACGCAGTTACTCATGTGGTTTAGGTTTGCGTAACGTGTGCGTGACGAGTGCGTGACGAGTGCGTAACGTGTGCGTGACGAGTGCGTCTTAGCAATACGAAATCTATGGTTATGACGCAAACGCAGTCAAGACGCGCTGCATAAGAATACGGCAATTGGGCGGCAGTACAGACCAGAAAAAAATGGTAGTATTGTTTCTATATTGTCTTAATTTTTTATGTACCTATCAATAATATATAAGAATCTCGACTTAATCAATTTCAATTTTGAGTTATTACTATTTATTGATGCCATGTATGCAAAACTTGCAGTTATATGATCACAATACCTATTAATTTGAAAATATTAAAAATGTTTGTTATGACAACTTGTTTGTATTTTGTAAAGGCCGGATCTTACCATTTTTAGGTATACCTACCTACTATACTAAGCTTACTTATTTCACTAAATATCTATCAATATTTTTATTAGTATTGTAATCTGTAAATAGTGTTACTGTTTTTAACTTAACACTTTCCTGTTGTTTTTATTAATGCTTAACTTATACAATTATTCTAGTAAATGGTTAAGCTATATTACCCATTATTTCTAGTACTTATTAATAAAATGGTTACGAAAATATACCCAATTTAAAGTAATTTACGGTTTTTTATTTTAATTAATGTTTTAAGAATAGACTTTAAAAAACGAAGAGAAGGTTTATTATGTAATACTACGTCTACCAACCAAAAAAATATTAAAAAAAAAAAACATTAATTATTCTAATGATGTATTAGACCATTTCTGAATTAATATGGCTTTATTCATTAAAATTGTACAAGCAATGAAAGTATTATTTACACAAGACAACACCTGACATATAGTGGCAGATGACATGACAGTTTGATCAAAGAGTAGGTCTTCTTCTTTGTGTGTCGATGAAGGAGTTATAACAAGGTTGCATATCACCACATTCTCCCTAGGTTAAGAAGAAAGGTCATAGTCTTGTAAATAAGATGGAGGGTGCCGCTCTCTTGAGGAACGGCGTGGTGTTGGGCTCTGTAATCTTGTAGCTTCTGGATCTTCTAGATCTGAAGTATTACTAGCTGGCTCATCAGTTCCCTCATCATTCGATTCCGCAGAATTCCAGCTTGAATCGGATTCATCAGTACTGGAGTGAACATTTCCTGTTGGGGCTAGATGTCGGTTGGAAACGATTAGCTCTCGGCCATTTT
Organism: Idaea aversata; assembly: GCA_907269075.1. Classification (NCBI taxonomy): domain Eukaryota; kingdom Metazoa; phylum Arthropoda; class Insecta; order Lepidoptera; family Geometridae; genus Idaea; species Idaea aversata. The sequence continues at coordinate 8,390,823 of OU026085.1, forward strand.
GAAGTCGAATGTGTGAATGAAGATTATTAGCTTCTAGTAATTCCACTTCTTCAACGAGAGGATCATATTTGCTCTTCCTGACTTGATTCCTATAGAACGCTTTCTCCGCCACCGTTAACCATGTTGGCATGGATTGTCCATTGGAAGATCTCCGAGGATGGTTAAACATTCGTTCATGTGGTGTACATCCCGTTGATGTGCATAACAGAGATCTTATTGAATGCAGTGCCTGTTCTAGGACAGTTTCCCAGCGAGTTATAGGTAAATTCATAGATTTCAATGCAAGCTGTATGCTTTTCCAAATGATGCCATTATACCGCTCAGTTTGACCATTCCCTTGAGGGTTATATGGTGTAGTATAGCTAGTAGCTATGCCCATTCCGTGCAGGTAGTTTTTGAGTTCAGCTGATACAAATGCAGTTCCCCTATCAGAATGAACATAAGATGGTATGCCAAATATGGCAAATAATTCTGATAATTTCTTTTGGACAGTCTTTGAACTTAGATCAGGACATGGGAATGCAAAAGGAAATCTCGAGAACTCGTCAACCACAGTCAGGATATAACGGTTATCAGTATCGCATGGCAGTGGTCCCTTAAAATCTATAGAAATCCTTTCGAATGGAGCAGTTGCTTTAATTAATGTGCCTTTTGTTCTTATAAATCTTGGCTTTATCTCAGCACAGATACTGCACGATGATGTTATTCGCCTGACATCGTCGACTGAATATGGTAAATTTTTGGTTCTAATCCAGTGCACCATGCGTGTGACACCTGGATGGCAGAGATTTTTATGGAGTTCAAGTAGATTGACGTTAGTATGTTGCGTTGATGCTGTTATATTTGCTCGAGATAGTGCATCAGCTACTACGTTGTCCTTTCCGGGACGATATGAGATTTCGAAATCATAATTCGAGAGTTCCAGGCGCCAGCGTTGTATTTTGTCATTCTTTATCTTAGAGTCGTGCTTCTGGTCGAACATGAATGATACAGATTTTTGATCTGTAATCAATTTAAAAGTTTTGCCTAACAGGAATTGTCTCCACTTTTTAATGCTTTCTACTATAGCACAGGCTTCTTTTTCAATAGCAGAGTGATTCCGCTCGTGGTTGTTAAGCGTTCTTGAAAAAAATGCTACGGGTTGCCCATCTTGGGATAGCACCGCGGCGATTGCGTGGTCTGATGCGTCCGTTTCGACTGTTAATTGAATATTAGGATCAATGACACTTATTGCTGACTTGGCTATCTCTGCTTTTAGAGATTTGAATGTTTCTATAGCTTCTGGTAACAATGGGAATTTTTCTGTCTTTGCAAGCAATTTAATTTTGTCTGAAAATTTAGGAATCCACTTTGAATAGTGTGCGAAAACACCCATGGTCCTTCGAAGTGAAGCCCGGTCATTAGGAATAGGCATATCCATAAGAGGCCGAAGACGTTCAGGATCTGGTTTAATTACTTTGTTGCAAATGTTATAACCTAATAGATTGATTTCATTTTTCGAAAATTCGCTCTTTTGCCAGTTCAAAGTTAAATTGTATTTCGTGGTGACCTCTTTGAATGCGTGTAGTTTTTTGTCATGATCAGATTGGTTGTGCCCACATACTGTAATGTCATCCAAATAAGCATAAACACCTTCTAAACGCTCTTTTTCAATTATCGAATTTATTGCCCGTTGAAAAGCTGCTACTCCGTTTGTAACGCCGAATGGTATGCGCTTAAATTGATATAAATTACCGCATGCTTCGAATGCTGTATATGTTTTTTCTTTATCAAGAATCGGTATTTGATGGTAAGCGCTGCGTAGGTCGATTTTGCTGAAGACTTTGTGTTTAGCTACTTTTGAAATTAGCTCGTCCATATTAGGTAGTGGGTAGGCGTCTAGTTCGGTGTATCTATTTATAGTTTGTGAATAGTCAATAACCATCCGTTTTTTATGATTTTCATTTGATGTTACGGGAACCTGAGCTCTCCAAGGAGAATTGCTTTGTTCTATTATCCCGTCGTCCAACAGTTTCCTTATTTCACTTTCTATAAATTGATTATCCATTTCTGAGTGTCTCCTGGACTTTGTAGCTATAGGTTTTTCAAAAGGTAATAGATTAGTGAATAGTCTGACTGGTTCTATATTAGCTTCTATTAGTGTGCATAGCTTAAGCGTAGGTTTATGTCCACCAAATTGCATCTCCAAAGCTTTATGTTGTTGAAGAACATCATGTCCTAGAATGATGTCAGCGCAAAGACCGTTCATAATCATAAGCTGAGCGTTGATGTTTTGATTTTGCAATGTTATTTTAAGTGAGCATTTTCCATTCACTTCCGTATATAGATTAGATGTTGCCATTGTAATCTTCTGCTTACATGGAGTGACGTTCAGCTTGCACAAATCAACAAGGCTTTGATCGATAAAACTTGCTGTGCTGCCAGTATCGATAAGTGCTTTAGCAGTAATTGAGTCGTTTACCAATACAGGTACAGTAGCGTTTTTTAGGTTTGCTGCCGATAATATGCAAGAGAAAGTATGTGATGTCGTGGACATAGCATGTGTAATGTTTTCTTCTAAAGTTTCACTTGCTGCTACTTGATAAGAGCGTTTGCTGAGACACACCTTAGCAAAATGTCCCTTTTTCTCACATTTCGTGCAAAAGGCATTAAAAGCTGGGCACGCAGTTCGTGGATGACGTTGATTTCCGCAAAAATAGCATGTTTCGTTTTTTACTGGTTTTCTTGCAGCAGCTACAGTGTTAGACGAAGACGGATTGCTTTCTAAGGTATAGTTTATGACTGGAGTAGATTCGTGACTATAGTCATTGTTTTGAATTTGTGCCATTTCAAGAGCTCGTGCTTGTTCATAAGCTCTGTCTAAAGTAAGGGTGCAGTTTTCAAGGAGTCTTTGTCGTATAATTGATGACGATAGCCCTGCGATGAAGGCGTCTCGTACATATTCACCCTCGTTTTGTCCCGCATTCACTGATTTAAAATTACAGTTCTTTGCTAACAGCTTTAGTGTTTGGATGTACTGATCGATTGATTCTCCAGGCTGTTGATGACGTTGGGCTAATCGATATCGAGAGTATACTTCATTTACTGGTTTTATGAACAGCGCATCTAGTTTTAGTATAGCCGTTTCATAATCGTTTAAATTTTCGATGTGCCGATAGAGGAGTGGCGATAGGTGATTTACTAGGAGTTGGTATTTGTAGTCGGCGCTTACTGGAGTCTTACTCACTGTCTCTACAGCTTTTATAAAGTTGTTGAATGTTTGTTTCCAATGGATCCAAAGCGATGATTGATCCGAGCTTGCTGTTGGATCGGCTTCGAATCGTTCTGGTTTTAAATATTTGTCCATGTTTATAATTTTAATGAATAAATTGATGTATTAGACCATTTCTGAATTAATATGGCTTTATTCATTAAAATTGTACAAGCAATGAAAGTATTATTTACACAAGACAACACCTGACATATAGTGGCAGATGACATGACAGTTTGATCAAAGAGTAGGTCTTCTTCTTTGTGTGTCGATGAAGGAGTTATAACAAGGTTGCATATCACCACATCTAATAAGTATTTTTTTATTGTTGTGTAGACTGTATTAACTACTAGTACATATTACTACTAATTATATATAAAAATGCAAAAATAGAAACCTTAAATTTTTCATTGTCTTCAATATGTTACATAATAATATTAATACTTAGATGCAAATGGATTCTTTTAAGACGTTTCATTTTCGTTGTTATGCTTATATTTAATAGATACTTACAATAAGGCCATGCTAGCATTTGAAATTGAAATGCAATTGAAATTTGAAATTCATACATTTTGAAACATGGATGAATTTCATGCATTTTGTATACCAAGTAGAAAATAACGCCATCTTCCATCAATCTATGGACTTATATTAAAGAAAGAAGAGACAAAAAGTCTGAGAGCAATTTTTTTTTGCTTTTTGAAAAAAGTACAAAAATAATTTATTGTCTGTCTGTATGTCCCTCATTTACTTATGCATTTAAAAACTACTGAAACTATTGAAATTTGGATTTGAACATTCATTTTTATTTCTTGAGAAGGTATAAGTACTTTACATCAAAACTCCAAGTAGAAAATAGCTTATTATTATATTCCTTTGTGTAACCACACTGTGTATTTATATCATTTTTTTTCTTATGTTACAGTAAGTAGTTCCCTTTGGTTACAATTATATTTTTTTCCTTCTTTCTTTCTAACAGACTATCTTTCTAAGCAGCTAGTATAACTATTAAATAATAAATCTTCTTTAGATTTCAAATTGCGCAAATATTTACAGACATGAGCGGTAGACAATATTCCTACGTCTTCATAGCAAATCGATAATCTATAACTCATAAAAAGATATACCAAGACCGGAATTTTGCCTACATATCTATGTATATCTACATTAAGTAAATAGGTAGCTATATTATTTTGCATATCTATATTACACATAAAAGAATATATTATTTTTGTTTTTGTTAAATGCATACAAACATATTTCCCTACAGAAGGTTTTAATATATAAATACCTATGCAATTTCATGATAGTTCATAATTACATTGTAAAATAAAGTCTAAGTACACTTTAGTGCTACTTTAATATATCTAGATAAGTATCTAATATATATATATATATATATAATTGTTATATTAACTTAATATTTAATTATATTTTGTGCTTTTCTGCTTTGAATATCAATATCACAGACAATTTTTACTGAGTCCATCTAATGTTTACTTCTAGATTTGACTCATTGGACTTCTTAAATCATGTGCTTATTACTATAAAGCTACGTAACGTACAAAAGTCAATTAAAATAAATATTACAATATTAGATTTTCCGCTATAAGTAGCTGAAGTTTTCTATTTATTTTCAAGGGAATGGCGACTCGGATATGCAAATCGAGATCTACTAGAAAACTAAAAGTAACGCCATTTTGTATTAAATCAACAACTTAAGCTATAAAACCATCCCATGATCGAATCTACCTAAGTTCTCTACTTTTTGTTAGGTAGAACAATATTAGCTTCCTATCATCAGGGATTTTGTGTATCCACAATATTGCGCTTTTTTGCAACATTTTGCCAGTCATTACCGACTAAATTGCGGAACAACTATTTGAAATATCTAGCCCAATATTATCGTCAAGTCCTTATTTAAAAGCTTCTATAGAATGATGCAATTTTTACAATCACACTCCGATTTTCAAGAAGCTTCTTCACTTTAGAGAGTAGAATATGAATAAGAGTCATTGTTGCAAAGCGCCTGATGCGGCGAAGTTTCGCTGCAGCAGGCGCACGGTAGTCAACGGGTAGGGGCCCTTCGCGCCACTCGGAGGAGCACGGGGCCTGCACGGACGTCCTTGAATAGTCGGATGGCTTCCCCATGGGTTAGACCAGCTGTTCCGCGCCCGTTTACTGACACTATCTCGTCACCTGAAGTTGAAATAGTTGAAGATTAAAATATGATACACAAGGCCGAAAAATTTAAGGAGTATCGCGAAGCGCTAAAAACTTTTTAGTGCTATAATTTAAAATTTACTTGCACATGTAGGTACCTACTTAATTAACACCAGGTAGTTAAAATATTTAAGTACGTAGGTGCTTTGTTTATTAGGAAGTTCCGAAGTGTGGTTGTTAATTAGTAAGGTAAAGTTCATTGAAGGTAAGTATTTTGATGATGGCCTTTTTGATGCAAGCTTGTTTAATAGATTAAACAAGGGCAGTATAATTTACGTTCATAAAATAATTAGCATTACACTACACAGTATTCTGTTTAAAGTGAAGTTAATTTTTTATTAAGGTTTTTGTAGGGCAGGCAGGTGCAAGCTGATACGGCGCGACGCACACTGTTGCCGCGGTCGGACAAAAACGGAATTTTAAATCTTGAAGTTACATTAAAAAAAATGGTTTGACAGGCAAATAGGATAAGTATATCACATAATTTAATAAACAAATGAGAAGTTTTCTATATGATACTATAAAATATCATCTGTGATAGTTAGACCATTGAGCATAACGATTACTTGAAGCGAAAACTTAACGTAGTTCATTTATTCACAGTTTATATATTTATTATTATTACTCCAATGTATAACATGGCTTCTGGATTTCAAGGTATTGTCTTTAAGAAATTATATTAGTGTTTTTGAAAAGTACATCTATTTAAATAATATAGACAGTTAATATAAACGACCCAAAAATGACTAAAAATAAATCTTTACGAGACTAAAAGTATAAACTTTCCATCGCTTTCCGGATTCTAACTTATGTTAAATAAAACTTTAGACTCTATATTATTATGTTATTAAAATAAATGTTGCTACCGATTGCTACCCACGATGTTATTTGTAATTGTTTTTCGTAGGACGCGTGGTTGAGTTTACTCGTCGCGAACTTGTTGATTTCCTATTTCAAGATCCTGTTATTCAACAAACTGCTAGTCGGTCGAAGGTATCAATCATTTTCGATAAAATTAAGACTACATATTTTGATACCAGTCGCAGAAAGGATATATTTCTCACAATATACTCGGCTTGGCTGGATAAAAAGGAGAACGTATTTATTCCATGATGTTCGTCCTGAACGAGGTCATCTAGAACGAACTAATAGTACCTAATATATTTATTTTCTATACTTTTATGATGATATTTAGTGAATTCACATCACAAATAATATTGTCCGAGACTTTCTATGGGAGCGCAATAGTGTGCGACGTCCGCCGTATCAGCTCGGGTGAACAGATGTTGGCACTCGTATTTTGTAACCGTCACTGTGGAATTTACAAAAGCTTGTAACACATGTACTTGTAACGTAAATTTATCTGCGTTTTACTATGTTATAATATCTACCAACCTAATTAATTCGTTCAAATAGCATGTAATATTATAATTACATATTATGTCGTTGTACTTACCTTCTCTAAGTACAGATTCCGCCGCTTGGCCATTGTTAAAAATAGTTTTCACGAAAATACCCATGTCACCTCGAGGCGAGTCTCGGCCACCGACTATGCTAAAACCGAGACCTTTCCCTCCCGCTGACTTAGTGAATCGGACCTGAAAAAAACGCAGATTCTTCGTTAACACCAAGACACACATCCCAACATACCAATACTTCTGTTCACAAAATGAGTATGGAGGCTTAAAAGAACGTAAAAAAGATCACAGGAAGCCTCAAAAGCTACATACCCAAAACTCATGTTCATACTTATGTTATGGTCTTTTAAGCTACATACCTCAAAAGTACGCGTGTCCCGAGGCTCTGGAGGCGATCGTTTAACTGATTGTCCATTTATTGGAGGTGCAGGAGGAGGCCTAGCTGATCGTGGAGTAGCGCTGACGCGGAGCTCTGCCACTCCATTTCGCAACTGGTTGATAGGGTCTTGTCTCTCTTGCCTAGTTTGCACTCGTGGTAGCTTGTATGGCTCTTCCCATATGCTGCTCTGCGAACCATCTTGTGGAAGACGGCTATAACCGTTTCTATAGGGTACATCTATTTCGACATTCTCACTGTAAGGCCTTCGACTCCTTCCTTCTGGAGTTGTATTCTTTCTTCTTTCTGGTATGTAATTGTAATCTACTACGTCTTGACTTTCGTCGTCCTTCGATATCAGCAGCGTCCGATCGCGTGGAGGTAGTGGTTTATTAGCCCGATACACATTGGGAGAACTACATCGTCGTCGCAACGTTGCCGACTGTCTGGTCGGTGACGGAGATGGTTGCTGGCGAACAGCGGTCGGGCTAGGAACGTAGAATGTAGACGGTTGTTGTTGCGGCGGTGCGAGGACGTCGTGTGCAGAAAGAGCTCGACGTCTTAGACCACCACCGAGTTTTCCTAATGCTCGGAGTATATCTGGGGCTCCGCTGGTGACGCGCAGCGATGCTGTCGTGTACACCTTACCGCGATGTCTGAAGGACAGCTTGGACGGTGGCGGCGGAGAACAGTGAGATGGAGCTCTTGGAGGTGATGGGGAACATCTAACGGGACTGGGCTCTCGGTTGCCGGAGCCTGGTCGCAGTCTGGAGCAACGACGACGGAGTTTTCGCCATCGTTGAGATAGATTAGCATTCCATCCTTCATCTGTAACATTAAGATTCAAAGTTAAGTTAAAGTTTCAAGTGTATACTGTAGGTTGTTAACTGATATTACAGTTTAAAGACTATCATAACCTCATATTTTTTAGATTTTACCACGTAAAACGAAAGAGTTAGCAACTTTTCTCTTATAATAGGACAATTACAAGGCCTAATTGTTTGGCTAGTCAATTGTAACTTTGCATTACTTATCAATGAATAGGCTTGAATTACATAGATAGGTACTTACGGAGAGATGTGAAACGTGTTCACACGACTTGTTTGCTAGGTGTTTGTAAACAAGGAAGTTACCTTTCTTATTAGTGTCTGCGTCTGAGGCATAGTCGTGGGTCCGTGGCGGAGGTTGTGTGGGGGGAGAGGCGGGTGCGGCGAAGCTGTGCCGGAGAGGTGTCATACGTAGCAGCCGGGGACGGTCGCTGCCTCGGCTTCCCCACGCAGGAGCACCCATAGCTGCCTTCTGGAAACACCATTTACGTACTTATGAGAATAGTTGGGATAACTACGATATTTAAACGTTTTCTTATACTCACTTATCTTCAACTTTCTCATGAATCATCTTAACATTTTTCATATCCGAATCTGACATATCAAGGTTCAAGTACCTAATAAAAATATAAATGTAGTTCTTAGATGATGTTATTCCCTACCTTGTTCTTCTAAGAGGTAATTAGGTATATATAGATGCTTAGTCGAAGCCAGACACTACTATCAGTACTTGTACAATATAAACTCATAACGCATCGTTATATTTAGCAACCACTTGTACTTATTAGAAGTTTGATGTTAAAATTAGATATGACTATAACCACTTAAGTTGAAATTGTAATAGCGGTCATGTGCTTGAGTCTTGGAGCATTAAAATACCTAAACCTGTAGTGTGGAGGTATGGTTTGTGTGTGGAACGATGATATAGATATGGTAAACAAAAAGCATAGTGGGCAACTCCCACGCTGCGTGGGCCACGGTCGGCAAATAGCGACGTCCGGTCGATGAAGCCCTGCACATAACTTGGGCATCTAAGGCTAGTTCTGACCTACATATTTAATTTACGACTAGAGTTGCTACGTTGTCTACTTATATGTATTGATGTCATTCATAGCACAGTATTTCTATACTGACGTTTCTACGCAGACGGTGTGGGATTACTTTTAGACAGTCAAATGATCACAAAGCTCAAGAAAAGCTATAATTTAATACACATTAGAGGTAGGTACTTGCATCGAGATGCACAAGTTTTAACCTTCTATCTGACCTTTGGAGTCCTTTTATGTGTTCTCAGATTTCTTGGCTCCATTTAATCAGATGTATTAGCAGGTAGATATGAATTATCCCTTTTTATGATTAATTAAGTATTATTAATTGTAGCAATAAAAATGTGACTTTTTCAATGTTCTTAACATGCTTACAACTATGATTAAACTAATATTACATATCGTAAATGTACTATAGTAATAATATTATGTAGATATTATTTTAATTAGTATATCCTGGCGATGTAAGCGATGCGTGTCCGAATGCGCCTGCGCAGGAACCCAGAACCATTGCGGATATCCGCCACGGCCGCAGCGAACTAACTCCTCATTTATAAATACTAAGCATTAGATCCTAGTCGAAAAAGTTTTCTACGCAGCACACAGGCTTCAGAAAAAAACCCAGCTGAGGAAAGAGTGGTGCGATGGAAAATAAAACATCTTCTACCTTCTGCTTTTGTGAACCTGCAAGAGAGGCTGCCTCCGGGTTCCGATCTGCAATGACGTGGCAGTCATTTTGTCGACTCCGGATTCAAGTGGGCCGTTGCAGACACAATTTGAGGAAATATTGCACCGACTGAGAAGCAATGCGAGTGTGGAGCCCCGTTGCAGTTCATGGTACTACCGTACTGGTACTACCTACTCCAATGTCAATTGTGCCCTAATACACATTGGAGCATTGCACATTGGAGGATCTGATAGAGTGGCAGGTCCAGGAAAAATTGACTGGTTGAGCGTCACTGACTCGAAAAAATTAATAAGTACTTAATTCCTACATACAAATGATTTATCAGATTTTTCTAAAAGTAAGTAGGTACGTTTATCAGTTAACTTTCATTACGACATGCATTCTGAAATCGATTTCGAATTAAATTTGTTAGAACGTAAACATTGGCACGATAAGGATTCCACACAAATTGTAAAATTTAGTTAGGTGGGTTTTACAACAAATTGTATTATCAAGATTAATAAGTTCCTAGACAAGTTGGTAGTTAAATACAAAGAGTAATTTGAGTAGTCCACTGTAGCTTTAGAAATGAATTTTCCTCGAAACGACTCGGTAATGGGATAAATAAATCATTTGGGAACAGCGATGTGGACATTGGCAAGTAATTAAATTCCGAGTCGTTGTACGTACGTAGAGACTCGGAGCCACAGGGTTGTTTATTGCACTAGTCACTAGACCCTTATTGGAAGAGTAAAAACAAGGAGATGCTGGACATCAAATATTTATAACACGCAAGTATAAGTACCTACCTACCTGTAGTATACCTATGTCTAGATCTATCTAGTATAGTTAATACAAAAAAAAAAATTGTAATTAATTACATATGTCTTGTATTAATTGTATTAATTACACACTTAAAAAAAGATTTGTAGGAAACTGGCTCCGAAACTACTGGACTGAACTTGGTATGAGACTTAAGTATTAATGTAACTAGGGTACTTTTTATCTCCATATTCCCATGGGATCGGAACTTACGTGGGTGAAACCTTTGGGTACTGCTAATAGCTACTAGTAATAAGTATGTAATACTAGCTGTCCCGCGGCAAACGTTGTTTTGCCATATAAAAAAAGTGTGATAAATGAAGAACCGCTCGACCGATTTTGTGCAAACTTCACACAAACTATCTACTAAATAGTCTGAACAAAGCTTAAGCATTTGGTTTGGATAGGTGAGCCCGTTCTTGAGTTATAAAATTACAACGAAAAGTGGCATTGATTTCTATATAATACAGCAAATCAAAAAAAAAGGGTCTGTTGGACTTCGAAAAAGTAATAGAACAAAAATATATCTGTCTGTCTGTTTGTTAAATAATCTACAATTAAAAACGCCTAAACCAAGTGAAATCTGAGGAAAGTCGTGGTATACTTTACATCAAAATCCAATTAGTAGGTGCTGAGTAATCAACAAAAAAACTGCAGCCGCTCGAGAAAACCCCCCGGTCGAACGCCTTACAACAAAGAAGAACGTCACAGAATACACAATAGTGTATATCCCGATATTCCCACGGGATCGGGACTTATGCGGGTTTGAATATGGAATAATTCGTATATTTAATTTCACCCGCGTAAGTCCCGATCTCGTTTTGTCAAATATGTCAAATTACTTATAACAACCAATATCAAATATGTAATATTAAATGTTAGTGAATTGCGTTTATTGTATTCAACTAAAATCTAGCTAAACGAGCGATTACGAGCGCAACCCAATCATATCTAAGTAATTAGTTTTAGCTAACAGAACATTGGACAACGGCTCTACTATCTAGAATTCAATTATAAATTGACCATAAAATCATAGCTGTCTAGTTTTCAAATAACAATAAAATCAGATTCAGTTAAATGTTCTTTTTACTATTGTCGAACGTCGATATTTTCGCCGGCGCGGGCGCAGTACCGTTGTGTACCGAAATTGGAACCATCGAGTGGTCACTGATCTTCCGGCTTCAATATGCAGGTGGAACTTGATTACTGTATCGTTTCCTATCGAATGTCATTATGCTGATTTTACGTACATACTTTAATCTAATCCTATATTAAATTCTCGTGTCGCAGTTACCAAACTCCACAACGGCTGAACGAATTTGTTGGATTTTTTTTGTGTAAATTCGTTAGGTCTGAGAATCGAACAACATCTATTTTTTTTTCCTTTTTTTCTCCTTTATTTTTTCGTAAATGGCAAAACAACGTTTGCCGGGACATGATTTTTTTGTGTATATTTGGTAGGTCTGAGAATAGAATAAAATACTGCAGGACATTCTACACATCGCCATCTAGCCCCAAGCTTAGTAACTAGACTTGTGTTATGGGATTACAACGGATATACTACTTTTAAAGGACCTTTAATAAAAACACATACAACCCCTTAATTTTCATACCTACATCTTTTTTAATAGTAATGATTTTCTACTCTCCGCGGTCGAAAACTAATCATTTATACTAATTTAAATGGCAAAACAACGTTTGCCGGGTAAACTAGTAATTCTTTATTATGTAAGCTTATGTTAGTAAGTACTTACGTAGCAATTAATTTGGTTAAAATAATATTCGTTACATCACTTATCTCTGTGCAACAATGATTAAAGTCATGGCAACACATGATCACATGCTTCATTATCTTCACGTTATCGAAATAAGATATTTAAAACCCCAAAAGGTCTGTTTCGAATGCGCGCCCGCGGCTCCGCTTTCAACTTCAAGTGGACTGGCATTAAAAGCTCGGCAATAGTCGGCATTCATTAATTGTTCATTCCATAGAATTTCAAACGGGCGGGCGTTTCGTTGATCTTATGAAGAGCCATCATGAGAGGGGTTCCTACTCTAGCTCTAATGACGATAGCTCGATGTCTCTACTTGAATAATCGAAGGGTTTCTACCTCGACGGGTCTTTGCCTCGATGGTAAACATCATCGAGGTAATGATCCATCGACTAAACGTGCTTTTGAGGTAGAGACATCGGGGTACAATCAGGCTACAAAAGTGCAGACCCACAGTAAAGCTCCAAAACTGCTGTAGAATGTTTTCAACTCAAGCAAGATTCTGAGATCCTGCTCGAGTTGAAATTTAAAATCTTTAAATTCATCACTTTACAAGACAAACATTATTAGAATGAAAACACTCCAATAATAGTAATTTTAGAACTCTATGGAGGGTCTACTATTCTGTTGCCGACTCTACTGAACTATAGAGTAGGAGACTCATCATAGATATTCATAAGCTGGAACTCTATTAGTAGCAATTTTAAATAGTAACGAAGTTGATTCCCATTTAGGGAACAGTAGGTATTTTAGCCTTATTTGCTAGGATTTAGTAAAATTATGAGGCAATCGGAATTTATAAGCATGTATCAAGTGGTGTGCTCTACATTTTTTTGGGATGTTTACTTTCGTAAATTAGTTCCTCTCTATTCGATCTGTTGATGTATTTTTATACAAAAGAGAAGCAAAATAGATTCTACTCCTACTATAATCCTTCCTATCCTACTAATATTATAAATGTGAAAGTTTGTGTGTATTTGTAACTCCGTCACGCAAAAACTACTGGACCGATTGCGATGAAACTCGGTATGTAGATAGCTGGAGACCTGGATTAACAAATAAGCTACTTTGTATCCCGGTATTCCAACGGGATCGGGATTTACGCCGGTGAAACCACTGCTAGTACTTATATGTATATTACACCTTAATCCTATTTATGGATTGTGCTAGATCTTTAGTTCGTATCGACACTAATATCAGGTGAGTCAAACAGTCAGTCGTCTACTTATAGTAATATTATTTATCATAAAAATATCAAAATACAATTTAGTTCTGACATTAATATTAATTTGCCTATATTGGTTCTGTGTTTGTGATCTTTTCGCCAAGTTGATTTTGCCTTGTTCGTTTAAACTGTCACTGCAATATGGTCACAAGATATTGTTTAGTATATTTATGAGGTATGTATACTTATAACGGCTTGTGCTTAAAAGGAAAGGTACCCGGCTCTCTCTCCATACAAACGTAGTCAACCTTTTCCTCCCTTGATTCCACTATAGTTTATTTTTATTGTCTGTTCTTTGTATTTACTTTTCTCTGTAACTATCTCTTACTGTTTCTTATTTGTGTCTAAATTATGTTGTGTGTTTGTTTGAATAAATTTAATTGTATTCTATAGCACAAATATTAGACATAATATATAAGACATAGGGGCATGGTCATGGCAATAATAAGTTTTATGCAACAAAAATATTTGCTCTAGGTGTCATTATCCAGGGAGGAAACAGTCGTTTACGTTTGTATGGAGAGAGAGCCGGTACCTTTTCCTCTTAAACAGCGCAGCGCCCACACTTGTTAACTAAACTCAGATTTATGCGTAACTTTACTAGCTGTAAGTATTAAGAGAGCGATAGTGGCACAATAGACCCATGGAATGTGACCCGAGGCCTGTTTGCTTTTGAACATACTGCTAACATTCAGTATGTATCATTCATTAGCATACGAGATGGAATTCAATTTCATTTTCTATCATAAGACGACATTAAATAAAAAACCAGCCAAGTGCGAGTTTGACTCGCGCACGAAGAGTTCCTTACTATTATATTCTGCTTTTGGTAAGTATTTGTTGTTATAGCAGCAACAGAAATATTTCATCTGTGAAAATTTCAACTGTCTAGTGTTAGCTTATGTTAGTTTATACCTCTATATCTTGATTGTCATCGATATAGATCTATGTAGGTATGTATATCCTAAACTTATAAACAATGTTTGGTATCAAAGGGAGAGAGGGAACGGAGGGACTCGAGTTGATGTGTGCGTAGAACGCATACGTATTACAAATACTGTGAGAATATCCTGAGAATATAAATAAATCCTATTACTGAAGTTCAGGTGTTTTACTTCTGGGCTGTGTCGTCTTCACTAGCTATCACGGTTCATGCGATACAGCCTGGTGACAGACATACAGACGGACGGACGGCTGGATAGTCTTAGTAAAAGGGTCATGTTTTTATTCCCTTTGGTTTCGGAACCCTAAAAAGAGGCAAGTCAATTATAACAGTGATTATTCCTGAGTACATAAACTCGTATGAAACAAATACAACTTATTTAAGTAAATGTTATTGCATATAACGTGGCTTATAATTTTCATGGTAAAGTGGGTCGACTACGGTATTGCAATATCTGTTCATCATCATTGTTTGCCATCGAATTAAGAAACAACTGCTCTAGATCTAAGCTCGTCGAATGTTTCTGGGAAATTGCTTTGTACTCTTCCTATTATAACAGCAACTTTTTATTTTTCTCTAGAGAAATCTTCGATCCACTTTTGTTATTGTCTAACAGGTAAGATCTTAATAGTGAATAGTGGTATTTATTGTTTATATAAATAAGTAGGTAATCTGCTCTAATAATATTGTTATAATCGTTCGGTATGTATATATAATGTAATACATAGGTATTTATACTATTAGGCTATATATTATTATAATGAACTTTATCTTACGTAAGAAGTAGACGAACACAATTAGCGAAAAAGTACCAATAACAATAGAGTTATTTCTTAGAAATTTTAAATTCTTATTGGATAAATAGGATAGGTATTTTATTAATGAAAAGAACAATGGAATAGAAGTCCGTGTGAAAACAAGTATCTAACGTCGCGTCGCGTCGTTTGTAATGATGTCATCGTTCCTACAACCGTTAACTGCTTATTACTTGGATATAACTATTTCAAAATCTTTAAGCCGTTTGTCCACCGTCAACCGTAGTTAAGTTGAGCCAATTTTTCATACATGTGCGTCCACCGCAAACTATGTTAAGTTACGTAAAACTGACAAAACAGCGAGCTAAGCTAAACTAACTTAGTTTAGTTGACAGTGGACGGTCGACTTTAGTCTCTTTTGTTTGTTGCTAATTAAACTACTCATAATAAATATTTCAATTTTAATTAGTCCAATAGAATAATAACGCCTACTTTAGAACGGAATTATACGCATTGTTGTATTCTGGCAGAGTTATTTCAGTGTTGTAATCTGTTTCAGACATCTTTCTTCATAAGAGGCGAATACAATGATACTAAAATAAAACTCCCTTCAGAACCAACAAGAAAATTGCTTTTGTTGAGACAGCATCACAGGGCTTAAGATTGTAATCACTAACTCCAAGTAACTTCGTTATTGTGGTGTGTCATTCATAAAATTATATCTCCTTCAAACACAATTTATAAGAAGTTTATATTATGCGCTCTCTCCATACAAATGTAGTCGACTGTTTCCTCCCTGGATAATGACACTAGCACAAATATTTTTGTGCCATAAAACCTATATCTGCCATGACTATGCCCCTATGTTTTTTTTTTTTTTCATTTTCTAATTATCATAGAAATTAAGATTAAAAAAATAAAATAAAATAGGGGCATGGTCATGGCAGTTATAAGTTTTATGCACCAAAAATATTTGATAGTGTCATTATCCAGGGAGAAAACAGTCGACTACCAAACGTAGTAATAGTTTATATGGAAAGGTACCCTTTCCTCTTAAGTGATTGAAATTAATAAAGGCTAACCTAACCTATTAACTTCTAACATATAATTTGTTGCCTTGTTTATTTTAACTAACCAATCCGAACATATTTTATTAAAGCAACAATCTTCATTCATCCACCAAAAGTAGTACGTGAGACGATTTCCAAGTTTCGCAAGAGTAAAAGCACACACACCGTGACACAATAATGCACCGGTTGATAAACTGCGTTGGTTTCGTGCAATTTTTTAACGATCATAAAAAATGACATTTATGTATTATGCAAAATTTAATTTCACCGCCATTAAAAAAAGATTATTAGGTACAAGTTTTTTTAACAGGGTGGTTTCTCTTTGTAGGTCTCTTGTACGTATTAGTATATTTAAGTATTTTAAGCACGATAGAGTTTTTTTTTCCGCTTTGAATGTTTTCTACTTTGAATTTGAATTCGTATAGGTCCCATATACCTACCAAATGGAACGATTTTGAGGCGTAATTGTTTTCTGTTCTATAATAGTGCTCATCCCATTTCATATTCCAAATGATTTTTGGTGCTTTATCATTGTTACCTTCCTCTGTATATATGTTTAGATGGGTACTCTACTAACATACAACGAGAAAAGGAACATCATGATGAAACCCACAGCTGTTAATTATCCTATTCTACGGCTTAGTTTACTCCAGACGTATTGACAAGTTCGTTCCTCTGAACATGGTCAGGTCATCTAAGCTGAGTGACAGGATATGAGAGGTGCTTCGCAAGCTCTCTGATACGTGTCCTAGGCATTACAGCGCGCCCTCAATAGCAAGGATTCAAGTTTCTAGCGCTGTATAAACAATCTAGATTAGTAACGGTCCATCTTTTATAGATAGGAACTAGTGAAGAACAGATGTTACTGTATTACTAGTAGAATGTGCTCTGTATCTCTTCGTACGTGTTTAAGAAACGTAGTTAAGTACTTATGCTACAGTGATTATTACAACACATACTGATGAGGAATCTACGAAGGTAGTGTTGGCGTGGGAGACCCGGAACTGAGGAGGACTATTATCTATTCTGTGACCGAGGGGACACGGTTCTTGTGGATTGCTTGTTATGTGCTCTGTCTGTGTTACTTATTTCTTAATTCAATAAAGTTAATATTTAACACAGCACCACATAAAATTAAAATGCTATTTAACTCAAGCTGGTTGGTTCCCGATCTGTCGGGAAAGTAAAATACTCTTGAGCTATAATTTGTAACTCTTTTTCCTTTCGTCTTTAGCAAACAAGCGTATTTACCTATCTATAAGTGAAAACATTCAAATGGTGTATTTGTAACCACTTAAAATATTTAAGTTGATAATTTTACTGTTTGTTTTCCATTGAGAATAAAATAAAATAAAATTAACTCTCCCAAATTCTGGAAAGAATTTGTGAGTATTGGAAAAATATAAACTGCGAGATGCCGTTCCTTAGATCGAAGATTAATAAATCTTCATTCTGATGGATAGTATAGTGAAAAGGTAACAATACTTATTATACATATAAGAAAATTGATACTTATTATATTCAAATAATTACCTATATTTAAAGAAGTTATTATTTAGTATCTCAACTTCTCAAGATACCAATTTAAGGTTATACATCACATCTCAATTTGCGTGTCTAAACCCAAAAGGTTAAAGCGCCTATCTTTCGACTGCCATAGATCAAGGACTAAAACGATCCCGACAAAAACACTCGGTGTTATTTTCTGTTTTTAAGTGGTGCACAAAAAATGACACAATCACACGTTTGGTAATAGGTAGGTATATACTGATTATTATCTACTACTGATATACTATGTACATATGAACTCTTTTGAGGTATAGGCACCTAAGTATCTACCGATATCTTTATTCTTGTGTCTCGTAGGGTCCGGCCACAATAAGAGAAACGCAAAAGGTTATCACTTATCTTCCTACCCTCAGCGGTTGCACTTCGAACATCGTTAATTCTTTAGTCCTAATAATTTTATATTCAATAAAATCGATATTAAGTGATATTCAGTATTAAATTGTATCGTGACATCAATTAAAATACATAGAATACTAGTAGTGTTGTGTTTTCACTGTAAATTCGTCGCATTTTACAAATATGTCCGTCCAACATTCGCCAAAGTCGTCTACCGACAAGATTGACATTACCATGGGGGAGGAATCTGATACAGCCTCGGATAACCTGGGAAAACCTATGGGAAACCCACTACCCGGACAGGAAACGGACGGCCGTAGTCAAGACAAACAATCTACAAGCTATATACGTAAATACAAACGTAAGTACAGCGATGGGCAGGTCTCTGAACTAAAGGGTCTTATCTCCGAGATAAAACAACACCAAAAAGATAGATTTTCGGATGTTAACACCGCTATTCTCGCGATTAGAGACCAAAACCTGGAGATCCATAAGTCGGTCGAATTTATGTCTACGAAATACGATGAGCTGCTGTCTAAGTTTGATAAAATCCAACAAGATAACATTGAATATAAATCCCGTATACGCACGTTAGAAGACAAAATTGAATTATTAGAACGCAATTCGAAAACTACAACAATTGAGCTAAGAAATATTCCATCTATGCAGATCGAAAATAAAAACACTCTGAGCTCGCTGGTTATGAAGGTAGGCGAAGTATTAAACTCGCCAATACGAGATTCCGATGTACGAGATGTTTACAGAATTCGCACTAAACAAAAATCGAATAATAGTTCGGTCCCGGGCCCAATAATTGTTGAGTTCAACTCAGTGAGATGTAAGGAATCGATTATCTCTTCAACTATATCCTATAACAAGACTAACAGAGATAACAAATTGAACAGTAGCCTACTACAGATCTCCGGACCTACGAAACAAGTTTATGTTGCGGAGTCACTGACGCCAAAAGCTAGATACCTACATTACTTATCTCGAGAACTGGTCAAACGCCACAAACTCCATAGTTGTTGGACTTCCTACGGCAGGGTTTTCATCAGGATAAAAGATGGTTCCGCGGCAACACGAATCGACACAGAGGAAGACTTGAAGAGTATAATTTGACTAATCACTGCTATATTGATAAAACTATATTCACTTAGATTAGATACCTACCGTTCACTTTTAATGTTTACTTTAAATTATTCACATTGTTATCACTTCATAATGTGTGTTTTTGCACTGAGCTATCCCAACACGATTTACACATACAAACATCACTCAAGATCTGATTGCGGTCATTTAATTACAAGCAAACTATTAAATAAATTAATGACGCAGGTTTTTAAAGACTATTCTTTGCGTTTTTCTTATATAATAATATACTACTTTTTTAGAAAACATTATCTCGCAATCGGGGCGCGTGTTCGCTTCGAACTTATACGAAGTACTAATATTGCATGTCAAACTACTCACTCGCACGAGCTTTTGCATTACTTGCGTTTCTATACCTACAGTTATCCTGGCTCTGATTCATCAGTCCTACAAAGACATCTGTTGGTTATTTTGTTCTCTCCAGCTTTTTACCTCGACTACTATAAGCATAAAATTCGATTGTGATAATACTAATATATGTGAGCAAATTGACACATTAAATGTAGCTGAATCGTCTATTTGCGATATTGATAACTGCTCACGCTGGTTACATAGTAAAAAAAAATCACTAACAGTTCTGTCACAAAATATACGTAGCGTAAGATGCAACTTTAATAATTTACAAACCTTGTTAGCTCGAGCCGATTTTGAGTGGGACATTATAGTTTTATCTGAATGTTGGTTAGCGCGCAGTATGGAAAATATTCCAGTTCTAGAGGGCTACCATTGCGCTTTTACTTCTAAAAATATTACCCAAAATGAAGAGGTGGTGGTTTACTATAGAGATGAACTGTGTTTATCGATCTCTGAGCCGCCACTAATTGAGGCTAACTGCTTGATGTTGATATGCAACAATGACACAGTAATTTTAGCAGTCTACCGACCCTACGGTTATAAAAATACGAGGAAATTCGTGGAATCATTGAATGGAGTACTAAAAACGTTAAAAACCTATAAAAATGTTATAATTGTGGGCGATATTAATATTGACATTCTACCTTCCAGCCAAGACACGATCGCGCCGGATTATCTCAGCTTACTAGCTTCACACGGCATGCTACCGGCCCACACTATTGCTACTCACGGAAAAACATGTCTCGATCATGTGATTTTGCGTACTAAACTCCCTGCCTACTGCTATGTCGCACAAACAACTGTTACCGATCATTATAGTATTATCTTCTGCCTCGACTTGACACCTAAGCGCTCACGATCTAGGCTTTCTACAAAAAATATTGATTTCAAATCACTGGATCTAGTAATCCAAAATACAGATTTCAGACCGATTTTCGCAATCTCTGATGCTGACTTGGCTACTCAATACTTAATTTCAATTTTCCAAGATTCTTTGGCTCAATGCTCTAAACTTAGCTATCCATCTAACCGCAAAAAGATACTCAAGCCTTGGATTACTCCTGGCTTATTGAGATGTATCCGAAGCAGAGACAAATTACATCTAAAGTCGAAAAACGCACCAGATAATTCAGTCCTAAAAACCACGTATAAACGTTATAGAAATTTTTGTAACTCTATACTAAAAAAAGCAAAAAGAAGTTACGAGAAAGAAGTATTTGACAAAGCAGGTATTAACTCAAAAAAAATATGGGATGCTGTGAAAGCTACGACATATGGAAACACACCTAAATCAATACCAACAGAATTATTAGATGACTGTTCCCCACAAGACTCAATTAACTCAGTTAACCATTACTTTGCAAACATAGGTCAAGTTTTAGCTGAAAAATATGGTTCGAGCGAAACCAGAGTAACTACTAAACAAGTAGTTTGTCATTCATTTGTTATTATTCCTACAGACGACCATGAGATAGCTACGCTCATAGCTAATCTAAAGAACAACTGCACAGTCGGTGTTGATGGAATTTCTGGTGCTTTAGTAAAACGTTATGCAAAAATTTTGACCCCGATTCTCACCCACATCTTTAATTTATCTTTTTCTACTGGTGTTTTCCCCTCAGAGTTCAAGAAGTCTCTTATCTTGCCGATACACAAGAACGGGGACAAAAGATGTGTTAATAACTACAGACCGATATCAATCCTACCGACTCTTTCAAAGATACTGGAGAGGCTGATGAATGCCAGACTTATCAAGTACCTGGAAAGTTACGGCCTACTCTCTGAGTCTCAATATGGTTTTCGGAGGGGCAGGTCCACTAGTGATGCTGTACATCAGCTGACGGATTTCGTTGCAACCAATTTGGATAGAAGGCAGAAGGTGGTGGCTATCTTTCTGGACCTGGCAAAGGCATTTGATACGGTCTCCATCCCAGCCCTATTACACAAGCTTAATAACCTGGGAATACGAGACACCCAACTCAGATGGTTCGCTAGTTACTTAAATGACCGTTTCCAAAGAGTTAAGATCGGCGACATTGTCAGCACTGACCTACCTGTCACATTCGGAGTCCCACAAGGCAGTATACTAGGGCCTACTCTGTTCCTTGCTTTCATTAACGACATGTGCAATCAACATTTACCAGGGGGAAAGTTGATAGCATTTGCGGATGACACGGTCCTACTTTATAGCGCGAAGAGCTGGGATAAGGTCATGGACTTAGCTCAGAAAGGCTTTGACGTCATTAGCGTTTGGCTTCATGTCAATCGCCTTACTCTCAATGTGGATAAAACCAAGTACATGACCTTTTCTATCACAAATACCTTAACCGAAAAAATGCTATCCACAAAACGTGCGATAACGGCCCATTCTGGCTCTCCACCATGCTCCCCAAACTGTGAATGTCCCAGCCTCCAAAGATGCGATCAAATAAAATATTTAGGTGTTTTGATCGACAATAATTTGACTTTTAAACCGCACATTTCTATGCTGTCAGCTAGAGTACGTAAATTAATTTTTGTTTTTAAAAATCTGCGTCAAATAGCAAACCCTAAAATCCTAAAAACGGTATACTTCGCACTTTGTCAATCTATTATCTCATACTGCATTACATCTTGGGGAGGTGCGGGTAAATCACACATAATAGAACTTGAACGCGCCCAAAGAGCAGTCCTCAAGGTTAGTTACTCTCTGCCCTTTCTCTCTCCAACTGACGAATTATACAAAATAAGTAAAGTTCTTACAGTACGTCAATTGTTTATATTATGCACCATACTAAAAATGCACTCAGAATTAGTATATAGGCCACTGCATAGTCAGAATAAGAGGAGGCAAAACACTGTATGCCCATCTAATATATTTCACACCAGCTTTGCTCACCGCTTCTATTGCTTCCAAGGTAGCTACCTGTATGACCAGGTTAATGCTGCCATCTCTATTTATCATGCCTCTAAGATAAATTGTAAGAAAATGACTAGCAATTGGTTGTCACAATTAGATTATAACTCCACCGAAAAACTTTTAACAGTACTAAAATAAATATCTCTTCTATACATCATTCTTCTTCTTTTCGTTATTAGTATTATTATTATTTATTTTTTATTAGTGGGTATTTATTTTATTATTTATTTTCTAACAATCATTTATTACCCTACACATACTACATAATCAGATGTACGTTATTTACCACCATACACTGCTCAAAACACAAACTATACTCATACTGATCTCATACACCCATCTAGCACTTAACAATCTGCAATCTACTCTTACCATAGACATTTGACTCTGTCCCTTGTAACTGCTGGAGTGGGAGCCTGATGTTCCGTCATACAGGAGCTCTCCTAGTATGGACATCAGTCTCTCACAAAGGTATTTTGATTTAATATATATTAAGTGTAACTACTATGTTAATTTATACCTTTGTGAGTAGAAAATAAATGATTTTTATTATTATTATTTATTATTATAGTTCACCCCAATCTTAATGAAAGACGATTATTTCCGTCCCCTTTTACCTGCAAGTGGTAGATTAATGTCGATCTAATAAAATAATATTCCAAACTCATCTGAAAATAACAAAAATGACGAGAAAGCTTAATAACTACGAAATTGTACAAACAGGCGACCTTAACGCTTAAAGCGATTTCTTCCAGGCAACCTTAGGATGGAGAAGGTCTAATGAAATGGTTGAAACAAAAGTTCGTTCGGGTTTGAGAAAGTGGTGAATGGCTACAAGAGAGGAGCCTTCTAAGAAGGCTGGTGAAGAAGAATTGATGAATTGACAAAGAGAAGACAGAAAAGAAAAAGATGTAGCAAATAAAGAAAAAAAGATCTATTTGAACCAAGTAGATTGCTACTGCTACAAATGATTACGTCTCAGACACTTTCTTATTGTTAGAGAAACCTAATTAAGACTACAATCGAATAATATCCGTTACTAATGAAACCGATAATTAGAGATTAGAAATATTTTTTATCTTAATTTACACCTTCGTTGAACAAATCAGTGGGAGGTAAAACAGTAAGTTCGTTCATTTTATTACTAATCTGTTGCCCACGCTGGTTAACCATAATCGGTAGAGCGTTTTGGTAATGAATCCAGTTTCCATGTAAAGAGCGGGCAAGGATATCTTCAAAACCACTTTGGTTAACTAACAAAATATTAAAATTTTATATTTTTCGAGTTTAAAGATCTACGCCTACTGTATAACTTAATAGCATTAACTAGAATCATAAAAATACTGGTATTTCACGCACTTCTTCTTTGGTCGTTGATTCTGTGATGGTATCTAGACTAACTTTTAAAGAAGTAAAGTTTTGATGTAGATAATAATGTAGGTACAGTCACATTACCAATTAGCTGAACCCCACGTGAACTAAAGCTCACTCGCAAATCTGTAAGGTTGTCAAGTAATGTGACCTGATACTGTTTTTTTTTAAACAATATACTGTACGTACAATACAACATAAAAAGATAACAAAATAGGTAAATACTATATTTCTACAGATATGCGAATGAGTTTTGGGTCACGTGGGGTTCAGCTAATTGGTATTGTGACTGTACCTACCTTTGTTTGAAATAAATAGTTAATATTCGAAACTACCAAAGGTACATTGAATCCTGGAAATGATTACAGGTTTAGGCACTTTTTTCTCAATATTCCCCATTCCTAGTAAAGTAATAATTAAAAAGATATAAATGCAAATGATTATTTTGCAGTTGCTGAGCGTGTGCGATCCTTTGCCAGAGTAGTTATGTCAGCGTAGACCCCTAATGGACGAATCGAACGAATGACACCTCATCAATGTTTGTATCTAACGGTTTTTTGATTGCACTCCACATTTTGCAATCAGATACCGTTTTCAATTTTGAATGGGTTGTTATAAACCTGCCAGATAAAAATTTGCACAACAAAAATTTTAATAACAATACGGGGTTTAATCGTCTAATGGATTCGAGACACAATAGAACCGCAACATGCATATGGTATTATATAGATAGGCAATAAACGAGGGTGTTGGCTGAATGCACGCGCTGACGTTGCATGCATACAAATCTCTAACAACATCAAGTAATATAAATTTAAATCTTAGTTCTTAAAAAATAAGGGTGTCTTTTAGTGAATTTGTACATTGGGATATAGTCTGAGGGTTTTAGATTTTAGGGGGACGTCTCGCGTCGTCGACTGTTGCTGTAATACTTTCTGCTTTATCTTTTAGGGGTCGTTTATCAGTTTCCAGCTGACTGACTATTCAATTTTAAGTAAACGGTTTGGAAACATCAATGTTGCAAAAATAATAATAAAAAAAATGACGCAATTATGGTGCTTTAAATCATTAACAAAGTCTTTTAGGAAATTTTTGCAATGGTATTATTTAAAACTAAACGTTTCTTGACATTATTCTTAAAATATAGAAGTTGTTTAGTTCAAAGAAGAACAGTGATAAACTTTATTCCGTTATCAAAGTATGTCACACTTACCGAACAAACGAATTATTTCATCCTCAAAACTTTAATTTTTAAAATGCCATGTCTGTCCATAACAGTTTAACCAATGGTAAAGTTAGGTAAATCACTATTATAATGCACTGTATTGTACAAGTATCGATCGTAGCGATACAAATGCACACACGATCACAAGCAACCTTCACGTAGCAGAGGCACGTTCGTCTCAAACGAATGTCGAATTAATACTACCATAACCTCAAATTTACGCGCGCCGCTCGAGAAATTGTTTATGCTGTCTGTACACCCATAAATGGGGTTCAGTTGCGAAGAGGAAGGGGATAGGACAAAGGCATACGGATGATAAGGATAGAGCATCTGTCAAAGGTGCATGATGGGGGAGTAGAGTAGGTAGTATATGCAAGCATACGATAGACATCCTGTGATCCTACTAATATCATCAATTGTTTGTTGCTCAATTATATATAATACCTAGGAATTCCCAATGTTAGCATGATACTCTAGCTAGTACAATACTATAGTACAACAGTACTAGTACAAAAAAAGTGAATAATTGTTGTTAAAAAATAATTCTTCGTTAAAACCTTAGTTAAATAAGGCACTCAAAATAATAAAGAGAGGACAATTTTAAGAGACTCAAACAACACATGACGAACTAACAGGTTGAAGAGACAAAAAACATCTCTATGTGACAACGGTTGTACCTGCGTCGTCGCGTCTCTCCAGGGACCCATTCCCATCCCATAGAAACCATTCAACCGTGAGGAATGAATGATCCAAAACAGCCGCAACAAATACCTGCTTTAGATTCTTACCACTTCTTATGCCATTTTATTATTTCTCTGTATATTGTTCAATATTTATAGAACAAACTATTTATTAGAAATTCAACTATAAAGAGGCTTTTATGGACTTGGAACTTGTTATTATCTTATTTGCATAGTGATGGGAGAAAGATATCAGAAGCTAGGTGTACGCATTAAAGTGTGGGAGAGCCCACACCATTTCACGCCTCCTCTTTTTGCCAGTTGTGTATGTTTAAGGCAAGACGACACTGTCTAATCTACAAACAGCGATAATCTCTATATCAATGACATTGCAGGTGATGACTAAAGATAATTACATCTGCCTATAAAAAATATTGAAGGTGCCCGACAGGCAGTGCCGACAAGATTTCAACCGTCAAGCGTGAACATACGCAGGCGTAAATTCTAAGTAAGAGCCGTTGGATAAGGGAAAGATATGCTTGTTCTCGTATAAACGGCAGCAGCCAGCAGTATTATATGTTTCATGATGAAACGTTGTCTTGGGCATTATAGTCATGATTCGTTATTTCTTGATTGTAGCCTATTAATTAACTTAGATTGCAAGCTGTCGATGTAGTTGCAGATTGCCTTGACCTGTATGAACTGTTGAAGGTATTTGTCAAATACAAGGCACAGCGCTCGTGGCTGGCACATTGGACAGTATATAGGAGAAGTGCGTTTCCTGCGCCCGCGCCCGCGTCCCTCTGGAGGGGTAAGCGCACGCGCACGACTCCCCAATGCGTGTCGTAAATGTCCGTCTAGGTATGTTGTTTTGTTACCTTGTTATACACA
Organism: Idaea aversata; assembly: GCA_907269075.1. NCBI lineage: Eukaryota > Metazoa > Arthropoda > Insecta > Lepidoptera > Geometridae > Idaea > Idaea aversata. The sequence continues at coordinate 8,417,694 of OU026085.1, forward strand.
GAGGGATCACGATTTATAAAGAACAAAAGAAACTAGTTTTACTTCATAGAGAATTAGTCTTACTCGTATCTTAATATTTAGAGCGCCACTTCTTGATACATAGTACTTAGTAGGTATTAATTATTTGAATAAAATAAAAAAATCTTTAACAATAATTCATAAAGTATGGTTTTCTGCTGACCCTAATTTTCTATAGAGACTTTTTAATAGACTTAGAAAAATTAGTTTTAGTGGTCAGTTGCAAAACATTCGATAAATTCAGTCATCGGTTTGCGGTTATTCAAAAGAAAGATCAAATAAAGCTCTGTAATAAAAAGTTAACGCTGTTGTATACAGAATAATACAGATTAATAAAACATTTTTTTGTAGGTCTGTGTGTTTGCTGTGTAAGTTTTGAAACCTAAATTTTATTTGAAAGTTGATTTTTCTTTTAATAATTTATTATCAAACTAACTAGGTACCTATATTTTCTTAACAAGTATGTTTTTTATCGATTTTCATAATTTATAATACCTCAAAAAGTTATCAAAGAAAATAGTTAGATATCATTCAAATCATGCTGTATAATGTTGTGGTTTCGGAGCACGATTGGAAGGTGTGGTGTGGGTGCATGGTTTATTTTCTTTGAACCCTTTTAAAACGGCTATGGTTTGAAGTCAACGCGTGATCAATACGAGTTTATTCATCCCGTTTCGATAAAACAAAATAGGCGGGTAACGTATTTCAAAGAAGACGACAATGGTGAGGTATTAAAGGGATAAAGACAAAGTACCTGCCTTAGATTGTACTGTTAACTTTATATCGGTAGGTGCCCAATATTACGTTGCTAAACCATAAAACAAAATAAGCCTTATCTATTCAAGATACCTACCTACATTACTCTATTATGTCGCACAAAGAAGAATATCCTTGAAACTAATTACGTAGTTAATTCTCCAAAAAAGGCAAATTTTTTAGCATTGTGTTACATTTGGAGCAAAAATTCATTATTAAGGTATTTTGAGTGATTTTACTAAATATTTTCTAGGAAGGTCAACGGATTTTAATAAGTACATAGCAGCTTTGTTTTAATTCTGGGGCTGTTATTGTTCCGGGCCAATGCGTGCCGCGGAAGCCGTTAGCGTTCAGCAGCGCGACGGGTGCGCGGGCGCAGGCGACGAATAAGGGAACTCACGACACTTAATAATATTCGTAAGTAATAAGTAGGTAAAGTACTTTATGTAAATGACATAACGCTAGTTAACCAGTTAGATTTGAAGTAATATGACTAATACATCGGTATACCTAAGCAGTACCTACTTACTTACCTACTTATCAAGGAAGAACTATACTTTTGTAAATACATAACCATACAGAAACACTCAGACCACAAATAAATATTGGTACGAGGTCGAACCCGCAACCTTTTGCGTCGCAGGAAGGCACTCGGCCACCATGCCACAAAAAAAGACAACAAATTACAAACTAAACTTTTTCAGTTAACGTTTTTGTTATTACATAGCTGATATAATGTTTCGTAAGTGCCAATGTTATTGTGTAAAAAAAACAACAGACAGACGAATTGAGAACCTCCTCCTTTTTTGAAGTCGGTTAAAAATCGAAAAAATAATAATGAAAATATATATTTATTTATTACTTTTACTTTTTAGTTATGTCCTGGGGAGTAATGTCCTACTTGCGCACCTATAAGGTATTACGCAAGTCTTAGTAAATGTAATAGGTTAAAAAGGGTTATTGTAAATTCACCACGAAGAACAGCTGGTATGCAGTCTAACTTCAAAGAATTAAAATGATTTATTTCAGTAGGTATCATTCATCGTGCAAGGCGTAACGTTAGGTAACAAGACAAGATAAATATGGTCGCTTTTGAATCTCATGAAAGGCTCCATCAGTTCTCTTGTGAAAATAACCAAAGATATGGCAAAACTAACTTTAGTATAACGCTAAGGAGTTCTTAGAATTTGCGTATATCTTTGAGTTAGTATTTATGACTTCGTGTTCCCACGAAACGCCAAACTGTGAAAAGTCGCATAAACACACTTTATCAACACAACTATCTAGATTCTAGCCTAAAATTAATTTCAATGTTTTTGCCATTTTTTTATTTTGTTGATTTTATGCGTAAAACATTGAGTTATTTATATATAGTTTTTCTTTATTAAATATACCTATTATTTTAATAAATCAATTTAATTTCATTTCAATGTTTTTGTAATTTTTTTTTAATTTGCCGTTTTTATACGTAAAATTTAGAGAAAAACGTTACGTAGTATGTATAGATAACATTAGATTAGCTATAGATAGACATATTATAAATGTTAAGTACTTACCTATGTACGTAGATAGACATGACATGAACGAACTCTGATAAAGGTCACCATCACCACAAACGTTAGCCTTGATACATCGACGTACCTTGTCTGTTACATTTTGTTAACCGACTTCAAAAAATGATGTTATTGTCAACTCTATTTATTATGTTGTTCAAAAAATTCGATAAACGACGAATAAACACAGTATGTAAAAAAAAATTGTACCATTTTATGGCATTGGCCAACAAAATCTGCTTGGTATAACAACCCCACAAACTCAATACGAGTATCTTTTATAAAGTAGGAAAAGATAAAAATAAAATAAAGCATCGTAGGTACTTAAATAATTAAAATCTCACGGTCACGTAATTAAATGTAAAGTAATCAGTGGACCAAATCAGCATGATATCATTTGCCAGCTCAGTGTTCTACTCCGGTTCCTACACTAGCGCCAACTTAATGTTATAATTTATGAGCTCTATTTTTTTGTAATAATCTAATATATAAAATTCTCGTATTACAATGTTAGTTACCATCATACTCCTCTGAAACGGCCTGACCAATTTTTATGAAACTTTAAATGCATTTTCAGTAAGTCTGAGAATCGGCTACTATCTATTTTTTATTTTGTTTCCTTTTTTTTTTATTAAATGGCAAACAACGTTTGCCGGGACATCTAGTAATATATATTTTTTTAATGTAAATATAAATTAATTAGTCTTGAAGTAATTCTAAATAAGTAATACAAAACATTAAGTAAGAGCCTCTTTGAATGGCAATGCCGATCACATAGCAGGTCACTTTTTATTTGATACAGTTTCAGATTCGTGAATATTGTGATTAGACAGTAAGGTACCTACTTACTGAAGATTCCAAAATTATCTACTTAAATACAGATAGATGATAGCTAGCACTCAAGATCCTTTCGTTTATTGCCATAACATGATCATTCCGATAACTGCCTAAACTTGCCTAAGATCCTGAGAATAACAAGCACGTGCCAAACAAGGACATACAAAAGTTAGTACCTATCTATTTATATTACTTACCAAACAAAAACTTATATAAATATAATGCAATTGTAAAACGGCATACATATACTTATAAACAGTTTTTTTTATGAACAAGTTCATGTAAGTAATTGTCATACAGTTAAGGGCAATGTAACATCGAGCATTATTCTCAATTCACAACATACCTAAGTGAAAAGGTAAAGTATTAAACGAAGTTATTGTTTGTCAAGTATTTAACGTATCTCTTTAGTGAAAAAGAAAAACAATAAATATTTAGCTGCACCTTTACCGAAAATATCTATTGTTTTCCCGCTGAAAGCGGTGTTATTGTTTAGTTTCGATGTCAAAAGTGGCCAAAATAGATCATTGTGTACGAAATCTGATATAGACAGGTTTAATATACATGATATTTTATTAGTAGGTATAGTAGTGTCATTTTTTTCGCCTTCATTTCTCTTGTATTCAGAGGTTCGAATTAATTCAAATTATGCCCTTAAAAATATAGTACCTAAGTTGAATAGCAAAATAAGATATTATTACTAAATTTCCACATTTAACACCACATACATAATTATTCCTTTACATAATTATGGTATATATGTATTTTACTAGCGACCCGCTCCGGCTTCGCACGGCTATATTATGCATGTATTATACATATAAACCTTCCACTTGAATCACTCTATCTATTAAAAAAACCGCATCAAAATCCGTTGCGTAGTTTTAAAGATTTAAGCATACACAGGGACAGAGAAAGCGACTTTGTTTTCTACTATGTAGTGATGATTAGTATGAATTGTTTTTAAAATGAATTACAGAAGCCGGTGGTATAGGCGAAGACAGTTATTATACAGTTATATGTTTGCGGCTATAAGGACGTGGTTGCCAGTTGTCGTCTGGTAATTAAACGGATGCACCTTCTAACTAGAGTTTTCCATTACCTTTGACAACCATTCCCGTTATGTTTTACGATAAAATTTCCTATTAGTTTTGTATGTCAACAACTTACATAGCGTTTACTAAGTTACTTGACATGTTCATATCTGTCGCTTGACCTGAAACTTGTTGCGAAATTCCTGAACGCCATATTATAAGTTAGTGTAAAATATCCACATTAAATACTAAAAACCGGCTAAGTGCGAGTCAGACTCGCCTACGAAGGGTCTTGTATTAGCGGCAACAGAAATACATCATCTGTGAAAATTTGAACTGTCTAGCTATCAAAGTTAATGAGTAACAGCCTGGTGACAGACGTAGTAAACGCGTCCCGTTTTTGCCCTTTGGGTACGGAACCCTAACAATGATCAGTTGAGTACAAAACTAAGATAGATTTCAATTTACAGTAATGCTGAAAATTTGCAGCAAAAATATGTACAATTTTTGGCATTAATAGAAAAATCAACGACATAATGCCTATTCTAACTACAGGGTCAGGTAGGTATCAGTTTTATGGCTATGATCCCTGAAGCATGACACATGAGTCACGTGAAGAGGTCACGCCGGCAATCAGCCTCGACAGCAGTATTCTGTTTCAGTATGGGAAACGAGGCGGTTCCACTTGACGGAGCCGCCATGCTCCCACACAAGAACTACTACCGTTATCTGCACATCATACATTAGTGAAGCTGCAGCACATTCGCAACTTTCTAATAACATTTTGTTCAAAGTTATTTTGTTTGGTTTGGGATCGGTGTTAATGTATCTACTTGTAGTATTGATTAAATTCTGTTGGTAATTTAAACTGGATGGTATTTGCTATTGTTCAATAACTTATTATTACACAGAAATGTCACAATTACAGGGACTTAAAACGTTATCCATAACAGAATGTTTAACGTTATAAAAACGTTATAATAGTATCGGTATCTCAGCAAACATTTCGTTATCGATCTTTTGTATAACGTTTTACGAGTAACAGAACGAAATTTTAACTGCAAAAATAACGTTATTATAACGATAAATACGCGACGTTGCCAAACTTATTCATTTTACAAATCCGCGCCACGCGCGGCGGAATTTGCGCATCAGGTGGTCAAAGCGAAATGGGTCGAAAAAAATCAACAAAGTTTACAGATATTTCAATCTTGAGGATAATAATAAGACCTCAAAATGTTTAGTTTGCGAAAAAGTTTTAAAGGTAAGTTAAAAAGAAGTAGGTAGTAATGTGTAGTATTTTCTAAAAAAAAAAATTATATTTTCTAAGAAAATCGGCTTATTAATATTTATTTTTTTACAATAATGCCGATTTCCTTAGAAAATATGAATGTTTTCAATTTTTTTATAGAATCTTTTATGTTTCTCCGAAGAGCCCTTGCGATAGGCAGCAATAAAAAAAAAATATTAAAGATTGCTCATAATTTTTTTACTCTAAAAAATTAAATGCTCCGCAAGTCGCAAATGGATCAAGCTGTTTGTGTGGTTTGTGGTGCCTTATTAAAGGTAAAGAGTTGAACTAACACGCCTCAGTGATGAAAGTTATCGACTTTGGTTTTGATGCTAAAGGCCAAAATTTCTAGTACTTTTTTAAATAATGCCGATTTTCTCGGAAAATATTAATGTTTTGAATGTTTTTATAAAATATTTTATGTTTTTATAAAGAAGCTCTAGCGATTAGTAAAAAAAAACCACGATAGTTAAAGATTTGGTCATAAAAAATTCAATTGAAAATAGAGTATTTTCAATGGCTTCTATTTTCCAAAGTCATCGATATAGCAAGCTGTTTGTGGTGTCAAATGAGAGATATGAGTTGAACTAACATGCCTAAAAGTTAGAATGCGTAAGCTGCTCTGGTTTGTAACCTAGAGACCAAAACATGTGACGTTTCATAAATTTTTTTCATATTTTGACGGCTTACGATCTGCATCAAAAACAGCCCTATGTCCATCATTTGCCGTTTCGAGCCACTGTGCGGCAGCGCGCGCGTGCAACGTTGCCGCCGTGTGCGCACGAGCGGTGGTACCTGGTAGGTACTACCGCTCGCGCACGGTTTCGAACGCAGCGGCAACGTTGCTTGGCCGCAGAAGAGGTGGTTGGTAGGTATTAGGTATATACTAATTGCACTGTGAAAATTTATCGCTACATTATTGATTGGTTTATTTTACTTTTAATCGTAGATTCACTATGATAAAAAAATGTGTTTCGGAAATTTTACCTATTCCTACTAAACATATATCTAACACCAAAGTAATAGTAAATTTCAGGACGTTATGTAACCTTTAGCCTTCTTCGATATTTGAGATATCCAACACTAGAAGAATTATTCAGATCGGTCCAGTGGTTTTGAAGCAAATTCAATACAAACAAACAAACAAAAATCTAATCTTTCCCATTTATACTATTACATAGTACGTACATGTACCTATAGATTACACCCTTACGTAGCCAGAGAGAGCACTGTGTTCGATAGTTCACACGAAGAAAAAGTAAACATTACTTTGAGTAAAAGAGATAGCATAAAAACAATAATTATAACATTATTATATGAATAACAATATTTTTAATAACGTTAAATTGACAATATAACGTAACGTTATTATAACGTTATACATATTCAAAGCTTTGAATAATATCGTTTTGTTATATCGTTTCTCTCACAAATAACGTTATCTTGCAATTCCACAGATAACGTTACTGTATTTTACCGGTATTTAAGTCCCTGCACAATTAACGTCATTTTGCATTAGAAATTTGCATTTTGTTGTTGTGAGATTCAGAGAGAGGTCTGATTCTTTCCATCAAGCTTTATGTTTCGGCAATGGTTGAATGTTACCTTCAGATTTCTTAGCTACATACCGAGTAAGCTTTGCTTTTGGTAATAGAGGAGCACAATCACAAATAAATTATGTTCTAAACGTACAATAAAAATAGCGTGCTATAGGTAGGAACAGAGTTCGCCCAGTGGTACCTTTTATTCCGTAAGGGCGTGTTCAGATGACACGCGTCGACCACGCGCCCGCCACGCGTATCACACGCGTTGACCACGCGTTGAACACGGGTTGAAATTTGTTCTATATATAATTTGAGTCTTATGACACATCAATAGATCTCAATTTGCATTTCTGCAAGCGTGCGCAGAGCGTGCGCGGGGCGGGAGCTGGGCGTGCGCGTGGCGGGCGCGTAGCGTGAGCGGGCGGACTTGCATAAATGCAATTTGAGATCTATTGATATGTCATAAGACTCAAATTATATATAGAACAAATTTCAACGCGTGTTCAACGCGTGTGATGTGCGTGGTCGACGCGTGTCATCTGAACACGCCCTAAGTCGTGGGTTTGAATCCCGACCGGCCATTGACACTGGTCATACGGTGAACTGCAAAACAACTTGATGAAACCCACGGCTTAGTTGGCTCCAGACGTAGGTATAAAAAAAAATTCCTTGAGACACAGCTGACTAAATTGGGAGGGTTAGTATATAGATAGGTAGGATCTGACCTACTCAGAAACCGAACAAATAAGAAACACTTCTTCAGATTTTGACCTTAAATCTAAATCAAGTTTCTTCGTTTCTGACATCTCCCGTCTAAATCCTGGGAAAGCCCCTTTAGTTGGGTCATTTTTGTATGGGCTCCCCATGCATGACTAGTTCCGAAAAAAGTGCTATAGGTACGTATCCTACACCAACTCTCACGTCTTGTTCTTATACAAAAGCACACGGAGTTGCGTTATCTTCATATGTCACCACAACAAAGTAGGTAGTTCACTTTCACTCCTAGCTTGCACCGCGCACATCTAGGCCGGACGCAGTCTCTGGACCAGAAAGGATATTCGCGTCTCATTGTTCTCCTTATCTATTTATAAATATCGTTTTTATATATCTTACGCAAAGTGTGACAGTGTTATATAAATTAGAGTGTTATTATGTGGAAATGTCTTATAAGTATGCGTAAGAAATATTGTACTATCTCGTGTAGTGTGTAATTATAAATCAAACGAACTTACCTAGTGAAGTTTGATTCCAATTATACGAGGTTATAGATTGACAGCATTCCATTAAACTTGCAGCAAGGATATCCTAGACCGCTGGTCCACTATATTTAGAGTCGATACTCTAAGGAACAAAAAACAGCCACTACTACCCACTGTGCACACCGGCCGGCCACCCGCGCGGGCCTCTCGAGCGGCACCTCATTTATTTCAGAGAGCCGAATGGAAACACAGAATTTTTAATTTTTCTTCCATTTCTAAAATCGGGTTAATAATAATGTTTTATTGGGTGGGTGGGGGTGCAATGCTGTCAATCTATAACCTCGTATAATTGGAATCAAACTTCACTAGGTAAGTTCGTTTGATTTATAATTATACTTCGGATAATAGATTGACAGCATTCCATTAAACTTGCAGATGTTTAGAGCACTAAAGTGAAATAGGAAGGAAAATAGAAAATATTAAATTGCATCTGCTAAGGTAATTCAATGCGTTTTATTTTAGAAGAATCATAAGGTAAGGAAAGTAAAACCCTTGATGTGTAAAAACACCATTAAAATAAAATTGGTAAAATATTTAAGACCATCTTCATGGTTTGCGTACAAACAATACCTGTACACGATGATATTGCCTTTATGGTATATGGAGCATATACCATAAAGGCATGATTTTGGTGTGGGTTATAATACCTGCAGATGGGTTCACAAACTGCCTGAAGAGCTTTGAAGTCAAGTTTAATTTCTGGTTCCTTTGGATTGGATTAGACACATCTAAAATTGTTACGATCATTGATCACGAAGTCTGTAATTAAAATTCATGGTAGAAAATGGTAAAAAGTATAGAAGTGTTAAACGAAAACCTTAGTTTTTTATTTATAAACAGGCGTATGTTTTATATTATATATATGGTTTAATTATTATAGAATTAACAATTTTTAAACTTGTATATAGATCAATTACTGACTATAAATTGTAAACATTTAAGGCAAAAGACAATGGTCAATGACAATGGTAGTACTCCCATAATATATAGTCTCGTTTGATTTTACTTATTTACGTAATTTTTGTGGCAATCAATTAATTTTAATATAACTTCTTAAATGAAAACTAAACATATAAAAGCGACAGGCCTTTTTGATATTATGACCATATTTTAAATTTTTCTAACGTCAATGTTTTTACTCTTTGTCGTGCTGTGCAGAAGTGCAGAGGCACACAGGTTATTTCTAAGAATATCTACTTTTATTCATCATTATCAAAGACATAGGTAATATTGATTTATAGAATAGAGAAATGAGTTTTGGGTTCCTTTCCCATAACGAAAAAAGTGTTGCGAAAATAATCAGCTGTGAAAACTTAAAAAGCATCTACTTCAGTAAGATACGGGTTTTCCAGATATTTCGGGTGATCAGGAATGTCAGTTTGAAAAAAATAAATAAACCACATGTAGATTATACAAATTCCATGAAACAAAAATGCAAATTTTGATAAAAAATCAAAATTGACAGTGTATGATGCGTCAAGAACATTTTTCATTTCGGTTTGAATATCGAGCGAAATATTAAACTTTTCTCAGTCAAACTCTCAGGTCATAGTAGTCTTGTCACAGTTAGCGATGTTTTCGCGGTCGAAACTATGGTCTCCGCAAGAATATATTATAATAATTTATCACGATTTACGTAAGAGTGTAATATTTAACAAAGAATGTGATTATTCATGATGTTTTGGGAATTTAATTTAGGTACACCACTAATATTTTGTCCCAAACGCGATATACGCGGGGAATATAATATTATTTCAAACATAATTAACGCGAATACTTACATTATGCGTGGAGTATTATGATACTCAACACGCCTCCTGTGGAGTTTGTTTTGCTCCTTCATCTTTTCGTATTATTATAGGGTACATTTGACCTTTCTGTATTCTTCCAGCCAAATAGTTGGCCAATGTTATGCCTCAAACACGATATACGTGGAGGACGTGGTGTCCCAAACACGATTTTCGTGGGGACTCTCCTTATACTCCCGTAATTTTCTTAATTTTTTGTACTTCCCTTTAAACACCGTTTGTCGTGTGTTTGTTCTCCATAAAACTGAGTATATTCTATTTTAATACGATGCTCAACACGATTGCGTGAAGAATGTTTGGCCCCAAACACGATATACGCGGGGGAATGTGGTGTCCCAAACGCTTTTGCGGGGACTCACATTAAAATCGGAGAATATGATGCTCAACACGACGACGTGGAGAATGTTTGGCCCCAAACACGATATACGCGGGGGAATGTGGTGTCCCAAACGCGATATACGCGGGGTTTACATTAAAATCGGAGAATATGATGCTCAACACGACGTGAAGAATGTTTGGCCCCAAACACGATATACGTGGGGGAATGTGGTGTCCCAAACACGATTCTCGCGGGGACTCACATTTTAATCGGAGAATATGATGCTCAACACAACGGCGCGGCGTGGAGAATGTTTGGCCCCAAACACGATATACGTGGGGGAATGTGGTTTCCCAAACGCGATATACGCGGGGTTCACATTATACTCCGATAATATGGGGATCATCATCATTTCATCATCTTCCTGCCCTTATCCCAAATTATTTGGGCCGGCGCAGTATGTCTTCTTCTTCCATTCACTCCTATTAGTCGCTCAGCACGATATAGAAAATGTTTTTTCTCCAAACGATCTTCGTCCTGTTATGTCCAATGTGTCATGTTCTGCGAAACTTATTTATTCTTTATAATATTTAAGGTGGTGAAGGTTGTGTTTCAATACAATATGCATGGAAGACGTAGTGTCTCAACTCTCTATGCGTAGAGAAGTAATGCTCCAACCACGACATACGTGGAGGATGTAGTGTTTCAATAATATATTCGAAGAGAAAATAATGTTCCAAACACGATACACGTAGAGATGTAGTGTCTCAAAACTGTAATACAGTTTTATGCATAATATGCGTGGAGAGTGGAGAGGTAATGTTCCAAACACCATATACGTGGGAATGTAGTGTCTCAACACTATATGAGTGGAGAAGTAATGTTCCAAACACGATATACGTGGGAATGTAGTGTCTCAACATTATATGCGTGGAGAAGTAATGTTCCAAACACGATATACGTGGGAATGTAGTGTCTCAATACTATATGCTTAAAGAAGTAATGTTCCAAACACGATATTCGTGGATATGTAGTGTCTCAAATCGACACTATAGAAAGTGATTTTTCAATATTTCGAACACGATTTTGTGAGGTTGTAATATCTTAAACACGATTTTCGTAAAAATATACCTACCTCAATACGGTCCACGCAGATTATGATACTTAAACAATGTTTATTTACAAGTACCATTAGATATTCTATATTTTATTCTTAACTTGGTTAGGACTTGTAAACAATAATAAAAAATTGAAAATCAAACGAACTTACAAGTGAAGTTCGATTACAATTATGTAAGTAATTTTGTTTGACGCGACTTATTTTAACTTATGTACCCGTGTTCGCATTCACCAGCCTTTCACACAGAAATTTTAGAGATAAGTTGAGTATTTTAGTACTATTTATTAATTTTTGTACTGGTATCCCCAATATGTACAAAATAAAATAAAAAGTCACTAAATCACTTCCGTTACGTCATCTCCGCCTCGTGCAGTAGGTGTCAGATCGGTGCGCGTGGTCTCATTACGTTTAAAGTTAATATACCCTCTCCCATTATTTCACATTGTATAGGGAGGGTCACAACCACGTTATTTATAACATATTTTCAAATAAATGATTTGTATTTACATAAGTAAATGTTCGTTTTATTTTCCAGGGTGGGTATGGATCTATAAGTCGCGTCAAACAAAATTACTTACATAATTGTAATCGAACTTCACTTGTAAGTTCGTTTGATTTTCAATTATGTTTCATAATTTTGTTTGACGCGACTTATTTTAACTTATGTACGATGTTTAGAGTGATGTGAAATAATCATAACCACCAAATATTTAAACAACTCATTTGTTTAATCAGGTATGTACATTATCTATTTTTTACTTATTGATAACTAAATATGAGAAACAACTTATTAACAATTTAATTTTGTTGCAGGTTACAATCAGCAGATAGTACAGATGTAGCAAACTGATTGGGATTAATCACAATTTCTTTATTATAAAAACGAGCGAAGACAGAAGAAGATTCTGACCAGCCTGCAGTTTTTCTAATTATGTCAATGTTGACACCGAGTCTGTTGGCCAATGATGTGGACGCGTGACGTGTGCTGTGAGCACTAAATATTGATGTGTCTATGCCACTATTGTGGAGAGTGTCCTTAATCCAGTGACTAAGAGTTTGTGATGATATTTTAGCATGAGGGCGTTTGTAACTTATAAATAAATAATCATCTTTCCGAAGTGATTGTGTTTCATTTATATAGGTCTGTAAACATGTTGCTGGACATATTTCAGGACGATTGTTAAAGTACGGTAACCTTAAAATGGGTTGAGTAGAATTAGGTTTAGAAGTCTTAATCAAATCAGGAATAGTAATAGTAATATCAATAGGTGAGTTAAAAGAGATGTTATTTAGTTTAATTAAGGTTAGGGTTTGTACTCGATGTGCGGTCACCAAGGCTAACAGAGTCGCTGTTTTCTTGGAAAGAGTTTCCAGACTGAGATCAGTATTTGGCCACTTTTGTGCTAAATAATTTAAAACAATGGCTGGGTCCCATGTCATATTATACTTAGGATTAGTTGGCCTCAGTCTAAAAACTCCTTTCATGAATCTTTTGATCCTGTCGTCGTCCATTAGATTCCCTAGTAACAAAGACAGTGCTGATTTGTAGGAATTGATAGTACCATATTTAGCACCCTTATCAAAAATTGTTGTTAAAAAATGAATTACTATAGGAACAGAGACTGCAAAATAATCGTAACAATACGTATTACAATAAATCAACCAAGATTTTATACATCCATCGTATTGCTTATAAGTAGAATCAGATAAAGAAGATAGCATAATTTCTATAGATCTTGACGACAAACACTTTTTGAGTAATATTTGCCTGAAAGCTTCGCGGCAACTAAGGTCAGGCTGCGGTGTAGATTGTGGCAAGTCCTGAAAGGAGAAATTAACAAATGTTCACTCGGTTCAAAATAAATTATCTTCGAGCAAACTATTCTTTGGAATACAGGGAACCAAGGTTGCATGGGCCAATATGGTACTACCACTATTCCTTCAGCCTTTTCATTTATAATTTTTTGCATGACTTTTGTAATAAGACAAAATGGAGGAAATGCGTAGAAAAAATCATTTTTCCATGATATTGTAAAGGCATCTATTGCCCATGAGTCTGGATCGTTCTTCCAAGAAACATACTTAGAGCACTTTGAATTTTGCCTACTCGCGAATAGATCTATAGACGGTTGGCCAAGGCAAATAACAATTTTACTAAACGATTCGTTATTAAGTTCCCATTCAGTGTCTTGAAATTTTTGTCTAGACAAAAGATCAGCTTCGACGTTTGCTTTTGTATTTATATAGGAAGCAAAAATAATATAAATAATATAAAAATAATAAATTATTTTACGCGTTTCGCACCATTTCCAAATTTCTCTTGAAATTATATTCAAATGTTCAAATTGTACACTACCCATTCTATTTAGGCAAGATATTGCAGTTACATTATCTATGCGCAACAATATTGTAACATTAGTCAGGTTATATGCAAAACATTTGAGAGCGAGAAAAGCCGCTTTGAGTTCTAACTCATTTATATGTAAAGATATTTCACTATCTTTCCAGTAGCCAAAACATCTATCGTTGTTACAGTAACCACCCCAGCCACTTTTCGATGAATCAGTGAATATTTCCAAATCATATTGGTCACTACCTAGGGGTTTTGAACCCTGATCGATATGACTTAACCACCAAAGTAAATCAGGTTTTAGGTTACTAGGTAATTTTACAACTTGATCATAGCTTGGATTATTAAGCAAACAACGATATTTAAATTGTTCAAAATATTTAGTACCTATATAACCATGAATACTGCATTTGCAGGGCAAGCTGAGATTAAAAGACCCAAAAAACTAGCAAAATCCCGTAGTTTACATTTTTGTAAATTCAAAAATTTTAATATGTTTTCTTTAATTTTTATTCTTTTAGCTACCGGTAGCTTTAGTAACATATTCTTAGAATCAAATTCAAAACCAAGGAATTTACATTGTGTTTGCGGCTCCAAGGAACTTTTCTCGAAATTTATTAAAAAACCTAAGTTTTCTAATAAATTTATCGTATAGTCAATATTTTGCTTACTTTCGAGGGTAGTTTGTCCAAGGCAAAAGTAATCGTCAAGATAAATTACAGATATTATACCATTGCTTCGAAGTAATTCAATGACAGGTTTTAATAATTTGGTAAAAACGTACGGTGCTGTGCATAAACCAAATGGGAGACAGTTAAATTCATAAAGAACATTATTATAATTGAATCGAAGGTATTTTCTGTGAGATTTATGTACGGGTAGTAAAAAATAAGCGTCTTTTAAATCAATGGATGCCATATAACAGTTTTTTGTTATCAGTTTAGACGCCGTACGATAATCCTCCATCTTAAAATGCCTTGTTTCAACAAACTTATTCAAACATTTTAGATTTAAAATAAAACGTTTGTCCCCATTTGGTTTGGAGACTAAAAACACACTGGACAGAAATTCGCCATCCACTGGATCACAGCGTGATATGGCATTGATATCTAATAAATGATTTATGCACTTTTTAAAATCCTGAGCTTCTGCTGAAGATTTAGAATAAACTTTAGGACTATCAGTACGGTATGGGGTACATTTGAATGGTATCAAGTAACCTTGAACCCATGATAGAACAGTCTGATCAGACGTTATTTTAGTCCATTTATCATAGTAATGACGAAGGCGTCCTGCATAGCGTACCTGACTTATCTCCGAGGATGAGCTGGAGCCCGCTGTGGCGAGGTCCGCGGGGGCGAAGAGCGGCGTTGTCGGTACGACGAGCCGGTGTTCGCTGTCGTGCGCTGTGCTCCCCACTGCAATCTCTTCGCGCCGCTCTGCGGCTTGTTGTCCACTTTGCGGTGCTGGCCGACGAAGTTTAAATTACCCTTCTTCCTGTTGGTATTAGTGTTAGGACGTACTACAGGCGCCTTTGGTTTTTGTTGATTTTTCAACGCGTCACCAGACTGTTGAATTGTCTTCGCAGTTTTGACCTTTTCGGTAATGTTTTCGCCAAATAACATAGAATTCCGCCTTGTTTCTAGGAGGGTATCTTTCAATTTGTTATTTATGGCAGAAATTACGAAACTTCTGCGAGTTTTCGTTTCAGATGCATGACTATCACACAAAATTCGGCAGGCGTCACTGATTGGTTTAAGAATTTTCTGTTTTGATGTTTCATTCGACACAATCAAATCCATGGCAGTAGCAAGTGCAGCCAATGCAGTACCTAACTGCTTTTGTTTGAAAAATAGTGACGTATCACGTTTTATTAGGGGTTCTGGCAATGCCGCCTTCACCTCGAGATTTAACGTCGGTGCAATGAGTAGATCACAGTTGCTTGGAACATTATAACCTTTGATTAGGCTATCTTTTATATCTTTAGGTAGGCCTTTGGCTAGAATCTCCTGCCATCTGTTCGCGACATCTTTGTGGATTGGCGGACCTAGTGGGGTCTCAATTTTGGGAGCATCACCGAGCAATTCCAGGATGTCATCCTCAAGTTCCAGCTCAGTATATTGAGGTTCCGCTTCTGCTGTAGAAGTACCAGCGACTGGAGGCAAGCTTGTTGGAGCTTCTGGAGCCGGAGGTGGTGATGGTGTCGCCGGAGGAGGCGATGGCGGGCCTGGAGGCGGTGATGGTGGCGCCATCGTGTGATGCGACGAATTTGGCGGAGAAGATTCTCCTGTCGGGTGTTGTGGCGTATCATAGTCGGTGTATTCATAATCCAAGTCGACGGTCAACACCTCGTCTCCTTCTTGAGGCGATCTAAGGTAGCCGGATTGTTGCTCTTGCGGCGGATCTGCGGCAAACGATTCATTTTAGAATACGTTTTTTGAAAATACGTGACAGTAACGGCCCATAGCAATTAGCATTGGCAGTACGCATCACATTAACGTGACAGAAGATACCCAAGCATGGTAAATTCGCATCACTAAATATTAAGATCCGATTGCGGTAGTAGTAGCCCTATTTTAGCAGTACGCACCACATTTTAGGATCTATTAGGTGAAATTTTTTAAATAAACTTACCGTTTGAATAGTTTTGTGATGGTTCCACTATCGGACCACGATTTAAATAACCTTGCAGTTTTCTTATTTTACGCCTAATTTCTTCCTCGGTCCGTTCCTTGTTCCTTTTTCCCATCTTTAAAGTCGCCGATGTTATATTATATCTATTTTTTTTTTTTTTTTTTTTGAGACGTGCGAAGGCTAGCTCGAGAAAACACAGAATGAGACCACGCGCACCGATCTGACACCTACTGCACGAGGCGGAGATGACGTAACGGAAGTGATTTAGTGACTTTTTATTTTATTTTGTACATATTGGGGATACCAGTACAAAAATTAATAAATAGTACTAAAATACTCAACTTATCTCTAAAATTTCTGTGTGAAAGGCTGGTGAATGCGAACACGGGTACATAAGTTAAAATAAGTCACGTCAAACAAAATTATGAAACATAATAACTAATTTGATTCATAATTATTTCAATTATGTAATTTTATACATTAAAATTCCATTTTCTATGTCTAAACAAGACGCATCTGTGTTCAGATAACTAATATAGATAGGTATTATCCATAGATATATCGTTGTAGGTACCTAGACCTGCCTATAGCATTGATCGGTAGGCTAAGTTACCAATTACTGAATCGAATGACAAATACTTATAAAATTAATTTAAATCACACAAAAAATGGAGGGTAGACCTTGTGTCGTACCCCCATCGTGTCGTCAAACGATTGACAAGACAACTCGAGCGCGAGCGACAAAACAAGTCATTATTATTGTAGACCGAGAGGCAACTGCAGTGAATAGATTCTTCACTTTTTTTTTTCAAGTAGGTCTGTATCTGTACTAGCAATGACAAGGCATAAATTCCATTTTATTATGACCAAAGTTCGCAACCCATTAGCATAAGTGCATATTATTATAATGCACATTTTTCTATAATGATGATAAAAAAGTACAAGTCATCATCATTCTAGGTCAATTTTCCATGAAATTCCACATAAAATAAATTAAAATTGAGGTACTTACACCAGATCAGGAATGGATTAAGATTTTCAAACATTGTAATTAAAATAAAATTATTATTTTGCGCGTAATATCTCAGTATAGTAATAATATTTACCTATTTGTAGGTAAACTGTAGGTAAGGTGTGTGTATCATTTTTGTTACACGCTCCTGCGCTAAAAAGAAACTTCAGGTATCTTTTAGGTATTTATTCTGTTCTATACTATACTTATTCTGGTACTACATACTACGATATGGTGGAGTAATTTCAACGAACAGCCTGTTGCGATATCTCGCACGTCTTGTAGGATTAATAATTATGCATTTAATTGTGTACCTACTTTGTTACTAGCTTTGAAGTTAACGTTCAGCAGGTTCTGACGCCTATTGTTAAATACTCTTAGGTTAAGTAAAAACGTTTGCTAATAAGTTTTTTATGTATCTTCGGGAGTTACCCACGAACCTTCGCAACGAAAGTATTGTATTAATTTGTGTTGAAGAAATTGGGCTTTTATTATGCACCTTTTACTTCAATGACTATAGGTCCTGACGTCACTGGTCAGCTCGTGCTAGCGTGACGTCACCACCCAAACGTTTAGAGTTGATAAAAAAGAAGTTAAGGTACATATTTAGGTCTAAATGTCTAAACTCAGTTTTGATGAGTAGAGTATTTCGTTCGTAACGTCTAGTGTGTGTCTAACACAACAACACAATATTATGCGTGGAAATCTTACAGATATTTGATAAATTGATTCCAATCGTATCCGGTTTCGATATAAAGATATTGAAAGTAATTAAAATGCACAACACAGAATGTAGGTACTTTTAAAAAATAGCAATAGTGTGTTCACTTTGTACTGGTTTGTACACGTTTATACCTGTAGTTCGGTAATAAAGTTACTTATAAACAAGATAACAAGCATTATCAAAATGGTTTTCGAATTATCGGGTTATATGTATTAGAGATTAGGTATTAGGTTATTATTTTTACCTAAAAAGTCTAAATTAATTTCATAATTTCATTTCAACTTCATGAAGGGCAAAAATGACAAGTGGCACACTAAAATGGGTATAAGGCTGTGTAGATTTATATACACAAATGTGTAGGTATCTTAAATACCTATGCAGGCTATAAATTATCAAATCACTCACCCATTTATTTGTTCCATGTTTTAATCATCGAACACACTCGCGAACCGATGAAATAACTAAATGTACATACCACTAAGCAACGCGATATGTCGCCAGTGGAATTCAAGCGTACGTGTGGACTCCACGGCACTAAAATACTTAATGAGGTGCCGCTCGAGAGGCCCGCGCGGGTGGCCGGCCGGTGTGCACAGTGGGTAGTAGTGGCTGTTTTTTGTTCCTTAGAGTATCGACTCTAAATATAGTGGACCAGCGGTCTAGGATATCCTTGCTGCAAGTTTAATGGAATGCTGTCAATCTATTATCCGAAGTATAATTATCTTAGGGCTCGATTACACCTGCCAAAAAATATCTAAATCTTAGTGCAATTAAAGCAATAAACTTAAACATGCCTCAGAAAATTTTGAAGCAGACGTGCAGGATCACTTAAATAGTGCACTTGCTAATTTATCAGCTTTCAGTTGCACACTACGTGATACCTAGGTTATGGTCTCGCCCGCTTACTTTCAATTTCTTTTCTCAGACTTGTTTAATGTTTTCCAGATTAAGCTGCCGCGTCGTCTGTATCAAGTTTTTGTTTTTAGATAACTTTATTGTTTAACAATGTAAACATAAGGAAAGCATTGATAATGATTAGCCACCAGTATTTGTCATTATGTTATTCTTACGTCTATGGTTATGGTATACCTATGGCGGTTTATTGTCAATGATGCATGGCAATAGTTAAATTCTATCACGTTAAAGTGAGTCAGACGGTTGTGGTGAATTAGTACGAAGAATATTAAATAAAATTGAAGTACTGAAAGTGAATCATCAAAGGACTTGACAAACTCAGAATTACTTAATAAGTTAGAGGTGTGGATATTGGATAATTATGGAATCACTACCTTTTCTTTCTTGCCTTTTTTAATTCTTTACTTTTTAAAATTTTCTTTTTTAAGCAGCGAAGTATACGTAGGTAGGTACTTGTTTTATCGAATTTCACTTATTTATAAGTAACCAGCGAAGCGAACTACCTTCTTACCGGTTATTACTCTACTTAGAGATTAATAAAAAAAACAATACTGATAAGGAAGTAGGTACCTACTTATGAAGTAAATGCCATCTAGAGGTTTTCTTCAAACTCATGACGAGAATTTGACTAAACGGATGAAACCAAGAACCTTGAAGTTCCTCGAAAACTTAAGAGATGGCGTCAACTTAGTTTGAAGTTAAATGTGTAGATGGCGCTACGTCCGCTATGCAAGAGCATCCGAATGAAAAAACCTAGTAAGCTTTCGCCGCCCTCTACTAAGCTCGTTACTTAAGCTACGACGTTTTATCGAAAGCTTCTGATGTCCTTCGTACATTACGCAGAATGTACGGACGAGAACCGTATGCATGGTGATGAAACGGCAATGTAACTTGAACATTGAATTTAGTGAAGTAGAGCGGTGGTAGAGATGTTGAACGTCACCGGACCGGCAGGCTCTAGGTGCCGGCAGTAGACTCGGGCTCGCAACGGTGGCAGGTGGCACGCTGTCCAAACAACAAAATATAACTTGCGCTCGCGAAACCACTCTTTTGTTTATACGAGACATTTTTTGGTAAAGCGACTCGTTTATTCATTTTAATAACGGTTCAGATGAAGTTTAATAACTTTCCCAGAAGTTTAGTGACCTAAAATCAAGTGTTGTGAAAAGTGTTCGAAGAAACACCGGATTTGTCAGTCATGTCGTCAAGTATAATTTAAGTGCAAAAATTGTTTTAGTTTACCTGCAAATGTTCTATGACTTGTTTAATTTAATGAGGAACTTTCTAATCTGAGTCTTCGGATTCAGAAAACAAGTAAGTATCAAAAAGTACTAATCTTATTAGATTTAAATAGTGACCGACCATGCTTGTCAATTTATCCTATTGGAGCTACGTTTACTGCCATTGTAAGCTTTATTCTCATATAAAACCTGAGTTACATTTAAATTAACAGGCGTGACAATAAAATAATTTATGGTCTTGTCATTTCTATTCTTCGTATGTTGCGTGCGAGTAATTGGACATTCCGGAACGTTTCGAAGAATAGTTCAGTGTGTGGTGGTATGGTGAAACTTGGGAGGTGCGAGTGGGTTCCTGGTGTTATGGAGTAGTGGATCATGGTCAGCCCGAGCACGGTCCGCGAGAGTTGAATGCCCGCAGCGGTGGCCACGGTCTCGCCATCACCGTGCATCTTACCGCACTTACCGCTTACCTCACCTTGGTAATAATCTTATTATTTTCTTAGCGGAACTAATTTTCTATTCCGTCGGCTTGCTTGCGTACATTGACTGCTCAAACAAACGTTTCTTGTCTCAAACATTACGAGACCTCAGATAATCAATTTGATGATTCAAATCACAATTGTTTCGCAGTTTTATGATGATTTTAAACAGCTGCCTACGACTTACAGTTCACATACATTTATCTACTAAAATTAATTACAAAAAGAATAATAAAACATACTTAACCTACATACTTGGGAAAAATGTACCTACCTACACCTACCTATATAATATTTTATTAAGTATAAATCATAACTTTGAAATTTCCTTCGTCTGATTTGAAGATAAAAGGTTCAAAATTATGGTAATGTATCGGACAATGTGAATCTATCAGAATCGTTAGATGATTTAGGGAGCCACTTTTTATGTGTTCTTTATGTAAGTACCTACTGGTTGCAAACGTAAAACTTAGGATCATTCTCAGAAGATCCAATGACCAGATCCAGGATGGATCTAGTAACGTTCCTACTGATTAGTTTAGTTATCAAAACATTTTGGAATTTGTATAAATGTCAGCTATTTTCGTCTCATTTGTTTCTCATACCTTTTTCTACAATTCTTCTCTCTCCAGATGGTTATTAATCTTTTTTTCGTTCTCGTTCTATTGTAGATAAAGATGTTGATTTATCTAAAGCCTGTCTGACACAAAGATCTCATTATTTTCATGTAAATTGATGTAGGTAGGTAGCTGCTATTTATAGTCTATTTACAATCAATATGTATTTAATTAAAGATATCGTGCACAAGTTTGTGTGACACCGCATTGAGAGGGTCAAGTGGAGTCTCGTCCCCAATTGAGATTTAAGTATCGCGGTCCCGACGATACGAGTCTCCCCTTGAAATACCTCGACCGATTCTTGGGACCATTGTCCTTTAGTATTTTGGTGAAGCAGTTGAGAATAAGATGTAAATTGTCTCTCGAGATTTCCGAAGTATCGACGCGTTTACAGAGATTCGTGGTCATTAGATTTTGTAATCCTGCGGTTTTGCGTAGATCTAAAGATAGAACAGGTAGGTAAATGGGCTGTGGTTTGTGGTCGGAAGACAAAAATGTTTTCTTGTTACATAAAGAGGGGAATAAGATGTGGTCAGGAAGGTTATCTAAGATATTATTTCGTATTCAAATCAATTTAATGTAGCTAGGTAGGTAATATTAGTAAATGTCAACAAAATACGAAGAAGTAGACTTAAGTTAATTTAACAAAAACCGGCCAAGTGCGAATCGGACTTGCGAACGAAGGGTTCCGTCCGTACTATGTTGTATGGGAGCCCCACTTAAACATTTTTATTTTCTGTATTTTTAGTATTTGTTGTTATAGCGACAACAGAAATTCATAATCTGTGAAAATTTCAACTCTCTAGCTATCATGGTTCATGAGATACAGCTTGGTGACAGACAGACAGACGATGTTTTATCTTTTCTATACAATTCTTTTATTGAACATAAAGATGTTACCTACTGTTATTTCTGAACTAGATCTTGAATCTAGTTTAGTGTGTTTGTGAATTGTGATTATATCGGTAAGCGCCATAACAATGCAAAGATAAGTGGTATATTATACGTAACGGTTTCCTTGCGATTTTATAAAACAAAGGCAGAAGTTACTTACAAGAACAATAAACAACAAACATTTACATAGGTATACTAGCTGTACCGGCAAACGTTGTTTTCCCATTAAAAAAAATTAAGTTACAAGATTTCACCCAAACAAACATACATACATACATACATTGCAAGCTTTAAAAAAACCGGGCTTATTTGTGAATCCAAACCATCCAGGGCGCCACCGAAACGCATACAAAAACATTCATTCAAATCAGTCTAGCCGTTTAGGAGGAGTTTAGTGACATACACACGTACAGTAGAATTATATAGGGTTACTAGCGACCCGCCCCGGCTTCGCACGGCTATATTATGCATGTATTATATCTAAAAACCTTCCTCTTGAATCACTCTATCTATAAAAAAAAAACGCATCAAAATCCGTTGCGTAGTTTTAAAGATCCAAGCATACAAAGGGACATAGGGACATAGGGACGGCGAAAAGTGACTTTATTTTATACTATGTAGTGTTTGGTAATTATACTAGCAAGCGGTTGATGGCTACTTCTGTGCACCTAAACAAACAACTTTTGTTCTACGACTTTTGGAAATTTGAACAATTATTTGAAAATCATGAGGTTAGGTTTACCTAAAAATAAGCTGTTCCATACACGGAGAAGTCATTATAACCTTAAAACCTTTGTTTTAAAAAATCAGTAGATTTTCGAATTTACATAGGTAACCTCAAAATTTTCATATTTTTTTTCGAATTTCCAAAAGTCGTAGAACAAAAGTTGTTTGTAAAGGTGCACAGAAGTAGCCCTCAACGGCTTGCTAGTATAATTACCAATAACCCTGTATATATAAAGATTGCGCAGGTTTCCATCCTACCGTACATACATACAATATACAATGTCATCCATCTATATGACGTATAGGTATACGTATTATTTCGTAGAATATTCGTGCATGGACATGACGGAAACAGTGGAGCGCGGGTGTATCTACCTGGACAATGGGACCTTTGTTGCACAATGCCCATTTCCGATTACCAGATTGAATCGTGCCTGTCAAAGGCCGTGCCAATAATAATCGAGAGAGTGGACTGGATAGCAGACAGTATCACGTTTTACATAGCTCCCGCAAATGTTTCAGCTTCACAAAGAAATATTTGCCTTTGGCATAATGTTTTCAGTAGGTAGATATTTACCTTAAAGAAAGTTTTTTATTTTAAATTAGGTTCATTTTTAGGGTTCCTTACCAAAAGGGTAAAAACGGGGCCTTATTACTTACTAAGACTCCGCTGTGCGTCCGTCTGTCTGTCTGTCACCAGACCAGGCTGTGTCTTAGAACCATGATAGCTAGAAAGTTGAAATTTTCACAGATGATGTATTTCTAGTGCTGCTATAACAACAAATACTAAAAACAGAAAAAAGTAAATAATTTTATTTATTTTTATTATATACAGTGGTGGTCATATAATTAAGAACGATTTGAAGTTCTAGAAGTTTTTTATTTAAATCGTCTCATACACAGAAATCTGTACCTTCTGAGAAGCAACTAGTTATGTTATAAAATAGCCACATGAATAGAGCAACGTAGCTTAGGAATAAAGAATAAAATCGCTAACTATTTTTTACACATTTTATATATTTGACTAAAGTAACACATTCAAATAGTACTGAAGCTGGACAAATAATTAAGAACGATTTATTAAACTGCCCGGAAATTGTTTAGTATGACACTTACATTTAAAAAATCACAATAATATGTAGTGAGGAAAATTTTAAAAGAAATTTAATACATTTTTAACTAAAATTAATAGTCAATAGCATATCCACGGCTTTTAATTACTGCTTTACACCGGCGAGGCATTGACTCTATTAATTTTTGACATTTCGCAAGAGAAATAGAGTTCCATTCTTCTAAAAAAACGTCGTACAGCTCTCTTAAATTTCCACACTTTGTATTTGAAACCTTTTTCTTTACTTCGAACCACAGATTCTCTATTGGGTTTAGATCTGGGCTGTTAGCTGGCCAGTCTAAGACAGAAACTGATTGCGCTGTAAGGAATTCCTTAACGGTGCGTGCAGTGTGCTTTGGATCATTGTCATGCTGTAATGTCCAAATAACCGGTAGAACGTCTTCAGCATAAGGTAACATTGTTTCTTCCAGTATATTTTTGTATTGGAACTGATCCATGTTACCTTCTATCAACTTTACAGGTCCCACACCATGTCCAGAAAAGCACCCCCAAATTTTCACATTTCCACCACCGTGCTTTAATGTAATTTTCGTGTACTTAGGGTCAAATGCTGTATTCGGGGGACGTCGTACATATCGTTTTCCATCAGAACATACTCTATTTATTTTCGTCTCGTCAGAAAAAAGTACATTTTCCACTGTCGCATAGTCCAGTTTTCATACTTTCTCGCAAATGCAAGCCGGGCTTGCCTGTGGCAAAGTTTCAACATGGGTACCTTTCTTGCTATCCTACCGTGCAATTTTTCTTCTACCAAACGTCTTCGAATAGTGCGTGCTGAGATTGCTGAAGGGTTGTTTTCACCAAAATATTCTTTTCTGAGCTCATTAGACCCTTTAAAAGGATTTTGTTTTGCCATACGAACGATGTTTCGGTCATCTCGAGGAGTCGTTTTTCTCTGTTTAGGTACACGTGGAACATTCGAAGTAGTTTGATACGTAGCATAATGCTTTACAGCGTGGAAAACCACCGTTTTTGAACATTGAAAATGGTCGGCTATCTTTTTATAAGACCAATTCTTCCGGCGAAGTTTTATTATTACTTCCCTTGTAGATTTATCACAACTTTTATTTTTTCCCATTGTTTTTTCATAAGAAGAAAGACTTTTAATCTTTCCAGCCCTACATGGCGCCAAAATTATACAAACAGTAACAAATCGACTGAGTGTTCTCTATTTAAATTTGAACAAAGGTATACACTATTTAGCGTTCTTAATTACGTGACCAGCCAATAAATAGGAATACTATGTTTAGAAGTAGTGTAAAAAGTTTGTCTATTTATTTTTAAGCTATTCATGTGTATCAATAAATACAGTGGTATTATGGAAAAGTTTTACGATACCGAGAGAAATAAAAAAAAATACATGCAATTAGTTTTGCGTCCTATTTTGAAAAAATCTTCCTTTTATATCAGCGTTCTTAATTATATGACCACCACTGTATATTAAATATTTTGTTATTTTCATGTTTAGGTACTTACTATTTTATTAGGAAATATTTTTTTGTTAATTACCTATACTGTCAAAAAGACAGGCAAAAGACTTTTAACCTATACAGCCTCGTCTGACATACAATATTTTTTAGGATTTTTTGCTCAAACAGAATATAATGGTACTCGCACTTAGCCGGTTTATATATCTTATTTATAAACTAACTACGTATCCATAAAGTTTCCATAAACAAGGATTTGATAAGAAAATAATTAACCCTTGAAGGCAAAATTCTAATCAGGAACTTGTGGCGTAGATACTAGCATCTACATAAATATAGAGTAAAATCATGTTTCTACTCACATAAAGTGCAGCTTAGAATTAGTTACGCTGGTAGTTAATATCTTGGAAAACTGTAACTTGGTAGTGTAGTCAGTGGCGTAATTGAGATTGGCGAAGGCGGGAATATGCGTCGGCCCTACCCGCCCCGGCCTGAGGGGTCCCAGACCAAAAGGACCGTGGGAGTAAAATCTAAATTTAAGATTATTTTTTATCAAATTAACGACAAAAATATCGATTTTTTTATATCTAGGAAACAAATACTTAAAAGTTGAGATTGCAGAAGCTTAATGTGTTTGCCCTATTTCTTTAAAGTATAATAATATCTATTATTTTTAATAATTTCAGTTGACTTTAGGTTAAAACTATAATATGCGAATACTTCTTAGAAGATAACAGATGACATTTTATAAATTTTCTTTATTTTTTTTTGTCAAAAATTAAATCGATCGCTCGTTCGCTCGCACTCATGTTCTTCTAAAAGTCAATTTAAAGAATCAGAATGTAAGAATATTTTTGTTTTGTAAGGATCAATAATCTATTTATAGAGAGGAAACCACAGCGTTAGTTGTATATCTATAAGCTGGGTAAGAGCCCCATTCGTTGAATTTGCCATGGGCCCCGGTGCGGATATGGCGTAGTTACGCCACTGACTATAGTTAAGTAAAGTGGAATCCGAAGGGGATCGAACGCAGAGATGTTTGCGGTCAGAAACTTCCAATAAGTAGGAATTGAACTATTATAGTACAATCGTCTCTATGGCACAGCACTTGGAACTTTGCTTGGGACCAGTAGATTTTACTGCAAGTTTGAATGTGAGATATTTAATTCAACCTCTCGTTATGCGGGCTGATAGATAACGCGACGTCTGCCTGCGAAACGAGGCGTTCTACGCGCTCGCTCGTACTCTGTACTCATTGTTGCGGAAATTTAGACGAATTTGTGACGATTGCGTTTCATTAAGGCGTTTTAGTGATAAAGGAACACCGCTTTTAATTCACAAAGCGGGTGTGGTGCGAACGTAAAACAAAGTTTAAGAGGGGTTCCTCGTTAGTTGCTCACTCATACAAGAAGAACCGAGTTACCAAGTGAAGCGCCCACGCCACCACCGGCACCGTGTACCGCCTGCCGTTCAAGGCCCTAAATAGAGAATTCATTTTACTCTTTTATCCCTGTTATTACAGAGTCCATGTTAATAACTAACCTTTTATCCCGGCTTTACGGATAATTACAAACCTCTGAAATTGAGCAACTTTACATAATTTTGTGTGCCACATTTTATTTTTGACTAAGACTAGCTTTTCCGTGACTTCGTGCGCGTAGAAGTCGAAAATGGACCATCAAGGAATCACGTTGTCCTATATAAACTTTGCCTGAAATCCTTTCTCAAACACACCTTCCAAGTTTCAGGTCACTACGATCAGCGGTTTAGGCTGTGCGTTGATCCGTCAGTGCAGGACAAAGAATTTTATATGTATAGAAGATAGATGACCTGCTTTTAATAGAAAACAGCTGGGATTAGTCATTTATAATATTTTAAACGACTCATATAAATATTATGTTCGATGTAAGTACCTATATCAAATAAGTGTCGCAGTATAGAAAGTAGAGTCATAGGATAAAAAGTGCAAACCGTGTAATATTCATAAACCCCATTTTAAAAATCGTTAACAGTTAACGTTAATAAGCAAGGATATCGCACAATTTACCCAAAAAAGGTAATGGTTCGCCACAATAACCGCACGCCCTGGGATCTCTGAGAATCCTAACTGCAGTTTTTAATTAACGTTGGCTTTTATTGCATCACAAAAAATAACGGCTACAGTTCCTCGCTCATACGGTTTCTAAAAAGGAAGCTGTGATATTTGAACCTTCTTATACTTATATGGAATCTATGAGTACGTGTGATAAATATACATACCTACATTTCGTTAATATTAATTACTATATTATTTAGTACTAGCGACCCGCTCCGGCTTCGCACGGCTATATTATGCATGTATTATACATAAAAACCTTCCTCTTGAATCACTCTATCTATCACCGCATCAAAATCCGTTGCGTAGTGGTAAAGATCTAAGCATACAAAGGGAATAGGGACGGCGAAAAGTGACTTTATTTTATACTATGTAGTGATTAACTGTAATCCTTTAAATACCAATTAGGTACTTTGCATAAGATAGCGGTACTTTCTTGTTACTCTTTTTAAATCTTAAAAAAAAAACACTTTTGCATATCCACCTATAACTGAAAAACTAAAATGACTTGTTTAATTATACCCAGTTAACGACCTACGAATAATTAACAACCATATAAACTTGTTTTACTTCCGAATCGACAGACTAAGTCGGATCGAAAAAAAAATACAGTAAGTATACCTACACATTAGATACCTACTAGGTATTTTAGCACAAATTACTACTGACTCAAATTTACCTAGAGCAGGGGTCGGCAACCTTCTGAGTCGGAAGTGTCAAAAATTACAATTTATAAAAATTTAAAGTATTAGAGAGCCACAATTTTTTTTCCAATTATAATAGTACTTGCTTAAATAAAGTTTTATGATGATATTCAGCACCCCAAATGCCAACTTCTTCACCTCATTGTGACAATCGGGGAGACTAATCCATGCGTTGAATATAATTACCTCAACTCGCTGTATTTCTTTAAAATATATAATATTTGCATATGAAACTAAAGAGCCACAGCTTCACATTCCAAAGAGCCGCATGTGGCTACCTATAGCAATTTTAAAAATAAAAGAGACGGACTCAATTTACCTACTGCGAGAGATCATTGTGCTAACAAAAGTGTCGAGTGGCAACAACCTCAGTCTAGCGTGCTCTAGCAGAGATTGGATCAGTTAAATAGAAATCTATAATAGCACCATAATTACTGTAGCGTATAATAAACAATGCTAGTGGGATTCCCAGACGAGAGAGTTAAAAAAATGTTAAACTGTGGGCGTGTCTGAAGGTATAAGAGGTGAGCCTTCACATGGCCATAGTTCCCTCGTCCCCACTGATCACCGCCGCGGCCGCCTCGCGCCGCCGAGCAGGCCTGGGGCTACCTACCGTAATTTCAGCCCAACAAATTACTCATAATAATAAATGTACAGACCTACTAATTTGTAAAACAAAACAAAACAGCTCAAACTTGTTTGGTAAAAAATGAGGCAGGTAAAAATTGGATCTATGTGGGTATGAGTCAGAAGTTGAGTTTATCTGCTCAGAGTTTTTTTGATTGATGAATGAAATTGAATGTAGAGTAATAGTATCAATAAATAGAAATTTATTCATTCACATAAGTTATTATATTCTATAATATATCTTCATGTAGGTATCTATAATAATAATAAAGGAGGATATTACAAAATACTGTACTTGGAAGCAAATAAATCGAGTCTTTATAAAGATATTACAACAAGCACTAGATTCATAGTTTTTAAACTCTCTGTCTGTCTGTTTGTTTATTTATTTGTCTATTTTTTCTCTGTGACCTATATAAATGAAAACAAATCTATTTAAACCTTGTTTTCACTATTAGACAGCTCTATTTCTTAGAAAAATCATCGTCGTGGTAAATTACATCAAAATCCATCAATTAAAACCTTAGTGATCAACCAAAAACTGTGGCCGTTTGCGTTCTAACGAGCACGTGTTACGCTACGAGAGAGAATGCGCTCTGCGGCTACTATGTATCCCGATTTTCCCCCGGGAACGGGACTAAATAAATTAAATATAATACATAGAAACAACCAGACCACAGACAAATATCTAAGCATAAATACATGTCTGAGGCGGGAGTCATAGGGCCAACAAGGTCGACTTACGCAGGTAAAACCACTGGCCACAGATAGTAATTCATACAGTTGATTATATCAAGATAATACAAGTATGTTCTACTCAGTGTAATATTAAAAAAAAAACAATTTAGAAATTTAATTCAGTCTATGTAAGTACCTACAACTTTACCGTGTGGCCAACAAAATGTTTAAAGTTGGATAAAGAATTATTGTATCCCAAGTCACGAGTGTGGAACTTGCAAGCTGTTTTAGATTTAACTCATACATTTTGGCTCATGCCCAAACAAGTGGCTTGTAGGAAACGGATCATTTGTTACTTTGACTGAAATGTAACTTATACTTGTGTAACCAACTTATACCTACATAGCCTTAGACAATATTTGAAACCCTCATAAATTTAATTTGACCTAGGTAAGGTCGCTTCATCACTTCTATTTTATGACAGTGTTTATTATAATCTAAAAGAAGTTAAGTTTTTAATACTTAATACATACTACATAATCTATTTTGTTGATATTAAATAAGCATTATAAATTACTAGCGACTCGTCTTCGCACGGCTATATAATGCATGTATACCTTCCTATAAACCTTCCTCTTGAATCACTCTATCTATTTAAAAAAACGGCATCAAAACCTGTTGGGTAGTTTTAAAGATCTAAGCATACATAGGGACAGACAGCGGAAAGTGACTTTGTTTTATACTATGTAATGATAAAATCAGAAAAAAATGTGTTTAGTTATGGGGAAATATTGTCCCATAAATAAACACATTTTTATAACAATGTAGGAACACAGATAAGAAAATTGGTCCACATTTTCTAGTCTATTTAATTAAGGTAGTGAAATAGATGTCGGATATATAAAGCTATAAAACGCGTCGCTAATATAAAAGTAGAGTTGATATGTATCGTTTCAATATTTCTTGCCCGTATTAATAAATCACTCTCAATATCGATCTTGAGTGCGTATCAGTCGAGTGAGTCTTGAGATTTGGTCACTATCTTAAGTTAGGCGTTAATTAATAGATAAAACTCAAGTTTTAACCAGGCTGATATCGCTCTTGAGATTTGAGACTGATCTTGAGAGCGACTTTGAAAATAACGCTTTGTTCTTACCTTGAATGATAAATTATGTTCTTATACCCTATGGTAGGTAGTGTCGTCATATTTTGCTGTCAACTTGTTTTTAATGTGAAAATATTAAAAAAAAAATGTATGATTTGTATGGCCCGCAATCAGACTTGAGTTCACGAAACACATCTTGAGACATATCTTGAGAGCTGAGTTTGATTTATTAATAATCACTCAAGTGATACGTCGCTCTTTAATCGCGTCTTAAGATAGGTTTATTAATCAGCGCAACAACTCAAGAGCAAACTCAAGATTGAAATCGATATTGAGTTCGGTTTATTAATACGGACCCTAGTCTTGATACAGTTGTCTTGGGAGTGGCTTTTTACACCTGAGTTTTACCGGAACGATTTGGCGGTGAAAATGCTCAAGGTTTATCGGTCCGAGGAGTGCGGTCTGTGAAGTTTACGACGTCCGTCGCCAAGTACGCCCTCCGAGGCTCCGACACAGTTTATCCCTATGTTTTATATACGCACGAGCTAGCATGCGACTCACGGATACTCGGTGCGAGTTATGGCTGTATAAATTCGAGCTGGATCATTTGACTTAAGGCTGTACCGAGACCGAGCGGAATTTTGGAGGAAACGAAATAAAAGTAAATTTTTTACGAAACCAAGTTTACCCTTTCCTGCGAAAATCGATGGTGATAACAGAGTGATCTTATAAGGGTTCTTTTTTACCTTTTGAGGTATCTACGGAAATTAAAAAAGGAACATAATTTCCTTAAAACCTTCTTAAAGCCTCATTATGATTTGAAATTACCCAAAACTGAAATAAGTTTTAACTATAAAATTGGTCGATTTAGAATCAATTATTTAAGTTAGCGATTTTAGGGAATTTTCAAAGCGTAATTATTAGATTATAAGGTTTTTGGAAATGTTGTTCTTTTTTATAAATGGTTCGTCGGGAAATTTTACATTTCTGTTTCTCTTTAGGTGGTCTTTACAAAACTTATCTAGCTTTTATTTTGTACCCGTCAAATTATGCAGTGCGCAGTCTTAACATGCGTGTAACGGATCTCGTCCAATTTCGTAATTGTAGAAAATAATAACGCTTCAATTCGTGCTTCGGAGCAATTTCGCTACAATAAGTTATAGATGTCAGAAGGGACCAACTCCAGATGCGGTAATAAACAAGTAGATTTATGTTTGGTGAAAATGTAATAAAAGTTGCCTTGACCTTAAACAAGGTCATTTTAACGAGACATTACAACACGGCGAATTTAAATGGGTACTATTTTGGATCACCGGATTTAATTAGAGAGTCAAGTGCCAAAAGAGCGCCAATATTAGGTACACCAACTGTGACCTACTGGGATTAATTTGTAAAGTGCTTACATTTTATAGATCAGTGTAATGTGAGTACAACTTGTACAATTATACTCATATAACGATCGTTTTCGAAGCGATTAACACAATAATATGTATAAATGAAAATAAGTAAGTACAACTTAGAAGCAAAAATTAAAGTATATTTTAATGGTGTCAAGTATTGCGCTATAGTATAAGTATAATATATAAGCTAATGATTCTCCAAGTATTGTTGTTAAAACCTGTCAGTGGGGAGTAAGAAAATGCAGCTAATCAGATAATTCAGCTGTCTTCGATTTTCACTCTTTGACATCAAGAAACGTATTTAAGCATTTGTTCTGCACAAAAGAGATTGATTTCTTAAGCACAGATGTGGTTGAGAAATTTTAAATTCCATGTTTAGTATGAAAAGATTAATAGTTTTAAATCAAGAGTCTGCTTGTTGTAAAGTTTTGGCAACGAACCGGCCTTCCCCCGCTGGCAAGTTAAGTAGGTATAAGCAGTTTCAACGACAAACTAAAGTGTAAAGCCAATCCAGTTACAGGCATGGTGCGAAAGCGGAATGGAGAGATAAAATCATGTCTGTAGTAGTGTCAATGTCTCAAAAGAAACATTGTAGTATTTTCTAAGGTTTTCGCGACTTTAGTTGAACGTATATAATTTGCGTTTTTATTTTTGTTTTAAACCTGACGTTTCGGGAACTTTGCAGATCCCATGGTCACAGGCAGACTGAGATGACATTCGTCTTACAAAAAATATATTTAAAAAAAACGCGAATATAATATCCGTTCAAATATATTTATAATTAAGAAACATTGTCTTAAGTCCCCATCCTAAGTCTCCCTGATGGGGTCCCAGAGACTTATGGAGACATGGAGACTTAAGACCTAGAAGATGATATGGTGCACTGGGTATTGACTGTTGATATGTGAAGACAATAGAGTATTTATTTACAATATCCAAGGTAAATTGTCGTTGCGACCATGCGACATACGAGTCATGGGACGGACCGGGTGATCAGTATGCAGGACGCAAGCGCGTGTCGGCATGCGTCGGCGTCCGCTCACACTACGCTACTGTTTATCTATCACACATCGTATCTATCAGTTTACAATACGTATAAATAAATTATTAAAATCTGTAAAAAAGCTATTAAGTCATCACTACATCACTATCACTACATAGTATAAAACAAACTTGCTTTCTCTGTCCCTATGTCCCTATATCCCTATGTATGCTTAAATCTTTAAAATTACGCAACGGATTTTAATGCTGTTTTTTTTAATAGATAGAGTGATTCAAGAGGAAGGTTTATATGTATAATACATGCATAATATAGCCGTGCGAAGCCGGGGCGGGTCGCTAGTTAGAAATAAGTTATAGTTCATGGACTTTTGATTGTTGAGAGGTGCTCAAAATTATAAGTTTAAAGTGGAAACTTAATAAAATACATCATCTGTGATAATATCAACTCTCTAGCTATCATGGTTCATGAGATACAGCTTGGTGACAGACAGACAGACGAACAGCGAAGTCTTATTAATAGGGTCCCGTTTTTATCCTTTGGGTACGGAACCCTAAAAAGAAATTATGCCGGAACAGTCATAAAAATATAAGCATAGGTAATTAAGAGTCGCATTGAAAAACTCCTCGTTTTAAAGTAGTTAAGTAACTATTATAGTAGTTAAAAATGAACAAATAATAAAAAATATTTTATTATATTTAGCATACTTAGCACAAACTACAGTAGGTATAATTTAACTGACATTATCAAGAAAAACAAGTGTTCTGTTACTGGAAAGATTTCTCTACGACGCGATGTGCTCTATCAATGCACTTTAAACGGTGATTAAGTACATGAGAATACCACGTAGAGGTCGACGACATACAATACAACACAATTGTTACAATACTTCCACATATTCTTGTCGATAATATCTCATTGTTGAGACAAAGGGGAAAATACAAGTAAAGATTGAAGTGTAAAAGTCGCAAGAGGGCGCGCGGGTCGCGGGTCGCGAGCTCAGCCACGGCATCAATCGTAACTTTTCTTTTTGCTCCCTGAGCGAGACAATGGCGAGAAAACTGTTTTCTACGTGTGGGGACGGATCTAGAGGGGTGTCGGGTCAATAACGGCAGCACTAATCTCTGTCGGGATCGTTTGGATTAATGGCTCGTATTGCTGTGCCTGTTGTTTGTTCCCTTGTTGTTGGTTTGTATTCTTGTTAAGAGCCTTTCGATAGAGTTTGTAGTGGTGCAGCTGTTTTATTTTTCAAAGTTTATTTTTGGTTTCTAAACTAACCTAACCGACCTTGAATCAACTTTTGTCAAACATGGAAATAGAAATCACATGAGCACATACATGAGTACCTAGTTGTATTCCTACTCATTAGATAGAAATATTGTCATTATTTTCGATTAAAGAACATGCGAATTATCGAAATTCAAATCCATTGCAGTAGCGTTTTTTGAATTTGGAACATTACAACACTCCTAAAATGTTGTATGAAACGGCGTGCTGGGGTTATTAAATACTCTTTGATTGAATCTCTTTTATCAAAATATACCAAAGTAGGTAACTCTCTTTGCTTATAATAGTACAAATTGCGTTCACGCATAGATATAGAAATTCTATGCGTTCAAGTGGTAGTAAAGGCATCATACAATTTGAGTTCGTACCTAAGCAAAAATGCGTTTGCCTTTCGGCACAGATGATAAATAAAAAATCAGCGGCAAACAGGCGGCAAAGCTAAAAAATCATCTTGATTTTTTATGTAAATAAAAACAAAATATAAATAAATATATATAAATTATATAATAAATAAATATATATAAATTATATAATAAATAAATATATATAAATTATATAATAAATATAAAAGTAATTGAAATAAGTTATAACTGTTCAGAGAGTGAAATGAAGATTCACCAAAAAGATCAGAAGCCAAGTTGGTAAAAATATGTGTAGGTACATATTCTTACCAACTTGGAAATACTTAAGTATATGAAAATTTTATGAGTTGGAAAAACGAGGTAATGGTATGTGTTATTTCCCTGCATTCTTTTGAGAAAAGCAGTACAGTGACTCGGCGGAAATGGCAATTGCCTGTCTCGTATTAGTGAAGTCCTCTCCTAGCGCCTACGACTAGCGCGGCTCGGCCTTCAAACTCATACTCGACCTGCAATTGCCTATTTCGCGGCCTTTGCATTTTGCAATAATGTACTTTTTTTATTTATTTTTTATTGATGAACATAGAATCAATTATATATTAAATCGACCTTACGCACTTAATTTTAAATAAATCTATTTAGGTGTAACAAATTGTTCATAAACATAGAAAATTATAGGCAAATATTTGTTTACATATTAGACTTATAATTTTGAGTAAGTATAGAATAAAAACAAGTAGGTACGACAGCAAGATTGCATTGCTGAGGAAGCAAAAAGAGGGTTAGTAATTTTAATAGGTGTTTTTTTTTAATTTTTCAACAATGTAGGTACTTACTTGTGTATTATTGTTGCAGAATGTAAGTATATGTATTAATCTAAACTTATATTATAAAGCTGAAGAGTTTGTTTGTTTTTTTGAATGCGCTAATCTCAGGAACTATTGGTTCGAATTGAAAATTTATTTTTGTGTTGGATAGTCCATTTATCGAGGAAGGCTATCTATAGGCTACTTTTTATTTTGATATTCTCTCGGGATTAGGACTTACTCGGATGAAACCGCGGCAATGACAAACTTAGCTTTGGTCTAAACTTCTGGAGACTTTATTTTTGCTTACAGCAATATTACTCCTCATTTCTGCCTATCCAAAAGACCACAAATCACTAATTTATTCACAAGTGAACAATATCCATCATAATTGACAACCAACATTTAAATTAACACGATACAAAATTGGTATTAAAGCTTCTTTAGTGCAGTAAAATTTAAAAACAATAAAATGGAAAGGCATGAAGCGGGTTGAAGTGCACTTGACCGACTTGGAATGAGCGCAGGGCAGGCAGGAACCGGGATTTTATACCCCAGTGAAAGTTTTACGGCTCTACGAAAACATGGGGGAATTTTGCCTGGATATAACTTTTGATAAGACTATACAAATACAGTTATGATGATATAGGTGAAAGTATATTACGACTCTGAAAGTCCCTAAATTAACATGGTACAGAAAAGTTTATTTGCTTACGAATCGGTGCGCTATACAAAACTTTTCAATTGCAAACTAACAACTCACGGAGCTGAATCAATTTTGTTGGTCTACGGTAAAAAAGCCCGTCGAATCAAATACGCCTATTAAGGAAAGCGCTGTTACTAATTAAAATAAAATTGTTAAAACAGAGACGACGTTGCGCTCGCTCCCCCACACCGGACTAACTTTTAACGAGGATATATTTGGTTTCGACCAACCCTTTGGTGATTTTAGCATTCAGTCTGACTGCAAATAACTCTATAATTGACTTCAAACAACTTTTGGTATGGCGCATAGAATACCGGGGTTACAAACTCTTCAGGATGTTAGGGCATACCTAGACGTTGTTAGCAAAATTACACCTTCAAACTTTCGCAAAGTTATCTTAGCGAGTAAGTAACTATTTAACTTGGAGATATTGCATAAAGGCATCTGAATTTATGCATTAACCTAATTTGACTCTACGACAGATACAGTACTTTATGCATAGAAATAACTTTGACTAGATTTCTATCTAGGGATAAAGTTAAACCTTTTTCGCTATGCATGTGGCGTAACCACAGATATAGATATCTGTGGGCGTAACTAAAGGCAATAAACGTAGCACACGCCTTCTCTTTCTTTTAATGTATAATTTTTGTGCTTGATAAATAAATATTGCAGGACATTTCACACATCACAATCTAGCCCCAAGCTATGTAACTTGTGTTATGGGAGCTAGACAACGGATATACTACTTATATTCTTTTCTATTGTAAATGTACACATAAAATACATAGAAACAACCACACCACAGACAAATATCTAAGCATAAATACTTGTCTGAGGCGGGAATCGAACCCGCAAACCTGTGCTAGGCAATCCGGCATGGCATTGTGCCAACTGGTTCGTCATTTATGCCCTTAATTTTTGTGTTTTTAAAATCATTGTATTATATTTTTTAGTTTTTGTTCATCCAGTACAAAGCTGTTACATAACTGACTTAGTTATACCTTTAAAATGTGGTACTTATTGTTGTCAACAGTTGCAGCAGAGCGGTGGTGGGCGGCGACGAGGGCAGGATGATGGACTGCCTGTGCCCCGCGCCGCGCACGCTAGCCTGTCGGGTCGTGTTGCTCGACGAAAGAGAACTGCTGCACGAAATACAGGTTACATATTCAATAAATAATTCTATCCTGTCCTATCCTACTGATATTATAAATGTGAAAGTTTGTGTGTGTATGTGGGTTTGGGCCGGTTGGTCAAGGGTGTGTTTGGTCAAAAAATATACGTTTCGTCAAAACCTTGTTCTTTCATTGGGTTTGTTACTTCTTCACGCAAAAACTACTAGACCGATTGAGACTCGGTAGGTGGAGAAATGGATTAACATTATAAGCTACTTTTATCCCAATATTCCCATGGGTTCGGGACTTACGCGGGCTAAACCGCAGTGCGCAGATAGTCTCAAATGAATCCATGTAAAACATCGAATAATTTTATAATGATGTTTTCGCTAAGTACCTATAAGTATGTTCATTCATCCAATAATAAAATGATCTACTATTCTACTACCAGCTCATATATTGAAAAGGTCCTATTTATCCCCATTACGTAAGTCATAATACCAAAACCTTATCTCTGACGTTCATTTCAAAAGACGAAGGACGGCAAGGAAAATGTTAATATGTTTTTCACTTTTAACTAAACACGAGGAGTAATGGATTTTTCTGAAAGCAAGATAAGTCGCGGACATTTCCCGACGGGCTCTGATGGCATTTTTCAATTTTCCTGTATCTATGAAACAACCCGTAGATTTTTCCGTATCTCGACCCCTTACTTTTGAAGTGCAGCTATTCCGAGGCGAATTATTTGAAGTACACCCAGGGGTTTGAGGAAAGGCGGCGGCGGCGGGTTTTATACGCGGAATACAGGTCCAAGGTGCGGACGATGAATTCACTGAATCGCACCTCGGTTCTATGAATATTAAATTCTATTTCGCTCGCATTGTCACTTCTATGATGTTCCATAGGCTAGATATGTTGGTAGTCTAGGTAGATACCTAATATATGAACTGGTCTATTGCATCTGTGCTACAATAAACGAAGGCTAAAGTTCTATTTACGAAAGCTTTAAGTAAAAAGTTGCCTAAACAAACCGGAGAATATTTTGATATAAGTAAGTATAGAAACCGAGAGAGAAGCAACAAAATTATACTTTAGTAATTTCACCAAAATACAGAGAAATAACAAAAGTAAAAGTCGGATCAGGCTCGCCTTGTTATTCGATTTAGTGCGCTCAACTGACGTGTCTCGTCCTCGCCCAATCTCTATTGTCTCGAAAACTTTAACAAACTTGAAACACATAAGACGCGGGCTTGGATGAATTTCGTTGTTACACTCGCAGATAATACTTTCATAAGTCTATGTCATAACCGTAAACAACACAAGAATTTATGGCAGATATGCCTTTGTTGGGCCCACACAAACCCGCAACTTGTTCATCAAACAAATTCTCAAGATATATGAGACTAGAATAGTCCAATTTGGGTAAAGTGGAACGACGAGAGTTCGACGTTTTTCGTCGAATTGTGTAGATATTTTAGATAAATTGCCGTCCTACCATTACTCTATTTTCCTATCTATGAAGGGATATTTGTCTTTGACACATCCTCCAAGAGAAACTTTTTTGAAACTTGAAGTGAAATATCTTGTTTTGTAGTAATGGACTTTTGTCTTGAATCTATAGATATAGATTCAATAGCGGAAAAAAACCAAAATGTCTGACTTAAAATAATATTTGTATAATTGACTGAGCTTGATGTTTTTACGTTGATTATAGAAAATTATAGGTGGAAGGCAAGTATAGAAGGCGATCAAGATTTAATACTGAACGAATTCTTAGAATATTCTACAGTGCAGCGTACAAAATTGCGTTTTAATTTACGATCCTACTAAATTTTTAACTTATATACATTGCAATTAAAGTGTGATCAAGTGCTACTCTGAAATAATGCTAAAAAGTACCTTTCGACATTTGTAAAAAGTTAATAAGAAACATAGCAATAAAGTGTACAATGTTCATAAGTGCGTGCTTCAATTTACGAAATATGATGTTCGTTCAATGCAATTTTTCCAAGACGAACGCTTTATTTCGTTCAAATACTGAAAGGTTGACTGGAGACGAGGAATCGGTGTGCAATTTGTAAAGCGGGCCTAGTGTCTGCAAGTGGTGCGAGGAATCTGTCCTGTATTGTCAAGAGCAAATTGACTCGGCACCATTTCACGGTCTACTGCGTAATGCACCTCGTTCCTGTTCCCACTTCTGATTTACTGGGGGGGCTGAGCGTCGCCGTTGATTGTCTCACAGACGCGGGGCGGTACAACCGACAACTTACTCACTTCGTTGTAAAGTACGACAATAAAACAAAAGAAACATAAATACTAGAGGCTAGAGGTACAACATGCAAAACAACCGCTCATACGTTATTCAATTATTTACGAGAAATAAAACAGCTAGCTATGTCACAGGTATGTAGTAAAGGATAAACAGAGTGTGTTCGAGTTGGAATTGGAATTGTACGTACGGTGTGTAGCCGGCGGCGTCATCGCACCACATAGCCCGCGTTGCCTGGCTCCCAGACTCCCGGCAACAACTACACGTACCTACTGCTGCCGGATTTTGAAATCGTTTGTTATTTTTCGAGCTCCACGTACGCTGCGGGGAGCAAACGCGCTCTGTTATTAAATCATTTATTATTCAACCCAACGAACTGTTTCGCAATTTTCCCACAAGCTGGCGGAGGTTCCTGTGCATGTGTACACTTTATAGTGAGGTGTCGAACTCCACGGAGATACCAGCTACGCTGTGGTCCTTTAATTAACGAGTTCCTATCTCATCAAAAGCTTACACTTATACTCGTAAGTTGGAACTTATTTGTAAAAAGTAACTTACCTACTTGTATGTTATTTCTAACGGAAATTTATTTTCAGTTGGGTTTCACACGTTTTAAATATACTAGGTATTACGAACTACCAACCTATATTATTGGGATTTTAATAAAATATCCGTATAATTAAATTTCTGAAATGAAAATTCTATATAATAAATACTGCCTACCTACGCGTAAATTAAATAATTTATCAAATATGTTAACTACCTGCCTCACTTTGTGGAATGATCACGTCACGCAACCTGGCTGGCGTATGTGAAAGCCTCCATAGGCCTCGAAACTCTTGAAACTGTTCATTATGTTGCCAATATCATATCACCTCTGACTACTGGTTTTACTGGTCCGCGCCCATTGCGTGTTATCCTAATTGTAGAAACCCGAGCATCGAAATGCTAATTAGAGACAGTTTTGCTGAATTGCTGCAGAGTTTCGTGGGAGATTTGTTCTCAACTCGAGTTTCGGTTTTACTCCCGTCTCTGGAAGTTAAGCACTTGTATGTTTAATTTTATACATGTTCCCATGGGCCTTAAATTTTAGCCCATTTGTTATTTGTGTTGGCAAGCTTTTCTCGGATGTTATTTTGTACTTTCATCAGCATATTCGATTAAAACCTTTCACTTTGAATTAAATCAACAGTTTTAATATTATATTTACAACATGGTACTGTTTATGAGAATATTTTCGGAAGCTGCGAGTCATAACCAGAAATAATGGGAATGTATATTTTTATGTAATGTAAAAAGTTCATGAAGCGTCAGGAGTCATTCCTTTTTACAGTTACTTGGCCTGAAAGTTGCAATGTTCCTTGTTCTACGTAATTGTCTATTGCTAGGTACGTACGGCTTTATGATAAGTCTCTAATCATTTATATTCATTAAATATGTTTCTATAGAAAAGTACTAGTAAAATTATAGTCGATTGTAGATAATGATGTGTTTGTCTTGCCAGACAAAGTAAGAGGGAACTTATGAGGGTACATACACTTTTCCGTTCGCCGGGATGCGGTCTATGTGGTTGGCCGCAACCAAAAATATGTAATGAGTAAATAGTTTTTATTTGCACTACGATGCGGATGCGGCTGCTGTACAACCGTTGCGGTCGCTCGGAGTGCAGCGAGCGGCCCGGCAGCCGGCCAATGACGAACGCAACGTAAGGCTAGCCGGGCGGTCGCTATAAACACCAAGCGTTTTTTGTTTCCCGCCCTTTAGCCCTTTAGCGCATGATACTAACACAGAATCCTCCCTATAAAACTATTTAGTATTATATAGAAAACTATGATGAACACAATATGGGTCGATCAATCGCACGATGCGACTGCGGTTACGGTCAGCTGTCACGCGTTAAGCAGAAATCGCAACCGCATTGATCAGCTGCACAGCTGCATAGAGATAACAGAAGCATAGTACATACGTAGCCGAAGTATTTATTTATTATTACCCCACCATATAATAAATAGGTTATTAGAACCGTACAGTGAATTGTATTGTATTAAAACAAAACAGAACTTTCTTTGAAAAACGACCCAATTATACGGGGAAACAATCTATATTCGAGCCCCAGTAGAGATAAGCTGGGAATGACGGACGGACGGACAACCGACCGACAACCGACAATTTTATTTATGTTATATATGTGATTTTAATATGAGTTTTATTGAACGTTCAATAAATAATCGATTGTTTGCAGGATAACAACACTGGACAGGCGTTGTTGGACGTCGTGTTCAGGCATCTAGATTTATTGGAGACCGCCTACTTCGGACTGAGATACGTGGATCAGGATAGTCAAACGGTAATAGTTTAAAAAACCCTTGTCTTCAGTATCCTAAATGAAGGAAAAATGTTATAACGTAAGTTTTTATTTCAGCATTGGCTAGATGCGGGGAAAAGGCTACGTCGGCAACTTCGGGGATCGGACCCTCACACGTTCTATTTCGGAGTCAAATTCTATGCCGCGGATCCTTGCAAATTATTAGAAGAAATAACAAGGTATAGTTCTTGCTAGTAGTTTCTAAGATCTAGAAAAATCACTTTGCAAAATTCATATTGCCAGGATTAGTACCGGCAAAAGTTGTTGACTCACTTTCTCTTTTAGATTTCGTATTTCGTATTCATTGAACTTGTTGTTGTTCACACAGAAATGAGTCCGAAAACATTTCAATATTTAAAATCTTTTCCGATTTGATCAATAACTTGATTAAATATGTAAATTAACAAGTCTGAGATAGCGACAAGACTTGTAGTTACTCTCACTTCCTCAATATCAGTTATAGTTTATGATTATACCGTTATTTTCAAATCAAATCAGTTCGTTGTACCATCCGGCTGTGGCCTGTATGTGTATGAGGCTAGAATGTCCGTCATACAGATTGATATTTGGAAATTTGTTATTGTAATGAGTTCCAGCAAACCGCAAACTGCATGTGAAAATCAAATTAATGTTGTACATTAACAAATATTATAGCATTTTACATTAGTGCTTTTCGTTAAAATATGCGATGTTATCGACTATTAACGAACACAGTTGCCTACTCGTAATATAAAAAGAAAGAAAGAAATAACTTTATTTTGTAATTACACTACACGCACAAAAGTCAATAAGGTAACAGAAAACTAAATCTAAACAATTAAACAAACTTCAGACATAAAAGGTACATTATGGATGTGGTTTGTAATGAGTCATTTTTATCTAGATATTCCTAAGGGATTGAGATTTATGCGGATGAAACCGTTGTATGCTTGTTGTAAAATATAATATCAGTACTTCTTACTTTATGTTAAGACTTGGGTGGCATGAGATGGTGATGCTTAGCTGCACTACTACTCTATGTTTTATAGTAACCTAAACTTACACCCCCTTATTCCAAAACAAGGTTTAAGGATAGTCCGAGATGCAGATT
Source organism: Idaea aversata (assembly GCA_907269075.1). Taxonomy (NCBI): domain Eukaryota; kingdom Metazoa; phylum Arthropoda; class Insecta; order Lepidoptera; family Geometridae; genus Idaea; species Idaea aversata. Next base: position 8,460,990 of record OU026085.1, read on the forward strand.
TAAACCTTAGATTTCGACACAGATTAACTCGTGAACTATAGTCTAAACAATATCCCTATGGATTATATAGGGAACTATAGTCTAAACACTATCCCTAAAGATTATTTAAAGATAGTGTTTAGACTATAGTTCACGAGTAAATCTGTATTTAAATCTAAGGTTTAAATGCACATCTCGGACTATCCTTAAACCTTGTTTTGGAATAAGGGGGACAGTCTCTACCATTTATTTAGAGCCGCGATCAATGACGGTTCTCATAAAACAAATCTGTGTCTGTCACATAGGGATATTATACTATAATCTTATAGTACCTACAAGTGCCGCTTTGATAATACTAATAAAACATTCCGAAGCATCTTAAGGGTATATAAAACAATGCTCTAATACACAGCTATAATAAGACTAATCTAAGTTAACGTTTCCTTCCTTGAAATCTAATTTAAAAGGATTCTACGTATTCTAAGGTTAGTACATAACTGGATGTCCAACATTAGTGGCAAACGAAAGCTCACTAACTTAATTCCCACACATTATCAGATAAAGAAAACAGATAGAGGGGTCATATAATTATGTTAGAGGAAACCTTGCGATACACCCATCTATTTAGAAATGTTTTGTCATGAGAACCACACCGACTGTAAGTAATGGGAGAGACAATTACCGAGCTATATATAGTTATATACCTACTTACATATAATGAACACTTGTTTATAACCCGACGACACTTGCACATGATAATATTAATCTTGAAACTGTAATTTTAATGCTGTTGACAACCAACGCGTCACACATATTTACTTTTATTAGGGAGTGTTAAATTTCAAAGTCGTAAAGCGGAGTGAAGTGGGGTAAGACAACAAAAGGAGATGTAGTGCTCTCAGGGATCAGGGTGATGCTTGGTGAGCTCGTAAACTGACGCTGCAGTACACTATTGGCATGAATAGCGGCCTACTCGCTGGTGGTGCAATAATCTACCATGTTCATAAAAATGGTTGTCTGTAAAGTCGGTTTACGGACGATATAATTTTACGTAAGAAAATGATGATAAATTGAGATTTTTATTTTTGTTATTCCTTTATTTATTTATTTCCTCCTCCTTATTTCCTCCTCCTTTATTTCCTTTTTTCTTTTGTTCTTTTTTCATTTATATAAGTCTTCTATTTGTCACCCGTCACCATAACACAAGCCCAGATGAGCGATATTATTATTAAGTAAATACTCTGTTTCCTAACAGGAACGGACGCGTCATGGTCATGTTACCATGACGCATGCTGTCACACAATATTACCATGACACATGACGTCACAAAATATTACCGTAACACTTTTGTGAATGCAGGTGTTCCATCAATTTACTAGACATTATCACGTCAAAAATAAAAGTACCTACATAAAATAATTTACATTTCACAGACTATTTTAATTGGACATTCGCGAAATAAACTTACCTGTTAATTTTATTCAGTAAACAAGAGCTCGCTAATTTCACTTTTGTAGGTACATTTAAATAAAATATTTAATTTAAGAATGATTTATGTTAGAAAGGGGTTGTACTTTTATTTCGCGAGGCACGTTTACAACTCTACAACAATGGATATAACGTCTAAAGACAGTAAAGTGAAATTTTCTAAAGGTCCATTTATTTTTCATTCTACAGGGTTATTGGTAATTGTACTAGCAAGCCTGAAGCCGTTGAGGGCTACTTCTGTGCATCTTACAAACAACTTTTGTTCTACGACTTTTGGAAATTCTAAAAAAAAATGAAAATTTTGATGTACATTCGAAAAACAGCTGACGTCTGAAGACAGTAAAGTGAAATTTTCTAAAGGTCCATTTATTTTTCATTCTACAGGGTTATTGGTAATTATACTAGCAAGCCGTTGAGTACTTCTGTGTATCTTAACAAACAACTTTTGTTGTATGACTTTTGGAAATTCGAATAAAAAAATGAAAATTTTGAGATTATGTTCATTCGAAAAACAACTGATTTTTAAAAACAAAGGTCATTCAGACTAAGAACAGTAGATAAAACTTTAAAAAATTAATAAAATTTTAAGGTTGATGACCTCTCCGTGTATGGAACAGCTGATTTTCAGGTAAATCTAACCTCAAAATTTTCAAAAAAATGATCGAATTTCTAAAAGTCGTAGAACAATTTCGGTATTTAATGAATTTTATATTATTTTTCTTGAATTTTTTTTAAATATAGTTTTATGTTTGTATATTTATGTGTCTGGTTAAATGTTTTTGCGAAAGTACTTATACTCGTAGTTTTAGACTAATGTATTTATTATTTATCTTGAGTCGATGGCACTGACGTCCGGTAAAACTCTAATGAGTTTATGTGGCGTCTTTATTATTTAATTTTTTTGTATTTTGTTTTTTGTATATTAATAAAGAAAAAATGGTTGTCTGTAAAGTCTGTTTCCGGACGATAATTTTACGTGATAACGTCATAAGAAAACATTGATGGTAACCATGGCAACGATAAAACGTTGCTATAGTTACCTTGTCAATAACATGAGGCGTTCCAGTAACGACGCGTGACGTCACACTTTTTTGAGATTGCAGGTGTTCACCAATTTATAAAACGTTATCACGTTAAAAACAAAAGTTGTTTGTTTAGGTGCACAGAAGTAGCCCTTAAGGGCTTGCTAGTATAATTACCAATAACCCTGTATACTGTCGAGTTGTGTTAGGGTAGGGAGATGTTTTATTAAAATTTCGTTATTACGGTGTTGACGTTGCACCCCGGTGCGATACCCCAACGGAACGACTCCTTTTAGGTGAGACCCACAGTTTAAGGTGAAAGGGTACCTGCGCTCTCTCCATACAAACGTAGTCGACTGTTTCCTCCCTGGATGATGACACTAGCACAAATATTTTTGTGCCATAAAATCTTTGCCATGACTATGCCCCTATGTTTTGTTTTTTATTTTCATTTTCTTATTATCATAGAAATTAATATTAAAAAAATAAAAAAATAGGGGCATGGTCGGTCATGCCAGTTATAAGTTTTATGCATCAAAAATATTTGCTCTAGTGTCATTATCCAGGGAGAAAACAGTCGACTACTTTGTAATAATTTGTATAGAAAAAGCCCCCGGTACCCTTTCCTCTTAATACTCGTAAACTCTCTGAACACGATGGCCATAATGGCATTTTAATTTTTAATTTTGTCAAGCGAATCTTTTCGTAGTGACGTGAAATCTTTAAAACTTTAGTAACTCAATTATGGCGTTGAAATAGGTTTTACCATTAATGTGCCTATCTACATCTTATCTACACTAATATTGTTTGTTTGTTTGTTTGTTTGTTTGTAACGAAAATGCTCCTAAACTACTGGGCCGATAAAACTTTGTATGAGGTTACATTGATTAATTGGGAATAATATAGACTACTTTTTATACCGATATTCCCACGGGATCGGGAGTTACGAGGATGAAACCGCGGAGCGCTGCTACTTAATAATATTTGTTTTTTTTTCATAGGTATCAGTTGTTCTTGCAACTAAAACAGGACGTGCTCAGGGGCAGGCTACCTGTCAGCTTTGACCTCGCAGCGGAGCTTGCTGCCTATGTCTTACAATGTAAGTACTTCCATCTTATATATAAAAATGAATCGCAAAATGTGTTGGTAAGCGCATAACTCAATAACGCCTGGACCAATTTGGCCAATTCTTTTTTTAGAATATTCCATATGGTACGAGGATGGTTCTTACGGAGAGAAAAATTTAAAAAATTGCCTGAAAATGTCTAAAAACAACACTTTTCTATACTCCATACCATACAAACGATTCGTAATAATACAAGTCAATAAGAACTTTAATACCATAACATAAAGTTCAAGTTTTAATGGAGAGGTGCCGGGAAGGCAAAACAATTGAGTGACGTATAAATATTGATGTCAATCGTGCCGCGGTGTTAGTTGCCAAACTACACCTAAACGGCTGAACCGATTTGTATAATTTTTAACCCCCGACGCAAAAACGACGGGGTGTTATAAGTTTAACGTGTCTCTGTGTGTGTGTCTGTCTGTGGCATCGTAGCTCCCGAACGGCTGAACCGATTTTGATTTAGTTTTTTTTTATATGGCAAAACAACGTTTGCCGGGACAGCTAGTTAAATAATATAAAATATCAAATTTAAAATAATTTGGTACTTAAATTAAATTAAATTATTCTCCCTTTTGGTTTAGCCATAGTCTGGTTAAAAGGGACAATTTGCAGTAAAAACAAAAACATAGAATAGGCAGACGTTATAAACTTATATCCTATCCTACTTTCTACTTCCTATCCTACTAATATTTAAATTATTAATTACTAGCGACCCGCTCTGTCTTCGCACGGCTATATTATGCATGTATTATACATATAAACCTTCCTCTTGAATCACTCTATCTATTTAAAAAAACCGCATCAAAATCCGTTGCGTAGTTTTAAAGATTTAAGCGTACAAAGGGAAATAGGGACAGAGAAAGCGACTTTGTTTTATACTATGTAGTGAAGTATTTACTTCCATACCTCACACACTTCATATTTTTTTAAAATACTGTAGGTGTTCATAATGTAAGCGTTTAAATGAATTAAACAAAAGCTCTATCGAGTCCAGCTCATGCGCGTATCACGATAACATACCAACTGACTAAGTTGGTAGTGGATACCAACCTACTTCACTGAGCTTTTTATGTAACGGCAAAAACACCGAATAATTGAATTGCGTCAGTAAACGTGTAAATATTTTATATGGCAAGCACGGAGTAATTCTCTCCAAAACGTCGAACGTTAAAGGTAAAATCAATATTCTATTCAAATTTACACAAAAATTGAAAATTTAAAGCTAACGGTGGGCTTTGAATACGTAATATTTTTGGATATACTTTATCCGTTCATTTCAGCACCTAAACAAAACATTTGTTGAAAAAAATTGCAATTACTATATTATACTTACCAGTAAGAAACTTAATCGATGCAATTTGTAGGTACCTGCTATGTGCCTAGGTACTCACATTAGAAGTAGTTTAAGCAATTTTACCTAAAATTTTAAATCAGTTACCGAAATAATTGTTAATTAATTGAGTTAACTTCGTTGTGAAAATAATTACATTATCAATAGGTTTTAATGTCATTACAAACCATTATCGTTATTAGAGCTCCTTTTCCAAAGAAAATTATAATCATTTATTAAACCGCAATTCTTTTATCATAGAATTCCTTCGCTGGATATCACTTCGTTCGGTTCAATACCGTCCCTTGGTAATAGAGCTATTCTTCTCTCAATTTCTACACTACTATCTCACCGCAAACCAGTAAAATTTATCAGACATTCCACCCCAGTACTTTTATCATACGCCAGCTAAGTTAAACTTACTTTTAAGTGACTTCACTGTAGTTGTTGATAAAGGTGCTTACAATGATGAATCTTTTCATAATTTTCATTTCAATTTACAGTATTATAAACAAGGTGAAAAGCCACAGTATTAATTATAGTTAGTTTTATCATCTTTTAATTTTCGCTAACATAATTTTTATTAAACAAGATAGGTAGGTACCTAATTAAAATTTCTTCGCCTTTGATGTTGAACGAATCTAATTAATTACACGCCCAGTCATTAGTTAGATATTAAATTAAATACGCAGTAATTATTAATTTGTCTGGTTTTTTTTTGGAAAAGTTAAAAGTGGAAACGCTGTTAATATTAAATGCCAACAAAAGGCACAAAGAATAATATAAAATTGAAACGACTCTGGTAACTAGATTGCATAACATAAATGTATTGAAACAAAAATGTCGTTACTTATAGAACCTTACCTTTGATATAAAATTCCCGAGTAGATATTTCATAGGGATGTATTTGCCCATGAAATTGTTGTTCAGGTGCTCTTACAAGATAAGTTTAAGCGGAGGTGTAATATCGATGCGTTATTCAAGAGGTAAATGAGCCATCAGCGACGGAGCATCGTTTGCATCTAATCTCAGCTACATCAGCGACCCTCGCAGCCCCAGGGGACCCGTATACAGACGAGCACATCCCTCTAATAACTACCAACTTACTTTATCTACATGAGTCCGCTTTTATTTTTACTGTATCTTTTGCTTAAATAAACACTGAATTTAACTAGTCTACAAATGAAGATGATTTTTTATGTTTCCGTTTTGAGCGGCAATCTTCCTAGAAAAAGAAAATCCTATTATGTTGATAATTTATTGTTTTTGTTTGAATACGACAACAGGTTGAGTCACCTAAATATTATTGTAGCAGACACAATTTTTGGAATATTGTGAAAAAAAAGTATTGACTTAAAAATCTTGAAATATTTGGCTCATATTCGGCCTGAAGAAGCTCATTGCACCTGAAAAAGTATATGAAACGTATTCTTCCCGACTTCATCACGATTGATCAAAGTTGTAACCGGTGAAACTTAGGTTTTGTCATCTTTATGGTGAGCGCACACCTATACCCGCACCGCACGCGCGGCAGTCACCGTTTGTATGCGCGCGGCTCCGGCTGGGGTGACGTCATCAGCATCGGCCTTGGGGATTTCCTTCGCTGCCGGCGGCTGCTGCGGGCAACTGCGGCGCGGCTAGGTGTGCGCTCACCCTTATACGGCCGATTTAGTGCCGCTTGCTAGTGTTCAATCGCAGTTCTAATATAACATGACAAAACTTGAAAATCACTGAAATTAACCGAGAAAAGTAGGTTAGGTTATATTACTGATAAATAAATAAATAAAATAAATATTTGATGATAGACTGATGGATGATAGATACCTACTGTGACTTAAGACGCACGAGTGCCTATGTCGACCATGCAAAGACGGCAACCTAGGTTTCAACCGAATTTTATTGGTTACACCTAGGTTTAGCTTTAAGCTGTATCTCTAAACATTTACAAGACATTTACGAGTTGAGTTTTTTATCTATCTTAACCGTTTTATGTAACAATCATTTGTCGACTGACAGTGAAATATTTGAGATTTTCCGCTTTCAAGAACCCGAAATTATCCAGTCCTTTCACCCTTTTCAACAAGAAATATCAGCATCTAACAAGCTTTCGCGGTTCCGGTTTTATATTTTAACAGTTTTACAAAAATATTTCAGTTTTACGGTAGTCTTTAAGTAAAATATATCTTTAAATAAGCACTAAGGACGGAGGTGCTTATCGTAAAATTTTGTTATAAAAATATGTTCGAATTTGAAACTAAACGGGCAAGAGTAGCAATCAGTGCATGTTTCTATTTATATCCGAGTTGATTCCCTTGCTAGCGACGTCGATGGGAGACAAGCGTCCTTCGCAACAGTTAAAATTACCGGTCATACTCGGACGAGAACATTAATCAAAGCAATTACTGAGCTTCAGATTAATTGAAGTAGGTATAATCTGACTCAACCAGTGAGTACGTTTTTTATTATATTAAGGTCCATTATTATTGTAGGACATAGCAACATCTGAAACTCTAAAGTTCCAAAAACAGCCACAAAAATTCCTGTTTATACAACCTATTAGAATCAAAGAAACATTGTTTTCAACCGTTTGAACATATAGGTATACAGAAAGTAAAGTCTAAAACTTTGGCGATAACCTACATAGTAGGTAGGTACTTGCATATATAATTCCAAAGTGAATTGGCCAATATGTTTACGCTTATGGGTAGCCAGTTGCCATTTATCTTTCACAAGGTACACGTTGCCGCCTCTTTACAGAATGATCTATGGTTCACAGATCATTCACGCTAACCCACTCCAAACATCATTTCAACATCGGACTCATATTGCTCTACTTTGATAGAAACCAAGACGCGTCTGGGCTTTGATGTTTGGACCGTTTTCTACCACATAAGTTTTTATGTATACTTCTGTTCATATTTGTTTATTTATGTAAATCTCAACTAAGATATTTCTGTCCGGTGATTCTGCCTGCGCATTAAATAGATGTCACCAGGTATTTAGAAAAATTAAAAGGTCCAGAAAACGTGACAATGTACAATTTTCGAGCCAAAATAAGAGTTACTCTGTTTAATGGCTATCCTTCTACTTAAATAGGTTACGTAGCAAAAACATTTTCATCAAAGTTCGAGGACAATACTTCACAAAATAATATTATTGTTATTCTTTGATATATCAGTAATATAAATGGGAAAAGATAGATAATTTATTTTCCGCTTTAGTGATTCTCTTTGTGTCGTGACATTTCAAAGAGCTCGTAAAATGTAGCAGAGAGTTTAAAAATAATCTGATTTATAGCCGCCCCTAGCTGTTTGCTCGAAAATTAAACAAGCCCCATAGGTACATACATAGTAACTTGATAAAGAAAATGAATATTGTGATTTTATGCAGCTACATTCAGCAGTTTATTAAAAACTAGCGACCCGCCCCGGCTTCGCACGGCTATATTATGCATGTATTATACATATCAACCTTCCTATAGAATCACTCTATCTATTAAAAAAAAAACCACATCAAAATCCGTTGCTAAGTTTTAAAGATTTAAGCATACATAGGGATATAGGGACATAAGGACATAGGGACAGAGAAAGCGACTTTGTTTTATACTATGTAGTGATGATAGTGATAGTGACTAGTAAACAAATTATAAAAGACAAAATGGAAGCTATATAATATTACAAGCTTCTAAAGTAAATAAAACATTGGAAATGATTTACTTTATTTATAAAACCGTTTTATTTTGTACAGTAGTTATTCATTCGCGTTATAAATTAAACGTAAATACACACTGAAGCTTTTCAAACATGTGTTTATACAGAACTTGATAGTCGTGAGAAGATTTCAGCAGCTATTAAAATGTGCCTTCAGAGATATAAGCTGGTAGATAGATATAAGCTATAAGCTATAATAAATGGAATGTCTGAACTTTTCTATACATAGGTACATAATATAATGGGTATATCTTCTAGTATTGCTCGCGGACACACCAGATGTTGCGATTTCCGTAAGCAAAAAATAGAAACACGACGGGAAATGAGTGTCAGTGATGTATACTATGGAGTAGTTTTTTCTATAAACATTGTCCATATGTGTTTTTCTCTACCAAACATAGGCAAAGAAAGTCCAGTAATTATAGTGAAAAGCGAAACACTCCCTTGACTAAGTAAATTATTTTAATTACTCGCATGAAAAGTAGAGTTAACCATTGCTGGAATTGTAGCACAGTACTACAGGGAAATCAGTCGGTTCATTGAAATTCAAATTATGTAACCGTCACGCAAAAATGTGTATTTATTTCAAGTATACCAAAACTCCTTCGTTAATATTTCTTCAGTGGTGACTTAGATTAAACCATGTTGTATATTCACGTAATTAATACTGAACATAATGAACGAACTCTGTGGAATTCCTTTAGCTGATTATTATAATTTGATACACAAAATGCTTGTAGAGACAATAATATTGAGTGGGGTGTTTCTAAACACGGTATTTGTTCCAAAATTGGAGCGTTCGTCGCCGTTCCCAGTTTATTTCTAAACCGTTTGAAGTGCCATCAACTAAATGACTTTACCGCGACAAAACGTTGCTTGTATGTCGTTTCTCATTTTTATGGTTTCATCTTATTTTTTACTGTGCTTTGTCAAAGTAATTTGTGAATAGCTACGATACGGTTTGTTATGAAAGAAAATATCGTAAAATCTTATAGGTAAAGTTCGCATTTTTTAAAATAATATTCTACCTAAGTTACATAAACATAGCCCACGTATTTATATAGGTTTAAAATATTATTATTCTTCTCTCAAAACATTTTTCACGCAAAATATCCCTCTATTTTTTGCTCCATCCGTTTTCCCATTACGCTAAGTAAAACATGGAATTACCACAAATTAGCGCAGGGTATGTTTCAGGATGTTTTTGTACAGTTTGAGTTATTGTGTGTAGCGGAGCTGGGCGACTTCGACCCGAGGAGGCACGGAGCGGGATATGTCTCCGAGTTTAAACTGCTCGCACATCAGACGCCGGAGCTGGAAGCGCGCGCCGCTGACATACACCGCACCTTAACGTGAGATAACCCTTATTGCATTACCTACACACTCACTCTTACCCGCACCTAATGTTTATAAGCTTACGGAAGAAAAGGATAATAACGTCGACGAAATTATCTCGAACCAACTTGCAACACAGAAAGACACTTTTTGAAACATTTTCGTGGCTTAAAGCTGCGTAATATATAAAGGAAGGGTATACAGTTGTCTTTACCTACATGTACCTACTACATACTTATGTAGAGTTAACGTAAAGTTAGAAATGTCTGTAGCCTCTTTACTTACAAGTAAGTGAACAAGTGGCAATAAAACTTTTCTGTTAGCGAGCTTCTGCTACGCGATAGTTCTACAAAGCGAGTAACGAAAGATTAAGATTTCAGATGGAGCAGTTTTCTTTTTAGTGCCAAAAGCGTCGCCAGTTGTCCGGAAATTAAAGTACCTCGCCTTTCCCGCCAAATTGAATGACTTTAACTGTAGAAAGATGCAGTCTGCGGCCGGCACTGGCGCGTCACAAAGACGCAATTACATGCAAATTATGTGTACCTACCCACTTAACACCGAGCGAGCCCTCAGCGAGAGCGCACGAGCGCCTCTACGACCCGCCCGCCTTAACGCCTACTCTACGTTCGAGACGCGACGGGATTATTCATTGTTGCTTAGCCTTTTGTCGCTCACAACGCATAATACCGCCCATTAATTACAGTTAACGATGTAATTGAGTTTCGGCTACTGTTTCTTTTGTTGCAGCGGAATATCGCCAGCTCAAGCCGAGTTAAGTTACCTTGATAAAGTGAAATGGCTCGATATGTACGGAGTTGATCTACATCCAGTACTGGTATGTTTAGTACAAAATACTTTTATAATACACGAACTTTTAAATTCAATCTAAGTTGAAAACTTAAAATTGTAAAACAGGGTGAAGATAGTGTGGAATATTTCCTCGGGCTGGCCCCGAGCGGGCTGTTGCTGCTTCGCGGTAAACATACAGTTGCGAACTACTACTGGCCGCGCGTCTCCAAACTTTACTACAAAGGACGCTACTTCATGCTTCGCGTAGCGGATAAGAACGTAAGTCTTATTTATTGTACCCTAAATTTGTCTACTCAACCTACGATATACGAAGGCAGAATACACATAAACAAATAAACAAAAATGTAGAGAAGCTTTTGACCCGGTTCCGTGGGATCGTAGCCAGCGATAGCGGTTAGCTGAATAGTAGTGCAAGATGGAGTCCACCTTGTGCCGGTTCCTTGAAAGACATTTGCAGGCAGGCAATTACAGATAAGTCGCATAGAACTGAGCGCAGTATTTACAGCGCTGTGGGCGCAGCGATAACGTTTGCCATCCGGACGACGACGAACGAGACGCTACGACGACTGCTAGCCATGCCCCGCCGCCCGCCTGTGGGCTCTAGGGACTATAATCCTACTACTTCACGTTATTTGGCAAACTGGACAACATTGAACATTAAAAATAAAACAAATGGTTTTGTATTTTCATATAAATTGCATTTATAAATTTAGTGGTTCTTTGTTTGAAAACTGTATTTGGCTCAGTATTAAAGGCTGAAAGTTAAACTAGTTTGGCCATGACAAAACATTTGCTAACCAAATTAGATGTGATCGCTACTTTTACTAAAACTGTTTTGACCTTTGAGATTTTGAACGTTTTAATACCTTTCCAAATTTTGAGTTTACTTTGACTGTTATTTTTTTTACTGGACGAAACAACAAGAGTGATGAATGAAAGATGTTTTAAAGAAAACCTCCCTCACGGCTCGTACTATTTTTATGTAAATATGTGTTATATATTCTTACCTATTATATGTTTAGAATGACAGTTGTACGTATGGGTTTGAGTCGCCGACGCGCTCCGCCTGTCGCCACCTGTGGCGGTGCTGCTCCGATCACCACACCTTCTTTAGGCTACAGCAGACTTCGCCAGCATCCGCAGAAATATTCTCATTGGGAACGAGACTGCGAAATAGGTTAGTATTAATTTGATACCTGGTTCAAATATTCTAATTTTACCGCTTTTTTTAATGCTAATATGTCCCTCTAAGACCTTACCATTACCCAAGGATCCGAACTGCGTTAAACGAATGTCTTATGGACGTAGTATTCATTAATTATTGGGCAGTCTTCATTGTAACAACACGCAAATTAGACGTGAAAATATTGACATGTGCCTTTGATTTCTAGTTTATACTTTTTAATTTCGTTATTTATTTTTCGGAACAGTCCGTAACGGTTGTAAATTTTGTATGACTCACAGAAAGCTTAAATATATATCTACTTTTGAGTTACGATATTAACATGACTCTTTATTATATCCACCGATAAGTCTCGGTGGTTGTAGAATTTAAACATTGTGTCAAAGCTTGGCTCAAAGATCGCCATAAATCCCACAGCCAAGTCCATAAGCATGAAACTTGGCAACTGCGTCGCTTGATTTACATGTTTCTACTTAATTCCATTCATTTTTGTGGCCGCGATGGGCTTATTTATAAACAAATTCAGTTCACAGTACCTTCACAGGAAGGATTGATGTTAACATTGCCCATTGAGTCACACAATACAGGGTTATTGGTAATTATACAAGTAAACCGTTGAGGGTTACTGCGTTGCACCTTAACAAACAACTTTAGTTCTACGACTTTTGGAAATTAAAAAAAAAAATGAGGTAATGTAAATTCGAAATCCAGCAGATTTTTTTAAAAACAATGGTCATTCAGACTGAGAACAGTAGATAAAACCTAAAAAGTAAGTTAATTTTTAAGGTTAATGACCTCCCCGTGTAAGAAACAGCTGATTTTCAGGTAAACCTAAACTCAAAATTTTAAAAAGTATTCGAATTTCCAAAAGTCGTAGAACAAAAGTTGTTTTTTTAGGTGCACAGAAGTAGCCCTCAATGGCTTGCTAGTATAATTACCAATAACCCTGTTTATTGAATCAGTTCAGCATAATTTTGGACTTCACGACTGCGGTGTGTTCGGAGCAATAATCAGCCTTGAATGTCACAATTTGTAACAATAAACTAACTACCTGTAGGTATACGATTAACTTGTCACGGTCCGATAAATTGTTATACTGTGTTAGACATTTACTTATATGGAAGAGCTTATGGATTAAAACATTTTTAATGTTTTAATAGTGGGCGTGGAGCGAGGCCACGGCCACCGCCTGCGTTCACCAGGACACCTTCGCGCCGAAACGCACGACCGCCACAATTTTCACATACATCACTACATGATGGTAACTATGAGATGAAAATAATAATGAGCAATCAAGAGGCAATAAATAGACCTGGAAATAAATTCGATTTTTATTTCGTTTTTTATTTTATTTTAGTGCCAAAACTAGAAGACTTGAGAATTAAAGACTGCCCTCCAGAAATGAAACAGCCTACTTCGGTTCATCGGCCTAATTCGTAAGTTATTATTTATTTATGAAAATAATTCTCTTTGGGACGTTTCTCATTCCTTTATGTATAATGAGGTATACCAAGCTACGTATACATTATTATATTTAGGTAGTCAACAATTACCAAACAAACAACAAAGGTTTTAACCTTGTCCTTTATCTGTGTATCATTGATAAAAAATGTACGGAAACACATTGACGAAGGGATCAATAAGCTTATAGTATGTTTATGGCTAAACGCAATCATTACCGTTCAAGTATCTATCAGATTACATCAACATTGGGAACCTCAACTTAAATGTCATATTACATTTCTGCTTAGTATTAGCGGCGAGATGTTAGGGATAGAGCCTAGCGGTGGAGGCGGCGGCTCCCCTCGATCAACGCGTTCAGCGCCCGCGCGGCGAGGTCTCTACTCCGCATCTCCGACTGCGACGACGACTCGACCACCGCCAGCGCCGAGACATCGTGACCGATCCGCCTCTGTTGATTCACAGAGCTCTAACGATTCGAGATCTAACCGCAAGTAAGTAACAATCTGCAATATTCCGGTAACCAGTCTCTGAATTTTCGGGTTTCGTCTTTTTATTGAACCAGGTCAAGCAACGCTTAGTCGGAAAACTCGTGTAATGATCACGCATACCAGAGTTCATGGATATGGAACTTGGTGAGGTTTCAGTAGGTATTTTTGGCTTAACTGTATTTTATAGCCATAAAAAGGTTTTTCACCGTTTATGTCAAAGTCAAACATTTTTATTCATTTGGATGCCTATAACTGGGGACATATTTTCGGACGCGGATTACGGGCGCGTCCGACAGCCGCGACTGATAAGTGTGCGCGGTCGTTTGGCATCCAGCGGTCCAGATCGCTCTAGGACGTCCGAACGCTCAAGCGCGGCCCAAGATTACGTCCGCGACTTACGTCCGATAGTGTGCACAGTTACATACAATTACACTACACAGATGCCTATAAGTCGCGGCTGTCGGACGCGTTCGAGCAATGTGTCCCCAGCTTAATAGATTTTGTACACAGATCACACAGAAACATCTTAAAAAAAACTGAGTTATCCTGCCTAGACATGTTATTCTCAATAACCTCGGTCGTTTTCCCTACGTAGACACAAGCATAGGTCCCGGCGGCAGCAATCAGATGCAGAGTCAGAACTGTCAAGAGGATCAGGTCGCTCGGGTCGCCGACACAGGCGACACCGCTCGCGACACAAGCACGAATCTGGCTCCGAGAAGGATGATTCGCAACCTGATACCAAGTAAATATAATGCAAACCTTTTAGAGAATAATGGCAAAACTTCGAACAAAAAATACTTGTTTGCAAGGAGGTTCTTGAAGTTCTTAGTGTCGTCAGGTAATGGCGTCAAATGCTGATGAAGAAAATGAAAAAATGCTTATATCTTTTTTCCACATCTAATTTTCGAAATACTATCAATTTAATAACTAGAAAAAACGGAGAATTTTATCATATTTTTTAATAAATACTCAAGTATTGTCATTTTATGCCATCATTCTTTATAAGTAAAATGACATTGCATGAGGCTGCTTCATGTTAGAACCCTCATTTAATTAAATATTTTTTCTTATCCTGGAGCATTTAGATTTCTAGCTACTCTTTCAATTAATCAATATTTCTACAGAGAATATGAGCTGGTTGATTCAGAGCTTCAATGGAAAGAAGTCTTGCGACAGTCATCTACAGGAACTAGCGTCCAAGTAAGATACATTTTCCAATGCAGCTTGCATGTTTACGTGTATAGTATGGATTTTAAAGTTTATATCTTCTTTTACTTTTATAAAGGTGGCCAACGTTCGTCGTTCACAACTGGAACCTGAAACGGGAACCCATCGGTCTTCACATCGGCACCGAAGGCATAAGAAACATCGGTAATTTGGTTAAAACATCATAATCTTTAGGAGACTTTGGGATCTTGGGGTCCTGAAGCCTCTTCCTTTTTTAGGGAACTAAGGCGCGCGTCTTCTCGAGGTGTCTGGTGATCTGGGGAAATGTTGCCATCCTTTTTGGAACAACGCGCTTTTTTTATTTAATTTTTTCTTCGACCCAATAAATCAATTGAACTGTAGTTGTTTTTGTATTGTCTTTTAATTAAATTTTTTTATCAGGTCTCGGTCACGATCACCAAATGAAAAGAAGTGGCTCCCCACGGAACTTAAACAGCACCTGGAGTTTTCTTTAGTCGATACTACTGGCATGACTGAAGAACAACTTAAGGAGATACCATACACTGTTGTGCAGACTAGCCACGCACGGCAAGCCAAAATACGGACCTCATCCAAACACAAGCAGTGCGTTGATGTCTTTTGTTTTAAATAAAATCAATAATTTCACAATTTAAAGAAAAATGTTAAATTGTAAACTATATTTTAGGACTGAACATGGTTCTCTGGCGAGAAAAGAAAAGAGTTCAACCTCTCATAGTAAAAGTAATCACGAAGTTGCCACTCATGGGTCGCTTCGTTCAAGCTCCAGCACAATAAGCACACATAGGAATAGTCAAGAAAAACATGGAAGGTATGCATTTTAGATCCTCAGTTCTGTAATTCAGAGTGCAAATCTTTGAATCTAAAAAATGGTATTTTAGGCGAGTGTATCCAACATACGAGGATCCGGTGGCACGTCACGGGGATGATTTCTTGACTAACAACGGGTACAAAGGCAGTGTGACTCCGGTATCGAACAACAACAATCCATACAGCCCAGTGACTAACAGCAACAGCAATAGCTCCAGCGGAGAGCTGATATCGGGAAGCGTACGAGTATCACATGAACACACTGACTCTGGACTTGGAGCTGATCAAGATTATGCGTATTCATCTGAGAGGTAACTTTCTGCAGATCCATTTAGTAAATAAGTAAATAAAATAAATATTGCAGGAAATTCCACACATCGCCATCTAGCCCCAAGCTAAGTAACTTATGTGTATTATGGGTATTAAACAACGGATACACTACATAAATACTTTTCTTTTAAAACAACCAGACCACAGACAAATATCCAAGCATAAATTCTTGTCTGAGGCGGGAATCGAACCCGCAAGCCTATGTTTGTTAGCCCGGTATGGTGACCATTGTGCCAACTGGGTCGAAATGTAATGTTAATGTATTTTTGTTCTATAGAATATGTTTCCTATGTAACAAAGAATTTGCAGTATCTTTATCCCAATGATGATGATATAGTGTTGTTGACCTGCCATTGTCCTGGGACGTTATGCATTGTGATGTTTATGTACAGATCCAGCGACAGCGCCAAGTGCGGTGCAGGCAGCACACCAGCAGCTGTGAGTAGGCAGTGGAGCGCTGTCGGGGGCGGTGTAGGCGGAGTGCGGGCTTGGGGCGGCGGGCGGGTGGTCGCGGGCTGCGGGCGCCCGCCGGCGGCGCCCCGCCACTCGGGCTCTCAGCGCTCACTGGTGTCCGTCGCCAGCGATAGCGCAGCAGCTCGTCGACACCGCGACCCCGTGCCGCGACACTACCCCGCTGACTCTGGCTTTTCTCTCTTCGTGAGTGGGCGCTTCGCTTTCTAACATACTTCCGCGAACCGTCGGCCCTCGTTCAATCCACTCTAAATTTGCAACACGAACTTCCAGAATGTAGTATGATGATGAGCAGAAAAATAAATAAAAACACTACTACGTATAGTATAGCTCAATGTGGTTAATTTATTTATTTATCGTTACACGGTAAAGGTCGTGAGGTTTATAGACGGAAAGACCTAAGTTAAATCACCATAATTTTCCCAAAACTTATCTCATCGTATAAAATAGGTATATTTAATAACCTAATTTAACTTCTACATATAATTCAAAGTTAGAAATTAGCCGTAAATGTCAGTATCCAGTTTTCCTTTAAAGCCGTTTCATGTATTTACTTGGCTGGCTATCGTAATTATCTTTATAGAGTGCTCGTTAAAAAGTGAAAAATGCTACGGGAGTTAAATAGGCTTACGAGGGCCCTCGGAATAATCCGCAGATCCTGTTTCTGGGCCGCTGTAAAGCTAACAGTGTACAGGCTGCAAACATTTAAATATATAAGTTTACTTCTTACGTACGTTCATTTTAAAGAGGTGACATTATTTTCATTCATTCATTTTATGGTTACATTAGGTTTATTCCAGATGGTTCTTTAATTAAAATATTAACAGAGCGAATGATCGCTTAATCAAAAATATGTGGCATACTTATAATAATTAGTGTGTAGATTATATTTCAGCTTGGGAATCTTTATATTATAATACCTACCTAATTACCCACTAGTGGTTCGTTTATGACTGTTCCATTATATTGTGTAGAACATAGACCTGCCTAGATGATTTTCTGAATAATTTTCCTACAAGATTATTATTATCACTCAATATTATATTTGGGTCTTCCCATTTGGTACCTACTTATGTACATTATTGTACATCTAATTAAGCTTTATAATGTATCTTATGAAAGGGAACTCCTTTTATATCAAGCACTTCTTTAATTAACGAGCTATCTGCTGCTGTTTTATGGACTTCATTGCGTGATTCTTTGATTTTATTGCTTCGAAATTTACGTCCAACTTACGGCAATATCAGCACGTATCTGATATAAGTGAGCATAGACTTTCATATTACGGTGTCACGTGGTGAAGTTTCATTGTTATGTAATGATACATATATGTATAAAGTATGTAATGTTAAAGCTACAAGGTGTGCACAGGTAGTTTGAGCGTGTATGTATATTGGGCTACACAGAGACATGCTAGCAACAACAACATATTGATCGGCGAGAGCGGGTCGCTGGCGCGGCGGTACGCGCGGCCGTCGCGGGAGTCACGCGACCACAACGCGAACCTGGCGCGGACACACTCGCGACTGTCGCACAATCACGCGCGACAAGACAACACCCTCGACATTATTCTTAAACCTCTTATAGAAAGCACGCAGTAAGTAAGGCACTCACGATGCTCACCCCTGTTTGTGTCGCAACAACGACGTAGCGGAATGATTGCCTGCACGCACCCTTTGGTTCATTCGTCTCGCCGACTTTGTGTTTTGTTTGTGCATGATGGTGATGGTTGTAGTTAGTGTTCTGTTGTCGTTGTAAGATCTAACCCTGGTGTACTAACAGTTTTTGTAGTATAAGGTGTTCTCTTTAAATCTTTATGTTTATCTTCATTAAAACATTTTCCTTATGTTGCACCACTTTGTGTTCACTTAATGTTTTTGTGTTAACCCTGTGTGTGTCAGTTGGTAAATAATTTGCAGGATACCGTTATTTTGAATATATATTTGAGCAACGAAGGAGATGTTATAACATATTTTTGTTGAAACTAGGCTGCAGATCAACTGAGCGTGTCCAAAGACGCGACATCTGTGAACAGCGACGGTGCGTGCCCCACATCTGGCAACAGTAAAACTTCAGCTCCTGCCGAAATGAGCACTGAATTATAACAATCACAATCATAATGTAATATAGCAATTTTGTACGTACATTTTTCTAATTACCTGAAGACACGATGTATTTTAAAAACCTACTCAAGTGGTATATTTGTCATTATAAAAGTTCTCATGAATCAATTCAATTGTAAAATAAAAACCTATACTAAGCGCGGTACTTAAACATTTTTTAACATAATAGGCTAAGTAAATTACTATTCAAATTGAAGCTGTTTTTGATAACTGTTTTTACTGTGCCAAAGAATATCCGAGTGCTATTTGCTCAAGATTTTTTTAATATTATAGGTGCAATTCCAACTAATTATAATAAATACAAAACTTTGTCTGTTTCGTCGTGGCCAAAAAAGGCTCCAGCTATTTCAATAAAAAGTGTAGGGGTAGTCCGTAGTGTGGAGATAATATTGGCTACTTTTTTCGATATTCCAATGAGATCGAGACGGGTGTAGAGTTACTTGGAGAAACCACGTAAAAACTATTTCACTGTAAACTATGATAGATATGTTATATTTCTACAGTTATTTATTTTGTGCTAAGTAACGGGTATTTTCTATGCATTTGATTTAGACCTACTTATGTCATATCTATTGTTTAATTGTTTAACGTAATACGAAAAGGGATTGTTCTAGACATCTAGGCGATCAACTTTGTTTCACTACTTGGAAAAAGTTAAATCATCATCTTGGAAGTCTTGAAAAATTGAAACTTTTATCGGGTCATCTTGTAGTTATTTTCATGGAGTTAGAACTTAGTAGTTATTAACTTTGGGCATTTTTTGTTCGAGTTTAAATTACTATTTACATAAAGTAACACTAAAGTTGATTGGACAATAAAAAAATTAATTGATTTAAGTCCTTAAATGCCTTAACCATGATGAACCAACTGTCAAAATAATTAAATGTCAATATCAATATCAACCTCTTGGTTATTGTAATACTAGCGACCCGCCCCGGCTTCGCACGGCTATATTATGCATGTATTATACATATAAACCATCCTCTTGAATCACTCTATCTATTAAAAAAAACCGCATCAAAATCCGTTTCGTAGTTTTAAAGATTTAAGCATACAAAGGGATATAGGGACAGAGAAAGCGACTTTGTTTTATACTATGTAGTGATAATTTAATTTACGATTACCTGTTAAATGAATTTGTTAAAGAACAATCTCATGCTAGCCGGTCTAAGTCTTCATTTCCAAAAACAGCTGATGTTCCTGTTGATCAAAAGTTATTAGCGTAGAGGTCTAGAGCAACCTGGTTCTTTCGTATAAATACATTACCCTTGTGAAAACAAATTATATAGGTACCTTTTATTATCTGTTATTTTTTTTAATTATTCGTGTACAGTTGTTATGTAGTTTAGTTCATTTTAAATCGTAAGAAACTATTGATTATTGTTAGTTAAGTATAGGGGGTAAGTATTTAATAAGGAGACAAAGTTTTCTGATCGCTATATTATTATAATTCAATTATTTAGGCAATTTTTAACCAGCATCGAAACTGGTTCTGAATTCGTCTGTTAGCATAATTTCAGGCCGCTCCGGCGTAAAGTTATGAAGTAAGATTTTAGTGCATTACTTAAAAATCTGGTTTGTTAAGCAGAAGTGGTCTTCAAGGTGCAGTATGCAGCTTTTTTTCGACTTTACTAGTGGAAATGTCTTATAAATATCATGAATTAAAGATATTTTAACAGATAAAGGCGTTTGACCTTCTTATCATAAAACTCGATGTTTGAGGGGAGTGTCAAGATGTCCCGTGTTCCCAATGTAGCTCAATTTGACAGTGAAATAACACACAAAACTTTCGTTTATTGCCTGTCCTAAAACGCAGTGAGCTTTTTCGTGTAAACAAAATTAAATATAAATACTTGTAAAAACCGAAGTCTAGCGTTTTCAAACTGAATTTGATACTAGACGATATTATGTTTTATTTTAACTGTAGCTAGATGAATAACTTTTAAGTACCTATCAAGAATTGTAAATAAAGTCGTAAATAAGTACATATTTTCAAAACTTACATTGTAATTAAGTTAAGATTAATGTACAGAAATTAACTTCGTAATCTATTTTGTCTGTCAAGCTGAATAATGTAAAAAATCCAATCAATAAGCAAATATTTTAATTTAATGAATTTATGAATATCTTTATCAGGCCTAATGTTTTTTTAATGAAAGCTCTAAGGAAGACTGAAAAAACCTGTAAATTTCAGAACAAACCAATTTTGTACCCGATTTCCGATTACTCTTATGTATTTTCTAAACATTATTTCGGTAAATTATTCTCATTAAAAATATATTTCAATTAACTGAGTATTTATTTTTATCACAATCTATGCTTATTAGCAACCTTACATAATATTGCCTCTACCTACAATCAACGGTCAAAAGTCTCTTCCCACCGTAACGTTTACAATCCTGTGCAGCACCAACTAAAGACATAGCTAACATGTGGAAAATAATAATCACACTGAATATTTTTAATTCAAGTAGTTATGTTTGTGTGTAACGTCTATTAGAAGAGGACGTAAGTCCAATACTTGTTTATAGTATTATTGTAGCAAACTTATGACGCATACTGTACGTACAGTCGGCTGCATTATTGCAGCCCCCGGTAGAGTTCTAAAATTACTATAATTGGAATGTTTTCTTTCTAATAATTTTTAATTGATAAATTGATGATTTAGGAGACTTTAAACTTCAACTAAAGTAGGTGTCTAGAACCTTGCTTGTGTTGAAAACATTCTTGTAACAGCCGTTTTGGAGCTCTACGGTGGGTCTGCAATTATGCAGCCGACCGTACATTAGTGTACATCTAATCTAGATTTTTTATAATAGCGCCAACAACTTTAATCCTTAATGATATTCAGGGCACTTGTAGTGCTTGAGACATACGTATTTGATGGAGTAGGCTTGTTCAGAACCTAAACCTTAGCTTTGTCGACATCGACAGTGTCCAGAGGAAATAACTCGTCATCGTAACCCGTGAATTTCAATACGATCGATGTTTACTTTTACCAAAAAAAGCAATATAAGTAGATACACAATTTGAAATCTGAATCCAATGAGAAAAAAATGTCTCGCTAGATTCATTTTGGATCTGGCCTAATGGATCTTCTGAGAATGATTCAATATTAATGATGCACAAAATTTTTTCGTTCAAAAAATCTATTGTCATACGGCCGACCGGCATTCGAACTCACGACACTCGTAATGAAAGCAGATGTATATATATATATACTTATATAGCCTTTTATTTATCCTTTGAATATTACAATTACTTATAAAACATGCATCTTAATAAACTATTACTATGAGAATATTGAAAAAAGATATACTAAATCTACTGTGAAAATTATATTGTCCGTTATTCAAGGATCTCTTTTTGAGTAAAGGCCTCCTCCATGGCTTCCCAATTGTCTCTATTCTGTGCTTTAGTTAACCAATCTTTCAACTGTTGAGAGTGATCTTGCAATATAGGTACAGATGTAGAGTGCGATTGAGTGTTTCAGAGAGCTTTCTTTATTTTCAGAGATTATTTTCGGGTTTGTTAAATCAGTTTCTTTCTTATTTCTTTCTTCTTCTTTTTTCTCTTCTTTCGTTCTTTCTTATTTTTTTTTCTTACATGGAGGGTTTTGGTCTTGAACTCCCGCGGCGACCACCCGTGCTGGGAGCGGAGGAAGTGGAAGGGCTTTATTTTTCTTAGTTTTTTGGATTGTTGTTTCTTGAGCAAGTCGGTTGTTGTTTATTAGGTTCGGTATTATAAAGATATGAAGTAATAGTGCCTGTCTTGTTTTTCTTTTGAATTTGTTTTACGTTCGAGTTGGTTGTGTTTTCAGGAGATTCTGATAGATGTCTCTTCTGTATACGCATTGAGTCTTCTTCAGTAAGTTGGTTGGTGTTGTTTTCAAATGTAATTAGTTTGTCGTAACGAAGATAAACCTTTTTTCCAGCCTCTCTTTGGCGTTTCAGTTCTTCCTGTAATTCTTTACGTTTTTCCAGTACTCTTTTAGGAAAATCTTCTTTTATATAAATTGTAGAACCTTGTAGTAACTTTTTTTTGCGGCCGACACTGGTAAGTGTCACGACTAGTCTCACTTTGCCCGTTTTCTGTCCTTTTCTTTTTACTTCATCTATTTCTTCACGTTGACATTGAATTTTTAGGGGTCCAGTGATGATATCATGTACAATTTTTGTCAGCTCGCTGTAGCTACTTTCTGTCTCTTCTATTCCAAAAAATAAAACATTTTTCTTTATCATCTGCTCTCTCCAGCTGCTCTATTACTTCTTGCTGTTGATCTATTTTGCTTTCAAGTTCCATTGTTTTTTCCTCGATCTGCGAAAATTTTACGTTTATGTTGTTATTTATTGACACTTCTATATTTTTCATTTCCTTTTTTTGTTCTTTTAGGTCGTTTTGTATCTGTTTTAAAATCTCCATCATAGCCTCCATTGTTGTTTTGTATAACTGCCTTCTATGAAAGCAGATGTAGGTACCTATAAACTACCTACTGGGCCAACATAACTTTTACATACTACGAATATAATTATTTTTAGCTAGACAACTATAAAATAAAATTTGATATTTTTACATTTGTTTAAAGCAATAATGAATAGAGGGAACACCAGATCCAGAAGTGAT
The DNA here is from genome assembly GCA_907269075.1 of Idaea aversata. Classification (NCBI taxonomy): domain Eukaryota; kingdom Metazoa; phylum Arthropoda; class Insecta; order Lepidoptera; family Geometridae; genus Idaea; species Idaea aversata. Next base: position 8,484,491 of record OU026085.1, read on the forward strand.
AGGTAGTAAGACTTCACTACATAGTACAAAACAAAGGCGCTTCCCGCTGTCTGTCTGTCCCTTAGATCTTTAAAACTCGCGGGCTTTGAACGCGGCGACCGAATCAAGAAATTCCGTAACGAAAATAAAACCTAACACCCCCCACTCCGCGTACAATTGTATGTATATGGTACTACTGTACGAAGCTCGCACGATGCAATAGCTTTTTTTTGTTTGTTTGTAACGAATAGGCTCCGAAACTACTGGATCGATTTTGATGAAACTTAGTATGAGGATACATTTATTCGTTAGGAGTAATATAGGCTACTTTTTATCCCGATATTCCCACGAGAACGAGAGTTACTCAGGTGAAACCGCGAAGCGCTGCTAGTGTATTATAAAAGCTATTATCGATTTATCTGACAAAGAGTCTAAGTTCGGTGGTAGGTATTAATTAATCCTTTCTGTCTCAGATATCGGCAACGACAGACCGCCACCATTACCACTAATGAGGATGGCTCGTTCCGTCCCTACTCCCTACCCACCGCTTTGCCTTTAAATATTAAATCGACTCACCTACGACGACTCGAATGAGAATTTTATTTTGCAACGGTAAAATCTTTGAGTTAAGCAGCAAAACATCTGAACCGTTCAAAGTATGGTTGGAACTAGGTATAGGTAGTTGGTAGGTGAATATTTTCTTTCAGAATTCACATACCTTTATGGAATCTTAATGATTTTGTTTCTGTTGCTTCAAGTAATTAGGCACACATCAATTTACATCAATTAAAGTAGATTCATCTTCTAACTTTTTCTACAAAATGAAATTCCATGCTAAAAAAGCTACCATTGTGTTCCTTTGCAAACTGATTTTTAGGTACCTTCCATGAGCTTATGCGACTATTTCCTACTTCAATAAGTAGATCAAAATATTCACGACTAGTAGGTAAGTATATTTTGGGGCAAAACTGTTTATATTAAGTTACAAAATGTAATTAAGGATATATTACTATACTAATTAAAACCAAAATAACAAGATGTTACACGAGTAACATTTTCCGTAACTAACGTAGCTTAAGAAAGCTACGAGTAAGTTGCAGATAATAGAAACGTCAAGAATACGCAGCCATTATCGTGTTTCGGATTTTTTCGCAACAGGTTCTGTGCAAATTGGTAGAAAGCTTTCTAATAGAGTGGACATACCTTGTCCAATTTGCTTGCATAAGGTAAAAAAGTAGCAATGAACAGAGCGTCTATTAAAGCTCCGATGTCCACTACTCGGCGAAGGGTGAAAACTCATTACCAGTGTTTAATGAAAGGGTACCCGGGGCGTGTATGATTACTGGTTAATTGAAAGGCGGGAAGTCAGAGGGTGACGAAACAAAGCTTCTATATTTATCGAACCTGCCTTTACAATGTTCGATATAAGCACTATGCAAATAATAGGTAGGTATTGGAACGTTCACAATACCCATACATTGTATATATACAGGTAAATATACAGGTAACTACAATAGAGTCTGGCAAAAGTTTTTAATTGAAGCTTAAACAAACTAATACCTATACCTTTGCTAATAATAACTCAGCTCAATAAAAAAAATTGCAGGAAAATGGACAGAATATGTACTTGTCTTTTGTAAACACACAAAAGAAAAGTATATTCTGTCCCTGTTGCCCCTCATAACACAAGCCTAGTTGCTTAGCTTGAGACTAGATGGTGCTCTGTGTACAATGTCCTGTAATATTTTTCCTATATACGTAAATATTTGTTTAATGTAGGAATCGAACCCTAACCTTCTGCGTCGTAGGTTGGTGTTAGCCCCGCGCCGTGGCATAAAGGTCGTCAAAAATGTTAAAATGTTAAGATCTACAACAATAAAGTAATGATAGTATTTTAAGATCAAAGCCACTATAATGTATCTTTCGCTTCGATCAAATATATAGGATCTTTCTTATGTATTTATGTATTATATCTATACTAGCGACCCGCCCCGGCATCGCACGGCTATATATTATACATATAAAGCTTACTCTTGAATCACTCTATCAATTAAAAAAAACCGCATCAAAATTCGTTGCGTAGTTTTAAAGATTTAAGCATACATACCTAGGGTTATAGGGACAGAGAAAGCGACTTTGTTTTATACTATGTAGTGATGTTTAACCATTACCTATATTGTTATGTAACCGAGACTTTGACAAATTAGTGTGATTTTATGTCTAAGAGTTCTGTTTTGGATCATATTAGTTTGCTATAGCTACCTACCTCCTTACTCTTGTTAGAATTATATACACGTACTTACATATATCAGTTTTACGTCCGTAATCAAGCAGAGTGCTTGTCGTCGTACCTATATTATGTTCAGAGTTAGAGCTTACCAGACTTATTCAAATTGTTTTCAGCCATATTCACTAGGTATACAATAAAACAACTGTCGAAAAACTTTTTAAAATTATTATAATAACACAATTTCAAAAAATTTAACATTAATGGTTACGGACTCTGTTTATCACTACATAGTATAAAATAAAGTCACTTTTCGCCGTCCCTATGTCCCTATGTCCCTTTGTATGCTTAGATCTTTAAAACTACGCAACGGATTTTGATGCGGTTTTTTTAAATAGATAGAGTGATTCAAGAGGAAGGTTTATATGTATAATACATGCATAATATAGCCCTGTGAAGCGGGAGCGGGTCGCTAGTTAAGTTATAATATTACTTAACTATATAGTTAAAACAATTAGTATTCAGTTAAGATATTACGGCAGAGACACAAATCTGTTGCTATAATTTAAATGTATTATGCACGTTGGGTGGATGGATACCTCCAAATGCACCCCACATTCGTAGTATTGAGCAATTAGCCTTTGATAGAGCTCGTCGCCAAATCATATTTGCCATGGCGTTTCCTCTGTTGAAGGCAATTTAGTCAAGCAATATTGAAACAGAAATGGAATTTAGTTTTGCGTGTTTTCAATACGCGCTTGGCCAACTAAATAATTTATCTGCTAAAATGAAATATTGATTGCGCTAAAGATATAATTTGACATCAACAGGAAAATGTACTTGGACCATGAATATTTAATCTGTACCCAAAGGTACTTTTATAAAAGACTTTTAAAAGAAACTTTTTAAATCATATTAAAAATTGCGGCAACAGAAAATGTTGAGAAGTAAGACTAAGCATTATACAAACATAGGTACCGTTCATGATACTATGCAAAGTATCGCAAAGCAAAGCTAAGAGGTAAAAGAATTTAAAGTAATGTAAACACGAAAAGTTTGCTTTCGAGTTGAGGCAACTCAAGCCAGAAGCGCATTCGAACTCAACTACCTGGAAAAATTAATTCGTAGGAGCGACGAGTGAGCGAGTGCGGCGAAGGCGGGCGGGCGGGCTTCAGCATCGTGGCAAGGGCACTCTTCACAAGACCCTACGCGCCCTACTCTATTCAAGATCATTCACGCTCTTCATAAACGAAATAAACATGCTTAAAAAATAAAACAAAAAAAAAAATTAAAATATCACACTCGAATTTGTATTTTTGTAGGTTTAACGCCTAGAAATTTACTGAAAGGTATAAAATAAACTACATTATTAAAATGTTTTACGTCAAAGTTGTAACGAGAAAATTTGAACTATATGGGGACCGAAATTGCAATTTCATTCTACGCGGACAGGTATTGTGAATTTGTGACACGGTGCGTGGGTGAGGTCGTGCATGGGGTGGTACGCGACTACGATGCAGTCGACGGCAATTAGCACCGTGACAATGACATTCAAACCGTGTGCAAATAAAGCAAGCGGGTTGCAGAGCCTGGCCATCATCGCTACCACGATATCACCCTTCACCTAAACTAATAAATAATACCTACCTACTCATCACTAGCACTATCACTACATAGTATAAAATAAAGTCACTTTTCGCCGTCCCTATGTCCCTTTGTATGCTTAGATCTTTAAAACTACACAACGGATTTTGATGCTGTTTTTTTTAATAGATAGAGTGATTCAAGAGGGAGGTTTATATGTATAATACATGCATAATATAGCCGTGCGAAGCTTGAGCGGGTCGCTAGTTTGAGAATAAAACAATTTTTACCCGACTAATCGGGTTTTTTTGTACAAAGCTGACGACGACATCCATGCTTTGATCAAGCTTAGCAATTAAGTTACTGAAGCCAATTTATACGTAGAATGTTTCGTAAAACAAATAAAATACAAAAATATCCGAATAATTTCGATAGAGAAGAAGGTTAGAGAGTTCCAGTTACTTTGAAACCCTATGTTTAAGTACAATTGATCAAGTCTCAACAAGCCTAGCCAACAATAGTCTCAACTCGAGATCTCGGGATCCACTGTAAGCCAATTCTTCATACGATTTGTAAAAACTTTTATGAAAAATCTATTGTGATCTCAAACCAATAGGTATTAAGTGACAGGTTTTATATATTTTTAAAGGTACGAAATATATAAAACATAAACCCTAGTTAAGAGAGCAAGTTAAACAAAAAATCGATACCCCCAGCCGCAAGGAGTGCTAAAATTTTAATCCAATTAGCGCCGCTTCGTGCTTCCCTTGTAAAATATTGTGCCATCAAAATTGATTTAACAATAAATTCATCTGCTTCTTGAAATTGTATCTAAATTTTAGATTAAATAACAAACTGTTATTAAACAATGATATTATATTTCGCACCACAAATTCACCCGCATATATGACGCGGTAAAGGAACATATTCAAAATTCATGCCTCCAAATTAATAAAGTGAAATTATAAAATGTTTCCCGATTGGGGTACAAGGTATCCTTAACTCTACCAAGTGAATACAAGTACTATAGCATAATCACCATACTTGACGGCACCCTAAGCTCATAAACACAAAGTTGCCAGACAGGAAAGCCCTCGTTTCAAATCCTTGTCATCCATGGAGACCTGAAGCAAATTATTTCATAAGTAAATAAACTACCTACAGTGAAGGAACTTTGAAAGCGTAGTTATCTTCACATCTAAGAGACTATTTCAAGGAAGACGGTATGTGTACAATCACAGGCACCTTAAGAAACTTTACTGCTTCGAAACAATTAAATGAGAACAATGCAGATAGGTACTTAGTCTTTTGTCGCGAGTCTTCTTCTGAGATTTAAATGTCTAGCTAGCTAGACATTTAAATCTATTCTATTATTCTATTAATCTATTCTATTATAATCTATTTTATTATTTGTTTTCTATTCGCGTAACAGATGCCATACATTTCTGTCATTTTCAAAACTGCATGTTTAAATTATGACAAATATTATGGCCGTTGTTGTTTGTTTCATTTATCTACACACCTTAGAGAAGGAGTTAATTTGTAGGCGTAAAATAGTTCCTTAAAGCTTAAAGATATCTGGGGTAAAGAAAGGTCTACCAACTGTTTAGTAGGTAAATCGCCTGAATGAATCGGTCTTCTTTTTGGTAAGGTACCTTTACCTACTACTGGGCAGACGGTACCCATTTGCCCGTTTCCAATAAGTGAAAGAATACTTTTCATTAATTCCACAAACCGTTCCAAAAATTCCAAGCTCAGCTGAACAATAAAATATTTAGAATTCAAATGAAGAGTTAAATTAAACTGCTGGGCTCTCCAACTTTTTAATTTTCTATAACCGTTAACAATCTGACCATTGCTACATTTAATTAAAAACTGAAGCTGAGAAAATGAAGATTTAGATGAAACAATTTCCTTCCTGGAGTATTTTGTTGCTAATTGCATAACTCACAACAGTTAAAATATTATGTCGGTTCTGAACTCTTCTATTTGCGTAGTTTTCGTATAAAACTACTTACCTACATATGTGCCTACCTTATACACATTTCTATATGCCCGGTCATTACTTTTTTTATAAATTCAATTTAATCGTCTAACGCAACTAAGAATTACCTATTATTTATTATTAGAATTAACTAATTAATTATTAAAATGAAATGCGATAGCAGGTTTTACATTTCACTAACAATCGGATTTTATTTGCAAATCGAAGATATCGTGGAAGATATTGGTGTATTATTTATTTGAAGACGTAATGAAACGCCACAGCATAAGTTATCAAAGTTTGGATTTGCTTCAGAGCGCCGGGTTTAGTTTATCAAAGCCTTGCAAGGTGATTATGAAGTTCAGTGGAAATGACGTTTGATTTAGCTTTGTGGCAACGCACCGTGGTTTAACGTTTCATGGGAAACCTATGCATTGCAAATTTCAATGTAGGTAGATAGATACAGAAGGATTAGTACGTCTAATTAATTTCAGTCGTTTGAAGTGAAATAACATCATGTAACCGCTATTTATGTGTTGTAAATCTATGGCATAAATTGGCGTTATATATCGTAAAATAGCTTTGACCAGTATTTAATAATAATTTTTTTTTTTGAAAAAATTAAAAAAAAACCGGAGCAATGGTATTATAGAAAAAATATTAATTATTATACCCATTAAAAGAATATACCTATCTGTAAAGATTTACCTAATCTTTTCCGTGATTTCAATATCAGTCTATAAAGATTTTGCTAACAATATTACTATGAGAAGGGACGTACCGAGTATAACTTTATTACTATTTCCTTGTTTCGGGTATAAAGGTCCGGAACCCCGCGTCTAATGGGTATCTGTTTTGTTATTAATGTCCTTATACGGATCTCCAATTATCGGTGCGACGACGATGATCCGAAACATTATTAGCCTTTTTATGTTTGATATTTGAATCAGAGTAGATTGTATGTCACTAGGTACCCAATTGTAAGCGTCTGGGAGTGCTTATTATTTTAACTATACCTACTAAAATGAATAAAAATGTTTATCGGCTAAATAACGATGTTTTGTCATGTTTTTGTGCTTGTGTTGAAAAATCGAGCCAATCAAAACAAATGTAAAAATTTGGTTAATGTCCCTTTTTTGTTAATTTTAGTAGAAATAGTCGTATTCGTGGATTAGGAGCTTTACGACTACATTTCTATATGACTAGACAGCAGATATGACTAGATCGCTTTAAGAATAAATCTCGATATGACTATATCGCGTTAGGTTTAGTTTCATCATAAATAAAAACTAATAAATAACTTACCTACATAAATAAGTATGTAAATGTAACTAATTTATTACCCGTGATAAGTTAGTTACTCCTTCAGTAAAATTCAGATAGTTAACTGAATAATCAGTATTTATTAAGAACTAGCTGGGCCTCGCAGTTTTACAGTCAGTTCGCAGTTTGGCAGAATTTTGGTATCAAAGTATTCTATATTCATCTCCATCCCATAAACGACTATAATATGACAATGTTTCATCTAAATCGGTCCAGTCGTTTGACCGTGAAAAAGTAACAAATAAATAAAATTAATATTGCAGGACATTCCACACATTGCCTCTAGCCCCAAGCTTAGACTTGTGTTATGGGTGCTAGACAACGGATACTTACTACTTAAATACTTACTATATACTAGGTACTTAAATATTTTTTTTTGTTGTAAATATATAAGTATAATACATAGAAACAACCAGACCACAGACAAATATCTAAGCATAAATACATGTCTGAGGCGGGAATCGAACCCGCAGCCCTATGTTTGGCAGTCCGGCATGGTGACCATTGTGCTACCTAGGTCGTCAAAATAAATAATCCGCGAACATACATAAAAAATATATATATATACGCGACGAATTGAGAACCTCCTCCTTTTTTGAAGTCGGTTAAAAATAAATAAATAAACTTTTGGATTTATAATAATAGATTTATAAAATAAAAGTTGGGATTAAGATTGGATAAAAATCACTTAGAAAAACACTACAAATCCACTTAAAAAAAAAGAAGCGTAGTGCAATTCATAAATCTACCATGAGTTACGGAGATTTTATCAACCTTTGACCACGGTAGCGCCAAAGTTTTCTCCGTGTCACAGGTGAAAATAAATGGCCGACTACTTTACGTGATACAATAGGAAACTTATATGAGGGTTACGCCATGCGTACTTTTCCATACAAAAAGTAAGAATTGAAGAAATAAAGATTGTCTGATTTTAATGTTTTATTTATGTAATTAATGTGTATTTCTTCTGTTTAAATTATTTTAAATTGCTTAAAAATTATAATTACGGTAAATGTATACTTACTTCTTATTTTGAAATAACAAACGATGAAAGCTTTGAAAAGGTATTCAAGCGATTGCCATCAATAACACAACATTTTGCTACAATTTAAGGGATGAAAATAGGCATGCCCGAAACGAAAATTTCGTCAACAAAAGGACATTGGAATGTATAATCCTATTAATGTGTTAAAACTGTTTTAAATAAAAATACCTTCAACGTTATTTACTTAAAACCAACTCTTATATTAAATAAAGGTTGTTATCTACCTACACAATTATAACTATTTCAGTGACCGAGAAGGCTTAAATAGTAAGTTCACGTAAATTCATTTCTTGGGATCCCCGTAACTTCAAGACTATTATTATTAAAGGTTGGCCCTCGAATTTGGGCTGAAATTTACTTGTATTTTACGAGGGTGCTCTGACTAAAATTAATTCTAATAAATAGCCCCAAGAAAGTTTTCTAATTACATATTTGGTTATCTTGTTGTTTGATAGATAAATAATTTTGTAGGTATTTCGTTTGTAATAGAGACAGCTAGATAAGAAGTCAATTAGATATTATGTAGGTTTTTATTAGGTAGTTAAGAGAAATAATTAGTTTAAGTTTTTTGTAGTAGATAAGTTAGTAGAATCTAAGCATTAAATCAAAAAAACTTAAATATGAATTCAAAATTTGTGTTTATGAATTTGAAAAGCTGAAAACTTTCCACCTACTTGAATAATGATAATTGTGAAATGATTTTGGCTATCGCTATCGTTCAATACCGACCTGTATTTCGTGCTCATAATTATCGTGTTCAATTTAAAACAGTAGTTTCTGAAAGCTTTTAAAATCAGTTGTATTTTCAAAGTATCAGAGCACGTACTAGCTGAAATCGCTTGAATTGGCGTATAGTGTACGTTCTTGACAAACTCGTCTGCAATTTGTCTCTTCGTTCGGTGTCTGTGATTGAAATTCTTCCCGGTCCCTCAGGCGCTGTGACGTGACTACACGACCTCCAATACCGCACCATACCGCGTATCTACACCCATTAATCTCAGGAGATCTCCAATAATAACGCGACGAATTCCTTTGCGAAGTGACCGAACAAATATAATACATCTCTAATCCCTATATCTTTTCTTGTGATAATAAGATTGAATTGATTTTCATTGCCATTGTACTGCTTTTTATTAAAAATATAAGCTCACAATGGCAGAACCAGTACTTGTTACGTGCCATACGAATGCAGAATATTGTAGTAGGTAAGTTAATGTATTTTGAGTGCACTGCTTACATTTCCGCTGACTGGCGACTGTGTTATTGTTATTTATGGATTTCTCGTTATTTCATCAAAGACTTTTATATAAAGAGTCAAGTATCTCCATTTCCGTGTTCGTATTTGATTGGAGAACAAAGCGAACTCGGACTTTTGAACTGGCCAAACAGTAATAAATAATTTACAAAAGCGGTCATGTGAAAGAGGATCCCCTCATCTGTGGGAGTAGCCATGCGGTGGTTAGGGGTATTTGAATTGCTAATGACTAGCAGTCGAACAGTCGAATAACTTGGTGAGGTGCGGAGATGGTGGATGTAGCCGCGAGTTGTTTCAGCGTTAGGGTATTAGGTTCCATATCCAACACAGTCCATACTTCCAATGATATTAAAACCTTGTTTCCATGTGCGATGTCAACAAAATATTATGCATAGAGTGCTAACTGGATGTAGATTTCAAGCCGTACATCGGTTTTCTTCAAGGAACACTTGAAACATGTAGTTGCTGAATAGGCAAGTAGATTAGGATAAATAAGTTAAGTAATATAATTCAATTGTCAAACATAGTAAAAACAATGAACCTCGACTGAAACGGCTAAATCAACTTTTATCAAACATTGTAGCTGTAGTGTTTGTCATCAGTTATCAGAAGACGATTTTACGAACGCAAACACCCTCTCTCACCTGACGATGTGATAGAAGAGTCACAAATTGTTGGAAGCAACAAAAACTCAATATTAGAATAACAAACTCCCTTATTTCTTAGGATGTGACATAAATTAAGATAAGGGTACGTATGGGCTTAATAAATTATAAATAATAATGTATAAATGCGTATTGCTTGGAATAACGATCACGCGAGTGCCTAGCCGAATTTTTAATAACATATTTGGTTAATTTCCGATTAGTAATTTAAATATGTAATTAAATCATTATGCGAAAATGTAAATTAATTTTGCATTGAATAATGGTAAACGACTGATTAATTAATACGTATGTAGGTAAATAACGTAGGTACCTATATGTTTACAAAATATTATAATGTTGTTAATTGTGAAAATTTAATGGTATTCCGTAGTTATGGGTGGATAAACAAGGTGGAGCCTGCGGCGGTGGCCGCCGCGGCGCGCCGGGGCGGTGTAATTAATTGCAAATTGTGGCGATTGCCCGGTCTCTATGTGACGTCACGGGTAGGTACCAGGCGACCTCGGACAGACCGCGTTATTGTGGTACCGCTTTACACTTCAACCTCGTACTCCACAGTTACAGATAATTATTTAATTCCAATTGTAGTTTTCACCTACAGATGCCTATGTGTATCAACCTACAAAATGTTACCAGGTTCAGGTTGAGGACTCCAATTTCCGCACTTAGGCATCAGTCTGCCCTTTGCGCGTGATCGTCGTCTGCTACTCCAGCTAACCCAGCTCCGACCAGAAGCGCAAAATCCTCCTGGGGTCCTTACGTGGTTCTGAAAACGAATATAATAAAATAAAACGAATAGAATTAAAGCAGTTCGGTGAGCTCCGGCCACTAGCTACACTGCAAATTACTTAGTAACAACTAAAGTCACTTACTGGAAACGTTAGTATCTCTTTGATCATGGCCACTGTTTTATATAATGTCCAATAAAGTAAGATAAAAGAGAAATATTGCATAACTTTCGTAGTTACGGTCATAATTTACACTCAGCAAATGCCATAATAATAATTTTGTCTCAATCTAAAATATCTGATAAAGACACAGTGGTATGGATTCAAACGATAAAAAACATAGTAATAGTCATAAATACAAGACACCATAATTTACAGGGAGCTCATTTCGCTAATGCTCAAAGCGATATTTGTATTATTATTGTATGTGGAATCGTACAATGTATTAGGGTTTGTGGTGCACAAATCAAATTTTCATTAATTACTTGCTGCAGTTTGATTTTAATTAGACAAAACCAACATTGGCCGAATGATAGATCCAACGAATGAAACAATTTTATCACAGACTGGTTCAGAGAAAAACTTTTAAAAATTCAGAATTGAATGAAACACAAAAATTAAACGTATTGTATAGATACTTGACTTTCGTGTGATAAGACTAAATAAATATTTTACGTAACCTTATTATGTTACGTATTTCCTTTTAGTAGGTTATTAATTTGAAAAAAAAAACATTTATTTTCATAATAATCTACTATGATTATCTCATTAACTTCCCCCAAAACTCAGATAGGTTTCAAATTCTAATTAATAAGGAAATCGTTGAGGAAACAAAGGCACGTTTCATTTTACAGCTATTTATTTTCTTTTTCCTATTTTTATGAGGGTACAACATAAAAGGAAAAGAGACTCAATTATGTTTATATTCTAGGTTATTACGAATTCAGACAGCAATCTTGTAAACATTAAAATGAAAGGCATTATGAGAGGGTTCAAGTAACAAGAGCCCTCCATTAATGAAACACGAATTAGGAACTTTTCCTCAGTTCATAAACAAAACCTTCATGCCCACTGTGAAGAAATCATTTGCGTTGTGTCCCTAATTGTTCAATGTGATTTTAATGATCATTTTAGAATACAATTTAAACTTAGAAGTAGGTACTGAATAAGTACTTAAATAATATATTTATTCTTATATTCATAATCAAAATGTTAAATTAATATTTAGTGGTATCCTTTTGTAAACTCTCTTATCATGGACAAATTTGTATAAAATTCTTTGTATAAAACGTTTTTAAAAACATTAAAAACTGCAGACCAACAAATACTTTGTACCTAGTTAGGTACCTATGCAATAGCAACATTTGCATAGTTCACCTGATAAGGTACGGACTAAGTTGGGATTTAGTTAAATTGTCTATGTCTGAACGGTTGGATTAAGCGAGCTACATTAGGAATTAGATGAGGTTTTGTTTTCTCGTTGATTCCAATATAGTTCTAACTAAATCTCGTTTTACCGGCTGCTGAACAAAACAATCTGAAAATAATCTAATTTGTTTCAAGGGATATCGTACCATTTTCAGAATTGCTGTTGAGCAATCAAATGGGATGGGGTTATTTCTATTATTATCTTTGGGATGTGTCAGTGCTTTACCTTTCGTATAAACTAGCACAATTACCCACGGTAAACGTTTGCATTATCTTATTCAGTAAGTTTTCTTTAGTAATACTTATTTTTATGTACTATCTACACTTTTTATGTCAAAGTCAATAAACATTCTACCCGCGATAAGTGTGTAGTGGCACTTAAGTATAAAGGTTGCGGAAGTCTGAACCGCAAACGTACGTAAACTTTCACATCGAATTCCTCAATCAAAATTCCATTGCTACTTCTGAACTAACAATAATCGAATTACAAAAACAACCCTTTATCGGGAAACAGTAAGAAGAACATTGGCAGAGAGAAAACCGTTGCGGCTCTAGCGGAAAATTGAATTGTAACCATCAGCGGGCAGCGTTATCTCGGCGGACGTCCGCCGTTCAGTCGCCGCCGAGGCGACTAGCGCCTTTGGAATCTACCCTCACGTCCTTTGAATACTTCCTATAATAGTATCAAACACAAAAAGGCTCGGTCCATACTCTATCCTGCCCATGCCCGAATGAAATTTTCGTCACGGAAACGTAATACAAAAGGTCTAATAGCGGTGCCAATAACGCTCCAAATGGACACGGACATGTTACTTCAGTGATACTTAGGCGGGAGATATGTTTAACCTATTCTATCTATGGACATTGGACAATTTTGCAGGATTCAACGGTAGCTACTTAACATTTTATTTTATATTCGTTTTAAGATTACAGAAATAAAATCAAAGTTAAAACAAAACATTATTTAGGTTGCCGAATGCACGAATTTCCTTTTTTACTGATTTTATTATAAACTTACTCACTAGAAAAGTATGCGTTATGGGTGGAAGACACGATAGGTCTATCTTGTTCAAATACATATGACCCTGACTAATCCTTAATCATGAATACCCTCTCTCAGGTGGGTCCAAATGTGACTGACCAGACCGAATTTGTTTTTAAATACCCTACCACAAATGTAACAGTAAGGTTCGCCCTCTGAATTAAAGGTGATTAAAAGTGCTTGTTCAAATAATGGGTGCATAGAATCACCTTTCAGCTCCATTAGATCCTAGACATCGGCAGATTCAGTTTAGTAGACTGATAAATCTCAATACGATTTTAAGGTGCCATAACATGATATGACTATTTAGGAGACTAGTAGGTATATTAGGTTCACATATATGTGGTTTCGACGCATATGACCAAAAACGTGATAGACCAATATATCTCAACTACTAAAAAAATAGTGCTGTTGATGTTGGCCAATGGCACTCACGCGAATACGTGAAACCAGGGTTAATATAAGGTGTTTCAAAAAACATAAGTTCCCTTACATTACCTATCACGAGATCTCTAGAACGCATCCAAAGCACAATTCAGAACTACCTATACTGATTGCGATTATGTATAATTTTTGTTTCATTCCAAAATAAATAAATTATACAGGCAAGGGTTAACAAAAGATTACCAACAGTACAGTTTGCCATATTGCTAGGAAAAATAAGAGCCCGTTGTGCAGCAGTTAAAGTAGACAGTAATAACGGCATTTAGTGAGACAGCAAAGCGCGGAAGGCCGCGCGGGCGTCAGCCAAGAGCCAAGAAGGTGCCGAGTTAGTAAATGTCAGCCTCTCAGTGAAACTTATTGCAACTTGTTTACTCACCGTCTTCGACGCCCTTTGTTCTGCTACAACTTTCCAGACGCCTGCGGACGGTTACTTTACTCCCTATAAATACAATTTACATTCATTATTCTTGGAACCTAGACTAATAATAGCTGCGAAAGTAGCAGAAAAATAAAGCTAAAATAAATTGCTCCCGCCTCGCAATTTCTTTTCTCACTCTCGTCTGTTATCCTCATATTTTGTAAGTTAACCATTATTTACTTTTAAGGAATTATATTGGTAATAAAAGGACATTTTGCCTGAGACGAAAGTGGTCGTAAAAACTCTTCAGAGGGTATATTGTAGCCGGGAGACAACGAGGGAATAAAGCCGAAACAACGCTTACTTAGATCAAAGTTACGCTTATACAACAAAAAACGTTTTAATTATATAAAACCTGACAGATATATTAAATCGCAAATTGTTGTTAAGTCTGGTATTAAAAGTATTGGACATTTTATTTCAAAGCTCAAGAGATTCTTTTTTGCCTCAATTTTGATAGACCTAGAGATTGTTACCGTAATTCTAGGTTTAGGAGAGACTGAGGCCGGCAATTTTTATTTTTGTTTTAAAATTAGTTGTCAATAGAATGAACAGCTGTGAAGTAGATAAGTATTAAACAGAAAGATTTCTCTTTTTTAAAACTAGTAACCATTACGCGCCATCTTAACTTTCTAGGATTTTGTTATCTTTAAAGGTGGTATTTCGCGTATGTGGTTTTATGCGTCGAAAGGTTCTCAACATTGTAAAACAATAGAAGGTATAGTAAAAATTATGTACTATTTCTTTTTACATTTGGGCAGTACCTAATTCCAAATAAATATTAAAACACTTTAACAAATACTCTGCTAAGATTGCCTAAAGACTAAACAATTTTTTTTTTGTAATTGTGGCTCCGGTCTCCTCTATACTTATTGTGGTGAATTTATCGGCACGGCTAAGAGCTTAATCAATCGTGTAGAGTAGGATCTTAATCGGTGTCTATCTGTGATCTCTTGGCAACGCGTGATTCCCGTAACACAGCTAATACCTATTTACAATAGTCGCTCAGCTTATCCTGGATTTGAAGTTAATCTATTACACCTACTAGAAACACAGACTATATGGTGTGAGGTAGGTAGGTACTGTTGTGTGCAGATTATGTAGAAACATTGTAGTAGGTAGGTATTATCCATTTAGTATTATTGATATAATACTTAATACATACAGAGATATATATAATATATAATACAGATGTATATAATACAAAGCAACAACATTATAACGACCCAGTTGCCACAATGGTCATCATACCGGACAGCCAAACATAGGGTTGCGGCTTCGATTCCCGCCTCAGACAAGTATTTTTGCTTAGATATTTGTCTGTGGTCTGGTTGTTCGTATGCATAATAAGTATATATTTACTAAAGAACAGTATATAAGTAGTATATCCGTTGTCACCCATTACACAAGTTTAGTTACTTAGTTTGGGACTAGATGGCGATGTGTGGAGTGTCCTGCAATATTTATTTTATTTATTATGTGTTATGTATACCTAATAAAGTTATTAAAATGATTGACTAGCTAAGTAAATTATAAGACAAAATCTATTTATAAGTAGATAGGTACAGAACTTCCTGTTATTATTGTTGTGTAACAATTTTCTTTCCTCTTGAATTTTTCCACCGACTTAGTCACTTGAAATATATTTTATGAAAACGAAAAGAAAACAAAAGACTGAAAATTTAAGGAAATAAATTTTGTAATCCAAACGTGACACGCGGCAAATTACTTATTTTATGAGTTTGAAATATAGTGGGGTAACGTTTTGTATGACATTATGCGTTTGAGTGTTTCATTTGCGTAGGTATCGAGTTCCGACTGTCACATTAAAAGCGCTCTGGTAAGACTGATATTACGAGTGTTATTTATTGGTGCTTTTGATGTAAGTTGATATCTGAAAATCATCGGCTTTGTGACTATTTAACTCGATGGTGAGCTATTTACGTAGATTAACCCCGGGAATCCGGTTGAAGGCGTAATTTTTCATTAAAAACTCCATTCATTCCTGAAACTTTATTCATTAAAGCTCAAAACGGGTGTATTTGTCTTACAATAATGGTCGGACAAGCCAATTTGAACCAGGGTTTAGTAAAATAACCAGTTCTTAATGCGAACTATGGACGGTTGGTTGTGGTGTGATTGTTACGTAAACTTGCTTAGAGTCCTTTAAGTGATTGATACAAAACAGGCGCGAAAATCAAAACCCTTTTCTTGAAGTCGGGTAAAAATCACTACATAGTCACTACATAGTATAAAACAAAGTCGCTTTCTCTGTCCCTATATCCCTTTGTATGCTTAAATCTTTAAAACTACGCAACGGATTTTGATGCGGTTTTCTTTAATAGATAGAGTAATTCAAGAGGAAGGTTTATACATGCATAATATAGCCGTTCGAAGCCGGGGCGGGTCGCTAGTATAAAATAAAGTCGCTTTTTCTGTCCCTATTTCCCTTTGTATGCTTAAATCTTTAAAACTACGCAACGGATTTTGATGCGGTTTTTTTTAATAGATAGAGTGATTCAAGAGGAAGGTTTATATGTATAACTAGCTGCGCCCCGCGGTTTCACCCGCATAAGTCCTGATCCCGTGGGAATATCGGGATAAAAAGTAGCCTATGTGTTAATCCAGGTCTTTAGCTATCTACATACCGAGTTTCATCGCAGTCGGTGCAGTAGTTTTTGCGTGAAGGAGTAACAAACATACACACACACACACAAACTTTCACATTTATAATATTAGTAGGATACATGCATAATATAGCCGTGCGAAGCCGGGTCGGGTCGCTAGCAGGTAATAAAACGGAAACATATTATCTACCAACGTAATCGTGTGTTAGAACTGCGAGCCACGCCAAATGAGAATGAGCCACAACAAAATATTGACCACGGCCAGTCCCCAATCACTTAAGGCAATCAATTTATGTACATGTCTATGAGTCAGCGTGTTTGCGGTCCACTGACTGGTTGATAGGCTCATCGCGTCCGTATCAAGGATCGAGTTAATCAAGCGCACTCCAACTCCGGTCCATTACCTTAACATATGGCCTTTATCGACACTAAGATGCCAGCACACCAGCAAGAACTACACCGACTGCCTGCTCTACAATTTTTAAACTTGTTCTATGTAGGTATTACAAGTAAAGTTCACTAATTTATGTCTCTAGAACAAATACTTAAATCCAACACTAATTACAAACACAATATAAAAAATCAAGGGTAAATGGCGGTTTACGGTTTATGACGTACTTACCAAATCTCGTTTAAACCAATTTTGGGTGGAAGTTGGCCGGTAATGTAGGTAGGTATATCATATATTTTTTTTAGTTTCATCATTCTCTTATTTTAGAAGTTACAGGGGGACACACACTTTTTACCACTTTGGAAGTGTCTCTCGTGTAAACTATTCAGTTTAGAAAAAAAAATATTAGAAACCTCAATATCATTTTTGAAGACCGTTTGATGAAAAAAATCTTTTTGAATTTCAGTTCTAAGTACCTATGAGGAACCCTAAAGTTTATTGTTTTTTTTTCTATTTTTGTGTGAAAATCTTAATGCGGTTCACAGTATACATCTACTTACCAAGTTTCAACAGTATAGTTCTTATAGTTTCGGAAAAAAGTGGCTGTGACATAGGTACGGCCAGACAGACATGACGAATCTATAAGGGTTCCGTTTTTTGCCATTTGGCTACGGAACCCTAAAAAGAAGAAAAAGATGCCAGCAGACCAGCTTGCGCACATACACCGACAGCCTGCTCTACAATTTTTGAACTTGTTCTATAGGTGTTACAAGTAAAGTTCACTAATTTATGTCTTTACAGACACAATAGAAAAAAAAAGAAAAAGGTTTTGTTTGAACATGGGGAAGTTCGCACATTCTGAAGTAAGCAATGTTTCAAAAATAGTCTCACTTAACTTGCTTGCAATAAGAAAGGAAAATTGTCTCATGTAGAGACACTGAACGAAGTTCAGAAACAGTTGTACAAATAGAAAGCTCAATCTATTCAGGTTTTGTGTTTCGATTCCTAGGAAGAATCTAACTCACTTTGTTTCTACTGAAAATAGTAATTCGTATAACTGTTCTTTGAGATAGTTTCAAAGGCTAATAAATAATTCATTGGATAAATATGTTCTAGATGCGCGGTTTACAAAATAATGTTACATTTCGATTTCTACGGCGGGAATTCAGTACAAAATACTCTTAAGAGGAAAGGGTACCGGGGGCTCTCTCCATACAAACTATTACAAACGTAGTCGACTGTTTTCTCCCTGGATAATGACAATAGAGCAAAAATGTTTGGTGCATAAAACTTATAACTGCCATGACCATGCCCCTATTTTTTTTTAAATCTTAATTTCTATAATAATTAGAAATTGAAAAAAACCAAGACATAGGGGTATAGTCATGGCAGTTATAGGTTTTATGGCATAAAAATATTTGTGCTAGTGTCATTATCCAGGGAGGAAACAGTCGACTACGTTTATACCCTTTCACCCTAAACAAAAACCTAGTCATGAAAAACGCCTACCCACGACCTTGTAGGGAGTAAGAAATGTGAAGGTATTATTAGCAGGCACATAATTCCAATTAATTAAGTAAAAATAATGTTACCCAATATTAATTTACAGCTATTTCGTCTGAAATGAGCGTGTAGGTAAAGCTTCATCTAATTAATACTTGGAAAACGAATTTAGACAGGTACGTAAGTATTTGTGTGCTGTAGGTACGATAATATGTTAATATTTTTTTTATTTTACAGTTATTAGACTTACTGGTACATAATTCAAAGATAATAAGAATCCTGTAATTAAATGTTATGCTTATTTTCACGTAAATATTCAGTGTACCGTATTTTATGGTAATTATAACGGTTCAGTTGACTAACGATAAAATGAGTCGTTTTCGGATCAAAGCTCCAATGTATTTAGGTATGGTAATTTAATACAAAACGAAATTAGAAATTATTTAATAAGAAATATAATTTCTATGGTAACGTCCTTCTGTTTAAAATGTAGTTTATTGAAGAATAGGCTAAGAATAATTATATTAATCGTCCCAAGCTAAAATTTGTAAAAAAAAAAAAAGCTACTCGCGTTAGTCCCGATCCCGTGGGAATATCAAAATAAAAACTAACTTATTTAATAGCTATATAATATTATCCTTCCTCGATAAATTGACTATCCAACACAAAAAAAAAATCAATTCAAATCAGTAGTTTCTGAGATTAGCGAGTTCAAACAAACAAACAAACTCTTCAGCTTTATATCTAATATTAGTATAGATTAGTTGAACGCCGTTATATTTTAAAATATCAAAAGTAGGATAGTAAAATATGTAAGTGAAGGTGCTTACGTTAAGAACCGAACAACTTCAAGCGTATTAAATTGGATTATGGAAAACCACTGCAAATACATAAATAGTTAGGTACGAACTACGAAGAAGGGAAATATTTTTCGAAGCTTATCATGGGTTAGGGGTGTGCGAGTGGGAGAGATAGCGCTCGCAAATTAATTCCGGTACCGGTCTTTGATCTCGCCGGTATTGTTGGTTTGTTGTACAAATAAGCAGGCCTGCCATACCGCGCGGGCGCGCTGCAACCAACTTTATAATTCCTCTCTCCCAGGAGGCTGAGACGCACTGAAACGTTGGATCCTGTATAAGCTATTGCACTCGCAAGTAATAAACCCCTTGAAGACGACTATGACAGAACCGAGACGGTTTATTACGGAATATTCTAGTGTTGTTTAATTTTGCACGGAATATGAAAACATTTAGGTAAATTTATACGACGACGACGCGTAGGTGTACGCAAACTTGTAATAGGATACTAATGACTTGTTTAAGTACGATAGCACTTACACAAATTAAAGTTCTATAAAAAAACTCTATGTGTAAATCTTAGATCAGAAATGTAAACAAAGAAATGTCAAATATTGTCAGAAACGCCATTTCGTAAAGGTTGAAAGCCGCTGTAATTGTTGCCAGTGTGTAAAAAAAACTACCATTTAAATTTGAATATTGTAATAACTTTTAAAAAAAATATATTTTATACTGAATAAACAATCATATTTCTTAATAATTTTATTTGCAATAATATTTTTTAGAAATTGAGGTCATAGTTGTTTTCTTACCAAATTTCCACTACCCTAAAAAAAACTACCAAAGCTTGATGTATTTTTTACTCTAGTAACACCATTGTTTACATTTCTGATCTAAGATTTACACATAGAGATAGTGTTAGTTACATAAAAAGATTATACTTAACTTAGCAGAAGAAATCTACTTACCCTACTTAAACGTACAATCAACGTTCAAAAGTCCACTGACACTGTAACGTTTACAATCCTGTGCAGCACTATCTGAACATTATAACAACGTAACCTGTGGATCGAACCCACGTCGGTTGGTGTAATGGGTGGCGGCATATACCACTCAGCCAACTAAATACATAGCTTACAATACGAAAATAATAATCACACTGAGTACTTTTAATTCAAGTTTTTATGTTTGTGTGTAATGTCTATTAGAAGAAGGTCGTAAGTCCAATACTTGTTGATAGTATTATGGTAGCAAACTGATAGTGTACTTATGACGCATAATGTACTGTAGTACATTATGCGTAATGCGTACTGTAATAATGCAGTACACTAGATGAAACTCAGTATCGGGACGTTTCCTCAAGCTACTATAGAAACACCTACGTAGAGTGGTGGCTGTTCTGTGTTCTGTTCCACGACGAACGTTGTTATTTTCCCGTCGTCTACACTCTTATGCGACGAGCCCTCCACGTAATGAGGAACCATCGCACCCAGAGTTTACTCTATCAAAGACATTATACCCGTGAAAAAAGATAAATAAGGCAAATTATAATTATAATGTGTATGGTAACATGGTAAAGTGGATGGTAACATCAACATTTATTGAACGTTTAATTGGTTGGTTAGTTCAAAATCAAGATTACCTACGTATGAATATAATTACTAAAGTAATCTATTAAGTAGAATTTTAACAGATTTCTGTTGTTACCCTATCATTAATTATTATGATCTTACAAAAAAATATCTGTTATTAAGAAACAGTCCATAAACGGTTGCATAAATCTATTGTGATATTTTCCTTTTAAATAAAAGGGACCGTTATCGAGAAAGGCTTAATCTAATATACAGCTAAGTTACGAGCTATGGAGTGTGCCGAAGGGGGTGCGTTAAGGAAAATAGCTTTATCACATAGGCAGTGACTGAAAACGCAAATAAAAAATAACAAAGTATCTGTTACACGGGGATAAGCCGGCAAACGGGCAGTATTCAATCCGCCGCGCGCCGCCGCCACTATCGCAACGATCCACGAAAAGATCGCCCTAAGCCCGGGATCTGTGTTGCGGGGACTCCGGAGGCCTATCCAACCAGCCACCCAGCCAGATACACCCACTCAGATAATAAATACAAAAGCTACTCGTACAAAAATCCGGACTCACCAAAATATTTTGCGCTACGATTTATAAATCTGAACTTTCATTTCTATTTGATGTTAGAGTTAGCAATCAAATGTTACAGATACAGATACTACATATATATTTATGTGTAGAGTTTTAAAATATAACTAGGTATTTGTTTAGTAGAATACTCTAACTAAAGATATTCAAATATTCGTTTTGCAGTTTTTATTCTAAGCTTTGCATTTATTAGTAAACTAGCGACCCGCCCAGCTTCGCACGGCTATATTATGCATGGATTTTACATATAAACCTTCCTCTTGAATCACTCAAAACCACTTCAAAATCCGTTGCGTAGTTTTAAAGATCTAAGCATACAAAGGAACAGGGACGGCGAAAAGTGACTTTATTTTATACTAGCTACCCGCTACGGCTTCGTACGGCTATATTATGCATGTATTATACATATAAACCTTCCTCTTGAGTCACTCTATCTATTAAAAAAAACCGCATCAAAATCCGTTGCGTAATTTTAAAGATTTAAGCATACAAAGGGATATAGGGACAGAGAAAGCGACTTTGTTTTATACTATGTAGTGAAGTGACTATGTAGTGATAGTGATGTAGTGAAGTGATGCGAAACTAAGGTAAACACGATTATGATAAAACGAGAAATGCAAGACGTCGCATAACCCATAAACTACCTACCTAAAAACAATACAGTAACTTTTGATTAATATTATACGACTACGTCGTTTTATAAAGAAAATTATAAAGAACATTTCTAATTAAAACTTCAGTTACCTGCGTTCCTAACTTAGATATAAAGTTAATCTCGGTGTTACTTGTTTGAATTGCAAAATTCTTAGCATACGAAGCTTAGAACGTGACGTTCGTTCGTATCAGCAAGACAGGCTTCAAGCAGAAACGATATAAAATTTTGTTAGACACTGTGGAAAACTCGGCCACGTTAAGACGTGCCATCGATTTACCATTTAACTTCAGGTAGATAGGTATTTAATAGATTAATATGAATGTAATAATTGTTAATATTAATCTAGGTATACCTATGTATAGGTAGGGTAAAAAAGCAACAAGCTGGACACCTCCGAGTGCTCGTCGAGGTCGGCCACGAAAGCTTTGGCGAGACGACCTCGACCGCCTCCACTCACCTCTAATTGTCGTTATGTTTAAAGATCAATCGAAGTGCTCCAAAATAGCTCGACCTTTTTGATGACGAGGTGATGAGGTAACTGTAGGTGAAGTTTCAGGACAAGCTAATTATTAATGTTACGCCATTCATTTAACGAATTGTATTATTTTAAGAAGCTTTGTTATTTCAGGGGCCCTACCGCGGTAACTACGTCGGTTTCAAGCCGACGTCGATATCCCAAACCGCGTCTCACAATGGGCGGAAATTTGAGCTTGCCTTTCATAGAAATTTTTAATAATTAAGTAGTTTTTTTCGTGTGTTTTAAGTATGCAGCATTGTCGGGGACATCAAAACATTCAAAAAAAAAAAAATTTTTATAATATAACCATAATCACTTATGATTATGGTTATATTATAAAAAAAAAAAAAACAAAGTCATAAATTGTGGTGTTTTTTAGAAATAACAAAACCAGAATCACCTATTTTTAAATGTTTTGATGTCCCCAACAATCCTGCATACTTAAAACGTATGAAAAAATGCACTTAATTTTTCAAAACTCCTATGAAAGACAGGCTCAAAATTTCACCCAGTGTGGGGCGCGGGTAAACGTAAGCCGACGCGTTGGCTTGAAGCCGACGCACTTACCGTGGTAGGGCCCCAGCAATACGTATACCGTTCAGCAATAGAGATAAGTTTGCCGCCAGGCAGGCGCTTGCTAAACGAGAATGCGTGCTCACTCCGTACTATTTGCCTTTCTAGCTACGATAGGCCGATATTGGTCGATGAATGGCAACCGCCCGATAGAATCGTGACCCTGCATTACATTTGGCGATCGTAAAAAATAAAATTTACCGCATATAAAATCCAGGTAAACAACACCTTTGCCGATTTTTCTATTAACAATGTTATTAGAAAACAGATCCAATTAGATAACATTTTGATTTTGTTGGCGAAAGTAAAAGGTTGAAGTAATACTATTATACCTACAATAGAGGTTAGCAGGTATCTTTACTTGTTTGGTTCGTATTATGTTCATAATTGTACCCAATTTCCTCAGCATTAATATACACAAACGCACGTGTCGTCCGTCCCAAGATATCTTTTGTCCCGACAAGGTATTTCCATAGCGATCACGTCATTATAACTTTATTGTATTGTTAGGCCGGGAAACTTTCTCAACAGTCGTAGAAGTAAATATACCTAAGCATATCTGAATACTTTTGTGATTCCATTGGATACAAAATTTATAAGCTACAGTATTTTTTTTGTATCGTAGAATTCATAACATTTTATATTAAGCTCCATATCCGACAATACCACTGTATAAATAAAAACTACGTATTAATTATTAAATAACATCCAGTCCACTAATCAATCCATCTACGTACGACAATTTTCTTCAAATATTTACAACATGTTTCATTTGTATAACATTTCTAAAGAGAAAACTGAAAAAAAAAGGAGATGGCAAAGATAAGTGGGGGTCGATATCTCGTAGCGAGCGGAAAATAGTCTTTCCTTCACCGGAACCGGATGTGCGCCATCTCAGTGAGGATCGACAACCATGAGCCATGTGCACCATTCCACGTAGATTGCTTACACGATTACTTTTATAACAGTTTTTGTTATAAAAAAAACAACGCGAAAGAAAGAAACAATATGTCGAACTTCAGCGTAAATCATGCATTATTTTCCTGCTGCAAACAAAATAAATAAAGACTAAATTGCGTACGATTGTTGTAATTTTTCACAGCAAAAGTCTCTAAAAAGCAGAGTCAACACAATTCAATTCGAAAGATGCTATACGTAATAAAATTATTTATGGTGTTATTTTCGCCTGTAAATCGACTTTCTGAAATTGTATTGCCCCGATACCATCGCCATATTTTGTACAATGAAGATTCGGGTTCAGGGGACAATAATCGATAAACTTGTCTTTATCGAGATTGAGAAGGTTCTCCGCAATGGAAAATTATGTCTAATCCTGTCTAGCTGAAGCAATTGTTATTGTGAATGTGACCTTTTCGATATTACGATATCACTGACCTTTTTATATTATTTGTTTAAATATTATGTTTGTGACTTATCCTTTGTAAATAGAACCAAACGGAGTATTCTAGAGTGTACTTATTCTTGAAATTATTAGAAATGTTTTTTTTAGAACTTCTACTTTTTAGTTAGTAAATTAATATTAGGTAGTATAGGTATTGCTACTATGCAATTTGGAAACAAACAGATACCGCTACATTTCATGGTCTCTCTAATACCATTTAGATGCCAGCAACCATTTAGGGGACACTTGTCTCGTAACAAAAATAAGCTCATTAAAGCATAATATTTCGCAAATGGATCCCTGAATCGAAAAATGGTTTTCGCATGCCGCTAAGTATAAGGGTTCCTTGTTGACTATACCTACCTACATTTGACAGAGTTCACCTTATGATTAAAACTTTTTTTTAACCATCTTCTAGGTCTATAACTACGCGCATGTCAGTTGAATTTAATTAACCAAAAATGTTGGGGAATATCTCTTCAGTGTAAAAGTTATGAAATTTAGGCAAGACTAGATCGCCAGTTAGTGTTTTGGATGGGTCTATGATACAACATTGATAGAAACAGTAGGTAAACTCACGCTCCATTGGCAATCCGGTCCGTTCGTCATGCGTTCAATTTGCTCGCTTCCTTTGATGCATATTTCAACAAGTTTCATACCAGTCGCGCGTATAGAGAACATCGAATTTTTACCTTAATTAAAATGGTTCGCATCGATGCTGATATTCTGGTATCACTACACTCTGTTAATCATGAAATGCCATTGTTACTTCAGATAACCTTTTTCCGATTTCGTAATTCTTTTGACACGCTCAATGTTTTGTCGCTTTTCGAAATGTTTAATAATTACCTACCTTTCTGGAAATGTGTGTCTTATTATCGAGAACGATTTTCATCTCCAGTATGTTACGTAGGTCATCTATAGGTAGGTAATTCTCTACCTAGTATACTTACAAAAGCATCAGAGTTAATGAACTTTTTCCGATAGCATATTAAATCGCATAATCCTTGTTTACATTGTTTATATTTTTAGAAATATGACTGAGGGGCTTCGAATTATATTTATACTTAGTCCATTAGCTAAGCTTGTGACGGTGGGGACCGAGTAAGAGGATCAGCGAATTGGTTTAAGCGCCAAATAAGTCGTTAAAATTCACTGTCAAACTTAATGGAAATTTGATAAACGTGCACTTATTTTCCTGCTTAGATTTTATTTATTTTAAATAAAAAATTTACAACGTTCATTGTACGTTCTCATATTTTAAGCCTCTAGAGAATTCTGAGACATTTTCTTGGCTAGTATTTTTAAAACTTGAAGAACATATTTTTGACTTGTTGGGTTCAGTTTATATTTATTGACAACATTATTAAGTATAGAACCTTATGTGCCTTAGACTGCATCCTTTCGCAGACTGAAATGGCTACATTTGAAGTGCGGAAATTGTGAATTTGATAAAATCAAAGTCTTGACTAGCTCTGCAACTATAGGGAGGTGCTAATTCCATAAAATATTTATTTAAATACCATGCTAAAGACACAATTAACCTAATGTCTCAACGAAAAGTCAGATGTTTTGCTCGGTAGGTATCAGTGAGTGAGTGGTTACAAGATTGCGGGAATAGGAGATTCCTTTGGTGATTTCCCCGGGGTCATAACAGGCCACTTTAGGTTCTTCATACGAGTACGTATTACCTACTTACAAGTTTATTTCATGTTACTATCGTCAATTCTTCCCTCGGAAAACGAATCTACATTATTCCTGAGCAACGTGTCCCCTGAGACGCGGGCTCGTCGATTTTTCTGTTAATACTTACCTATCTACAAAGTAAACACGCTACATTACCTTACTTACCTATTTTTTTAATATAATATTTACAGTTTTTTAAATAATTTAAAACTGAACTTATAGCTGCTAAGTTAAGCTGATGGAAATTTTATGAAACAAACTGAAAATAATCTCAAACACTGACGTTACAACTATACACAATCTTTATCAGTGTTTAAGGATGTTATTATGAAAGTGTATCATAATATAATAATATCTTCGTCAAAAGGATAATATGTTTAAAGGCAACATAATGCTCATTTAAACTCCGTCTACTCGCTTTAATGAAGACGGCACGCAATGAAATTTGTAGCGGCGCGGCACGTGTGGAAAGATGAAACGTCTCATTCATTCATCTATATAGTAGGTCTTTCAGATCACAAAAAATTACGTCATAGCCGTATCTAATAGAGGCAATTTAGGTACTGCCGATCAAATGATTGTTTTGTGTGTGTACCAAAAAGCTTTTTCTTCTTATTTTCGTATAGTGGTGTGGCTCACCTATTGTTAGAGTTTTCAGATCGCCTTAAGGCCTCTAACTTGACCTAACGACTGCTACTAGAGGCAGCAATCGGGACCAACGACTTAACGTGCTTTCCTAAGCACAGAGGGGCTCACCAAAATACATTTTTGCCACACTACTATTGGCCACCCATCGAAGTAATGACCGCGCCAGGCGTCGCTTAACCCGCACGACCGTAAACGATCAGCGAGCGTCAATTAGCTGTGAGCCTGCTAACCAAACAGCTGAAGTGCTTAAAATTAGCGCTGTAGATATTCCAGTACAAAATGAATCACAACAATCTATGTCCGAGGTTGTCCGGCCGTGTGCCAACACTCCCGCCTCTTTTGTCATATTCAGCTGTTCCGAAAACAAGGTATTTCATATAACGGACTTCAAAACAATTCTCGCTACAAATATTTTAGCACTGGCAAAATATTTTTTATTACACTTTGCACCTCCAATATTGAAAATTTCTAGCTCAACAAATTGTGGACTGACTTCGATCATCACGAATTTTTTTCCACAGAATCCATTTTTATACTCTACAGTTTTCTTTTTGAAAGCTGAAAATGCTGAAAGATTTAATTGGAAGCCGTAGAATTCAATAAAATATTATTGGAGCATGAAAATGTTCAGATTCTTATAATCAATTACTAAACTTACATAAATGCGGTTTAACGCAACAAAACATTCCACTTACTGGAAAATCTGATATTAGAGCTAAGAAAATTCAATAATATGAGGGCAGACGGGTCACACTTAGCAACGGGACTCAACGCGCGGTTATTGGAAGCTATTTCAAAGCCGTCTGCGGTCACTATGCCTACAAGAGGTTTCACGTTATTTACGACTTGCCTTTACAGCACTTCAACATGAAATTATACACTCACCCTTGTTCGAAAATGATGCAATTACTTCTACGATATTGACCTAAATATATTATACTAGCAGTGCTCCGCGGATTCACCCTCGAAACTCCCGATCCCGTGGGAACATCGGGGTAAAACTTAGGATAAGTTATTCCCAATAAATAAATGTATCTTCATACCAAGTTCCATCAAAATCGGTCCAGTAGTTTAGTTGGGAGCCTATTCGTTACAAACATATAAACAAAAAAAAATATTTCCTCTTTATAATATTAGTGTAGATTATGATTTAGGGAGCGATCTTTTGGTAGGCAATTGCAATAAAAACAAACAAAGATTTATTTCATTAGTTTGGTCGAATTTCATGTAACGAAAACCGAATCGAGTTAACAATAAAGAATCAGTCATGCAAACTCCTATAATTCCTGCAATATGCGACACATAACACATAAGGCTATAGTAGATGCGACACGAACGAACGCAACATTCATTCTATGCGCATAAATCGCATTTGCATTCATTGAGAGTGATTGTTCCATGCTCTGCTATAAATTACGGTTAAATAATGTAAAATGTGAAGGCTCCTGCATCGTTCAAGGAAAACATAGTTAAATAATAATGAACAGAATATTCAGAAAAGTTGTTTATCGATGTGATGTTTCTTTTTTTCTGCGAAATATCTGCTTGTTACGAAGTACCAGAAAATCTATTCTGGTAATTTCTAGTTACTGTTATTCAGTAATTGGCACATACCTACCTATTATTTTTTCCCTTTTGATGATGGTTATTATATTTTCTACCTATCGATATAAAGTTTAACTACTCATCATGTTACTTTACACTTTTTAGAATTAGTAATAGGTACTATTAGGTACAATAAACAAGTCTGACTTTGTACAAATTGTTCGACGTTGCGTCTGTGAGCGGATTTTGAGCGTAAACTTTTGCTGGGAGCATTGTAAAAGCACCGAACATTGTAAAAGCTGACTGGCGGCCATTAGTACGCTCGCTAATTACGGATGAACCGAACAAATCCGCGCGCTAGGTACCGCGTCCGTTTCGGTCGTCCTGCAGCTCGCTTTAACAATGTTACTGCAAATATTATGGCGATCTATAACTGCGGCTGAAATATATTTACGAAAACAATTACTGTCACGATTTTTATCATTACCTAAGTTAAACAAGATATTTACCATGTTTTTTGTAGAGCTTGATTTTTCGATGCCGTTACAAGCACGGGTTTTATGAGATTTTCGCGATTTGTTTAGATTTTTGGTAGGTACTTGTATATAACAGCTTTGAAATAATATCGATGTTGTGAATAAAATAAAAATCATGGTAAATGTCCAGTTTCAAATAACTTTACGAGGATAAGTTGGAATTTATTGAAAGCTCCAGCTATTGTGTTTGTAATCTTTATTTAAAAAAAAAACAGACAGACAGACGAACAAGACAGTGAAATAAGAAGAAAGAAGGGTTCCTTTTTTACTTTTTGAGGTATGGAATCCTAATGAACAAGAATAACACCTAATATGCCGAAATGTTGTACAAAAAGTAATTTCTCTATTCCATTATACTTGAAAACCAACGACAGTTCAAATTCAATGATCCCTGCAATATAAAACGTATCCAGAAAGTCTGGACATCCTGGCGTCAGAGTCAATTCAATAGTGTCTTCGTTCGATCATAGAGTACAAGAAACTTTACTGACCCGGTGTTGACGTCGCTAATATGCACCATCAGTGTTGTTCTTGTGAAAGTTTCTTGTTTCAAAACCTGTATCACTTTTAACTGCTGCCTAGAGTAGTTTGTCAAATAACATTTATACAGATCGTTCACTTTTATTGACGTCATAACGCCTTATAAATCGATGAACAACGTAGGTACTGCACTCACAAAAAAGTGTCATGTTACGGTCACGTTACAGTGTAAGCGAGATTGCGGAACAAGCAATAGAGAGACACAATCGGGCTCAGCGTCAGAGTATGACGTTATAACGTAAAATTATCGTCCGAAAACCGACTTGTTTTACATGTAAGCAAGAAAGTTACAATACCATCTGAGCAATATAGAGCCGAGGTTAGCCAAAGAAATATATAAATCGTTCCCACGCCAAAAAACATTAGATGCCTAGTTACGTATTTAATGTGCTTTTCTGATCCAGCTGCCAGATGTAAAAGAAAAGTGAAAGGACTTTAATTAGTTCGTGCCATTTCAAGTCAACGTTGACAGTAATAGTACATTGTTACCCTAGGTGTGAAAGTCACTCATTAAAGTCCCGATACGGAGTTTGGCACAACTCCGTCTCGGGACGTCTCGGGTCTCGGCACATATTTACACAAAATACACAATCATAAATTGGAAAACTATATTAAACCTAACACAAAAACATAATAAAATATACAAAAGATAATACTAATTAAAACGTTTAAAATAATTCAAAATGCAAGCATTTTCCGCCAGTTTTTTTTACTCCAGGAACGACACTGACCGCACGGTCGCATAAAGCCACATCAGCAACATCTCGACAGGGCGCGGGCGGCGGCGCAGCATGGTCATACGTCGCTTTGACCATTATCGTCTTTACATTTATTTTATTAAGATATCTTAAACTAAATATATCTACTTATTGAATTCGATTACTGAGAAAAAAACAACTAAGTACTAAACTCTAGCAGTATGCATGACCCGTATGAAGCCATAATTAATATTCTTTGGTGCTACCTAAAGCAAGGAGGTTAGGTTTTGAAGTTCCTAATGTGTAATGATACTGATACTGGCTATATGCACATTGCACAAGTCGTGCGAAGCCATAATTTGACATGACAGCTGTCAGTGAAAACGATTTGCCCTAGGGCTGAAAGTTTTATTTTCTACACGCTCTTCAGACATATTTAGACCTACTTTCGGAGTATGAGTAATAAAAAATTATAATATAAAGCCTCAGTACAAAGCAACGGCAAAGCAACCGGTTGACTCCTGAAACTTGCACGTAGTCTTCATTGTCGCCTGAAACTGTGAAGATAAATGGTACCTACAGAACATTCATGTTTCTACGTTCTTTTTTTGCAAGTGATTTCTACAGCAAAATTGCACTGTCCAATTATTGTTTCTTCGTTAAAGTGTTCATCAATGCATTGTCGCTCGTTTTCATATTATGAAAGAAAAATCTTTGTAGTCTATTTTATTTTCTTGATGTAGATAACTTTACCTACTTAGATAGTTGTAAGAAAAGGGCACATATTTTTAAGTAAATAATATCAAACTAAGCAATTATAGTACTTATTTAGACTTATACCCATAATTAAGCTTTAAAACCTTCTCAATTTCACAGAGGCAATGTTTTTATGTAATGGAAATCTTTCCTTTCATTAAATCTATTTTTAAACCACTTGTTAAGCTGAAATTTGGTATAATTATTTATGCCAAAAATGTTATCAGGCTGGTCTTATGTTTAATTTTAAACTTAGTCAAAATAAATCGGAGAAAACGTTTATAAAAGCTTTTAAAAAAGTTTTCTTTAAATTACAATGTATTTATTAACCCTTTGAATAAAAGTCCAATACTGTGTATGCAAGAAATTCACTTTGAAATACAAAATCAAAGTAAAGTCACCCAAGAGTAAAAGTTGCAAATCTTGAAACTTATTATTTTTCTGCCAGCTTAACCAAGAAGTTTTGCTTTACATCTCCGTTTACACAATCATAAAGTTAAATTGCTTGTTCTTTTTATCTCAGATATTTTAAACGTCGCACCTCGCTCATTTATTGCAAAGTAGTAAGTAAGGACTTATAGATTTATGGTCTGTTTTGTTGGATTGGTTTTCTTTGGTACCTAATGTCGTTGTGGTCGTAAGTTCGGATTCTAATGAGGTAAATATTTGAAAATGTTTATGAACTGTGTGCGTGTGGCTATGGCCTTAGAAATAAAATCAGTAGGTACGTAAGATGTAAGATAAGGAAGAGGAATATTTTATGAAAATTTAGAGAAATTTGTTTTAGCATAACAAAAGACTTACTTTCAAGCTGTTTTGAAAGTAGGTAAGTCTCAAATCAGAAAAAAAAATCGTTAATTTTCAAATTCGTCTCATTTAACACTGTAATAAAACAAAAACATATTAAAATAAGAGCGTTTCAAAATTATTACAGCAGATTTTAATACATTTATGTTAACGAAATCACTGATGTGAAATCTTCATTTCATTCAACAAATAACATTATTCTAAACTGAAACATGTAAGCTGGTTGTGAAGGTACAAAATAACTGAAATTTTATTTCATTTTTAAACTTTAGTTTGTGCTGTTTTTAATAAAAGTTAAATATCAAATTTTTTTATTTCTTTGGATGCTTAATACATTTAAATTTGTATAAAAGCCACATAAAATCGTCTTAAAAACTAATATGATGCCTATCTAGCAGCTCCGCGGTGTCACTCGCGTGACTCCTGATCCCATAGGAATATTGGTATTAAATAGTAGCATAAGTTAATCCCTATGATTCAATTAAACCTTTATACCAAGTTTCATCTAAATCGGTCTAATAGTTTCAGAGCCTCGTTTATGATCACTATCACTATCATCACTTCACTACATAGTATAAAACAAAGTCGCTTTTTCTGTCCCTATATCCCTATGTATGCTTAAATCTTTAAAACTACGCAATGGATTTTGATGCGGTTTTTTTAAATAGATAGAGTGATTCAAGAGGAAGGTTTATATGAGTAATACATGCATAATATAGCCGTGCGAAGCCGGGACGGGTCGTTAGTAAACATATATAAGAAAACAATAAACCATCTCTTTATAATATTTGTATTATATTTATGTCTGTTTCATTTATGAAATTCCAATCTGTATTATTCCCTCATACCTCGGACTGAATAGAAAAATAATCCCCTTCGTCGTTTCTAGGAACGTTAACACATGGAACGGTTGAAAGAAAATCTCTCATGCGTTCCTACATAGCGACTATAAGCACTGACTTGGCTGGAGAGCAAAAATAAAGTTGGCAACTGACCTAGCTACCAGGCAATCATAAATGATGAAGAGGTCTCATTCACTAAACTAAGTACTTATTTATTAAATAACGAACAGTCAAGTCGAATTCAATTTACAATTCCGCCATTCAAATTCCGAATTGAAATCAAATATTTCAGCAAAACCTTCATGAATAAAAGGTAAAGTGATTTATCAAGTTCAATGAAAGACATTTATCGAATCACCACAAACAGGGTGCTTACTGGCAACTACCATAAAGACCAGCAAGCATCGGATGTGACTGAATGCCTTCGATTTAAAGGCGCCCAGCCGTTGCCTTGCCCGATATATTACCCCTTACTGTTAGCTATAAATTCAATTTCTTATAGGTATCTTCATTTAGTTGTGAGTTCAGTGAAGTGGCTGTGATTTTATTAGCTTCAGTTTTATAGCATTTACTTTTCAATCTATCTATATTTTCAAATAATAATCTACTTCTCTATATTTTCTAGTTACTCACAAGTTTAATGTTAAAACGTTTTAAAATGTAAATTACATAGAAAAAAATACTTAGTGTTTTTTATTTTTCAAAACCTCTAACTTTTAGATAGTTTGTGTTTTAAAATATTGAACCAAAACCATTTGTTTCAAATAATTGCTACTCTTCTTAGTTTTGTTACGCAGGCTAGTAAAGGGTTGCCACCCGTGGCGTCCAATCAACCGCAAAGGAAATTAAACAGTTGAATTTATTAGGGAACAGCGAGAAATAATAATCCTTTACAACCACTTCCAAGGCCGGTTAATTTACTTGTAATGTGAGTATTAAATCTAATATTCCCAGAAATTGGATCGCTTTTACGGAAACAAAATTAAACCAATTGTTGGTTCTGACAAGCGTGAAACTAAAGTTGAAAGGAAAACTCGATGGAAAGTATTTTGAACTCATCTGAAAAGAGGCCCGTTCATGAAATGTACATGAGTTCCTATTCATTTCATTAATGAACAACATCTTTGGTCACTCGATACCGTATCATATAATATCTTGAAATGCTTCAGTATATTATACAGCTAATACGTAAATAGACTCTAGGTACCTTCAGCAAAAGTTTTCCAGTCGTAGATACAACACGGGTGGGTAACTAATTAACCAATCTCCGTAATGTGGTTTGTTTACTGCTCTGGTTACTCAATTAGGTAGTTATTTACTCCCACCTCTAGTCTCTAGTTCGGTCTATTTATCACGGTGTTGTTACAAAAGTTTAGTGGAAAGAGTTTCAGAGTGGACCCCTGTGTCGTCCCTCCTTAAGATTGATGATTTCCCTCATTCAGCCGCCTAGCCTAGCTACGCTATTGTTTTCATTATTGTTGTGAGTTTTACAATACAGTTCAGAACCTTCTTTCATAATAGGTATCTAGAGTTCAATCAAATTAAATTCGTTAGTTCATTGTGTCTGTTTCTGTTCTTTCTTCAAAAAGGAAAGAGATTAACGTTTCCCTAAGACGAATTCAGCAAGATCAGCCTTCAAATAAAATGAAAAATCGGGTAGACTGTACTAGGGACGCTGTCGCAGTAAGTTCGTGAAACGTCTCATCTTACGGCAAGATGATAAAATTACGATGGATGTAGCTAATCTAACCTCTTTGTTACAAAGTAGTTAAGGAACGAAGCGAAGTAGAGCCTACTGTTCATTGCTTTTTAGGGACTTTTCTGACAGATTTCAAAAACGTTTACGTTTACGTTTTCGTTATTATTATTAGTTAAATTATTAAATAGGTTAATTATGTCGCAAGAGCATCAAAACTGCAATAAAATACCTTTTATATTTTATTACTAGCGACCCGTCCCGGCTTCGCACGGCTATATTATGCATGTATTATACATATAATATAAACCTTCCTCTTGAATCACTCTATCTAATAAAAAACCGCATCAAAATCCGTTGCGTAGTTTTAAAGATTTAAGCATACATAGGGATATAGGGACAGAGAAAGCGACTTTGTTTTATACTATACTAGCGACCCGCCCCGGCTTCGCACGGCTATATTATGCAGGTATTAAACCTTCCCCTTGAATCACTCTATCTATTAAAAAAAAAACCATCAAAATCCGTTACGTAGTTTTAAAGATTTAAGCAGTCAAAGGGAAATAGGGACAGAAAAAGCGACTTTGTTTTATACTATGTATTGATAGTGATGTAGTGAATAGAGATAGTGATGACCACATTTCTAATGTAACAAAAAC
The DNA here is from genome assembly GCA_907269075.1 of Idaea aversata. Classification (NCBI taxonomy): domain Eukaryota; kingdom Metazoa; phylum Arthropoda; class Insecta; order Lepidoptera; family Geometridae; genus Idaea; species Idaea aversata. The sequence goes on from OU026085.1 coordinate 8,519,664, forward strand.
CACCCTTTAGGACTAACTATGTTCTGTATAACCATGATGGTGAATAGATAAATTAAATAATTTACCGTAGATCCAGCTTTTATGGTGACAAAGACAATTGAGATGTAAAATAAAATACTAAACATCTATTTTACGAAATGTTTTATTCAAGTAAAATAGATACTTGCTAAGAATATGAATAATTCAGTAGTATGCAGTGTTTTAGATTCAAAGGAATTGCATTTATACGTAGGTGTAGGTAGAGTGTAGACAGTTAAATCAAAAATAAACGGGCCGTTATTGCTATACTTGCTGCGCGCCGCGGTGTCGCCCGCGTAAGTCCCGATCACGCAAGAATTAAACTATGCCAATTTCCATTCAAATCGGTCCAGTCATTTTAATGTGAAGAACAAACTAACAAATATACAAACAAACAAATAAACAAACTTACGGATTTATAATATACTAGCGACCCGCCCCGGCTATATTATGCATGTATCACTACATAGTATAAAATAAAGTCACTTTTTGTCGTCCCTATGTCCCTATTTCCCTTTGTATGCTTAGATCTTTAAAACTACGCAACGGATATTGATGCAGTTTTTTTTAATAGATAAAGTGATTCAAGAGGAAGGTTTTTAGATATAATACATGCATAATACAGCCGTGCGAAGCCGGGGCGGGTCGCTAGTTATACGTATAAACCTTCCTCTTGAATCACTCTATCTATTAATAAAACCGCATCACAATCCGTTGTGTAGTTTTAAAGAGCATAAATAGGGACAGACAGCGGGAAGCGACATTGTTTTATAATAAGGAGTGCATTTAGGATCTATGTAAAAAAGTGACTAATTGACGTTATCATTGTCACGTGTAGTTTTCTACTTTACGGAGAGATATAAGTGTTTCTTTACAACTTAGAGAAGGATGTTGCAAAAGTTTGTAACATATTATTTACGCGGGTTAAACTACTCGATGCAGCTCATAAACAGGGTTATTGGAAATTATACTAGCAAACTGTTGAGGGCTACTTCTGTGCATTTTAACAAACAACTTTTGTACTACGACTTTTGAAAATTCGAAAAAAAAAAAAGAAATTTTTGAGGTTATATAAATTCGAAAAACAGCAGATTTTTTAAAACAAAGGTCATTCAGACTTAGAGCAGTAGATAAAACTTAAGAAATAAGTAAAATTGACCTCTCCGTGTAAGGATCAGCTGATTTTCAGGTAAACCTAACCTCAAAATTTTCAAAAAATGTTCGAATTTCCAAAAGTCGTAGAACAAAAGTTGTTTGTTTAGGTGCACAGAAGTAGCCCTCAACGGCTTGCTAGTATAATTTCCAATAACCCTGTATATCTTATCCTTAATAGAGCCAATAACTTTAATCCGTGTTATTCTGGACATGTTTAGATGGAGTGGGCTTGTCCAGCACCTTCTCAGCTTACCTTATCTATTGGGGGCTGACAAATAGCCAGCAACACTTCGACCCAATGGGATCTTTTGAATTCTCTCTTACCTTCTCAGCTTAGTCGACCGTATACATAGGAAAAATTTCAACAATTCCTACTCGTAAACCAGGTATACCTAACTATGAACATTTTAGTAAAACTCGAAATTATTAATTTTGTCTCATAAATTGTTGGTTCGATTATTGATCATCGATTATTCAAGTAGAACTCAGCGCCCAAGTTTCAAACCTTTACCTTTTTACTTTTATCCATGACTTTCTTTTCCCTGTACAAAAAGCATATCGATAAAAACCTTCCCCTACCGATTGCTACAGGTCGTAAGTACGAACGTCGAACAAGTCTGTCCCTATAAACTTTGAAATCGCCTCTCGAAGCCCGATTCATGCTGAAGCCCCTCATTCAAGCCACGTACACGTAAGCTTTCATTCAAATGTACGTGTAGAGTTTTCGTTGCAATTCGTGTACTTTGTCACAAAGTGGAAACCTATAAAACCTCTGGTACGCCCGGCGCAGGGATACGTAACAAACTTTGGTCGAATGGGTACCTGGAGGGTACCGGTCAATCATGCTTTTGAAGTCTGTATGCAAAAATCTAATTAGTCTGAGTAGGGATTTTGATCCAAAAATATGGCTGTAGAAGTAATTTAATACTTTAATTAAAGTAAGGTCCAACAGACAATGTTAGCTTTCGTCAAACATAATTTACCAACATTATTCGTAGCTTCGTAGACGTGCTACGAAATAATTGTTAATGGATAGTGGACTCTATTGAATACTAACTGTGCGCGCGGTTTCACCCGCGTAAGTCCTGATCCCGTAGGAATATCAAAATAAAAAGCAGCCCAAGGCCTTCTTTGATAAATGGACTAAACAACAAAAAAAATTCAATTAGAACCAGTAGTTCCTGAGTTTAGCGCGTTCAAACAACCAAACTCTTCAGCTTTATAATATTATAGTATAGATATATAGATAGATAATGTGTAATTTAAGTTTTTTATTTTGTATTAAATACTCACTAGCACCATCCCGTGACTTCGTACCGCGTAGGAGTTCAATTTATATCTTTTTAGCGGATGCATCATAATAGCTATCTATGCCAATTAGCTCTACGGATAGAGCTAATTGGCATCGCGGGTCCATTTCTTTAATCTATGCGTTAATATATCAGTTATTTTTTCTTCTTATCAGATTTTTTTTTAACAAACGGTGGTTTTTATTCGACCATTTTCCTCACAAGCGTGAAATCTCTACTTCGTTAAAATAAAAGCACACTGCATAAAATCCTAAGGAACTCGACCGTCTTTATTCCCCATAACCATTCAATGAAACAGTTTTCCTTATTTCAAAAGGTACTGCATTTATATCGTTTACAAGATTTTCACACGAGCTCAACGTCTATCCAATACGACATCGATATTGCATAAATTTGATAATAATAAAATATCGGCAGAACGTGCTTACTCTCTCTCTTTGCTTAAATTATTTATTCCACTATATTCCATTTTGCACACGTACTATTCCCGTTTCTAACACAAATGTCTTATGTAACCATAAAGCCGGCCTTTTGAATTATCCTTATTCAAACATATTTTTAGGGATACACTTATTTTATCTATAATATAAAAATCAATTGCTGTTCGTTAGTCTGGCTAAAACTCGAGAACGGCTGGACCGATTTGGCCAATTCTTTTTTTGTTGTGTTTGTTGTAGTCCAGGGAAGGTTTAAACGGTGAGAATTTAAAGATCGGACTTACGCGGGTGAAACCGCGGGGCGCAGCTATTATTTAAATAAAATTGTGCGTAGTGCGAGGTCTGCGTGTATTTTCACAAACGCCTATTTAAATAGATAGATATATATAAACACTTTATCGCACCATAAAAACAAAACATAAGTTAACATAAAATTAATTCTAACAAGTACATATCGGATAAAAGGACACTAATAAAAACTAAAACAATATGGCACAATGGGCGATTTTATGCTAAAAGCGATCTCATCGAGTCAACCTTTGAATGGACGAAAGAGTTAATATTATCATAAGAAACTCCTGTGTTTCTATATAGTTTAGGTTTAGGGTGTGCGTCGTGTTTTGAGTTTTTAAGTAGATAAATATTTTTATTGAGGTAGGAGCTTATTTATAGGTTCATAAATAATGTAGTCGAAATGTTTTAATCTCTGTTGATGTTTCAGTCATTCTGTCACAATAAACAAAGCCATACGAAGCTTACTCGTAATTCCGCACAATGCGTCTCTACAATCTGTGACACGTTACAAAGCTCACTTGATTAATTTAATTGCCACAGGGTGGGTTTACCTCAACACAACACATACTCGTACCTACTATACGTGACTTATTGTACACTGTTATTGCAGTGAATATTACCTGAGCCCTCAAGGGGTTAGACGTCCGTCATAATGAATCCCTTTTTTCATTCCGTGCCCCGTTTCCGTTGTCATACCTCATACCTCACATTCGGAACGTAATGACACTCGCGATGTCCAATATCGAGAGGGCTTTGTTTGTATTGTAAGTGAAGAGAACGTGGAAACCTCTCTTAATTGAAGCCCATTGAATTCTCTACGGATTACTCGCTATTTGTCATAAGCATATTATAGATAGGCACACGCAGTTCTTCAACATTTATCTGATTGAGTATGTGGAATGGTTTATGAAAAATAATATTTACCTTCCTACCTAAATGTCCAACTACCTACCCAACTCAAATGTGTTAATTAACGCTACATAAATTGATATTTAGGTGGCAGCATGTGTACTTTCCCACCTAATATTGTATGTCTAACCAGCCTTACCACAACAGACGACACGTCTGGGCACCCATTCATCACGGTCAGACGTTTGTCATCCGATCCCGGCTACCTAGCGCTACCAGGCAACAGCCGGTACGAATCAAACGTCCACCGTCTGACCATAATTCTATCGATTGCTTCGAACGAACATTCGAAACGTTTCGCAAAATAACATACGAAATGAAATTTGTTATTGGTAACCCCCCAAATGCAAATGGAATATATTTTCGCTTGGAAAAATGTTTGCGTGTGGGAAGTCTGAAATAAGCTTAGCGGAAAGTACGAAATTGGCTCGGATCTGTCGATATTATTTAATGTAGCGTACCCTCGAGCTTGTTTGTCGACTGGAAAATATTTATTACAGTTTACCTTAACTACAATGTTTTCATACGATTCTCTTCGTAAGCACAATGTCGTCGTCGTGTCTCTTAAACCCTTGATAGTATTAGACTCAGGAAGTTGTAGGTAAGTGTTGTTTGTATATGCATATATTTCTCCGTATTCAATAAGGTAATGTTCTAAAGTTAGATACTGTTCACTTTCTTGCCTTACAAAGGTGTAATGAGAAGTCAATGTAGAAGTTCTGAGTGAATTTGCATAAAAGGCGCGGTAGCAAATAACATCATTGATATTAGGAAACTTTAGGCAATGTTTTGAGCAACGCACACGGCTAATAACAACCGCAAAGACGTTCGATATTTGCGGTACAACTGGGGTTATCACGTTTTAACTTGCGTTATATTAACTAGGACAAAATAGAGCTGTATTTAGTTTTAATTTAGTTTGTTATCTATCTAAGTACGGATACCTAGTAGACAATTAGTAAAGATCTACTATTTGGACAAGATGTATGTCACATCTTATTGCCTTCAAAAGTGTACTACAACGGTTTGCCTAAAGGTTTTCCACAACATTAAAACCTACAAGTATCCAATCAGCTTGATTTTATGAAGCATATAATTGAAAAACTATGAGCGACTTTTAAACCTCCAACATAATATTGCCTTCGCTTTCAGCGATAAGGCCGCCCATTTGTGCAACTTATACTTTCTACTTTACTTTGTATATATCGTGTTCTGTTTCTTCCTGTGTTGTACAAATAAAGTTATGTATCTATCTTCTCAATAGGAAATACACGGTATGATATAATTTTAACTGAAAACATATTTGTTTTACGTAAATCCTATCTTTTAGGAAAGCATTAGATCGTCATCGTTCGTCATCGTCACCTATTAGGCAGGCAGGTGTGATAGTGGTCAAACGCTGACACATAATTTGTAAAAAAGAGTTAAAAGATTTATGATAAAGGTCGGTTTGTCTTTCGCTGTTGACATAGAGCACTGCTTGGATGCGGTTTACTGCCGACTAATACAAATATTTTGTACGAGAACCTAAAACTAATCTGAATTCATATCGCCGTCTAAAAAGTTACATTATTCAAACCCCATCCGCTAAAGACGGAATATAAAGTAGATATTTATTACTCCCAACATTTTAGACTGATAGCTCTCAGAGTTCTTAATTCGGAAAAAGACGAAATGAATCCCTGTTATGTTAAGGCCAAAGAGTCAAAAGCCTTTATGAAAATAGGAAATCATCTAGAAGCAACCAGTCGCTCGGCAACTTCAAAGGGTTTTCCACCTAACTAAGTAGATATACCTGTATATATTTATACATATTTTCAATAAAGCTAGTGTCACAAAGTGAATGTCAGAGAAGCGGTGAAATCTGAACGGGCTATCTCAGCGTGAAGCTCGACATGAGGGGATGAGACACATTCCTGGCTCGAGACTCACACACGACTTTGCCATACAACGGTTAGTATCCGTAACCTCGTCTAATTTCTCCCTGCCCTCACTTTGTTTTGCGTAACGCTTCGCAGTAATTCTACTGAATATAAATGAAGTTTCCCTTGTTCTATGAATAACATTTGCTAAGAGAGCAATTTACATTTTATTTAACGTTATTGTTGCATGGTATCGTATTCTAATAGCACGCATTTTTCAGACCTCTATTAAACGTTTACGAATCGCAGAAAAAGATCTAGTTACAACGGAATCGTTTTATTACAGCCGCAAGCTTTGAAAATTCGCTGAGTGAAGAACAAAAATGCTTGTCCTGAGTAATGTTCACTTTTATTAACTGCTGAAAATATTGCGGGGTGACGTGATATGATAACACCGACCCAAATTACTTGTGAAGTTATTAAAGGAAGAAAAATTGCGTCGCCCGTTTTCTTTAACGTTTACATAAAATATAAATAAAAAATGATAGATTTAGTACGACTATTTGGAAAGCTTAGATTTAAATACCTACTAACTAAATACCTATATTAAGGAATACCACAAATATCTAACGCAATTAGTACATTGATTAAACAACTAGAAATTAACGAAATGTACTGTCACATTACCAATTAGTTGAACCCCACGTAACCCAGAGCTCATTCGCATATCTGTAAAAAATATAGTATTTACCTACCTATTTTGTTATTTTTTTATATTGTATTGTATTATAGTATATTGTTTAGAAAAAAAAATGGTTGTCTGTAAAGTCTGTTTCCGGACGATAATTTTACGTGATAACGTCATAAGAAAACATTGATGGTAACCATGGTAACGATAAAACGTTGCTATAGTTACCTTGTCAATAACATGAGGCGTTCCAGTAACGACGCGTGACGTCACACTTTTTTGAGATTGCAGGTGTTCACCAATTTATAAAACGTTATCACGTCAAAACAGAATTAGGTAACATTACTTTACAACCTTACAGATTTGCGAGTGACTTCTAGGTCACGTGGGGTTCAGCTAATTGGTAATGTGACAGTACAATTCCTGAATTCCTATCTCAATACCTATAATGACCCGAAGAACATTATTAAAAACTTTTTGTCTTTATAAGAAATCGTTAACTCTGTTAAAGCCGGCTTCTCTCGTCGCGCAGTTAGATATACTTTTGCGTAATAAGTTTTAATGATGTCTAAATTTATTCAGGAGATAATCACCTGCACGCAAATTACGACCTCCATTAAAAAGTAACTCAAAATGTTATCATAAAAATGTAGGTAGGTTTAGGTAGATATTATAGGTACCTCTTTTAAAAGCATGTAGCTGAAAGTTAAGATTCCATTTATAAGGGAAAAGCAAAGTTAAAATATTTCTTCGCTTGAAGATAAATTAATTTTGTTTTTAATGTTCTGTCTTTTCAGGGTTTACGATTGAAGTCCGTTTTAAGAATGTAGCTACTTAGGTAAAGTAGAATTATAAAGCTACCTAAACCAATTAAAATATTCTCCTGAAAGCAAACTTCAAATGAATTTACTTAAGACTTTTTCAGTTGGTAGTTAAGTTAATAATTTTATTAAATGAAAACTTGTAACATTTTGTTTTTACACGAAAGTAATGAAATACTTCTGTTTGTTTTTAATATTTTTCCTTTTAGTATTTCATTTGGCTTTTTTTCATGCGGTAGATATATTTTTTTATCCACTGTTGTACAGAAGATGAAAAAATACCATTTTCTTTTAAATATAATGTCCTAGCATCAGACACAGCAAAACTAGGGGAAATTCTGTTGTTTTCAAAAGAAACAAAGTGTTATTCGACTCAATTTCATGAATTATTCACTTGGGAAAGGTTACCAACCACAAACAACTGTAATAACCCGCAGTTTCTAACAAAAACTATGTAGAGTTTTATTGAACTTTATAAAATAGGTAGATATTTTTATTTATAACAATCGAAAAAAAATAGGTTTTATTCTTTATAGGTAGTAAAGTGTTGAGAATCACTGGTGAAAATAAACTGATTAAGTGTTTAGGAATGATAGTAATTTATTTTATCGTTTTTATTGTGAGCACTAATGAAGAACTATTCGCGCAATAGCTTAGAATAGGCAATATTCCTACGTAATACTGCTACGATTTGGGACGGGTAGAAAAACATTCAAAAAACACTTTTTATGAAATATCTCGATATTTGTAGCTTGTAAGAGTTAAGTATTTATTACAACCAATACTAAAGAACTCATGGTAGGTATTTATTATAATAAATAGTTACTGCTATTCATTTAACTGTTCTCATAGTAAAAAATATCCGTACTACGAGTATACCTCTATACTTAGAATACGAATCGACCCAATTCTAATAACACCTACTTACCTATTTATAAGCCTTAAAAAAATTGAAATATCGATGATTTTTTCAGTTTTTCAGTAGCTCGCTGTTCGTACATATGTGTAACCTTCTATATAGGCTTCTATGTTTAAATCGTTCAAAAACAAATACCTACGTGTTGCAAGTAATTGGAAAGAGTACCGACATAAAGTGAAAAGTCAGCAACGGCCAACGGGAAGGGTTGGCTATTGTGCCGAACCATATCTCACTCGAGAGTAGATAACTTTCACCGGCAAATACACAAGGGTCTGATACCGTTCCATTTTACTTTTAATGAAATACCTGTGATAAATTCAGAAGTTGATCTCGCTTTGTTCCTTTCAGTGGGTGTTGTCGCGATATCATTATGAAAATCTGATATCGTACTGGCCATTTATTAACTCTATACTTACTTAGAATAATTGACTGAACTACGTAGACTTTGATGTTTTCGACTAACCATACCTAAACGTCAACGTTATACTATATAACCCACCTACGAATTACAAACAGAAATGCATTAATCTAAATAACACTTTGTACCTACAGGCTACAGCGCATCGAATTGTAAACAATTCACTTTACATCAGTGATGAGTGTGCTCAGTTGACATACACATTTAATATTAAACCAGACTACCGCCAAATAGATACTAAATGTATTTATTCGAAACGATACATCAAATATCATCAACTAAAGCCTTTGTGAATCCAAATACTGTTATGATAACGACGATGCTGGTTGGTCGCCTGATAGCTCTCAGTAAACTCAATATCGGAAACATCTGATATTGTTCTCAAACGACACAATTGCAAATCCTGTGAGGACGGAAGGAATCATTTCACAAAGGACATGCATTGTACACACAGACATGGTTGTAGAGCAAAGTGCGGGTGCCGAATTCCTCAACTATTGGTTGTTTTCTCGAAGACAAATAAAACCTAAACATAGGTAAGTAGGTATACCTGGAGAACATACTAATAATTATGTATAATGAACTAGGTTTACGAGCTAAGGTTATAAATAGATGCCCTAAATGATTAGTTAGGAAACGTAATTAGGTTGATATCTGACATTTAAATTTAAACCACCAATTAAAGGTATATACTAAGTCAAAGAAGGTATATACTATTGTTTAGTTGTTAGCATTTAGTTATCATAATATTCTTATCAAAAGACAGTGCAGTCTTAGTCGAAAAAAACTTGTAGTAATGCACCAAGTCCACGTGAATTCGGCGACGTGGCTTGCATTCGCTGCCAGAGTGACCCGTTCGGACTGTAGCGTCTCGTCGTTACGCTCATAAAGGAGATTAGTTTCCACTCCTCTTTGCCTTTTCACTGCGTCAGATAAGTATCCATGGCAAGCGCTGAAGGAACTTTGCGGCCACTCAAGAATGAGCAATCAAGTTAGACGCTTCCTTAAGAATTTATTCATCGGAAAACACGACTTTATTACAAACAAACATTTCTACAAAGTTGCTGTACCATATAATTAATTAGTCAACGTAACTGCATTTTGCTCATAATAAATTCTACATGCGTAAACTCATAGCAACCGAAGCGACGTGAAGTGAAGGTAGACTAATTAAATTTTCATAATAATTACCTACCTACCTCAAGGATTCTGTTGAATGAACCTGTAGATGACATCCCTCTTATAACCAGCACTAGTCATCCAGCTGTGCCATTCGTTAGTAGGCTTTAATAACTTTAATAAGCGCTATTAACCAACTTCAAAAAAGGGGGAGGAGGTTCTCAATTTGTCGCGAATATGATTATTGCATGTCGTTCAGATTCTAAAGCTAGTTTTGCTCTGATTGTGTTATTTTCTTCCATAGGTTACAATAATAATAAACATGTTGAGTATTCTACGGATGGAGTGGTTTCAAACTTTCAGAAACAATCTGAAGAAAAGCTATTGTGAATCAATAACGAACTCAATTTTCAAATGGAAAAAGCTCAAGCCCAGAGACTGGATAATGAAAAGGAATACAGCGAGGGTCGGATGGATCAAGTCGTTCTTTATAAAAACTTCAACCATGTCCACCGCTCAATAGAACTCGGAATTCAATGAAATGATGTAATTATATTGAAAAGTGCACTTGATAAATTCACTCTTGTAACTGAAACTTGAGACAGGGACAAATATTTGAATAGAGGTTTGCTTTACTTCGCCAAACATCTTGTTCCGATAGAATAAAGAATAAGAAATCGAACCTTTATTATGTTGGACTAATGTCAGTACAAAAGTACGAGAGAGTAGAATAATTAGTTATAGGTGCGGTCGGCTGCATAATTGCAGACCTGCACCGTAAAGCTCCAAAACGGCTGTTATAAGAATGTTTTCAACAAAAGCAAGATTTAAAGATTAAAGTCGAAATCAAAGTCGACTCATGAAAATCAAACAAAAATTATTAGGATGAAAACATTCCAATAATATAACAGTAATTTTAGATCTCTACGGTAGGTCTGCAATTATGCTGCCAACCGTACCTCCAACTAAATTAAAAATTTAATAGACAGTATAATTAGGTAGCGTTTTAAAAGCAATATTTTCAATAGTTCCTATAAAATAACAGGTTATTCCTCATTAAAGATATCTTTCAAAACATTCGTGCGATATTCATGAGTGAGAAGCGTTTAGAGCAATAATTCTTGTAACGAACGTTATGACTTATTCATGTTCTGAATGTAGATGCAATAAGTTTCAAGACTTTAGAGCCGTATAATAAATGAGACAATAACGATCGACTTGTTCGGTCACAATAATTTCGATTACTCATAGATTTCAGTCAAGTATTTGGTATTTTAAGGGTCTACAATAAACAATAAATGAAGTATATTGGTATAAAATCAAACTAGCAAGGTGTAGAGATGTAAAACAATATTTATAGACTCAACATACTACTACTATATTATAAATCGATGGAATATGTCATTATAATTTATCAGGCGAACATGTAAGAATAGGCAACTAAAAGAACCTAAACAGATGAACCATACATACCTACATTTTCAGTTGCTAATCGGCACAAATATCTGCCAAATATTATTAGGTAATTCCTTTCCGTACACGTCGAGATTTGTCTTCATTATTGGTGCACATATCTGGAAATTAATATTATTTTCTAATAAACGGGAAATAATAAAAATCAATACTACGTATATCCTGCTGGATGATTTATGATATAGGTCACTGAGATCTATATCCGCAATCCGTACATTTCGCAACTTATTTCGTCAACAATTTACCGTCGATATGGTATCAAGCTAATTACGTGATATAAAAGGTAAAATCTCATTAACTTATTTTAATCCTAATTAGTTTTAGGCACAGTATGTACGGTGGCAAACACAAATTGCTGCCCAGTACGTTAAAGCTTTGGAATAAAAGTGTGATTGACTTATTATCTTCTTTTATAAACACACTAGCGACCCGCCCCGGCTTCGCACGGCTGTATTATGCATGTATTATATCTATAAACCTTCCTCTTGAATCACTCAATCTATTTAACCGCATTAAAATCCGTTGCGTAGTTTTAAAGATTTAAGAATACATAGGGACAGACAGTGAAAGCGACTTTGTTATATACCATGTAATGATTACACACACACACGCAGTTGTGTGCGTTACAACAACAGTGCACTGTGCAGAGGAGTTGAGACTTACAAGTGGGCAAGTGTTTATGTCCGTTTATTAAACCTAAGCACTAACGACTATAACATTGTTAACAATCTGCCTTAGATATACTTATAGGTATACATAGAAACGTAACTAACCGTAATAATTGGGTACCTAATTAATGTTAACGGAATCTCATTATATTATCAATACAGGAAATACGAGCTTAATCATCTGATCATTGTGATCTCACAATGACGGAAATTATGTGATTTAAGGATTAATTTAATATATTGAAGATATCAACAAAATGTATAGCTCTTGGCATGGACTAACTAAACCTCCTTCCCGTGGCGAAGGGTTAAAGGACCTAGTGCTTATCACCGTAGGTAGTTCTACACGTGATGGCGGGGAAATCATTCGAAACAGCAGCAATTCCAAGCCTGCCAGGCAAGCTGGTCGAAAAATATTTCCAATTCATTTTGCAGTAGGTTCAAGGAGAAAAGAAGAAGAAGCCATACAGGATCGATCACAAATTAGAATAAGGACAGGAAGAAGAAAATAAATGTACCAACTTATATACTTATAGGTATTTGCATAAGATTTTTAATCAAGGGGAAAACTTACTTTTCCGTAGAATCCCATCGCCCAACAACCAACGTTAATTCCAAGGTTTACGTTTGTAGCGCAATGATTTACAATAATGTCTGAATTGACCTAGAATATTTAAGTAAGGAATAAGAATTCTAATAATTTATGGAGTTCTAGATGTAGATAATACCATTTCTAAATCTATGGCAAAAAAAACTTCCAACTCCGCTCAATTTTGTTTACTGTGATTAAAAATCAAATCAGAATCGATTCAGTAAAACTTTATGTTAATTAATTAGATTAAATTGGTTTTAGTTTAAAAATAAATAAAATAAATATTTCAGGACATATTACACATCGCCATCCAGCCCCAAGCTAAGCAACTTAATGCTTGTGTTATGGGTGCCAGATAACGGATAAACTACTTATATACTTTTTTTTTTGTAAATATATACATATTATACATATAGGAAACACCCAGAACCAGAAACAAGAATTTATGTTCAGCATAAATACTTATTCCCGGCGGGAATCGAACCGGCAACCTTCTGCGTCGCAGTCGGGTGTTCGCCCGACGCGCCACAGAGGTCGCCGGAGTTTAAGTTCCAATAAATAATTTCAAATCATGACATAATTAATACTTGTCATTTATTGTAATTTTGTGTGAATATGGGTTTTCTAGACTGAAATAAATGAATTTTATTTTTATTTATTTGTTTAAACTACTGTAAAAAACCCTACGATACGGGCGTTCATTCTTTATACAGGGTTATTGGAAATTAATTGACACGGCGTTAAGGGCTTCTTCTGTGCACCTTAACAAACAACTTTTGTTCTACGACTTTTGGAAATTCGAACATTTTTTTGAAAATTTTGAGGTTAGGTTTACCTGAAAATCAGCTGTTCCTTACACGGAGAGGTCAGTAACCTTAAAATTTTACTTATTTTTTAAGTTTCATCTACTGTTCTTGGTGTGAATGACCTTTGTTTTAAAAAATCAGCTATTTTTCGAATTTACATAACCTCAAAATTTTCATTTTTTTTTCGAATTTCCAAAAGTCGTAGAACAAAAGTTGATCGTTAAGGTGCACAGAAGAAGCCCTTAACGCCGTGTCAATTAATTTCCAATAACCCTGTATATACTTTTTATAGGTGTACAGTAGGTACTTAATAAAATATGTGCATCTGAATGATATGGCTAAGGATAACTAAAGAAAATAATAACATTATTAATTTAGCAATTACGTGACCATTGTGTTCGGTCAATGCGATTATGTTCACATTGTTTTATTTGGTTAAACCCCCGTTAACGTTTAGCTTAGTTCCATTACAACTTCAGTCTTGATGATACTAATTTGTGAAAATTATGTATAAAGTTCAACAACAAGCAACCCTTAACCTATTTATGTGATGCCTATGTGTTACGCATCGGAATTTTCTAATTTTACAAACTGTATGATTATAATATTTAAGAATACCGTTAAGTTAAGTTATACGAGTATATTTTGGGTAGGTACATGATTACTTATTGTAGGTATGTATAATAATATTATAGGTATAAGTACTTATTGTAGGTAAATATTTACATAGGTACTTATCTATACTTGTTTAAATACTATGTAATATTACAAAGAGGAAAGAATGTTTGTTTGTTTTTGTCCTGCGCTATTTATTTATTTATTTATTATTCATTGGGAGTAACAAAAGCTTTTTATCCCGATATTTCCACGGGATTGGGAGCTACGCGGGTGAATCCGCGGAGCGCTGCTTGTACTATATGAAGAGGAAATGTTTTGCTTACAATAACACTATTTCCTTCTTGCTCAAATCTCGTTATGTTAGGACTCTGAACAGGCAGTATACGCCATCTAGTGTTCGAGACGTAATGCTCGCTGAAATACAGCGGAAACATCCCGATAAGGCCGGGTATCGGGTTCGGATCGTACCTTAGATACAGAGGCTGAAATTCAATGCATCATTCACAAATACTACAAATAACAAACTAGATGAACGAGGGTTAAGACCAAATAAATATTTAGTAAGACAAAGCCTACGAAGTTTTTCGCCACTGACGTACCAAGTTCGTGAAATAAGAGCGTGTTGACAAGAATATTCGCTCCAAAAAAGTTAGTATGAGTATGATTCTTTTACCAAGATTAGCCTTAATCCGTACCTTGCAATTTTGTTTTCGTAATGTATTGGGGCTATAGATTCCAAAAAGGTGAAACTACCTACTATAATAAATTGAATGTTTTATTTCAAGTTCGGACTACTTACTTTTTTATTAACCGATGAAGATAGAGTAAGGAGGAACTCCTGGTTATATTTTAAAACTTCGCCTTCACGATTGCAATAGTCAGCGCTTGTTATGACAAAAGTGCTTCGCTCTTGAGGTGTGAGTTCTTGTAAACCAGCTAGAGAGCAACCATCGACCAAATCTTGGGAGTAGTTGATTTCGTTGGAAGTTATACGACCACCAAGTAGGAGGCCGACCTTGCCTTCTTCAGGTGGATCTGATGCTTAAAACGTAATAATTGCGGGTTGATTCAGTGTTGCCAACCCTACGTTTTTTTACGTAAATCTACATACTTACTTTAGGCCTCTCCTGGAAATCTACAAACTTGTAAAATAACAAAACTCAATGCATAATTTCCTTTTCATTCGCGAAAAAAGTTAATAAACGTATCGTTTTATACTAAAGCACACACGCTTCGCCAACACAATACCTACTACTTTCGTCATTATTTTTAAACACAAGTGAAACGAAGTTCTCATTCCATAGATCTGTGACTGTGTAAAACGAAACGTCTCGTCTCACCAGCTCGCCAAGTATAGAAAAACTTAACCTAAAAATATTTCGATTCGACGGAGTTACTGTTGTTTTGTTCTTTTGATATCTTTCAAATTTTGATTTAATTGAACACAACTGAGGAAATAAACATAAACTAGGTACGGCCATAAATGCAGAGTTTGACGACCTCTGTGGCGCGTCGGGCGAACACCCGACTGCGACGCAGAAGGTTGCGGGTTCGATTCCCGCCGGGAACAAGTATTTATGCTGACCATAAATTCTTGTTTCTGGTTCTGGGTGTTTCCTATATGTATAATATGTATATGTATAAATTTACAAAAAAAAAAAAAGTATATAAGTAGTTTATCCGTTATCTGGCACCCATAACACAAGCATTAAGTTGCTTAGCTTGGGGCTGGATGGCGATGTGTAATATGTCCTGAAATATTTATTTATTTATTTTATTTAAAACACTAATTTTATTCTTTTTCATTTAACTCAGAAAAAAGTACGTAGATCTACGAACTTTTCTAATGGGGTTCACGCATTTTTCAAAATCTGAGTTGGCAATACATCCTACATCTAAGATAAGTAGTAAATAAGCATTTATATACCAGGTACATATGGGGCTAATAAGGAAATCCTGGCACCGAATGCGGTGCTCCCCGTAGACTGTGTGAGGCTAGTTGGCGAATTCAAATTCTCAGTCATTTTGCGATATCTAGCCAACATAAGGTCACCTCGTTTCATTTGTTCCAAGAATTGGTTCAACTTGTACTAAAATAACCAAGCAAACTCGTTAAATGTTTAATAAAAACTAATCGCCCAAAGGGGTTCGGACATTTAGTATGGGAGCTTGGCATAGTGTTTTTTTGTGCGGTGCATTTGGAGACCCATGCCAATCGATAAAGGGCGTTATAGTGGACAAATAATTTCTGTACACCGAACCTCTACAGTCTACAGCGTCTCGGAAACGGGATATTTCCAACGAATTGTCCTATGATTTTTCAAAAATGCGCGGCGCATACACACGTTTGCTTAAATATCCCGTTTCAGAGACGCTTAAGCGGTTCAGTATGAAGGCATTATTTGTTCGCTGTAATGCCCTTTATCGATTGGCATAAGTCTCGAATTCCACTGTGGCATTTTAAGTTACTATGCCTGTTGTGTCCAAAGGGTTTTATCTACGGCAGTTGTAAGCACTTACCTCCTCCAATTTGGTAGTTTCGTACCAATTACCTAGAAGTACTCTGTTGCTATAAACAATGCCCTTATCTTTTTCGCGTTTCGGCATTTTATTATTGTTGAAAATAAAATAATTAAATAACAGAAAATGTTTGCAATAAAAGCTTTTAGGATATCAAATGAACGTCAAAGACATGCGACATGCGATTTCTATGTCAAACACAACAAAGAGTCAAATATGTTAGAGGTCAAAATACACCATCCATAGACCACAGTAAGGAGTTTCTAAGGTCTTTGCTAAAGATAAAATAGATTTTACAACTGCACATATAACTGCTATCATGCTGCTATCTAAGCAAAGCAGAGAAGCAAAAGACCATCTAAATATTATATCCACGGACGTATTACTGTAATAAGTCCATGATCATATCACAAGCTGCTGGGTCATTCCTTTCTGTCCTCGAATTTGAATTAGACATCAGTGTTGAATTTTGAGAATTTTTCCAGGTCTTTGGTGCCGACGATCAGTGGCGTAGCCGTAGTGCAATTCGTGAAACGGCTCACAATTTTGACGACGGTTGTAGATCTGCTACACGTTATGATACATTTATAATGATCCGTTACAATTTGTTTTGTGCAAGCGATTGTGAGTGCAGTGGGTTAAATGTAAGATGCTTCTAGTCTTTGAGTAACCCTCTTCTCTTTTATATGGAACTGTGATAAATAAAACCCACAGTAGTTCCATCATGAAACTGTTAATGGTACTAGTGACAACGAAGCTCTCTTCTAACCTCCCAAGTAGAACCCAAGAATGAACAAGTCGTTCATGTTTCTGACCACTGAATAATAATTCCTAAAACCAACCACATACGAAAAAGGTCGGGATATATCAGTAGGGATATATAGAACAGGGGAAATAACCGCCCGATTCTAAGACGTTTCACGTTTTTAAAAATAAATAAAACGTATTCGTTTTAGTTTTGCAATAACAAGAGTGAGGGGTACTGAAGGGTGAACAAACTGGTTTAATACGAAGTAAGTAATTTAGGGAACCTTATTCCTTCCATAAGCCCGTAATGATAGGTACTAAACCACTAACGAGTCATGTAAAACCATTTTGCTCGAGGCAACGACACTGGAATTTGGGGCACAATACAAAGCCAACGAAGAATGTTTCTCTACCATTTCTCTACAATGTAAATAGTATATTGTTCGCAGAGTGTTAGGTAGGTACCTATGTACACAAGTTTATTATTAATATACCCAAACTACTGTAATAAAAAGTTCATATCGGCGACCTCCGAAAGCGTAATGGGCAAACAATCGCCTACGGCACAATATGTTGCGGTTTCAATTCCTACTCTAGAATTTGGCTTATGGTGTAATCTTTGCAAAAATTTGTGTAATCTGACGTTAATAGTACATTACGATATAATTGTGGTAAATTGATCATTGCATAGAGGCGGCTTATGACGCGCGGGCGGAACGCGAGCGTGTCCAAAATGCCGAGATGTTAATGGTTTAATGGTTAAGGTAAGTTTACAATAAAAGAACATAGCTATTATGGAAGAACAAACAATTTAATAACAAATAATACGTTAGTGAAAAATTATGAATTAGATACTTAAATACGAATAATTTTCTATTTAAGACCTCTACAAGATCTAGATCGGGAAATAATATGAATTTAAAATAATCAATCTTTAGATTTTGTTTCGACATCACTGACCAATGAGAAGATATTCTCTGCGGTGTGCCTTTTGTGTATGTCGACGTAGTTACGACAAGTTACACCGCATTCCTGTAAACAAAATTATAAAACCACCGTCAAATTACTCTACGGAAATCTAGGTAGGTTTGATCACCTAGCAATGTTATTTGACCGTTCCCAGTAGTTTTGCCGAGTAGTCTTACTAGTTGAACCACTGGGAGTGTGCATATCCTAATAGACTTATTATTAAGACTACTGGAACAACAAAAGGCGGTGAAAATGGAAAACAAAAGACTATCGAATGGTCATTGGTGAATTTGGATTTTGCCTTGTTTTGGAAGTGACCAAAACAAGTCAAAATTGTTGAAGTATAATAACCGGGCCAAAGAATGTTTGCATCCAGTTCTGGTTCAAGACGCACAAGCTCTTGTCCGCAACGCAGTTCTTGACGATTAGCTTCGAACCAGTCTGTAACAAGATACCGAATTACCTATGCCCGAACAGCCATAAAAAACATTACCTACATATATACCTATCTGCAGTCCTCCTCTGCTGAGAAGTCAGTTTGAAATTAAACTAAGGATAGAATCTTGGCCAAAGTATATGCTCTACTAGACAAATTGTAAGATTTAATAACTCTAATATTAAAATGTTGTTAGATAAGTAAGTACACCGGAATTAAATTTAGTCAGACCCAAAAACTTTAGAAATAACAAGTATCATTAGAATCAAAAAATGAATAGGTACAGTCATATTACCAATTAGCTGAAACCCCACGTGACCCAGAGCTCATTCGCATATCTGTAAAAATATAGTATTTACCTATTTTTTATTTTGTATATTGTATTATATAGTATATTGTTTAAAAAAAACAGAATCTAACATTACTCTACCTACAACCTTACAGATTTGCGAGTGAGCTCGAGGTCACGTGGGGTTCAGCTAATTGGTAATGTGACTGTACCTACACCTAATCCAGTACTGTACCTTAACGGGACTTCCAAGGCCCTCGAGTCTATCCCTTGGTAAAAGCGGCATCGTGGTCCACCTACAGTTGCTATCCTTGGTTGTGCTGAGACGGATCGGCATACGGTCGGCAGGCCCCGGGGTCCCTTCCGGAGTATATCGTACGTACAGTGGCGGGGCCTGAAGAAACACATGCAGACTAGAATAAGGCTGCCTGTCGACAGAAGCGGAGCGAGGTACATACATTGTGCAAAAATAAACTCCGCGTTAGAATCTCTCAAATGTAGACTATGATGTCAAAAGTAGAATCTGTCAAATGTAGACTAAACGGTGCGGAGTTATTAAGTTACACAATGTATGTAGACCGCTCTACCTCGCTCCGGTTCTGTGGAAAGGCAACCTTATTACTTGTACTGTTATACTGTTATATTATGTGTTGTGCTTATACCGAAATGCAGTAGAGAAGCGAGCGAAAAAAAAAAACTGCGCACTCCGGGAGTGCAGGCAGAAGTGAAAACTGTATATCTGTGTAAAATCTCATCTGTCGAAATCTCATCTGTCGCGAGAACGGCTGAAAATGCTCACTCGTGTATCAGTGATGGCGCTAGCGTGCGATGCGAACTGCGTACGGCAGCTCGCTGCGAACCTGCACCATCCACCGAGAGATGTCGCTGTTAACACTGTTGTACAGAAGTGAGTATCGTAGTTCGGCCGTTTGCACAGAGATGGCGCTGTTTTCAATATTGCATAGTAGTAGAAGCACAATAACTGTTAAAATCTCATCTGTCAAAATCTCATCTGTCGCGAGAACGGCTGAAAATGCTCACCCACAAAAGTGCCCAACGCGCCATAAGAAGTTTTCACTTCAAAAAATTTCCGCGGTCACTGGCGGTCAGTCAAATTTATTTTTCAAGAAGTTAGCTCTTACCCACATAAGTCCCTCCCGCCCATCTCCCGCCCAATACAGGTGTTGCAAATCACGACTCACCCCGCATCCTTACATGGTTTTGAAATTAATATTTTTCGCTTAATTCTTTCATATCGTTACGATTTTTCTCACAAACACCAATTATTTGTATGACGTCAATAGAGCGACTCAGTGCCAACATTATTATTTTTATGACGTCAAAAGGGCGGCAAGTAATGACTCCGCCCCGGCGACATGCGACGCTACGCCACTGCCCAAATGCAAAAGTAATTGTCATCAACAAGGCATATCTCTATACCACACATAGATATGCCTTGGAGAAGGAAATAGGGTTCTTTTTATCCCGAACCCAACGCGGCTAAATCCACGAGACGTAGGTAGCTAGTTTGAAATAAACTTATAGCTTTTCTATCTGGCGGGTAGTTTAAATGATCTATTTTTAGGGTTCCGTACCCAGACTCCACTGTCTGTCTGTCTGTTACCTGGTTGTATATCATGGACCGTGATAGATAGACAGTTGAAATTGTGACAGATGATGTATTTTTGTTGCCGCTATACCTAACAACAAATACTAAAAACAAAATATAATGGTACGGAACCCCTCTTGCACGAGTTCGACTCAGACTTATTCGGCTTTTTGGTCGGTTTTTGGAAAATAAAAGTCCTGATAAGTAGATTGTTTTTTCTTGTTTCATACGATGTTTCTCGTGTTGTTTGTTTAACAGTGCTGCGTTTGCGGGACTCTTTTTAAGGATTCGCAACTCAAAAGATAAAAAAGGAACCCTTATAAGATCGCTCTCTTGTCCGTCTGTCTGTCCGTGTGTCACCATCGATTTTTTCAGGAACGGGTGGACCTAGCAAGTAGCTAGTTGACTCTATTATACCTTGGCGTTTATAGGCCGATATGTTGGTGCTAAAAGATATAAAGTTACTTAGAAGAAATACTTAATTACGACTTACATCGGGATCACCGTAGTTTTCAGCTCTTAAAAGAAATTCGTCTCCGTAATTCATTTTCTCACCTCGTAGACTTTCACCAGCAGTACTGTAGGCAGATAATCAGGACATGATAAAATTGAATTATAAACAATTATAGGTACTTACCTATCTTAATTTAAGTAAGTGGGTAAATTTGTATTAACCCATTGTTGACGTTGACGTTACGATGCCTTTTTAAGACAACATGATAAAGATTGTACTTAAATCTACATTAATATTATTATTAGGAGGAAATATTTTTTTGTTTGTAACGAATTGGCTCCAACTCCATTGCTTCCAACTTCTAAGTATAGACTGTTTGTCCTCTCTTCCTTTATAGGTATAGATACTCAGTCATAGTTTTAACTAAATAGGTAGGTCCCTAAGTAGGTAATAGATGGGTAAGTTAGTTAACCTCAGTATAACAAAGGTGTTTCTGCAGCATGGTGTAAGTATAGGAGATAGAGTCATCAAGCATCCGTCATTTATGTTCTGCATGAAGTCAACTTGTCTCTCGCTTACCAACACTGACAATGCTAGGCCATACTTTTGCACGCCACCTACTATTTTTGCTGAAAAATTAACCAAGTTCAATCTCAATCCCTGCTAATATTAGTTTATTTGTTTGAACGCGCTAATCTCATAAACTACTGGTTCGAATTGAAAATGGTGTGTTGGATAGTCCATTTGTCGAGGAAGGCTATAGGCTATTTTATATTTCGATATTCCCACGGGATCGGGAGTTATGCGGGTGAAACTGAGGAGCGCTGCTGGTTTTAGATATGGACATTTAAACTGTACCTAAGTAGGTATAGATGGGATAAGATAAGAACAAGTTAAATTGGCCCCAATGTATGTATGTAAGATGTAGATATGTATCCCATTTATTTTAACGTATTTCTGTTTTTCGGAATGTTCCATTACTTTTGGCACCTAGAGTTATGGACCTTGCTTTTCACCAAGTTTTGTAGGTAAGTTGAGTTGTAAGTTTTGGGTCAAAAACTGAATAGTTAATTCCCGTTGATCCTATAGCACAAGTAATCGCAAAAAAAAAGTTGAAAATTAAGGTGAGTTTTGACACAGAAAATTTTCGCAAAAAAACAAAATATGGCCATATCTTTTGATTACGTTGATTTAGAGACTTTTTTACACCTAATAGTGACCACGGAACTTAGTAAGTATATTACAACTTAGTACTGAACTTAGTACGGAAGTTAGTAGTATCTTTTCAATCTACACATATCCTAGTGTTTTAAATAATGGGTATACCTACTTATTAGAGGAAGTTATAGGTACCTACCTGGCATATCCGGTGCAACAAGTTGAACATTATATCCATATAAAACATAAGTACCACTTATTGCGAGAGGTCTCTGAAAGTAGTTACTTATTTTAATTTTATGGTTTTAGCATTCAATAAAAGCAGGAACTACAATAGAGAGTGAGAGTAACACACCTGAATTTTCGGGATCAAAATGTTGCTAAGGAAAATGCTCTGATGTTATTTAGGTACAATCAACGGTCAAAAGTCTCCGCCACCGTAACGTTTACAATCCTGTGCAGCACTGCACTCTGTGGATCGAACCCACGTCGGTTGGTGTACTTTCTGTTCTGTGGGTGTACCTAACGGGTGGCGGCTTATACCACCTCGGCAATACCAAAAACCATATACGTAGCTAACATGTTGAAAATAATAATTACACGGTGAGTTACTTTTAATTCAAGTATTTATGTTTGTGTATAACGTCTCATAGAAGAAGGTCGTAAGTCCAATACTTGTTGATAGTATATTATTGTAGCAAACTGATAGTGGACTTATAACGCAGACTATACCTACCGAAGCATTTTATGTCAGACTTTATCTTACCTCTTTCAAGAGATTGCTGAATAGTGTCCTTGATTTTTGTAAAAGCAGTTCCCGCCGGTCACGTCTCCGTAGGAAAACCTTGAACTCATACTGCTCATGCAAAGGAAGATAAGTAGGTAGGTACCCAGGAAGATTTATTACAAGTACTTGTAGGTAAGTAGGTAGGTACTATTATATATTCTGTGTTACAAGTAACTATAAGACTTTTTGTCCGGAATGCGGGGCCGCCTTTTTACTTTGTCGGTAGCCTGCAATTTTTTTTGTAAAAATTTAGAGTTAATTTTGTCCTAAAAACTATAATTTTGGAACTCTGGATCTTGCAGGAGGTGTGTTTAGGATATGATAAAGTTACAGACATCGACAGAACTGTTTTCGGACCAGTAGAAAGGGATTCTACTATGCTGGTAAAATAAGTACTTATACTTTTTTTTTAACGAGGCGATGCAGCCTTTTGCACCGTCCTGCCGCTCCGGGGGGTGCGGCAGGGATGTGTGGGGTCCCTCTGGCCTGTGATGGTGGGCGGCCAGAGGTTTACCCACTAAAACCCCTCCCTCGGTGTCCAGTCTCGCCGCAAAGCCAGAGCGCACATGAACCGTTGCGGATGACATCTATGCGCTCTGGCAGCGGTTGGTCCCATCGGACCCCAACTCCATAAAAACCCTCTCGAGAGGCGGCGCGGACACGCCGCCGCCATCTCGGGCCCTTGTACTGGCGACAGACTCCCCCGAGTCCGCCGCTATGGGCTGTTTATGGTGGCAACAGGTCATTTCTGACCTGTCGCCGTGAGCGCGCTGGGGGCGCTGGGTACCGCGGAGAAGCTCGCGCTCTCTCTCGGCCGCCTCCTTGGCACTCATTACTGTCTCACAAAACTGGCGCATCCACCAGGACTCGTCGCCGCTGACCATGGCTGAAACTACGGCCGGTAACGAGAGATCCTGGTCAATCACCGTCACAAGAGACTGCCGCTGCTCATCCCAGGCCGAACAAAACTCCAACGTGTGTTGAGCGGTGTCGGAATTGCAACTGCAGTGGTGACATCGCTCATCACCCTCTCTCTGTATCCGACACAGGTACCTTCCAAAACAGTGTCAGTCGAAAACTCAACGTCCCGTGGCTTCTGGTACGTGCCTTACAGCCTCGATAGTCCTGAGACCGTACCTTGGCTCTTGCAGCCGCGTCCGCCACTCCGCTACCTGGGCCTGGCGAAGAACCTCCCGACGCTCCTCCAATTCCCTGAGCACCGGGCGGTCACCCCGACTCCGCGCCTCCTCGCTCCATTCATAGAGCGACGCGAGGGATTTCGCGTCAAGGTCCCAGGGCAGAGACCCAGCTAAGACGACGGCTGCTTCTCCCGACACGATGCGGTGTGCCCGCGAAAATAAGTATACGTAAATTATTATCTTACTTCATTTTTCAATCTTTCTTCACTCCAATCCCCGATCAAGACATTATTATTAAAGAGAGTATTATTAACATTCATTTTTATCCAATTTTTATTGTAGAGAAATGAATAACATTGTTAATCCTACGTCATTAGAGCCAAAGAGATTGTAACATAGTACCTACCAAGGAACACCTACTCCTCATGGACCTATCTACTCCTAGATCCTTAATGAACTCCATCTTCTATAAAACTGATATTCTATTCTTATTATTCTGTCTGCACAGAAATTGATTTAATTTTCTGTGTCTACGAAACTATTAGTGATACGGGCTATAGGCGAAAGTCGTGCGAAACCATTACTTAAAAAAGTGTCACTGACACTGACAACATCTCATTGAAATGTCATGTCAGTTGTTTTGCTATTTGCTTGCGTGTGCTAAAGGAGGATATTTTTTATTTATTTTAACATCTTTTAGTTTTCTTTATTATTTGTTCAATATATTACATAAATTTATTGCCTTCCTTTTTTGCAGTATACCTAAATATTTAAACGATTGAATACCTGTAAAGATATGGAATCCATTAATATCAAAACACTATTTTCTTTGACCCTTGTTTTATCCATGTGTCACTGTTTGAAATTATTATCATTGCAAAAAACTTATGAGAAGGGAGTTAAAGCATACTCTAACGAGAGATGGTCGGAATGCATCAACCAATTAGAAGAGGCCTTGCATTTGTACAAATTGTATAAATCCGTAACCGTAAATTGCAGAATGAAATGTAACTCCCAATCCGAAGTCTCCGATATAAAGGAAAATATTGGTGATTTAAAACTTTATGAGACCTTCTTCCTCAGGAAAGATTGTTTAGTAAGATGCTTGGATAGAGGATTTAAAGATCTACATTTACAGAAGGCACTTGACGATTCAGTACTACACAATATGCAAGGAAGAAAACCCTATGAATATCTCCATATATGTTACTTTCAAATGTATGCTTTACAAAAGGCAGCATCGGCAGCAAACACGCACCTTATTGCTCACCCAAATGATGAGTCTATGACAGCAAACTTAAATTACTATTTAGAACAACCAGAAGTAGATATCAATGAAGTCGTTGACCTAGAAAGCGATGACTATGTTGTTCTTTTTAGACTAGGAGTAAAGGCGTACAATAAGAACAACTGGGCTGAAACTGTAGCTAACATGGAAGAAGTATTAAATGATTATTTATCTTCTGAAAATATATGTCGCGTTGAATGTGAACACCAGCCAGAACAAGAATGGTCTAGTGAATTCTCTGTAGGAATGTCTAACAATATAGCAGCATTGTTACATTGTCAACAACAATGCCAAGACAAGCTGAAACAGCTACATTATGACTCTGGAGTGGAGTTTATTGCCGATGTACTAAACTACATACAAATATGTTACTACAAACTTGATAGATTCAATGATGCAGCTAAAGCGGTGGCTACATACCTAGCAATGTTGCCTGAAGATGAGGATATGTTAACAAACAGAGACATATACAGCTCTCTTACTGATGAAAAGGCTTTTACTGAAAGATCTGATATCATATATTATTACAAAAGAGATGGTTATGAGAAGCACCTTATTAATTTTTTTCATAAAGGAAATAATGTTAGTGTTGACTCTAATGCCATATAAAATGATTCTTTAAACTTATATGATTTAAGTACATAATGTAACTATGATTCCTAACTTTGTGCCATACCAAGCATTTAACATTAGTTTAAGTTTATTTACAAACTGTTTTTGTTAATTTACATGATTTTTATTAGATTTATGAAGCATTTTGTTATTATAAAATAATAATTAATTTAAGTATAAGTACCTACATTATTGTCTTCGGGTTTAATTTTCTGCAACCTCTAAGGTTGAGTCTTATAATGTATATTTTAAGTAACTTTCTAATAAATAAGTAAAAAGAGTGCCTTATAACTGTACCAAAGAATAAGTTGTACTTCCACTTAAAAAGTTGATGAAATAAAATGCATAATTACTGGTTTAATTCACAAGTTTAATTTATTAAACTGGAAAGTAGCACTGCACCCCTGGTTTCACCCGATTTTTTTTAACTTTAATATTTATTCCAAGGATTGGATGGCGCGATTCCTCAGGAAAAATAATAAAGTAAAAAGTAAGATAATTAGAAGTCGCATGAATGCACTTTATTAAATGGGTACTATTGGGTACGTTAGTACTTTTTATTTCCATGTCTAATTTTTACAAAGATAGGCGCCCTTTCCTTGCAGTCGGGTAAAAACCCGCTTACCTTTCGCGCAAACTTGCTAGCGGAAGCAGCCATCAGTGAGTTGGCGCCACTGTCTTTACAATATCATACATTTCATAATAGTACAAAAAAAATCCGCGACACTTATTTCGTGGAATGAGCATTTCTAACATTGGATGATTCCTTTGTCCATTATTATTTATTTATTTGACTGTTAATTTAAGTAATGATAATTGTGATAGGCACCTATTCAATTCTTACAACAAAAGTATTTTTAATTTCTATTATTAAGAAAAAAAAGTTCAAATACCTAGTCAAAAAATATTTATATTTGACACTAGTAACATTAGATATTTTTCGTAATGGCGATACTACCTAACTTACAACCCATTCCGCTTGGGGGCGTTTCGATCACTGCTGTCATAATTTATCGAAATGCTGTGCATAATTCTCAGTTCTACGACTAATAAATGCTAAATTCAGGTGAGTAAATTGCGAAAACTTTTCTTAATGTCATAACTAACACAAAGAGGCATGATTTTAATGCCAACACCACGGGTTACTAAGTGCATATTCATGTTGAGAGAGAAACGATACGGTTCATGAAACTATGATAAAATACAGTAGGTACAGCGTGTCATGTAAGTGGCAGTAAGGTCATTATAGGTACTCGTCCAAGTTGTCCATCTGGTACCAGTTTTCTAGTCTATATAATACAAAGTAAGTACTTATAGGAACCTAGGTGGTGTTCTTGTTCTTTAAAAAAAGTATAAGATTGGTAGGTGATATTATCTAGGTACCCAAATAGGTAGGTACTATACTGCCTTTATACCTTTATGGCTTTGGTACACATTGTATTGAAACTGATCATAATGTTGTAATACTCCGCTGTTTGTGTTCCTACTCATTTTATCAAGAAATCTTTTGTACGGCTGCAGCTATGAACTATAGTAAATAAGTAGATATTTACTGTTTTCTGGATTTGTGACCAGGGCCAAGAAAAATAAAAATCATGACAGTTTATATATCTACTTAATCGACAAAAAATATGAGCCGTAGGAAACACTATTTAAAATGAATATGTAAGTAATTGAAATAGATCATTGATGCTAAACAATTATAATTACCAATACTTTTCAGGAAAATGGATTTGAATGACAAATACAGCATAAAAAACCTTCTATTCTCTAAGGCTATACCGAACTATGAAATACCATATCCAGTGGACGGTCACAAAATATATCCTTGTACTGATTGTGGGGACAAGTAAGTATTTATCTATTGAGAAACATTAGGTTC
Organism: Idaea aversata; assembly: GCA_907269075.1. Taxonomy (NCBI): domain Eukaryota; kingdom Metazoa; phylum Arthropoda; class Insecta; order Lepidoptera; family Geometridae; genus Idaea; species Idaea aversata. Next base: position 8,547,661 of record OU026085.1, read on the forward strand.
CAAAAATAAAAAAGGACACAAAAACTAAGTATTAAAATTTTGGAGGAGTTTGAACTTTTTTGTATGAAGAATGTTTAATTGATAAGATCATAGGTCTTATTCATTGTTTTTCGTTTCCAGATTTATGTTTGAATCCAGTTACCAGTATCATGTTAATAGAAGAACAGTGCATATAACTTACATGTGTAGACACTGCAATCAAACAAAAGTATTTTTCAATAGATGTAAATTACTGTGCCACATTCGCTCTCATGCTTTTCGTACGGCTACAATCAATGTCCAGGATTTGAAGGTGGATCCTGTGCCTCTTACATTTTATAAACAGCAACTGAAGCAAAAGAACAGTCCTTCTGCCCAAACTGCAGACACACCTAAAAAGCCCCAGACTTGCTTTGAATGCAAAATAGACATAACCAGTACAGGTCCAGCATATAAGGAACGGGCAAGCCATTACATGAAATATACTAATGAGGTTCATACATGTCCGATTTGTTTGTTTACATTGCCCACATTATGTGCCCTCAAAACGCATATGCGGTTTCATTTAAAAACAGCTCCTTTCTTTTGTCCAGAATGTGGAATACATTTGTCTAACAGAAGTGTACAATATCCATATAACCACGATTGCGATGGATTTAAAATGATGAGGGTCACAGCCAGAGTGAAATGCCCTGTCAATGGGTGCAGTCTTTTACATCCAAATGACTATAAAAAGCATATGAAGGAACAACACCTTAAGAAAGTATACAAGTGTCCTTATTGCGTAGTAGCATGCTTTAATGAACAAACTATGGAAAATCATTTAAAAGGACACGGCGCTGAATTAGGAAAAGCACTTATTTTTCATCAATGTGAAATATGTCCGGGGAGACTAGTTGTGCCCCCGCACATGGATAATCATTTGAAGAGTCATGCCAGAGTTCACATTTTTCCGTGTTGGACATGTGGTGCAGTCTTTAACACTACTAATATTTTAGTAGAACATCTTATTAAAACACATGATAGTCTATCAGACGATGTTAAAAATATGTATAAAAGTCTTGCAACAGATTTCATGGATCAGAGCAAACAAAATGGCATATACAAAGTTGTTAAAAGATGCGACCAATGTAAAAGGAATTTTACTTACAAGTGTAATTATAACGAAATAGAGGTTCTTCCTACTGAATGCCCTTACAAATGTACGTCAGTATTAAGATCAGACGTAACGGAAGGTAAAACCAATTCAAAAATGATTAAGTGCAATTTGTGCAACATGAAAATATCTCAAGACTGGGGCATGGTAAAAAAACATTATGCCAAAAAACATAAAAGTTATAGATGCTTGGATGCAAAGCTGTCCATTGAAAAAATAAATATGAAGAATTTAAAAAGAAAATTAAAACGTCCTACTTCCAGAAAACTTAGATCGCAAAAACAAGATGACAAGGAACCTGAGAAAAGTGACCAACCAACGGTACTGGGTGAACACATTTGTAAAATGTGTGAACATGTTTGTGAAACGAAACAAATGTTGGAAACACACATGGTTACCCATAGGGATACTTGCATGGCCTACCAATGCATGGATTGCGGTCAAAGCTTTGCTGTCAAGCCGTCATTTTCTAAACACTTGTTACTTGAACATGGAATTACTGATGTTGAAGCGTACATCAAAGAAAAACAGTGTTACAACGAAGAGGCTTTTGAAAAATATCATGACGGCAAATCATCTAATGAGCCGCTTAAAGAAAATCAGTGTAAAATTTGCAGGGATCAGTTTAATAATTCAGAAGATTTGGAAAAACATTTCAGAATTCACGGAATGGCTTTTTTGCTAAAAAGTACATCCACTAAAAATTAAGAGTTAGGTACACTTATAAGTACCTACATATTGCATATATCTGTTGACAATATTTATTGACAATTATTGTCTTAAATAAGTCTTATTCCCAGACAATATTTTAAAGACCTTGAAGAATGTTGAGTACCTACTACTTAGAATATTCTGAAACTATTATTTCGTTTATATTAATAGATAATAAGATACCTGTTACCTACCCATACTTTGGAGGTGGTACTTTCATCTAATTGTTATCTGGCACAACTTTAAGATAAAATTTAAGATAGTTATTTAGATGATATACTTGTTCAAACTGTACAGTATGTATTTTACCTATTAGATGTAAACTATTTGGAATAGTTAGTAGGTAGAGAAATTCAGAATATTTTAGGTCGTTAAATTAAATATATAATTTACGGACTTTACTAAAATGGCGGAAAGGCGGAATGCCAAAAACTTCAAACCCATTGAGATAGGTTTGAAGTTTTTGGCATTCCGCCATGATTGTTAAATGATAATCGTTAGAATAATGAGTTATTATAGTCTGACGATTAGGATTGAACAAACATCATTCTTTTTAAAATTGATCTAGTAAAGTAACTTTTTATCATAATTTAAAACTGTACCTACAAGATGTAAAGGACAGTATGCATTATGTAACTCCCTAACCAGGCGGGGCGGGGATAGTTTCATATAATAAAAGGTAACTACCTATTCCCAGTTGTCGACACACCCTGGTGGTGTGTGATTCAACCCCTCCCCTCCCCTCCTCCTGCCCGTTTCGTTTTATATATTAGGTAGGTATATTGGAAATAAAACTTGAATAATACAACAAACTTTCAATTATAAATTATATTTTAAATTGGTGAGTGGGTAACAAAATTAAAAATTTACAAGAGACAAAATAGAGAAAAACCACACATAGGTACACAAACAGAATTAAGTAATTCCACGCAATATTTGGTATTATAAGTAATGAGTTGCGTGTAATCGTCATAATCACAGCTATTCGAAAGGGTGTTTCAATCATTCAACGTTATGATAAACGACTACTAATCTAATAACATAACATAGGTGCAGTAGGTACCTACGTAAGAGGCCAAGTGGGTACCTATACCATTCAATAATCAAATTGAGTAAACTGTCATGAGTAAGTAACTCAATTTCCCAAAGGATTTGAAATCAATTTTCCAAAAAAGTTACCATATTTGATTAGTGAATATCTTTATTTATGTACCTCCCTAGGTACAATTAGGCAAAAAAAAAAGTGGAGGCTCACCGCACCGTAAGGACAGTATTTTTGCAAATAATATTTTTACATTTATTTTACTTCATTTTTAAGCTATAAGATTAAATTTAAAGACCTATGTACTTGAGTAGAAAATTTAAATTACTCTCTTGAGTAATTTAAAACTCTGCTGGGCCTCCACTTTTGTTACTAACTGTACCTAATCAATACATTGTAAAAATAAAATCATCTATATAAAATTATGTAGGAGTGAGAGACATTGTTAATAATAATTAAAGCTTACCAGGGTCTTAATTCTATAAACCCACATAACGTGTCTACTGTAAGCGTGTCTTATGTGTGACACAGTAAAATATTTTCATATTTCATAAATTAGTAAACATTTGATACAAACTACCGACAAACATAGTCCGTCAATGGCTTTTGTGTCCCTAAATATCTATTTTGTGTGATTGTCATTCATATTTTCTTAAATAAATGGTAATGCTGAAATGGTATTTCGGGCTCGACGTTATCATCATCAAATAGTCATAGGGAAAACTAGACCAGGCATATTTAAAAACAATTAAAGATTTCTCGAAAACTAACATTAGTAGTAGTAGTACCATTAGGGAGTGCGCTAGCGGATCATACAACCAGACTTCTGTCGGCTTTCCTTTACGGATTCCGACAAACAGCATAAATACTTTCCTATCATTTAACATAAGTCAACAAACAAAATAATTTCAAATAATCAACATCGTCTTACAACATTAAAATAGCAGAATTTTTATGAAACCCTGGTTTTCAATAGCAATAGAATTCACTCAAAAACTTGACCACACGGACTTAACTTATTATGTTTACTATACTATTATGACATTAGGCGGCGATTGTCTTACTACTAAAGTTTGGGTATAGTCACATATTATTTTTGTGTTCAAAAATATCATTGCATTGCAAAAGTACTGAAATACCTACCTATTAAAAATGTCTGATTATTAAGTGCTAAGTGCCTAACTACCTAATGTTGCCACCATTCTATATCTATCTCTCAAGTTACTGGAATGATACAGCAGGTACTTACTTGCTCGTTTTTATATTCGTTTTTTAATCAATTAACACATATTTTTTAATTTTAATGCTAACTTATCACAAAAACAATTAGGTACTATCACAAAAATAATTACAAATAATACAAATTATAAATTAATTGAATTATTACTTGCATTGTAGCAGTGATCATAATAAGTTCACTGGTATAATTGTAGCAATTTCAGTCTTCAGAAAGTATTTCAATTGAATGTTTAGAAATAAGGAAAAATATTATTATTATTTTTTAAATGGCAATAGAAATCTTAAAGAAAAATGATACGGATGCTTTAGCTACTGTATCATTATTCTGACTCAAGACAGATTTTGCTCGGCTTGCTGGTGGTGGCAAAAGTCTTAAGTATTTAGTTTGTATCATAAACTGTTTAATTTTTCGAAAAATACAATGGATGATAAGCAGTTTTACCATGCAAGGCTGTCCGACAGTTGGGGCACCTCTTTGAAATTTTAACAGCTCGTTCCAGACATTTGACACAAAACACATGACCACATTTTGTAGAAGCTAATGGATTTTTACCTAATGGCTCAAAACAAATAGGACAGTCACCAAAAAACATAGGACTACGGTCTCTGAAGTTGACTTCTGTTTTCTTTCTCTGCTGGCTATCATCCTGGAATAAATAACATTAAATTATTTAAACGATCCTTGTGGGTATTACTAAAAGTACAATTTGTTAAACCTAATTGCATAATGAGACAGATAGAAAAATTAAAGCTAGCGTTTTTTTAGAACCACCCTTTATATCTTTACTACACAGTGGCGTATCTTGAAACCATATTCTACACACTTTGCTACATCACATTGATAGAAATACAAACTTTAACATTAAACTATTACAGGAATGTATAACTTACCTTCTTATCAGTTTTTGATAATGCTGTTTTTTTAGCCCTGGTTTTTCTAGGTCTGGTTAAAGGTGGGGCAGGAATAGGACTATCATTGATTACAACAATATCCGTATTGTCATGAGATTCAGATATTGGGTTATCTCGGGCATTGAGACGACGCCGACGTATGGGAGGAGTATCTGGAACTGAGGATAGCACAATTTGTTAATGAATCAATAACAGAATACACATAATTAAGTCATACAGACGCATAGCTGATGTGCTAGGCTGCAAGTAGGTATGCAGTGATGCATCAATAGTAGCTTTCATACGAGCAACACAAACCCACAGTGTCTGTTGCACCCAAATGCAAATAAAATGGTAACTAAATAATAATTCGTTATTAACCTGTATGGGCTAAAATTTTGCACATACAACCTCGTCTAAAATGCTAAAAAGACTTGCAAGGAAAAATATATTGGCGGGTATCATGCTGGTAGGTAAGCACCTACCAACTGGTTCTGGAAGTAGGTAATCAACTGATTTTTTTGTAAATTTTTACGAGATTGAAATCTATGCTGAAATTGTGGCAAACTCGTACATTTTGCATACCTTCATTCAGTTCGATGATACCAGTTGGCCAGTTTATAATCGGAGATTCAACAAATGATGCCGTTAGGTCAATTATTTGATTTGGACTATTGTCGTTATGTACTCTATCAGTAGTTGACGAAGATAAAAGAGAATGCACATTATTACTATCCATTTTTTCAGTACATAGGTCAATTTGTAAATGTGATCCAAGAAAGTTTTACTTTTACATGTGATCTTTATTTTCTTTGCTTGCAAACATCAAACAAAACAATACATCAATATCAAAAAATTGACAGGCCCTTTTTTAAGTACCTATTGGACGTTTTGGCTTCTGACTGTTTTTACATATAGCCAGTGTATCAGGGAAAAAACAAGGAAAAAACTTCTTTGACTTTTCTTTGGCATTGACAAAAAATACCGACGATTACTCATAGAATTTGACGTTCGTACCTCACATCTTTCCTTTTTCTGAGTACCTCACCTAATGTTGCCACTTGCCACTTTTTACTAACCCATATATGCCATGGACCTAGAAAAAATTGAAGTGTTTTCCACCTATTATATTTAGTTATAGGCACGTTAGATGTTCTCACACAAGATCTTCAGCGGATTACTTACATAAAACGTTTTTATCTAAAACTACACTCGAAGAATGGAGTTAAAACATGTTAAAATGTTCTCTTTGACTGTTAGCAACACTATTTAGTAGAGAAATATTTATTTTATTGATGGTTGCCTTTTTGTTGATAAAATAAAATCTTGCTATTTGCAAATCTGCTTTAAATTATAAGTTGATCGAGTAAGTAAACTTAGACTATTGATGCTGCTGACATATAATTTTCATGTATCAAAAAATTGGGACATGATTAAAATTAATATAACATTGTGTTGTTATTTTTATGTTTATTGCAATTTCAGTCACTTACCTTTTGCACAATGCACCTGGGAGTCAATATTTCGAATGCTTTACAACAATTAGAAACCGTAAAAGCTGCCGTGGATCAAAGCGATGATCCAAAACTCAAGGTAACTTTATAAGTACTTTTTATTTTAACTAGGTACAATAAGTTTTTTTGTAGCCCTGTAGATAATTCATTATTTGTGGTAATCGTTTTCTTCAGGCAGCGACAAATGACGATCTGAATATGCTGATAAACTTACTAGAAAGCCCCATTCTGAAGAGTATTGCAACACTACATGATTCAGTGGGAATGCTTGCTACCCAGGTAGCACATCATCCTTCCATTTTACCTGGTGATTTTGATATAACTCCTGCAGGTATGTTAGTAAAATACTTTAACTGTATCTATTTTGTTGTGTTTTGGACATAATATTTGTAAATGTTTTTATAGCGATCAATGAAGCAATATATTCTGTAGTAAAAAAGGTTAATTAAGTATTTGGCATTTACATCTAACCTTGATGATTTAAACAAAACCAGAAACAGTAATCTAACCAGAAACAGTACCTAAATGCTAACACATATTGCCCAGCACCACCCACTCAGCTAAGTTGACTATGTCTGGATAAAAACCCACTAATCAGTACTTATGGAGCCAACTAAGCTGTCTTTCATCACCATAAGAACCATGTTCTTATCTATACTATAATAATATAAAGCTGATGAGTTTGTTTGTTTGAACGCGCTTATCTCAGGATATACGCTGTAAAGGATCTGGGTGTTTGGTTGGATGGTAAGCTGACGTATACTGATCACATAGACTATATCATAATCATAACCAAAGCTAAAAAAACTCTGAATTTTATATTCAGAATTACGAAACCTTTTCGAAATCCTGAAAGTATTACTATGCTTTATGTTGCACTAGCTCGCAACATACTTGAGTATTGCTCGGTTATTTGGTCTCCGTACTACCGAACACATGTTGACAGAGTTGAAGCTGTGCAAAGATGGTTCTTGCGACGCCTATGCTCCAAATTAGGATTAAGACGTAAGTTAGACACATACGAGGCCCGGTTGGAGCATTTTCGGCTGCACTCTCTCGAAACTAGACGAAAGCTCAACGACTTTACTATCTTGCATAAAATTTTAAATGCCCAATGGGATACAAGTGAATTGCTGAGCCGCTTTTCCATAAACATACGGGGGAGTGCTCGCACTCAAAAGTTGTTTTACGTTCCTGGGTGTACCAATAAGGTGTCTTATAATGATCCTGTATACAGGTTATGTAGGGCTCATAATGAAATTAGCAAAAAATTGGATTTGTTCTCTAGTTTGCCATTCTATCGTAAAAATGTAATTCAAAAGTAAGTTAGGATTGAAAATTGTTTGAATTATTTGTCAAATGAATGTTGTGCATAACTCTTATCGGAGCATGAATTTAATTGTTGATATGTATGCTATTTGTGTATTTGTGTTTTGATTTGTGTTCTGTTGTTGTGCCTTATAATAAATAAATAAATAAATAAATAAATAAATACTGGTTCCAATTGAAAAAAATATTTTTGTTTTGGATAGTCCATATATCGAGGAAGGCTATAGGCTACTTTTTATTTTGATATTCTCACGGGATCGGGACTTACGCGGGGAATCCGCGGAGCGCAGCTAGTACATAAATAAGATTGATGCAGGGCCTACCAGAATTCAAAGTTTCAGAATTACCAGACTGCAAACAGTTAAATACTAGTAAGGGTTTTAAGGGGATTAAGGGTGGTTTTCCGTCGCTTCCACTGACAAATTCCACGCGAACCTACTAAGACTAAAGTGTAGTGTCATGGAAGTGTTACTAACATAGTTTTAAGTTATCTATTAACACTTTCAATTTATATTATAAAATATGTATGTTAGTCTATAAGGTATGTTTCTATTTTTTTTTTTTATATATGATAGGTCAGCGTTTGACCACTATCACACCCGCCCGATGGTAGGTGACGATGGGCCTTCGTAGCCTGAATAAGTGATTTATTTATTATTTTTTTAAACCCAATATCTTTAATGTGTAATGATTATGTAGGTGACTTGGCACTGCAAGCAAGGAACCTGTATGACAATAATGAGGGTGAGGAAGAGCAGAGAGTGCCGCAAGTTTCACCGCCTCACAGCCTTGAGTTTGTCTCAGGCTCTGACAATGATATACCCCATCTTGATGGACTTGATACAAATCTCTCTCCAAAACAGGTATGACTTGTTCATCTAAAAACTATAGGGTTTATTTTTTCTTTGGTTGTAGTAAACCCTTTGCCACCGCTCAGGTTACACCAAGGAGGTTAACATAGTATTAAATTAAACATGTCATGTTGTTGAAAAGTTCAATTGCCCATACTTACTCATAGTAGTAAATATATTATCTACACTTACTATAATCCCTGGATAGTATAAAACAAAGTCGTTTCCCGCTGTCTGTCTGTCCCTATGTATGCAACGAAATGGATTTTGATGCGTTTTGTTATGGATACAGTGTGTCAATAGGAAGGCTTTTGTATATAAAACAAAACTACCACGTCTATGAAGTTGCGGGCAACAACTAGTAATATTATAAAGAGGAAAGATTATTGATGAAACTTGGTATGAGGTTACATTGATTCATTGGGAGTAACATAGGCTTTTTATTCCGATATTCCTAAGGGATCGGGAGTTATTTATTGAATTGGTATTGTATTATTATTGCAGAATCGTGGCATTTTGGATCTGAATAGAAATGACGACTCTATGGCATCTTCTTCACATAACATTGTTGGTGGTGACTGGGCCCAAGTTGAAATAATAAATTTAGTGAATGATGGAACTGGACTCGGATTTGGTAAACACCTACAACTGTATAATAATATTGGCTTTTTCATCTAATCTAGATGATTTAAATAGCGCCACCTATAAGCGCTATTCAAGGCGCTGTAGTGCCTGGGACATCACTACATAGTATAAAACAAAGTCGCTTACTCTGTCCCTATATCCCTATGTATGCTTAAATCTTTACAACTACGCAACGAATTATGATGCGGTTTTTTTAATAGATAGAGTGATTCAAGAGGAAGGTTTATATGTATAATATATGCATATTATAGCCGTGCGAAGCCGGGGCGGGTCGCTAGTGTATTATATGAAATAGGCTTGTCCAGAGCATAATATACCAAATCCATTGGTGCACTGCCGGCCGGGATTTGAACCCACGACCTTCGGAACTATATGATGCTACTATTGTAATGCGAAAGTTTGTGAGTGTGTATGTTTGCTTGGCTAACGATGTATCTGAAGACCAGCGAGCGGGCCGATCGCCATATTCTTATGCAGCGCATCTTGAATGCGTTTGCGTCATAACTATAGATTTCGTATTGCCGTATTTTCGAAGCACACGTCACGCAAACCTAAAAGTCGCGCGCTCGCCGTATCCCGCTAAATTTGGACGTGACATAAATGTCAAATAAATTGTCACCTAGGATGATTGGTCAAAAATTTCGTACGGCAACAGTTTGTTTCACGCGTAGGTGAAGTAGACGTGCACTTAAAGTAACGGTAACGCGTAGAGTCATTTTACGGCAATACCGATTATTGTTTGCGTGCACGTTACGTATGCGTCAACAGGACGTGCACTCGACTAATGCGTCATAAATTACGGCGATCGGGGTCCTGGACTAATACACAGCGTACTTCTTATCCCGATATTCCTACGGTATTGAAACATGCGAGATTCAAATCGCAGGGCCCAGCTAAGCTAATATGTAAAAGAATAAATAATTTTTTTACCCGACTGTGCGACGCAAAGGAGGGTAATTTGTTTATCGTTTTTTTTAGGTATTATTGGCGCGAGAACAAGTGGTGTTATAGTAAAAACAATCTTAGCCGGTGGCGTCGCTGATCGTGATGGTCGGCTCAAATCTGGTGATCATATTCTACAAATTGGGGATGTGAGTAGTAATATTATATCATATTATATAGGATGTTTTTTTTTTAATTTTTATATTTTTTTTGTATCGATTTAAGTATTTGTTTATTTATTTTTTTAATGATTGTGATTTTCTTTGGGTTTTATTTGCTTTTGTTTTTATTTGTTTTTTTATGTCAATAAAAATAAAAATTCGATTTTTTTAATTGATATTATATCATAAACATATATTTTTCAGCTCTAGATGAAGTCAGAATGTTTCTGGTCTTAGAAGCTCAATGTACAATCAAAGTCAAAAGTCTCTACCCACCGTAACATAATATATACTAATCCTGTGCAGCACTATTTGAACATTATGACAACGTAACCTGTGGATCGAACCCACGTCGGTTGGTGTAGCGGGTGGCGGCTTATATCACTCGGCCAACTAAAGACATAGCTAACATGTTATAATAAATATAAATAAATATTGCAGGACATTCTACACATCTCCATCTAGCCCCAAGCTAAGTAACTAGACTTGTATTATGGGTGCTAGACAATGGATATACTACTTATATACTTTTCTTTTGTAAATATATACTTATAATACATAGAAACAACCAGACCACAGACAAATATCTAAACATAAATACTTGTCTGAGGCGAGAATCGAACCCGCAACCCTGTATTTGGCAGTCCGGCAAGGTGACCATCGTGCCAATTGGGTCGTCAATAACAATCACACTGAATACATACTAACTTAATAGTAAGTACATAAGTAGCTTCTTAAGGATTTTTAAGTAAGAACTTGCTCGAAGTTGGGTCGCAACATATAAGTCGCCCCCACTGTTAATGAAACACCGATGGGTTCTTAGGTCCGTATTAATAAACCGAACTCAATATCGATTTCAATCTTGAGTTTGCTCTTGAGTTGTTGCGCTGATTAATAAACCTATCTTAAGGATCCCCTGTTCGACGGGTTCAACTCGTGGAAGCACGTGGCTAAAATTATAGCTATTTCACCTTACACTGTTTAGGAAAAGGAAAGGCTCAGTAAAGAGCAGTATAAAGATATTACGCATACAACAATTTCAGCGTCAGAACACTGCCACACACTACATTACATAAACACGTTCGGGCTCGCTTCGGTCGTTACCGCCGCGCGACTCGGCGCGACACATCACACACACAGTGACAAGAAGCTTACGGAACTGCGCGAGTGTAAACACCGCGTGCTCGGCTTGCGATCGGTGCGGTGGTGAGCGCCGCCGTGCGAATGTGTACAATCAACGGTCAAAAGTCCACCGCCATCGTAACGTTTACAATCCTGTGCAGCACTATTTGAACATTATGTAACCTGTGGATCGAACCCACATCGGTTGGTGTAGCGGGTGGCGGTTTATACCACTCGGCCAACTAAAGACAGCTAACATGTTGAAAATAAAAAACTTGAGGTGTCAAGGGACACCCGGATGGAACGAAGTTCCTTTCGATGAATTAGTGAATAAATTGTATTTTTTTTTAATAATCGTCGCGACACCACACTGTTCAATGCGAAATAGAAAGACGAAACGAAAATAACTGGCTTGCTTTCTATGCAAAAAGTGTCGTTACAACTTTTAGTCTTAATTTTTCCGTCTAGCCTCCTTTCGCAACGCGCGCGCGTGTAACACTGAGTACCTTTAATTATTAGACAGATAAAAACGAGACAAAACCGTCTCCATGGTCTTATCAATTTTTGAAGTGAAAACTTCTTTAGGCGCATTGAGCACTTTTTTACCAGAGAAGAAAAATCATGAAAGTCGCGCCATCGTTCATTTCATCAAAATCGGTGTAACAGTGTTTAGGTATTGCGAATAAATCAAACAAACATAGCATGATTGCTCACATCCCCGCCCCGTCGTCGCGCGTTCCTCTACTTTCAAATTCTATGACTCAAACTTACCAGTACGTACGTTTTACCTGTTTTGTAAGTTCGAAATTTGAAAAAAAAAAACCTAAAATAGAGGGAACATCACAGAGCTCAGTAAAAATTCTCGATGTTCTGTCTATTCTACAGGCATTAATTATTATCTATGTCAAAAGTTGGATAGGCATTCTAATTTTAAATTGGTGATGAATGATATTTTGATTTCCTATATACACAGAATACATAATAGTTACTATGTACTATGTACTAATAGTTACTAATAGTTACTAATCGGCCCTTTATAATATGTAATAAAAATAATAAAAAAACAACATACAGACGAATTGAGAACCTCCTCCTTTTTGAAGTCGGTTAAAACTTATTACACAAAACGGACTTATTTTTATGCTAATTCAAAAGTCCGAAACCATACGAAATAAATCCATAATGATCCATAAATTATATTAGTGTAGACGTCGGAAGTGAACCAGTAAATTGCTGTTTTATTCATTTGAATCGGACATTTTGTTTTGAAGTTATCACGAGTTTACGACCGGGCGCGTTCTATCCGCGTCTCGCCTACTGGAACGGGAGTTACGCGGGTGAAACCGCGGAGCGCTGCTAGTTAGGTATGAAGACAATCTGCGACCCGTTCGCGCCACGCGACACGCCGACGCGACCGCCAGGCACGAGCGCCTACCCTCCCAAAATCAGGAACAATTTTTAACCGACTTCAAAAAAAGAGGAGGTTCTCAATTCGTCGCGTATATTTTTTTTATGTATGTTCGCGAATTACTCGAGAACGCCTGGACCGATTTGGAAAATTGTTTTTTATCAAACAAAAACTGATTTTTAGAAAGTTAGGGTACAAAACTAGTGTACCACTTTGTGTCAAAAATAATTAGTGAAAGAATAGATGTTATCGCCGGCCTTGGGCGCGGCGACCGAATCAAGAAATTCCGTAACGAAAATAAAACCTAACTCCCCCGACAAATGCCGGTTATTTACGGACGACTACTGACGGACGATTATTAACGGACGACTATTGACGGACGAATATTGACGGACGACTATTGACGGACGACAAATGTCGGACGACAAAAACGGACGATAATTAACGGATGACTATTGACGGATGACAAATGACGGACGACAAATGTCGGACGACAAATGTCGGACGATCAAAAACGGACGACAAATGTCGGACGACAAAAATGGACGACAAATGACGGACGACACATGACGGACGACAAATGACGGACGACAAATGACGGACGACAAATGTCGGGCGACAAAAAACGGACGATAAATAACGGACGACTATTGACGGACGACAAAAAACGGACTACAAAAACGGACGATAAATAACGGACGACTATTGACATGCAATATTGATGCACGATGCAATAGCTTTACCGCGGCAGTCCCCGAGTGCCACACGTTTTTTTTTAATAATATGTATTATTTTTTTGCAAATAATCGTCGCGACACCACACTGTTCAATGCGAAATAGAAAGACGAAACGAAAATAACTGGCTTGCTTTCTATGCAAAAAGTGTCGTTACAGCTTTTGGTTTTTAAGACGTTTCAAAGTGATCTATGTATATATACATAAGCATCGAAATAGTTGCATCTAGTCACCATAACACAAGCCTAGTTGCGCCTAGTCACCATAACACAAGCCTAGTTGCGTCTAGTCACCATAACACAAGCCTAGTTGGGTCTACTCACCATAACACAAGCCTAGTTGGGTCTAGTCACCATAACACAAGCCTAATTGCGTCTAGTCACCATAACACAAGCCTAGTTGGGTCTACTCACCATAACACAAGCCTAGTTGGGTCTAGTCACCATAACACAAGCCTAATTGCGTCTAGTCACCATAACACAAGCCTAGTTGGGTCTAGTCACCATAACACAAGCCTAATCGTGTCTAGTCACCATAACACAAGCCTATTTGAATTAAAAAATGCGAAATAGAAATGAAAATATCTGGCTTGCTTTCTATAAGAGAGAGAGAGACAGACAGAGAAACATGCGCACGCCGCACGGCTTACAATAGCAAAAAGTGTCGTTGCAAATTTTCGTGAGATTTTTTTCCGTCTACCCCCTTTCATAACGCGCGATATGGAACTATGGTTCCAAAAAATGTTTACGTTGACGTTTTTTGTTTTTATGTATATTTTGATCTTAGTTATTATACCTATTATAGCAAATATAAATTACACAACTAAAAAAAATAGACAACAGGGTACATAGTAGGTACATACTCGACACTCGTACTTGTGACTTTATTTTATACTATGTAGTGATAGTGAAAAAGAGAACCCTCAAACGGTACAACAGTTACGCAACTTGTACGTAAATATTGCGGTAGGTAATTAGCGCTGTGCAATTTGAATTTGGCGCGAACGATATGACCTTCACGGTATGACACGAGCCGAAATTACACATGAAATTCACCAGCTAGGTAGGTAGGTACTCGTTCGTCGTCGGTTCGTCGTATAAACTGTTTTTATTGGATGCGAGATTCAGATAATAGTTCACTATTGGTTGGCAAAATCACTGTCACTTGTCTTCATTGGTCCCCGTGCGACTTTGACAAACATTACGACTATTTGTCGATAGCATCACACACACATTGAATGCTAAATCGTTACGTATACATTGCTGGTAAATCCAGTTATACAAAAGTATTCGTGAAGCTATAGCGCGCATTGGATTACATCTCCCCCCGCTACCCGCGTGACGGGGTGTTACTCTAGAGGTGAAAGGTAACGATGTTTTGAACAAAATACGGGCTGGGAAATTTTGTAAACAGACCTTTCGAATTTAGAAAAATACGAAAAATCTGCAATATGAATCCTTTGAAAGTTAAGTTATTTAAACTAATTGATAAATTTACTACATGATGTAGGTTTCTTATTTGATATTATATTTCTCCCGGCGTAGCTATTTTACCCGTGAAATGCGCATTATTTTTACTGAAAATACTGAAGTTTTGATGGCTATAATTTCCAAATTAAATATAATTTGTCTATTTCGTCGCCTACATGGGCTAGATATAGACTTGTTATGTAGATTTAACTTTTGTTTTTTCGAATGCCATAAAGAATAAATGGATAACACTCTAAATTCATTTGTATGGAAACACGATCGACCAGCAGCACCTTAAGACGCGATTAAAGAGCGACGTATCACTTGAGTAATACCGTATTAATAAATCAAACTCAGCTCTCAAGATATGTCTCAAGATGTAGTTTCGTGAACTCAAGTCTGATTGCGGGTCATACATGACATAAGTTAGCTGTTTCGTTAGTTTTGTAGTTCAGGAACATGGAGCTAGAACAAATTTTGTCAGAAATCAATTATTATGATGATATTTTATGCTAATGACTTTTTGAACAAATTATTCGCATTTAAATAATTATTTAGTAGTAAAATCTTACATTTTGTAAAAAAAATCACATTAAAAACAAGTTGACAGCAAAATATGACGACACTACCTACCATAGGGTAAAAACATACCATTCAAGGTAAGAACAAAGCGTTACTGTCATTCAATGTCGCTCTCAAGATCAGTTTCAAATCTCAAGAGCGATATCAGCCTGGTTAGAACTTGAGTTTTATCTATTAATTAACGCCTAACTTAAGATAGTGACCGCATCTCAAGACTCACTCAATTGATACGCACTCAAGATCGATATTGAGAGCGATTTATTAATACGGGCCTTAGTGGGTGAATCTCCGGCCGACTGCCATCCGATGTCCAGCCCCACAAACCCCGCACCAATCACTAGAGTAGCAAGATAATGCAGTAATGCATATTCCTATCGTTAAAAACGCACATAACGTTGTCTTATAATGTGCTTATGTAACTTTCATAGGTGAGCCTGATGGAGATGGGTTCGGAACAAGTAGCTGGTGTCCTGCGAGCTTCAGGGTCGCGCGTGCGGCTCGTCGTGGCGCGTGCTGTCGACCCCGCCGCCGCTAACGTGCATGCCTCACCCGCTCCTATACTGCCCGCTAGGTAAACACAAATCTTTTGGAAAGAAGTTCCTTGCGATGGGTGGGACCTAATTCATAAAAAATCCGGTTCAAACCAGTTTAGGCGTTACGAAAAATTTAAAAGATAAACTAATCTCTCACATGTATTTCTTCAATCATTCATTTCTTTTATATATTTTTTTCTTTTTATATAAAACTAGCGACCCGCCCCGGCTTCGCACGGCTGTATTATGCATGTATTATATCCAGAAACCCTCTTTAATCAATCTATCTTATAAAAAAAAACGCATCAAAATCCGTTGCGTAGTTTTAAAGATCTAAGCCTACAGAGGGACATAGGGACGGCGAAAAGTGACTTTATTTTATACTATGTAGTGACTATGTAGTGATACTGTGTAAAATAAATAAAA
The DNA here is from genome assembly GCA_907269075.1 of Idaea aversata. Lineage (NCBI taxonomy): Eukaryota > Metazoa > Arthropoda > Insecta > Lepidoptera > Geometridae > Idaea > Idaea aversata. The sequence goes on from OU026085.1 coordinate 8,564,396, forward strand.
CAAAGTCTTGTTAGTTACACCATTTATAACACGAGAACGGCTGAACTGATTTGGCTGAAAATTGGTGGGGTGGTAGCTTAGAACCAGGAAAAGGTACCAGAACTTTTCAACTGTCTGTCTGTCTGTCCCGCGACATGTTTTTCTGCTTTCAGTATGGTTCACTTACTTGCCAGCTACAATTTCACTCATAGACCTTTTTGCATTGGGGTTACTAAAAAAAAGTTTAAAACATTCATGGTAATCTATTTCAGACTCTTGACAGACCCTGAAGCCCTGGACCGGTATCTGATGGAAGCAGGTTTCGAGCAAGTATTCCACACACAACCGACTCCATTGCCTGTAAACGCGACGTCTTCCAGATTTGTTTTCGACCAGTCTATTACACCGCCACCTGAAACTGGTAACACTTTTTTCAACACCGACGCAAAAATAGGACAAATATAAAAAATAAGCATAAATAAATATTAATTTTGATAAAAATTATTCCAATTAGTCATTTAAACTATGCAAATTAAAATAATTTGCATACTTTAATAAAGCGTCGTCAATTATTTTTAAATTTAAAACAAAGTTGTTAGAAAAATAATAAAAAAGAAAATGGGTGCGTGTACTTATGTACGCGCGTCAGAAACTATGCGTCCGTCTGTCCGTCCATCCATCTGATATTTATTTTGCGGGCAGCTTCAACCTGTCATTTTAGTGTTATTTTAAAATTTCATTCTCGCAGCTTCGACCTGTTTTACTTTTGGGTTACGCAGCTGCAACGTGTGACTTTTGTGTTACATTGCGCGCACATCTTAAAATTATAAGCATTTTTTCATAACGTGTCTAAAGAAGTATAACTTCAAAAAGAATAGTTAAATGCAAGTTATTACTTCCATTTAACTCACATGTAATATTTGTATTACAGATCCTGAATCACCTGAGGTAGACAGGTTTACAGTTCAACTAAAGAAAGATGAAAATGGTCTCGGTATCACAATAGCAGGTACAATAACTTTTTAGCTATTTCAGCACATACATAGATTAGAATAATGATAAGTGAAAGGCGCTTTAGCTAAGTATGTCGTCCATCGGTTCCAGGTTACGTCTGCGAGAAAGAAGAGTTGTCCGGTATCTTCGTGAAGTCTGTAACAGCAGGCAGCGCGGCGGCACTGAGTGGAGCTGTGCGAGTCAACGACCGCATTGTCGCTGTTGATGGTGTCTCTCTTGCTGGGAAATCCAACCAACGGGCTGTCGACGCGCTCAAACAGAGCGGGAACATCGTCACACTTGAGTTGGAGAGGTGAGACAATCTTTACTTAGATAAGACTGGACGCTGCACAGCTATAAAACCTACGCTATCTAATACTACCGTACTTTTATACGGGCTGTTTTCCGTAATCAGACCCTTTTTAATTGGGCCTTTTTTGCGTGAGGATGGAGTAGGTTTGCCCAGCACCTACTACCCTCTCAGCTTAGTCGACCATGTCCAGAGGAAAGAAATTGTCAATACTTCTGGAGCCAACTAAGCCGCTGGTTTCATCACGATGTTTTCCTTCACCGTAAGATCAATGTTAATTAGCGCACATAAATTTTTCTTAAGAAAAATTCATCGGCGCACGGCCGACTGGGATTTGAACCCACGACCTTTAGAATGAAAGTCGAGGTATCTACTACTAAGCTAACGCCGCCTAGCAAAAACTACCGTAACATTGCCAAAGATTTGCTAAGAAAAACGTCAAAATAACAAAAGGTTGTGATTTAATGACAAAAACTGATATTAGTAGAGTTCGAGTGAAACTTCATGGCGGGTCTGAAGTTAGCCGCAAGCTCTGCGCGAAAGCGAAATATTAGCAGTACAGTCGCACTTTATCCGGTTCACTTCCACTCTGTTCCATAGCTCGTAATCGACGTTTTTAAAGACCTGGATAATATGATCGAACAGCATGTGTATCGTAGAGTATACAAATGGTTATGTGCCTAGTATATTATATGGATGTATAATATTTCAGATATCTTCGTGGTCCGAAGTTCGAGCAACTCCAACAGGCGATTGCTGCGGGTGAATCTGCGGCCTCGAACGCGACGCCGCACAACCCGTTCCTACACATGCATAGACCCGAACCGAGCGCCGAACATAACATACAGATGATACATTTACAAAGCATGTAAGATTACTATACTAATTCTATCTCTTTTAAGAATAATATAAGTAACTAACGTGATAATATGATTTTTTATACTTTCCATGTGTACCAAATACAAACCCGCAGCCAAGGTATGGGTTTGCTTTAATATTTTACTGGTCACCTTGTGCCTAACTTAAAGCCTGAGTTTCCACGATGCGATTTGCTGTAAGCAAGGCCTTTGACAGAACACTATTTTATTATTTATTTTAATTTATTGTTTTTATGTAAAACTACCTGTTTCAGCAAAAGTTGTTTTGCCATATACAAAAAAATATATAAAGGAAAAACAACTTTAATAGAGTGTGACTTTGAACTTATAGTTTTGAAGCTATCCTAAAATTAAGAAATAAAACTAGTATAACTTTGAATTGACAAGGAATTTTTGTCTCAAATTACCCCAAAATATCGGTAAAGATCTCACCTACAATTCCATCTCAGCACTTTTGAGAAAAAAACACATTCGTAAACAATTAACAATTTTCACTAACGAAGGCGACCGGTGCCGGCAGTAACTATTTAATAGCCTGTGTAGCAAGGTCGTTGGTGTATGGACCCCCCCTTAATCCTTATGTTAATTACAGTGAGGGTGGTACAGAGGAGCCTGTATCGATATCCCCGACGGTAAGCCCGCCGCCGTCGCTGAGCTCGCTGCCGGCACCCCCCGCGCCTCCATCCCTCCCCCCGCCCGCGCCCACCCATACCTTCGATATGCCACGCACTCAGGAACAGAAGGACGCCATCAAGAAGAAATGGCAAGCTATATTGGGTAAGAATAAGAAAATTTATTTAATAGATACGTAAAGGTAAGGTAGTAGTCGTATAGGTACGTTATACTTGTAATTATGTCTCTGATACAAAGTTGCAGAAAAACATTTGTTCACCTATTTGACGACCCACGACCCAATCGGCACAATGGTCACCATACCGGACTGCCAAACACAGGGTTTCGGGTTCGATTCCCGCCGCAGCCAAGTATTTATGCTTAGATATTTGTCTGTGGTCTGGTTGTTTCTATGTCATTTAAGTATATATTTACAAAAGAAAAGTATATAAGTAGTATATTCGTTGTGTTAGTACTCATAAAACAAGTCTAGTTACTTAGCTTGGGGCTAGGTGGCGATGTGTGGAATGTCTTGCAATATTTATTTATTTATAGTGCCAACTTTTCTTAGTTCTAGGCTAGATAGTGTCATATAAAATCTCCATCATATTTGTTCACAGGTGAAGATGTAGAGATAGTGGTAGGCGTTGTAGTCCGTGGCGGCGGCGGTCTCGGCATCTCGCTGGAAGGCACGGTGGACGTGGAGGGAGGGCGGGAGGTACGGCCGCATCATTACGTGCGCTCCGTACTGCCTGAAGGACCGGTCGGACGAGCTGGGGTTCATCGGCCGGGCGACGAGTTACTAGGTACAGTATGCGTCATACACTGGCAGACAGATGGCGCCATATTAAAAATGTAAGAAGAAGCCGCCGGGCGGTTTTTCTGCCAGCTGAGAGACCTCTCAGACCTCTCATCTCTCACAAGTATTGCACTTTCGACCTTCTTCTAATTGACGTTACACACAAACATAAATACTTGAATTAAAAGTACTCCAGTGTAATTATTATTTTCAACATGTTAGCAATGTCTTTAGTTGGCCGAGTAGTATAAGCCGCCACCCGCTACACCATCCGACGACGTGGGTTCGATCCACAGGTTACTTTGTTATAATGTTCAAATAGTGCTGCATAGGATTGTGAACGTTATGGTGGCGGTGGACTTTTGAGCGTCGATTGTACATACTGACATAGCCTTTGGGAGTTTATACATTATGTCACTAAGGGGTAAACCACACAAGGGAAAATCATTATGTCACCCGAAGAATAATAAGTGCTTTTATTCATACTATTGAGCAAATATTGAACTATTTTTATTGACCAAATGCTTTCTTTAACAGGGGGAAAGTTAGAAGACCAATTGAATCCTTAACTGTAGAATCTATCTCATTTCTTTCTCGGTTATTCCTGTCATTGTGTTGTGGTCGACTGAGTTCTCACGTCGCCTCAGCGGTCTCGAACTTAACCGAAAAACCGGTATAATATATGCTAGCTGCTCCTGATATAGCGGAATCGCCGGCCTAATGTCTGAGTGCTAGATATAAAAATGTGTTATTTATTTACCTATTTGTTATATTTGTAGAGGTGAACGGACACCGTCTACTTGGCATGAACCACTTGGAAGTGGTGTCGATCCTGAAGGAGTTGTCTAGCGAGGTGTGCATGGTGTGCGCTCGACCGCGACCTACGCCCACCATCGAGATAGCACCGCCTTCCGCTACGCTTGTCAAGGTAACAAACATCACTATAAAATGCCTTGTCCTGACTGACTGACGGATCAACGCACAGCCTAAACCCCTGATCGTAGAGACCTTAAACTCGGAGGGTGTGTCCTTTGTATGACGTAGGCATCCGATAGCATCCGATAAAGGTCGAACCGCACACAACAGTGACGGCACAGTTCCGACATGTGCCGTACCGTAACGTATCCATCAGTGTCAGTGAAAAATGATATTGTTGCATACATTTTGTACTAGGCTATCCGTACTGGTCAGTGACAGTGACGTTCAGTGATGTCAGTAAGTATAAATATCCGTACTCGTCAGTGACAGTGTATTGTGTCGGAACTGTGCTGGCACTGTTCTGTGCGGATCGGCCTTAAGAAAGGAATTTGGAAAATTGTACTCCTACACGGACGAAGCCGCGGGTGTAAGCTAGTACTAATAAAACGCAAATGCTAAATGGACAGCCGATGCGTGCCCGAAATGTTAAGTGGGTATCACACGTGGATGCTTAATTTTCTTATGTATGAAGTGATGAGATATTTGTCAGATCCATAAACCATGCCCACACAATGCTGCACGCGTATCTGTTTTGAACAATAGAGAACAATAGCACTGCTTGAGTAGTAAGTAAATCTTGCGCGTGCGCCGGCATTTATTCATTCACCCACTCTATGCATCCGCGCCTGTTTAATTTAGCGTAAACTTTAGACAAAATATGTGAAAGTGCAAATTCAGATACATTCCAATGCCACCTATGTAAGAGTCTCCGATAATAAATTACTTCCGTGATCTATTGATCCGTATGCATATTATTCAAATTGCTAGATAGTAAAAGGACGTCACTGTTACGTCAAACGATCATAATAATAACCCGATAATAAATAGAATAAGCTAGATAATCTTTGTTAACAAACTAATCCTCTGCTGCTTATGAATATCGATACATCAACACCGACCTCTCGGTCACCTTTATCGATTCCTATGATTGATTGAAAAAATAACTGTCCATTTATTTAATGGTAGTTGATGAGTAAATCCCCCGGATTTCCATTAAATCCGCTGATAGATCCGCTAATCCACAAATAAGTTACAGGCGGTATCACACGTTTGTGATATCGATTAACTAATCGTCCTTTATCAAAACTATCTTTATGGATGTGCTTAGCAATAACACGAGAACCTGGGTTTATTTGAATTTTTTATGAGCTTTATGCATGTATATTACTAACAGTGCCCCGCGGTTTCACCTGCGTAAGTTTGGACCCATCGGAATATTTAAATAAAAATTAACCTATGTTACTTCCAATGAATCAAGGTACTTGTCCTCATACCAAGTTTATCAAAATCGGTTAAGTAGTTTCTTTTTTATAATATTAGTGTTGACCTAAGACTATATACACGTAGGGCTATTTTTAACGAAAACATGCAGCCTTAATTTATGCTTTTGAATGAATGATTTAATCAAATGATAATATCCTCTAGGCTAAATCAGATGGCAGCCTCGCAGGCGCAGGCGCTGAAGAAGGTGGTTCGCTGTCTGCAGGTGGTAAAGTGCGGTCGCGCAGCCTCGAACCGCTTACCGGCCTCGCTATGTGGTCATCCGAACCACAAATTATAGGTAAATCAAATTCTTCTGTATTCCTGTACTATTGGATCTAACCAACGGAGCTTTTCTAGTTATTTTGTTTTACTTAGTAATTATTAACACTGATCTCCATAGTACTAGTATATTTTATTTAAATAAGGTTAAGTATATACACACATCAACAAAATAAAAGGGCAAAATAGTGTTTATATGTTGTTGTTGTGAAGTTTTAATTAGATAAACTTGTTTTGTTTTTCAGTTTCGGCACTATTTTAGTTATAATATTTTTTTTCAATCACAACATTAAAAAGAGTATAAAATTCTGCTTCTATTGACCTATGAGACTTAAGACAAAAACCGACGACGAGCGTTGTCCATGGTGATAGTTGAGGGTAGTAACCGAGGGTAAGTCGAGTACTGACACTCGATTTTATAAACAGTACAGTCCATGGTTCCCTTCAATACCCTTTTATTTGTGTACGGTGATAGATGGTTTATATGACGTGTCTTATGTTGTCGGTTTACAGAGCTTGTGAAAGGCGAACGCGGTCTCGGGTTCTCTATACTAGACTACCAGGACCCGTTGCGTCCGGCGCACACGCTCGTCGTGATCCGGTCGCTGGTGCCGGGCGGAGTCGCGCAGCAGGACGGACGCCTCATACCAGGAGATAGGCTGCTCTTCGTTAATGATCAGGTAATTGATTACATATAACGTGCTGATTTAGATCTCAAACGAGACGCGATAAAGGCCAGACCGCCCTCGAACATTTCGTATAATTTTGTAAATGGTGTGCTTACGTGCCCGATATGCGGAAGAACATTTTCTGCAAAAATCGGGTACGCCAATCACCAAAGAGCATACCACAGACGAGCTGCTGAACATTGAAGCTCGTTATCTTCTGCATACATAGCCAGAAATATTCACTGTGGCCGAAATCGGTCACGGAGACATCATCTTTTAAATCTGCTCAACAGCAAAATATTAAAGGCACACTCGTCCGCTAAAAGTATAGTTTAGGTATAAGTATTACATTTCACAAAATATCGTATGCCCAGTGTGGTGAACTGTTGTGTCTACTACTTATAGCATTATTATCGGCTCATGTACACAGTTAAACAATAAATAATTTCTATTCTATTCTCTAACTTACGCCTAAGTTATTTATTGAATCAACTAATTAAAAAAAAATCTATATCATTCATTTTAGAACTTGGAAAACGCGAGTCTAGAGCAGGCAGTGGCAGCGTTGAAAGGCGCTCCACGCGGCGTGGTCCGTATCGGCGTGGCGAAGCCGCTGCCGTTGTCCGACGCGCCTCCCCCGCTACCTTCTTCCGCTCCACCGCAAAATCTACATCCCAACCCCAGCACGCCCTAGGTAACCTATATTATACTTCCTAACTTGTCGATTACGTGCACTGCAAATCTTATTTATTGGCAGTTCTGGAGTAAGATGCAAGACGCTACACAACGGCAAAAAACCCCCGATTTCTATTCCCAATAACTTTCAAATGGCTGAACTGATTTTGATCAACCATAGCTAAGAACACTTTAGACTAATCCATCTTTTAAACAAAATCAAAAGTGCTTTCGTTCGGGAGCTACGATGCCACAGACAAACAGACACACAGACACGTCGAACTTATAACACGACGCAAAAACGACGGGGGTTAAAATAGAAGAGCACACTCCTTGCTGTTTTTCTGGCGCCCTCGCAGCTAACTTCAGAGCTGCCATTAAGTTCATATTGCAGAGTGGAACTGCCTGATACGAATATTTAAGACGATTATATTATGAGTGGAAAAAGAAATGTCCATAAAATAATTTTATTAGCTTTAACTCATTATATTTAAACTTATTAATGTATTATTGAAAAGTATTTTTATTAGTTGGCCGAACTTGGTTTCACCCACGGAAGTCTCAATCCCCCAGGAATATAAAAATAAAAAATAGCCCCCGTTTTTTTTCATGCTACCTGTATAGACTACCTGTAATTATTTTCTTCCAAATAGGTCGAGCCGTGAAAAGGGAACAAAAAAACAAACAAACTTTTGCATTTATAATATTAGTTGGAATTTAAATTAACATTTCATTGACTAGAACTAGGACTAATAATCGCAGTTTTAGACTTCATTTAAAAATGGGATTATTATAATTGCCACTTTTAATATTATAAACACAATTTTGACAATTCTTTTAATACATAATTAAAAGAAAATTAAGAATTTGTATATTTTTTTCCATTATTTTTATATTTAATACATTCCCGTTTTAAGACTACTCATAAAACATTGACTTGTGATAAGTGAAAATTACTTATAGCCACTATTTGTGGACTTTATTGTACTTAGTTATATTTTAAAGAGGATCAAACATTTGTGTGTTAAAATACGTTTGAGCTCATAATTTTAAGAAATTATTATTCCATTAGTTTTTACCTGAATAGTGATTCCATTCGTTGAATATCTACCTATATATAAAGCAATTTATCTAGAGTTATTAGGAATAAGTTATAGATATGAAAATAAATTTTAATTCAGTTACTTACAGTATTTTAATGAAACACTCCAGTCAATAGAAAAGTATATATTTTTTAACAAAATAACCTATATTTATACCTGTGTATAAAATACTAAATCACAACGATACCGCAGTTCTAAACCCTAGTTGAGCAATAAAATTAATTTATCAAAATTATATAATAATTTACTATTTTGTCCTCTCCCTAATTGCTAAGCTTATATCTAAGGTCACTCTTTGTAGAAGTCTTCTATGATGTGTTTGTATTTTTCGTAAACGACGTTTCTCTTAATTTTTAATGTTGGTCCTGGAATCAAACATTGAAACATTAAACTATTGTGATATACAGGGTGAATTTTTAAATAGGCCTTCAGGGATATTTCATAAACTATAGAAGATAGCGAAAAATGCTTAAGAGGAAAGGGTACCGGGAGCTTTCTCCATACAAACTATTACAAACGTAGTTGACTGTTTTCTCCCTGGATAATGACGCTAGAGCAAATATTTTTGGTGCATAAAACTTATAACTGCCATGACTATGCACCTATTTTTCTTTAAATGTTTTTATTTTAAAATGAAAATAACCAAAACATAGGTGCATGGTCATGGTAGTTATAGGTTTTATGGAACAAAAATAATTGTGCTAGTGTCATTATCCAGGGAGGAAACAGTCGACTACGTTTGTATGGAGAGAGCGCAGGTACCCTTGTAGTGTGACATTTATTATTTTATATTTGCAATATTTATATATAAATTCTCGCGGTGTTATTCGCCAATCTCCACCTAAGCGGCTGAACCGATTTGTATGAAATTTTTGTGTATATTCGTTAGGCCTGAGAATCGAACATCTATTTTTTCCTTTTTTTTTGTATATGGCAAAACAACGTTTTCCGGGACAGCTAGTTTTTGTATAAATCCATAGTGTTGTAAATACAAAAAAAAACAAAATCTTTTTGCTTACCTAATTCACCAGTAAATACAGAGAAATCTGCAGGTAGAATTTCGAATTTTTGTATCTTCTGAGCGTTTGATATCGCCTGTTTGTTCGCCCTCATGATACCAGCTTCGATCGCTTTGTGAACCTGAAATTGGTACATTCACATAAAATTGAGTAATTAACTAAATATTTCGTTGATCGTTATATATTCTAGTAGCGTGATTTAACTTTACCCTGAATAAAGGTTTTTAGAAAAGAAAGAAAGAAAGAAAAACATTTATTTGGCACATGCACACGACAACCTTTAAATTAACACACAAAGAAATATTCGTCGAATTTTTCGTCCTTTATTACTTTTTACCCGACTGCAAGGAGAGGGTTATGCTTTTCGCGCCTATCTTTGTATGTTTGTTTGTAATATTCTTTATTCCCTCATATCTTTCAAACCACTCGATGTATTTCTTTAATTAAGGTATCGTTAGATTCGTCTCATTAGTTCAAGTGTTCTTATTTCCTGGTTTTTAATTTGGTTTCGTAGCTAATTATGAGCATAATATAGTTTTTTATTATTATAGCACAATATGTCAGGCCCGGGGTGTCAAGAAAACATTGGTGCCTATTTATGTAAATTTGTTTCGAATTTTCTCTTTGTTTACCTTTTCATCCTTAGTGTTAACAATTTCACTTATTTTGGTAGCCGGACAACCGAGACTGTTGACCCAGTTTCGAGTTTCACTCTCCAATTCGTCTTGAGGCACTCCCGTTTCAGGATTCACTTTCGCCTGAAATACCAAGTTATTTATTACCCGACTGCAAGGAAAGGGTTATGTAGTTCTCCACGTTATAACTTTTTAACTTTACAAATGAACACGTTTCGAAATTGGCGACACCGCAATGCGAAGGAATTCGAACCCTAACTCCTTGGCTATGCATGAATCATAACAAGTGCAAAACCGCGCCATGAACTTTGGTAGTAAAAAGCGAACCACAAATTCGCCAAGCTTAAACAGTGGGAGTTTTTTCGTATAGCAAATGTTACTATCACGTTAGCGTAAACGAGAAAAATTTATGAAAAGTTAAAGCTTCGCATTACATCCGCTAGGGGCGCTTTTCAACTTTCCATACAACTTTCTTGTTTACGCTAACGTTTGCTATACGAAAAAACTCCCACTGTTTAAGCTTGGCGAATTTGTGGTTCGCTTTTTACTACCAAAGTTCGTATCTTCAAGCGATACTTTAAAGTGAAATTATTTATTTTAATAAACTAGTAATGTACAATCCACCGTCAAAAGTCTCTGCCCACCGTAACGTTTACAATCCTGTGCAGCACTATTTCAATATTAAATAACAACGTAACCCGTGGATCGAACCCACGTCGGTTGGTGTAGCGGGTGGCGGCTTATACCACTCGGCCAACTAAAGACATAGCTAACATGTCGAAAATAATAATCACACTGTAAACTTACTTTAAGCGTTAGTAATATAGCCAAGAATTTCCTCTGATCACCGATGAGCACAGCGTAACCGACATGCAATAGTTCAGCTTGTACAGCTTGTTCAATGATTACAGGTGCAATGTTCTCTCCACCAGCTGTTATTAATAGTTCCTGCAAACGAAAACGTTTATTTACTTTCGAATCTATAACAAAAATCAAGCAAGAGAGGGCAAAGGTTCTCATATGAAATTATCTTGACTAATTTGCACAAATTCGCAGTGATGATGTTTTCTTAGGAACCGTTACAGTTCATGCGTTAGTTATTTACGAAAGCCACACAGCGATTAAAATCTCGCGAAATATCGCACGATTTTTTGATAGTGTTTGTTGATTAATTAATTATACACTCCATTACAATGCTAAGTCGCAAAGACTTCGAGAAATTAATGTTCCAGTATATTTACCTTTATCCTCCCAGTAATATAAAGCAGGTTGTTACTATCAACCCTGCCGATGTCCCCTGAATGTAGCCATCCCTCGTCGTCGATCGCCTCGTTGGTCTTCACCTCGTCGCTAAGGTATCCCATGAAGACGTGTCGACCTCTCATCATGATCTCTCCAGGGCCGTTGGGGCTGACTGAACCGCCGAACTTTGTTTCGGTACCATCGAGAAGTTCGCCTGCTGAATCTAGTGAGAATCTGGTCAACAAAAAATTTTTTTGTCACAAACTGATGATACCTACTAGCTTTTGCTCGTGACTTCGTCCGCGTAGATGTCGAAAATTTGAAGTAAATAATCACGTTGTCCCATACAAACTATGACCCCCTTTTTCACCCCTTAAGGGGTAGAATTTCGGAAAATCCTTTTTTATTGGAAGCCTACGACATACAAAGAACATGCGAAGTTTCATTGGCACCAACGACAAAATAATTTACCTAACAAATAAGTGTGTACGGAACTCTTGGTGCGAGAGTCCGATTCGCACTAGACCGTTTTTTTATTTAATACGTAATAAATCTTGGATGATAAATAAAGATTGCAGTACTTGCGTAGGTAATATTAGATAACTAATTACAGGAAGAAAAGTTTGTAATTACTTTAATCAATGTTGAAGTTGATTGATACGTTTAAAAATTATCAGGAGAGTAGGTACTTATTTGCCACTTCACTACATAGTATAAAACAAAGTCGCTTTCTCTGTCCCTATTCCCTTTGTATGCTTAGATCTTTAAAACTACGCAACGGATTTTGATGCAGTTTTTTTAATAGATAGAGTGATTCAAGAGGAAGGTTTATATGTATAATACATGCATAATATAGCCGTGCGAAGCCGGAGCGGGTCGCTAGTATATCAATAAATCAAATTTTAGCAATATTTGTGTACTTACTTGGGATATATGCTAAGCGTATGTGCCCCAGATGCCTCGCTCATTCCAAATGCGTCAACTATTGGTATATCGAGTGATAGGAAGAATTTCTTAACATCTGGTGACAGTGGCGCCGCAGCCGTCACGAAGGTTTGACATTTGTCCAAGCCGAGAGATTCGTGGACCTTGCTGAATATAAGGCTCTTGGCGAATTTATACCCGAGCGATGAACCTTGCTGCCTGTTAATAATCACACATTATTGGTTAATTTAAATATAACGGTTCATTAAAACTAAATACTTATTGCAAAAACACTTCACAAATATTGGGTGGATTAGTTGTCGTCGTATTTCTACTATTACTTTTGAGGGGTTATTTATGCATAAAGGTTATTGTTGTGTTGTATTAATTCTATTTATGGTTTCTAGACATGTGTATGAATATTTTAAAAATAATTATTTCCGTAAGTACGTAATTTTTTTGCTAGTTAATAATAATGAGGTATATATTTTTGAGAGCCTTTTAAAGTGTAGATCGAGGCTCTTCGCTATTAGAACAATAGGTACTGTTCCCAAATGATGGTAGTCTTGTAAACAGTGTCTTAGTAGGTACAATCAGGCAACATAAGTGCAGACCTACCGTAGACCACAAAACTGCTATTATTAGACTCTTTTGCAGACCCACCGTAGAGCCCCAAAACTCTATTGCAGACCCATCATAGAGCCCTGAAACTGCTATTATTAGAATCTTGCAGGCCCAATGTAGAGCCCCAAAACTGCTATTATTAGGCTCTTTTGCAGACCCACAGTAGAGCCCAAAAACTGCTTTTATTAGACTCTTTTACAGACCCACTGTAGAGCCCCAAAACTCTATTGCAGACCTATCATAGAGCCCCGAAACTGCTATTATTAGAATCTTGCAGACCCACTGTAGAGCCCCAAAACTGCTATTATTAGGCTCTTTTGCAGACCCACCGTAGAGCCCAAAAACTGCTTTTATTAGACTCTTTTGCAGACCCACCGTAGAGCCCCAAAACTCTATTGCAGACCCACCGTAGAGCCTGAAAACTGCTATTATTAGACTCTATTACAGACGCACCGTAGAGTCCCAAAACTCTATTGCAGACCCACCGTAGAGCCCGAAAACTGCTATTATTAGACTCTTTTGCAGACCCACCGTAGAGCCCCAAAACTCTATCGCAGACCCACCGTAGAGCCCCAAAACTCTTTTGCAGACCCATCATAGAGCCCCGAAACTGATATTATCATACTCTTTTCAATTCAAGCAAGATTAGGTCCTGCTTGAGTTGAAGGTCTTTCAACTCATGAATTTATTAGACAAACAATATTAGTATGAAAACATTCCAATAATAATAGTAGGTAGTTTGAAAATTATACAGTGAGTCTGCAATTCTGTTGCCGACTGTACCTAGGTTTTTTAGTCCTTTTACGAGACGAAAGTATATGTTTACATTACATATTAAGTATCTATTATTATCTGCACGTGGACATTCGATGTTTGTGATGGTTAGTTTGTAGGTACTTTTCATGATCAAACAAAATGTATTTATAGTGTACCTTGCAACTATAGATACTTGCAACATTCGTGACTTTGTTAGGTTATTTACCGCAGAATATGTACATTGTACAATGTTCTTATGTCAATGGTAATATTCAACAAATATTTTTATGAATAGAAGTTTTTCTCGGCAGTTTAATATCGAAAACAATAGGACAATGAATAAAATTAACATAGAAACAACATAATATAATATGTAAAACATTTTTTTGCATAAACTCAAGCGTTTTATGTATTTAATTCATCTGTTTTATACAAACATGCCCGGTGGGAAGCTAACATTTGCGTATCGATCGTAATTTCAACAACAGTAAAACGGACATGCATAGTGTGTGCGTTCTATTTGTATTCCCAACCTTGCATTCGATCTAGGGCGTCTAGTATAGCTATACGAAACCAATGTAGATCATTGGACAAGGTCTTGGACGCTAGATATATTGTTAAGAGGAAAGGGTACCGGGGGCTCTTTCCATACAAACTATTACAAACGTAGTCGACTGTTTTCTCCCTGGATAATGACACTAGAGCAAATATTTTTGGTGCATAAAACTTATAACTGCCATGACCATTCCCCTATTTTTTGTTTTTTTAATCTTAATTTCTATGATAATTAGAAAATGAAAAAAACCAAAACATAGTCATGGCAGTTATAGATTTTATAGTACAAAAATATTTGTCCTAGTGTCATTACCCAGGGAGGAAACAGTCGACTACGTTTGTATGGAGAGAGCGCAGGTACCCTTTCACCTAACTTTTATATTGACTCTACTTTTTTCCAACCTCTCTAACTGATAATATATGTTCTGCTGGTTGGATGCTTAACGACTTTTTTTTTTAATTTTCCTTTCTGTTTTAGCCCTTCTAGTCATAATTAGTTTAGCTTAAATGGGTGATATTCCATTGAATATCAACCCATAATGATATTAAACATGGTTATGTTCTACGGTCCAGTCCAAGCCTCTTATGGGTGTACTGGGTTTATTTCTTAACAAGCCTTTTGCCCTTTGTTCATATAATTAGTCAGTCTAATTTTGTACCTCTTGCAATTTTCTTTGACATTTCATAGTTTGATTTAAAGGTTTTGGTTAGATCCAAGTATCCAAGCAAGCCGCAATTATTTTTTTACTACCATTAGGTAGGTATTAACGGTTTTATTTTATTCTCCTCCTTATATACCTATTACGTTATGTACAACCCACCCATCCCCGTCTTTAATTCTTGTCCATCCAAAGGTTGCCTGGAAGAGATCGCTTTTAGCGATAAGGCCGCCCATTGTGCCATATTGTTTTTTTAGCAGGAATTTATGTTAGAATTAAGATTTAATGTAGTATAATAAAGAGTTTATCTATCTTTATCTAGAACTGTGTTCGATCAAAAGGTCACAGGAAAAAATCCGAAAAACACAAATGATGGGGTTATAGTGTGACATGGCAATTACATTGACTGTAGGTGTAGGTGTAGGTGGGTGAGAAGGCTTTTTCTAACAAAACTAGGGTAAGGTAAATCTCATGATCTCATGCTTGTAAATCTGGGTTGCCATTACGTACCAGTAGTCTACCATTTCAAATAGACTGAAGTCTATTGGAAGTCCTCTCATTCCCGAAGATAGTGAACTAATTAGAAATAATAAAGTATTAAATTGATTGTAGACTAGCTTTTGTCCGCGACTTCGTCCGCGTAGAAGTCGAAAATGGACCAAGGAATCGCGTTGTCCCATACAAATTTGCCCCCCTTTTTCACCCTTTTCGGATGCCTACGTCATATTATAAAGAACACACCCTTCAAGTTTCAGGTCTCTACAATCAGCGGTTTAGGCTGTGCGTTGATCCGTCAGTCATTCAGGACAAATTATTTTATATGTATAGATAGACTAGCTGTCCCGGCAAACGTTGTTATGCCATTTACAAAAAAAATGGATGTTGTCGATTCGAAATCGATTCTCAGACCTAACGAATAGGTATACATACACAAACAATTATAAACTCGATAAGCGAACGCTCGGCCGAGCTACATGGTAGGCAGAGTGCGGGGTGTTAGGTTTTATTTTCGTTACGATATTTCTTGATTCGGTCGCCGCGATCAAAGCCCGCGATAAAAGCTATGCAATAGCTTAAAAACATACCAATCTGTTCAGCCGTTTAGGTGGAGATTATAACTAACACCGCGACACGAGAATTTTATAAATATAAGGATGAAATATAATATAACGATGCAATAAAATATACGAAGTCACGATTCACACCATTACAGGTCAGTTTAAGGTACATTGTACCATAACCACGTCTGTTTCACGTTTACCAATAAGCCATAGTAACTATGTACCTACCGTTAATTTTACCATTTCTTATAAGGTTGAGTTTTCGTAACATAACCAGCTATAGTAAAAACTTGTTCATAAAATTCGGTTGCTGCGTTCTTTCATGGCGTTCTTGTTGTACATTTTCTATTAGCATATTTTGAATGTTTGACCCCATTCTTAGCGCAGCCAGTCGAGCTAGCCAGATATAATTAATAACTCATACTCTACTTAATAAAGCATTTCCATCATGTTTCTAAGTGATTTGGTTACGCCAAGTTTCATTTGGAGTTTTTCTAACTTAGTAATCTGACTAAATAATCTGATGTTCAAAATCTAATTGACAATATAAATGTAGGTACTTTTTATTTGTTTTAATTTTATACCTAATTATTTCTTACCCTTTTATTCTTGCTAAATGGTGGTTCAGCCCTTGTTCTCGCGCCCATTTCGCCATAGCCTTCTTAACTGTTCCATTTTTCGCGCCAACTGCCATTATTTTTTCATACATTTTCTCCCATACTCGAGGAACGCCGAGGAATCTGTTATAAGAAATAGTAAAAAATTGTTGATTTTAATTTTTTCGCAACTTATATTATAAAGAGGATAGATTTTTTGTTGTTTGTTTGTAACGAATATCCTCCGAAACTACTGGACCGATATCAATGAAAATGAGTATGAGGATACATTAATTCATTAGTAGTAACATAGGCTACTTTTTATCCCGATATTCCCACGGGATCGAGGGTTAAGCGGGTGAAACCGCGGAGCGCTCCTAGCTACTAGAAGTAACTATATTTTCACTACATAATTAGCTATAGGTACCTAACATACATCTTTGTTTACTGTCGCTAGATCAAAGTTCAGTTATAGGTTAACGCGTTATACCTACCTACTGCCAGACTGCCACGTTGTACCTATCTAAATTTAATTTAAACAACGTCTTGAACATTTCATCAAATAAACGTACCTACTGTGTTAAATCATGTGCTAATTTGCATTTAAGGAATTATCTTCAACTTCGGAAAATGAATTACTTACCTGCTTTTATTTGGAATTTGACTACGTCCAAACTTTTTCATTAGGTACTAACAAAGTCATTTGAAGAGCGGTGTTAAATGATATTTATTTTTTTTACTAGCCCCGGCTTCTCACGGCTATATTATGCATGTATTATATACATATAAATCTTCCTCTTGAATCACTCTATCTATTAAAAAAACCGCATCAAAATCCGTTGCGTAGTTTTAAAGATTTAACCATACAAAGGGATATAGGGACAGAGAAAGCGACTTTGTTTTATACTATGTAGTGATATCTAAATATCTTTTATCAAATCAAATATTAGATTTTATGGGAATGGATTATAGCCATTCGTTGCCTAGAAATCACCGCTTTTTTCACTGTAAAAGTGTTTGCTACGAGTATGACAATGTAATTTAATCAATTGTTATTGTTTGTTTAGTATATTATGGTCTTACCTTGTCGGTCGAACTTCTTTAAGGGTTTCGACTAGAGAGCCTTTGAGAGCGTCTGGCTGTGCAAAGAACACTGGGATGGCATTCGTTAGAGTTGTGTAAATATCCACTACCTTAAATGAAACGTAAACATTTGTATTAAAACAAGAATTAATTTATTTGTTTACATAACAACAGGTGCATTACAATAAACATTTATTAAACAGATAATCACACTTAAAAAAATAATTTAATTTAACAACACAAAAATTAAAATTACTCTAAACCTATTCAATAAAACCCCTGCCCAACGTTCCCGGTGCAAAGCTGGACAATATGGCCATCTCGTTGAAGTTAAGTCGTTCCGATTCCGATTGAGGTTAGGTCTAGCTAGACGTTAAATGGCGCGGTAAAATTAAAATTTTCGATGCGTTCGTTCCCGAACGTTTGCCATCATACAAAGTTATTATATTAAATTAATTAAATATTGAAGGTATGTAGTTACATAAAATCTGTATGGTGACAAAATATAAAATATATAAAATCATTATGTTCAATTAGTGGTCCACCTAAGTCCTGGAACCAGCTCAGGGGGGGGAATGGATCCGCCCTTGAATAAGGAATGGATCCGCCCTTGAATATGAAGGCAGCGTTACCCCGCTGAACCGCTATCAACAGCCTTTGTATTATTAAAGAAAACTTTCAGTTTCCAAATTGAGTTAAAATATAGGTGTACCTAAGTATTTCGTTTAAATACCTAAGCATTTTGCTCGAAATCGATATTACTCAAAATAATACGCAAACTTTCAATCTGATATTCTTCGTAGTCATGACTGAAATAATTTTCACTACAATATCTAATCAATATTTTGTAATTACCTACTTCTTTGATAATAAAATTAAGGAAAATTAGCTGTATACAGGTTGTCCGGTAAGGAATGGATAAGCGGACACCGCGACGGATAGAGGACACTGTGCCGGTTCAGAAAAACGAAAGTTATGTTCCATGAAAGTCTCTCGGTTTCAGAGATATCCGACATTTAAAAAAAAAATTTTACTCCTTTCTCTTTGTGTTTTGGATAGTATTCCAGGATAAATGTGCTATCGAATGCAAACAATAATTTTTATGACACGTTATAAGTTTTTTTTAAACTAAGATTTATCTCAAACTTCATGATTTTTTAAATTTTTTAACCTGAACTTTAACCATTCCCGGTGTTAAAAAAATATATGGTCACCCTGGTGCCAAATTTAAAAATAGTTTCCTATTTCATTGAGATTCTGAACTAGTATAATACGTGGTATTGCCAGCATTCAATACAAAATTAATTCCTATTAAAGTAAGCCAGAGCTGTCTTTTTTCCTTTTTTTTTCCATAGAGAATTGGGGAATTTCAGAACTCAAATTCCTTAATTATTTTAAGTACAATAAAGTAAATTTTAGTACTACTTTTACTTCCCAAAAAGCGTGTTCTGGCGCATTATAATAGAAATTAATTTGGTATTAAATGCTGGCAATACCACATATTATACCTTTCCAGAATCTCAATGAAATAGGCAACTTTTGAAATTTTGTATTTTTTTAAATGGAGGATATCTCGGAAAATGAGAGACTTTCATAGAACATAACTTTCGTTTTTCTGAACCAGCGAGTGTCCTCTATCCGTAGGTGCTCGCTAATCCATTCATTACCGGACACCCTGTATATCTATAATAGACATTTTACAATAGACACTATGTCGTTAGACATTGATAGTACATCATACGTATAGTACCTATAGTAAGTAGTTAAGCATGGCCTACGCAAAAAATGGATACCTAGTTATCTGCATAATATTTTAATCGTTACGTAACAAGTATTAATCGAATTTTGATGTTATTGTTTTTTGTCCATTTAGATTGTGTGTATCCGTATCAAAGTGTATCGGTAACAAAGTTCACTTCACAACAGATATAAAAGTGTTTAAACCCATAGTATAGGTATTCATTTCATAGTATAGGTCATATCTATTAGTTAAAAATTAATATAAAAATAATTTCTAAACATTTTAAAAAGAAAGTAGTTTGCTGCGATTGTAAAAATAATAATAAAATTATTTATTTTCAGGCACAAATGACCCATGGATATACAAATTATTAATTAATTGTAAAAAAAATGAATAAAAATAAAATAAATATTCGTAAAAATTAGATAAGAATCTACCCACGTCACTTTTTGTTCCCGTTCTGGTTTGAAATTACCTTTGAGAATTGCTCGTTATGAAAATATCTTGCTTTTATTGAAAAATATCAGTAGATACGCCTATTTGTACTGATTTCGAAGATGTATCTAATAACTCGACATTCAAAAATGTAAGATATACAATGTGTTTCAGCGAAGGGGGTTTTAATACGAAAGGGGGTTGTTCTAGACATCTAGGCGAACAACTTTGTTCATTTAAAATTTCGAACTTTTTTTTCGATAATTCTGAGGGAATTTTTACTTGAAAATCAGCTGTTTCATACAAAAACTTCGAACGAATGTTCGAATTAAAAGTCGTAGAACAAAAGTTGTTCGCCTAGACGTCTAGAACAAGCTCCTTTCGTATTAAAACCCCTTCGCTGAAACACATTGTGTTCGTATTTTTTGTTTGGACGACAGAATACTCATAACGAAATCTCAAAAACTACAAGAGCTACGTGTCTGAAACTTTACATTTCTTAGCTTCAGAAATTCGATCTGTAAAGGGGTCGGAAGTTAACACGTTCCCTGTGGGCGGATGCACCACATGTGGGTCATTTTGAGGTCATTCTGACACGTGCGTGTACTACATGTGAGTCACGACTCTATACAAATTTTAAGCTTTTTTATACTTTACACGTGTGAGTTTTTTTTTTGTATACATACACGTGTAAACCATAAACTATAAAAAAAGTTTGCCCAAAAACCGCAACATTTTCATAGATTTTCATAAAGTTGTTAGGAAATAAAAAGTCTAAAGTTACTTAAAATTGAAAACATGCATACACGTGTGGGCTTCGCCTCACATTTAGTAGCTGCACTGTTAACGTGTTAAGATTTGAGCACTTTTGATTTGTAGTGGTAGGTACGAAAAAATGTTCACACATAAAATTGTTTTATTAGATTACATTGCAAGCAATGACGCACATTTGTGTAATGCTTCTATACAATTTATAAACAACAATAAGATCGCATGATGCGATAACAATAACTTCCTTGTATTAAACAATTTCTTGAGATGAGTCCGGCAAATAAATGATCATTTGTTGTCTATGAGATTTTTTTATAATTATTTTCAATCACAATACTTTAGAAAAACTTTACCCTTGCATTTTCGGGAAAAAAAGGTTATCAATAACGCGTTTTCCCAGTTATTCCCACCAAGCAACTTACCCACTAGGGATCGAATAGGAAAAAATCCAAGTCGTCCCCAGTGAGTACGTTTTTAAAAAAATCCATCGCGTTCTTATTACCTACTAAAAAAAATATCATTCTATCATAACAACAATGATATTTTGGGACCAGCAACTTGAACATTTTGACACTAAGACAATGTTACACATTGACATCTTGACCTCTAGACATTTTAGTAAATGCAATTACTTACCCTATCAATCGAGATTTTTTTGTTAATAATTAAAATGTACCTACTTAAAGAACCAGATGTATAAACTAATGTTAATTTTTATTCTTGGTTTCTTTGCGCCAGTAGCATTTAAGGGAGGTTGTTTGATTACTTTTTGTTCTACTTCAGGGTAAATTTTTATAATCGAAATACAATTGGAATGAAATTGCAATGTAATTTGAACAATGTTATTTACGAGAATTGGCCTTCTGGTCATTTTAGTGTGTTTTATAAATTTATTTTAATAAATAAATAATGTGAATACTACACACCTGTGCGGCAACGTGGCTAAGTGGCAAGAAAGAGACGAGTCTGTCCTTTGTCGGCTGCAAATCGCCAACCCGTTCCGTGATGGAAAATGCGTCCCATGTTAAACTGTCGTGAGACAACATCACTGCTTTCGGTGGACCTACTGTACCTGACTGTGAACATACAATAGTATAAGAACCTATTTTTACTACATATACCTTACCTACGTGTACTATTTAGGCTCATCTAATAAGTGACAAAAATCCTGTAGGTACTTCAGATTTATTATGTTTTGTGTTATTAATAAGGTTACTTACAGTATAAACTAATGTGCAGCATTCATTGACAGCAAGACTTTTCAGTATATTATTCAGCTGTGTGTCCGGTTCATTTTCGCCTAATTCAAGAAGTTGTCTCCACTAAAATACAAAATTTAAATGTTGTTAGTTTTTGATTTTTCATTTTCTACATATTATATTATTTGTACAGTAATTTATTTCGACATTTTTTATACACATAAAAACTTTACTATTTTCAGAATTTTAAACAAATACCTATTTAATTTTATTGGAGTGGTCTTTTCTGCCACATCAGAAGTGGGATTTAAAAAATTCTTAACACTTACACTGTAAACTCCAGGTACATCAGTGTCAACAGTTCCTTCCCATTGTACGATAGCTTTTAAGAGTGGTAGTTTGTCCCGAACTGACAATATTTTGTCCAATTGTTTCTTGTCTTGCACGGCACAAATGTTTGCTCGGGAGGATAAGAGGCAGTGGTAGCATGCGTCAGCCGAATTTGTTGTGTAAATGCCCGCTGCATAACCTCTGTTGATAAAAAACAATAGGTAAATTGATTTGTGCATTACACATGTGTTTTCAGTTTGAGCATACATGAAAGAACTCAAAAACCTAATATAAGCCCTTGACACGAAAAAGAAGAATTTTAAACATCCTGAATTGACAGTAATGGTGTAAACACGTTTCGAAAGGTTTTGTTTATTTTCCTGGATAATTAGGCACCCATTTTTGTGAGTTTTTAACAAGTGGCCCTCCAATACTATTGACTTTGGCACTCCCATATCCGGTTTCCAATTTTGATATCATCCTTTACAGAAACACGTGTAGGAACCATATGTATGATTAAAGAGTGATTAGATAAAAAAAGCTATAAATATTAAATTCTCATACGGTCGTATACTTTTATCTAGGCACACGGCGAGAAGTGATATTAAATTTATGCCCTGATCATAAATATTTATGTAATTACCTTCTTAAGTCGTATTTGCGTCAAATTGGGTTTTATTGTTGTTGAGAGATAGTGGTAAACCTTCTCTCATATAATCATTACTTACTTAAACACTTATTCGTTATTATTAATTTTGGATAGAGAAAATTACTTCTTAGTGACCGAAGCAATACAGTAATTTTTTTACTTGCTTTGCTATACTTAACTCAAACAAACTGCGTGATTCATTAGTTTCGCAATGCCTTAATAAGTAAAACGTTGAAGAATTTGGAACTGATGTTTACAAATAGGTACATTTCGAAGGTCGGGAATGACTCGTTTACGTGGACATACGATGACTGATATAATGAGGTAAAGTTTGGGATGTTTGTTGGGATAGTCTCCGGAACTACATAACAGATTTCGATCATTCTTTCTCTGATAGAAAATTACATTATCTAGAAGTAAAATAGTCATTTGTAGTAAAAATCAAAGTCAACATTCCTTATTTATTTGGAATCATCCACATGAAATCACATTGTCTTAAAAACCAAGTTAGGATGTGCACATTTCATTACAAAAACACGATATTTATAAATTTACTAAAAAAATCGTATTTCCGTGTTAAAAATCTTCGGATTACAATTTAAACAAAAGCATAACGCGGTTAGGTTCGATTTTCACGATTAGTCAGTGTAAATATAGAATTATCGGGGTGTAATTGAACAGATATTAGCATTGGAGATAGCTGGTGAACGCTAATAACATCCCATTGCGAGGCACGGCTAGTAGGTAAGTCATAATTTGTTGTGTTACTTTGTTTTAGGCAGGTTTGTTGAAAGTAAAAATATTTATAGATTTTCAAAACTAACAGTAGGTCAGTAATAGTATAGAGAACAAGGTTCATAGTGCATTGCGTCATAGCATAGCTTAGTAGGTAAACTAGGTAGATACTAACACACTGCGGCATTTTATTTTTATAGATATTTTAATTTCTATGGCATCGAACGTTACGACCGGAGCAACTCGATTTCAAGATAATAATTGAGGACACCATGTCGACAAGTCACTTAAAATAGTAGATTATACCTACAACAAGTGAAAAAAAGGTAATTTAATTCGAGGGATACAAGGACCGAGATAAATTATTTTTTTCACGAGTTGTGTACTCTATTTTTTACCATTGACTGCGAGAAAATAAATTTAGAAATGGTTCAAGAGATTGTGTCTCATTTTCGTTACTGGAAGAACTCATTTTAATATAATTTATGTTATTAGATGTTTTAATAACTTAAAACAACCACGATAACAGATAGAAAAGAAAATTTTTAATTGTGGTATATATTTTTAAGTTTTATTCCATTTAATTGAATTTTATTCCATGTCATACTCCCATTGTCATGCTCCCGAGATTTTGGCGGCAACAAATTATCTACTATAATTACTGCTTTATTTTGAAATTATTCCGGAGTCAGTGTCTCATTTTCGTCACTGGAACAACTCCTTTTATTATATTATTTATGTTATTCAAATTTTTAATGACATTAAACAACCACTTTATCAGATAGAAAAAAATCTAAATTGGCGGTATACTTTTTTAAATTTAATATTCCATTCAGCCAGTACATTCTTTCAGCACTTTCAGTAAGTTTTTTTTATAAGTCCATATTTTTTTTTCTCTCTCTTGTTAGGCCCCAGGAACTTTGCCATTTTCATTTTGTTCTTCATTTTCAGCAGGTTTTTTTTTTCTTCAGTTATGGCTTCGCACGGTTTGTGCATATAGCCAGTATCAAGTAATATTTTGCATCAAGTTATGGCCCGATTTACAGAAATCGGGCTCAAAGTGTTTCAAGATGGTCAAGTCGTCAAGTCACAGTTTGTCAAGTCAGGGGTCATAGTAAAGCGGTGGCTACTTTACTATAACCTTGTAGGAGATTTTGGAGGCAACGAGAAAAGTCCATGTTTGACACTGATTTTTACTTTCACTACACCTGTGCACTTTCACAGAACTAAATTAGATAACTTTCCACCGGAATCATACAATTAAACTCGGTTTACAACTAAGTTTCGTGTAAATAAAACTGCAGCACGACATGTTGTTGGCTCGTTCCCGCCAAAACTATATAAGTCCATATTATTTCGTATTTCGTGCATGTTCCAAATTCAAAATGCTTTTATTCACTCAGTGAGTAAAAGAGCGTTTTATTCACTGTTATCGATGAATGAAATGCCATGAATGAATGAATGAAGTGGCAATGGTAAAAAATACATTTTTACCATTGCCACTCGAAAACTGGAATACTAAAATACTGGAATAATTATTCCACTCACTGGAATATTAAATTTAAAAAAAAAGTATACCGACAATTTAGATTTTTTCTATCTGATAAAGTGGTTGTTTAATGTCATTGAAAAATCGAATAACATAAATAATATAATAAAATGAGTTGTTCCAGTGACGAAAATGAGACACTGACTCCGGAATAATTTCAAAATAAAGCAGTAATTATAGTAGATAATTTGTTGCCGCCAAAATCTCGGGAGCATGACAATGGGAGTATGACATGGAATAAAATTCAATTAAATGGAATAAAACTTAAAAATATATACCACAATTAAAATTTTTCTTTTCTATCTGTTAACGTGGTTGTTTTAAGTTATTAAAACATCTAATAACATAAATTATATTAAAATGAGTTCTTCCAGTGACGAAAATGAGACACAATCTCTTGAACCATTTCTAAATTTATTTTCTCGCAGTCAATGGTAAAAAATAGAGTACACAACTCGTGAAAAAAATAATTTATCTCGGTCCTTGTATCCCTCGAATTAAATTACCTTTTTTTTCACTTGTTGTATAATCTACTATCTTTATTCCAAATAATTATGGACTAAAAATGTGATAATTCACTTTCAAATTTAGGTTTAACACTTCAGTTAATCTGGGCTTCATGATAAGGTTACCAAATAATATTATCGGCCCAAGCACTAAAAGATTTCTTTGAAACATTATTGATTTTTATCAGACGCAGAAATAAGTTTGTTTTAGCACTTACCCTGCATGTATAGCTGCCAGATCTGCGATGTACCATTGTTCCGAGTTGAACCCTAGAATGCAGACCGAGTGGTAACGCTCCAAGCCGATTTTTAGAAAAGCTTTCGCTACCGTCCTTACTCGTTCTTGATATTGTCTACACGGAAAATTAAAAAAAAATTTAACTATGTTTTTATACTATTAATAATTATGTTAGTGGTTATATTAATATACTCATTGGTCAAAGCAGTTTCTTTAATTAAGTATTAATTAAGTATTTAATCATATTTCTTTAATTAAGTAGGTATCATTATATTTTTCAAGATTCAAGGTACTGTATGTAAATAGATAGTGTAAATGAACTTTGTACGTATACCTACACGTAAAACTAAGCTGTGCGTATGAAAAAAACATAGTTACTTCTTAAAAAAACCATGTTTGTTTACTTTAAATTCTTTCAACTGTGTAATTTATGTAATTCTAAGTAAAATAA
The DNA here is from genome assembly GCA_907269075.1 of Idaea aversata. Classification (NCBI taxonomy): domain Eukaryota; kingdom Metazoa; phylum Arthropoda; class Insecta; order Lepidoptera; family Geometridae; genus Idaea; species Idaea aversata. The sequence continues at coordinate 8,590,691 of OU026085.1, forward strand.
TGGATTTTGTCGTGTCTATTTATATTTATTTCTCATAATTAATTATGAATAATAACTCAATGAATGACACAAATAAGAAAAAAATATTTTTTATCACAGTTGCTCATAAAGTGGATCTTATTAAACCGCTTTTAGGCTCATAATGCAACGTAATACACGCGTGCGATAAAAAAAAATCCAACTAGTGTTGGAAAATAATACGTCATCCCGATATGTCAAATACGTATCTTACTGCTAATGACAGTAGATGAAACATTCTTAAGGACATCGTTCAAATCGTACCCAAAAATTAACGTGCCGGCCACAAAAAAAAATGTTTCTATCTTGTAGAGAATAACATTTTAAATAATATTTAATAAGGCAACAAAGAGCTACGATGAACCATCGTTGAGTTATTTTACATTGAAAACCCAAAAAAATGCATTTTGTAGAGATCCGTTTGACCACTTCTATGATATTACTACAGAAAAAATATAAAAATAAGTAGTAAATGGATAAGTTTTGTCTGTTTTTATTATATTTATATACATAGGTATATCCAATAACCCTTTCAGAAGTTATAGTGGGATCTTAAAAGTGGTCAAACGGATCCCTATAAAATGCATTTTTTGGGTTTTCAATGTAAAATAACTCAACGATTTTTGATCGTAGCTCTTTGTTGCCTTAGTAAACATTGTTTAAAATGTTATTCTCTACAAGATACAAATAATTTTTATTACTGGCCGGCATTTTTTTTTGTGGGTATTTTTTGTTAGAAACATGAATGATCTCCTTTATCTGGGTTATACTGTTTTGATGTATAGAAAAAGGTACCATCCAAAGAGTTTTTAAGCCTTGCTGGCTTAAAACTCTTTGTTGGTACCTTTTTTCTTCTTTTCAAAAGGTTGTCTCTAAAGTCTGCGAACGATAATATTACGTGATGACGTCTTTGAAAATAATTAAAAATTGAGTTTTGTTTTTATTTTGTTTTTTCTTTAGGTACATAAATATATATTTTTTTATATATTCTGTTTTTAATGAAACTCGGAACTAATATATTCTGTTTTTAACCGCCGACAAAAAACAAATGAAAAAAACCCAAAAAAAATATTGTATGTCAGACGCTGTATAGGTTAAAAGTCTTTTGCCTAGCCTTTCGGGAGTGTAATTAACAAAAAATAGTAAACATAACCTAAAATTCTTAAAATTATTAAAATTTTAACAAGTCTTTTTTTTTATTCGCAACTGTGATAAAAAACGTCGTACGATACACGTGTGAATTGATCATTCCATCTCGGCTTTTGCCACGCTCGCGTTCCGCTCGCGCGTCATAAACCGCCTCTATGGGATGATCAACTTTCCACACTTGTATCGCAATGTACTATTGTGACTGAATTTAAGAGTATCTACTTTCGGTAAAAACTCTTAAAATCAAGGGTCTACGTTTCGCCTAATTGATAATATCAATAGTTCGAGGTTCATCTGCGTAGGCCCTAATTGTCATATATTAATAACATTCAACTTTTTACACAAAACAATATTATTCGAATAGCGTAGTAAAGTAGGTAGGTACCTACTTACTTGTAAGTAACTTTGTGCCATTTTCCGTCAGCCCTTTTGGTTGCTAAGGCAGTAGCATCAGGGTACCTCGCTACCGTTCTATTCAGAAGACCAGGGACGGAGATTGGTGGCTCAGCTGCTACTCCACGAGATGCGACGCGAAGCTTTACGTAGCCTCCAGGGATGTGTGTTGTGTAGGAGTCAGATGGTATTACCTGGTCGGGACCTAAAATAATCATGATGTTTAGTGAACTGCTTCGTCGTCAGATAGGGTTCTTTATGTCTTACTTTATAGCTTTACCTATTTAATGGTTTATTATATATACCCATTATTTCTACCAATCATAGATTGCATAGTGCGCTCGAACGCGTAAAGCCGCAAATAAGACTAATTGGCTAGAGTGAAGAGAGCAGCACAAAATTGACCAATCATAGGGCCGCATTTAGCGCAGTGCGTTCACTTATCCGAGAGCAACTTAGGTACTGTTTATGAATACGGGCGTTAAGATTATTCTTATTTAAATACTCCGTTTGTTTTATTTAAACCGCTTACATTAAAAATTGGTTTTTAATTTTACTTCAGTGTCAATTCCTGTTTAATTATCTTAGATAACTTTGCCCTTTCATAATCCGGAAAATAAGCTTAAAAATCCAATCCTTCATCACTCCATAGTATAAAACAAAGTCACTTTCCGCTGTCTGTCCCTATGTATGCTTAGATCTTTAAAACTACGCAACGGATTTTAGAGGGCCGATAGAGTGAATAAACAGGAAGGTTTATATGTATAATATAATAATACATGCATAATATAGCCGTGTGAAGCCGGGGCGGGTTGCTAGTTAATCCTAAAAATAAATTATGACACGACTAAATAAGTAAATTTATAGATCAGTATCTTAGTAGATAGGTAGGTATACCAAATATAACACTAAAACAATCACAGGATGCGTGTGTCCTGTCTTTACGAGGGAATTGTAATACTTACTCACAGGATGTTTAGCCGTAGATTTATTTTGGACTCAGCCTCAGGTTTTCTTTGAGTTTGTAAAGATTATGCCCAAATGCCTTCGGCTATTTGTCAGCTATTTCATTCAAATATGTACCTAACCTACCAAATGGTATGCATGATCTAATTGATAGTTCTTATTAAATTAAATGCTGTCATGGAAAATGCATGAGAATTTGCCTTTTTATCGTTGGTTGATACATTTTTATTATCTTTCAAAATAAAATACTTTACTACCTAAATATGTTAGGTGTCGATTCTTGTTTATTTTGTATGAAGATAGTAAGGTAAGTTAGTGGAAATACCTACTGGAAAACGCTAGTCATATATTGCTAGAATTGGTGTCATTTTAGTGTAGGTATTTTATTCCGTGATTATAATCTCGCGATAACGTAAAAAAAACAAACTGTAATTCTAGTCTGAAAAACTCTGCCTTTGTCATTGGCATATTATCTTTTGCGTAATGATTCTAATGAATGAATTTTAATATTTATAAAATCCGTATTTTTGTATAATTTTTATTGAGTAGGTTGTTTCAGTAGTAGGTATAGATAGATACAGGATGAACTTTTCAATTGGGCATTCAGGGCCTAATTCTAAGTTATAAGAAATAGCTGAAAATGATCACAGGCTAATTGTGAAAAAAAACAACACTGCATTTACAATTACCCTAACAAGGAATCAAAGATGTTGATTTTGTAAAAAAAAGTAAATAAGTACCTACCTAAGTTATTAATGTGTAATGTATGTACCTACCCTATATTATTGCAGCAATCGATAAGTAGTGTTCCTGATATATATCCAATCCTAGAAACTGACATAGCATGGCAAATCCCAAAAAAAACTCGTTTTAATATGAAGTTTTATATATATTTTTTTCAAAATAAGGATTCGATCCTGCTCTAATTTTTAGATAAGTATATTGGTAGGTACCCTCCGGCCAACAAAATCCTGGGACCACGAGAAAACAGCGGGCCACATTGGCAATTGAGATTCATAACCAATTTCCAAAGACGGCTAACATTCTTGCTACTCAACCATAGGTAGGTCTCACTCACCGTTCATATGTTTGTCTTCGTGGTGATTCACTCCATTTGGTACTTGCATTGTGGTGCCGTTCGGTACTTTCACTATTACTTCACCGTTCCCCACCACTCTTGCACTTTCCTAAAACAAAATAGTTACCATAAGAATAACTTTCAACAGCACCCCATACGTTAGCATTATCATACGTTAGCTCACTATTGCTAGCTATCAACTAAAGTTGGACTCATGGGAAGACTTATAAGGGTGCAGGACATTCCACACATCGCCATCTAGCCCCAAGTAACTAGACTTGTGTTATGGGTGCTAGACAACGGATGTTCTACTTACCTATATACATTTCTTTTGTAAATATCACTACACGGTTTTTTTTAATAGACAGAGTGATTCAAGAGGAAGGTTTATATGTATAATACATGCATAATATAGCCGTGCGAAGCCGGGGCGGGTCTCTAGTATACTTATAATACATAGAAACAACCAGACCACTGACAAATATCTAAGCATAAATACTTGTCTGAGGCGGGAATTGAACCCGCAATCCTGTATTTGGCAGTCCGGCATCAAATTCAGTGAAGGGTATTCGCGAACTTTATAGAGCTACTTTGGTTACTATGTAGGTACAATCTTTATATTTACCAGTAGATGCTATGCAATCACCGGTATTATATGAGAATTATCAGATCCTGTAGTGGATATTACTTAACTGATAATACCTAATGCACCCAAAGTTATCTTTAGTTAATCCTCATTTATACATACGTTGATTGCGTAAGTGTTTTTATCTGTTTATATGTTGATTGAAAGACCGGCTTAGTTCATTTGATCCAAAAAACCCAAAACTACAATTCCATTGCACCTACTCTTAACTTTTATATTCATACAGGTTTTTTTCCTGCTTAGCTTTGCCATACCTGCCAATACAGGGTGATTTTTAATAGGCTTGCATAGCCTTTTCAAAACTATAAGAAATAGCGATTAATAATAAATGAAGTTGCGTGGCTGATTTGTACTAAAACTAAAACTGCGTCATTTGATTTTTGGAAAAGGCATCATAGCCAGAATTGAACTTGTTTTATGTGCGTATTTTTTGACATAGTAAGTATGGCAAATCAAAGGATTTTTGTAGTCTTCTGTAATAATCATCTTAAGTAGCTGAAAAAGTAGGGAACCTAGTATAGAAAGAAAGCGATCGACTATAGTAATCTATTGAATTATAGACAACTAGATACATCGTATATATATGGGTAGGTAAATTAAATTGCCTTCGAAGGTCTCTAAAGTAGTTTCATAATTACCATCGATCGTCATTCACTGTGACGTTGTATTGCAAAAATGGTCTTGGAAATTAACAGGTGTATCTACGAGTTCTACGACAATGAATTTCTTCATAACTGCGCAAACATCCTCTATCAATATCCTAAGTAACCTACCTGGGTACTGGGGTATCGAGAACCGGGATTTTCGAACCAGCCTAAGCAAGAACTGGGATTTTCGGTACCAGCCTAAGCAAGAACTGGGATTTTCGGTACTTTCGGTATTTTGTGTAAAGCTTTGTAATGCTATATTTAGTATCAAATTGTTTTTTTAAATAAAAAACTTTATACGTTATAATATGTTATACTTAATTATAAATGAATCACAATTGAATGTTAATTGAGTAGAAATTGTTCCCCAAATGTTAACCAACTAGTTATCAAGGTTAACATTCGGGTGATAGTGATGAAAATTTCTATAACAGATGTCCCTAACGAAAAAATATTTTTCCCGAAAATCTTGGTTCTTAGCCGGATTTTAATTCCTGGTTCTTTGCTGATCAAAAGTACTATTTTCCCGGGTTCTAACCCTACTGGGTAGGTACTTTAGAAACTCATTAGAAAATAACTTTTATTTTTCGATCCAATCATTATCGCGCACCGTGTGGTAAAGTGGTAAATAGGTATCTCTATCTACAATTCTACCAGCTAACCTAACTAACCTCAGTTTGTGCAAGATAAATGCATGATAAACAAAGTTTAGGTGTTCCTTATCAGTGTCACAAGCGTCACTTGTGATAAAAATATCGGTGTAGCGCGGCGGCACCTATCGTTCGATGCGGTTGGTTCGACTTTACCTATTTTTTTAGAGATAATTCTGATGCGGACCTTACAAGACCGAGTCAAAAATAATTTAGGTAGATACCTACTTAGTAAATTATAAAGATAAAATGTGTAATAAGCATCAATTTATAATAAAAAAAGTGTGCAACGAAACCCTGTAACCCCCTCTAAGGTACCTAGGACCAAACGATATTATAAAAATTATTTTAATTTAAAGTTAGAGTAATTTAACTATATTTGACTGAAATTTAAGGGTCCATATTTCCAAGATTATTAGTCATTATTGGTAGCAATAATAGTGAGCCCATAAGTATTAATGGTGTTGTCACATTTTGAAAATTCCCCAAACTCTGGATAACTTAGGGTAATTGTTCCATATTAATAAATTCGTTCCTAATCGCTCAATGACATGATGTAAGTAGCTAATATTCTTCACGTTTGATGTTAAAAGATAGTCGCTGACTTTAACAAAATAGAAGGATTAAATAAAGAAAACGAAAGAATATCAGATCGTGCCTAGTTTTCTAATCTATTCTATTTTATATACCTAATCTATTTTTCCGTTACCGAGTAGCACCAAATAATATAAAAATAATGTGTAATTTTTTAAGGCCCATTTTTAAAACAGATGGTACCTAAGGGGACGGTCATGACCTGTTTATCTATTTAAATATAAACATGGAAGTAGGTATTTTCGTAAGGAAATTAATATAAAAGTAGACATTATTAGGCTAGGTTCCTACCTATTATACTTATCTATTTTGATTTTAAGCGTTTCATTTTATTTCGTTACTCAGCTTATTTATTTATATGCTAGCCATGTTTAACTGCAACAGTAACCTACTTCCAGCGTACGAGCACACAGCCATACCTAACTCCAAAAAAACCTACTTTATTGTAGCTTCTTATACAACAGGTTTTTTGTTTTTAACATAAAATAATCTTACCTAATAACTTTAGGTACTTCTAATTACTCATAAGTTAAAGTCGAACATTCGGCGGCGGTCTTATTCGAAAAACACAGGTTTTCGCGCTGAGTTTCTGTGTTTCACTGGAGGTGACATGTCAAACAAAAATGCAGTATTTTATATTTACTACCACATGCACGAACACTGCGATGTGTCGATGCAAAAAAAAATCACATGTCACATTCATTGTAACATGCATGCAGTGGTTTTTCGTAAAAAAATACCCAGATTCAAATTTAACTATCACGTTTAATCTGCAAATCTAGAACATAATTTTTAGTAGGTATTCGTATGACGGTCGGTGGTCATGGTAATTAAATTTGAATGTAGTACAGTTTTAAAGTCTAGACAAGCATTTCGTATTTATGAAATTATGTTCTAGAGTCGCAGATTAAAAAATAACGTTACGTATCGACTTTCTACCGGGTCATTTTAACAAAAAAATATTTATAAAAACATAACCCGCTCTTTTGGTTTCGCCGTAGTCGGGTAATTAGATTTTCGCGGGCATCCGGGAAAATTATTTACGAGACAAAGATTAGGTAGGTAAATAAGAGCTCTTTAAGAGAATGTTAAAAATATTGTATGCGATCGATAAAAAACGTATTCTTTGCCTTTTTAACGAAAGTGGCTTACTTACCAAATAAGATGGTATATACCTAGCTACGTACTAGGTTTATTTTTGTCGTAGCAGAATATAATTTACCCCGTAGGTAAATAATTCTAGAATTAACTAATCGTAAAACACTTTTAACATTTTTTTTCAATGTTCTTCAGTTTGTAAAGTTCGTGATGAACTTGAAAATTGAGTAGGTATCACGAACGTATGACCGATATTTAAGGTCGTTTTGTTAAACGGTAAATGAACGAGCACAGCGACCGCTACGATGCGATCTCCGCAGCCAACTGGCGAATTGCCCTGTGGAGTGTGGCGTGATTCTTACCTTTCAAAGTAAGTATAAAGTTCAATTCTCTATCAAATAAGATTCGGCTAAAATTGTTTAATTTTACCGCTAAAATTTGAACAAACCGCGACACCGTTCGCCAGCCGCACCGGTTTGTGGTGTCTAGCTACTTCCGTTTATTTAGTCAGGGAGTATGTGAAGGTATGGTATTCTATGGTGGTTTGAGATAGTCACGTACAGTGGCGTTTAATTCCTGTTCCATTGTATACACGTAGCACGTAGCTGGCTTCACTTCACGTGGAGTGTTCGGTGACGCGCGACTGACTGAGCACGCGTTGACGTTTCGCGAGCCGAGTGTTTCAGCTCAAAGATAAACACTACACGGGACTGTTCACTAGTAATGAATGACTAAATAATACATTTAATTTTCTTTTAATGTAAGTATGTATATAGGTAATCACTAGTGTAATATCTTATCAATCACGCTATAAATTTCAGATAAAAATATATATTTACGACAGGTAAGTATTACAATAATATGTACCTACGTAATGGTAAGGTAGGTAGGTAATAAAAAACTACAATAGGTAATTCCTAGCAACAATAGAGTAAACTTACACCATAGTACTGCAGGTAGGTAAGTTAGAATTATAGAGGGTTAGAATAGCTGCTTCTAGATACAATCCAAAAGTACCTATACCTACCTATAACTTTTTTTAATGGAACCTCGAGTAGGTAACCTTAGTGACCGCAAGGTATAGTGTTAGATAGATTTAGTGCCCGTTTAAAAAAATACAAAGGTTCTTATTAGTTACTTTGTTAAAAGGCTTGTCGAGATGTGTCTGAGGTCTGTATTTGTAAAACTTGTGGTAGGTACCCCGCTAAAACTTGATTTCGAAAGTTTGACTTTTTCATCATAGATCTTCGCACATAGCTATACTTTTTATTTCAGTTTGCATATAGCCAGTGTCAAACACTGATAGTATTTTTTTAACCATTTCATGTTTTGTATTTCTAGGTAGCTAAATGATTTTGAATGAAAATCTTAACTATTTTTATTTTCATTAATTTTCGTACACCTTCTGGTTTATTTCTAATCAATGAGTACGAAGCCCTACTTTCCCACCTCAACGAGATAAATATTGAAGGCTCAAATTACAAAACTAAAATTACAATACCAACAAAATCTTTGGTAACACAGACAGACGGACAAGAAAGTGATCTTATAAGGGTTCCTTTTTTTACCATTTGAGGTACGGAATCCTAAAAACACAGTTAAAGAAAATTATATTTAATTATAGCTATGCACCTCTGAATAAGGAATTTTCTTATTCAGAGCTATGCACTTTGGCACTTCACTTGACAAATAACTAAATTCATGTTCGACATTGTCAAAGGCCTATCCGCACAGCTCAGTGACTACACAGTGCCGTAGGTACCGTGATTTTCCATCAGTACCTATCAGTGAAAAATGATATTGTTTCATACTTTTTGTACTAGACTATCCGGACGTGTGCTGCCCGTACTTATTTATAACTTTTTTTGATCGATCGACCCCTAGGTACCATTCATTTTCCCTATAACCGCAGTCAAAATATCAGAAATTTTGCGATCGTTATCTTTGCTCGCTCTCGTTTTTTGACGTGATAACGTTTTATAAATTGGTGAACACCTGCAATCTCAAAAAAGTGTGACGTCACGCGTCGTTACTGGAACGCCTCATGTTATTGACAAGGTAACTATAGCAACGTTTTATCGTTGCCATGGTTACCATCAATGTTTTCTTATGACGTTATCACGTAAAATTATCGTCCGTAAACCGACTTTACAGACAACAATTTTTTTACATAGTATAATTATAAAAAACCGGCCAAGTGCGAGTTGGACTCGCGCACTAAAGTTATGGTAGCCCTTGCGATGGAGTACTAAAAATCACTGCGCCCGCGCCGTGTTCGTACTGTCACTGACATATGTACGAATAGCACATCACGGCACGGTACGGTACGGAACTGTCGTCACTGAGCTGTGCGGATAGACCTCTAGCATCTGTATTTTTTTACTTTCACTTCACTACACTAAAAACTTGTTTTGCACCTTCACGGAACTAAATTGACTCATCAACTTCGACCATTTTCTATGCTCATCAATTTTGATTCAACGATCGGTACCTTTTTAATTTTATAATGTAAGTTTTAGAAGTTTTATGTTAATTAATAAAACTGCAGTAGTTATATGCTCGAAGAACTGCAGTCATACTGCAGTACATTTATTATTGTTGCACGTTCTTGCCAATACTCCAAAAAGTTCATTTAGAATTGGCATAATGCTCAAGTCGTACGAAGTCAATTAGAAAAACGAGAAACACGTTCCATTTCTTGTAATTTTCGTATTATATTTTAACATAAATATTTTATAATGCAGGAAAATGTGAGTGTGGGATACTGAGCAGCTGGCAGAACCTCAGTCAAAATCGCAAAATAGGTAATCAAAAGTATTTATCAGCAAACTAAATTACTACTAATTAATTACGGTAACCAATTTAGGAATAAATAAATTTGCGAGAAACGGAACGCTAATATTTTTTCCTATGACGGACGGCCATGTTTTTCACAACAACATCACGTCACGTCGTAAGCAAACGTCAGTCAAAATTATTTTTCACCAAATCTAAAAATACTGTACAATTTATTTACCTAAATTGTTAATATTCCTACTAAATGATACAATGAATCGGACTGAAGGATTGGTTCAACGACGAAACGTTCTAAGGGATAGCACCACAGCCGACGGAGGAGTAAACGAAAACCACGACATCGACGATAAGAAGAATGATAAAAGTTATGATGACGGGGATTCGAAAGAAACTAGACTTACCCTAATGGAAGAAGTACTACTTCTAGGATTAAAAGATAAGGAGGTAAGCTAATGTAGCGTGTAATTCGCTGGACAATTGCGACATCGTGAGAGTCGTGACTCTTCTATGTTACCTACATTCATCCGCTTTCAGGGTTACACATCATTTTGGAACGATTGTATATCGAGTGGCTTGAGAGGATGCATTTTAATCGAACTGGGTCTCCGAGGTCGCGTGGAACTCGAACGAGCTGGTATGCGTAGGAAAGGGCTCCTGTCTAGAAAAGTTATTGTGAAATCAGGTTTGTCTCCTTTCTTTATCTGAAGATGTAGGTGGCAATAAAAACGTCTACGTTTTTCTTAGTGAAGAGTTGACAGTAGAGTTACTTATTAGTGTAATTGTTTATAAATGTAGTCCACCTCTTCACCTGAGGCCTGAATTGAATAATTATGCCACTTAGCCAACTAAAAAATTTAGTGACTAAAAGCACTATACACACATCTATTGAGAGGATGGAGCATGCTTAAACTTGAAATTTTAAAAGCAATCACAGACAAAGTCGAAATTAAAATACTGTTTTTCACATCTATTGAGAGGATGGAGCATGCTTACACTTGAAATTTTAAAGCAATCACAGACAAAGTCGAAATTAAAATACTGTTATTTATAATGTGAAAGTATGATGATGATGATATTGTTATTTGCATTTTTTTATTACTTTTTGTTGATACATGGCCACATTTTATATGTTTTAAAGTGCCTACTTGGAAAATGTTATACACTCTTTTAATCTTTTCCAATTTGATAAGAGTGTAATTTCACTAGTCAATTGCTTTTGTTCGATTGTAATGTAAATAAATTAAATAACTATTGAAGTATCGAAATTTTAGCTTAAACTAGTTAGATGTAATTGAAACTAGTAATATGTTATTTTATTCAAATTGGTTCTTTGTTTAAAGGTTGTACATTGTGCATAACTATCACTAGAATTTGGTAGCTTAAAGATAGGAAACATTCCATAGTTCTAAGCTCAGAAATGTTTCTAAGCATACTTCAATGCTTTACTGAGTAACACTAAACGTCAGTGAAAATGTGACAAAGCTAAACTAAAGTTTTACTAAGTTTAACAGAAACATAGCAATATGTGTAACATGTGTGTTTTAGATGAGCAGTGGTATGTTAATAGGCTATTTATTGTATGTGTTTGGCCATAGATACACCCACAGGTGACGTTTTATTAGATGAAGCATTGAAACACATGAAAGATACTGATCCACCAGAGACCGTTCAAGGATGGATAGAATATTTAAGCGGTGAGTAAAGAAATAAACAAAGAATATAGTTTGTTTACTAACAAAAGTAACATAGGCACGGAAGTGAAAGACACAAAACTTATAAAAACTTAACATGAGTTTAAGTATTCTCCACAGAGAGAGAGGTATTAAAAGTTTTACTTCTATGTCCATTTATTTGACATTTTATAGATTTTAGCCATAAAAAGTATTAAGTTTTCTCGCAATAAAAAGGTTGGGTTTTTTTCAAATTAAATACTAGCAGCTTCCAGTAATTAAACTGTATAAGTCCAGATTCTGTGGGAATATCGGGATAAAAAGTAGCCTAAAGTCCAAGAATTCAATGAATACTTATCCTAATTTTTATCAAAATTGGTTCAGGAGTTTCAGAGACTGTTCATTACAAATAAAACAATCAAATTAGATGTATTTTTTTAAGTATTCAAAGGCTTGAAAATTTACGTTGGTCATTATTGCAGGTGAAACATGGAATCCTATGAAACTGAAATATCAATTAAAAAATGTTCGTGAAAGGCTGGCTAAAAATCTTGTCGAAAAAGGTGTTTTAACTACTGAGAAACAGAATTTCTTATTGTTCGACATGACCACACATCCACTGACAGACAATGTTGTCAAATGCCGTTTAGTTAAGAAGGTAAAGTTGTCATTTTGTTATACTCTTAGTTTAATTCTGTGGGCTATTTCCGCACTTAGCCTTATCATTTTGGCCATTGTGCCTGTGAGAAGATCCTCCAACCATCCCAGGTCCTTCCAAAAGGCTAGCAGCCTTACCAGGCTGCTGCAGGCCTCCGGAAGAAATGCCGGCGATCGATTTGTTATACTCTACCATAGCACCTGTTTCATCTACTCTCTGACCGACAGATTATGCTCTGTCTAGCTCAATGAGGAACAAACCAAAGGACGTCCATCCCATGCTCAAATTTAGATCTGTCATAACCGATTCACTATTTCATTGACCCAATTTTTGTGTTGTCAATGGCTATCGTATGTAAAAAAATATAGGAACAACATATGTGCAACACTATCAAAAGCTGCCTTGTTATTGACCTACATTTTTTAAGCTTACATTTTCTGTAGATGTAATTTCTCGCAAAAGGTTGTGGATTTAATTCCTACCTCAATATTTACTTACTCGCTGCGCCCCACGGTTTCACCCGCGTAATAATTTTCTACGCCATTTTCTTATTTTTCTTTCATAAGAATATATTATAGAAGACTAGCTACCCGCCCCGACTTCGCACGGCTATATTATGCATGTATTATACATATAAATCTTCCTCTTGAATCACTCTATCTATTTAAAAAAAACCGCATCAAAATCCGTTGCGTAGTTTTAAAGATTTAAGCATACATAGGGACAGACAGCGACTTTGTTTTATACTACTAGCTGTCCCGGCAAACGTTGTTTTGCCATATATAAAAAAACTAAATCAAAATCGGTTCAGCCGTTCGGGAGCTACGATGCCACAGACAGACACACACACACAGACACGTCAAACTTATAACACCCCGTCGTTTTTGCGTCGGGGGTTAAAAATCATACAAATCGGTTCAGCCGTTTAGGTGTAGTTTGGCAACTAACACCGCGACACGATTGACATCAATATTTATACGTCACTCAATTGTTTTGCCTTCCCGGAACCTCTCCATTAAAACTTGAACTTTATGTTATGGTATTAAAGTTCTTATTGACTTGTATTATTACGAATCGTTTGTATGGTATGGAGTATAGAAAAGTGTTGTTTTTAGACATTTTCAGGCAATTTTTTAAATTTTTCTCTCCGTAAGAACCATCCTCGTACCTTATGAAATATTCGTAAAAAAGAATTGGCCAAATTGGTCCAGGCGTTGTTGAGTTATGCGCTTACCAACACATTTTGCGATTCATTTTTATATATAAGAAGATGTAGTGATAGTGATGTACAGATATTTGTTTCTGGTCTGGGTGTTGTATAATAAATTAAAGTAAGTAAGTATATAAATATTCTATCCATTGCCTGGCCACCAAAATACAAGCCTAGCAGCTTAGCTTGGGGCTAGATGGCGCTGTGTAAAGTGTCCTAAAATATTTATGACTTAATGCATCATTTTAGGTCGCAATTCACCTTTTTAAGTTCATATTGACATAATGATCTATATAAGCAATTAATCTAACATTAATTCTGTTATTGAACGCGAATGGAACATGTGTTTGTTGTTGATTGTTTCCACTTACAAACATAATACAGATACCCGCGTCAGTTTCAATTGTGCAAATATTTATATTTGTTACATTCCAACTTCAACAGAATTTAAGTCTTTATGTTGTTTTGTAAAAACTTACAAATCTAGTAGGTAACTATCAGAGTTATGAGTTACTAGCAGTTTATGCTAGTAGCGCTCCGCGGTTTCACCCGCGTTACTCCCGATCCCGTGGGAATATCGGAATAAAAGTGGCATAGGTTATTTCCCAATGAATCAATGTATCTTTATAACAAGTTGCATCAAATAGGTCCAGTAGTTTCGGCGCCTATTCGTTCCAAACAAAAAAAAAATCTTTCCTCTTGGATACCTAACTTGTTTGAAAGAAATTGTATATAACTAAAATTATTCTTACTTAAAAATATACCACATATTATGCTATTTAGAAACTGAAAAGTAGCTTAATTCTTTTTATGATGTTCATGTGGTTTTTTATAATGGCCTTGTTGATTTTATGCTCTTTATCTGTTTCTGGTCCCCTAGTAAAGAGTGTTCGTTTCGGGCTATATGAGACGGTGTGTGATATGACCATCCTTATCAATTCCAGGTACAAGAAGCAGCATTACGACGGTCAATCACCGACGTCGCTCACGCCGACAAGCGGTCCTTGGCACTGTTGATGCTGGCGCACTCCGCCGACGTACTTGAAAACGCGTTTGCCCCACTCTCTGACGAGGACTACGAGCTAGCAACGCGGCGCGTTCGAGCGCTCCTGGATTTAGACTTCGAGGCCGAAGCTATGCGGCCTGACGCGTGCGAGATCATGTGGGCAGTCTACGCCGCTTTCACCAAATAGCGGTAACTTATCTTACTATTAATAGAAAATGCATGGCATATAGATCGCCTACTTTAAAAATTAACGTAAGTCTAACATTGAAATATGAGTAGTAAATCTGATACAGACATGACTGAGTGACTGAATGTCCATTTCTCCATATTGAGTCTTACCTTTTAGCATATCCAATTTGAAATCACGTTCATTTTTAAAGTAGACGAATCAGTCTTTACAATTTAAACCTTCGTTCAATCTATCTTAATGAATTCATGAGTTAATAGTTTTGTATAAAAATCATTTATTAATATTATAGATTTAAAGTGGTTTTCAAGTGCGCAACATATTAAAGTTTAATTGAATTGCATTATGTTATTTTTTAATTGCTGTGAAGGAAAATACTTGTACAAAAATTATCATGATACTATCTACTATCATTCCCATAATATTATACTTTATCTTCAGTATTATAATTTGTTTCATTTCAAGTATTGTTTCAATAGTCTAGTAAAAAAATCATTCGTTCGAGATTTCTCTATAACATTCATAGATAGAATAACTTAGGTTTTATTTTCTAGTTTTAAAATTGAGAATACAGACATGGTGTCTAAATTTTAGTGATAATATATGTAGGCTTGTACATTCTAGTGAAACACGGAAGTTTAGATAAACAGCGTTGAATTTTTCCTATCAGTTCATGAACTGAAATATGATAATATTCTAATTGGAAATGATTAAGCAATTAGTGATCAATCAGTTATTAGCTATGATCAAGTTAAAAATACTGTAATTTAAAGATATCTCACTGAATATTTGGAATAACAGCAGAATATCGATAAGATATTACTTGCTCTACTTAATACTGAAAATTATCATGCCATTTCTCGTTTACAAAACAATTTAACGCAATTTGGTACGCTTACTAATTAACATAGTCGTAAACTATAAATTATTGCGTTTTACGTTCTAACGCTTGTTTTCTACCATATGTGGTGTACAAGCCTACATAAAACAAATTAGTAATAATGCTTTGTAAATTATCTCATATCTATACATACAGATTTTATATGTACCTACCTAATACATAAGATTTATTTATTGTCTATCAAATCCGATTTATATCATAATATAGGGCTCGAGCAGATTACAGACTGAACGGTCTGCTTCCTTTTTGCCGATAGAAACTCTATAGTTTGCTCTAGCCTTCCCCACTTTCAAATGTTTTCATATCACGATTTTATTTGTGTAAGTGGGTTTAAACTCTATTATAAATTCCAGTGGCTAACTTTATCGAAAGGGTTTGATTTAAATAAATTATGTTAGCGTGAAATTGATTAGTAAATAATTTATAAATATATAATGAGTCGAGTCGTTGACTAATTTCCTTTAGTCCGAATAAATGATAAGATCCTTATCAGTAACATACATAAACCGTACCGTTGTGATTGCGTCAGTATATTTCGGTACGTCCTTTTCCGCGAAAAAATTCCAACTGACGTTCTTAACATGAATTTAACTGTTTTAGATTTCTATAAAAAGATTCCAAGTTGTTTGATGGTTACTTAATTTTTTTAGTTTACAGTTTGTGTGGTTTTGTCTGGCCCAGTATAGCTTGCCAGGGTTCGAGAAAACAAAATATCTGGCTTTTTCACGCCCAAATCGTGTTGTGCAAGATAGCACGACTCGTAAGAAATTAAAAGTGTGCCGTCCGTCTCGGCTTTCCACGGTTAATGAGAGTTTCTAGAACGACTAATCCTAGATAGATAGATGGTGCTGCTCAGTAACGGAAACAGAAAAAAAAGAAAAACTGAAATAAGTTTGCTTATGACCACAAAAGGACAAAGTTCGTTGTGAAAGTGGATAATAACAAGAAACGTTACTGTCTCGTGGTGGAGTAAAATTTATAACAAAAACATTAAGAAAACACAAAATCGCCGTACACAAGTCGTTCAAGACAACAACTAGTACGTTTTCGAGATTTTGGGTATGCAAGAATCTCATGACCCACAAGGAAAAATTCCCGATTACAAAAGAATAATAATAATTCTAAATTATTTCTGACCAAGATAGTTCCAACTCTCAAACCAATATAGAAGAAAAGGCCTTCATGTAAAGCTCATTTTGTGTGAGCAAGTCGCGAGGACTGTGGCATACTGTGTCAAGCAAGCTATGCAAGTTCATTTAAAATACTTATTCAAGGAATCTTCAATATTCTTATGATAAACTAAGTATACTTATCAGCCACTTAGTAATACTATGTTCTATTGAAGATGGCGCGACGAGGAAAAAGTTGGAACTGAACTGGCAGCTCGTTAAGCGCAAGGAAGTTCTAAAGTTGGTTTTACTATCCATCCAGAAAAAGTTTGCACAAAAATTTGCTGCAAACTTTTTCTTCATCCCCATCTACAGTAGAATATAGTGCACGAATTCTGAACGCTGAATTCTATTTTTGAGGCCTCAGTCTCCCGCCAGTTATGGTAAATGTTTCACTATATACATTATGTTATGATGTATATAGCAGCCAAAAGCAAAATGCATTACAAAAATGTATTTTCCTACAAAAGGTACATACAACAATTTTCCATGCAATAATCAACAATTTTAGAGATCGGAGTCAGCCATTTTGCTTTTGGTCCTCTATACCTTAACTTTTTGGTTCAAAGAAACTAGAATATTTTTAAATTAAATTACTAAATGTAGTTAGTTTACTGTGACTATCGTATGTAATCTTTATTAGGGACAAAAGTTTAGATATTAGTTTCTTTTATTTTGTAAATAAGTGTGGTTACTTTAACTTTGTATTTGTATAGATATTACTTACCAGGTGTGAAAAATTCCATTTGAATCGAAATATTTAAAAATTGAGTGATCAAAACATGTAAAAATTCTACGGATCAATATAAAAACGATGTATCATACAAATACATAATCTAGTATTAAATTACTCAAATATATTCTTTGGAAATAAAACTATTTGGGTTGTTTTTTTTAACCCCTGAATGACAAAAGATGAATGTTATTGGTCTGAGACTTATGTCTCTGTGTACAACCTAAAAACTTAACCGTTCAAAAATTATGATCTTTTTAGGGTTCCGGGTTAGTTGTCAATTGGGTTATTTGGTTGAGGTATTCCTCAAACCGCTCCTATGTTTAACTTTTGAATAGAGATGAGTACTATACTAACTGAAACTATCGATATTTATTTATTACAATTTGCAAAAACTCTAAACTCCGTGAGCTTAGATTGGTTTTGAAAAAATTAAGGTGATTCTGGTAAAGTACAGTCATCAAGAACGGTTGTTTTCAGTCGTTCTGGGCAAAAAAGGCACTAAATATTTCAATAGTCGGCTAATCCCAGTCGTTACTAGCAACGCTTCTACTTCATTGAAATATTTAGTAGAAGTACCAGGCGTCCATAGGTAATAAGGAGCTCTCATTATTTTAACGATTTAGTTGCAAAAACAGTGAACAGCAGAATAAAGCACCAGGCGTTCATAACTTACTGGTGGTGTTTTCCCTAATCGTCCTCAGGCTGTGCCTCAGTTAAAGAAGCTGGTAGAAGTACCAGGCGTCCATAGGTTATAAGGAGCTCTCATTATTTTAACGATTTTGTTATAAAGTACCAGGCGTTCATAACTTACTGGCGGTGTTTTTCCCTAATCGTCCTCTATTATAAATCCAATTTGTACGTTGTTTAGAACGAAAAGTACTAGGCGCTTATACTTAGCAGGAGGTTCTCATCTTATTAGGCCCTCCCCCACGGAACAGAAAGAAAGAGATGGAAATACTAAGTGGGCGTCAACAGTTTTCTTATTCAACCTTAATTGGTATGAAATAAAGGTTAAAATTGCGTTTATCGAGAATAACGCCATCTATGGAAGATTTGCAGAATTCGTAGTTCCGCACCCATGAGCTAAGTCGCGATGTCAGTCAACAGTTTTCATTATCAACCTTATTTGGTATGAAATAAAGGTTAAAATTGCGTTTACCGAGAATAACGCCATCTATGGAAGATTTGCAGAGTTCGTTCATCAATTGAATCTAGTATGTTGGTTGATTACAAAATGTCGTAAATACTTTCTTGTCAATGGTAAAATGAACTTTATATCTAGTATTTTATTTTGCTGCAAAAACAGTAAACTGCAGGTTGAAGTACCAGGCGATCATAAGTTACTAGCGGTGTTTTTTTCTAATCGTCACCGGTCTTCAAACGTCTTTGTATCTATACTAATATTATAAAGAGGTAAAGTTTGTGTGTTTGTATATTTGTTAAATTGTAAGGGGTAATCTCGGGATCTACTGAACCGATTTTAAAAATTCTTTCACCAATAGAAAGCCACATTATTGCTGAGTGTCATAGGTCATATAAAAAACCGAAAAATAAAAAGGCTTTTACGTGGTAGTCCGTTTTGCAAAGTGAATCGGAGAAAAAACGGTCGAATGAAAGCGTTTCTTACGAACGCTGCCTTAACTATGAAAGATATATTTTTGAGTTCTAGAGAAAAGATGTGGAGCTTGAAAATGCCTACAAAAAAGTCAACGACAGCATATGTCTAACTTTTATATTTAAGTTACAAAAAGTATTTTTTTTAAATATTAGTATATAGATAATTTAATTTATTAACATTATGCCCAACGAAGTGGGCACGGGTCAGCTAGTGTTGTATAGAACGAAAAGTACCAGGCTCTTATACTTAGCAGGAGGTCTCATCTTATTATTAGGCTCCCTAATGTTTTCCCCCACAATTATTAATAAGCAAGACATTGATGTAGGATTTTTTGTGCCAAACGCAACTAAAAGACGCTTTTCGCTGAATAGTTTAGGTGCGCTTCAAAATGAATGGCCTTCGAGGAATACCTCATTTGGTTGTTTGACGATAGGTTTCTTAAAAATCTATTTTTTATTTTTTTAGGTATTTCGGCAGGTCTAATTATGTATTTGGTAGGTATAATAAAATGACCTCAATGTTTATAATATATTTTATTACAAAAAATCGCACACTTCACACAGACAGTGGATAGGTAAGTCTTATATCTCTTCACGTTACTAATTAATTAACAATTCAGTTCTTATACGAATGTTCACATTACGATTATTGCACCTACCGAGTTACTAACGTGACATTTTTAATACGTACTACTACTGTCTATAAAATAAAGAGATTTAATTACAGTGAAATAGAGTGAACATACTTTTATTTGTAGGTCTGAAACTGAACCCGAAATTTGTTTAAAAAATAATTAACTAACATGTTTAAACAGTATTTAATTAGTATAACAACTTGCTTATATATGACTTATTATTTACATTCCAATTTAGATCTAAGTCTTGCTAAGGAATAGCGTCAAAATGCCTTCTCTATACCACTGTAATTTTAATTACTTTGTCTCTAATACAAAATTATGTGAACATGAAGAAAAAGTAGGTAATCAAACTAAAATTACAGCTATTTACAAGATTCGTCTTTATATAAAATATTGATAACTTAACATAAAATAGAATTAAAATAAATAAATAATTATCTAAAAGAAACAAGGATTATATACCTATATGTTATTGGAAGTTTATCAGTGTTGTAAAACATGCCTTTTTGATACACATTCCATTCCATTCATTTCTGTCTCTGATCATATTCTCACAGCCAATAGACTTCTTAAAACGTATCCATTATGTAAGTCCCTATATAATAATGATTAAGCGTATTTCCATTAATAATAACTAATTTTATTAATTTACAAATACCTATAATAAATCGTAAAGTATACACCAAGAGTGCGTTTATAATTTCAAGCTCTGTGGACTTGTGTTGGCTATTATATCTAAGATAATTAACATATAACTAGTTATAGATACATTAGGAGAAGAATTAGTGGAATTTTGGAAAGTGCATAACATAAAAATATTCAAAAAGAGATGTCTAAAATATTTTTAATAGACATAGCTTTAATCGTGAAAATGACCATGGTAGTTTAGAATCCTAAGCATATCTTCATCTCATTTCAACATCATGCTTATAAAATACATGAACTGTCTATACAGCGTGTACCAAAAACCCTGTAACTCCTCTTAGGTACTTGTAGGTTGGTAAGTATTTTTTTTAATCATTTTCCATGAAAATGAGTTTAAAGTTCGGGAAAATTACCTTCAAAAATTTTCAGAAAAGTTGCAATACTGTTATTTGCATCAGGCCCTAAGGTAAATGATGGTGTTGTCACATTTTAGAAAAAATCCCAAACTCAGTTTTGTTTAACTTAAAAAAACCTCTTTTTTAATTTGTTTGGGTAAGGCTCCGGGATACTTACATGGATTACAGGGTGTTCTTTACACACTGTATCCAGGGCTATATATTCAGGCATACATTTCCAGAAAGGTTGCAACACTGTTATTTGCTGTGGTGTTGTCACATTTTAGAAAAAAATTCCAAACTCAGTTTTGTTTAACTTAAAAAAAACTCTTTTATTTAATTAGTTTGGGTAAGGCTCCGGGATACTTACATGGATTACATGATTTTCTTTACAAACTGTATCCAGGGCAAAATTTTCAGAAAGGTTGCAACACTGTTATTTGCTGTGGTGTTGTCACATTTTAGAAAACATCACAAACTCACTTTTGCTTAACCAATTTTTTTTTTTTAATTTAATTTGTTTGGGTAAGGCTCCGGGATACTTACATGGATTACAGGATGTTCTTTACACACTGTATTCAGGGCAAAATTCTGGCGCAACAGCAATAATATTCAAAACACTCTAATTCTGTTCCGTTTCAGTCTTGCTTATATTATTCTGTAGACTTCTTCGTCATTTATCTCTATCGTGGTTTCCATTCTACTGCGTCAGAATCAACTAAACATAGTTAGCAAAATGTATTGATAATAATAATTTTGGTAGGGAAAGTTTACACGTTAATATTCTTTTGTGATAGTTACATACCGAATCCTTTTCCATACTAAAATAAACAGCTTAAATTTGAACTATCCGAGCGATTGACTATAATAACATTTTCTTGCAATTTAAGGGATGAAAACAACTATGCCCCGGAACGAAAACTCCATCAAAAAATGGCACTGGTATGGGATCCTCTTAAATAAAATAAAAATAAATAAATGAACAACGTTAATAATTAGCGTTTAAAATTTTCGAAACCGCGTGATTTTATGTGAAATTATTGATTTTTGAATAATAGTTCTGAGAAACAGGAAACCAGGCTTAATCTGCTCCAGACCCAAGAAAAGGATTCGTATAGCTAGCCTTCGATCCACTATTTTGTTTAAGCCCACACGTAGACCTCCTATTTATATACCGGACAAGCCTATTTAATATTTATTTAATTTATCTAGAATATTTGTAAGTTTATTCCTTTATTATTAAAGTAGGATAAGTTTAATTTTATTGAATGGTGTCATTTAGGAGTATTTTTTATGAAAGACTAGGGTATAAAATGCATAGATAGGCTATATCGAAGGAGTTAATAATATTATTCATTGGAAATGTTAACCGAAAGAACTTAAACTAGACTTATTTTCGTCGAGTTCTTTTTATGATGTGAAACGCAATAAAATACGAAGGAATTTTATTGGCGATAAACATTTAAAAGAAATGTTTCTTCCGTCTAAAGAGTGCTTTCAGTTTTGTTTTCTGTAACTCTACCACGAGTTTACGCAGTCAATCAACGTTCTTTTTTAGAGGTGAACGCACACCTAGCCGCACCGCACGCGCCGCAGTCTCCGTTTGTATGCGCGCAGTATCGGATTGGTGACGTCATCAGCATCGGCCTCGGGAAGTGCGACTGCGGCGCGTGCGGTGCGGCTAGGTGTGCGCTCAGCATAAGTATTTACCATGAAACTTCGAGACAAGAATTGGCCAATACGCGAGTCGCGAGCTAGATAGCTTTAAAACAGTATCTGACTCTATCGCTATCTATTATTAAGCTATCGACACAAAATAGGCACTATATTGGCTTACGTGTTGACCGATTCTAGTTTTAAAGTTTCGTATGAAATACTCAATACTTACAGTTAGTTTGAACGAGTTACTAAACTCGTAGTAAAGTTTTGAAGTCATAACTTAATCGAACAACTGCTACCAAAGATAGCAGTTGAGACCAACCTTATTTTACTTTTGCCACACTTTTTAAATCGGTCACCCATCGAAGTGTGTGACCGTGGCTGGCGTTGCTTACCCCGTACGATCGACGAGCGCAACTAGACCATGAGCCCCTTAAACCGTCGAGTACTTTCTAATTGATAAAACCTAAATGGTGTTACAGTTTGATATGGTGTTTGTCTATAGTGGAAATGCTAAGTTAAAACCGTGTTTCTTCGTAGATTCATGACAGATATAAAGATGTAGAGTTCCTCAACATAGAGTTTTTAAATTGTTATTTTAAATTACTTATTATTTATTAAGATCTTAAACTTACGTAGTTATTTTCAGTTCTAAAGTTATTCAAAACAGGAAATGTACCCTTTATAGATCACTCTCTTGTCCGTCTGTCTGTCCGTGTGTCACCGCCGATTTTCTCAGAAACTGGTAGATCTAGCAAGTTGTTTATTATTATTTTGTAATGCTCGAGATATTTCGATGCTGGTACAAGGTTTTCACAAGACCGGATATAAACACAGCAAATGTCCCGTTTTACATAACTTTAGTAGTGTTTTTGTTTTTATTCTAATATTTATAATAAAAGTCCTTCAACTCAAACAAGACAGCTGCGTGAGTTTTAGAACTCTACGATGGGCCTCCACTTTTGTTGCTGACTGTATCTAACGACAATTATTTTGAGCTAACACACGTGTCCATCTACTTAACACTTCCACTGTTAACAAGTGAATATGTCGCAGCCAAATAGCTTAATTAGCCGTTCAATCAACAGCCTAGCCGATTTACTAAACAGCGCCGTTCAATTAGCGGCCTCAATGACATTCAGCCAATTGATCAAACAGCTAGGCAAATAAGAATGAGAATAATTTAATGAATAAAAACTTTTACAAAATATTATACTATTGAGCTAAATCACATTTTAAAACGATAAATAATACATTTGCCTAAACTAGGTGAATCCTGTGTTTCAGGCGAAAAGGGACCTAAATAATTACCTATATATTTGACTCATATATAATGACTTGGATCGATTGTCAATACTTGCCTAGCTTGTTAATTTCAATTTAGTTCCACTTTCTATCGTACGAATGGCCAGCCAGTTTATTAAATGTTGTAACAAACGCTACGGCTAAATATCATGTCAGCCGCTATTTAGTAAATAGGCTAGGCTGTTGATTGAACGGCTAATTAAGCTAATTGGCTGCAACAGATACATTAGTAAGTAAGTATCCTACTATATGTTGTTGGTGTTAGCCTGTAGCACCATCTGTCACCAAGCCTCAGTATACCGGATGTCGTACTCTTGCAAATGTGGCAGTCGTTCACGAAGGTTCTGGAATGCCTCGGCGGATAGCTTCGTGCTGTTGAGGTTCAGTCTCCGGAGATTTGATAAACCTGCGGATACATTGCGTTATATTGATAATGTCAAATTTCCTGGTCTAGGGTCTCGGTAAGTTTACAGTAGAGTTTGGCTAGAAAAGGACGACAAATTAAAAAAATGTAAGTAAATTACTATGAAATAATTGGTAAACTACTTAATAATTAATTATTTAAAATATTAATAAATTATCAAGTATCAAAATTCAATTTGTGTGTTTGTAATTTTAATATTTTGAAATTAAATAACTTTAACAACTATTAGTAGTAGTTGTAAAAAAAAGTATCAAAATAGGTTAATTATATTTAGGTAAATAGTTCAAAATACCAATTAATTCATAGTAATTACCTACCTTAGAATTTTTAAATTTGCCGCCCTTTTCCAGGGCCAAGACTCGGTAGCCAGACTCTACACATAGATCTTTAAGAGAAAAAGATTCTGAATCTGTTTTCCTTTCAGTCAGACTCATCTGGAGGAGTCTGACTTACTGTGAGAGTTCCTTTTCAGGAATGACCTAAGTAGGTACCTATTATCTAGATCAGTTAGTTTTTGTAAGTATATAGTAGATAGGTAACAATACCTGAGAGAGCTTCGATGCCCTTGTCCGAGACAGGCGTCTCGCAGAGGTTGAGGACCTGCAGCCGCGGCAGGTGTTCCGCGATCAGCTGCAAGCCGCTGTCGTCGAACTTGGTCGCCCACAGGTTCAAGTAACGAAGTGATTGGAGCTGGAATATAGAAGGAACCATTGTAGGCAAGTTATTTTTTTACTTATTTTATTTATTTACTTAATTATCTAACATTATTTAATAACAATATTTTTAATTTTTTTCTTTGATATAATCAAAGTAAATAATAACTTATAACAATTAGAAAATATAACAAAAAGTTATTTTGGCTTTATGGCAAATCGGTCGTTGCCTAACGAATTAAAAAAGTAAGTGCGGCGGAGTCTTGCAATAAATTATTGTCAAGGATTGTGAAATAAGTAAATAAGAACAAATATATAAAAAAAAAAAAAAATAGAAAAATAAAAGGACCTACGGTTTTTTGGCGGGAACGAGCCAACAACATGTCGTGCTGCAGTTTTATTTACACGAAACTTAGTTGTAAACCGAGTTAAATTGTATAATTCCGGTGGAAAGTTATCTAATTTAGTTCTGTGAAAGTGCACAAGTGTAGTGAAAGTAAAAATCAGTGTCAAACATGGACTTTTCTCGTTGCCTCCAAAATCTCCTACAAGGTTATAGTAAAGTAGCCACCGCTTTACTATGACCCCTGACTTGACAAACTGTGACTTGACGACTTGACCATCTTGAAACACTTTGAGCCCGATTTCTGTAAATCGGGCCATAACTTGATGCAAAATATTACTTGATACTGGCTATATGCACAAACCGTGCGAAGCCATAACTGAAAAAAAAAAAAAAGGACCTACGTACTATAGATTGTTACATACGAACAAAAAAAGTTACATAAAAAAACCTTATGTCTAGATGGCGCTACCGCTATTTATTCGATTTATTCTGATAATAACTAAATCCACCGCAATTTTTATACCTCATACTTTACTAGAATCGGTTTATTTTTTTAGAGCATAGGTAATTAATATACGACTTTTGTTAAAAATATTAAAATAGAAAAATTACTTTAAAATTAAGAAAATAAACGTGTGGCACTCGGGAACTGCCGCGGTAAAGCTATTGCATCGTGCATTGCATGTCAATAGTCGTCCGTTATTTATCGTCCGTTTTTGTCGTCCGTCATTTGTCGTCCGTTATTTATCGTCCGTTTTTTGTCGTCCGTTATTTATCGTCCGTATTTGTCGTTCGACATTTGTCATCCGTTTTTTGTCATCCGACATTTGTCGTCCGTCAATAATTATAGTCGTCCGTTATTTATCGTCCGTATTTGTCGTTCGACATTTGTCATCCGTTTTTTGTCATCCGACATTTGTCGTCCGTCATTTGTCGTCCGACATTTGTCGTCCGTCATTTGTCGTCCGTCATTTGTCGTCCGTCAATAGTCGTCCGTCAATATTCGTCCGTCAATAGTTGTCCGTCAATAGTCGTCCGTCTTTTGTCGTCCGTCATTTGCCGTCCGTCAATAGTCGTCCGTCACTTGTCGTCCGTCAATAGTCGTCCGTTAATAATCGTCCGTCAATAGTCGTCCGTAAATAATCGTCCGTCATTTGTCGGGGGTGTTAGGTTTTATTTTCGTTACGGAATTTCTTGATTCGGTCGCTACGCCCAAGGCCCGCGATAAAATCTATGCAATAGCTTAAAAAAATCTCTATAATATACATCATCTGTGTTGTCATTTTCGAAATTTTTATAGGTTTCATAAGATTTAAGTTTCATAAGGTAAGATTGCGTTACAGATGCAATGTTACTAAAATACTCGTAATGCGTATGCTATTTTGTTTTAAGCAGTATTCGTCTTTATGCTCGAAGGCGAATAGTTATAAAAACTAAATTTTTCTACGGTCAACATATAGCAAGAGAAGGTCTGTTTCAATCAAGTTTGTCGAATTTGCTCACTTAACTTGCTGAAATTTTACAGACTTCTCTTAAGCTTTATCCTTTAAGCTTTCGCCTTTATCTCATCGATCTTTCCAATCAACAAAAATGTATATCTGACAATAATGTAGTACACGTACCTTAATAAGATGATGTGCACACTCGCTAGTGACGCTGGTGAAGGCCAACGAGAGACACTCGAGGTTGCCGAGCGCGCCTGCCTCCAGCAACGCGGCTACATCGTCGTCTGTCGCTCTCACTGGTAGAGCTAGACGTTTCGGACCACCTTCCGCTTGCTAGATAAATAAATTGTGCACTTTACTATCAGAAATGTCAATATAAAGCATTGAGATAGATATTACTGGAGTGGTCAACGCCGTACACTGCCTCATTCCGTCCATTTGTGATGATATCACACCAGTCGACTTAGTCGCTTGCTAGTTCGTAGAGGTTAAAGCGCTCGTGCATTTTTAATTAAAAATATACGGAAAAATTACAGAAAATGACTCACTGCGTACTTAGATACTGCACAAACAATACTAGAAAGATTTCTAGAGCGGAAGGAATAACCTACCACAGGTAAATAACTAGATATTATCGATTGAAAATTAAATACGAACATAATTTTTTTGCCGCCATGTTGTGACTTGTTCCGCGTCATTTATCAAAGAGTATAAACCTAGCAGAGGTGACTGTAGGTAACTGTCTTTGGATTTAATCAGGAGTATGGTTTAATGCTATTTAGCTCGCGATTAAGAGAGTTAAGGCGATTAAGAGAGTTAAGGTATAATTCCTGTTCAATAGTGAAATTTGACTTTTATTAATAATTTCTACGGTTGTCGTAATATTTGTGTGTAATGTTAAATATAATTTAGGTAGTACTTACATAACGTTGTGTTTTTAAGTTTTAAAAGATAGGTATTTAATATGACTGAATTTGCCTTAGATAACTGATAGACGTGTGGCAAGCAAAAAAACCGGTCAAGTGCGATGCGGATTCACTCACCGAGTGAGGGTTCCGTACACTTATAATTATAATAAATTTGCTAAAAAATTATGTTCCTCTTTTTTTTGTAGTAGGTATTGTAGGTATTACGGAACCCTAGTACAAGTATAGGTTTGTGCTTATTCTGTTTAAGGTTTCCACATCAAAGGTAGGGAAAAATAAATAAAATTTGTTCAAAAACAAAATCAAATATTTCCCTTTGGGAGATAACTCCCAACATACAAACATAAATGTTATCAACGTTACCTCTTAATAATATTAGTAGGTAGTAAGTAGGTACCTATTAAAAAACCGGTCAAGTGTAAGAAACACAGACAGACGGACAAATGAGTGATCCCATAAGGGTTCCATTTTTCCTCTTGAAGTACGGAACCCTAAAAAACCTTAAATAATAGGTAATAATAGTTCAGTATTTAACATTTTAATTACTTTTATTCCTTAAACTAGCTCCAGTGCCAAACAATGAAATTTTGTAGGTACAAAAGGTAGTGTCACTTCTGTGAAGTAACTGATGGTTTGGTCAGTTCAAGGCGCGTTCCGTCCGCGCATGCTCCCGCCATTATAAAATGGGACGCGGTTAATGTTCTAACTAGCCCATCTATACGTAGTACTATAGATCGATGATATAAAGGGTGATTTTTTTACGTGGGCCTTCAGGGCTATAACCTAAACTATAATAGATAGCGACAAATGCTGAAAGGAGTTGCGTGCCCGATTTTAATAAAAACTAAAACTGCTTCATAAAACCTTTAGAATTGCCGAAATAAGTGTGGCAAAAATGGCAGTTATAAGTTTTATGCTACAAAAATATTTGCTCTAGTGTCATTATCCTGGGAACAAACAGTCGATTACGTTTTTATCGCGAGAGAGCCGGTACCCTTTCCTCTTAATATTCATAGGAATTTATTATTAATTGCATTCCCAACACAGAGGGTCATGTAACAAACCTCTTCCTCATTTTAGATTTTTCTTTCTTTTTTCAATACTTTTTTTCGACTAATTACGGCCAGTATATTTTGGATCAAATAATCACAGAGGATTTAGGTGCTAAATGCAAACAAACCTCATTCTCCTTTAATTTTTTTCTTCTTTTTAATCACTTTTTTTTGGACTGAATGTGGCCGGTATCTTTACTTCACAATAAGTACCTAATAACTAAAACCTCCTTATTCACTTACCAACCTCTTCCTGTTTTTTGGTATATTTTCTTTTTAATCAAATTCTTTCGACTGAATGCGGCCAGTATTTTTTCTTTAGCGTGAATGAAACCTTTTTGGTTAGGTGACAAGAGCTAACTTTAGCACCTAAAACCTCTATAAGTGTGGTAATGCAAACAAACCTCATTCTCCATTAAATTTTTTTCTTCATTTGAATCACTTATTTTTGGAATGAATGTAGCCGGTATCTTTACTTCACAATAAGTAATAACTAATACCTCGTTATTAACTAACCAACCTCTTCCTCTATTTTGGTATTTTTCTTTTTAATCAAATTTTTTCGACTGAATGCGGCCAGTATTTTTTCTTCAGAGTGAATGAAACCTTTTTGGGTATGTAACAAGAGGTAATTTTATTCATAATGTGTCATAGAGATTGTGCTCATAATTTTCGTCAGATGGGTGACATGCGTGCATAGGATATGACTCACGACAAGACAAGGAACCTAATATTTAATCTAATTAGGTGGATTGCTCAATACCTAAAAGGAAGCAAAACCATTTGATGATTTACTGAATTTCGTAGTAACATTCATTACTCACCAGTCTTTGTAAATTCTGTTGTCGTTCGCAGAGATCTTTGTAGTACTTCTGACCGAGCTCTGTACCTTGTAACGCGGCAATGATTTCTAGTTGAGTTTGCTCGCCTGTCGTAATCTCCCATTCTAAAATTAGGCAAAGAGCTTCCAACGCACTTGGCTGAAACGGAAACATAAGTACCTAAGTAAAACTTAATAAATAAGTAAGTACGTATATATAAGTAGGTAGGTATAGGCAAGTAGGTACTATCAATGTCATGCATTTGAGGAACTAAGAATTTAATCAAGCGTGTATTTTATTAGTTTCTTTAAGTAATTATTTTAGCGAATTCGATTAAGTTCGTGCGTCATTCTATGCTATGAGTCAACATTGTTTAATTTTAGTCAGGTAGATAGTATCTACCTACGTCTATATTTAATTAATAAAGGATGTAATAAGTATATTAGGTACTTACATGTTCAGTTAAAGCGACTAGAAGAAAATCTGGCAATTGTTTGCTCATACTTTGAAGAAAACTTTTTCTCTTACAGCAACATTTCATCAGACTTTCCAACTGAAAAAAGACACTAATTTAAAGAATTATAGACCTCAGTATCTGGTATGAATTTCAACTTGCTAGGTCCACGTTCCTGAGAAAATCGGTGGTGACATACAGACAGACAAGAAAGTGATCTATAAGGTTCCTTTTTTTTTTAAAGTACCGACATACATACATAATGACAGAGAAAAGCTTTGCCAGAATTATTTAAAAATGTGCGTAGAAGAGGTTAAACTTACCATAGAGCCCCAAAGCTCACATAGTTGTTTATGTGACAAAGCTAACATAGGATCTGAGGGTGCGGCGGCTCGCATCCACGAAGGTGGGTACAAGCGTGCGGTTCTAGCGGGCGTGAGGCACGCGTGCGCAGCGCAACGCGGGTCGCGAGCCAGCGCAGACAACACGCGCGTGAGGCGAGCTGCCACGCGCGGGCAACCCAGCGCGTTCGGACACACTGGCACCGGCTGAAGCACCGCGCCTACTATTACTAGCCAGTCTTCGTATTCACACCTAAAAAAAGATAAAACATACAGACAGACGGACAAGAAAGTGATCTAATAAAGGTTCCTTTTTTTACCTTTTGAGGTACGGAACCATAAAACAGCTTATTCACGAATAAAAGTGATATTTTATCTGTTTAGTGCTCGATTTACAAAGCGAAACGTTGAGTTTTGGGCATAAATGTCGAATGACATAATACTCCTCCATTTGTTCTGTCAGGCTGTACAATCAAAACGTTATTTTATTTCGATAATATAAACAAATTAGCCGGACAGACCGCATAACTATTTGTTTCTGATGTCTACTTATTTTGCACCAATTTAGCTTTTTAAAAAGACACTCGTTGATGTCTTTTGTTACAACAAAAGAGTATCTAAAGTAAACGATTGTCTTTGGAGCAAGATTTAAATGTTTTGCCTAATTTAAGCTCTCAAAGATAACAACTATTTTGGTGGTTTAAAATAAAGTACTACACATTTTTACTTGACCATCAAATTACTTAAAAAGAGCACAATGAAACAGCAACGAAACGAACCTAATGTTTCATATCAAGATATTAGCTAAGCATAGTTCTTTGTATCCAGTGTATTTGCTTTTGCAGCATGGTGATCTTAAAGTCACATAGCTTTTAAACCTTGTTGTAAGTACCTATACATATAATACACGCCACACATTAGTCCTTAAATTCACGTAAATTTGAATATGTCTTCAATGCTTTTTTTAACTATTGTATTGACTTTGGAATTTTATTAATTTGACATTATGCTAAGTAGGTAAGTACTATTTTTTCAACGTCAATATTTAATTATTTAAACTATGTATTTTAAACTCAATTTATTTAAAATTTTTGCATGCTGAGCCAAGTAGGTACTGTTGATATATTTTGAACAATAATACCTTTTGTAACATTTTTATATTTTTTATACAATATTTCGTGCATTGATTCAAAAGCACAATGATAGAGGAACGTAAGTGTAACTTACATATGGTCTAATATATCAGCGAAGCACAGTACTTCCTCCTCGTCGTCAGTGCAGACGTGCGGCGAGGCACCCTTGCGGTAGTGGTCGTCTAGCGCAGCGAGGGCTACTGCGGCTAGGTTGGGCGCAGCACGTGGATGCGGGCACGTAGCGCGGTTGCCGTGGGTTACCTCCACAAACCGCCGCACCAGAGACGAGCCTGAATTGTGCGCACTTAAGGCACTGGGGATACAAAAAAATAGTTGTCTGTAAAGTCGGTTTACGGACGATAATTTTACGTGATAACGTCATAAGAACTCTTTTGTATAGTTGACATTAACATTTTGCATAGGTACTCAATAACGCTCATTACGGGAACGTAGGTAGGTACGTTGCTATGGTTATCTTGTCAATAACGCTCATTACGGGAACGTACGTTGCTATGGTTACTTTGTCAATAACATGACGTTGCTATGGAACGCGATGACGTCACAGTTTTTTGTGCGAGTGCTGCCGGTGTTCATCAATTTATAAGACGTTATACGTTAGGGTTAATTAAACATATTTAATATTCCTCTCTTTTCATCTGAGGGTTAAAACTGTTATTGCAGTGGAAACTATAATTTATTTAGCTCTTCTAAATACCTTTCCATCTTTCCAATGTGCATATAGTAGATAAACAAAAACAATACTTATCTAAGTGCAAATAAAGTAACATATCAACGTATTTGTTTTTATCATGATTGATAACGTTCTTTTATATGCGAATTTCTACTTATTCTTATCGAAACCGGAACGAAATATTTAGATTAGGTATTTTCAGCGTATACAAAGTTAAATTACATAGGTGTTGCTGAAAAAACAATAAAGTAAGGCTTACCTATTATTAATTTTTACCTATTTCGTATAAGAATTTTAATGATGAAAACATTACATTTTTTATGAGTTAGAAACGTCCTTACTTATGCATCGTTAATTCAGGTGACGTCATTGCAAGAACTTTGTGTGATTGACTTTACGTTTAGGTAACGAGTTGCTGATATCATACGACTAGACCGAGACGATCCTGTTTTTATAACTTAACATTTTATAATTTAATTTCAGTAATTTATATAATTTCATTGTACGAATTTACGTATTGCGAGCATCAGTCTATAAACATAGGCATCTACATCTAAGCAAGATATTCAAGAGCAAGAAAAAATTCTAAGCAACAAAATAACTTCGTAGATGTAAAATAATGAAAATATTATGTAAGAAATTAAGAATTATTTTACGGATTTCATTTGAAATCTATACTAATACTGTAAAGATAGTTTTGATTGCTTAATTGTTTCTTTGCATTGAACAGGCTCCGAAACTACTTGACCGATTTTGATAAAACTTGGTATGAGGATACATTGATTCATTGGAAATAACATAGGCTACTTTTATCCCGATATTCCCATGGGATCGGGAGATAAGCGGGCGAAACTCACCTAATATAGTCCCTGACTAGACGCCTCGCGTTAGGTGCTCTAGCAAAGTCAACATTCCTAGTAAGAACACGCCTGACAGGCGGAGCAAGCGCGGGTAGCGGTGCAGCCCTAGGCCTCCGCCGACAGAGCCGAGCCAGCAGCTCACACAGTTCACCAGTAGCACACCTTTCGGCCAGCAACGGTGCTGCCGCACTCGTCGCGTTCTCAGCCCATTCTTCCCATTCAGGACTATCTTTATTCTGAAATAGCACAAGAATAAATGAAAACCTAGTTCAATTGACCGCCTACAATATTGCTTCATTTATTATATAAGATCTATCCAAGCTTAAGTATTCCTACTTCAATAAACAATCAATAAAGTATTTATTCATTACCTATTTCAATAAATAATAATAGCATAGTAGGTTTACAGAGTAGGTTAAAGTGCTGCGCATTTGAAAAGCATTTTCCCTATGGAATCATACATAGTACTTACAATAATTTATTAACATTCATACAGTATAAATTAATATTTCATTTTCAATGAATATGTTGATAAGGTTAAAGTGCGTAATTCATAGTATTGATTGGGAGTTCTAGCGTTACGATTCACGTGTCATGATATCAATTTAACAAAAATGTATTATTAGGTACCTACTTCATTGTAATTATTTATAGTTTTTAATGATCATTTCACTATATTGACGTCAGAATGTTTTTTATTTAAGTTGGTACCTACTGCTTATCAAATTAAATTCAAACACAATAATGCACGCAGCACGTGTGCAGAGAATGTACCTACCTGATAACAGAATTCTTAACATCACGAGAATGATTGAGAGAAATATAGTCTGAATATAGTATCGTTTATGGAAAGAAGGAAAAACAGTACCAATATTAAGTAGGTACCCTAAGTACTTATTATATTATTATACCTAACTAAAAGTTAAAAACGAACGTGTTGCGGGACACGCTTTTGGAACGAAGTCCCTTTACCTTTTTTTTCAATTTATGTGTGGGAGATTTATAAATATTTGGGATATTTGTTTCTGTTCAAGTCGGATGGTAAATGTCAGATAAGTTTTAATTTTATTTAACTAGATGGCGCCGCAGGTAAAATTTAATTGCGTAAGCATTGAGTTTTTATAAGATTAAAGCTAAGGATACACGACGACACTTGACACTAGACACTGATGTATACACAGATGTATACATCGA
This sequence comes from Idaea aversata, assembly GCA_907269075.1. Classification (NCBI taxonomy): domain Eukaryota; kingdom Metazoa; phylum Arthropoda; class Insecta; order Lepidoptera; family Geometridae; genus Idaea; species Idaea aversata. The sequence continues at coordinate 8,624,862 of OU026085.1, forward strand.
GTGTCTACGTGTGTCCACCGCCCGCGCCGCAACCACATGAGTAAATAATCTCTACTCATGTGCCGCAACCACATGAGTAGAGATGACATCAAAAATTGCTACAGTGCGTTGGACGCTATCGACACTAGTGTCGACATTTGTGTCGAGTGTCAGTGTCGTCGGGTATCCTTAGATGTGTCCTTAGCATAAGTTTAAACATCGATTTTTGAAATGTAAGAGCTTTTTAGATTTCCAGTCCTCATTTTTAAGATAAACTGCAAAGGTTTGTACTAACAAACCTTTGCAGTTTATCTTACGGGTTTTCGTTTCAAGTTTTTTTGTAATGCGTAACATTTTTTTTAGGCTAGGACCCGCGATAAGGAACTTCTTTCCAAAAATGTCAGACAATAGGTAAAATGAAAAAGCCTTTGTATGAAATCGCTACGTGCGCGATGCCGATGACCAAAATTTTCCGACTCGAAAGCGAATTATAAATGATCTTAATGCGGTCGTGATCTTCTCATCTTGGATAGGTACAAATACCTATTGACGTAGACGATTCCGACACGTGCTAAGTTCCATCAAACGCACAGTTTTATCGCGTAGAAAAACAAATGTTATCAACGTACCTACCCATATGTATATTACGTTTGTAAATATTAGTGCTACAGACGTTTATAAGTGTAGAAAATTACCTAGTTGATTTCTACAAAAATATTTCTATGAATCGATTTTTAAATATATATGGGTTTTACCTATTATGCCTTACCTCTGAAAGAAGATCCGTGAGTATCTGCATTGGTGCTCGCATAACGCTTTCGTCTTGTAACGGTGTCGTCATTACAAAGTCCACCATATTCTGTAAAAATTAAACGGAAACCGCTTACACATGAGTCGGTCAAGGAAATAGTCTTAATTAACACGTTTACCACAACTTATCACGATACTTTTATGGATAGTTTACCTTAAGCTCTTTCAAAACGACTTCCTTCCTCACACTCTTCGTGAGAAAATTGCGATATCTAATTATGTTTCTCTGAAACAGAAGAAAAAAATAAGAACTTCTATTCATAACATAAGGCAATAGATATAAAAATACTCTTTCTTCTAAAAATACTCACCCTCCAAATAATGGAATGGTACCATTGGTCCCTTGTGTAAACATCGTTAGCCTGAAAAACAAGAAAACAATACTAATTTGCATACAAACAAGCAAACTTGTTTACACAAAAAAGAAACAAATAAATTGAACTTACCTGGAGCAAAAGCGATCCGTGAGGCATTACAATACGAAGGCAGTATTTTCTGGCAGGGTCCCATCGCGAGATGCAATATACTTCTTGCATACTGCTGTACGATAATGGATGTTCTAGTAATCCAGAAGGCTGGAACAATATACATTAAGATAAGTAAAGTCGATTTTTCCGTACGTACACAAAAACAATGGAAACGTTATTCTTCGAATTTCGTCGAAAAACCAGGTCGATAAAGGGTCAAAACATTAATCTAATATCGATTGACTGCCTAACCCAAATAGTGTACACTTATATTGATAGACACAATGGGCGTGCCCGACGGTCATTACTCGAGTGTCGTTAGCTCAATCATAAAAGCTCGATTGCAATCAATCAAAAACCAATGTTTACTTCATTGCTTCAAGTTATTTAGGTATCAAACGATTAATCGGAAGATCGATCGAGGGGCCAACTCGTTATAAAAATGTAACGGATTACCCACAAAACTTAAAAGAATAATAAAATGCATCGTCATTGTTAAAAGTCGATTCGTTTGAGCTATTTTTGCGAATGCAATTATTCGATAAGTGGAATTGGGTCAAAGATAGAGAAGGTAGGTAGGTATGTTCGGTTGGGTTGGGAAGGCGGGGCTGCGCGAACGAAGCAGTTAGTGTATGACGTTGTTAGTGCATTGCCCCGCGGTGGCTGCGAACTCTCTCTCCGGCTCTGACGTCAGCGAGCACTCATCCTGCCCTGCCTGCATTACCTACCTACCCGCGCTACTTCACTCGCCATTACTTGGCTTTCTCTTCCGGGTTACAAACCCTTGTCTCGCTTTGACTCACTGTTTGTCGTTGTAAAATTTATGAGGAAATCACTACTTTAGTCATAAAGTTACCTGAAAATATTACGCGACGCTTCATGTATAGCCAAACAATTTATTACTTTTTTGCTTTGATCTATCTATTAATGACGAATGTGGTGTCAAGAAACTTCGAGATATGAATATAATCTATACTTCTATACTATCTTATATTAAAGCTGAAGAGTTTGTTTGTTTGTTTGAACGCGCTAATCTCAGGAACTACTGGTTCGAACAGTGATATGTCAACACTGGGTTCGAATTGGTATTTTTTTTGTTTTGGATAGTCCATTTATCGAGGAAGGTTATAGGCTACTTTTTATCCCCATATTTCCTCGGGATCGGGATATACGCGGGTAAAACCGCGTAGCGCTGCTATAATTAATAAAATTCAAATACGATTAACGTTTTCGACAAAAATAATTTATAAGGGTTATAAGACCGTTGCATTAAAATTTAAATGCTTAACGTACGTTGGTTTATAATACAAATGGCTTAATAAAAGTTATTAATACTTATGATTAGGTACCTACTTTTAACAATGTAAGTAAATGACTAATTCCCTATTAATGGTTTGTTTGACGTCAATGCCATTAATTAAAAATGTATTATACTTATTAGTTTGTTTATTATCATAGTGCAGGTTTTATTGATTTAGATTGTGCATTAATTTAATATAATGACTAAATATTCATATTTTACTCTAGCTATTTTTAGACAAGAATTTATTTACAAGTTTCCTGTGGAAAAAACAGAAGAATGTGTGTACGCACATCACCGTGAAGCTATCGTCACGGTTGCGACGCGAGACAAAATTATAATTTGTCAGATAGATTAATAAACCTCAATTAACAATATAAAAGGATCAACTTTAAAACGACTAAATCAATTTTCATAAAACATAGCCAAAAAAGAACAGTCACGGACTATGATTCACAAAATTATAAAAGATATGACCCAGTTGGCACAATGGTCACGATGCCGGACTGCCAAACATATAGGGTTGCGGGTTCGATTCCCGCCACAGACAAGTATTTATGCTTAGATATTTGTCTGTGGTCTGGGTGTCTGTATGTATATTAAGTAGATATTTACAAAAGAAAAGTATATAAGTAGTATATCCGTTGTCTAGCACCCATAACACAAGTCTAGTTACTTAGCTTGGGGCTAGATGGCGATGTGTGGAATGTCCTGCAATATTTATTTATAATTATTTATACAAAATACATAGGAACAGTTTATTTGTAAAGGTACATAGAAAAATTAAAATGAAACAGAAACGAAAACCTTATAAAAAATTACAAATAGGCGACCTAATCGCTTCTTCCTAACAACTTTAGGTTAAAGATGGTCTGTTAGCTTAACTGGTAGGTCGTGTGCTGCATACATTTTGGAGCAACAATTCCACGTACGTCCGCTTCTGCCATTCATATCCATATTAGATGTTTTATTTAGAGAGAGAGATGTACAAATTGAAATAACTTATTGGACCTATAAGTACCTACGAGTAGGTATTAAGTTCCATACAAGTCAAACGAGGATGGATAAAATAAGGAATGAGTATATTAGAGGAAGCCTGAAAGTAGCACCGATTACTGAAAAAGTAAAAGGGAACCGTTTAAGTTGGTATGGACCTGTGATGAGAAGAGAGGAGACGCATGTGACTAGAAGAGTGATGAGTATGAATGTAGAGGGATGGAGAGGAAGAGGACGACCGAAGAAAAGATGGATGGACTGCGTGAGACAAGATATGAGAGAGATGAATGTGAATGATGAGATGACGACTAATAGGAGTGAATGGAAGAAAAAGACATACTGCGCCGACCCCAAATAAATTGGGATAAGGGCAGGAAGATGATGATGACAAGTCATTTTTAAGCCTCGTCGAAACCAGTTCCGAAACTTCGGTTCTATAGACGGCCTAAGCAGTATCAAATATTATGTCTTTTGTGTTATTTTCTAACAAACATCAACAAATAAAGTTAAAACAGGTGGTTTTTTATCGTGTTAGAAACCTGAAAATTTACGGTACTAAATACGTACGTACATGCTTCGAGATTTTCTAGTGATCGGAAGTAGAACCGCGGTGGAACTCAGTCGTATTACAAAATCATATTAGATACAGTTGAAAATAAAACTGTTTGGTAAGATTTTCTATTTTGCGATGACGTACATTGTAATAATAAACTACGTATTCGTTATACAACACATCAATATCAGACTTATCAAAATCTTGTGTAATGCCTACGTACTACCTACTACGTCTTTTATAAGACTTCGTCGCATTTCTACTACTTTAAATATTCCTTTTTAACCCCTGACCTAAAAAAAAAATAGTGGTGTTATAATTTTGACTTGTGTGTATCTGTGTTTGTGCCTCCCGAACCGATTTTGATTAAAAAAATAATATTCGAAAGGTGATTTCATCGAGAGTGTTCTACCTAAGTTTTATTGAACTCAGTCCAGTCGTTTACAAGTTACAGAGGGACTTCAATCGGGATGAAAATCCGAATGTGAGCAAATAATGTCATCCAACTGCAGCGAGAAGGTCATTCTGATAGACCCGATTAAATTAGTAAGTGTTACTTACTTATACCTCGTGCGGCAAATGATGAGCTCTGATGTAAAATAGAAGGGGTGTGCGTAAAACTCAATTTTCATTTAGTTATCGAGTTCTGCGCATACCCCTTCCACTTACCGCAGAGCTCATCATTCGCTGCGCGGGGTATACTTAATTAAATAAAAAATCGCGGGGCTCGGCAAGCAAAATATATTTAGAATATATGTACAAATCGTAATATTGGATTGAAATAATATTAAACAATGTCAGAAACAGGATGTTTGAAACCTGAACGATTGAGGAAATAGTAAAGATACGTGTGAATTCGCCTAGCTATTAATCTATTCCATGCCATTACTTTCAATGTCTAATTGTATAAAATCTAAACCCACTGTAGGTAGTGTATCTTCTTAAATCGTATCCGGCTCGACATGTACTTGTCCTAACTATATACTACTTTGTCGCCGAATGTGTTTTTTTCACGTGCTGCCTGTACCTACTAAGATACCTACTTATTATTATGTTGTAATCCTTCAAATATTCAAGACTATGGCTCCTAATTAAAGTCAGTACTAACTGCCTACGCGTGCGTCTGTAACTGGAGAAGTGACGTGTTGCATACTGATTTTATAAGTACTTCAAGGATACATAAAATGTTTAAATTGTACCTTCTCAATAAAAAGAAACACGTGATTTAAGTACGATATATAAAATAAGGTGAAATGGGAAATTAAAAAAACCTAGTAGTTTAAAAAAAACGACTAGTTGTTAGCCGTTAAAATGACTAGTAGTTTTCCGTATAAATGGCTTGTAGTTTTACGTTAAACTGACTAGTAGTTTTCCGTATAAATGGCTTGTAGTTTTACGTTAAAATGAATAGTAGTTTTCCGTATAAATGGCTAGTACTTTTACATGAAAATCACTAGAAGTTTTGCGTAAAAATTAATAGTAGTTTTGCGTAAAAATTACTAATAGTTTTGCGTAAAAATTAATCAGACATAGAATTTGTTACGTTACTTAGTAGTTGCCGTCTCAAGAACATTTTTCGAACTACTAGAACCAAAAATTTGTTTGGTTGTAGTCGTTAGAAAAATATGCAACATAAGTCTGCAAAACAACAACACGAAAGGTGGAGATGGGCGACGCGATGGCGCGAGTTTTGGAATGTCATTAAAACATGTCAATGATTCAGAAGAACCAAGAGAACACACCACGGGTTTTCCAACTCACAATGAATAAGTAGAAATTTTGACGTCTTAAATGTTTTTCTTTTTAAGTTTTTACCTCAACACTGACGTTCAATATTGCGTGCCGACCACTAATTACCGCATCCTTTTATTCAACTGCTAATAAAACAAGAAAAACATAAGTTCATTTTAAAAGAAAATGCATTGTAAGCGTTGGTTTTCAAGTGTATAATTTTAATTATTTCTACGAAAATCTGGATAGACCTAAACAATGTTTAGTCTACGACATGACCTCTGACAGTAAAGACCGCTTGTTACATAACAGTGCAGTGTATGTTGTCTATCACGTCTCATTTATCTTATTTCAATAAGTATGTCAGTATTCCTGATTATAGTTTTGTAAGTCGTTACCTACTTGTTTTATAATATTATAAAGCTGAAGAGTTTGTTTGTTTGTTTGAACGCGCTAATCTTAGAACTTCTGATAGTCCATTTATCGAAGAAGGCTTTAGGCTATATAACATCACGCTGCGACCAATAGGAGCGAAGAATCAGTGGGAAATGTGGAAAAAACGAGGAAAATAATTCATCTTTGAAGGCTTACGTTGTTTTTAGAATTTTTGTTTTTTTTTTGTAACATATAGGCTCCGAAACTACTGGACCGGTGAAACTTGGTGTGAGGGTACATTTATTCAATGGCAGTAACATGGGCTATTTTTGTCCCGATATTCCCACGGAATCGGAGGAGCGCTGCTAGTACTTACTTAAATTAGCTAGTTTTAGTTTGGTAAGTAGTAAGTACCTAAGTACATATAGAAACATTGCACTCGAAAACACATTTGTTATAGAAGGATTGGTAGGTAGGTTTGCCTACGTAGGTACTCTGAATTCCTAAAAGGCTAGGTATTATAGCAACGTGTTTGGATGCAAACTTTGACTGTTTTTCACGTGCCGTTGACGTCAAAGGCGAATTGTTTTGTACAGCAAGCGCCGTTTATATGCCAGATGTAAACATTTATATTTTCTTTCTACCAGCCCTAGAGTTGTGTTAGTGGAAATCCCGACAAATGTTAAAAACAAATTCGTTAAAGTGGGCGTTGTGTGTACGTAAATATTTGGATAAAAAGTAGGACAATCTATCTATATTCTATCGTCTATACATAATAAAATGCTTTATCCTGACTGACGGATCAACGCACAGCCTAAACCGCTGATCGATCGTAGAGACCTGAAACTTGGAGGGTGTGTTCTTTGTATGACGTAGGCATCCGATAAGAAATGATTTTCCGAAATTCTACTCCTAATAAGGGGGTGAAAAGGGGTGGACAAAGTTTGTATGGGACAACGTGATTCCTTGGTCCATTTTCATCTTCTACGCGGACGAAGTCGCGGGCAAATGTTAGTTACAAATAAATGGATTAGGAAAAATTTCCTAAATAATAGAGTCCATAGTACACGGCCGGCAGTGATGATGACGTAGGAGTGTAGTATTATCTCGATCCGACCTTTCTAGGTTCATGATACGATAACTTCGTCACAACCATAACGCAATACAAGTTAATTATATTCAATGTACATATTAATTCTACATACATTTGTAAAAAGTTTTAATGATATCGTTAAAATTAATTACGGAGCTGATTATTTTTGTGATTTATTTCCCTTATTACATTGTCGTCATCGGTCGTTATTTATAACTTTTTGTGCCTATATTTAGATACCTTCCTTAAACCAAACTAAAAGCTGTGACCAAAGTACGGTCGGCTGCATAATTGCAGACCCACCCTAGAGTTCTAAAATTACTATTATTGGAATGTATTAATTATAATAATTTTTGTTTGATAAATTAATGAGTTAAAAGACTTTAAACTTTAACTAAAGCAGGTGCCTAGAATCTTGCTTGTGTTGAAAACATTCTTATTACAGCCGTTTTGGACCACTACGGTGGGTCTGTAATTATGAAATAAGAAATCCTAAAATCGGTTTTTTCGTTGTTTTTATAAATAAACTTTGTTTCCTAAGGTAGTACCTTTTATGCTACGTAGGCATTCTTAACCTACTACCGGTAAAAATATAATAGGTATCCAGTATCTAAAAGTTTTGTAAACTCAAATGCCAAGTATTGGTATGTTTATGAAATAGCTCATAGAAACTAGGATATTGCTTTTTACAATGCTCTGTTATCAACAAATGGCGCAATCGACGTCAAATGTGAGTAGCTTTATGTACCTACGTAACAGTCGCCGGTTGTCGTGATAACTAACGCCATAAAACTTACAACAATGACAACTTCTATGATCTAACAAGGGTCCTACGCCATAATATTGACTAAATGAATACCTACCTAACCTGGTTATTTGCTTCATGTTCGGTCGGCTGCATAATTGCAGACCCACCGTAGAGCTCCAAAACGGCTGTTATAATAATGTTTTCAACACGAGCAAGATTCTAGACACCTGCTTTAAGTGAAGTTCAAAGTCTTCTAGCTCATCAATGAATCATACAAAAGTTATAAGAGTCAAACATTCCAATTATAGTAATTTTCGAACTCTACCGAGGGCTGCAATTATGCAACTAATTATGCTAATTATGCTAACTTAGTATAAGCAGGTATTTCGAACTATGTACAGACAGACCTATAGCTGCGCCATGATCCCGCGGGGATGACTTATTTCAGTTAGAGCCATTGCTCTCTAAAATTTTTACGTTCCATATAAACAAGTTTTCAAAATGGTTTGGTACAGTCAGCAAAGGTCTGAGGGTATCAAGTGCATATTTTAAAGTTTAAATTTTTAAATAACGGTTCAGTAATTGTTTATTTTTCTGCTTGATATCACTAAAGCTATCGAAGTGTGACGCAGAATAACCGAAAAATATTGAAACGTCATTAAAAAAAAATCAAACTTAAAAATATGCACCTGATAACCTCAGACCTCTGCTGACTGTACACTGTACAGTCAAAAAAATAAATACTGAAGTGAGCTTTCAGAATTTGTTTGTAACATGAGTAAAAAAATGTTATCAGAACAAAAAGTAGCCTAAAATCAAGGTCGGAAAAGTTTTTGTTCCACACTGCCATCTACCTTCACTCGCGTCCCTCGAAGGCCTCCGTTTATTTGGTGGTCTTTGAGTCACAATCTATCTTCTAGGAAAGCGTGCTACATCTTAGACCGCACTACATTTGATGATATGTAAGATCCAATCTATACTTATATTATAAAGCTGAAGAGTTTGTTTGTTTGTTTGAATGCGCTAATCTCAAGGTTGGATAGTCCATTTATCGAGGAAGGCTATAGGCTACTTTTTATTTTGATATTTCCACGGGATCGGGGCTTATGCGGGTGAAACCGCGCAGCTAGTATTTTATATGTATTAATGAAGTACGATGTGTAATAATTATCTTTTTAGATTAACGTGTTCTTTGGTCAAATATTATTTTATCTTTGTTTAACTCTTAAAACAAAAATAAATAATATTTGAACAAAAATACAAAATAGAGACATTGTTCAAATATTTTTATCGTTTTTATTCACATTTATGACGGAATAACTTTTCTTTTTTTCACGATCGAAGCACTGAGTAATATTTGACGTAAGACATTGGTAAAACAATTAAATTTTTATTTGTACAGATGCGATATGGATTATTACGAGCCAGTTTATATTTATTAGAAAACAAATTATTTTAGTTAGAAATTGTCTTCTGCTGGCCTACTTAAAATTTGTTAAAAAGGCTTGATATTAGGTGTTATTAGGTGATATTAGGTTGCTTCATACCTCATCAAATTAATAATATTTATTCGCTATAATAGTTCAATTTGGCGGGACCGAAGAAAAAACTACATTTTAGACGATCAGGGGTTCATAACGTTTCTTGACAAACTATTTGTAAAGAACCTCCTAAAAACCTAATTGTGCTGTGAAACTACTCGTAATTTAAGTATTAAACTTAACAAAGATGGCGTATTTTACTAAATCGGTTAGACTTTTAGAAGGTTTGGTTATTTCGATACATTTCAAGCTCTAATTAGATATTTTTGCTCAAAATCTCGTTTTTATTTTTCTTCGTTTCCGCTAAGTTATACTCGGTGCAGCCTCAATTGATTTCTATTAATAATAACATTGAAATGTTATCACTAATTAGGTATAATTAACTCTCATTCATAATAATACGGGAAGTATGAAGGCATAGGTAGGTGTAAACAAACGTCAAACATGATAACCAAATGAAAGAGGGAAGATCGCAACCTCGATCATAGATTGAAAGCTTGTTCAAATACTGTTGATTGTAATGCCTATTGATTGATTGATCTTGATATGGTTCGAACAAAATAATGAATAAGTGTAATCTATGTTTCTTTATTTTAGAATATTATTTTTGGTTCTTTATAATATCTACGGTTTTTAGGCTCAACAACACCTAAGTACGGTACACGGTTTACGGTGTTTTAATTTTAAACGTGAAAATCAAATTATGTAGGTAGTTAAAGTAAGTATGAAATTGCCATATTTTACTTAATTTGTAGTAAAAATTAAGTCAGTAGGCTCAATGCTCAATTGTTGTTCCGATTTTTATATGTTTTCAGATTATAAACTCTATTTTCCATGTATCATTTGTTTTTGCGATTTAATAGTTTTTGGACTTGATCTTATAAAAAGATCACGAGGTGTAGGTATTTATTATAGTTTATAGTTACTATATAGGTAAGTACCTACAGTGCGTCATAAGTTCACTATCAGTTTGCCACAATAATACTATAAACAAGTATTGGACTTACGACCTTCTTCTTATAGACGTTACACACAAACATAAATACTTAAATTAAATGTACTCAGTGCGTGATTATTATTTATATTTAGGCTTATAACCACTCGGCTAACTAACATGGTCTTTAGTTAGCCGAGTGGTATAAGCCGTCACCCGCTATGTTCTAATAGTGCTGCACAGGAGTAAACGTTACGGTGGGCAGAGACTTTTGATCGTTGATTGTACCTACTAAAAGTCACTAATCATTATCGCGCCTAAAATTGAAGTCAATGAATTTACTTAAGTACTCATTAGATTATTAAAAGTTTTAGAAGGTCAAGGATATCTAGCTTATATTGAGGTCGTTGTAAACGTGTATCGGTATGAAACTACCTACCTACCTAAATCCAAAAACGACCAAGCCTAAATTTTATACCTGGCCAATGCATTAGTAAGTAATAAATAGCTATTTTCATCGCTTATTCTTATGATTGAGTGCATATAGACTGTATCATAATTAGGATCGTAGCTACCTCGCAGCCTCATAGCAGAGGCCGCCCGGCCGTAGCGGAGGGTTACTTTGTGAATCGTAAAAGGTACAATAGTCACCTGCCCGTCTGCCAAACACAGGGTTGCGGGTTCGATTCCCGCCTCAGACAAGTATTTATGCTCGGATATTTGTCTATGGTCTGGTTGTTTCTATGTAATAGAGGTATATATTTACAGAAGAAAAGTATAAAATTAGTATTTTCTAGTACCCATAACACAAGTCTAGTTACTTAGCCAGATGGTGGTGTATGAATGTCCTGCAATATTTATTTATTTATCTGGCTCACCGCCAAGCCTGCGCATAGCGTAGCAGGTACCTGCTTTTGTAATTATCCTAACAATAATACTGCAGGTGATGGGCAGATACTGGGCAGGTGCTGGGTTGGTGCTGGACAGGTCCGTAGCAGAAATTGGCGTAACGCTGCTTATGGCTACATCTTTTTAACTCACCGTTTTCGACACAATGTGACTCTCTTGTAAACATAAGATGTGTGTCTCCCATCTTCTGAGGAACTTGGCGGCGAGGATCTTGTCGACGACGGTTCTGGTGTGTTGGAAGCAGCAGACCCGTAGCGAGCCCTCGGTGGCCAACTTGTACCGAGGACCGGGTGGCGGGACCGGGGTACCTACCGCGCTCGACTCCAGACCGGCTGGGTCGGCGCAGCATTCCGGACTTGAACCCTGAGCAAAGTAAAAAAATTATATAATGTTTTTTAATGACCTTTCAACCCAAAAAAATATTTTCTAAATCGATCCAGGCGTTTTCGAGTAATCGGCGAACATACATAAAAAATATATAATAAACAACATATAGGTACGCGACGAATAGATAACCCTCCTATTTTGAAGTCTGTTAAAAACCTTGTTAAGAAGAAAATAAACATAGAGGTACGAATTGTTTTTCAGATTAACAATACAGCAAATATTAATCTTTTCCATATTTTTAACCGACTTCAATAAAGGAGGTGGTTCTCAATTCGTGGCAGGTGGTATAAACTAAAAATATTGACGGTTATTTTTTACATGGGTAGGTAAGTGTTGGGATAATGGCCTGGCGAAATACATAGGTAAGTATACATCAACCTATTGGGAATTACAAGGTTTTTTAAAAACACTGTGTAGGTATATACTATTCGTACCTATTCTAACTAAATCGAGTGAATAATTAATTTCATTTCGTAGTAAAAAAAATTAAAACAAAATATCGGCATTTATAGATAGGGAAAACAACATTTTAATACACGAATAGAACCTCATCTCGGACAAAAATAGATTTTTGAATACGTGCCTTCTTATGATAAAAAAAGAAGTAGGTAGGTATCAAAATACCAGCAACTATCTTCGAGCAGCTATCAAAATATAGCAATATCAAATTTTTAACAAAGAATTGATCCTGAACCCATAAGTCTACCCCTGTATTTTTCATGCGATCTTCTTTTGTCATCGGATTCAAACACGTAGCTAATTTGGTCACTGTCAGATTGCATAGAAATTAGTGAAGCGAGCTTCCGGCACATGAGTAACTTTCGGTATACCTACCTACTTACCTACAAACAGGAGCCCGTAACTCTATTGCAAAATACCCTCACTCCTTCGATGAAACGGGATATCGAATGAATTTTAAAACTATGAATCGAATGAGAAGTCTGAATTTACAAAAGTTTAATAATGCCAAATGTTTGTTTCAAATACGTTTTTGGTAAAGAAAGAGGATGCATTATCGTTCTAACAAGGAGATTGGATTAGCTACATCTGTCAGAGTTGTATCTACTTGACCGAACTCCACTGAGTCTCTGATACCGATATTAATCACACACATCAGATGAAAAAAAGGACCTATCTATTGTATTGTTATATGGAATATGGAATAATTAAAACTCCCACTGACAGAAAAAAAAATCCTCACGGAAAGAGTACTTGTTATACTTACAGAAAAGCAAGCTTTTTAAAACTTTGGCCTTTTAAATGGCGGCTTTTGATAGCGCATCTATGCTCTTATTTTTAACGTTTAACAGTCAATTAACAGCACAAAAAACTTCAAAAATTTGAATTCAATGAAATGGCAATTGATCGCTGAAGGTTTTATGTAAATAGCAAAATTGGCGTCTCCATTAGAGTAGAACCGATACTTTCCCGACAGTTTTTTTACCAGCTTTAACGAATTAAGACCAAATTAAATCAAAAGCTGGCTATTCATGGATTGTGGCTTGTTACTAGTATAATTTACGAAATGTCTTATTGACGTCATTCACGTCCTTGTGTTACCTTACCTACCTATACTACAAGTTTAGCATACAGAATATGTAAATATCATTACTAGATAACGGTTACCTTTTTAATTAATCGTAAATAACGCATGCAATGTGACGTTTTTGTATTGTTTTACTTTAGTACGTAGACGCACGTTGTTTAATGTTCTCTTTTTAGTCACGTAGGTAGACGGTTGGTTAAAATTAAAAAGCCTTGTGTCTGATAAGATATACCTACCTGCATCAACAACGTTTGTGTGACGACCTCTAGCGCGGTGGGTGAACACCTGCCTGCGAAACAGAAGGTTGTGGGTTCGTTTCCCGCTTCAAACAAGTATTTATGAAGAGATACTTGTTTCTGGTCTTTGTGTTTCTGTATGTAGGTACTTATAACAATATTTATGTATTAACAAAAAAAAAGTATAAAAGTGTTCTATACTTTGTTTGGTCACTGTTGGCAACATAAAGATATTATTTGTCTAAAATGTTTACATTGTAGTTAGTGTATAGTGGCAACACTCTCTCGCTCTGTAATCGGCGCCATAACGGCAGCTTTTCTTTGAAAGTGCATCTTGTGAGATTTCAGCATCAAACTGAATTTAACTAAAACAATACAGTGCGCTATCTAAACAATCACCAATACTAATTGCTTAGATAAGGGCTATATGACGCTATAATATCCTACAATATTTATTAATTATTATTTCAGTAAATATTTCTTTTTTCAATGGCTACACCTTCGTAGAATTCGATCCAATGGGACCTTAACACCCCATCATCAGTTATTAAACAAAGTGACTACAACGTAACTTCACTAAAAGGTAATTAAACTGCAGCTTTTGAATTATTATGCTTTTAGTCGCACTTCGTTTGCGCATTTCCATTGAATCAATTTTGACAAAGAACTACCTTATCAATTAGGTGTTTCCCAAAATGTTTTCGTATCAAATATCCGTCATTAGCCATTTTTATTAATAATCAAAAACAAATGATTCAATTTATATTTTAATTTAATTATAAACTCTATTAATCTATCGTGTTACAAAAATAAATAAAAAAAAGAAGACACTTAATAATAATTAATTTTTTCCGCAACCGAACTGGCATGGCAAGTCAAAAAATAGCCATGACTCATGCAAGTTTTCATTTAAAAAATATGTCTACTTTCGCAGCTTGATTTCAATACCTACTGCACTTAAGGTGAAAGGGTACCTGCGCTCTCTCCATGCAAACGTAGTCGACTGTTTCCTCCCTGGGTAATGACACTAGCACAAATATTTTTGTGCCATAAAACCTATAACTGCCATAACTATGCCCCTATATTTTGGTTTTTTTCATTTTCTTATTATCATAGAAATTAAAATTAAAAAATTAAAAAAAAAAACAAAAAATATGGTCATGATCATGGCAGATAAAAGTTTTATGCACCAAAAATATTTGCTCTAGTGTCATTACCCAGGGAGACAACAGTCGACTACGTTTGTAATAGTTTGTATGAAGAAAGCCCCCGGTACCCTTTCCTCTTAAAAGGAAAAAATACGCGAATAGAGAACTTCTTCCTTTCTTGAAGTCGGTTAAAATATCATACTGAGTTATTGTGTAATATCAAGATGCACAAAGGATGTGCAACATGCAATCTCTTCTGTCATAGACACGCGAGAGAGATGTTTCGTAATCCTAACTGATCATAACATAATAAGTAGGTAATTAGTATTCTTATTACCTAAGCCAAGTGCTTTAATTAATAACTAGATTTTGTTGTTAAATTGTTAAAATCGTATTACCAACCTCATATCATATTGAAGCAGACCGTTAATTTGAAATATAAAAAAAAATTGAAATTTATAAATTGTACCTAAGTTGGTAGGTATATTTTTATTTTAAACATTTCATTCTTTGTATTTATATTGCAATTGATGTTTTTTTTTATATCTGAAATAAAAAGTTGAATTGTTTGCTCAATATTGGGCAGTCTTCATTTTTACAACGCGCGGTTTAGACGCGACGTATATAATTTATGCCTTTGATTTGTATCTAAAACTAATTAGCTTTATTCTACCTGTATTATATTTTATAGTTAAAGTAAATGGGGAGCTCCCTAACACACGACTCTTGCAACCTCGGTGCTACATAAATGACCTTTGTGTCTTGTGGAATTTCCAAGTTACGTATTTTCAATAGATAAGTTGTTAGGGATATTCATCTCCAATTAATCATGACTTACATAAGAGGAAAGGGTACCGCGGGCCCTCTACATACAACAGTAGTCGACTGTTTTCTCCCTGGATAATTAAAATTAAATCATTTATTTCAGAATAGAATTCCATATACATTAATAAAAAGAAATAAAAATTTAATTAAATAGGTAAGTACAAAAATAAATCACACAAAAAATAACATTATTCATATTAGAGGTACACAACACACACGTACACTAAGCATCACTGGACACACCAAACACCGCTCTCTCCCCTCCCAACAAGATTGCGATCGACACCAATCAATTGTAATGACACTAGAGCAAATATTTTTGTTGCATAAAACTTTTAACTGCCATGACCATGCCCCTATGTTGTGTTTTTTTTTATTTTTTTGTTTTTTAAATCTTAATTTCTATGATAATTAGAAAATGAAAAAAACCAAAACATAGGGGCATAGTCATGACAGTTATAGGTTTTATGGCACAAAAATATTTGTCCTGGTGTCATTATCCAGGGAGGAAACAGTCGACTGCGTTTGTATCGAGAGAGCACCGGTACCCTTTCACCTCAAGTAGTTCGGTGAACAGTTACCTCCCAAAGATAAACTTTGAGGAGTTTAGTATGAGAAGGTGGTTCTAAGTCCTCCATCAATTCCTACCTCGTAGTTAAATAGCCGATTTAACTGGTAGAAATCCAAACGTAAGCAATATGAGGAGCTTTTCGACCGATCACTCCGGAGATCCCCACCAAAATGTTTATGAGACCAATACTTGAAGTTACTACCTTTTAAATAAAAAAAAAAAAAAAAAAAACTCGTCCGGCAAAAAACTCGTCCGACAAAAAACTCGTCCGACGAAAAGTTCGTCCGACAAAATACTCGTCCGACAAAAAACTCGTCCGACAAAATACTCGTCCGACAAAAAACTCGTCCGGCAAAAAACTCGTCCGACAAAAAACTCGTCCGACAAAAAACTCGTCCGACAAAAGACTCGTCCGACAAAAAACTCGTCCGACAAAAAACTCGTCCGACAAAAAACTCGTCCGGCAAAAAACTCGTCCGACAAAAAACTCGTCCGACAAAAAACTCGTCCGACAAAAAACTCGGCCGACAAAAAACTCGTCCGGCAAAAAACTCGTCCGACAAAAAACTCGTCCGACGAAAAACTCGTCCGACAAAAAACTCTGGACTGGAAAAGGATTGTCAACAGAATCAATAAAGTTCAATTTAGATTTAAACAACTTCTCCCGTGAGAATTTTGTGTGACGCTTTTGTAAAATTTCACTCTCATCATTTTTTCATAACGCGCCTAAAGAAGTATAACTTCAAAACAATCATTTAAATCGGTTCCACTTCCACCTCACCTCTATTATTTATAAGTTAGAGCAGAGAGAGGTACATTCATTTATTTTAATACCAAAGTAAATACCGCATGCGGTAACAACTTGAAGATACGAACGGTGGCCATAGAGGTAGTACCTATTTAGTAGTCGAAAAATCTTATTTTCATTTTTGGATACAAAGTAAAAGATGTGGATAAAGTCAACATTCTTTATTTTTCCTCAAACGTTCTTGGTTTCACCCGCGTAAGTCCCGATCCCGTGGGAATATCCGGATAAAAAGTAGCCTATATGTTAATCTAGGCCACTAGCTATCTCCATACCGAATTTCATTGCAATCGGTTCAGTAGTTTTAGCGTGAAGGCGTAACAAACATACATACACACACACAAACTTTTACATTTTTAATATTAGTAGGAAGTAGGATAGGATAGGAATAGTAGGATAGTAGGAAGTAGGAAGGATAGGTAGGAAGTAGGATTAGGAATCATTCACATGGAATCACACTGAAACGTCTTAAAAAAAAAGCCTAAACGCGCCCACTCATGGATTTTTTTGTGATCATGCTAAAAAAAATCAAGATTACAAATATTTTTGAAGTATATTTGAAATGGAGCAATTAAAGTTAATTAAAGGTGCGTATCATTCCGGTACGACGAAGTATCATTGTGTTCAATTCCGTGTATATTTCCATCATAATATGACGTTTCCTCCCGTTTATCGTCGGTATTAATATCATCTTTATAATATTGTTTTTATCTTATCTGGTGCAATAAAAAGAGGCGCGAGTTGCGTGTGTGGGTCTGGTTGGGATGGTGCAGGCGTGGGGCGTGAGGCATGACCCACATAGTGGTTGGTGTTCGATGACGTCAGTGAGAAGATCTGGGTCACGAGGCCGCCGGCCGTGCTTGCGAGGAGCACGACCCCGAGACTCTCACATCTTATTGTGCCTTCTTCCGACTACAACATTTCTTATTGACTTTTAACATTTATATACATTGACATCAAATAATATTTGTAGATTTTTTTCTAGCATTGTACTTTCAGTAAGACAACTTTATTTATACTTTATTTATTTATTTTTCTATTCTTTTGTAGAGTGTCAAGAGCGCTATTTAAATCTAGCTAGCTAGCTAGATGGCTAGCTCTATCTTGAAGACCAGCGCTGCAGCTAAGCATGCTTGGCTGCAGTTTTTAGCTGAGGTCGCGACACGACTCCTCATTTATGTTGTTTTTCAATAACCATTTTTTTTGTATATATGTAATAATATTTTTTTATTGTCATGTTAATTTCTTCATTTCTGTGTTTGTCGTGTGTTTGTACTTAATAAATGCTTTTCTTTCTTTCTTTTTACCCGATAACAAAAAACGAGGAAATTCGCAATTCGACGCGGATATTTTTTGTTTATTTTTAGAAGTAAAAACAATCCAATTCCTACTAATAATTATGTATGATTGTGAAAGTTTGTGTGTGTGTCTTCCTTCCTCCTTCACGCAAAAACGACTGCAACGATTGCAATGAAATTAGGTACGTAGATAGCTGGAGACCTGAATTGACATATAGGCTACTTTTTATCCCGATACTCCCACGGGATTGGGACGTACGCGGGTAAAACCGTCAGCCGCAGCTAGTAAAAAATAAAACAAAATGTAATCAAAGTGTGATTCTCAGGGACGGGTCGCTCTTTTTTGGTACCTATTGATAGATGTTAATTTTTTAACTACGTAGGTAGGTATAGGTGTTTTCTTTCGGTACGTAACATCTACTAAAACCAAGTCACCTACAAATAAAGAAAGCAGAACTATATGCATAAGTCGTTAAAACCGCGTTAACATTGTTTACGATGCAAACTAACCTATTTATGAGTAATTGTGAATTGACGTCTTTGGAAAATGTGTGTTCAGCCAGCGTATAGACTGTAGACCAGAAGTACTCAAACTTTTTTCTAGAGGCTATGTTACAAAGAAAGTACCTACGCGTTAGGTACGTAGCTATTATTTTATAACAACTTTTTGAACCTATTTTTTGACGTTCTAACGTCTTCTATATCGAACTATACACCAGCATTCACAAAAAAGTGTCACGGCATGCGTTACGTGGAAACGTTATTGACAAGTAACTATAGCAAAGTATTGAAGTATGCAAAATGGTGATCAACGATACAAAAGAGTTCATATGACATTATCACGTAAAATTATCGTCCGTAAATCGACTTTACCAACAACCATTTTTTTTAATGTACAAATTATTTCCCGAAGTAGGAATCAAAAACTTTAGTTAAAAATAAAAAGCCCCATATTTGATTACTTAGCAATTTTATATCTCCTTCTTGAATTCCTTTATTATCCTGCTTATGTTCTAGCCTTCGACTACTTATTGATCTTTGTATTGATTGATACTAATTATTCGCAGCTATATATTAAAAGTAGGTACATTTTGAACCAAGATTTGAGAAAATCAACGAAGCGATGCTAAATAATGCCAGGTGTGCCGCTTAAAAAAGGCTCGCAGGCCCGCAATTAAATCTACATACACAGCCCGCACGGGCCGCAGTTTGGGCACATGAGTAAGTTTGGGTATAGACTTCGAGCATATATATAGAGACTGTAGACTGTTTATGTTACTCGTGTATCTTGTGTAATATTCGAAAGTTGTGATACTCTTGGAAGTGAGTTACGCATGATGTTGATGACTTCCGAATAATCAAGATTGACCATCGCCGCTGTCGTTATTTTGTACGAACAAAATCACTAATAGTATAAAACAAAGTCGCTTTCTCTGTCCCTATGTCCTTAGATCCCTATGTATGCTTAAATCTTTAAATCTTTAAAACGGATTTTGATGTGGTTTTTTTAAATAGAATGATTCAAGAAGAAGGTTTATATGTATAATACATGCATAATATAGCCGTGCGAAGCCGGGGCGGGTCGCTAGTAATATATAATTAAATATTTTAGTATAGGTAAATGTAAGCCATGAATATCTGACCGAGACAAGGACTTGGAGGGCAGAATGCACGCAGGCATAAAATAGATAATTCCAAGCAGTCGCGCGCGCGTCTGTACCGTGCTAGATGCACGAAGTGACCGCATGCTCCAGGCCATGTTCATCAATAAAGATGTTATCAATTGACGTCAATGTAGGGACACCAGACGGCTGTTCCGTAAACTATTAAATGGTAAGAACAAGTGCAGGAAAATTACAGTCCGATAAAAATAATCTTGAATGTAAGTAGTTATATAGAGACCAATAATTCTATATTTGTTTACGTTATTTTATTGTAATTTGATATCCAAAAATAATGCAACAAGAGTTATTTGTTGTTGTCACAGCCACATGCGGATGTGGCGGGATGTTTTGTGTCTTGTTTATAAAGTTTGTCGTGTAATTTGTATACAAAATGTATTTATTTATTTTTGCATTCCATTGTTCAGAGTTATTAAATATCAGGTGGGCATCATGCTTAAAAACTGGCTTTAACATTTTCCAACTCTTTATCTTCTTTATATATAAAAATGAATCGCAAAATGTGTTGGTAAGCGCATAACTCAACAACGCCTGGACCAATTTGGCCAATTCTTTTTTTGTTGTGTTTGTTATTGTCAGGAGAAGGTTCTTATGAAAGAAAATATTAAGAAAATTGCGTAGAAAATTATTACGCGGGTGAAACCGCGGGGCGCAGCTAGTTTAAAATATTTCTTACGTATTTAAGTAGGTACCAGTACCTACATATATACCTAAGTATTTACACCTGTTTATCTTAATTTTTTTTTGCCAAAAACGATAACTCAAACACGTTGCAAAATATTTACTTAGTATGATATCCAGATTCCGCGATCATCAGCTATCGACGACGCGTCATTGACGTCAATAACTTGATTTGTAAAATACAATTGACTTGTAAAAACTCGTAACAATAAACGAATTGTGTTAGAAATATCACCACACTACTAATCACGGCAGAGCGGATAGTAATGTATGTATCCATGGTGTTAAAGTTTCAGGAAACTTATAGGCCTAGAACGAGCCTCGAGGTAAGTAATTCAATCAAAACTAATAAATATTTCTGTGGTAATGGTGTATCTACCTAAAGTACTCTGATATAGACACTGTAACCACAAAAATGATACAATAGTATCATTTAACCCACAACGGTAGATATAATAAGTATGATTTCCTTACCAGCACACAGTATAAATACGTTTAGTTTATGTACTGTATTCGTATTTATTCATTGATTAGATATGCAGCACAAATCAGCATAAAATCAAGCTATAATGACCTTCCAACATTAACCTTCTAACGCTTTTTGTGTGTTTTCTTTCTATTTTAGGGTACCTACCTAGTCCTAATATGATTTATTTGATTGATTTATTCAAGTTCAAATCAGTTCATTATCCAACTTTGATGAATTTAACACATCAAAGAAAAATGACGTACCTACTGTAAAGCCCTAAACAAACCGGCTTTAATTGGCTTATTGTTATTATCTAACATCAAACAATTGTCTGGACAACTTTTATTATTAAACTTGTTGTAGGTGAATAAGCAAACATTTCAATAAGATCTCGACAGACGAGTACAATATTAAGTCCTATATTTGTTATGCTGACAAATATAGAGCAGATGTTATCGTGAGTTAACCGACCCGTTTTTGCCGACGACGACGACGTGTCTACAAAACTCATGTCACACTAGTACCTAAATATCAACTAAAAGATTTGATGTTCTAATCAGAACTTAATTAAATATTAATACATAAAACGGTTGCTCTCTTTTTGGAGACAACGAGGTCAAATAACATCTAGTTTTGTATAGTTAGCACTAGTTGTTATACAAGAAATTAGGTATCTTTTGTAGTAGGTAAGGTTGGATTAGAAGGGTGGTTAGTAAGGTTTCTAAGACACGAGAGTAATATATTAGTACTTAGTTAAATCGTATTGGCTATTATCTATTCTGTGGGTACGAGATGTAACCCTAACGTTTACTTACAAAGTATTCAGCAGAGCTTTGATCCGCCAGCGTAGGGGAAAGCAGACAGCCGGGCGACGGAGGTGCTGTGGCAGCCGGAGGAGGCGGGGCCAACGATAGCAGCTCGCCCGCCGACGCAGACATGCTCCCTGCGGCCGCCAGGCTCCGCAACCGATCGGCCAGGTCCGTGTGCCCGCCGTTACCAGCTTTACTAAAGTTTCCTTCCTTCTCATCGCTGTTACTTAAATTATCGATAATTCTCGGTCTTCGCAGTTTCCTGGATGCAGCACGCCATCGCCGCAACCGGCAAGCGGCGTTGTTGAGCACCTCATCCGTATCCCGGCGGAGCGGTGGCTCTTCCTCGGACTGCGTGCCTTCATCTACGTCCACACTCTCGTCTATATAAGGAAGCTCGATGGTGGATGGCGATGGCTCATTTGACTGGTTGCTCTCAGCTGTATCTGGCGGACTGAGAAAGTCCCGTAGCGCATAAGCTAGCCTCTGATCAGCATTTAGACCTTTTGGGGTTTTATCAATTTCATCGGTTTCAACATACCGAGTCTCACTATTGATATTATTTTCCATTTTATTTGTATCGTTCTCGTTAGAGTTCAGATCAACATTAATCTCTTGACTATATGAAGGCATCTTAACAACAGCTGATATAAAAACATCTACCTCCTAAATAAAATTATTAATACTTGGAGTTTAACGTTGCATTCTCGACGTGTGCGGTCTGGCAATGGTTATGACTGGACTAGGGTAATTCTCGATCTCATCACTCAAAATATAATAACAACTATCTAACGATTTGCACATTTTTATCAATAACCTAGTGATAAAATATCAGTGCGCCAGGAGGCGTCTATTTGAACTTTTAGCAACTAATCGATGAATTCGTTAGGCACAGTAATTCGCTTGATATCTTAACTCACTGAACTGCGTGTTATATAAACTACACGTTTTATGATGATCGTTGTTACACAAATGTATCATGATGAAAACTTGCGGCAATTGATCTACAGATTTACTATTATCTGCATTCGCGGCCTCGAATTACACAAGCAGTGTGCGCAAAACGAGCTGAACACTACTGGCTGACACTCGCTATCATCTGCTATTATACATATACATTCGCTACACACTTCTTGTTTGCATTGACGTTCGGCTCGGTTTGCGCAAAGGTAACAGCCTTACAGCGCCGCTAAGCGGCCGACGAATGAACTAGAATAAACACGCCCGCCAGTGCCATCTGCTCATTCTCATAATAAACCACTTGACTGGCTTTTTATAAAATTGTATGTTGAAGTGGTTTCTGTTTTAGACGACTACGCACGTTTCGTGTGCTGATAAACAAGTACGACAACTAAACGATAGATGGCAGGTTTTAACATTAATATATAATATAGGTTTACCGAATCACAAAAAATGTATATTATGTAGGTACCTACTTATAATTGTTTTTGAAACAGTAATTGAAACATATCATAGAATCGCAATATATGACATTAGCAACATTATCGATTGGCACAAAAATAAAGGCGATTTCTTTTTTACAAAATTAACAGGTTCGATTCTTGGATTTGCTACCTGATAACTCTCTATGCCACTATGGTCTGAACTTCATCGCACATCGCTCATAACTGTGTTAAAGGCATGCGCTGAGAAATTCTCAGGTTTTATAAAATCACGAAAGTTTGGTGGTATGTGGATTTTGGTCTGAAATGTCATTTCATCGAATATCAATTTGCTTTGACTTGATATTATCCAACTATTAGCTAAATATTCATTTACTCTACCAATAAATATTGATTTTATAAATAGTCATTGTATCAATCAAATGAATTACTTACTTTACCTAATGTTTATTTAACAATAGTTATTCATTCCTATGTTGTCCTATGTATATTCCTTTGTATGATATTAAATGAGAAAAAAATTGTTAAATAAAACGCATTATCGTTATAAAACCTTTGTGGAACAAAGTGTTTGCAACAATTTTGAAACGTTGGTTGTAATATTTTGATAATCGTGTTTTGGTGAAATATTTGTGAATCGAGAAAACTCGCACTATGGTATTCTTTCGATATTTGACATTTCGATAGTATTGGAACTTTCCCAGTAGGTAAATAGATTCTATCTAACTTTTGCAGTGTAGAGAACATCTTTTTACTCTAAAGTAGTTATTCTTCCCAGTCTCGCCTCCCTGCTAATCATAAATGCTTATTATTTAAGTATAGGCAGGTACCTACACCTGGTACTTGCTTACGTGCGTAAAAATAAAAATTTAACATAAACTGTAGTACCTACATTACTTGTTTCCGGACAAATTCCTATAATTATCAGGTCAGGGTGACAAAAATTATTGACCGAACGAGCGAAGCGAGAGAGGTCTAGTGTTGAGAAGGGTCGGTCGCTCGTATGTTTGTATGTTTGTATGTTTGTATGTTTGTATGTTTGTATGTTTGTTCGACGATAACTTGAGTACCGTTGCTCTGATCTTCATGATTTTTGGTATACAAGTAGTTGAGGTCCATAGAATTTTTAAGTTCGAACATGAGCAGGATCGGTCAGGGGGTTACGGAGATAGGGGTCCAAAAGGGGATCTACCTATATGGCACACAAACTATACTGCAAATATACCCGAGTGGGGTATCAAATGAAAGGGCGTAACTTCGGTGACAATAATATGGTACCATGGAACTGATCTGATGATAGAGCTGGAGGGAATCTGCAGGAATTATCTCATTATCCATACTTCATAGTTCATTCATTCAAACTACTCGTCAAGAATCGCCTTGACGAGTAGTTTGTCTTTCAATGGTAACCAGGGTCTGATGATGGAACTGGAAGGTGGTCATAGGAACTTCGCAATGAAACGACACAACCCCATCGAGTTTGGGCTCGTTAGAATCGTCTTGACAAGAAGTTTGTCTTTCAATGGTGACCAGGGTCTGATGATGGAACTGGAAGGTTGTCATAGGAACTTCGCAATGAAACGACACAACCTCATCGAGTTTGGGCTCGTTAGAATCGTCTTGACGAGTTGTTTGTCTTTCAATGGTGACCAGGGTCTGATGATGGAACTGGAAGGTGGTCATAGGAACTTCGCAATGAAACGACAGAACCCCATCGAGTTTGGGCTCGTTAGAATCGTCTTGACGAGTAGTTTGTCTTTCAATGGTGACCAGGGTCTGATGATGGAACTGGAAGGTGGTCATAGGAACTTCGCAATGAAACGACAGAACCCCATCGAGTTTGGGCTCGTTAGAATCGCCTTGACGGGTAGTTTGTCTTTCAATGGTAACCAGGGTCTGATGATGGAACTGGAAGGTGGTCATAGGAACTTCGCAATGAAACGACACAACCTCATCGAGTTTGGGCTCGTTAGAATCGTCTTGACGAGTAGTTTGCCTTTCAATGGTGACTAGGGTCTGATGATGGAACTGGAAGGTTGTCATAGGAACTTCGCAATGAAACGACACAACCCCATCGAGTTTGGGCTCGTTAGAATCGTCTTGACGAGTAGTTTGTCTTTCAATGGTGACCAGGGTCTGATGATGGAACTGGAAGGTGGTCATAGGAACTTCGCAATGAAACGACACAACCCCATCGAGTTTGGGCTCGTTAGAATCGCCTTGACGGGTAGTTTGTCTTTCAATGGTAACCAGGGTCTGATGATGGAACTGGAAGGTGGTCATAGGAACTTCGCAATGAAACGACACAACCTCATCGAGTTTAGGCTCGTTAGAATCGTCTTGACGAGTAGTTTGTCTTTCAATAGTAACCAGGGTCCGATCTAACATATTAAGTTATCAAAGACCAAAAAGTATAAAATAAATTAATAGAATAAAAAACTAAAAAAAACACGCTTTAATAAAAAAAGTCCAACTAAAAAATAGAAAATAAAATCTAATAAATTTGGATTAAGAATATTGTACTTAAATAGTAAGCGTGTTACATTGTGATTGCAAAAGAAAAATAACGAAGGTGTTGCATCACATATTCACAATGTAACACGCTTACTATTTACTATATTCTTAATCCAAATTTATTTAAATTTAAAATTTATAGAAATTTATTACTTTGCCCCAAATCGTTCGAACTCTCTTTGCTTCATTTCCTATAATTATTTATTTCATAATCATGGGCTGTTTTACAATAATAGTGGTGGATAGTATTAAATAGTAGGAATGTTCGGTTCTAGCCGATCTAGAGACTCTGATAATTATAAAATTTGTGACTAATTTTTTTATAATTTTTATTGACTTGTTATATTTTAGTTTAGGGACTTATTACAGGACATATTGGCCTCAAACTTCTCTAATATATTCTCGTTCTCGAGCTTGTCTTCTCGTTTCCTCTTACGTAACATTATGATAAGTAGATACATAAGGAAGGAAGGAAAGGAATTACTATCTTCTGGATATTATGTTGGACACATTCAAAATGTCTTGAGTAAAAATAAAGAGTCAACGGATGTCCAGGGTGTGATGATTGAGCTGGCCTATGCTTTTAGAACTTAACAACAACAACAAGTTATGCCCTATCGTGTTTGGATTCTCTAAATCATCCAATGTCAGATAATAGCGATACTAGGCACCTATCATTCAAATAAGATAGACCTGTCGTATTTGGAGTCTTTCGTCGTTATATTATACATTTTAGTACTTTACGCTGAAATATAATAAACGCTGAAAAAAACTCGTGAGGTCTCAGTTCGGGGCGAACTACTAGTATCATTCAAATCGAAATGACGGCAACTATTACAACATGTACCTACCTATGCATCAGCAATGGATTAGTAAGCCACATTTACGCGATGATTGCAACAATTTTATCGCCATAATTTATGCATTAACCATGAAGGCTGGAATTATTAGGGGAATACCATATCATAAAGGACGTCATTTAATACTGAGATCATTATTTACCACCACCTTGTGTTGAAAACATGACAAATAATAATTTGGAGCAGTAGCAAGCCGGTAACGCCGAAAGCAACATCTGTCTAAAATATTGAAAATGTGTTTGTGGCTTCTGACGGCTTGTTTAGGGCTTATGCCCGCAAGTCAGTCACCGATAGTGGTAGTTCCAGCAGTTCCAGCCCCGATCTTACTACCGACAACCACTACGACTACTACGACGGCAGCTACCCTGCCTACGGTGCCCACAGCAGCGCCTACTATGCCAACAGTAGCGCCTACGATGCCCACAGCAGCGCCTACGATGCCCACACCGCCTCCGATGAATGTAACAGCTGCTCCCAACGTGACGCTACCAACACCAGGTGGAGAACTATCGCCCCTCATACTTTGTAACGATCCTGATATTGTTTGTATAATTAATCCTGATGAAATCATCGCAGGCTCGCTCCCGATTGATCCTCGGCTGGGCACCACACCGGCGACGTCTGCTGCGTTTCAAGTACCACCGGTGACTGGCTACAGTGCTCGTATACCATCTTACGAAGAAACTGTTAGATTCCCGAGAGAAAAGCGAAGTATCGACACATTTAAAGAAATGAATATTAAAGAATTTCTTTTAAGTATTAATGACAATGAGCACAGAATCCGGAAAAGAGATACTTGCAGATGTGTAGCAAAAGGGACATGTCCGACCACCACTACTACTACGAATAATGGAGCTGGTTTGATTGACGTCAGGATCGTTACTCCGGTTAGCTTCTGATGACTAATTTTTATTCTTTATCTCTTTGTTTTTTACTTTTTATGTATCATTTTCGTTTGTAGGGAACCCAGTGTTCAGCTAATCAAGACTATTGCTGTACGCCTGATGGTACACCTGCTACGACTACGATTGCTTGTGGCACTCGTCAAACGGTTTCAACTACAGGAATTAATCCTGCTCAAGGTCAAGCTAATTTTGGAGAATTTCCATGGCAGGTAAACTACTTACTTATTTAAGTTAATACGAATGAAAACTTTTCGATTTAAACGGCTTAATACTTACCATTAAAAGAAATAAGAGAAGTTTTATCTAATAACTGAAGTTTTATCTAATACCTGTAATCTCTCCCTTCTGGTGTAATCTCTCCATTCTTGCCTCTCGAGATCTAGGACGTGTTCGAGTTCGAAGTTCGTTGTTAATGCAGCAAATATAAAGCATAACTTTTCGTCTTTTTTCAGGCAATGGTATTAACTAAACAAAATGATTATCTGGCTGGAGGACTTTTGATAGACAGTAGAAATGTATTGACTGTTACTCATAGACTTATAAATTATATGTAAGTAACTAACCACTCACTGGCATGGCACTTGTAAAGTACGGAATAATTATTCGTCATGATAACTTCATCGTATTCATTAGTGTTTCAGGAACAGCTCCAAACGTGAAGGTCCGTTTAGGTGAATGGGATGCAGCTGCAACTTACGAACCTGTAGCATACCAAGAGTACAATGTACAAAAGGTGTTCGTCCATCCCAACTACGTAGCCAACACGCTGCAGTATGATATTACGGTTCTACGGTTAGAAACTGCAGTTCCGTTCACGCCTGCTGCTGGTGCTGTCGGCACAATCAATAGAGCTTGTTTGCCGCCATCATCTACTACAACTTATAATGGAATGAGGTTAAAAATTTGACCTAAAAAATATATGATACTTTCATGCTTAACACATACTTATGATGGCATGTTTTGCTTCAGGTGTATGGTAGCTGGTTGGGGTAAAAACCAATTCGGCGTCCAAGGGCAATACCAGCAGATATTGAAGAAGGTCGAGGTGCCTATCGTGGCACCGGCTACTTGTCAGACTCAATTACAAACAGCACGCTTGGGGTCCAGTTACGTGCTCGATACGACTTCATTCGTGTGCGCTGGGGGCGAAGCTAATATGGATTCTTGTACTGTACGTTTTTATGTTCAGTCTATCAAACAGATAGTTGGTCAGTTTTTGTGTGATCGCGTTGACAGTTAATTTTTTAATTTCCAGGGTGATGGTGGTTCCGGATTGGTATGTCAAGTGAATGGACAGTGGGTGGCAGTGGGGCTCGTCGCGTGGGGACTTGGCTGTGCTTCGGCAAATGTGCCTGGAGTCTACGTGAACATAGCGGGCTTGTTGCCCTGGATACAGCAGCAAGTAGCTACTGCTTAGTTAGGAGGTTTACATAGTTACTTTATTTGAAATAAATCCTGGTTTAATAAGCTTAACACAATAAATTTATTAAGATAACAATTTATACAAATAGCGATGTAAACATTACAAAACATACGGTCACTATTAATCAACGTAAACAATAATAATTATGAAGTTACCTAAGTTAACTCAATTTACAAAGAAGGCGTTCTAAACGCAAAATTTAACGATTAATTTTAACCGATCTACTTACACCTACGGAACCCACCCGAGGGGTGAGTTCGGACGTAATCTAATATTGCTGCGGAGGAAGATCCGCTTCGGGGACGGTCGCGAGTGAACCCGGTCAGTCTTCGTTGCGGTCGGGTTGCTCGCGCTTAACGACGACTGGGGGTGGTGAGGAGACGGGTGGGGGTGGAGGTTGCGGCGGCGGGGGGGATGACACCTCGATGTACTCGTCGCGGTCGACGCGTTCCTCCTTCACGTCGACCTCGGGCTCGCGCTTCACCTCGCGCTCGCCCACACCTGGTGGAGACGGGGAGGAGCCGCGTGGCGCAGGCGGTGGTGAAGCGAGGGCGGCCCATGCGCCGGCCACCGCCGCGCCTCGGGCGTACGCCTCGTAGAACGCACGCTGCGGACCCTGCTCGAGGTGCACGAACGCATGGTTGTCGAGCTCTGCACGGAAGAAAAACTTCATACCGCAAGCGCAGTCGTAAGGGCGGGGCGCGGCCGCATGTTCCGGTAGGTGACGCTGCAGGCCAGCCGCCGAGGTGAACACCGCCGAGCAAAGGTAGCAAGTGAACGCCCCGATGCCAGCGAACGTGTGCTCGATCAGGTGAGCCTGGAGGCGTGCCGGAGAGCCGAGCGCGCGCCTACACAGCCGACACTCGTGGTCCCCGCCGCTCGCCGCAGGAGTGGGCGCTCCACGTGGGGCCGCGTGTCGCGCGTAGCACGCCGCACATGCGCGCGCGCCGCCTCCGCCTTCACCCTCAGGCAGCGCGCGCAGGCATATCGCACATCTTAGAGGAGAAACAAAAACCTTCCATGGTGAGATTATCCATATTGTTCATCTTCGCCAGAGCGATAGGTACCTACTACGACTTACGTCTACCTAATTTATTGCATTTTTTTAACTTGTACTACCTATTTTATATTTCCTATTTTACCTACCTATTTTAAACAAATAGCATTAACAAGTATAAATAGTATTTAAAATATTATCTAAGAATAGTATTTTATACTCTGAGAGGCAGAATAGGCGATGGACCGTATCGTACCTCTGTTCGTCCTCGTTGGGTCGGAGATGGAAGCGCGCGTGTAGACGAGCCTCAGCCTCGGAGGCGAGCGTCTGACGACAGACGACGCAGGGCGCAGGTAGTGCGGGGTGATGCCGCGCCATGTGAGTCAGGAACGACTCCTCGGAGAGCAACCGCGCGCGGCATCGAGCGCACGTGTCCCCGGCCACCACCTGGATACATTACGTAAAGTATTTATTTGTCAATATCATCTGCAATAAGGTATAATCGCTAGATTTGAAATAACTAAAACTGACTTTGCAATGCGTCAACTTGTGCTCGGCGAGGACAGCGGCGGAAGGCAGCACCTCGTCGCAGATGAGGCACTTGTGCCTTGCGGTGGAGGCGCCGGAGTGCGCTCGCGTGTGAGCCTCGAGCTCAGCACGGCTGCGCGCGCGCTCGCCGCAGTACGCGCACTGCAGCGCCACCGCGCCGTTCTTACGACGACGCTCCTCGCCCGCACCAGCAGCGCCCGCACCAACACCGCCGGACGAGTCTCCACCCGCGCCGCCAGTGCACGGCGAGCACGCGCCATCCCCGTCACTTCCATTATTATTCTCGACTCGCTTTGCCCTGCCCATTTCGCCATTCAACGCCTGAAACATCATTCACATAAGTTTATGAATTATCAAAAGGGTCACCCAATTGTTGAATCAGTGATCAGATCAGCCTGGTATGATATTGATACGGACTTGTTGCGTGAGCGCGTGGTGAAGCTGCATGTGTCGTTCGAGTAGATACTGCACGGCGAAGGCGTCAGGGCAGGCTGGCACCGGGCAGCGGTAGGCACGGGGCCGGTGTCGTGCCCCGACGCCGGCGAGCAACGCGCCGCACGCGCATCGCGCGCCTGCGTGCCGGGCCCGCACGTGTGCTGCGCCCTCCGCCTCGGAGCGTAGCGCGCCAGCTGCGCCGCCGCACCCGCGACATAACCACACCTTACTCTCGCCGCTGTGCGCTATCTCGAAGTGAGCCTGCCAACACCGAATATAAGTAACTTAAGGTCCTAATTAAAATAGGACTCATTCTCAAGGATGAAAGTTATCTTATTGAATACCTGTATCGCAGCCTTCGAGTCGAAGATCTCCTTACAGAACGAGCAACGATAGAGATGCTGAGCGTGAAGATCTAGCAGATGGTTCTGTAAGTCGTCCCGGCTCGGGAAACTTCGGACGCAGCTGTGACAGGTGTACTCGCAGGAGACAGCCAAGTAGTGTGCGGTGAGGTGTCGTTCGGAGGCAGCTGCGTCAGCGAACGTCGCCCCGCAATGCACGCAGGGAGTTGGGCTCGTCCTCAACTCGCCGCCCTCTTCTAAATGTCCCTTTAAATGCGCGCGGAACGCTTCGAAATCAGGTAGGGCAGCATCACACTGGTTGCAGAGTAGAGTGTTCGGGGAAAGTGTCGTCTGTGGTGTTCTCGCGCCGAACCTCGGTCTTTTGGCGGCCAGTTCCTCATCAGGTCGGGCGAGGTCGTCGCGTTCGCGCCGGCTTAAGTCAGTGGGCGCGGGCTGCTCACTGGCCTGCCCGTTAAGCAGCGTCGCGTGCGCCGCGTGCACGTGCAACTGGAGCTGGTCCATGCTCGTGAACGTGTCACGTGTGCAGTACATGCACGCGAGGAGCGTCGGCGGCGGCTGGGAAGCCACTCGTCGAGGTGGAGTCACAGCCGGGTCTACGTCGTGACCACCAGATAAATGTGTCTGGAAATAACATCCTGTTTAACCCTTTTTTTCAATAAAATATTAAGTATACTTTATGAGATTGCTTATTATAAGGTCTGTGCTACCTACCTGTAATAAGTCTGGTCTACGGAAAGCTTCACCCCTGCGCAGGCATCGTATAGCTCGCCTCCGGTCCGGCTCGCTTCCCTCGCGCTCGCGCTTGTGTCCCTGCATGTGAGCAGTCAGTGCCGCTGCAGTATTGTAGCCGCGGTTACACACCGTACATTGGAAAGGCTTTTGGTTATCATGAGTCTTCATGTGAATCTTCAAGTGATCGCTGAAAGATGACGATGTAATTTTTTTAATCGTAGGTACTTAAGTTGGAATTGGAATGACTTAATCTTAATCTGACCTTTTCGTTAACAAAGCACTGGGTTAATAGTAGGTATTTGTTAGTACTCAAATCCATTCAAATACCTTATTCCTCAAAGAGGCCTTTGTTACCAAAGTGAATAATTATAATTTGTCATACGAATGTTAAGACGGATTAAGCATCAACTAAACAAAACAAACAAAGCTATCCCAGCAAAGTTCAGAATAAAGACGTTCTCCCAAACACCTCCGCTAATGGCCACGCTCGCCGCACCGATTTAGGTACGTCCCATTATTTTATTTTTGTGAGACCCTCGAAGTCATTTGTCAACGCATCATCTCTTTTCATTCGTCGGGCATTGCGTTGAGAAGACAAAATTGCTTAGAATTAGTCATATGGACACTGTGAGGTGACGAAAAAGGTGACGGGTCGCCTCGACTGAGTGATGCTTTGTCCCGAGCTAAAGGTGATCAATCTTACTACACGGCTTTTGTACAGTGCGCACCTCTTTACCTTCCACTCATACATACTAGCATACATTAGGAACATAAGTAACTTTGAATAATAAGCTAGGTTAAAAATTACCTCCTAGAAAAAGCTGATTCGCAATGCGCACATCGGTACTTGCGATCTCCAGTGTGCAGTTTTACATGTCGGTCTCGAGACCGTTTGTGTTTGAAAAGTCGGGAACAAAAGTCGCATCGGAACGGCATCTGATCGGAGTGAGTCTGAAAATAAACATAATTATTAGTAACTTTAAATCTTACAACCTAACTTAGGTAGGCGTTCTCATAGGTAAAAGGTATAAATAAATATTGCAGGACATTCCACACATCGCCAAGCTCCAAGCTAAGTAACTATACTTGTGTTATGGGTGCTAGACAACGGATATACTACTTATATACTTTTATTTGGAAATATCTACTATATAAAAATAAGTCGGGTTTTCCTTCCTGACGCTATAACTCCAGAACGCACGAACCGATTTAGATGATTTCGGTTTTGAAATGTTTGTCGTAGTAAAGGTTTAAACGGTGAGAAAGATCGAACTTACGCGAGTGAAACCGCGGGGCGCAGCTAGTATACTTATAATACATAGAGTCAACCAGACTACAGACAAATATCTAAGCACAAATACTTGTCTGAGGCGGGAATCCAACCCGCAACCATGTGTTTGGTAGCCCGGCATGGTGACCATTGTGCCAACTGGGTCGTATAGAAGGTATGTATTTACTAATACGCACTCATTTAAAACCTAAGGTATCTCGGAGACTCTACTACAACGAAAAACATGATGAGTAATAAATTTTTAAACTCCCAGTAGTAACAATTACAGAATCGAAATACCTCCGGGTGCATTGATCACAAAAAATCGTGAGAAATATTTACTTGAACAATGCCTAGAACATTGCTTGGGCTCCGTGAGTTGCCCACTACTCTGTAGCCGGTATTTGTCAATGGACAGTAAAAAACGACTACAGGACCCATCGTGACTCGGAGCTAGACATCAAATGGATCCCATAACTCACTTCCCATCGATCTTTCTACATCAAAAAACTAATCGATTTCCGAATAGCAGTAGAACTTGTTTACAGTTCTTCTACTACTGCAGAAACTGTTCAGTGTTCATTTTAAAATCAAAGTTTTAGAAAAACCAATAAAATCAGATTCTTAGAAAAAACAGATTTCATAGTTTTTATAGTTAATGTCTGTCTGTCTTTCCCTTTGTTACCTATGTCATTAAAAACTATTGAACCGATTGGAATCTAGTTTTCACCATTTTGGATAGCTCTTTTTGTTGGAAAGGTCGCCACGGGTTCAGTGTAATGTAACCAATTACATTGCTATCTTTGTAAGCAAAGGCACGCAAAGGATTGGTTCTGTTTAACATCAAATGAATCAGATTTTCTCCCTGTTCCTTTTTAAATTAAAATGTCTCAATCATTTAGTTGGGCCGCTCCATGCGGATTCAGGTTATTTACCTTATTTCCTTCTGCTAGGTCTTATTTATGCTTATTTTTTTACTCAAACCAAAATTCACCAAATTGGGTTTAGCGGTTTCGGCATGCAGATGTTATATTATATAGGTAGATTTAATTACTTTTGCATTTATATTATTAGCGAAGGGCTACAGTAGGGGAGTAGGAAATCTGGCAGTAGGTAGTTTAAAAGTTCCAAATCTTTAAGAAGCAATTCTACAGAACGGATAATGATTCTATTCTGGTTGAATATCTAGAGCTGATAAGTGATCGATAACTTCTTATTGTATAAGTTATTGAACGTAACGAATTGATATGTGCGCCCGATAAAATTCCTATGCAGGAGCTCGAAGCTTATCTCCAGAGATTGGCTCCCATCTGATCGGTAATGTTCACTGGAGAAATACAAGATAACCTAAGTCGGTCTATTATAACGGTTACTTTGTTTTTACCTACTTATTTATCTAGCTGTTATTCGATATACTACTTTATTAGGCACCTACTTATACTTAGGTACGCAAAAAGTTCATTTATTCTACGAAAAACATGTTTGGAAATAAACAAAGGTACCCTAGTATAGGTACACGAAGTTCTCTTGAAAAATGACGTAAACGGATAGGTACTTAAGTAAATTACAAACTCAAATAAGTATGCTTTAAAAGTTATTCAGTATCTTTAGAAAATTATTCATGAGTGTGTGAACATAATGAGGATGTTAATGTGTCTTCTTATGAATAGTTACTGGCAGCGAGATAATGAGTCGTCCGAGTCGGCCTTCACCGAGGAGACTGAGATGAGCTAAACGAACCCCATAATAGACTCCCAAAATGACAAGTGTTTCACGCTTTTACTAATTGACCACCTCGACGACATCATTCATTACGCCACTAAACAAAATCCTCAGGATTTACTTTGCTTTTAAACTATTTAGGCAATATGGTAATCGTTTTTGACCAACAACAAAAGATCTTTAAACCAACAATCTTAGGTATAATTTATTATAATGAGTTTCAAAATTTTGGGTTGGTTTTATTCAAATAGGCAGGCGGTATAGCTATTTTTAACCGACTTCAAAAAAAGGAGGAGGTTCTCAATTCGTCGAGATATTTTTTTTTTAATGTTATTACTATGTTTTATTAGTTGGTTTTATTCAAATAGGCTGGTGGTATAGTTAAGCGCTATCTTATTTTGTTATTACGTTTTAGTATTAGGTATTTGATAGATTTTCTAATTTATGAAACAACCCATGGAAGAGTGTTGTTAGATAAGAGTTGCAGACATCCCGTCGGTTGTCAGCCGCGACGACGACCGAGACGGTCTCATAAACATAGCGGCGACTCGGCAAGACATGTTTACTCTGCTGGTTTAATTGGAGCGATCGCTCCGTGACGGAATTAATAAATTCTATCAACTGCATCCAATAAATTTACTCTTTAACTCTCGCAAAGTAGCGCCCAGTTCTAAAAGATAAACTTACTTTATTTGCAAGTTATTTACGTTCCTCTAAAAATAAACGAAACAAATTAATTTATACAGTAAGTATTAACTTACCTGATTTTTAAATTGGAATACAAATTCGACATAATATGAATATGCCCATTAAATGCTTCAGGTGTACCTACTGGGAATTAAATAGCTAATACAGATTAACGATCTCAGCATGCAGAGGTTAAGGTGATTTTATAACAAAATATTGATTCTTGTCATCGTGAAGTTTCGTGCGAGAATTCAATAAGCGAGCGAGGCTGGGCGCTGCAGGGGCTCCAGGGTGCAAAGCGAATGCCTGCTGGCCATCCGAGCCACTTCTCACCACGACACCCGCACTCTCTTTATAGCGGAAACACACGCGAATTAAAATAAAGAATTATTGCATTGCTCACAACGAATATAAACACCGTGAGAGCCTTCGACATTACGTCTTTATGGTAAGTTTTCCCAGTAAACATCGTCAGAAACATTCCAAACTAGTTTAAGGTGAACGTGATAGCCAATAAAGCTCCGAAATGGGCACCGAGCGGCTACCGAGCCACTTTCCCAGATATTATGAGCCGAACCGCCGCACCGACGACGGTGACCGTTCTCACAACCAGGTGCTGTAGAAGGCTTCGGGGTCAAATGCTGTCAGAGTCGACGACACCCGTCTACTTTTCCCAACACTCACGCAATTTAACCCATTATTATACATTCATTCCGTAAGTCAATAAGACAATGTTAAAGAGCGTTGGTACAAAAAGTATAAAGGTTTATCAGCCGTCCTCGGAGACGTTCTTAAGGGAAATACCTAGATGAACATTCCGACTCTATGGTGGAGCTCGTTATGCAAAAAGTATTGTATTTCATGTAATGTGATGAGTAATCTTAATTGAGCCATGAATTGCGAGTTCCTCGAAACCAGTAGCTCGACGATGTTGGTGCTCCTCCTGATTGTAATAAAGATGAAGATCTTACTGTCCGGAATTACTCGAAATTTTATTACATAAGATAAGTATGCACCTTGTTATACTTATTTATACATATAATACACATTCTCGGGTGTTTTTTCTGTTAGAAGCTATAATATTTTAAATTAATAGATTAAGGAAGAGATATCAATAGTAGGTACCCACCTAACTAAGTACTTTTATATAATTATCCATACAAGCATACGAGAACTGGATATCTTTGTGACATTCACCTCACAAACATAACTCAAGATAAAACCTCGGACGGGACGGGAACGTTACGTGCATACGTAACAATTTCTTGCAGCGTTTCATATAAAAAAATCACGTTCCGTCCGGCACGGGAAAAATCCCGTCACGTACCTATATGCAGCAACCTTAAGTTACCTATACTTACCTTCATAGAACCCTACAGCTTCATTAAGTCTGACAGTCGCAGTCTGCAATCAACATGGCTGCGTCTATTAATAGAATTGCATCAGGGCAATATATTTTTCATCAGGTCATCCCTTTATTGAGTAAAACGAGTTTGGCACAGGTTCTGTAATTGATTTATTCCTGTAATGATCGGCTTTCCTAGCAAACGGCAGACGGCGGTATGATGATAAAGGTATGTCGGCTAGGATAGGGAGTTGTTATCGCGAACCTATTTCCTGCCGTCACTGCTCTGTCGCAAGTGAGACGCGCTCGACGCGATCATCGCCAGATACATTTGTCGGCGCACACCCGTAATCCGCAAAAGACGGCGCGCGATGTGCGTGCGCTGATCGATATCAGCGCGAACGCAACGGGGTTTGCAATTGCGTGGGTAACTATCGATTATCTCGTGAATCTCATGAATTAGGTATAGAGGATTTAACTCCATTCCAAGAATTTTATATTTGATATGATAATGATATTTGACGGTCGTTGGAGGTGACGATTATGCCACCTGGCAAAAGTACGTGTTGATCTAAATCGCGGTGTAGGTGTGCCACTAGCGGTAGACCGGCAGCATGCAAAGTGACGTTTCTATTTGGTGTATCTCAGCTAGATCTGTCGCGGCGTGTGTCGTAATCGTATCGCGGCGCGACACAAAGGAACCGAGATGCACGGTCGGCGTAATGGCCGGGCACGTCACAATCCTCACAGTGCAAGGCGAATGCGATGCATATCTACACACCGGCTCTGTAAATGGGCCGTTTTGGGTATCTACTTGCTAATGAAGCGAGGGGCTGCATGGCGAAACTGGACTGTGAATTCACAGATATGACGGCCATAACAGTCGCATTGTTTACGCAGTTAGCTAAGTTGTTTATGGAAATGAGTATACGGACGGTGGAAGTGGATGCATTACAGTCGTAAAGGCAATTCAAGTAAAGGTTTCGTAAGGTAGTACACCATTAGCGATGTTTATCAATATTTCCTTTGTTGTTGTGAAAAGAGTTAGAGAAAACTAAAAGCATGTTTGAAATAGCAGCAGATTACCTTCTTTGTGTTATGTACTACTTTCTGCTGAACGATTTTTAGCAAAGAACCTTAATTTGTCATAAAACATCACTGTTTTCATCAATCGGACCATGCTAAAATTCCTCAACGACGACACCATTACCAGTCAGAGGAATTGTAAACCTTCTCCTTTTTTAAAGCCTGTTAAGAAATACATGCCTACCTACATAAAGACAGAAACTATAAGGTACCCACTCTACCTCTATTTATGTACAATTCTACCTATTCGACTCTAGAAGTTTTGTCTTTCACTAGTGGCTAAGGTAAAATAAAGCGAATAGAAAGCTTTACCTGCTCGTGTTTCTTCAAGTAGGATAGTCTGGGGAAGGCCTTCTCGCAGAATTGGCACTGGTAGGGCGTGTGTTCCGTGGCTCCGAGTGTGAAAGGCGGGTCAGGCTCGCCATCGGGGGCTTCTGCAGAGGGCGAGGGCTCCGGCGTCGACGACGGCCAGGAGCTCCCCGCCGCGCTGCCTACGCTACCCACGCTGCCAAGCGCCTCTATACAACAAACAAAAATATTATGGTAAAAAAAATTAACCCCAAAAGTGACATACAAAAATCACTCCTGAAATTCAAGATACAAAAAATCCTGTTTTGGTCTGTGTTAACTGCACAGAATTGTACAAACGTAGAGCTTTATTATATACATTACACTACCCACGCATAGCAAACATTGCCTCCTCCTCAAATGAACCAAGACTGTTCAGAATAGTCAATACCATTATCTGCAAACAAAATTACGACTTGTCGAAGAGTTGGTGCAATAAATGAACATTGAGCGGCTTTACAAGCTCAGTAAAGCACATTAGAGTTGGCAAGCGCGACTTGGTACCTGGATAAAGCCGTCATAAATATCGGTAAGGCCCCATATTTCGGTGTTAGAGGCTGTATATCTCCGTGAGCACCTCGGAGTGGCGTGAAATATAAACAAATTGAATGGCCCGTGATGACGAGCCTCTACGCAAATGATGAGTAATGTCAGAAACAACCGCGCCCGCTAAATGGAGAGATATTGCACTTTTATAGCTTACTTGAAATATTCAGATATAATTTTTCATTAGGTATTCTATCTAGATATATTCTACAATTCAAACTCTCTAAATTATAGGTACCTAGACTGGACTTTGAATTCAGTTAAATGAGTTCAAAGTAGTTAACGGATTTGTCAATATAATTTAGCCTACCCAACCCTAAAATTTGATTATGGCCCCACACGGAATCTTAAATTTCAGTTTTAGAGATATACCAAAGTCAGGACTTTACACATTCCCGTCTTTTGCAGTTTAAAAGCACTTAAATACTGGGCATACAATTTTATATTATATATACGACAGGGGTAAATACAAAAATACTTACAAAAAAATCGGACATCGCTCTGGTGCTTGCCTACATTTATTAAATTTACTTACATACTTACTTTTATTTTTGAGTTCAATGTAAAAATGCTAAATTAAGAAGCAAAATTAGACAGCACATTTATCTTGAGTCAAATAGGTTTATATTTTCACGATGCTGCTTCATTTAAGAGCTATTTTCCTTCCCCCATCGTATTTAATAAGAAACTATTTATATCAATCTGCTTCCCTTCACGCCCCGGACGTATGTAACGACCTTAAATAATGGCCTATATAATGACATCCGCGAAACCACTCGACAATTGAATGTAAAACCTTCAAGATATCATTCTGTGAGGTAAAACAAACAAAGTATTAAACACACATTGAAGAATTAGGAAAGAATTATGAAAATCTGTTATAATTTGGATATAAATAAATATTGCAGGACATTTCACACATCGCCATCTAGCCCCAAGCTAAGTAACTAGACTTGTGTTATGGGTGCTGAACGACGGATATACGGATATGAAAATGACGTAGGTATAGATAATGTTATACATAGTTTGCGAATGTGTTACATTTATCATGTCCTAGCTACGCCCCCTGGTTTTACCCGCATAAGTTCCGATCCCGCTTTGTCGTTTGCCCGTAAGGGACAAACAAATAAATAATTATAAACAAACTTTATTAACGTAAATGGGATGAAGTAATATTAATTTGTAAACAACAGAATAAGTCAATGTTTTTTTATAGTGCGTGGCCTGCACTAGGCTATTTGGAAATTGCGTCTTCAAAAATTGCTACGATATTCAGGGGGTGCGAGTTCGAGTCTGGTCTCAACTGCAATTTTGAAAAACAGAATAAATTTTTGAGAAGTAACTGAAATGGAAACTGGCCGTTTAACTGTAACAGGTAACTGATGTTTAGGGTTTTACTAAGTACATGGTGTAACGAACTATTGTGTAAGTATTAGCTCAGACCAGTGGCCAGTTAGAAGCGGCAAGATAGGACAATTAGCAGCGATTGCTGGCAATTCCTCGGGTGACTGTGGCGCCGCGAGCAGCCAGTGGGCGGCGGAAGCCCACTTCCTAATTGTCTGAGACACCTCAACCGGCGCCTCTCCAATCAACGCCAATCGCTATCCACTTTCAAAACCGACAAAATACTTTGTCACCATCACCTCTAAATGCAGGATGCTTACCGTCTACCTAATAAGATATTTAATTTATTGATAGCCTCATTCCTTTAATAAAATCGTTGACTATTTATATCAGTAAGTAGTTTTAGATTTTACCCATGCAGTCACGAATGCACGTAATAAAAGGATAAATAGCCTATAAAATAATTAATAGTAAGTATTCAAAATAATTAATAGTACTTATTCAAAATAATTAGGTACTTAATATTATTCAAAATAATGAATAGTATTCAATTTTATCATTTTATTTTAAGATTTTTAACCCCGGGCGCAAAACGAGGGGTGTTGGGATCTGTGTCTGTCTGTGGCATCGTAGCTCCAGAACGGATGCACCGATTTTGATTTTGTATTTTTTTGTTGGTCGGGTGTGTTTTTAGCTATGTTTTATCAAAATCGGTTCAGCCGTTCAAAAGTTATAAGTTAAAAAAGTAAATTTTCCTTATCAG
Source organism: Idaea aversata (assembly GCA_907269075.1). Taxonomy (NCBI): domain Eukaryota; kingdom Metazoa; phylum Arthropoda; class Insecta; order Lepidoptera; family Geometridae; genus Idaea; species Idaea aversata. The sequence goes on from OU026085.1 coordinate 8,666,046, forward strand.
TTAGGGTTTTTTTTTTAAATATGTAAATATAAATTCTCATACTTACCAAGTATCTTTAAATTTGTTTCAGATACTACCCATAATGGACATATAAGTGGGTATAGAGTTTTAATTTGAGTGGCTAAATAAGAGCCGGTCCCGAAAGCCCTGTAGCCACGAGAAAATGTTCCTGGAAACCTTTCCTTATTTTGTAAATAATTAATATCTACATTTAATATTTTTAAATTAATTTGGTACAGTGGTCAAGAAAAGTGAAATAGTTTTTATGTAGGTACATAAATCGATGTGGTTTCAAATAAGAAATAAAACACTCTTAGAAACCCGAAAAGTTAGAGTAAGTATCTGAATCTCCGAAAATCGCGAAAATTATTCCCATATATTTTACTTAAATCATAAGAACCTTTTTAGGGTTCCGTAGCCAAATGGCAAAAAACGGAACCCTTATAGATTCGTGATGTCTGTCTGTCTGCCGTAATTTCACAGTCACTTTTTTCGTAGTTACAGCGATTTTAGTTCGGCGACCTGCCCTTACTGACCCACTCAAATTATTCACCCTGTATAATGAATACACATTATAGGTACATTGAAATTTGATCTTTATTTAAAATATTATTATTATACTCAGTTGTACAAAATACTGCGTTGCGCCGGTCAAAAGCTAGTGCAAAAAGCACTGTGATTATTAAATAAAATAAATAATTTTCTTTAAAACTTTTACCTTTGACTTTAAAATTAATAAAATTAACCAAATTTTTCCCGTAAGGCATCATGCTAAAAAATACACGGACAGCCGGACAAGAGGTTCCTTTTTTTACCTTTTGACGTACGGAACCCAAAAAAATCAATAAAATCATAGGTAAAATAATGCGATGCGTACCTAATAGGCGTACCCAGATCCAGTTTTTAAAATTTCGATAGCAGTAAAGTAATAAAAAAGTAGCCCCTAAAGCTTAAACATCAAATCTTAATTCAAGTAGTAGGTAAGCGCTCCAAAAAGTTTTCTAAGCATTCCAGTGGCGCAGCTGTAGGTACGCTGCTGAGACAAGGACTAGCTGGTTCAAATCCCGCCGAGGCAATTCATTTAAACGTTTTCTAAAGTTGTACAAGATAAAAGGTGACCTGTACTTGTCGATGTGAACTCTGTTCTTTCTGTGTTTGTATGTGTTGCAAATTATTAACAAACTTGCCTAAGTAAGTACTTATTTGTTGTAACAGGTAGGTTAGTAGATAATAGAAATCAAAGGCTTTTTTTTTATTATAATCATATAATCGCGTCAAAGCCGAGCACTAAGAGAATAGATTAAAAGTCTACGTCCATAGCTGGTGAAATTGTATTTAAAAGCACTGACCTTTTATGTCTTCAGTGATAACGTCGTGGTTCTCCTTGTTCGCTTGTATCTTCTCAATGAGGTGTTCAAGCCTGCTGCTGTTACCCTTGAATAGCATGATCATATCAGAGCAGCGTGGGCTGACTGGCCTCGGATCGAGCTGGAGCAGTCGCGATGCTTGTGGCTCGCCCGACTCCCGTACTTTGACACCGTGTCGCGCGCGCGAGCTGATTGCCGCAGGTGCATCGATTCCAGTTTATTTTGGTATTTTTTGCGGGTTCATTTATTGCGAGTGCGAATTAATGCGCGACGCGTGTCCGACAGGTGCTCCTAATTGAAGGGGCGCCCGTCGCGGGCTGCGCTTCCTTTACGGCAATTATTTGGGTGGCTGCACTGCCGATCTGTTTACTTAATTAACGTCAATCGTTTGCACCGTGCACCTTTATTTTACGGTAACAGGTGAATTTTGTCGAAGTAGTGATGATAGTGTTGTGGTGCGGCAACAGTGACGAGTAGCGCGCGACTGCGGCTCTCGTGAACGTGCGGCACACAGCCTCGGGTGGGCGCGCGGCACCTCGCTCGCGAGCACCCTGCGTCCCGCCCGCCTGCCCGCTCCGCCCATATCGCCTCCTACTGCACCCACTGCCCACGCCCAACAACTTCACACTTACAAAACTTTACTCCATTATATTAGTTTGGATACCAAAAACGTGCTAAGTATTTATAAATCGCTCCTTGCTTACAGCGATCAAGACAGCAAACAAGAGCGAGATTTGTTATTCCTAGAAACTCAACATCAACCTACTTACTAAAAGCCAAAAATACTGAAACGATCAATCATTTCACATTTCCATTTTAAATGATGCATGGAATAAAGAAATGGTGTTTGTGAGTTCAAGTAATCCCCTGTGTAACCAATCGTCAATTATTGTTGGAAGCGAGTGAGATGCGAGCCCGTTAGCATACGTGAATATATCGAGAATAAATGAATCGAATGACAGGTGGATGATGGTAAAAGCTTGTCAAAGGAACGTCGCATTGCTCGTGGAAACTGTATTTAGATTTTCCTCGTTCCACCCACAGCGTGGTGGGCGCGGCCAATGGGCGCAGGCAGAGCGGTCCGCCCGCGCTCCGCGCCCTCGCTCTGTTCGTCGCTTCACTAAGCTCCACTAAATACAATGCATCTCTCGAAACCTTTTACTCATTTTTCTCTTTCAATGTTTTTCAAAGAAGCCTGTTTAAGTAGCATTGTCTTAAATTTTCATAGTCTGATGACTACGGTGTCTATTGAAATTGCATAATATTTTTGTTACTTTGTTGGTTAGTATATTTTTATTTGTTTTTTATCGATGTATTAATACAATATGTTATAGACTGTGTGGTCACCCGGTGCCGCTGTCCAGCGATTGCTCCTCGGGGACCCATAGAGGCTGTCCGGGTTAAGTCTGCCTCAGCGGTACAACCTTTTAGTTGTGAATATATTAAGCTGGATTACACCAATGACACCGTTCTGCTGTAATTTTGAGGATAAACTCAAAGTATCTGCATTAAGTATGCCCAAATGATTTGAAATACATTTTATCATTATTACAATGTAGAACATAGGTAAGGTACAGAGATTGACTGTAGGTTTGAATAAGGTTCGAATGATTTGATTAGCTTACGGACTGACAAAAACAAAATAATTGCTAACCTTTCTACAACTAAGTATAATATTGACGACCCAGTTGGCACAATGGTTACCATGCCGGACTGCCAAACACAGGGTTGCGGGTTCGATTCCCGCCACAGACAAGTATTTATGCTTAGATATTTGTCTGTGGTCTGGTTGTTTCTAAGTATTATAAGTATATATTTACAAAAGAAAAGTATATAAGTAGTATATCCGTTGTCTAGCACCCATAACACAAGTCTAGTTACTTAGCTTGGGGCTAGATGGCGATGTGTGGAATGTCCTGCAATATTTATTTATTTATTTATTTATTAATATTGGCCTTTACCATCTAATCAACATAATTTATACAACGACTGCAACTTTTAGCCATGCTTTTCTGGGTGCTGTAGGGACATATAATAGATGCAGAGGTTTGTCCAAAACCCTTAAAATGGTTTTGGAAAAACCTTTGGTTCTTGGACGATTAAGCTGAGAGGGTTGTTAAGTTAGTCGACCTCTGGAATAAAAGGCGATGTATGTCGGCTATTGAATCAATCAACAGCCATAATACTAAACAAATAGCTCACAAGGAAATTAACAAATTAAATAAATGATTCATATATTGAGTCTTGCCTTATTCTAATAGATGGGTCCACATCTCTTTAAATATTAGTAGCAGTTAGATATGGGAACATACATCACACCGACAAATTAATGAACATTAAACATTTACGGTACTTTCACGTGGCAGGATTGACAGCAAGCTGCCGCCCACCCGTTTCGATACAAAAGGGTTAACATTAAGTATTAATCGGGGCGCACCTCGTCCTGACGGGCCCGATTACTCTGTCACTGATCCCAAACTCAGAGCTTTGAATAAAGTATTACGAAAAAGTGCTTCTTATCTTCGCTCGCGACACACCAATGTCCGTAATGATGAGGGTCCGAATGGCTTTACTCGTTCCATTTAACATTCAAAACAAAGCAAAAACTTTCTCTCGTGCCATTTCGTGTTGTCACAATTTACCTAGCCATGTTGGAAACTGATTCTATTACCAAAACTTCTAATAGCTTTTTCATCATTATTATTTTGAGCTAGTTATGTATAGGTTTAGGATATTTTTATACAAATTATAGGTCAGGCATTTGACCACTATCCTACCTGATGGTAGGTAACGATGCGGCCTAAGATGTAGCACGCTTTCCTAGAAGATATCTATTCACTCGCGACTTGAAGACTCCCAATTTATAGTACACGCCAGGAAAGACAGACGCAGGCAACCGATTCCATCAATACATCATCAGATTTTCTCTCAATACTTACGTAATTATTGTCATAATATATATTTTCAACCACATCATACTAATCTATCTACACATCTTAATCGAAACAAATGAAAACTTTATACCTACTTACTAGGCAAAAAATCTTCAAATCATTTTACTAATTTGTTTTAGGTAGGATATAAATAAATAAATAAATATTGCAGGACATTCCACACATCGCCATCTAGCCCCAAGCTAAGTAACTAGACTTGTGTTATGGGTGCTAGACAACGGATTACTTTTCTTTTGTAAATATATACTTAATATACATACAGACACCCAGACCACAGACAAATATTTAAGCATAAATACTTGTCTGTGGCGGGAATCGAACCCGCAACCCTATGTTTGGCAGTCCGGCATGGTGACCATTGTGCCAACTGGGTCGTCATGTATCATATGTACTATATCCGTATTCTCTACTCTACCAATAATAGTAAGCTACTTAAGTAACAACATTCTAGCATAGTCTCTGAACAACGATCGTTCCGACACGGTTCCGAATGAATATTTGATGAGACGAGCCGACACCGTCGTGCTTCAAGCAAAGACACCATGCTCAACCTGTCCAACCCTTCGTGAACTGAACATTTCTCTCTAGATACTGATGTTAAACATTCATGCTTGTTTGTTTCACGAGAATAAATAGTTACCTATAAGACTAATTTGATAATGGATTGATTCTCAAACACGACCAAAGATTTCAGCATAGACATAGAATCAACGAGCTATCAAGAGTTTTATTTTGAGCGTATCTAAACATAATATAGATCAAACTTAGTTTTTGAAATTAGCACAAATGAAGAGTTAGTCCGTAATACTGTTTCTAAGACTTTAGGGTGGATAGACGTATGCTTTGTTTATACTGAGATTTATTTCACAAATGTTAAAAAATTCGTAACTATAATAGTTAAGTAAAGGAAACGAAACTCGGAGAGCAAACAATCTCTGCTCCAAATGCAGAGATTGTTTCTTTCTTTAAATATCTTTAATGAAGAAAAATAATACCTACAAAAAACAAACAGCTATAAAAAAACATACAGTCGAAATAAAAACTTCCTCCTTTTTATAAGTTGGTTTAAAAATAAACTTTGAAACTTAGACAACATTTTAATCTCCATCTAAATGTCTTACTCATATTTACAAAAGTAATATAACCATGACGAAGCTGAGTTGTCAACAAACACCCAAATATTTTTTGCGTCCCTACCTGCTTGTCCCGAGGGAGATTGTGTCACGAGCGCACGTCTGTTCACGTCCTAATAAATCAAGCAGACAGCCATCATTCCACATATTAGGACTGCTTTTATTGTGTACAACATTCACTCTTAAATAGAGACATCTAATGAACGTCAAGCAGCATTTCAAAGCGCACTGCATTTAGGTACCTACTACTTATGTAGTCCTGTTTTTTTTTAAATTTGCTTCTTGACAGTTTTCCAGTGTTTCAGACCTTCTACAACTCTCTTTTTTTTACTTAAAAAAACGTGAATTAATTGAAAATAAAAATGGTTTTTTTTTAATTTGAATTTTTGCTTGAACACTCGATGGCGTCATAATAGGCCATATTTAATCTTGAAGGCTCACCCATCGAGGTTTTATATTTCATCTAGTAAAATATATTGCAAGATTTGCAAGTATGCTGCAAGTAGACTTGTTACACTCGTGGCCGTCGCATTTCATGTCTTGTATTGAACAGAAAAATAATTGTATATTTATTTTACAATAACACCCCGTCGTTTTTGCGTCGAGGGTTAAAAATAAAACATTTGCAACATATTTTAATGCAAAATAATAGTAGATTTTTATTTTTCATATTTTATCGTTATAACTGTCAAGGATCAAATTATGATGGGATTTATAGGACAGAGTTTGGCCACTATCACACCACATGGTAAGAAATAATGTGGTATAAGATGTAGCACGTTTACATTAAGACCCCCAATTGTACACAGTTAAAAAGTTCAGAAAATAATATTTTTATTTCTTTTACATCATACTGCTCGGTATAAGTAGGATTTATTAGTATGGTAAGAGGCTGTGTAAGTTGTCATTTACAACACAGTGCATTGTTTAGATGGAACGTTCCATTTTCAAATCACTTTACCATTCAAGCATAGGGTAAATGCTTGAACTGTAAAGTTCACTTTACCATTCAAGCTATGTCAAACTCCTTGGTTAACCAATCTCTTTTGACGAAACTTTGACGAAACTGAAACTTGATGAAACGAAACTTTTTACTGAAAAAAAAAACGATAAAAATGGCGGCATTTTATTTCAGTTCAAGCTATGCAAAACTCCTTGGTCAATTTTTTTTTTCATAAAATGATTTATACTGTAAAAAAATGAAAATGGCGGCATTTCATTTGAACTAAATGTTTGTTCACTAGCGACGACTGTATTGAAATTTAAAAAAAGAACATACAAGTTTATGCTAGTTCATCATGTCAAGTATTCGTCTGATGAATAAGTGGTCGGCATGCCTGATTTCTGTCATCTTTGAAGCCGAAGATGTCGTACAAAAATGTTTTATTTACCTCGCATGAATGATGTAAAGTAGTATACCTACCTCGGTTGTAAGTAGCTATTACACCCTCGAACTAACACTAAATAGTAGCAAACGGGTTTTCTACTTTCATTTCTCTTAAATCTTAACATAATAAATTGTATCTTTGTTCTCATCCGTTGATATGCGTGAAATGAAGGCCACACAACACAAACAAATCGATAGGGGTGACTTTTTACTGAAGATCGCACCATGAGATAGCGACAACAGGGTGGTCCTGATTTCACCCTTCAACAAAATACATAAAAAAACGGAGCTGTTAACTACGAAATTAAAGTTAAATATATACTTATGAAATTCTCGTGCCGCGGTGTTAGTTTCCAATCTCCAACTAAACGGCTAAACTAAACGGCTGAACCGATTTGTATGAAAGTTTTTGTATATATTAGATAGATAGATAGATAGAGAACTTTATTTGTACAACACAGAAAGAAACAGAACACGATAAACACAAAGTAAAGTAAAAGCTAGAAAGAACAAGTTGCACAAATGGGCGGCCTTATCGCTGAAAGCGATTTCTTCCAGGCAACCTTTGGATGGAAAAGAACTGATTTAGCTTTTATGGTAGGTTTTGTATATCAGTTATGTCTAAGAATCAAACAGCATCAATGTTTTCCTTTTTTTGTAAATGGCAAAACAACGTTTGCCGGGACAGCTAGTTATTTATGATAAATAATTAGGTGTAAATTACAGCAATAACTAGAGAAAATAACTTGATGAGTACATACCTACTTTCTAAGTAGGTAAGGTATATTACAAGGAGATGCTGCAGGAAAAAAATACTCCATCCAATAATATTCGACGGCGGTGAAACCCTCAAAATTTAACAGCTTGAGAATAGGGATTCCAACACGATCACGTAAAATTTAAGTAATGTATGTAATAAACAGAGTCCAACACAAAACGTAGCCGCCTTTTAGATATCATCTACTTACCGTGAATGTCTCATATTTAGTTAGATAAACGATTATGAGGCACTTTACCTACACTGTTACACCCTCAACAACTTTTCCTTTACTCGACAATAATATGCCGTTAAACGAAAATAGTTTCGTATGAAATTGCTCTGAGGGTAAATGGAGAGAAATTGACAGAGATGTGCCGTGCGGTGCGGGAGACAAGCTTGCTAGTGTCAAATAATCATGTAATGTCAGTGGTGCGATACGCGACATCACGTATCACGGCGATGGTATCCCCGACGCGGCTCGCTTGAAGCGCGACTTCTCACACGAAATGGGTCAATTAAGACGTGGGAGTGGAATCATACGTGACCGTAACGCCCGATGCCGCGCGCAAGATACGTCGCGCGGTGCTGGGTTTCACGCCTCTTGTACAACACTATCTCTTAATATTATTATGATCTAGCTAGTGTCACGATGAAACCTTTCGTCAGCCAGATTATACAATCTTAAAGAATTTTGTAAAAAATCTTATCTATTACAAAATGTAACCTAATGTAATTTCTGAGATTATTAATGGAAACATTTGAGTGCACAAACAAACACTAAATGCATAACCGTCTTCCGTTCCGTCGCGAGTATAAAATGATGCATGTGGGCAGAACTATAAAACCTTTTGGCGCTCGCTATGCTCGCGAATGTAGTTATTACGCGAAATTAACGTTATCACAATGTGACAGGCATGCGAAATAAAATTGGATCCTATCATGACAAAAAAATAATGGACATAAAGGTCGCTATCATCGCTATGGAAAAAAGTACTACGAGAGCATCTTCTAAAGTGGATTCATCTATCGTCGCTTGGATTTGAAAATGACATAAATATCAGTAAATAAAACACAGGGCGTGATCGGCAAACTGCTTCCCTCTTCCGGAAATAAGTTTTCAATGGTTGCCCTTTGTCCTAAATGGGAATATTTATTGATATTGCCGACTTTACCATCGCCTCTTTATAAAGGATGCAATGCAATCGGGAAACTTGGGGGAGAATGCATAGTTTTGAGTAAGTACCTTTCTACTTTTCGGTAGGTAATCGTTTTATGGTCCGTGGGAATCGGAACATGGCTCGTGTAATAATCCAGTACTACTGAAGAACAGCAGGCAGGCGTGAGCGAGTTGGGTGGAACGAACCGACAACCATGCCCGACTTGGTGACACTTCCGCAACACAACAGCGCCTACTACGCCGAGGTCGAGTAAGCTATACAGGCTTAAGTGACCAAACTTTAAGATTTTTAATTTTAAAACAACATTTATTCTTTTTTTCTACGTCAAACTTTTGTGTTATGTATGTAGGCTTGTTTCATTGGTGACAAATGTTAATGCAAATTGAACCGTTTGCGATAAAACTTGGTATATTATTATGTAATATATGTTATGTAAGTATGTGCCTGGAGTTAACCCATAAGCTATTTTTACCCGACTACGGCGAAGCCAAAAGGGAGGGTTATGTGTTTGACCTGTATGTATGTATGTTCATCTGTTCCCACCTAACTTCAAGACTACTTACTATAATTCAACAAATGAGGTGTCATTAGATGCGTCTCAATGGTCCGCTGGTTATAAGCTATGTGACGTCACAATACATTAATTTATTCTGATATTAGCTGCACCCCGTGGTTTTATCCGCATAAGTCCCGATCCTGTGGGACTATCAGGATAAAAAGTAGTCTGTGTTAATTCCGAGTGTCCTGCTATCTAGTGTCAGCTAGCTGTCTGCTGTATTAGTGTAAGCTTTTTGGGTAAAAAAGCTTTTTTTTTTCTACACACCTACATACTACTAATTTCTACATACATACAGAATATATAACGGTTTAATACACAATGGCCTAAATGAAGAGGCTAAGTTCGTAAACAGTCCCTTAAAGCTAAACTAAACTGGTTTAATATTGGTGACAAATATTTAACTTTATTTTAGCACAAATCATGGTTGCATTAAAAATATCTGCGACAAATAGGCACTAAGCAGTATCCCGGTTAACCATGGATGGCGTGTTCGTGATCTGCAATTTGAACGTTACCGTCACGCACTTTTTGTCACCTCTTGGTGAGTTATGGTACATTAGTCTTCACGACCCTGACCAAACACGCTCAAAGTAACCCATTGAAAGTGATTCGTGAACAATACTATTGTAAAGGTAAGAAATCATTGGAAATCTGTTTGCTCAATAATTCAAAGTAGATTAAAGTCGTTGAAAACGTAAAGAGTTATATTCTTTTAGAGTTCCGTACTTCAAAAGAAAAAAACGAGGAACGGCTTGTCTATGTGTGAAACGGATAGGGGCAACTAATTATAATGTATTTACCAATTAGGTATATGGTTTTTTATTTAGGTGTAAAGAGCAATCAAATTCAATTTAAAAAAAAACGTGTGGCACCCCGAGTGCCACACGTTTTTTTGCCGCGGTAAAGCTATTGCATAGCGAACGCTCGACCGAGCTACATGGTAGGCGGATCGGGGGGTTAGGTATTATTTTCGTTACGGAATTTCTTGATTCGGTCGCCGCGCTCAAAGCCCGCGATAAAAGCTATGCAATAGCTTAAAAATTATCAAAATCATAAAACTATACGTATAAGCAATACGCTGAGGCATACTACAGAGTCAAAGATTTCCTGAGCGATGATCTGTCTTGAGGTCCTGTGATTAATAAAGGTCCGTGTACTTAAGCTAAAAATATTCAGTAATTATTATTGTATTAATGATTTCTATGTCAAAATTTGTACACCTGTAAAGGTAAAATATAGCTGCGCAACTTCTTTAAATAACATCAAATTTTACCTATGTTTACAAATAAAGTGATTTGATTTGATTTGCTGAACGCATAAATACGTTGAAATAAAACCTTATCATAAGGTTTTTAGGCGAAAAAGGGGCAAATCGGCACGTAGTTCCGGCCGTGCGCGCGCGGGCTACGGGGCGCGGGCGCAGGTGGAGATGCTGCGGTTGCGCATCGCATCGTTGAAAACACCTGCGTAACGCTCCGCTCAACACCTATCCATTACAAATCAATCTCTACAAATTGACAACAGGTGCTAATACAGAATGCTAATACCTATAGATTCACAATATTATAACTTGATATTTTTATCACGAATGATTAACTACGTCATTCTAAGGATGATCGTTTTAAAGGAACTAACTATTATTTATTATAATCAAAAACCCAAGATAATTTTCTTAAGCCATGTCTATTTGCATGGCAGGAAGTTTGTGAACGGACCCTTCCCCGTGGGTCCGGAAAACTCGCCCTCTTAAACAGTCCGGCAGTGGCCCGTGTGTCCGGTCTACCCACGTCCGTTACTTCACATTCACTAGATGGACTTCCGGACTTTAACTGTTCTTAAGACAGTTGCCTTTATTTATATATTTTAAAGTAGATTTATTATACCTTTACTAGCGACCCGCCCCGGCTTCGCACGGCTATATTATTCCTCTTGAATCACTTTATCTATAAAAAAAAACCGCATCAATATCCGTTGGGTAGTTTTAAAGATTTAAGCATACAAAGGGATATAGGGACAGAGAAAGCGACTTTGTTTTATACTATGTAGTGAAGTGATATGAAATTTTGGGAATGATTTGGTACCAAACAAGTTAACTTTCTGTTTAAATAGAATAGCTTCATTGTGTTCTAAGTAGGTATTACCTACATTATTATCTAAGTAGTTAGTCTTAGGTCAGACCTCAAAAAACTCTACACCTTTAGTGGCCATAATAGTAGTAATTATACTGTGATTACTCGAATCTGTCTTAAAATGATGTCTTAACGGTCATTTGAACAAGGTTAAGTTGCGAATTAGCAAAATTATCAGTTGTTATTGTTGACCAGTTTCTAATAATCTATCTATAATATAAAAATCAATTGCTGTTCGTTAGTCTGGCTAAAACTCGAGAACGGCTGGACCGATTTGGCCAATTCTTTTTTTGTTGTGTTTGTCGTAGTCCAGGGAAGGTTTAAACGGTGAGAATTTAAAGATCGGACTTACGCGGGTGAAACCGCGGGGCGCAGCTAGTGATTAATATATTCATTTTACGAAACATATCAAGTCTCTTGTTTGAGATTACAAGTCAATTACGTAAAATATTTACTCTGTCAATGACGCAAATCACCAGTTGTTTAATAAGCACAGACTGGATGAAGCATAAACAAGCAAATGCAGAGATTATAACGTATAGTCTAATAGACAAACAATAACAATGGAAGTAAGACTGAATTGGCAGGAAATGCCAGGAACGACGCAGATGAGACGCTCAACGCTACACCATACACAATAGCAATAATAAACAATGGATTTACGACGGAATATACTACCAAATTTATTTCACTGTACCTACCAGAGAGGGTAAAGCGTCTCATTAAGTAATTAATTCGTTAAATAGGTACATTTTGTAGTAAATTATCAACGTATATTAAAGTAATTCAAATAACTACTTACAAGAACAATTAAACAGGTAATCGATAAACAAATCAATACACAAGTATTAGTTACATATAGTTTTTTAACGCAATTTAAATACCGTAAAATCGTCAACCTTCAAAATAATGAGATATTTAAAGCAGTTTTGATTCACGACATTAAATGGTTACATTGAAAAACACCGGCTCAAAATACTCAATTTAACACCATCCATTTAGCTGATCACCTGATTCATGAAAAAACTACGGAAGAGGTTTCGGTTACCACACAGACTGCATAATGACCGTAACAAGTTCACTTCAAACTTCGATTACCTTAAGCGGTTATAGTGTGGGGGATGAAAAGATAATTTGTTGCGCACGCGTCGATGAAGTCGTCACTTGGTTATCACCTGCCACTACAATTCAAATTCACCTGTATAATTTGACAGTAATAATAAAGAAATAAAATAAAATAATCCAATTCACTACCATCATATCATAGCCCTGTAGTTTATCAATGGTTCTATCCAAACCGGAGATTGGCGTTAGCTGCATTTTATAGTGTAGTGTAATGATCGCCGGTTTGATGTCCACATCATTATTTGCTAATAAAAACTTGTTATTGTAAAGGACCTCTACGTGTGAGCTTCGGCTCCATGCACGGAAGGTCCTGGCTTCATAGTCCCGTGGTATTGGGACAAATAACAAGAAATAAAGTAACCTACTTGTAACTGTTACTTTTTGAAACCTTTTTTTTTACAAATATTCACACGGATAAGACGATGATAATGGTCCCACAGACCTACTAAAAATGATCTACGGCATAAACTCTCGTAAACATCACGAGTGAGTCACGTTCATTTCGTCTCGCGTAACTGGTGTATGTAATAAAGAACTCTAACCAGTTTCATGTTCTTGGAACTTCACCTCATTACAGTTTATTTAGCGTCAAAAATTAACTTTAAACGAAATTTGAATCCGACTCTACGAAATCCACGGTTGAAATCAATGTAATGACTCAATCCGAATGAGAAATATTTTAAAATGTAGTGGAGGTAATCTTCACCACAATGAGAGTGGTTAATGAGCAATCATAACGTGAATACGCTGATTTTCCACCAGTGGGCGAGCGTGGAAACGTGACTGTTGCGTTTGGTGTCACCGCAGAGCGCCACGGATGCCATAATGTGTTCCCATAAAATCGTGTACAGATTGCTGTCTAATGATTTGTGTTGCAATGAACCCACCTCATGTCACGCCACTCATTTTGTCATGACTCATACAAACCGCAACATTACTTGGTGCTCTTGAGATTATGTTCTAAATCTCGAGTATTTATATGAGAGTTAAGTATCTATCATAGTTTTATAAAATAAATAAAATAAAATAGATTTATTGCAGGCACTTATGACCCATTACACAAAAAAGAACATACAAATTAAAAATTTAAAAAGTTACATATTAAAATTAATACAAGTCAGTCTCTAGGTATTTCTAAACTCAAATACGAGGTCATTATTATTTTTACTCTTCTTGTTCTTCTCCACGTGAACCGATATCCAGTGCCTATACACAAGGCTCTGGAGATTGTTTCCAACCGCTCTAATAATTTCATTACCTGAGGCATTGACACGACCCCAGAAGGAGTTATAGAATAATGTTTTTATCACATCTCTTTTTATTTTATTTTACTATAGGTAACTAGTGTTACTCAAAGTTTGTCTATCCGTTTGCTAAGTATTAGTTAGTAATCTAATAATAATAGGTGCCGGAGATAACTATAGGTCTAGCAAAATAAGAGCTTAATAAGGTTGAGTGGTCAGACACCATTCCGTTCAAGGATTTTTGCTATACTTTACATATCTTTTGATAGGTACCTTATTTTTATCTTTTTGCCATACCCACTGAGTCACAGGGCTAATGGTTTTACTAGGTTTATAACGACTATTGCCATCTATTGGTATGAAATGCTGTTTTCTTTAGGGTTCCGGACCTGGAAGCGTAAAAACAAGACCCTTCTCTAGACTCTGCTGTCCGTCTGTCTATCTGTCACCAGGCTGTATATCAAGAACCGTGATAGCTAAACAGCTGAAATGATGGTACTACGTTCCTGCTGATCAAACTTTCTGGTCAAACTAGTTAGTCTAAAAGGAATACATTTCCTCGTAGTGATGATGTCTTTCTGTTGCCGTTTTAACAACAATTTCTAAAAACAGTTCGTAACCCTTAGCCAGTTTTTCATAAGTATCAAAAAAACGACAAAAATATATTTTCTTCAAAGTTTGTTGTTTACAATTGGGTGGGCGCATATGGGTGCTGGGTGCCCACGTGGGTGCGGGAGGCGTGGATCGCCCCGCCTACTGACACGCCTAGTAGAAACGCCTTACTGAAATCTTCCAAAATAAACTCATCTGTAATGCAAAATGCACGGAGAGAACATGTTACAACACATGACACATAGACATAGACAATAATAGACATGTGTGCCTACCACTACTTATTCTAGTTTAGGCATTCTAGGTGATCTTTTGTTGTGGTCTATAAATTTTTTACTTACTAATTGATCAGTAAAAAAATTAACCAAATTATTACCTACTTTCGGATCAAAATCACGTACCTACCTACCTACTAGCAAAAAAAATTGTGCAAATGGCCACAGTGACATCTTGATTATGCGAATCATTAATTTTCTTCTCTAACTTTATTTTGTTCTTATTATTATTTTATTAATTTGTTTTTTTTTTCTATTTCTCTGCGTTCCTTTTTACATTTTCCACCACTGAAACTCGAAAACCGCACCCTCCGAATACGCACACGTGACTTAATTTCCTAATTTTCCGTTAGATGTCAGTACTAGTACATCCAAGTTTCACTCCTCGAGTAAGAACCCTTCTTTTCCCGTCGTGTTGCTGAAAAATGACGATAGAGTGCGCTCAATTGGTTTAGTTTGTGAAGTTTTTGATTTGTGAATTATGCCATAGAGGAAAAATAAATTATTACCTATTTCTAATTTTAAAATTCTGTTTAGGTAGTTAGGTATTGCCAGCAAGTAGCAACAATAAAGATAAGGCAATACAGTTTCATAAAAATAAAACGATTATAATCAAGTGCGTCAAGTAAGTCCAGGGAGGAGATTTGCCGGTGGTAGGCCGTAGACCGACAACGTCATCGTCGGCAAGATGAAGGAGTCGCTGATATGATCAAAAAGCTTTGCGACAGTTTGCCGCCTCGTTGCCGCCGCGGGGTCGCCACGCGCCTTGCATCAAATCGCTGATAAAATAGGTACGCACATCTCTAATTTCATCTGCAAATGCCCGCAGTTAATTCCATATCTAAATACAATTTATTTGCCTGGTAATCTTCAACATTGTAGACGTGGAACGGGCTCTCACGAATCACCTCCGCCACCTGCAGTTTACTATAGGTACAAAAGTTTTCCCAAGGCGTGATACGCTACAGGCTGTTCTCGTTATTGTGTATTAGCACACCAACTGCTGTGACCAGTGAAGCGATATTTCATTGGTTACTAAAAGAATGCTTTTCCGCTATGGATCGAATAATATCTACACCGCACGCAAACGAATCGGCAGTCAAGGTGAAAATCGATGTCCGTTGTGATTTCACGCTGCTGTTAGCATTGTTTTAACATTTAGGTACATATCGTACTTCGGTTTTCAGTAAGTTCATCGAAATTGAACTCTGCCTATATTCTGAATCATCATCTTACGTGAGCATGTCATTTATATGTGCCTAAGTGTCAGTTTTATAAGTGTCGCCTAAAATACGTAAAATAATCCTAACTAATACTATAAATCCGAAAGTTTGTTTATTTATTTGTTTGTTTGATCCCTCAACGGCTGCACCGATTTGGATGAAAATTGGTATATTGGTAACTAGCGACCCGCTCCGGCTTCGCACGTCTATATTATGCATGTATTGTACATATAAACCTTCCTCTTGAATCACTCTATCCATTAAAAAAAACCGCATCAAAATCCGTTGCGTAGTTTTATAGATCGAAGCATACAAAGGGAAATAGGGACATAGGGACGGCGAAAAGTGAATTTTATACTATGTAGTGATTTAGGGAATGGAGAAGTACAGTCGGCTGCATAATTGCAGAACCCGGTAGAGTTCGAAAATTACTATTATTGTAATGCATTCTAAAAAAAATTGTTTGATAAATTGATGAGGTAGAAGACTTTAATCTTCAACTAAAGAAGGTGTCTAGTATCTTGCTTGTGTTGAAAACATTCTTATAACAGCCGTTTTGGAGCTCTACGGTGGGTCTGCAATTATGCAGCAGACCGTACATAGGATACTTTTAATTATATGTACCTACTTCTCCATAAATATAAATAAAAATTTAATGTTTATTTAAAAAAAATGTGTCTCATAACTATAGAAGACAGTTGAATATGTTATTTGTAAAGTTTAATAAATGTTAAACTTTAAAATTACCTATTCAAAAGTTGAACAAGCAAGTTCGTATTTGGAGATCAGTATCTCTGTCCATGCATAGTTAAGTGCATCTGTGTCAAGTGTCGACGCAATATCGGAACATCCCCAGGGACAGTAGCCTGTTGAAATAACTTCTTGGCTGGACAACAAAGTTGAAGGTAGTTATTTGAGAGGTTAAATAGTGAAAAACAACAGGTTTAGTTTAGAAAATTGACATTACAACCAAGAACATCAAAGTATGATCTTCTGCCTATAGGCGCTAGAGAATTAGGTATATTCTTGTTTTTAGTAATGTCCTCGGAAATTATATGCAGTAGATATTCTTAATTTGAGAATATTGCTTTTCAATTAAAAATACTGCGAATAATTTTTTTTCTAGAACCAAGACATTGTTCTCTTTTTATTTCTGTGTGCCTTCTACAACAGGCCTGTTATTGTTTTATTTTATTGTACCTAATTTTGTCGATTTCATTTTTTTTATCTTATTTTTGTACTTTTAGATCATAAAAGCAATCGCAATTTAGAATTTGTAGTAGGTAAATATAGTTCATGCATAGTTAAAAAGACTTTTGCGTTGTGTATGGATTTTCTCTCAGGAGACTACCGCGCGCGCATCTTGAGATTTATTACCGCTTTTGGGACCCTGACGCATTCCACTCTAGGAATTAACACTGTCTACTTTAAAAATGTGTTTTATACATTAAATATTACAAAAAATTCAATCTACTAAGATCAATTTGCTAGCATATTTGAGTAACTCAGAGTTTGCCTAAACATACTGAAAAAAGATTTCTAGAAGTG
Source organism: Idaea aversata (assembly GCA_907269075.1). Taxonomy (NCBI): domain Eukaryota; kingdom Metazoa; phylum Arthropoda; class Insecta; order Lepidoptera; family Geometridae; genus Idaea; species Idaea aversata. The sequence goes on from OU026085.1 coordinate 8,683,540, forward strand.
AGAAATTATTCTCTTCCTATGGACGCGAGAGAATACTTTCTTGTTCTTAGTAAATAATCTAAAATGATAGTACTTATTCTTAATTTAAAAATACTGCTTATTATTTTGAAGAACATTGACTAAAAACAAGAAATTATTCTCCAGCGTCTATTATGGAGAGGATTATTTCGAAATTCAAGAAATCTTTTTTTCTGTGCACGGTGTTAGATCTTGATAGAAAACTGACTGTTTGTCAGTTTAGTTTATATAAAAAAAGCAAAATTAAATTTAAATTATATCCGTCGGCGTTTGCTCAAAACTTTTGACGGTGCAAGATACATTAATGAGGTATTAGATTTTATATTTGCTAGTAACTCTGTGTTGCATAAGTTAGTTAACCATAAAATACGTAAGTATAGGTAAAGAGATTTTGGAGATATAAAGCTTTTGTGAAATGCAGTTGAAACTACTTATTGTTTCTTCTACAATTTCACAAGTGTTTATTATTCTGAAGAGGTAGTAAAACTGAGGTGGGCACGGAGCCGGTATGCGGCAACCTGCGAACGAACGCCAGGCTGAAGTTTAATTGAACTGGAGACACTAGACCGCCCGGTTCGGGACCCGCACCTAGATTGGTCCTCTGCGCGTGGGAATATACCGAATCAAAATTTTGACATGGTTTGTTTCTGATAGCTCGCTCTAGTTTCGAACTAAAATATTTAGTCATATTCAAAAACCGAACAAACTAATTAAATAAATAATAAATAAATATTTCAGGACATATTACACATCGCCATCCAGCCCCAAGCTAAGCAACTTAATGCTTGTGTTATGGGTGCCAGATAACGGATAAACTACTTATATACTTTTTTTTTTTTTTTTTTGTAAATATATACATATTATACATATAGGAAACACCCAGAACCAGAAACAAGAATTTATGGTCAGCATAAATACTTGTTCCCGGCGGGAATCGAACCCGCAACCTTCTGCGTCGCAGTCGGGTGTTCGCCCGACGCGCCACAGAGGTCGTCAAATTGATCCTTTTCAACGACTATTTTATTGAATATCGGAGGCGGTTTGTTGTTACTAAGTCAGACGGTCGTGGACCGCCCGAACCCGCCTATTCTATATTATCTTCCGACAATCTCCAAGTGTTGAGCTCATGAATGCCTGGGACCCATTCATACACGCAATTCTTCATAGAAACAATAAGCGTACCCTTTGCTGCTCCCGGTACCGGTAGAACGACTACAATAAATGCGAAAAAAAAACTTGTATTATACCTATAAGTAGGTACATCTTGGGAATTCTTTATGCGAGGGCAATCGAAAGCTTAAAACATTGGAATCGAATATGAGTCGGAGGTTGAAGGTGAATGGTGTCGGCGAGGAAGCACAATGGGCGCAGCCCGCGCGGCCCTGCTATAGGTGTCGTATGTCGGACGCACATCGCCTCCGCCTCCGCTCGCCTCTCGCACCCGATATACGATATCGCCTTTTTATTTATAATTCCAACATAATACGTTCTTTACAAAGGCTTGGGGTGAAGACAATGCGCCCGGAGGTAAAACTGCTTTAAAAACCCTTTACATTCAATTTATTGTCTCAAAGTTAAATCGGGTGCAAATTATAATTTGTATTGGGGGCGATAAAAAGATTGAATCAGCTCTACCAGCATTCCAACTGGCACAGTCTATATTCAATAAACGTTTTGTAATTAAACGTGTATAATGTAAGCCTACACCGAAGCATTGATGTTAAACACTAGCTTGAGAGACAAATAGAAGATGAAAAATTGAAGACAAGAACACTTTTTGGCAGTTCCTGTTCCATAACATTTTGTTAGTCCATTTGATGAGATAAGAGTCGAAAACAACTCGTCAGCGACCGCTAATAAATTGCGGCGAACTTATCGAGATTGGCGATCCTGTGTAATGTGTGTGTTTGGGTAATCAGATGTGAGCCTTCCAACTTTTAATTCCCGAAGTAGGGGGTGCCAAGGGGGGCGAGGGTCCGGCGCCGACGCCGATATCGCATATAAAAAGGTTGCGGATCGCTCGCTTCTCCATCCAGCGATTGGCTAGGCGGCGCCCGCTGCTCCCCGGGGCCCTATACGAGAAGCGAAATGGGCCCCAGAACACCCATAAGAGAGCGACCCCGCCCGCCACGGCCGAATAATTAGGGCTCTTTGTTTAGATAGCGGCAATTTTATTTGGGAGAGAGCGGACGCTAGGGACTTCTTCGGCCATTTCGACCGCGCCTGATATTAATAAGAAACGTGTGTGCCGCTGCTAACTGCCGGCTTCAAATGAAAATGCCTCTTGTTTTTCAGTTTCGAAATCATTAATAAGTATAAAGTTTATATTATATGCAAGAACTTGACGCACGCCTATATAATAAAATGTACCTACCTGAAACAATCAAATTACCTATATATTGAAATGTTTATAATATACTAGCTGCCCTCCGCGGTTTCACCCGCGTAACTCCCGATCCCGTGGGAATATCGGGATGTAAGCTATCCTATCTCTCAAGTTGGATCGAACTGCACATGGTGTGCGAATTTTATTATAATCGGTTAAGTGGTTTAGGAGTCCATTGAGGACAAACATTGTGACACGAGATTTATATATATTAAGATTATGATGACTGCGACGAATCTTTCGGTACCTATTATGGCAAAAGTACTTAAAAAATTTAATTTCTTCTTCGTTCTTTCTTTTAAAAGTTGATATAGGTACCTTTACCTATATGTACTTATTAGTATAACCACCTAACGCAGCTGAAGTAGGATCCTTAATAAAGTAAACTAATAAATCAGATCCCCCGTATCATATTTTATGTTGTGGCAAGTTATGAAAGTGTGTTTTGTGAAGACCACAAGTTCATAGCAAAGAAAGGGGAGTTCGACAGTCACAGGCAGGCATCGCATAAATAATGCAGTCACCAGAATTGGGTCTTGATTTGTTTTCTTAAAAGTTTTCTTTATCTTTGTTTATCATCGATTCATCGCTACCGGTGAAAACAAAGACTGCTTTGAAAGTCTATTATTTGTTTATTCTATGCATTATAAAAATCACCTATATGCTTTCTTCAAATTCATTATAAAGAGACACCTGTTTACCTAAAGCATTATTGCTAAGAAAAATAATTTTCTTTTCAGCAACATGCCTATAGTTACCAAATCGTATACATTTTAAAAGCGGCATCAGTAAAGATAAAAGTTTAAAAGTGAAAAGATTAGATCATGTATGAGTGGAGGAGTGAGTTGAGTGTGCATATTGTAGTGGCACATATTGTAGTGGAGCGAGCGCGCGCGGGCCGCAGTTGTCGCTCCGCGGGGGCCTCGCCTTTGTCTCGTCCCCGCAAACTTGCCATAAATGTTAATATGGGATCTTCTCACATTTGAATATCTATTTCTTCGCGAGGCCGGTTCGTTAACGCGGCCTTGAATTTTAAATTTTATCGCCGCACCGGGAACGCTGCAGATGAGGTGCGCGCCTACGTGATCTCCCCGAGAAAATAACCAGAACGAAACTTCGTTTTGTTTGTCCCTTATTTTTTGGCAAAAGAAATAACTGTCATGTTCTAGGTAAGTAAGTGAGACACCGACGACACCATACGAGATATCTAACAAACCACTACACGCCAACTTGGTTACAAACTACTTAATCTCAGCTACGTACGACTGAGAGATTGTTAATTAAACTCTTGCAATAATCGCACTAGACAAATGTCAGTCTATTTAGGCGTACAAGCACAAGCCGACGTTTAATTAGTACCATTATCTTGTTTCCCTTCAGTTACGTAGAAAAGCCATTTGTTCTGTTATGGGATTTTGCCTAAGAACGCAAGTTAGGTATGTAATTAATTAATGTTTGATACCCATGTGGGATAAGTATCTATATAACCGCGCGTCGTCATTTATCGCGAGATTGAATAATAATATATGTGCTTATCGAATGGAGATATCAAGACTAACAATTGCTGTGTTCAGACCTAAGCTGTCAGCGACAAAACAAATAATCAAGATGGCGCCGGATGCAATGCTCAAGACAAAAAGTAGTCGATCACAAATTACTTAGGGACTACCGAATAAGTCCACTCGACAAATAATTAAAAAAGTAGATCAAAATTCGAATGTTGCATATTAGTTAGGTAACCTAAAATCGCGCACGGACAACGGTGCATAAGCTGTACCTCCACGTACAATACAAAATCAAAATTCATTTACATATTTCAATCCCCATTAGTTTCCAAATTTAGCGGATCGCGCGTTCATGTCGTGACTCGATGACGATCGGAAAGTTTAGCTGCGAGCATTTTAATGTGCCTCCACCTCCCTGTCTGACCCTCAATTATTGAAAATGCATTTCTGTCCGCGCCCTGTGACCCGTGCACCACGACACATCGGAAATGCACATTTTAAACTGCACCTGATTGCAGAGTCGTGTTACCAACCCGTAGCTAAAAGTTCAACTGTCGCTTTATTTTATAGACAATTGGCTTAAAACAACTTCTCGATGACAACTGGCTTAAAACTCCTCGGTGGACGTCAATTCTGAATTCCATTATCGTTTTATTTTTAGCAGTCTATCGCTTATTCATAAATAGAAAATTCTTCATATCAAATAGATTACAATCCAAATTCACCGCTTGAAATTGGACCTTAGTTCAATTCTAAGATAATATAATATAATATATATAATATTTATTTAACAAAAGCTTACATTATATTACAACACAAGATTAAACACAAGTTTCATTAATCATAAATGATAGGTTCATTTCACTAGGCTCATGAGGAAAATGAACTACTTAGATGGAATTGTTATAAAAAACAGTGAAATAGATATAGTTTTATTATTTCATTATCTATCATTAAAACACGAATTACCAAGAATAATATAATTAGGTCCATATTCAACTCTAAAATAAGAAAGTACTGTAAATAGGAGGAATGCATTCACCGAACCACCCGATCCACCCAGCTCGGACTCCTAAGTGACGAACGGTGTAAACAATTTAACTCGTCCGTTTTAATTGTAAGTTCGAAACAGTCGGCTTTTGCAATGCAATTTTATCATTCACGTTTCCGTTTACACTAACGTAGGTACCGATAGGTATGTTTATAGATCCGTGTTCTATTAAAGAACAACCAATTTTGTTATTATTCTAAGGTTTGTTAGGTATCGAGATGATATGTAAGTGGTTAGAGGTTAGCGTTCCCAGAGCGCGAAGGACACGCGCTTCGGTTTCGCAAACTGCGTGCCGTCCTCGTTCTCGTCCACGGTTTAGTGTCGTCAAGAGGGAAACTACGATTCCTCTGAGCAGAGTATCTGCTCCTCAACTTTATGTTCATTTTATCTTTTCGGCTGTATTGCGAGGCGGGGACTTCGACAAAGGCCCTCCAGGGCTCCGTTAACATCGCGGACGACCCTGCCACCTCCAACTTGAATACTTTTTATACTCTCCACTATTCAAATATTAATACGAGTGTTCTTTTTACCGTTGTCATTAAGCTTGAATTTTATGTTAATGCTGCTTAGCAGTCGGTAAAAACAAAATAATTTCAAGAATGTTTAAACTTACCAGAGTCGTAACTGTCCATGCTTTCTGACTTGACATCCGCCATTTCTGCAACAAACATACAATAAATCAATACAAACCTGTGATATAAACAAATTATATAGCGTGACGACTGTGACGCAGATTGTACGATTCATAATCCTACCATACCTCTACCACAAATATTTGCATTAACTGCATACATATAATCGTTTCGGATTTCTCTATGCATTAATATAAATGTATGTATTTAGAAAAGTAACATCCGATTTAATAGTCAATAGGTATTTAGACATTTTTATAAGTTTTTATATTTATCGTAACATAGTATTACTAGCTAGACACGACACACACGACACGCAAGTCATGATTGGATGACAAAGGCTCTAGACCGTCAGGAGTGGAAGAGGATGGAGGAGGCCTACGTCCTGGATTGGACAAACAAAGGCTGAGATAGATAGATAGATAGAGTATTACTAGCTGCAACCCGCGGTTTTGTCCTCGTAAGTTCCGATCCCGTATTGGAATATGGAGTAAAAAGTAGTAGTAGTAATGTTAATCCAGGTCTCTAAATTTATACATACCATGTTTCATCGCCATCGGTTTAGTAGTTTTTGCATGATAGAGTAACAAACACACACACACCCCTACACACAATCTTTCATATTTATAATATTACTAGCTGTTGGTAGTTTTGTTTTATGTACCAAACTTTCCTCTTGAATCACTCTATCTATTTAAAAACCGCATCAAAATCCATTAAAATGCGTAGTTTTAAAGATCTATAAGCAAGCATACATAGGGACAGAAAGCGGGAAGCGACTTTGTTTTATACTATGTACGGTCGGCTGCATAATTGCTGACCCACCGTAGAGCTCCAAAACGGCTGTTTAAAGAATGTTTTCAACAGAAGCAAGATTCTAGACACCTGCTTTAGGTGAAGTTTAAGTCTTAACAAAATTTATTAGAATGCAAACATTCCAATAATAGTAATTTTTGAACTCTACCAAGGGCTGCAATTAAGCAGCCGACTGTACCTACATAATGATAATGCTAATGAAGTAGGAAAGATGGTGATATTCATTAAGTACTCAACAAAATGTACTACACACAGTAGGTACACATCCGGCTCTAAAAGTTCACTTAATTTTAGAACTTTTTCAAAAAGTTTCGGGCCTTTTCTTTAAGCAACGACCGCACTCAGAGTCCTGCCCCGAGGCAGGTCCCTACGACTGCGGTCAGCCTCTCTAATCCACTTGCGAACCTCGCTAACGGAGCCCCGCAGACAATTCGCCATTTTAAATTCGAATAGGTGATCCAGTTTAAACTTTTTAGTCTAATTTAGTAGTTTGGAAGTTCTCTCGAATATTTTAGGTGGGATAAAACATTTTCCGTGTATTGAATAATCTCTATTTGGGGAAAGGTAACCTACCTCTACCACCTCTACCACACCATTCTCTCTGTTTGGTGATTGTATCTACTATACAGGGTTATTGGTAATTATATAAGTAAGATGTTGAGGGCTACTTCCGTGCACCTTAACGATTAACTTTTGTACTATTGTAAATTCGAAAAAAAGATTGAAGAGGATATCTAATTAAAAATACCTACAATTTTTTTAAATTACCTACATTCATTCAGAATTCAGTCTTAGGTGAGTCGATGAAACTTAAAAAATAAGTATAATCTCCGTGTTAAAAACAGCTGCTCAACATTTTCTAAAAAAAATGGTCGAATTTTCAAAAGCTGTATTAGAACAAAAGTGAATTATTAAGGTGCACAGAAATAAGCCTGTATCGCGTTCTTATATAATTACCATTAACCCTGTATACTTCCTAAGGTTATTTTGGTATTTGCCGACTCTTGTGAATTGTGTTTCTGCAGCCATCTAAAGTACAAGTTCAATACGACAAGTAGATGTCTGAAGTAACTTTGGTAGGTTATTTACCTACCTACCTAGTTTATTTTGTAGATGCAATATTATACGGAAAACGTAAATAAAATTATATAAAAGCTTATTTTTCCTGAACGATTGACTGACTGACGGATCAACGCACAGCCGCCGCTGAACGTAAAAACCTGAAACTTGGATGTCCTTTGTATGACATAGGCAGGCATCCGATAAGAATTCTACCCCTTAGAAGGTGAAAAGGGGGGCAAAGTTTGTATAGGATAACGTAATTCCTTGGTCCATTTCGACTTTTACGTGTATGTAAAGCTAGTGATTATAATTATTTCAATATGATGTAATCCCGAATAAACACGCAACTAAGCTGTAAGCTGGTTGTAGGTATATTCTGGGTCCTCAGGTGCGTTTGTCCAAAACCCTCGGGACGTCGTTATCCGCGCCGGCATTCTCTAACTACGTATGCATCACTGGTATACAATATTTTACTCGAACCCTGCTTCACAATATGAAATAATAATCAGTTTACAGAGACTTACTTTTTGTAAATAACGGAAAAAATATAAAATATTCGTTTCCACCTATATGGGATTTACCTACTAATATATAAGACACTATTAAGAGACACCATTACCAACTAAACAAGATAGACAGATGACTTTATTTGTATAACACTATAAGGAACTTAGAATACCTACGATATACACAAAGCATATTAATAGCTAGAAAGTACAAATGGGCGGCCTTATCGCTGAAAGCGAATACAAAAATACATTAGAAGGACGATATCGTATGATTATTATTAATGCTGTTGGTTAATAGGTTAAGTTAAATTGAGCAAAAAAAAGTTAAGTTGTATACTTACTAACAAATTTTATATGACCTATTTTAATTGGTTGAAATAAATGATTAAATATTAATTATTCATCCTAAACCTACCTAGCTAACATATCAGGTTTAACGCACCAAAGTTTTCACATGAGAACTTTCTTGAAGCAATAGTGGTATCTGGTATTTATAGAGAGAATACATTATTAACGAATGTAGGCTTCGCTCATACAATTGAATTAGTAGTAAAAGACCTTACACTTGGCATCATGAGGATTTGTGAGTGAGAGTTTACAATTTACGAATAAAAAATTAAAACTGTGTATTTTTTTAGAAATTGTGTCCTGAAAATCAAAGAAAAACGCAGGAGATGAGTTAGTATCGAATCGTCGCAAACTCAGACCCCCTTATTCCAAACCAATTTATAAGGATAGTCCGAGACTATTGATTATATAGGGAACTATAGTCTAATCTAAACACTATCCCTAAAGATTATTTAAAGATAGTGTTTAGACTATAGTTCACGAGTAAATCTGTATTTAAATCTAAGGTTTAATCCACATCTCGGACTATCCTTAAACCTTGTTTTGGAATAAGGGAGAGAAAGTCTAAAGTAGCAACTCGTCTAAAACGCAACTGGGAACTCGTCTTAAAAGCATTTCGTCTAACTTGTTAAAACAAAAGACGATCGAAACGGAAACAATGATTTAAATGTGCGAGTACTTGTTATAAAATTAAACAATATATCGTAACTATATTATATAGATACAAAAATGTTAAAATATAACAATATGAAGGCCACGTGAGTTTCGTCACCGAGGAGAGATGTGGATATTAAATACGTCCCTGTAGAGACCGACGCGGCGCGGTCTGAGGCTCTAAGGCTGCCGGTAGATTTCCCCAGAGGGCACGTTAATTTTCTGCCGCCTTGAGCATACGGCTCTCAGGGGGCACGCTACCTTTCGCGTACCCATTCAGACCGAAGGTGTTATTCTGGCAACGCCGCGGACTGATGCCGATATGCCTCTCAAGAGGAATCTTTTTCACAGGATAAAATAACAAAACACATTCTGTAACTAAACTTGTTCTCTCGCGTGAGATGCTTTACAACGAATTACTTTTAGTATCCATTAAAATAAGGTCGTCGTTTCCCTTGAGTGCATGGTTTTGTTCGTCATCGATGCCGAGATATCTCTTTGGGTTGTAATCATCACTACATAGTATAAAATAACGTCACTTTTCGCCGTCCCTATGTCTCTATGTCCCTATTTCCCTTTGTATGCTTAAATCTTTAAAACTACGCAACGGATTTTGATGCGGTTTTTTAATAGATAGAGTGATTCAAGAGGAAGGTTTATGTGTATAATACATGCATAATATAGCCGTGCGAAGCCGGGGCGGGTCGCTAGTTATTTTATAAACATGTTATTTGACTACCTATTGACTACAAAGATTTGACAAGCTACGATATTACGAACGGATGGTACTGAAGAACTTCATTCAACTAATGATTAATTCGTCTTTCTCTTCCATTTTGCTTTGTTACAGTTTACACGTGCTATGTTCCCTGTAAACATCAGAGGCGAGGTAATTTATTTACAAAAGTTTAGTTTGTTGTTGGATTTTTTCAAGGGTAAATTAGTTTGTTCACATCGCAATCAATTTTGTTTTACCCTTAGGAATCACTCTATCACTAGTTGATATAATGACAATAGACAAGTATAGGTTTAAAAGGTATTTTTTTATTGCAACGATTAGGATTTTAGAATGTCCAGCAGCTTGTTTTTTTTACATGACAATGTCTTTTATCTCGTTCACTTGCAAAACTAAATGTAACCCATGCATTTAACGTCCAACAGATGTAACGTTGCAAGACTTTTTTTTAGGTAAAGTCTACTTCAAATTCGATCTTTACCTGAAGATTCTTACTTGCAGACGTCGGGAAACATGTACATTGTACAACATACTCAGGGAATGATGAGTCCATTCTATGCGTTCAAATACCTCCACAGTAAAACAAAACGCAGATGCTAAACGACTAATTAAAAATCCAAATCCTGATTTACCAGCAACCATCCGGATACGAATATAAAATTCCCTATTTTTATTCTAGAAGCACATCTAATTACGAATTCCAGTGCTTTCGAAAACATTTTTGAACGGGAGACTAAAATGTATAGTGGAACCCGTGGGAGGTCGCTGGCAATCAGTTCGCCAGCCCCCGGGAGGCTGCATTAATCACGAGCTGAGCACATCCACGGTATAGCCAGCGCCACGCATAACTATACCTACTAATACATACATTAAATTGCTAATTAGAATAACTACATTTCTCATGGAAGTTGTCGATGTCTTTGTCACATTGTCATCAGGTCAAACGGAAGCTCTGGGTCCTGGTATGGTGATTTAGACACCCAATCTTTAATCGTTGAAAGAGACATATTAAGAAAGAAACAAGTATTAAATTGTGTAGGTAAGTTAATCAAGAGTTTGTACAAAAACAAATACCAACCTAAAAGGCAGAAAAATATATTTGTATGAAACGAAATAACGATTTTTCACAATACAAAACAGACGCTGTATCTGTATGATACTTTGAGAGTGTGAGCGCGCGCGGCGCGGGTCGAGGAGTATTCCCACGGGACGGAAGGAAGTGTGGCCGGAGCGACGCCACCTGGGACCGGGGCGGGGGGGTACGCCGGAGTCACGGGGAAGGGGGGCAATCGACATTAGACAAGTAACAGACATAAGCTATGGATGGACGCAACTGATGGACACCGAACAACTTTACTAAACTCGCCAACGTGGATTAAAATCGAATCCCTCGAGTGAGCAACGAACACTTTTAGTAATTAAACTGCATTGAAACAACGAGGGCTCAGGTCACAGGCGATGGGTGATTCCCTTGCGACTGTTGATAATATCTAAATGCCTAATGGCTGCTGGGCCTGTGACGAATGTATCGAGCCCGCCACCTCCCGCCGCCCGCGCCGCGCCGCGCCGCCCGCTTCTCCACTATGTGATAATTCCAAACGCTGCGGCCGCGCCACCTGGGATCACACAGGGTCGGATTCACTGTTCAACTTTCTTTTATTCATATCATACATAATACAAGAAGTATTCTTATCTTCTTACCTAAGTACCTACAACTTTGACACACCAACAAAGAAGAAATATAATGCGTTTAGTAGGTTGAGTTAAGTTTCCTAAGAAACCTGATTGACTTTTTAAAATAAGCACTAAAGTAGCTATATTTCCAAAGTGTCATAATTAATTAATTGTTAGAGTTAACCGAATATTCGAACAAGATATTTCCCAAACCAACAGTGTATACAAACAGCATAGTAACCCGATTGTTGAGGGCAAGTTCGGCAACAATTCGACATTGTTGACGCGGTAGCAAGCACGCGGTGGCAGCGGCGGAGGCATGGCGTCGCGCGGCACATTCCTCGCACCCCCACGCCCGCGCCCGCGCCCGCGCCGCCCCGGGCGAGTGCCGCAGCCAGCCACCGTCCAACATCGGCATTTAATTACCCACGTGCCAACCCCAGACACGATCCCATCCAACGCCCGACCGACATCGCTCGGATTGTTAACCGTTTAAGTTGATAGAATAACTTACAAGGTTTCATGTTATTATCCCAAATTGAGATATTTGGCGAGGCTAAAAACATTAATTGACATCATCATCCAGCACCTTTTCTAGTGTCACATCCGTTTCCATACTGAAGATTTTAATGAAGTTAAAAAATGCGAGGGTTTCGAGTGCGGTCCCTGCGGCGAGGTCCCTCGGGACGGAGCCCGCGCGCCCAACTTCGGGCTCAGCGGCGCCCCGCCCTCCCCCTCCGCCACCCGCAACCGCCCCCCGACCGCCCCCGCTGAGAATACATTTGCGCAACACTCGCATTCGCATTGGCCTTACAACGAGTCTGCGACAACGGTACATGTCACTACGAAAAATAACTAATTTACGTCGCCAGGTAATATACAAAATTACGGACATTGTGTTCGCTGACAATACCAGTCGTATTGGCCCGCCTGTGCCAGTAACATCATCAATATATCTGTAAGATATTCAGCAGTAACCAATAAAATATTGCAAACAATATACCATTTCGAGAATTTAGGGTGCTATACGAAGAATGTTTCTTTGTCTTGTTTGAAAATTTCCTCCTTATCCAAGTAACAATAGTAAGTAAGAACATGTAGTTCCTCAATAATGAAATTCCTTTGTAAAATGTTAAGTTCGTCAAGATCTAAACTAAAACAACATTTTAAAACCAACGCATAAAGATTTCCTGAATACCGTGTAACAAACCGTAAAATCTAAATTATCTGGGTGACATAAAATTAAAATATCTCAACTCTGGCACGGTGTGGTCTACTGTTTTAAAAACTTGTAAAGTCATGAAAGATAAAGCTGTGTCGTCGGACGATGATGAGGCACGGCAGACAATTTATTTATAATCTCGGGTGCCGAATTGACTACGAATTAGCATGTAAATATTTGAAGTCCAAGGAGTCGGTGTAGATTTATCGTGAATGGCGAGAGATAAGCGAGGACGAGGTCGTAAAGCAGAGAGTCGAGCGAACAACGCGCCGCGGCTCGGTGCGGTGGCTGAGGGCACTCCTCCAAGCACACCCTTTGACAAAGTTGTAAAAAGAGCGTTAAACCGCAGTAAAAACGCATCGGCCAGAGACTGCTCGTTATTTTAGTGGCCTTCTTATGAATTTCAATGAAGACAGCTCAACTACCTAACGAAGCAAGCTTCATCTTTTCACAACATTAGTTAGTGGACGCTTTTATGTCAACCGTTAAAAACTTTGAACTTGAATTTAAATTTACCATTTTGTAGACACTCTAATTTGAATATCACTTGCCTTATCTGAACACAGAGCTACTAAAATAATGGCCTGAAGCCTGAAAATTTAACGAATACATAATTTTGTATTCAAGCTTTAGATATTCTTACCTGCCATGTCATCAGCGTCATAGAGTTCCGAAATCTTCCCTGGATCAGGTTCTTCTTCAGCATCTAAAACAAAAACATTTAATATTGTGACTTCATTTTATGCATCTCCTTTTATTAAAATGTTAGCTGCGCCCCGCGGTTTTACTCGCGTAAGTCCCGATCCCGCGGGAATTTTGGGATCAAAAGTCCCCCCTAAACTACCACTATGCCGATTTTCATCGAAGTCGGTCCCATTGTTGGACTGTGAAAAGGGAACAAACAAACATACACACAAACTTTCGGATTCATAATATTAAAGTTAGGATTGATGGTCTTAACATTATTTCAGATGAATAAGAATATAATTTATTGTTGTATTTGTATCTGTTAGGTACAGTCGGCTGCATAATTGCAGACCCACCGTAGAGCCGCAAAACGGCTGTTATAAGAATGTTTTCAACACAAGCAAGGTTCTAGACACCTGCTTTAGTTGAAGTTTAAACTCTAACTCATCAATATATCAAAAAAAAAATATTAGAATGAAAACATTCCAATAATAATAATAGTAACAATTATGTAAATTTGTAGGCACATTCTTAACCTGTAGGTATTTTTGAAATGAATTAAAAATGTAACGGTAGCTATAGAATCGACGCACCAGCGCACCACATAGTCCACGGACGGTATTTAGCGCGAGTGACTAATCTGACAATAAATGGGTATGAGTTAGCACGATGCGGCAGTGACTAGTGCTCTGCAGCCAATGCATCTGACGTTTGACTAAGTGCTGGGTGCGAACACGGCCGCATCCATAAATTATTTTCAACTACACCACAACTGCGATTAAATCAATTTTCAATGGATTGATTGCTCCTTATCAAAACAGGTGCATTGATTAAGTTCAGAGCTACTAACTATCATAACTTAGGAAATCTAAAACGACTCTACTTATTAAAAAATTAAGTACTTTGTGAATGAAATATTATTTCACGTTAAAAATTCACAAATAAGTTTTGATTATTATAATAGTACATTATTGCAAAGGCCGTGAAATAAGCAATTGCAGGTCGAGTATGAGTTTGTTTCACTTTTGGCAATTGAAATGGCATGACGCCCGCCGAGGCATATTAATATATAGTGATTTTCTTACAAGAATTCGCGTTTTTCCAACTCATAACATTTACATATACTTACCTACCTTCCTTTTTTTTACTTCGCTGGAAGCAGATTTCCATTGCCAATTTAGACCGGCCGTCTAAATTGGCAATTCAAAATAGGTAAAAAATGAAAAAAAATTACAGTAGGATGAAATCCATTAGAAAAGGAGGGGAATATGATAAAAATGAAAGGAAAAATAAATTACGGTCGATCCGAGTTCGGGAAGTGGGAGGGGGGGGTTTTAAGGGTAAAAAATGGTTTATCTTGATTTCCGGCAAAACTACAAGTCCTATGGAAAAAGTTACATGGCAAAAGTTGTAGGTAATAAAAAGATCTACAACTTTTGTATACACAATTTTTTCACATAACCTCAAAATTTAGGTGAAAAATTCAAATAACCTAGTTTTTGGTTTTTTATTTTTATCTTTTTTAAAAATGTTTTTTTGTACCTTCTACGGTACCTTCTACTTCTTGAATACCTACAATGGATTTCTTACAGGTACACAGATTCATTGACTGCAAATGTAACTTTGTAATCTTATATATTTATATGGGATTACAAAGTTATTTATGCAGTTGGTGTAACTGGAAAACTGGACTGAAATTGCATAATATTTTAGTTTTTCCTTGATTTATACACTAAACACTAATTGTATTCAAAATTTGAAGCTTCTATGTCTGCTAGAAGTGCCTTAGACTTTTGATGATCGGTCAGTGAATGACAAAATATACCGAGTTAATACAATGCTTGCTTGGTATCTGAAAATTCAGGCTTTAAGTTTTATCCACAACGAAGTTATACGGGGTCGAAAATGGCCTGAACTGTTTCGAGAAAAGGATGGTACGGTCGTGCCGCTTTTTTGCTCGACTTGGCGGGGGCACTGCCGTGCCCCCAGATGCTTCGCGTGTTCTTTTTTCGAAAATAATGACAATATTTCCAGGCATGTTTGAGAAAAATAAATTAATAACACAATGTACAGGTTGTGCAACGAATGGTGAGCGATGGCGGAAATTGGTGGGGATGGTTTGCGCATGTACAATCGCGCACAGAATTATTACAGCCAAACCGTCATACTTTGTTTACATACCATATATGATTTTGCCCAACCAGAAAAACATTCATTTAAGTAAATACTATTACTATTATACAGTATATTTATTCACTGTAATTTACACTATTAAACTATAGATAGACTACTAATATGGAACTCAAATTAAATAAACATATTTTTTGGTATCTTTTAATGTAATTACCTTTTATTGATACAACTACCTATTGACTACTGATCTTCTATTGATCGATAATCTGTCACTGTCACTTTAAACTGTCAGATTGCTGTCAAATCTATATTTTCTATTGTTTTTGGCGCGAACTTCAAACCACGGAACTAATACTGTCCTGTACATTTACTAAACAAAGGTACGAACATGGATTTCTATGCCTGCACCAATGATTACCAGTTTTTCTGTATAAAGTTGAATTTTCGATCTGGGTAAAGTTAGCTACGCGGCTGCAATGTTAACCGAGTGATGGTAATTTTTTATGTGCGCGACAGTACTAAGACGTGCGGGAGCGGGACAGAGCGCGGCTAAAGACGTGTGTGCGGAACAGAGAGCGATGATGTGAGCAACTGACCCTCCCTTCGCTCCTGTCCCCCCGCCCAAACAGACCTAAAAATTGACTTCTGCGCATACCCCTTCCACTTTCCGCCATCGCTCACCATTCGCTGCACAACCTGTACTAGTAATGTATTCTTCTATACCGACTTTATGGTGTGTTGATCAATTTTAAAGAGGAATCAATAGGAACTGAGTCAATAAAAGCGATCATTCAAAACGTCGTCGTCAGCAACCGTTTCGAGAGTACTTGGAATAGTTAATCACGGGCACATTCGCAATCGTAATAGACACATGTGAGAGCCGTGCCTCCCTCGACCGTTCGGCCGTGTCGCTGTCGTACGACAAGGACATCCTAATGAATGAGAGGCAGGGCGCTAGCGTTCTCACTAATCCAGCCATTCAACCTAGAATCGAGCTTTTTAGGGTTCCGTACCTACCCAAAGGGTAAAAATACATAAAAAAATTGGGTGCGTGTACTTATGTACGCGCGTGAGAAGTTATACTTCTTTGGCATCATTAAGAAATAATTTTCCAGTCACATAATATTTAAATAAATAATTAAATTAAAATAATTATGTAGGACCTAGTACCTCTTTGAACTAACCTCATTTTCAGTTTCACGTAGGTAGCTATTTGGTTTTATGACAGCTGTCATCTTGCGGTTTGCGGACAACTTCAACATGTGAATTTTCGGGGTCACGGTGCGCGCGCATCATAAAAATTCACTCTCATCATTTTTTCATAACGCGGCTAAAGAAGTATAACTTCAAAAATTGACTTTTTTAATAGGACTCTACTGTCCGTCTGTCTGTCTATCTGTCTGTCACCAGGCTGTATCTCATGAACCCTTTTTCACAAATTTTCAATTTTCACAAATGATGAATTTCTGTTGCCGCTATGAAAACAGAATATAAGTAATGGTACGGAATCCTTCGTGCACGAGTTTGACTCATACTTGGCCGGTTTTTTCAATGTACGGTCCGCTCCATATATACAGACCCACCGTAAAGCTCCAAATCGGCTGTTTTATGAATGTTTTCAACACAAGCAAGATTCTAGGCAGGCTGTAATTTTAGAACTCTACGGTGGGTCTGCAATTATGCAGCCGTCCGTACATAGTTAAATTTTCGGGCACATTCATTAAGTTCCTTGTCGTGGTGTACAGCACACGGTGCTTGGTGCACCCACTGACTACGACAACACACGCCGTAGCCGTACGTCATCCTTTATCAACGGCTGTGTGTCAGTGTCAGCCAGTGTCCGACAACAGACAATCAGACAACGCCCCGCTTGGATGTAGACTACAGATTTATCTGTCGGCCGACGCTTCGCCGACAGTTGAGGACTCCTTGATAGTTTTTCGGAAAGTATTTTAAAGGTGAACACAGACTGATCAGAGCCGAAAGAATCGAATTTTTGCCGTCCCCCGTGGCCGGTACCTTAAATTAATAAAGATAAGGTCCATTTATATTTCATTTATATATTTCGCTTCCGACGATGCGGTCGACTCTGATGAGAAATATAAATGTAGGCACCTTAACTCTATTATTATAAGGTACTTTTTCCTGTGGACGGCGAAAATTCGGTTCTTTCGGCTCTGATCAATCTGGACCTTGAAAGAAACAAATGTTACAACAAAAATCTTACAATTTTCTTGTTCGAAAAAAAAAAAACGTTATTATATTGAAAAAATTAATGCAAATTACTCCATTTATTTGAACCATCGTCGTCGCATGAAAACAGTTGATGACGTCACAGACCATACGTAAAGGTTCCGGTAAAATGTTCTGCACGTAGACATTGTGATGTCACACTCGTGGCCGTCGCGTTTCGTGTCTTTTGTAATCAACAGACAAAATCGTAAAATATGTTGCAAAGACCGTAAAATAGGCAATTGCAGGTCGAATATGAGTTTGAAGGCCAAGCAGTAGACGAGAACTTCACTAATACGAGACAGGCTTTTCTCAAAAGAATGAAGGGAAATAAAACATACCTTTTTCTCGTATTTCCAACTCATTTTCAATTTTCTTTTGACTTCTCTGGACTTCTCTGGAAGCAGGTTTTCCATAGCCAATTTGGCATCTAATGAATCTCCATTTCCTCTCTGAACCGTTGGAACTCTTTTAATTATTTATTATGTAAATAACAAATTAAGAGAAATGTTTAGCTTTGCTGCATATTTTTTTTATTATCTGTGCCGAAAGGCTAAAGCACTTATGGCTAAACAGCCACGTGAACGTTATTTGTACTAAGCACGAGTACTAAGCAAATTACTTTGTTATTTTGATTAAAGAGATCCAATCAAAGAGTATCAAGTAGCACGTTAGTGAATTTTGGAACTTATTTTGCAACTGTAGGTAGCATATAGGTGATGCAAGAGTGTATGGTATTACTTAAAGATGCAAACAGCACTCGAATTTGCAAATGAGTAACTCTTATCACTAACGGTTGCTTTTGAGTGATTTTTGTTTCTGCTTTATTACCTATGGTAGCATTAAGCCGAATCTATTACTCATAGGCGCATAAAGGTTTTAATTTTCTCTCTTATAGAACTCAAAGAGGCATATGACATCTTAAAATCCCCCCTAAAGAACTGTGCCCTAATAGGTGGTATTTTTCCCTCATTTGGCACCTTTAGTACTAAATAAGTAGTATATATGAGTTATTTATCACTTGTAGTGGCTCAAGAGTTATTATTGCAGCTCATTTGGAACCTTAGTGTAATTGCCTTTGTAAGGTCGAAAATACTCTTATATGCCACTGTAAAGCGTAGATCGGTTCAATTTTTATCTCATTTAGAACCACAAGATCTAATTAAAATAATAACGGGTCGAGTGCAAGTCGTACTCACGCGCTGAGGGTTCCGTACATTAGTTTCATTCCAGACAGTTACAGACAGTGTCAGACAGTTCCAAACAGTGCCAGACAGTGCCAGACGGTGCCAGACGGTGCCAGACGGTGCCAGATGGTGCCAGACGGCACCAGACTGTACCAAACTGTATCAGACTGTACCAGACTGTACCAGACTGTACCAGACGGTACCAGACGGTACCAGACGGTACCAGACGGTACCAGACAGTACCAGTCAGTTTCAGATAGTACCAGTCAGTGACAGACAGTTGTACAGACAATTGCACAAACAGTTGTACAGACAGTCCTCGACTTTACAAGTTAAGTAAATTTTACTTTTTTTACTTTATTATCCTTCACAATGGGTTTTGTACCCGTCTTGAGGATCCCCAATTCAAAGTAGAGACAGCAAGACGTGTGAAGTGAAAAATATCACTACTAGGTACTAATGAGTGATTTTTGGGCTTAATAGTTCCAATAAGGTAACAAATAAGTGAAAATAAGAACTACAAGGTCTACTTTAAATCGCCATGTTTAAAAATAATAACCTTGAAAAGCATTATTTGTTTAATGATATTTTATTACAATAACATAAAACAAAATAAGTTTTGATAACTATTGTTGACAGTATACTTTTTGTGAAACTATAATGTTAGGTTTTTAACAACCAAATTGTTGTAAAGTATTATCTTATTTATTTGATCAGCACATATTTGTTAATACTTTTGATTAAATTGAAGGCGCATCAAAATTTACTAAGTAAATATACCATGGTTTCACGATAAAAAACCATTTGCAAGGGCTCCGTGATATTATGCTGCGGTTTACACGTACATTTTTAATACTCGCCAAATAGATGCAATATGGCTGTCACAATTAACACAATAGAACAAAGCACACCGTTTTTCGTTTGTCTCCGCCGAAAATAAGACTAGTTATGACAAATTGTCACTCAACGAATGAACGGTATCGCTTTATCGTTCAATCATTCATTCACAGCGCGCAATTCGCACCGTTAGTTCCAAGTGCCACTCAGGGTAACAATTCGAACACTTATGCAACGCTTCTGCAACTATAAATGAGTTGCAATTTTTCTCCCTTTAGTAATATATAGGTTGCATATAAGTTCTAACCACCTATATAGAACTTAATCAAGGTGGATTTTATTACTAAAGGATCCAAAAAAATACTATATGCAAGCTATTTGTTACCAAATGTGTTACTTGGGATATATTTATTAACCCCAGCACGCCGCGCCGTATCATACATTGCTGGAGCGTTGTAATGTTCCAAATTCAAAAAACTCTACTGCGATGGATTTGATAGAAAATCAAATCCATCGCAGTAGAATCCATGTCCGTGAATTCGATACTTCGCGTGTTCTTTTATCGACACGACAATATTTCCATGCATGTTTGACATAAAACTTAAACATATTTTAATGCAAAAAAAACCATTTGTCTGTAAAGTCGGTTTACGGGCGATAATTTTACGTGATAACGTCATAAGAAAACATTGATGAAAATACGTTGCTATTACCTACCTTTATTACGTACCTACGTTTTCAACAGAACGTGACACTTTTTTGTGAGTGCATACGGTGTTTATCAATTTATAAGACGTAATCACGTCAAAAATAATATAATTATAATATAATTAATAAATATAATAATATAATTTACAGTTACTCCTTTTGTTAACCTATTAGCTAATATTTCCAACATATTTTATGATTTTTAGTTGTCAAGTATCTATCGCATTTAGCTACTTTCACTAACTGTCAAAATATTGGCCGAGCTAAAGTATTTTAGTCCATTTTCCATGGAATAAGAACAAATCCCGCTCAGACGCGGAATTTTTTTTCTTGCTTCATGCCATTTTCACTTCGAAGTCATAACACGAATCTACATCCAAGGCTTTAAAGCTATGGTCACTTTACAACTTCGCTTTCGGACCTTTTATGATTGAGCTTAAAGCCTTCCTTTATTGCGAGACATGACGTAGATTTATGAGTAAAGAAACACTCAATATAAGATAATAATTTTCACAAGTGTAAGGTATAATGTTACGACTGCGATTTTTTTTAAATAAATGTTTATCAAAGGCGTTTAAGGAATTAGCGTCATAGTTTCCAAGGTCTGCCAAGGCTCTCGTCTCAGTATCTCTCCAAACGCCAAAAACCTAGCAGCACACTTCAAGTTGGCGGATCTGATCCTACCTAATCAACTTCCCCTTTAATTTGTGCTATCAAGGCAAAGAAGAAAAAACTGGTTGCCTGTAAAGTCGGTATACGGGCGAAAGTTTTACGTGACAACAACTGTGCTCGTGTGGAAGGGACGCGTGCCTTTCACTTTTTATGTCTGTCTCTCTCGCTCTTAGGCGGGCTAACCATGCCCGCGTGCCTCTCACTCGCTCTCATTGTGAGCGCATAACGTTAGCGGAGCGTAACGCAGTTTCTTGAAGTGTCACCCGGCAAACCAATTTATAAAACGTTGTCACGTCAAAAGAAAAAGCTTTTCAATCATTTCAAGTTTCTAGTCCTATATAAAGGTGTACTTTAGGTTGCTATGGTCCTGGTTTAAACTGGTTCACACCTTAATTTAAGGTGTGAAACTTTTATTTGTTCTAAATGTTAAAAAACGGCCAAGTGCGAGTCGGACTTGCGCACGAAGGGTTCCGTACCATCATATTCTATTTTTAAACCCCGGACTTAAAAATTGCTAAAAACCTTAAAATGTATTTTATGTCAGACTATATAGGTTAAATGTCTTTTGCCTGCCCTTTTGGGAGTATTAACAAAAAAAAATTGCCTAAAAAAATTAGTAAACATAACCTAAAATTCTTAAGAACATAGGTACTCAAAAATATATTTACTTTTTTCAGTTTTTTACCTATTTGTTGTATAGCGGCAACAGAAATACATCATATGTGAAAATTTTAACTTTCTAGCTATCACTTCATGAGATACAGCCTGGTGTCAAAAAGACAAATGGACGGACAGCGAAGTCTTAGTAATAGGGTCCCGTTTTTACCCTTTGGGTACGGAACCCTAATAATATAAAATTGGTAAGTACCTACCTTCAAAATATCCATCCTCGTTAGCTTCCTCAGCATCTTTCTTGTCGTTTTCATTGGAATCCGACTCATCGCCGTCCGGTTGCTCAACGTCACCATCTCCTTCGTAATTCTCTTCGGAGACACCAGTTTCTTCGGTCCATTCCTCTTCCTCAGCTGTTTAAACAAAATACCCATTTAAATAAATTCGGTCAACATTGAAGCGACAGTCAATACTATCTACTAATTTTTGACCTAATAACGTCAAATAAATTGATGGAACAACTGCATTCACAAAAAAGTGTCATGGTAATATTGTGTGACGTCATTGTTACGTTCTCGAAGTCATTTTTCTAGACTATTTTTGACACTTGCGGCTATGTCCACTATACCAATGGATTTTTCTTACGTAAAAATGTGCAGTAATTTAAAAAAAATGGGTGCGTGTACTTATGTACGCGCGTGAGAAGTTATACTTCTTTGGCATCATTATGAAATAATTTTCGCGATAGAAGTGTAACATCGAGGAGGTCTTCGGTCTTTACCGAAGATCCGAGATCCGTAATTTTATGTAGTAGTACCTCTTTGTACTAACCTCATTTTCAGTTTCACGTAGGCAGTAGATAAATGCAAACTATTTGGTAAAGGAGATCCGTTTATATGACAGCTGAAGCGGTTTGCGGACAGCTTCAACATGTGAATTTTCCGTGTGACGGTGCTGCGCGCGCATCATAAAAAATCACTCTCATCATTTTTTCATAACTATAAAGAAGTATAACTTCAAAAATCGTGTAAAGACCCGCGGCTTAGTTGTCTCCAGACGTATTGAAAAAGATTTTCCTCTGAATACGGTCTACTAAGCTGAGAGGGTAGTGTAGGTGCTGCACATATTCCATTCTACTCCATCCTCACTCAAAATTGGTTGCGGAAAACAGCAACTTACAAATATCAAGTATCAAGTATGAAAGTTCAAAAATCTCTTAAAGCTCATCCAAAAGGAAATAGATATTATCAAAATATCATATTATTCTTATTTTTTATTAAAAGCATCACATGCTCTATAAAACACAAGGTGTTAACAGCCACGAAAGCATCTCGTTAATGAATACAAACTTAATTTAATTAGGATAATGTCGGCGATACGTACATGTATGAACGCGAAATAGGTGCGCACCCATTGGGACCAGAAATCACTGGACTTACTATTGTAAATTCTATTTAGAAGTGGGCAAAAATACTAATTAAAGAAACAGTGATTAAACTGAACAAGAATCTACCCAAAAGACATAAAAAAAATATTGCTACGAATGTGCTACGAGCACCTGTTTTTACAATAAAATATATTGTGTCTTAAAACTTAGTCCGCCAAGTTTGTATTTTTAGAGGTTTTAAAATTTACAATGTTCTTATATAGGTAGGTAGGTGCCTACCTATCTAGCTACATTGGATCAGATTATTATTACAAAACCAAACATCAGCTACGAAAGAGCTACGATAGAGCTAGTTAATAATATATTCCTGAAAAACTGTAATTATTTTAGTATGTCCTCCTGTTCCATCATAAAATCAATCGTTCATGAAACATCGAATCTTACTAGTTTCATGGACTGTTTAAGACCGTAAGACTCGATGTGAAAACTGTATAATAATTTTGTTTGTTTTAGGGTTCTATGGAAATAACAATATTTTTTCTCACTATTTCCATGGAAGCATTATCCACTACTATTCCACTATTTTCACTATTTCAAGTCAACAATTGGCAAGAAATAGCGCAGAACAGGGGGCGATGGAAAACTGTCGTTTCGGAGGCCAAGGTGCACTTTGAGTCGCTGAGCCAGCGGAGTAAGTAAGTATTTCCATGGAGTTCTGGAATTAAACTATTGGAACTATTTTAGGGTTCCGTACCCAAAGAGTAAAAACTAAACCCTATTACTAAGACTTCGCTGTCCGTTCGTCTGTCTGTCTGTCTGTCTCTTGAACCATGATAGCTAGAGAGTTGAAATTTTCACAGATGATGTATTTATGTTGCCGCTATAACAACAAATAGGTAGGTAGGTACTAAAAACAGAAAAAAGAAAATATTTGTGGAGTATATTTTTAGGAATTAAGTATAATAATAATAAATAATAATTTATTTATTTCAGACATAGTCCATAATTTTGTTAGTAAAACTTAAATTATAGGGTATTATAGGTTCTTTTTTCGTGAATAACTTTGTTATTATTTCAAAATACGAGCGAAACAGAAACAAAATACCAAAATATGTCTTTCTAAATACGTAACCATCTAACAAAATAAAAAAACTGGTTGCCTGTAAAGTCGGTATACGGGCGAAAGTTTTACGTGACAACAACTGTGCTCGAGTGGAAGGGACGCGTGCCTTTCACTTTTTATGTCTGTCTCTCTCGCTCTTAGGCGGGCTAACCATGCCCGAGTGGAAGGGACGCGTGCCTCTCACTCGCTCTCATTGTGAGCGCATAACGTCAGCGGAGCGTAACGCAGTTTCTTGAAGTGTCACCCGGCAAACCAATTTATAAAACGTTGTCACGTCAAAAAATCTGTGTTTTGTTTAAAACAAACGTCGTATAAAGCAGTGTTTGTGTGACATAGTTAATTAGCATTGCGTTAAGGGTGCGGGTGGCGTGATGGCGCCGCGCCCCCGGTAAACACTTCTGATTCCACGATTAAACAAACATTTTGTGTGATAAATTTAAGAACTAAGTTAACTACGTAACTATTAAGTAGTACGCTAACGTATTATATTTGACGACCCAATTGGCACAATGGTCACCATGTGGTACCTGCCAAACATAGGGTTACGGGTTCGATTCCCACCTCAGACAAGTACCTATATATACTTAGATATTTGTCTGTGGTCTAGTTGTTTCTATGTATATAAAAGTATATAAGTAGCGTATCCGTTATCTACCACCCATAATACAAGCCTAGTTACTTAGCTTGGGGCTAGATGGCGATGTGTGGGGTGTTCTGCAATATTTATTTATAATCTTAATTTTAACACAAATCCTAATATTATCTTAATTTTAACACAAATCCTAAAATCGTTTAATTAGACGACTAAATTAAATATTTCAACATAAAACATAATGTTTACATGGTCAGTACGGCTCTATTTATAAAAATAATTACCATTTTACATCACAGAGGCGGCACGTAGGTAATTACCTAGGTACAGGTTATATAAGGTTATCTAGATAATATGTAAATCTAGTCTCCTACGAGAACGAGCTGGGGGCGGCAGCCAGCTGGCCTGCACCCAAGGGATACTCAATCGATTCATCAAACCCAGCTGGGGAATCCTATCACTATTCAAAACATATAAATATAAATTATTATGAAGAACATTAATCTAAATGGTTAATAAACTAATCGTAAAGCACTTTTGAAAACACCTCTTAGAATTTTAAGGTCAAAAGTAGGTTATCGAAAGAGTACGACCGGATTATTTATTTATTTATTTATTTTTATTGAATCACAGCTCTTAAGGTGAAGTAGGATCTGAAAACCCCTATCCCTCTCCCACGCGCGCGCCGCGCGATGACTCTATCCCTTTCCCCCGCTCACCGCAAAATGGCCGTATTAACTGTTTTTTTATGTAATTAAAAGACTAACATCTATTTAAGTGAAAAACCATCTGTACTACCTTATAGGTTTTGATGTAAAGTTTAAGAAAATATGAATTTTGTACTTGATTTTTCTTTACAATCGCCGTAAAATTGAAAAATCTCAAAATAATTACGATTTTTTAGGATTTTCGCGATTTTTTTCTATCGAGGCAAATCACTCTAATCGTGTTTCGAAGTGTATGACAATGCAAATAATTTCTTCACCTTTATGACAGTAGGAATATCATTTTAGTGGTTGATACCCAAAAACTGTTTCTAAGACACATACCAGTCATACCTACTTCGGCTTAAGTCTAATTAACAAAAACAGATAGATAACACTAACAGCCAATAACAGATTCGCACTATTTATGTATATAGCAAATACTTGTCGTAGAGAGTAAATATATGTTTGTCTAGGTATGTATACCAGAAACAGGAAGATACTAGTATAGAGTATAGACCGTAACATGACATCAATTTCTATGAAAATAAGCGAGTACATTCGTGAGGCAACAGAGAGCCATAGAAGCGGTGCCGGTAGATAGCCCATCATAACTCCCGCTCGCTATGTGTCGCACGGGACGCATTCAGCACCAAAGAGCCTCTACAATACTACTGCCAATTCAATTTTCTTACTGACCATATAATCGTATAGGTGTCGTAAAAATATACTAAGATACCTAAGCTATAAGAATGTAGATCTACATTTTTAAGACCCTAGGAAACTTTTACTGAAAGCTTACAAGCTTTCAACGTTGCGCGTTGGGTGGAAGAACTTACTTTTACAAATACTAAAGGTACGATAAAATATTATCAATTTTGTTATTATATTGTCAAATTGTATCGTAACGTCTTTATATGATTTTTATTCAATTTCCTCATAAAGTCTAAACCACCCTTTTTATCCTTGAAGAGAATAATCCAACCCCCACATGAAATAAAGTGTATCGCTTAATGCCGCCTCAGAAGTCGTTCCCGATAATACGTCAGAAACGAACTATTCCACTGGCAGCACTAAACGTTGTAGGTAATAACTTTGATTAAGGACCAGTCGGTTAGAAGCGCAGAGGAATAATAACGCTAACCCCATCTCGCCTAAGTCATTGTAGTTTCTGTTGTATATCCTTGGAAACTGTAATTTTAATGTGTTCGGAGGCTTTAGGAGGATGCCGAGAGGGAATTGTGGAGGTGGCCCCGGAGGCGAGCGAGTCCGAGGCTGTCGGCCACGAGGACGCCGCCGGCCTTTACTTAATGTAGGTACCTACCTATCAACTTACTATGTAAATACATCATAATGAAAAACATTATAGTATTAGAGAATAAATACATATTATACTTCGCATGTTTTTCTGTCTCATTATACTACGTTCTAGTTATGAAACCTAATTTTCTTCTATTAAAAAAACCAAGTTGCAAACTTATCTTACTTTACATGTCATTTAATCAGTTCTTTTCCATCCAAAGGTTGCCTTTAAGAAATCGCTTACAGCAAAAAGACCGACAACTTATACTTTCTAGCTTTGCTTTGTATATCGAGTTCTATGTTCCTTACTGTGTTGTACAAATAAAGTTATCTATCTATCTATCTTTCTTAACTTTACGTAAGGAAAACCGGTATAGGTAAGTACAGTCACATTACCAATTAGCTGAACCCCACGTGACCCAGAGCACATTGCAATATAAACACTGTAAAAATAAAGTACCTATTTATCTATTTTGTTAAAAAAATTATGTTGTATATTGTACTAGCGACCCGCCCCGGCTTCGCACGGCTATATTATGCATGTATTATACATATAAACCTTCCTCTTGAATCACTCTATCTATTAAAACCGCATCAAAATCCGTTGCGTAGTTTAAAAAAAATTAAGCTTACATAGGGATATAGGGACATAGGGACAGAGAAAGCAACTTTGTTTTATACTATATGTAGTGATTGTATAAGTAGTATTTAAAAAAAAACAGAATCAGATAACATAACTTTACGAGCGAGTGAGCTCTAGGTCACGTGGGGTTCAGCTAAATGGTAATGTGACTGTACATGGTATGTCTCAGTCGAAACACTACAACATTTACCAGCTTAGCCTTAGCTAGATAAGCAAAGCAGACAAATATAAAATAACTACCTACTGAGAGTTTAACAAAAACAAAGAGAAGTATGAAAACTAAGTGGGTACTGTTGGCCAACTTTAAAAATAAGGTAATCCAATAAAGAAACTAACGAACGTAACGTCTCAGCAAGCAAAACACACAAAATTGGAAGGTTATCTTGAACTGTCTCCCTATCTACCTATCAATTAAAAGTCGAACGTCTCAGCAAGCTATTTTCCTTAGAGACAGAGTAGAGGGGTGCAGGGGTGGTATGTGGGGCGGGTAACGCCGGATCCCTTGGGAGCAGGCGGCGCGCGGCTGCCTGGGCCAGGTCTTGAGGGACGCCGCGTAGGCGGCGGCGGCGGGCGAGGACTCGCTTCCACTGGGACCTTACCCCCGCTACCCACCATCCCACGGACGGCAACGACGACGCCACCAACATGTTTTTAAGCACTGTTGTGTGCCACTGGAAAATTGCTGTGACCTACCTATAGCTACCCATACTGTAACAGCCGACTACGTGCTTAAAAATAACTAAGTTACTGGGGGTTAGGATCCATTAATACCTCTTTTTTGTCATATTGAAATTTTAGACAACTCGTAAAGTAAAATAAATAAATACAACCGAATTGAGAACCTCCTCCTTTTTTGAAGTCGGTTAAAAATATAAAGCACATCATACACAAAGTGTTAGTAAGTGAAATATAGGTGCTTGAAAACATTTATGATCTTACAAACTTTTTCAAAATAGATATAATAATAACTAATTAAATATTGCAGGATATTCCACTCATCGCCGTCTAGTCCCAAGCTAACTAACTAGACTGGTGTTATGGGTGCTAGACAACGGATATACTACTTAGATACTTTTCTTTTGTAAATATTTACTTTTACTTATAATACATAGATACAACCAGACCACAGACAAATATTTAAGCATAAATACATGTCTGAGGCGGGAATCGAACCCGCAATCCAGTATTTGGCAGTCCGGCATGGTGACCATTGTGCCAACTGGGTCGTCATCTGATATACCTATTAAGTACCTACCCATCTACTTGTAATTTGTAAAAAGTTCGTAACATAAAAATGTAGGATTTCTTAACAGACACGTGTAGCCCAAAACAATGGTTCTATATGAGTAGGTAAATCAATCGCGTCTGATCTTATTGTTTGAATTTTTGTGTGAAAATTCTTTAGTGATTTATGGCAGTCGATTGGGAATACAAAATTTATCAGTTTGTGGGTACCAACTGTTGTTTGGAAGTACCTATACGCTAAGTTCGTTATTTTTTCTAAGTATGTAAGTATTCTATACGTAGAGTTACTGGAGAGTTTGTAAATTTTTCTAATCTAATATAATCTGCTATTAAATATATATACGCCTAGATTACGATATAGGGTCATGTAATTCATACTTAGCAGTTTGAGATGATAATAAAGTTAATTTTATCAACTAAGTTATAATTGAACGTTTTATGTCTTACAAAATTACCTAAATCAAATAGGTAAGTAATTTGTTAAAGTAGGTACCTACTTACGTATGAAAAGTATGTGGTTGATAATTCGACAAAATCACACTGAAGTTTGGTAGCGCACCTGCCGCTGGCTTTAATTCGTGTTAATAATCGTTATACTCCATCTCATGCACCGTTGAACAAATTGCATCGATTAAGCAAGCAACCCAGTATCTCGGAGAGGTCAACATCAACATAAAACTGTTATGATATGCCTTTAGCGTATTTCCCAGAGGCGCGGTGGGGGGGTGCGCCACCCAGGGGAAATTTGCCGTCTACTCTCGACGGAGCCTCTACAAGTTTTATGGACGCGCAACACCCAGGGCTCTCACGAAACTGAATCTTTTGCCTTGGTAAATACAGATTACTTTAAATAAAACCCTACGCAACATTTCTACGAAAAATCAAGCTTAATATTTCTAAGTACGAGCTGTCATAGGTAGGTTATAATGTAGAAAGTGATTATGTTAAATAGGTAACTTTAAAAAGTAGGTACATGTTAAGCTTTCTTCACCTTTAAAATGAACAATAATATACATATATTGTCTTTGTAAACCGGATACGAAACGATGTTAACAAATGAAGAGGCAACCCTAACATCCGCACCCCGCTCACACCCTCTCGAAGCCATCAACTTCTTATCGTTACTCATAACGATACCTCCGGCAATAACTGCTTCATACAGTTACAGATTAATTTCAACTGATTTTTAAATGAGTATTTTTTATAAACTCTCATTATCAGGACGCATCTAAATGCTTAATTTATTATTACGTAGGTACCTAAATTTAGGTTTAATGGCATTGGTATTATCTCTTCCCAAAAATACGTTACAAAGCTTTGAGAATTATTTATACTGTCACCAAAAAATTGTTTAGAGCAGACCTTACAGTGTCTGTTAAATCACCAAGCACTCGTCCAGCAAAAAAGTTGACGTTCAAAGCCAAATTGACTTAACCCTCTTCAAAAGGCTTACAAATACGTCCATCTAAAGCTTTTACCTCGTATAAAACATTCATACGTTTCATTGTGATCTTTACACCTACCCTCTATTACTGCAGTTAGTGGTATTTTGTTACTTTATCGTCTGCTTTAATAAATAATAAGTCACTTAACTATCTGATTGATGCCATAGTAGGTTTTGTACTCATTTTAATTTGGATCATTCCTGTTGGCTACTAGTGGATACTTGGATGTGATATGATAATTTTTGTTTAGCCCAAAGACGACCACAAGGTAAAAATAATGAAAAAGTGTTAGAAAATCAACATTGACTTATATGAATAAATGAAATTCTTATATGGTTTCGACATGCCACTATAGGATAGGGTTCAACAGCACCAGATAGTTAGAGACAGATTGTCTATAGCTTCCAATGATCCTTCAATGATTGTGAGGAGTTTTCTAGAACCACGGAAACTTGGTTTTAGGAACAGGTTTTGGTAGATATTAGGGGTAAACAACTTAACATACGTTTTTGAGACATTGTCCATGGTTTTAAAAAGTTCTTCAATAATGAGGACTCTTCGAAAACCACGGAATCTCTGTATTAGGTACATACAAGTACAGGTAAATGTAAGGTAAACAATTCAAGATACGGCAATTCGTTTTTATTATCTACTTGGGACCGGGAAGGATTAACATTTTCACTGGATGTGAAATTTTAATTTCTCCGCATGAGGACCGGTGTGAGCTGAAATTGACGTGTTATAGGGCCCAAGTGGTCAGTGGAAGGGCACTCGGGCGTAATATATGACGATGGAATCATAGTCCAGTTTTGTTTTAAATTAGAAGGTATTATATTTTGTGCTTTCAGTACATAATAAACACCAAGGCGTAGGACTATACGTAAAACAAGTGCGTGTCGGCCTCGCGTACGAAAGGTTCCGTACCATTATTAACTGACTTTAGTATTTGTTGTTATAGTGGCAAGTGGCAACAGAAGTACATAATCTGTGAAAATTTCAACTGTCTAACTAGGTAACATGGTTCATGAGATACAGCTTGGCGACAGACAGACAGTGGAGTCTTATGAATAGGGTGCCGTTTTTATTATTTGGGTACGGAATCCTAAAAAAATAAAAAATCTTCTAGTAAAAGTTCTTTGGTATGGCAGGTAGGTATATGGACGTAGATACTAACTACATAGGTAATAAGAATGTACGTGAGCAAGTAACAAATAAAGTAAACAAAATACAAAAGAAATAAGATATACGGGACGTAGTGTAAGAAACAGAGAGCTAGTATTGCATTAGGTATCCCTAGAGCCGGCGGGGAGTCGCAGCATCCTCGAACTACCCTCGGGACGCATTACGAAAGTACTAGACGCCACTAGATCGATAAGTAAAGTTACAGCATTACATACTACGAAGCATTCCTTGTGCAACATTATATTGGACCATATAATAGGTAGTACTTTGTTATAAAATTTGTTATTACAGAACTGATGACGTGAAAAGATTCGAGTAAAAATCTACAATAAAGTCTTTGAGTCACGAGCGTACCTATAGGTATCTTCTAGGAAAACGTCCTACTACATCTTTGACCGCATCGTCACTGACCATCGTGTGCTTTATTAAAAACTAGCGACCCGTCCCGGCTTCGCACGGCTATATTATGCATGTATTACACATATAAACCTTCCTCTTGAACCACTCTATCTATAAAAAAAAACCGCATCAAAATCCGTTGCGTAGTTTTAAAGATCTAAGCATACAAAGGGACATAGGGATATAGGGACGGCGAAAAGTGACTATATTTTATACTATGTAGTGATGACTAGCAGCGCTCCTCGGTTTCCCAAGCGTAATTCCCAAACCCGTGGGAATATCAAAATGAAAAGTAGCCTAATAAAGCCTTCCTCGACAATTGGACAATCCAAGACAAAAATAATTTTTAAATTCGAAGCAGTAGGTAGTTTCTAAAATTAACGCGTTCAAACAAACAAACTCTTCAGCTTTATAACATTATTGTTTAGGTAGATAAAAATATAAATAAAAAAAATCATTTTAGTTACCTATCCTACTTATTTGCATCATAATTAGGATTAAGTAATATTATGGTCCAGTTATATGAATCGCTAAGACTTCAACATGACATTTCAGTAACAGTCGAGAACACTTTTGCATGAACATTTTGCTTTGGATCATCAGCATTATATCCATTTAGGTAGGTGAAAATGCAGAAGCATTCAGACCACAAGTGACTAACTGGATACGACCTCGGTCCGCGGCTGCCACTGATAAAACGCTGATATTAGGTCGGGGACCGCGAGCGCGCGTCGCAACCTATTCGTCAACATCAACTGTTTCATGAGGTCAGCTTAGGGTACATAGACGATTATAAAGTGGAATCATTGCATAGTTCCTATAAAGCTCCGTAATAAAAGACACCTAATTTTAATACCGATTGTGATATTAATGACTATAACTGTCCCGGCAAACGTTGATTGGCCCGATACAAAAAAAATACAACTGATTCAAACCTCTGAATACTTTTTATGTTGGTTCGAAATATGAATTGACTTGATATCACGAGGTTTTGTTAAAAGTGTCATTGCATTCTAATTTTAAATTGGTGGTAGGTGATATTTGAAATGATTATGTATGAAAACTAGCTTTTACCCGCGACTTCGTCCCCGTAAGGCGAAAATGGGCCAAGGAATCACGTTGTCCCCTACAAACTTTGCCCCCTTAATCACCCCCTTAGGGGTAGAATTTCGGAAAATCCATTCTTATCGGATGCCTGCGTCATACAAAGAACACACCTTCCAAGTTTCAGGTCTCTACGATCAGCGGTTTAGGCTGTGCCTTGATTCATCAGTCAGTCAGTCAGGACAAAGAATTTTATATGTATAGAAGATGATATTTTGATTTCCTACACAGAATACATAATAGTTACTATTAACTAAGTATGTATTAACTACAAAATTTATCAACCCTTTTTCCCGATACCCTGGGAATATCGGGATAAAAAGTAGCCTATATGTTAATCTAGGCCACTAGCTATCTCCATACCGAATTTCATTGCAATCGGTTCAGTAGTTTTAGCGTGAAGGAGTAACAAACATACAGACACACTTACACAAACTTTCACATCATTACATAGTATAAAAAAAAGTCACTTTCCGCTGTCTATCCCTATGTATGCTTAGATCTTTAAAACTACGCAACGGATTTTGATGCGGTTTTTTAATAGATAGAGTGATTCAAGAGAAAGGTTTATATTATGTATAATACATGCACAAATAAATTGGTTTGTTTATAATATTATAGTAGGACTCAGTTGTAGGATAGGATTGTTTTTCGTAAATTAGCAAGCAGAAAAAAGTATAGACGTAGGTAGGGTAGGTATAATATAATTTGCTAACCGTGCGAAGCCCAGGCTGGTCCCTAGTAAAATATTAATAAAAGAACATAAGATACTTGTATTATAAATTTACCCATTTAAATAAATATATGCACAATATGCACATGGGTGATTTTAATTCGTTTTGTAAAATAGTCCAAAATTATTCCTCATATACAATAATTTAGGTACCTACCTATACTGAATTTAAACACGATTTTTGACGTGTTTTTTTTTAATTTTTTATTTTTACTGTATTATAAATAAATAATAAATTACATTTTGACTGTGACTTTGATTACAAAAGTTGGAATTTTATTTGAATATTCTTTAAATTTCTTTTTATCACAGTTGCTCATAAAGTGGATCTTATTAAACCGCTTTTAGGCTCATAATGCAACGTACGATAAGCTCATAATGCAACGTGCGTACGATAAAAAAATATCCAACTAGTTCTAAAATAATATTATGTTATCCCGATAAGTTAAATACGTATCTTACTGCTAATTACATGTTAGGTAGATGAAACATTCTTAATTTATCTAGGTTATACTGTTTTGATGTATAGAAAAAAGGTACCAACAAAGAGTCTAAGGTCTGTTTTACGTGATAACGTCTATGAAAACAATTAAAAATTGAGTTTTGTTTTTATTTTCTTTTTTTCCTTTCCATAAATATATTTTTTCCTTACCATTATATATTCTGTTTTTAACCCCCGACGCAAAAACAAATGGAAAAAACCCTAAAAAAAATTGTATTGTACGAGGCTCTATAGTTTTGCCTAGCCTTTCGGGAGTGTAATTAACAAAAAATAGTAAACATAACCTAAAATTCTTAAAAACTTTTTATTATTTTAACAAGTCTTTTTTTTATTCGCAACAGTGATATAAAACGTCGTACGATACACGTGTGAATTGATCTTTGTATCTCGGCTTTTTTAAACGCCCTCGTGTACCGCTCGCGCGTGTTAAACCGCTTCTATGCAAAGATCAATTTTCCACACTTGTATCGCAATGTACCTACTATTATTTTAAGTAATTATTGACTTTTGTATTAAATTAAGATGATTTATACAGTGCTAGCAACTTTATTCAAAGCTATTCGGGGCGATGTAGTGCCCGGGACATCTATTAAATGGAGTAGGCTAGCCCAGAACCTATACCACCCTCTAAACTTAGTTGACCGTATTCACAGAGGAAAGAACTCGTAGTAAAAAAACCACAGACGTATTTTAAGTCTTGCCTACATAATGCAGTATAAACGTTAAATTTTTGGTTTCGCTCCTACCCTCATTTTATCTTTAGAAATTAATCAAAAACTTAAAATTTAAGTACTTACTTACAATAAGATATTCTCCAACAAACTTACAATTTATCGTAAATAAAAACGTAACGCCATCATCAACTAAGTACATACCAACTAAGTATATACCTATCTTATAAATAGGTAGAAAATTGCCTATTAATTAAACATCCTTTTTTCAGATAATGGTTAAGCGCTTAGATGTACGCTTATATAACGATGTTTATCAGTCCAATTATGTCCTTCTTAGAAATTTAGTTATTTAAATTTATGTGCTAAGTATATGTACCTATTTGTAAATAAAAAAACAATACGTATTAGTATGTCTTAAAAGGTAGTAAGTAACTCACGTTTAAGTGACCTAGGCTTCGCTTGCTTTCTTCTAGACATCCTTCCCACTATCAACCAAACTTAGTACATTCACAAATCTCAACCGAACATTGTCCGACAGAATTATAACGCGATCTACGTTCCGTTTTACGAGAATATTCGAAAGTTTATCGTAAAAGTGTTATTGGGGAAGCGCGCGATGTGTGGCCGGACGAGCGGGCCACCCCGCGCTAACTGAGCTTACTGGCGTTGGCGCCCAACAAGTGGCAATAACAGTAATGTAACCTTACGCGCAAACTCAAGACGTTATCACCTTGTTTATAATTTGTTTAGTTATATGAAGGGCTACAAAAGAAATAACTGTTAGTTGAGTACAGTAGGTGTTTATGTTTGATAGTAACATTCCTACTTGCTATGTAAGGTAAATTGCTACCGTTGCCATAATAACCTAAGATCCCTTTAAGGACGTCCTTCATCAAGCTGTTTAGTGAATGAAAATTATTTTATGTTAAACTAGGGTAGGTTTGTTTTATGTACCAAAACGTTCCTCTTGAATCACTCTATCTATTAAAAAACACCACATCAAAATCCGTATCGTAGTTTTAAAGATCTAAACATACATAGGGACAGACAGTGGAAAGCGACTTTGTTTTATACTATGTAATGACTCTATCTATTAAAAAACACCACATCAAAATCCGTTGCGTAGTTTTAAAGATCTAAGTATACATAGGGACAGACAGCTGAAAGAGACTTTGTTTTATACTATGTAATGATTAAATAGGTCAATAAATATATTGCAAATGGGTTGTCTAAAAAAATTCAGTGAAAACTGTGATTAATTAACAATTAAATTTTTTGTTTTGTTTAAACCTTTTACTTTGAGACAAATTCCATATTCCATGATTGAAGCCTCTAGAATTTTTTCCCGTGACAACTCTTGGGTAGGCAGTTTAATCGATACTAGTCATTTGCACTGGTCTGGTTAATAAATTAAAGTTAAGTTAAATAAAGATTACTCATAATATTTCATTGGTATGGAATTTGTCTATTAACCAAACCAAACCAAACAGCTACGAGTAAAAGTCTAAAAACAAAAAAAAATAGAATAAATTAGTAATTTTTAGGGCAATTTGATTTGATATAAAATACTTTTCATCCAATAAACAGATCGATTAAGGATGAAGGAGGGATCCCGTACTATAATTAATGCCATACTTAAATGAGTCCAAACAGCAATCAATAAGGTTAAATTAAAAAAAGGACAAAATTAGTGTTTATTAGGTACTAGCTGCGCTCCGCGATTTCACCCGCGTAACTCTCGATCCCGTGGGAATATTGGAAAATTAAAATAGCCTATGTTATTCCCAATGAATCAATGTATCCACATACCAAGTTTCATCAATATCGGTCCAGTAGTTTCGGAGCCTATTCGTTACAAAAAAAAAATCTTTCCTCTTTTATTAGTCTACTAGCTGTCCCGGCAAACGTTGTTTTGCTATATAAAAAAAATGTGATAAATGAAGAACCGCTCGACCGATTTTGTGCAAACTTCACATAATTAAACCATCTACTAACGAACAAAGCTTAAACATTTGGTTTGAATAGGTGAGCCCCTTCTTGAGTTATAAAATTACAACGAAAAGTGGCATTGCGATTTCTATATAATTCCTCTTGAATCACTCTTATCTATTTTAAAAAACCGCATCAAAATCCGTTGTGCAGTTTTAAAGATCTAAGCATACATAGGGACATAGGGACGGCGAAAAGTGACTTTGTTTTATACTATGTAATGATACAGCAAATCAAAAAAAAGGGTCTGTTGGACTTCGAAAAGGTAATAGAACAAAAATATATCTGTCTGTCTGTTTGTTTGTTACATAATCTACAATCGCCTAAACCAAGTGAATACTGAGGAAAGTCGTGGTATACTAACAAAAAAACTGCAGCCGCTCGAGAAAACCCCCCGGTCGAACGCCTTACAACAAAGACGAACGTCACAGAATACATAATAGTGTATATCCCGATATTCCCACGGGATCGGTACTTATGCTGGTTTGAATATGGAATAATTAATTCGTATATTTAATTTCACCCGCGTAAGTCCCGATCTCAAAGTATCCTATGTCCTTCTCCTGGTTCTAAGCTACCTCTCCATCAATTTTCAGCCAAATCGGTTCAGCCGTTCTCGAGTTATAAATAGTGTAACTAACACGACTTTCTTTTATATATCGAAAAAAAAAGTATCCTATGTCCTTCTCCTGGTTCTAAGCTACCTCTCCATCAATTTTTAGCCAAATCGGTTCAGAGGTTCTCGAGTTATAAATAGTGTAACTAACACGACTTTCTTTTATATATATAGAAGATAGATAGATAGATATAGATGTATGAAACCAAGGAAATAGGCCTAGTGTAAAGTGATTTGAATTTGGAACGATGAAATTCGTTGAAAACTCTTCGTTTTCATTTTGAAGGTCTCGGCCTATAGGTTTTAAAATCTAGCAGGCTGCGATTTATCTTTTTAATTTTGATTGTTACGTTAGGTCTTGGATCGCTCCACTCAGGACTTAACTTAAGTCCCTCGCTTCGCTCCCCGAGGGTCCCTCGTTGCACTCGGGGTTCAAGCATAATCCACTATCCTACTAATCCTACTTCCTATCCTATCCTACTAATATTATAAATGTAAAATTGTGTGCGTGTGTGTGTGTGTGTGTGTATGTATGTTTGTTTTTGTTACTCCTTCACGCAAAAACTACTGGACCGATTGCAATGAAACGGTATATAGATAGCAGGAGGCCTGGATTAACATAATATAGGCTACTTTTTATCCCGATGTTTCCACGGGATCGGGACTTACGCGGGTGAAACCACGGGGCGCAGCTAGTAATATAATATTTTTAGCTCCAGAATCTCGGATTACAGACTTAATAATCTCAACGTAAAGCAAGTCATTAAATCCCAAGGGAAATAATGTTGTATGAAACTCCCAAGAGAGATAATTTTGTCTGAAACTCCCAAGGGGTTGTTTTGAGTTTGGAACGTTGAAATTTATAAAATGAATTATTATGCCTGTGTGCTAAAAGTGTTCATAATATGAAAACTCTTAGCTCACGGGTCTAATGTCCTTTATGAAGTCCTTCACAAAGACAAAAATCTAGTAGGCTCACAAAACTAGGTACGAACGGCAAATTCTATGAGTAGGTCACGAGTAGGTAGTCTAGGCACAGTCTAGGCACATGAGTTCTCTACTCATGTGGTCTAGGTAGGCTTTAGAGTTTTGACGTAAGTAATCAACAAAAGTTTACCTATAATCTAAATGTAGTGGACATTGACATAGACATTTTGGACATTGACCAGCATTATAAAGAAAACACGAGGTTCCCGGGGTGTCGTCGAATTTAATAAAACAAGGAAATGCAAACCTATGAAAAAAATAATTACGTTGGTCGAGACCGTATGGACTAAAAACTTTTAGTCTGCCCCTTTAGGAGTGTATATAAAAAAATGTTAAATGTTGCCAACATCATTCTGTTGTTCTATTTTATGTAACATTTTACTCTGATTTTACTTATTATTTTATTTGACGTGAAACGTACAGTCAGAAAAGCAGTCGGATTAGCTTTATCCGTCAGAACTCTGTTGATTTGACTCAAGATGATGAGAATTTATTGACACGGCTAGCAGCTGCGTCCCTGTTACAGCTACAGCCTGAAGTTCACTCGGGTTTAAAACTTAAAAGTTTGTATAGAAATGTTTCTTTTGACCCAAAGGCTGCGGCAACACTATCTATTTGTGACATTGTCAATCTCAATGTCGTTGTCAATGTCAATTGTCAAAGTAAAAAATGGCAATCTGAACGAATTGAATGATCAATGCCCAAAAACACGGAAGTGTTTCGGCTAATTTTAGGGCTTTTGTTTAGTAAATTTACAATAATTGTGCTTCAACCTATAAGAAATAACAAATAAAATGGAACTACCGTATGAGGTAAGTTTTTGATACCGTTTCATTCCATAATTCTATATCAAAAACCTCAACCAATGTTTCATTTACTCGTCTGAAGGTTTTCTTTGTTAGCCTCTAATTTTTTTCACGTGATTGTGATTATACGTTCGTACATCGTACGTACGCCTCGATGCTATTTTTATCAGATAAAAGATACTTGCAAATCGTTGACCAATATTTTGATTCGACAGTGCATATACAAATACCTACACCATAATATCTGACTGATCTGCCTTAGATTAATTAATTAAATTGTTTCAGATATTAGTCTATATTTTTAAGCATTTGCCAAAATCGGACAGGAAATCAGCTAGTGAAACTTGTCAATCATGGTATATGGCCGCTAATGATCAATGTTTTCTCAAAAACAAAGTTGTTATATTCTTTAAGTCACCAATTAATGATGAAAATGCTTCTCCTATTTACATATTTGAAAACTCCCAAATAACTTATTACAACTACTTATTCAGTGAAGTTGAGATATCCAGTAAATTAAATGATTTTTGGGATAGAATGGGAGAGAACATTAAAAGTTTAACACTAAGAAACTGTGATGTATGTGAAAAAGTATTTGCATTTATTCTACAAAAATGTACAAATTTGGAAGTGTTGAATATTCAAAGATGTAAGGAACTGTTCATGTCTGGACGACTACTTGAAGGGAAGACTGAAGGACTTTTGGTTGATGGACTAGATCAGTTGAAAACCTTGAGTTTGTCCGGAAACCAGTACTTGACAGATGCCCTATTCAATAGGTTCATATCATCAGCACCATACCTCAAAGAGCTTAACTTGTCTGGATGTTCATTACAATTTCATCTCGGTTTAGTAAAAAAGTTCTACCCATATGGATCAGATATATTTCGAAATCCTTCTGAAAGTGTTTTAACATTCTATTTTATATCACAAGTTATTGCATCAAGAGCTGAAACTATCAAACATTTGTTTTTCTCAAACACTTTGATTGATGGAACGGCACTTAAATTATTATCAGAAATAGAAAATCTTCAATTAGAGGCACTAGCTTTACATTCTTGTGATCAATTAACCAACACTGGTATACTTGCTTTAACTCTTCATCAGACTTGTTTAAGAGAACTTGACATTGGTCTTTGTACTCGTGTCACAGACCAGTCTCTAGTGCACATATGCCTGAATCTAGTCAACCTGGAATACCTCAATATACAGCGATGCAGAGCTGTCACAGACTTAGGCGTCGCAGAATTAGGTAAACTAAAGAAATTGAAATCACTGAATATATCATTATGTGAGTTGATTAGCAAAGACGGTTTACAAAAAGGAATATGTGCTGAAGAAAATGGGACTCTCGAGGAATTGGATATACATTCGTTAAATATTGACCAAACTGGATTAATAATGATATCAGAAAAATTACCAAATCTGCGCGTTTTGGATATTAGCTACTGCTTTAATGCAGTCACAGACACATCTATTCAAGTCATATTTCAAAACCAATTACATCTTCAAACTTTAAAAATGAGTCATTGTGATAAGGTATCAGATGCTGGTTTGACCGGAATGGGAAAAGTTGAAACTGATGGTGATAATGGGCCAATTATGGATTCTAATTATGAATGCCCAATGCCTCAAAGAATCCATCTCGGATCGAGAGCAGAGGAAGAAATCGTTCGTGACGCACGCAGAAAGCGCGATGTTATGCTAATGTGTGAAAGAGTATGTGTAGACGATTACTCAGGATACTCTTTAGCACGCATTAGAGGTCTAAGAGAATTAGACATTAGTGGTTGTAACAGAATAACAGATGTGAGCCTCACTTACGCATTTAACTTCAAGGAACTCATTACTTTGAACTTGAGTAGATGTCAACAGATCACCCATGAAGGAATCGAGTATCTGGTCAAAAATTGTCCAAGTATTGAATGCATAAATCTAATAGACTGTTTCAATTTGAAGGATGAGGCAACAGAAATAATTGTGCAAGGTCTAAGGAGGCTAAAGCAACTTGAACTCAGGGTAAGGAATATCTTATTATTGTTAAAAATATTCTAAAGAATTACTTACATACCTACTTTACTATAAGAAAAGTCCCTACACATCTTCTGCCTGCTCTTATTCTAATTTATTTGCGGGTTGGCGCAGTATGTCCTCTTCCATTCACTTCTTTAAGTCGTCATCTTATCGTTCACATCCATCTCTCTCATATCTTGTCCCCACAGTTCCTAAGTACATTAACTTCCCTACACATGTTTTAATAATTATGTAAAAGTGTATGTATTATTTCCAGGGTTGCAATCAGCTGACTGATAAAACTATTGAAGCAGTGAAATCACACTGCAAAAAACTGAAATTTTTGGATGTGCAAGGTTGCCGAAACATAACTCCAGAACTGGCGTGTTCCATCGGCAACCTGCCTACTCTGCACACGGTCTTGATGTCTAAACCTGGACCTTACATCAATGATGGAGTTAAAGAAAGGCAGCCGGCCCCAGCTTTCCTTCCCGCCCTAATGCGACGCTTGCGTTTACACTAATGTAAGAAATATGATTATTTAAAAAAGTAGTATTAGAATTCTCTATTAATCT
Organism: Idaea aversata; assembly: GCA_907269075.1. Classification (NCBI taxonomy): domain Eukaryota; kingdom Metazoa; phylum Arthropoda; class Insecta; order Lepidoptera; family Geometridae; genus Idaea; species Idaea aversata. The sequence goes on from OU026085.1 coordinate 8,725,242, forward strand.
AGATCACGATCTACAATGTGGGTAGCTAGTTGCTCTTGAACCAATCCTATTTGTGTCTGTAAGCGATTGGTTATCTCAACTGACACACTGACGTCACGCTTAATCTCAATGACATTTATTAAAATATCTACAGTTCAGCTAAAAGTGAATGTTTATTAATGTCCATATAAATCTTCAGAGATATAGGTACCTATATGGCTGAGATCAAATTGTTATTGTACTAGTTTCGAAAATGTTTGTACAATCAAGCAACAAAATTGCAAAACCACCGTCGAGCTTCAAAACTGCCAATACTAGAATGCTTTCAATTCTAGCAAGATTCTAAGGTCCTGCTCAAGTTGAAGTGAAATTATTAGACAAACGTTATAGAACTCAATGGTGGATCTGCAATTCTATTGCCGGTGTGCTTCTAGTCTTGTAGGTAGGTATTAAAAATATTAATCTCGCATAGTCTTCTCGAATTGATGTGGTTTATCTGTTGTTACTTTGCAGGTCACCCAGACCTCTAATTAGACTTACCACACAGATAGTAACTAGGACGAATAGCTTTACTTGTCTTCCGAAGCTCGGTGGGGCTCGAGAAAACATAGTATCTAGTACTTACTTATTTATTTATCTTTGTTACAGAGTTCAAAAATAATTGCTCTCAAAACTATGTGAAAGTAGTTTATAACAAGGTCGCAGATTCGTATTTTTATCGAATGTATTAAGTAGGTTTATTTAACTGGTTGCGCTCTGCGGTTAAACCTAATATAATGTAGCTAGGTATTAACATACTGTGTAGTAGTTTTGCGTGAAGGTGAAATTCATACCTACCCTCCAAAATTTCACATTTATAATACCTACTAGTACCTAACATAGAAATTATGTACATAATATATAATGATTTAACGTAAAAAAAAATATTGTTTTAGATCTCATATACAACTGATAAATCCTTAAGGATTTTTGGTAACTGTGATAACAAATATTGATTCAGTACAAAGTGCTAACCATGAAGATCATATTTTAATGAAATTATTTGATGTAAAATTATTTATTACTAATTTTTTAAGGAAATCTAGACATTTATCTGGTGCATTTATATGAGCAATTTCATAGGTGATTGTTACCAGAAAATTGAGCAACCAGCCATGAGAAGTGGATTTATTTTGCTCCATTTATAAAACCACAGTATTTGATGACAAAATTGGAGTTGCTTTAAAAAATAATTAATGATCAAACTAACTTACCGAATTAATTTCTATTGTAGTTATAAGAGGCTTTGTCTGAGACTAGCACGGGTCTCAATCGCGTATTTTTATTTCTCTTCGACGTTTCGACTATGTTACAATAGTCATGATCGCGACAAGACTGGGGCAGCGGCGAGCGTTGTCCTCTCATGCTGATAGTTGAGGGTAGTAACCGAGGGTAGGTCGAGTACCGACACTCGATGACCACAAATCGTGTTAGTTTAAAAAGTTTTTTGCAGCAGGACGTTTGCCCAAATGTGCACTATAGTTGAGAACATACTAAATAAAAATAATATTTTTCAAATTTTATATTAGATAGTTTGCATATCTTGCCTGGCGACACTAGCCGCCATCTTCATTTTCACGTAAAACGAGAAAGTTAAAAAGAATGGTGTACCATTATTTCTCACTTTCTCGTATGTATATTAAGCTATTGCATAGCTTTTATCGTGGGTTTTGAGCGCGGCGACCGAATCAAGAAATTCCGTAACGAAAATAAAACCTAACACCCCCCCCACTCCGCCTACCATGTAGCTCGGCCGAGTTATTTAGTTATTTTAAATACAATGGTTTTGCCTAAACGAAAGTCTAGTGATGTTATTGATTGAAAAATCAAGTTGGAAAAAATTGCTCATATAAACACCGACTACTATGTGAATTCTAATAATAAATAAAACATTTAAATAATTTACAATATTTTATTACATTGAATTTTAAAATAACTTATACATGTATTAATATATTTTCCTTACATATATTTTTACCAAATTTGTTCATAATAATGTATTTTTATATTACGATGACCTTAAAGTTACACATTACTTAATAAAAATGAAGGATAAATGAATTCAATTTAGGAAACGAAATTACTTATGGGTAATAAGTTACTATTTAGCTAAATCGTTATACAATTTTTAAATATGTATGACAGACAAACATACAGTGTAGATAGGTATGAAATCTTTAATTTATTAAATTAAATCGCAAACAGCTAAATGTACTAGCTAGACATATATATTTAAATCATCATTATACGGCTTAAAATGCAAAAATACTAGTAATAAGTATATCAAAACTATATTAGAATATACTTATAGGTATCTCAATTATTTGCCTAAATACATGTGTAACTTTAACCGTACATATTACAAACAATATTATTTAAATGAACCCTTATTTAATGCTTAAATCTTATACAAGAAATTGTGAATCAACATACCCAAAACAATGAAATAGATGAGTAAAAAAAATTTATATTAGATAATTTTGCAGTGCTATAATTAGATGAATATAAACAAATTAATTGCTTAGAACACGCATTTTTTAATTGGACTAATTTTTATTGCAAAGTCCGAACGAAAGATCATAAACACGTTTCAAATTTTTATCATGAAGCTTCAAATCAGTGATAATGATGATGGAAAATAGATTCGGAAAATAACTCAACAATATGGTAAGCTACAATCCGTGATGATTACTAAATAACATTTTCTTAAAAGAAAATAATGGTGGTTTGGTTACTTTTTGTAAAGATCGTCTAATGATTTGTATAGTTTGTTACTTTAAGGCACCGAAGCAGTAATTTAATTTCCTTGTGAAATAATAGGGTTAACTTAAGTTTTTCAATAAATATTTTTAACTACCATACCAGGCGAGGAGAATTTATATTTTATCGCAGGTAATGGCTTGGATTCTCAACGTTTCCAAAAAATCATGGCTCTTTACATTATGTCTTCCAAAAATCTAAACCTAAAACATAATGAAAATATTCCAAACATAACAAAACACCCTTAACTTTACATATTATATAACAATCATCATAGATTTCTAATAACCGCTAAACAATATACAATTTACACTCATAGATACATAAAAACACACACTAACATGACTCGTAGTGAGTAGAGTTCTTATAGAAGACTCATAGAAACAGTCACTTTTTTTTGGATGTGCGTTTCCTTTTGTGATGACGACGTTTTAGTTTGCCTCAGGGCTTGAGGACATAAGCGGGGGATTCGAGTTGAACCTGCGGCGTGTTCAATGTCGTCGAGCTACTCGGACACGGCGATAGGCATCCCTCCTGAGAGTTGTCACACTCCAAATCTGGCATGTTTATATCCTCAAAGTCTGGAATATTTCCTGTATACGAGATTAGCTGATTCCCCTCCACTGAAAGTTGCCCAAAAATCATTAAATTAACTGAATGTTAACTCAATAATATAACCAAGCGTTATTACTTCTAGACTTGTACGCGAAACATTCACCTATTCTACCTACTCACAACATAAAATAGCTAGCTAACTATATACTTACATATTATTTGTGTAATAATCATAATAAATCTATTTTCTACAATCATTTAATTACATACGATATTTATTTATACTGTGCATCTATGTAATATTAAGCCTATAAATTCATAAAATACTTATTTATACTTATACTGCAAAACTTCAGCTTTTACTCAAAATTCTACAAAACATTACAGAAGCGTATAAATATAATCACATAAAAGCTATATTATTGCTAAAATTATTTTATACACTTAATTTAGGTAAAGGAAATGCATAAGAGTGAAAAGCAGGCAGTTAAATGAATAAGTAATGGCAAATTACGTACTTTTATCCATACAAAGCCATATACAAGGTATAATTTAATTAAGCCTGGGCATTTTACGAGCTAAAATGTCTAGAATAAACGGATTTATTAAATCACACGCTGTATAATGCGTTTAATAATTTAAAAGCATAAATTAATCAATTTGAATGGCATAAGCATGCTATTGGTAACTAATTAACATATAAGATACCAATATAATGTTAATACCATCATCGTCAGTGACCAGTTGTTGCTCTCCCGCGTCACTGGACTCACTGCACTCATTCGTTATCTCAGCTTTCACCTTCATAGCTTTAATTAACACGAAAACAAACAATGAGTGCACAAAGTCACTAGCGGAACTAATATTATGAGGATGACACGAGAGAATAATGACACTAAATATATTTTAAAAACTACATTCTAAAAATAACATAGAGGTACTAGGAATTAAAGCTATATTCTTATTAAAAAAAAATATTTGTATACGTAACATAGTTACTGTTTCAGAAAATGTTGTAATATAATATCACATGCGTTTAAACTGTGATTATTATTTTTATTATAATACATATATAACTACCACCTCTTTACCGTTAACTAAATAATATAATTTAACAAAACAAAAAAACATATATTTGTGACTAGCAACGCCCCGCAGGTTCCACCCGCGTAAATCCCAATCCCGTGGAAATATACCAACAATCAAACATTCAAATATTAATAAAATAGATAACAATATTTTTTAGGAATTTTTATCCGAACAACAATTGATAATAATATATTATCTGGTAAAGTATGACTTTCTAAGTTCTTAACCTACGCTTATGAAGCCTTGCTTTTCCATGTAACTGTTTTACCTATTATACCTAATTAAATACTAAAGAAATCTTCTCCTTGATGTAGTAGAACTAAGGTTTGCGAACAAATACGCCTAAATAGTGACCGGACCCGCACTAAAAAATAACCCTTTACCAAAATATTCCATGATAAAATCATGCTGCAAACAGCATTTAACTCTTGGTAGATGACACTACTTCGCCGGCGCTGCTTCGCTGTTATTGATCAGCCAATCAAAATCAATCATCGGATACTGTTTTGTTGTATCTACAATTAACATAAACGTGAAATACAACTAAGAAATAAAACTAAGATAGGGCCTCTAGTAATCTGATTCGACAGGCTGTGACTCATTTCTGCTTGTCATCTAAAGGACGATGATCAAAGGGATATTAAAATAGTGCTAAGATTCTGTAGACAATGGTTTGTTTTCATAACTTGCCAGTTTTGTAGACAAAAATTGTAACAAAAACATTATGGCCAGTATAAAAGTACAAAAAATATATACTTACATTTAAGTCATTATATAAGTGTGTTATAAATGCAAAATAATTTTGATTAATTTCTACACTACAATAACACAACTACAAAAAAAACAAAACAACACAAATTGCCAGTAAGTATTCATAACATACATAAAATTGTAGCACTATTTAATTATACTAATTTTGGCATTAAAGAAATTAATGATAGAATCAATACAGGATCTAACTAAAGGACAACAATTATTGGGATTAATCAAAAGAAAACTAGAGAACTCAATCAACATGCAATAATAAATTTGCTATCTTACCACTGTTTGATGGTCGAGATCTATCGTCCACTGGATTGTTGTTGTAACAAAGCCCGTAAAATGGATCATCTGAATTAAATAGCTGAAACAGAAATATATTGAAACAGCCTTAAATTTCTAAAACAATATAAAACCATACCATCCATTGGTATATTGATCATAGGGTACATTCAAAACGACTAGAAAATCGCCTCATTACCTAATGATGTTGTTTACTTAATGGGACACTACATCTTGTAGTTATAGATAATTTCCATGTACATAAATATCATAAAAAATATATATAAATATTATAAGATAAGTATAAGACCCGTTTTAGCGACGTTGAAATCGCTTTCGTCGACGTTACAGGTCGTTTGGTTCCATTTTAAGTGCCTGGTCAGGTGTACCTATTAAAGATTGACTAACCAAATAACTAATTAAATATAATAATAGGAGTTCCTGTCAATAAAGAACGGTTATTACATAATCAATTGGTGGATGCTGACAGGGTGGTATAGTGAGGGACATCGTAGGTAATAGTCTTGCATCGGCGTTCTATGGACAATAAAGAAGTCATAATGTTTTATCAATATATTTAATTAACATACTATGTTACAGTCCCTAATTAGGAGGAGATCTTTATGCCAATTCAGAAGTGGGATCCGCGTCATCTTGCCCAAAACGAATAATACACCTGAAATTAGTGGTAAGCAGGTACTTGATTAATAGTTATATTTCAATTTATATAACCTACTTATGGTTCAATATGGAGGACAATCATTCAATCATCAATAACATTCATCAATAGCATGACACAATGTAATTTCATAAGACCGAAGCTCTAAGACAGAATCGTTTTATCAATAAACACAACACAACAGACCGGCACCGGTTTGCTATATCTCTAACTATACGATGTAGATACCTACTTGTTATGATGACAATCAACACACAACCAAGCCCGGTTATGTGTCTATTCAAGTATAAGTATGGTTGTGTGAGTGCGAGCCGCACACGGCACTGCACGCGCTAACTACACGTTGCCTGCAACGTGATCTCACAGTGCTACCAACATCAGCACACTAACATAACATCGACCCACTTTTATAGTGTGCGTTTATCACACTAAGACAGTTACACACACAAAGAAAACTATTAAGATGGCAGCGCGGTAAATTTTGAATTTAAGGGACCCATCGCCCAGTAGTCGCTTTTCTATGAAAAGTATCTAATTGTTCTAAAGGAAAACTAAAAAAACATAAAATCTTCATTTCATAGATTGAAAAATTGACGTTTTATATTTGTTTACCAACAATTAGGTACTTACCTACTTTCAAAAGAAGAGCTGTACTAGTCGATATAGGAGCTGATTGCTATCATTAAAAATCAATAAAGCTAGTTTGAAATGTCATGGTCATACATACCCCTAAAAGCGTGTTTGTGTCCAAGGAGTAAGAGTCGCTTCGTAGCAATTCTCTCAAAGAGTCCAAGTCTGTTTGCATCGCATCCAAGTGGTCATCAATGTCATTCCTGAAACATAGATTGATGTAAGCTAAGTTAATTAAGAGATAAATAATATTTTTTCCTGTTATTATGTAACCAAACAGTTATTTATACACGTTCAGTTGTTTTTTTGTTATTGCGCCTTTGTATACCTATGTGAATTTTATTGTTACCGAAGTATTATCTGAAGATTACTCAGATACACTAAAAATAAATAAACTACTATCTAGATAGATATCTACCTTTATATGAAATTTAAAACTACTTACACTAAAAACTAACTAATCCCTAATCCCATGTAACTGTTTCCTTTTCACGATCAAACAACTTGACAGATTTTGGATAATACTCATACTTAGGTAGTCCATGGTGCAGAGAATACTATAGGCTACTTTTGGTGCGAGTGAAGTCGCGGGGCGCAACTTGTTATGGATAAATGATTTTGATAAATGAAAATAAGCTTTAGGTGAATGCAATGAAGAATAATTATCGTTTAGTAGAACCATTGAAGCGTAGATCGGCATTAATGAAAATCAAGCCCCGCGTCGGAGTAATTTGTAAGCAAGCGTTTTGGTCAAATTCAGATGTATATTATAGATACTTATCGAATAACTCCGTGTAATGAAATATACAAAATGAATACCAATAAATGTAAGTACATAAATAGTTCTTAGATAATATACAAGTCTAACAATGTAAATGTATCAATAAATATTTATACTCTGGCGCTTTTGTTATTCCAATAATGAAATTATAATATTATGTAACATACTTGTTTCCATTCGTTCCATACAGAGAAGTATAATCGTCCCGACTTTTGCCGATATTATCCCTCCTATTCCTGAATGTCAAAATTATATACTTAGATATTACACAAATACGACGATAATTCAAATAAAAATATTTGTCTTGTAATATTTCCTTGTTCCAATTCTTAAGTATATTTAAAAAAAAAATTTGTGAAAAATAACATACCTGGAATTAAACCTAGTGACATTGTTGGGGACGGTAGCGAGCGACATATTGCTCCAGTCGAAATCATCCTGCAATTCAGTCTTGATATCTGCTAAATTCAAATTAGCAATGTTCTCATCCTTATTCTTCTTCGATTTCTTACTGGATATGTCGGGTTTCTCAATCTTTATATTAATGCCACCAAGTAATCTGTCCTTGGAGTTGGATACTAGCGGCTCGGCGAAATCATTGAGCACATTGGAGATATCGTCCTGCGGGGGCACTCCAGCGTCGCTGACAGAATCGTCGCTCGCGAATATTTCAGCCGGAAGCTTCAGGTCGGCTGAGGGGTTCATTGTATTAAAGTTACTTTGAGAGAGCAACGTCTTGACATTTAAAGCTTGGGTTTTCCCTTGGCTTCTCGTTCTTGGTTTGGACGTAGAAGGGGAAAGAATTGGTATTTGATCAATCGAAGACATGTCGATGGGAGATGTGACTTGTACGTGACTCGGTGACGGTGATGTTATGATCGGCACATCCGTACTGCTTCTCAAAGAACTGTTGCTGTGACAGACTGGGTACACCACTCTACCACCTCCTAAAAAAGAATGGATTGGTACAATTAATTATACAATAAACATTACTAGAGGCTCCTCCCTAATCTTATCTTAACATACCTAGCTCAGCATCTTCACCATCCTCCATAGTTACATGGTATTGAACATTTGAAGGGTCAACAGATGCCGGGGGAGTACCTGTGCTCGAAGGTAAATTCATTGACACAAAGTCTGCAGGAACTAAATTTTCTTGTCCAGTAATGTCATTTGGCAGGATATCATCGTGGGCTAGCTCATGAATTGTGGGGCCTTCCTCCTAAAATAACATTAAAGTTAATATAATATTCACATTTTTTTAAGATTATTCTCTATTTTCGTATTTTATAGTTCTTACTATAGTGTCTTCGTTTAATTCATCAAGCAGGGTTTCTTTGTCAAGTTTGACAGTTTTATGTTTCCCTGGATAAGCTCCATCGACAGAGTTGTGTGCAGCATTATTTATCATTAACTGGTACGGTCTCTTCACCCCAACATTGTTGCCATTTGGTGTTCCACCTCTACCAGGTTGGACCAGGTTACACAAGAATTGTATCAGCTGAAAGATTAAGTTAACATTTTTAGACAAATAAATATATAAATAAATAAATATAAATATTGCAGGACATTCCACACATCGCCATCTAGCCCCAAGCTAAGTAACTAGACTTGTGTTATGGGTGCTAGACAACGGATATACGCCTTATATACGTTTCTTTTGTAAATATATACTTATAATACATAGAAACAACCAGACCACAGACAAATATCTAAGCATAAATACTTGTCTGAGGCGGGAATCGAACCCGCGACCCTGTGTTTGGCAGTCCGGCATGGTGACCATTGCAGTGGTTGTCAAAGAGTTATTCATTACCATAACAAATTATGACAAGCAAGCGTAATAAAGCCAGTTATTTTGTAGCTATCGTCCTAAATTACCTAGTTTTCACACATTAATAATTCTAATTTATTCAATTAATGTTTTAGAAACTGGTACCTCGTCACTCATTAAAAAAACTGCACATAATTATGTGTAAAATATCTGCACATAATACACGTACCCTGTTTAGTGTTCATGTAAATATTTTATAAATCTTGTCCTAATAACCAGCAGACCATTGATACTGTTCTCAATTGTTAAATTAGGGTGAGTAGTTTTGAAGTTAGGTGGGGACAGATGAACATACATACAGTCGGCTGCATGATTGCAGCCCTGGGTAGAGTTCGAAAATTACTTTTATTGGAATGTTTGCACTCTAATAATTTTTGTTTGATTAATTGATGAGTTAGAAGACTTTAAACTTTAACTAAAACAGGTGTCTAGAATCTTGCTAGTGTTGAAAACATTCGTATAACAGCCGTTTAGGAGATCTACAGTGGGTCTGCAATTATGCAGCCGACTGTACATACTGGTCAAAAACATAACCCTCCTTTTTGGCTTCGCTGTAGTCTGGTAAAAATGAATTGGTTTTTGGGTCACCTAACAGACACCACTTATAAAATACATAATGACCCTTAATATTAAAAGTATACTCACATTATTCACAATTTGCTGTTGCTTGATATGTTTCTGCCTGAGTATTGCCACTTCTCTCCACAACGCTTCATTCTCCTGTTTCATCGCACTGAATTTAGCATCGAGGCTTTCTTGTTTACCTTTCATCTGTTTCACATCGGCCAATACTTTGTTCATTAGTTCAGGTTTTACTAATACTTTTTCTCCACTCTCACTACTTGTTACTATAGACTTTGGATTGGCAATTTTTCTCTTAATATGTTCTAATAGGTAGGCATGACCTTTCATGAAACATGGGTGTGAGAATTCTATTTCATCTTTTTCATACCTCAAACCTCCGTTCTCGACTGAGGTGATTTTGTGAAAGCCATACATGTTTAGTTGTCGTATAAAACTTGCCATATTGTTGTGTTTGTAATAGAGAGGCAACAGCTCTCTTGCGAAATCTGCTTGGTTTTTTATAACAAATGTTTTCCCTCCCTAAAATAAATGAAGACAATTAAAACTGAGGACATAAAAATATTACTCAGTGAATGATCAGTGGTAATTATATTACTTTCAGCACAAAATAACAAAACTAATTATTCACCCGAACCCAACTAAAGGTACCAAACTACCAACCATGGATTAATTCAAGATCCATTATATAAACAGCTTTATTACTCGGTGAATGCTCAGTGCAAGTGGTAATATTTTACTTTCAGCACAAAATATTGACATTGACACATTGACATTGATATGTTCAACTGCAAACTATATGGTTTTGCTTTAGATGTTAAAAAAGTAGAATAAGAAAATAAAACTTCGGTATGTATTTATGATATGACATGCTATATTTATGTATAACATAGGTACATATTTAAACAAATACTTAGCATTTATATATTCATTATGGTTTTTTTAGTTTATATAGGTATTTCATTACGTATTATTTATGGTTATACTATGTTTATTTAGTTATTATTAATTGTCACTTGTCTTTGTTAGGTCTCAATCTTTGCTATGTACAATTATTATTGTTGAAAACTGTTTTGGCTAGTGTAATATTTTGTGTATAATATTTATAAGTAATATAGGTAGCTGTATGTTTTCTTAAATAAATTAAAAAAAAAAAAAAAATTATTCACCCCAACCTAACTAGGTATAACCAATGATTAATTCAAGATCCTTAAATAAACAAGTTTTATTTAGACATTCGGCAATGACCTTGATGAAATATACAAAATATTTCTTTATTCATTTGGGATAATTCACATGGGATCACATTGAATCAACTTTTATTTCCTACTGATCCTGATCTCATCCCATCCAAGAAACTTTGCACAAAATTCCATGTTTCTAGACATAGTGGTTTCAACTCAACATTATCGGTTTGTCAATTTCGAAGAATTTGGTTAGTAGATTACATAGTAGACCCATTTGAATAACATTGATGTTACATAACAAAAAATGTCAATAGATAGGTACCTACTAAAGTAGCAGGTAATTGGAGTTTGTATATAAACAATAGCTGTTACTTTCACTGGAATATATGTATATTTGTGTACTTTTCCAAACATAAAAGTATAAAGTTCAGGTCTACATAGATCCTTTTTTTATCAAAAATGACCATCTCTACTACTTGCGCCTTAAAAACTGGTTAAAATTTTCCATGGATCTGCATAGTTGAAGTGACATCACAACAGCTGTTCTCAAGATCACTACATTGAAGGAGAATATAGGATAGGTGTTATTGTTCCTTGGTTTCGATTCAATACATACTATTTCATCTGATTAACGACAGCGCGCGCTAATGGTTAAGACGAGGCATATTGCTAAAACATAGCTAAAACCCATACCAAGGACCGAGAGCATGGTACAAAACGTGACTTGTATTTATTTATTTATTTATCAAGCCCGACAAACTGAGACATTTGCGTCATTTTTAGGTTGTTTTCGTAATTACTTTCTAATTCTTATTCTCGCAATTGTACTTTATGTAGCATAAGGGAATGAAATCTAGGAGCCGCGTAACACTTTGAACAACTTTTTACAATAAATTTATACTCACAGGACTCCATGAAATCAAATGATTCGTTTCAGAATCATTGACCAATTTCCACAGTTTTCCCAGGAATGCTGGGACACTAGCTCCAATCTCCACAACTGATCGCATTTTATTTATAACACTTTTACAATAATCACTATATTTTAAAGACTTTACAGCTCAGAAACACTTATTCTTGACAAAATAAACCAGTAGGAAACAAGATTGTGAAGTCAATACGCCATTTTGAATTAAAAACTCACACATTCGCAGATTTACTGCACACATACACAGTACCCTCGTTGGTATTGTGTAAGTAAAGAATCCACACGATAGAACACACACAAGCAAAAAAATCCGTTTCGCCAACATCGCAAAAAATAACGATGCGTTCAGAATTTCTTGCAAATCGTTGCTGTCCAGATGACAGATTGACAGCTAAGAATCCGTCAACGTTATTTATTTGATGTGTCATTGTCATTCTGTTGACAAAATTACCCTTTCATCAATTCATTTTCTGGGAGCCAATAATACGTGTACATGATATTACGATGCCATGGATTACACGACCTGATATTACGTGTACAGGCTTCGTATTATAGGTTTGAACAAATAATGTACGACCACTTATTACGAGACCACGTATTACAACGCCACGTATTACGAAGACATTTTGTCTTTGTAATATCAGGTCGTGTAATACGTGGTCTCGTAATATATGTACTCGTAATATCACCGTGGACAAATATTACACGACCACGTATTACGAGTACAACATGGCGGCAGCCATTCAAAATCTGTGACCAATCACACGCGTCTGCTTCCTTTAGTCACTTGAAGCAAGTTTAGCATAGACAACTTTCATTGAAGTGAAAGTACGCGCCATTTTTCTTTGGAAGACCAACAATGGCTGCTATTTTATTGATAATTACTAACCTAAATATTTGTGCCGGTGCATAACTGTTAACGTTAAATGGCCAAAATATCGGTGATTTCTGTAAATTTACCGTGTATGCGTGTCTTTTTATATACATTAGTACATACGTTGTCAACGGTTATAGTTTTTGTTCCAATCGGACCTAAAGATCAAAGAGTATTATAATAGTTAGGGAAAAAGAGTGCCCTCTCGCGGTGTTTTTAAGTCAATTGCATAACTAGCTCCATCTAGTAATTGCGCCCGGTAAACTTAAGGGAGAGAGCTGCGGGGGCGGGGGGCATCGTGTAGGTACCTACCTACCCACGGTCGTAGGTCGTACTTGTTCCAAATGGTTAAACCCAAAACATCCTGCACATAATGGTGGTAGGATGTTATGAGTTTTAAGTTTTAAGTCACAAAATGAAACGCAATATTATTGTCAATAAATTTATAGGACATTTAATAAATATACCTACAATTAACGTTTGAAAATTACAACAAACAAGCAAACAATTCATAATAATTAGGTAAACTATTCAATTCACAACAACACAAATTAAATGCAATTAATATAAATAGGTCCAACAATAATTATATCACTTCTTATTTTCTGTTTTTATAGTTTTTATGTTTTTCAAAATAATCAAGTGCAGCCAATTTATATTCATCGTCTCCACTATATTTTATCTTTCCCGACAATATTCTATTTATAGATCGGCACCAGCTGTTAATTAATATATTGATTGTTGTGTCAATAAAACATTTTTTTAAATTTACTTTATGAGTTTCACAATTAAAGGGGTATTCTATAAATACTTCTCCAAGTTCTTTAATATTGTATTTTATATTTGTTTTGGGTACATTTTTTGACTTTAAATATTTTGTTGTCAAATCTTGTAACTCTTGAAAACAATTTTCTAACTCTTTGCTTGGGTAGCATAACCATTTTTTATCATTAGTATATTCCTTTAGAGATATATATGAATTTTTATTTTTACTCAGGTTTTGATCGAGCAAGCTCTCTCTGCAAGATTTACAAGATTTGACAACTTTTTTTAAGCATTTTGTCAGTACCCACCCACACACATAATTACGCTGTCCAGCGTCAATTTCTTTATTGCTTTCTAATATATCTATATCGAAAGATAAGGGGTATGTCTCTTTTTCTTTACATTCTTTATTGGTAGCAAAAAATTTTAAATCTTCCAGGCACTCATCAACGTCTTCTTCACAATTCGCACGTTTGGAATGCGGTGTACCATAACTATTTAATAAAAGCGCTTTAAAACTACTTTGAAAAGATACGGAGTTAGGGGCAACATTGCGTGCCCCATAGCTCCGTATATTTCCAAAGAAATTTTCAATTGGGTCTTGATTCAAATTTCTTGTTAGCATGGCATCAAGACCATATTTTTTATTTATGATTTTCCATAATTCTTCTACCCCTTCTATAGTTTTTATTAAATTCGTTATAGACGGAACGGAAGTTTCTATTATTTGCATTTTATTTCCTATTTTTTTCTGTCTTATGAATTTTACAGTTTTTAAAACTTTTTTTGCGTTTGCCCAAAGTTCGTGATGGGGAGATTTACTTTTAACGGGTCCCTTATATATTTTTCCATTTGGTATATGTAAGGTACTTACATTTAACGAATCAAATATATTATCCAATAATAATGTGATATCAATTAATTGTCTACATTGCTCGGGCAAATCTCCCCTAGCCGTCAAATGCTCCGTGACCACTGCAACGCTATGGCTAAAAATTTGGGTAGCCAATTTTACTCTCATTTTATTTATTTTTTCAGGATCGATATGTTCTTCTGTTATTTTATCAAGTAAGCGAAGCTCCCCATATGACTTATCTGCCGCATACACCATTTGGTAATACTCCCACTTAACTCTCTTTTCTTCGCCATTTATGCTATATATTAAGTCTTTGGTAAGTAAGTTGTTACGAATACCTTTCATTATATGGGGAGCATCATACAGTGGTATTATAATTTGTTTATTTAACAATATTAAATCATGGCGCCACGGTTTTCCTTGCCGCAGATATGTTGCTTTGGTCTCGGATATAAGATTGTTTATGGCACCGACATTCACAGAACTTTGGTCACAAACTGTATTTAATATTATCAAACCAGTAGCTTGCAAATTGTTTATAACTAAAGTAATATAATTTTTCAAATCATATTGATTCAATTTGTTTGTAAAGAAATATGCTACAGGTTGTTTATATTTCGCTTTTATCGATTTTATCATAAAAACTAAAACATGGTCGGTGAAGGCTAATTTATTTTCAATTAATCCCTCTATTTTATCTTTATGTAGGTTATATGCAACGTTAGCCGTTAGTGACATTTCGTCAAATATTAAACTGCAAAGCTTTTCGTCGGTTGACTTTTCACTTACATTTTTTTTAATTTTTTCAAAAACCTTATTATTTATGCCCTCATTGAAAATAATTTTGCATAGTAAATTTTTTACTGACTTTGCCGATGGCAATGCAAAGTATTTATAAAGAAGTCTATAACATTTTGGGCTTTTTTTATACAACGATAACGCCATTATTTTTTCATCGATTGTGAAACGCCTCCCTTTTGGCTTTTTTACATTTTGCAATTGCATATGCACAAATAATTGTGCAGGCGTAGTCATATTAGCAATGACTTGTCTAAAGGCTTTGTCATCAGACATTGATTCTGCATTGTTCAGTCGGCTTTTAAAAGATTTCCCTCTTTTCCTTAAGCGGGAGATTTCACTTCTCAAATTAGCGATTTTTGTTTTCCAAAGTTTTGGGACACATCTTGACATGTATTTCGGCCGCCGTTTGTTGTCAATATCTGAAAAAAAAAATGAGTAACCAATTATTTGCTGTGTACTTATAAGAGTGTATTCATCAATCTATAAGATAATTTAATTCACTAGGTGTCACTTTTCGGAACTTCATTCATTTGTTACTAAAAATATGTATTTGTAATTTTAATTATAATATCTAAGTACTAGTTTCATCAATCCCACTGACATTATTGTGTCACACACAAAATTACTGGCAGAATTATCTGGATCACCATCTAGAGAGGGCATTAGGTTAGCTACAAAGCGCTCAGCAATTCAATAGGCAGATTCACACAGAGCGAGTGGCTTCGTAAGCCGATTTTCACGCGAGGAAACTGCCTCCCGAGGTTGTTTGCTCTATGTAGACCCGCAGCGCGGCAGCCTAGGTATAATTGCGACTGAACGACTGACGACGACGTTTCCACGCTCTTCTGGGATCCGCCTACTAGATTATGCAAAGTAAAGAAGACTTCTTTACTTTGCATAATCTTCAGCATCATTCTCATAAGTTTATCCCTATATATTTAGACGAGCAAATATATTATATACACATGTGTGTGTTTGTGTGTAATCAGGATCTCGGAAAAGGCTCCAATAATTTTCATGAAATTTAGTATGCGGAGAGTTTCGAGGGCGAGGTAAAAAAACTTATATAACCGTCAATCAGGTACTAAATAATTTACAATACAACCTACCTTTGCTTGCATTTTGAGGTTTTGTCTTCCCCGAATAATTGTGTTCCATAAAAATGATGTCCTGTGATTCAGGGATACTCAAAAAGGCGCCTGCAACCAAATAATAGAGAATCACTACTAACAAGTACAATTTATTAATCTATATTTTTATAATAAAGGGTGGATTTTGTAAATCCTTATTTTTGTAAGACTTAAACCTATTAAACCGAATCAACAATTTTAACCGGTAACATACATTTTTTTATTAGAAAATTGCTATTCTGTTGATATCTAAATTTTGGTGCAATTTGCAATTTCGATATTATGTACCCAAGATAGAAAAAAAGAAAATAACTATGTTTTATATTAACTAACGTGTATTTTTAACTTTTAAATCATAACATGACCTGCACATAAAGAATTATGTAGAATTTTACAAGCTTTTATTTATTTATGAACCCGTATTGTCCTACTGCAGAGCTAAGAGGGAGCGTCTATCTAGGGCTTAAATAGACCATTCATTCTTGTACAAGTCTAATTTGGCTCTTCACCATCGACACGATTGGCCTCTAGGAAGTGCGATTGGCTCCTACGGTATGGCAGCCCGTGGAAAACGTTTATGCTGCAGAAGTTGGTCCGCCCACCAATTAGCATTATCGTTGCTTGATATGACACATTATAAGTGTTGGTAGTAATAAGAGTATGTACTGTACTCACATTGTACGGGCAGATCACTTAGTACAGTCATGTCACTCTGTACAGGTAGGTCACTCTGTACTGGCAGGTTACTTTGTTGATAGTCTTGATGAACTGAAATGTGAATTAAAACCAAACTCTAAAACAAAATATAACTAACAGCTGCGTACAACTTTTTTTTTCTTTTAGCATTCTTCAAGGCCTATCTGTTGTGTAGATCTTCTTTCTTTCTTATCTTGTAGTGGTGTGGCTCTCCTAGTGCTACAACTTTTGTGAGTTAAGAGTGCCCTACAAGTCTTTTAACTTAACCCAGCGGTCGATTACAATTGGTGAGCTCCGTTGTTCTATCGGGCTCCTCGGGTTGTGTAGGTAATATAGGTATCTTATCTTATATAATATCAAGGGCTGACAAAGCCAGCAACACTTCGACCCATTGGGATCTTTTGTGTTTACCCCTATGTTGTA
This sequence comes from Idaea aversata, assembly GCA_907269075.1. NCBI lineage: Eukaryota > Metazoa > Arthropoda > Insecta > Lepidoptera > Geometridae > Idaea > Idaea aversata. The sequence goes on from OU026085.1 coordinate 8,742,871, forward strand.
GGTAATATAGGTAGGTAGTAGGTTGGTACAGATTAATAGTAATAAAAATTGATTTAGTGCCTGTATTACTATCCTCCCAGTAGACCTCCAAGTAATATTACTCACAGAGGTGCATACGATTGGACATAAATACCAAATAACGTAAGGTACTACACTTATGAGTTAGTCGCTGAGTAGTGACATAAGTTATGTCACTACTCAGCGATTAACTATTTGGAGGTTCACTTGGAGGATGGTGAAACAGGTAAGTACTCAGAATAATAATTACCTTTTTTCAAATCAGATGCACTACTACATCCTGAATATGAACTTGTACTGGCTTCGGCATTGTCTATACGCACTTGATTATCTGAAATATAATTAAAAAGAAAATTAATTTTCTAATAACAATTTTACTAATAAAATTAAAGTTGTGAACATTCTGAGCCTGCGCCACACAAGGAAAGGACAGACAAAATACCCACCTGCTATCAAAATATTTTCATTTGGGTTTACATTTTCTTTTACAGTTTGCCTTTCTTCACCTGAAAATAAATTAAAATCATGAGTAAACAAGTATTATAACAAAACAAGTTGAAATTTGCACTTTTGCATTTATAATTGACTAGCGCCCAGCCCCGGCTTCGCACTGCTATATTATGCATGTAGGTATTATACATATAAACCTTCCTCTTGAATCACTCTATCTATTAAAAAAAACCGCATCAAAATCCGTTACATAGTTTTAAAGATTTAAGCATACATAGGGATAAGGGACAGAGAAAGCGACTTTGTTTACTATGTAGTGATGATATGGGAGTAGGGATTTTCTATAAATAGATGTATTACCCGTCACCTTGTGCGAATAAAGTATCCAGCCTATGTTTGATTTAATTTTCAAATATCTCCATACTAGATTTCATCATAAACAGTCCAACCGATTTTTACATTTATAATATTAAATACTAGCTGCGCTCCGCGGTTTCACCCGCGTAACTCCCGATCCCGTGGGAATATCGGGATAAAAAGTAGCCTATAACCTTCCTCGATAAATGGACTATCCAACACAAAAAGAATTTTTCAATTCGAACCAGCAGTTCCTGAGATTAGCGCGTTCAAACAAACAAACTCTTCAGCTTTATAATATTAGTATAGATTTTTATGGATAGTAAGAATTTTATTTATTCAACATGCAAACAAAATGTCACCTTTAAATAATTGTAGTAGTTCATTTGGAACTAAAATCTTTTGGGTTTCCTGTGCCACCGCTCGACCAGTTCTGACTTGTTAACTTTATTATCCTTAACTTGTACACTTTTTATAAAAAAAGGATGAAGATTGAAGTGACCATCTAACAAACATACAAACGTCCCAGTGTCTAGCTAGTGAACTGCAACTCGTAGTGTTTGTTATGGTAGATTGTACATAATTTACTTACCAGTTAAATAGAGTGATGGAATGGCCAGTTTGTGGATTCTCTTATTTCGAGTACGATCATTGTTTGTAAAATGTCGATCACATATAATTTTCTTTTTGTAAAATTCATAATCAGATGGGTTGCCACCATCAAGTGCCACCCATGCTTTATAAACATGTTCATATTTCTCAGGGTTTGGAAACCTATGTCTAGGTATGTCCGCTGCAATAGAAATAGATAAGAATGTTTAGGTATATATTTTCTTAGTTTGTTCACATATAATAAGACGATGGAACTTGAGGCCTAGGTATAGCTAAATAGAAAAACAAAAACCTACGACTGAGCAAATATTAACTTAAATTCAGTCCCTGTCAAATATCTTAGAATGTGAGTGCTAGTGGTCGGGAAAAATCTGAATAGATACCTAGGTGCTGTTTGTTTTTTTGGGAGAAAAACAATGCTCATGGTTTCGCTATATTAATTTTGACATTGCAAATCCTATGACAAAAAAACAATAGAAAATTACTTTCACAAAGGGTTATCTGAAAATCGATTATGATAGGTACATATTAAGTAGCTTTATGAACTCACCATCGTACGGACATCCAAAAAGACACAGCCTAGGCATTTTGATATGAAAATCACTATACACAAAAGCGTCTATTTCGCACAAAAAGCGTCCTTTCGCAAAACACCACAAACAGCTCAGAAATAGATTCAACAGAAAGGCGAAGGAGCGCTAGGCTCAACTTAACGCACTTACTGGAATTTTTCGAAGCTAAAACAACTCTAATATGGATAACAAAACACTAACGCAACGCAACACGCAACGAAAGCAGCCACCATATTGAATTTTAGATGAACAAAATACCTACCTACCTATTACCAAATATATGTAAATCGCGCCATCTAGTGGCGCGATTAAAAACAAATTTGGTGCGCGCCATCTTCATTTTGCGCCCGAAATTTATTCAAATTCTTAAACGTCAAACTCAAGTAACTTTCCTCCCCCTGCTAAAGATTCCGCCTTGTGCTAAAAAATGTCGTAAGTACTGTATTTTATTGAATTTCTCTTGCTATTATATCATAAAGTGATCGTTAATTTACCCCGAAACTATTCTAGGTATATAAAATTATAAAAACCCAAATATAAAATCGCACACGAAAAATGGCAGCGCTTTGTCAGTTTTCACGTCTGAGCTTAATAATTTTAGTCGTAGGTAGGTATATTTGCCCATAGTTTTGTGTGAAATAAGTACCTACAGTAAAAAATAGTTTTATTACTATAGACAGATCGTATTTTATTAGACTTTTCTTTGAGATGTACTTATTGTGGCTGTAAGATTGTTATGTCTACTGTAAACTTTTGTTCTATTTTACTTTAGTGTCTGGAAAAAAAAACTGCAATCACTACATAGTATAAAACAAAGTAGCTTTTTCTGTCCCTATTTCCCTTTGACTGCTTAAATCTTTAAAACTACGCAACGGATTTTGATGGGGTTTTTTTAAATAGATAGAGTGATTCAAGAGGAAGGTTTATATGTATAATACATTCATAATATAGCCGTGCGAAGCCGGGGCGGGTCGCTAGTAATGTATAAAATAGCTATAGATATATTGCCTTTTTTTCAGTACTAACGTTAATGAAAACGAGAGGGAGGAGGCGAGAGGTCACGGGAGAGGCGGTAGACGCAAGAGGCCTGGGGGGTTTGTGTCACAAGAGTGATCCAAATTGAGTGATCAAGGGATCACTCTTGTTTAAGCCGCAGGCGGAAGCTGGGCCCTGCTCAAGGTATGTCATTTGTGTTATCATTATGTGTCATGTCATTGATCGTATGAAGTAAACTGACATAACAAACAGTCAATATGTCAATGGTATAAGGTTGATATTTATTTTTATTCATACAAAATGTCACTTTACTTGGTACGTTACAGGTAATAATATGTTCTAGTTGTTTTACGGTTCTTTGGGAAATTCATATATACCTAATCTATGAAGAGGAGGCCCAGCAGCAAGTAGTGACAAAAAAAAGAGTGGCCAAGCCCCCGGCCAAACTGCTGCGGGACCTGGCAGACAGGAAACATGCCAAGGAGACGTTACCTGCTGCCGGATGCTCCCCGACGCAACAAGCGCTCACAGCAAATAAACTTTTATATGTTTATTGGTATAATAATATAATCAATGACTTTTCTTTATGTTCAGCAAGCAATCTCTTGAGCGAAGAGCTTGTCGGCTCACTCATGAGACGCCTACATTGCCACCTACACCAAATCTGCGGCCCTGGGATGTCCGATAATTATTTTAAGAACAGCTTTGTTATTGCAGATGGAAGAGTGTCGCTGGAGGCTTGGATTTGCAGAGAATGCTTCACAAACCCAGTAGATAACAGCATTCTTCTTGATGTGTTTGTGATTTTAGCGGAGTGAAACTTCAATCACTATCTACCTACTCAGAGAGTCTGAAGATATTTTCATGTAGTTCCTATAGGTATGCCTTATTACTTTTAATAAGTCTTGTAAGGACACATACAGTGCATCTGTGCAAAAATAGTCATGTTTCAAGTCTTCGTAGTTTATGTGAAGATAAACAGTGCAATAGCTCTCAGTCAAATTAAAAATTGGATGATATTCTAATTCAGTATGCAGAACAATAATTTGCTTTGATCTTAGTTTGATTTAGGGACCTATGACTGTATTGTTTTAAAGCTGCATTCGTTGATCCCACAAATAAATTGAACAACAAATGCAGAAATAGTCAAACAAAGTAAACATTGGACTTGATCATTTGCTTATTTTTTTTTCTAATAAATTATTATCTCTACTAGATTACAGAGCAATGAATCGATTCTACTTACGTTTCAGAAAGCAAAGCCACTGCTAACAATATATATGAACCCTATATCTGTGTGAGGGTGTACTGTACCCGGATTCACTGTATGTAATCCAATGCTGGTAAACACCACAGTTTTGTTTGTAACTTACTAATCTCTTAGTCACACGACAAAGTTACACTGGGACATAATATTGCTAAAATAAGCAATAAATAACTAAACACAAAAGATTAATATCAAAACATAATTTATATAGAAGCCAGGAAAGGTCAAAAAAGTGGTCATTTGTGTGAAGAATGTGGATAAGACTAATCATACAAAGATTACCATTGATTATTGTACTAGTTTCATATTATATTAACAACTTATTAACTAACATCACTAACTCATCAATTCCAGGAGTCGAGAGACAGAGCTAACAAATACAGTTGTTTACTGCATGAAGACCCGGCTCCGCTGCCGCCGCCGCCGACGCCGACGCCCCGGGCCTTAACATCAACTACAAATGGACAGATCCAGGAAACTCGATCAGACTCAGTACAGAAATTGCACTTGGTTAAATATCGGTAAGTGTAGCTTGCAGTCTCAGTTATGCATTATTGTTGTTTGTAGATTTTTATTTAAGACTTGTTGTGCCCTGCTATTTCCCGGGCGTAGGCCCTGAGCCAGGAATATCATTCGAATAAAAAATCTACCAACTAAAAATTATATTGTACCCCTTGTCGTAATCTAAGTACTTACCTAGCTATTTGTTTTTCAATCTATAATATCTGAAAGAGGTTATGTTGGTAACATAATAACATGTATGTTAGGGGTCATCTAAAACCACTTGACTGATTTGGATGAAATTTTGCATAGAGATAGTTATATAGATAGATATTATTATAGTTTAGGGGTTGCTGAGTCTCACAGGGTTTTTTTCATAGTTTTTTTTAACTTTTTATTTCAGAGTATTGATCATTGCCTATGTTCATCTTATGTGCGTTGCAATGAGAGAAGAAAGGGGAAGGACAGTGTTCGAGACGTATAGCCACGACACGCGACGTGCCTCTGCGGCAACTTGAATTTTGTAACTTGAAGCTTGAATAGAAACAGGTTAGTCAATCAACATTTTCTTTAAAAAGCTATGAAAGAACTACTAGTTACAATAACAAGAGTTATTGTTGTCGGGCTAGTTCCCCCAACTCAACGTCTCAACGTCTGAGCGCCTATATATCCCTACTAACATTATTACAAACGCGAAAGTTTGTAAGTATGGATGTTTAGATATTTATCTGTGGTGGTTGTTTCTATGTATTATAAGTAAATATTTATAAAAGAAAAATATATAAGTAGTATATCCATTATCTAGCACCCATAACACAAGTCTAGTTACTTAGCTTGAGGCTAGATGGCGATGTGTGGAATGTCCTGCAATATTTATATTTATTTATAAATTACTATACTGAAATTCATCAAAAAATTTTAGGGATTATGTGACATTATTAACAGCACGAACATTTCCATTCCAGGTTTTCGAGACAACCAAGGCAATAAGACTATGCAAAGCACAAGAAGACGAATTAACAACTATGACAGACTCAAAAAACCGGCAAAGTGTGTGTTGGGCCACGCTCAATGTAGGGTTCCGTCACAATATTTTATTAATTTACCTACACATCAAACAACTCCATTTAAAAAAAAACAATGCAATATGTTCGAGATTTGCATTTCATAATTATGTTAGTGGTCTATTATTCACTTACTATTAAAGCCTACTTAGCCGTGATATTTTTCCTTGTGTCCTAACAAGAAACCTTATAGTAGTATGTATCATTATACATACTACTATATCCAAAAACAACCATTCAGCTGGAAGCTGTAGTGTTAATAGTCTTTGAGCTAAGCCGCGGATGGATGGCGAATGGCGTAAGGTTTCTTGTTAGGACTACGAAACTCTAAAAACCTCAATATTATTGTGAAATGGGGTTGTGATGTATCAACAAAATCGATATAAACAAAAATTTACCGATGAACATAGTAGTGATGAAAGTTTGTTTAGTTAGTGTATCAATAGTACCTACCCTATTTCATTGTATTTATTAAATAATGAAATAATCCTTATAGCGGTGTTGGCCTAGTGGTAGATACCTCGACTTTAATTCCGAAGGTCGTAGGTTTGGATCCTGGCGGGCCGTGCACCAATGTATTTTTCTTAGGAAAAATTTATATGCGCTAATTGACATTACTCTTACGGTGAAGAAAAACATCCCGACATTGGCCCCATAAGTATTGACAAGTCCTCTCCACTGGACATGGTCGACTAAGCTGAGAGGGTAGTAGGTGCTGGGCAAGCCTACTCCACCCTCACGCAAAAAGACAATTAAAGAGGTCTAGTTGCGGAAAAAAGTTTGTAAACAAGTACAATCCTTCCTAACTAATATTATAAATCCGAAAGTTTGTTACATAATAATATTATACCGCTTTTTAACAACGTTATTTTTATACATTTTTTAAGGTATTTTATAATTTGTTTATTGGCTTTTTTACTTAAGCCGCTGTCTATGTTTTTGAATGTACCTTCTTTGTTAATCCTGCTTTATGAATTTATTTACTATTTCCCAATACAATTTGAGTTCGTCAGGTTCTTTTTCACGTTTTCATTGTTTATTTTCTCTAGGTAAACCAAATGACTCACGTACTGTTTAACTCTCTCTTCAAAGCTCTTTTTAACTTTCCCTCACGGTACTTGTTCGGTATCGGTCTCGCGGTAATATTTAGCCTTAGATGGAGTTTAGCCTTAGACGGGTAAAAATAAGGTACTTAACTCATAAAAATGTGTAGTTAGTATTCGTTATTTAAAATTATTCCTATTACCTACCCATAATGGTGTTTGTAAAATTGTGTTGGCAAATAAAGATTTTTATCATTATAATTTTTTATTATTGTTTGTTATGGTTCCCATATCACCTTTGGACCTTTGTGAGGCGTGCGTGGAGCCGAAGCCAACGCGTAAAGGCCCTTTACAATAACAAGTTTAATAGCTAAGTATGATGTGGACACCAAACTGGCGATTATCCCTGTCTGCACTACAATGTAGCCAAGGACAACCTCCGGTTTGGATAGTACTATTGATAAACTACAGGAAAAAACTACTTTGGCTACTGTGATGGGGTGGTAATGGACAGGATAATGAGAAACTATGAATACTATGGCGCCTGCCGTAACAATGTCCAACAAACATGTACAAGTGGCAGGCGGAGACTCGCCAACTCACAAACTGGGCCACCCTAATTAGCTGAGCAAATTACAGCAATGGGGCAACAGGGACGCGAGTGGCTGAAGGATGGAGAAACTCAGGTCACGGGCTCCTGGGGGTCCAGCGTACCTGGCCCACTCACCACTTACGATTGGCATCCATCCTTCGAGCATTTCTGCTCTCGCGACTCCACTCTGGACGACCGGTCCATATGTTAATCCAAGCTATCTAATACAAACCGAGTTTAAACGCAATCGGTCAGTACCTACCTACCTAGTTTTTGCGTAAAGAAGTAAGAAACAAACTTTCGTATTTTCAAAAAAAAAAGTAAGTATTCGTTGTTGTTTATCTTTGACCATAACACGCCTAGAAATTTTAAAATTCATTTTCGTCCGTCTGTTTCTTCGTTACTTATTCAATTAAAACATCTAAACCGATTGAAATCTAGTTTTCACTATTAGATAGCTTTATTTTCCAAGAAGGTCGTGATAAACTTTAAATAGAAATCCAATTAGCAGAACCTAAGTAATCAATGAAAAACTGCAACCAACCGCTCATGACCATTCATCCCATTCCAGCAAACACTATCGCGGGTAAAACTGCAGGGCGCAGCTAGTATAAAATAATATTATGTTATGTATGGCGTACGTATCGTAAAACTTTGCTCCTTAGTATTTAGTAGGCGTCAGGTATCCATTTTTACAACAATTTGGGGCTAGATGACGCTGTGTGGATTGTCCTTCAATTCAATACATAATAAATGGTATGTATTTTGTTTTAATTTTTTTTTAAGTACCTACTTTACATTTATAAATATTTATCACAAAATCTCAAAAACTTTAAAGAGCTAAACTTTGATGAACATAAAAATAAGTTTTTGACAGGATCAAGAAAAACCCCTAGCTCCATGATTTTGACCATAGAAATAGGATTATAATGCCGTAAACTTGGGAAGGTCAGAACCAAATCAGATCATACGGTCACAGAGTGGGCTAAGCTACGGGTCTACCGGTATAATATATGGAAAGTGTGTGTTTTGAGGAGGTTTTATTCGTGATTTAAGAGGGAGGTTTATGTATGTATAGGTACCTACATATAATTTGTTAAGGTTTTGTGCTACGCCAATTATGATTATGAAGTAAAAAGTACTCACGCACTATCACTGTGATTGGTCAGTGAATGCAATGGTACAATGTGTCCTTACTGTAAAAAGAAAGGATGAGTTTATAATGCTCACCAGATATCTATCTATAAAATGATACTTTAAAATGTATTATTGCAGAAATGAATACCTATGTAATATATAGTTTGTATAGTGGTTATAGTAGAAACAAGAGCAATACGAGCTAAACAATTTTACTCATAATATATTGCTATGATAAAATGGTAGGCGTCAAAATTATTTTTCTTGGTTTTCTCGCAATGACTCGTCGTATTATATTTTTAAGACGTACATTGAAGATTCATTTATCTATACATACATTATCATTAGGTATACAGATACACTCACTGACCGTCGTCCGCGGCTCACTTTATTATTAAAATCGGCTCACTTCATTATTAAAATTCATAATTTCTGCAACAATACACCCAACCTACCTAACGTAATCAAATCCATAGCGAATACCAAGAAACGAAAATTGTTTAACTGTAAGTAGGTATAGATTTTTGGATTGTTTGGCGCTTAGGTTACGCATTAGGTTTTAGGCTAGATTGGTAGTTAGTGGCTACCGGAATAGAACCGCACGTACGTAATTTTATAGATTTACGGTTGAATACTATATCTATAGAATATAATAATATCTATTAAAATCTACAAATAGATTTTAATAGATTTGTAGACTTATGTAGACAATTTAAAACTAAGAAATAATTTATTGAGTTAGGTAATCTATACTAATATTATAAAGAAGTAAAGTTTGTGTGTTTGTATATTTGTTAAATTGTAAGGGGTAATCTCGGGATCTACTGAACCGATTTTAAAAATTATTTCACCAATAGAAAGCCACATTATTGCTGAGTGTCATAGGTTATATAAAAAACCGAAAAATAAAAAGGCTTTTACGTGGTAGTCCGTTTGCAAAGTGAATCGGAGAAAAAACGGTCGAATGAAAGCGTTTCTTACGAACGCTGCCTTAACTATGCAATATATATTTTTGAGTTCTAGAGAAAAGATGTGGAGCTTGAAAATGCCTACAAAAAAGTCAACGACAGCATATGTATAACTTTTATATTTAAGTTACAAAAAGTATATTTTTTTATATTAGTATAGATAATTTAATTTATTAACATTATGCCCAACGAAGTGGGCACGGGCACGTTTCTTATAAAATTCACGTTCACGGAACTATTCCTATTTAACTATTTCCCGCATTTTAGAAGTAAAATGTAAATTTCGGTTTGTTTACATTCATTGTTCGTTTATGAAGGTCTTTAGTTACCTTTCTAAAAATAGCACAGAATATTCATTCCATTCATCCTTGAAGTAAAACGAAAATGATTCGTTTCTATATTTATCTTTACACCTACGTCCTATCCTACTAATAAAGTCCCGTCCCTGCTGCGTCCCGCCGCGGTTTTGCGATGTAATTTCCTATCCCGTAGCAATATCAAGTTGTGCCTCGTGGTTTCACCCACGTAAGTCCCACGAGTTATAGATTTGCCGTCATACAACGAAATAAAGCCTGCGAAATGCCCTTTTCATTGATATATAGCTCGTCGGTATTGAGTATATGGACCAGCTCGCCCATCCTCCTTTAGGTACCTAGCGCTACTTAATTAGTCAGATTTTCGAACCGAGATGGCGTTAGTTTATTAGCGTCAGAACGGCAGGTTGCCTGTGCCGAATGCCACTACAGTATATTCAATAATTACTATCTATGTGCTAGTATTTGCAAAAAACTGCTATCTATAATATATTCTGAGAAATTAAAAAATAAAATGACATCAGAATGGCTGTTTGCCACGTTGTTCAGCAATAAGGACACCGTGTTTCTGAAAGTGCAATGAACAAAAAATTGCTATCTAATTGCTAGTGTCCTAATTTAAATGGCAGAAGTGTAGCCAATCTGTGAGAATAAAAATTTATGTTTGAATAACCTACGTAAGTACCTATTATTTACTTAACTCCTCTTTCTCGAGCTTGAGATCGACACATGTATAAATAAAAGAACATATTTTATAAATAACCAATCAAAGCATCAGATCATTTAACATAAATTAAATGTAGGTATACCAAAATTAATCAAAATCGGCTCAGCAGTTTAGGCGTGAAAGCTGACTTTCGCATTTATAATACAGTAGGCCGTAGGGATGATAGTAAGGAGTAAGAATTTAGGTGGACGCAGATTGATCAGAACCGAACGAATCGAATTTTTGCCGTCCACGGGAAAAGGTACCTTATATCAATGAAGACAAGGTTGGCAAGGCGGACGGCAAAAATTAAAGGAAATTAAAGTCGTGGAAAGTGAAGTTTGGGAGAGCAAAGTTAGGGAAACTGAAGTTTGAAAAAGCGAAGTTCAGCGGTTTTTTTGGTCACCGACACGTATAAGTTAAGAAGAGGGTTGATAAATAGTTCGGAGTATGAAGAGCAGGTTAAGTTAGTTATTGTGACTAAACACGTGCGAGCGAAGCCAGCTGTTATGGACTTGACTGGACTCCTAAAAATATTTTTAGGCAGACAGACCCAGAATGCTTTTCTGACACGGAACTGTTGCGGATGGAGTAGGTAACGTTAGTTATTGTGACCAAACACGTGTGAGCGAAGCGAGCGGTTAGATTTTATGAGTCCAGACAGACCCAGAATGCTTTTCTGCCACGGAACCGTCGCGGATGGAGTAGCAAACACGTGTGAGCGAAGCAAGCGGTTAGATTTTAGGAGTTTAGACACCCTCTTTCATCCCCTTTCTCTTTCCTGGGCTCCCCCTTTCCTGTCCTCCCCTTTCCTCTTCTCCCCATTTCCTCTCTTCACTCTTACATGCCCTTCCTCTTTCCTATCCTCCCTTTTCCATTCCTCCCCCTTTCCTGTGCTCCCCATGTTATTTTTCTTACCCTTCTTCCCTTCATCACTCTCTCCGCCTCCGCCCAATTACAACCTTTTAAAATATATCTTGAGCTCTGATCCCGTAAGTCCAGATCCCGTGGGAATATCGGGATAAAAAGTAGCCTATGTGTTCAATCAGGTCTCCAGCTATCTATTTACTGATTTTTACGGCAATCTGTGAGGTAGTTTTTGCGTAAAGGAGTAATCCCGTAAGTCCCGATCCCGTAGGAATATCGGGATAAAAAGTAGCCTATATGTTAATCCAGGCCTCTGGCTATCTACATACCGAGTTTCAACGCAAACGGTCCAGAAGTTTTTGCGTGAAGGAGTAACAAACATACACACGCACACACACACACACACACATACACACACAAACTTTCACATTTATAATATTAGTAGGATAACTAAAATTAAATCTAATAAATGATTAATACAAATACCAAGATTTAACAATTCTTAATACTACCTAGACCTACTCAGTCTTAGGTAACAAAGTCTAAATTATTTTAGTTAGGTACAATACTTAATATACCACTAGTTTATATATTTTTGTTAATCATATAATTATTATCTACCGCAGGACGATGCACGTTATAATGTAAAATAAATTATTGATTACAAATAAATAGCTTTTCATTAAAAATCTTTATTTTAAGAAATTAAATTAGGTAATCTATCATATCCTATGATATGCATGCTATGCCTCTGGGGACCCTAAGGGTTGGCAGTGATGTTAGGATAGGTTGGTGGGCTCCGAGTCCGCACTCAGGCATCATTATGCCCACTGTGTGTGATCATTGCCCGCTACTCCTGCCAACCAGAATTGCAGAATCCTCCCGGGGTCCTCGCATGCCTCTTGGAGTGTTGCCGGGTTGCCAAATATATCAGCGCCCGGTATGCAGCCAGGCTCTCGCACTCCAGGATTGCGTGAGAGATGGTCTGGCAGTGCTGTTGCCCTGATGTGCACCAGCTTCGCCAGATGCGTGTGTGGGTAGTCTTCCCTTCACCTCCGTTACCCTATGGAGAACCTTAAAATTGAAATAAAAACATAATAAATAAAAAGTACTTATCTCATTAAACCTTAAATAAAATTTCTAGATTGACTGGCTGACCTGAAAGGAGGGTGTTCTTTGTGAGGTGTAGGCTAATCAACTAAGGGTTTTTAAAATCCCTAAGAGGGTGAAATCTTGGGCGAAGTCACGGGCAAAATCTAGTTAAACCATGATATACCTACTTGTATTATAAATAAAATGTTCACATACCCGATGATCTGCCAATGGGTCTGGCGCATCTAACCCCTCCACCTTTTCTGGGCCATAGATATTTATTAAAATGTCTTTCTCCAATGGAGCTAAATGTGCTAGCTAGAAGTGGAGGTGTAGGGCCACCCTTTGTGCCCCGCCGAGTAGCATTCATGAGCACTGTCTTGCTGTCTTGTCTTCCAATTTACCATAACTAAAATAAATTTGAACAAACAATTATGAAATACTTAGGTAACCTACAAATTATTACCAAATAAATAGTCCTACTATTTTATAATGTTTTGACTGAAATCAAAGAGTATCTATTTACTGAAATGTTTGTTATCTTCTTTACACAAAACCCATAGAAATGATTGCGATTAAACTTTGTAGGTAACTTGTTGATTGGTAAAATAACACAGGCTAGATTTATCTTGATTTTTGCCTGGAACCAGGCGGAGGTTAAAATGAATAGCATAGAAAAAAGAGGTGAGTAGGTAACATACATTTGGTCACTTATCCGGGGTCTTGGTCGCCCCAGACCCCATTGAATTTAAGATCTCTGCTAGGTCTGTTAGCAGTGCTTTTTTGTTCATGCTCCGTCAGCGCCTAGGTGCTGACTTTGCCTTTTCTCGTTCGGGGTGGAGGGTCATTTGTAGTCTATTGCCTGGCGTTCTTGCGCCGCCGTCGCCTTTGGTTGCTAAAACATATTTTCTTGGTAAATAAATTAATACTCGAAGGCTTTTTAGTAATCGTCCATCTTTAATCATAGTCTTGATACAAAACGGAAGTAGTTTGGTTACAATCTAACGTCATTGTCAACTACATGACGTTGACAGATATAAAATGTTGCTGCGTTCGGATACTTTATATTTCATTGACAATCACAGAGCATTTTTTTTTGTATAGCCATTGTTAAGCATAGTTGTTAGGTAATATTTTGTACCGAATTATAGCCCGAATTTTTGAAATCGGCATTATTCGGCATAATAGTTCATAAAGTCTGGGGCTATAGCACAGCTATAGTAAAGCGGAGGAAACTTTACCACGACCTTGTAGGAGATTTGGAGGCAACAAGAAAAGTCCACGTTTGACACTGTTTTTCACTTTCCCTACATTTGTGCACTTTCACGGAACTAAATTGGACAACATTCCACCAGAATTATACAATCCAACTCGTATAACAACTTAGTATAATGACAATAAAAAAACTACAACACGACATGTTGTTGACTCGTTCCCGCCATAAAAAAATCTATTCCGGTGTTGTAGACTTTTTGCAAAATAATTGTATAATAACAGGTTGATTTTGCAAAAAAATAATCACCTCAATTTTTATACCAATAAGATAGTCTTGCTGATAGAGAGCAATTTTTGGAAACAAACATAGTATAATAAAATTTTGCCCAATCTCTTCTTTTTCTTCGGTTTTTAGTCGGTGGCTGTAACGTTCCTGCAATCGTTGCTACTACCACCATCACAATTTTTTCGTCCGATAAAGACGATAACGACATGGAAATTTCTAGAGGAGAAACGGAACCCTAAAAACTAGATGTGCACTTGAACGCGTACAGGAAGCTACTGACAAATCAATGTACTCTCTGAATCGTATCCGACCTCTATCCGACCAAATCGTAGCGTCTGTAGCGATACCCAATTTGGTTGTGTCAATTTGGTCGGGACAACCAAATCGTAACGTGTGTATAAGCCTTAAGAGGAAAGGGTACCGGGGGCTTTTTCCATACATACTATTACAAACGTAGTCGCCTGTTTTCTCCCTGGATAATGACACTAGAGCAAATATTTTTGGTGCATATAACTTATAACTGCCATGACCATGCCCCTATTTTTTATTTTTTTATATTTTTTTATTTTTATGATCTTAATTTCTATGATAATTGAAAAATGAAAAAAAAGTGAGCCGTCACGGGACGCCTAGCAGATGTGAAACACCGACATTATTTTGTAAAAGTAATATGCAGAAAAGAACAGATTTTAATAGAATCGCACAGTCGATTACGGTGTGCACACCGTACACACTACCTACTGCATATAGACTGTATATATATACCATCATATAGCGTGCGCGGCATGCGTCGCCACGCCAGAAATCGGTTTTACGTGCGGCTATAGATGTTTCACATCAAAAACCAAAACATAGGGGCATAGTCATGGCAGTTATAGGTTTTATGGCACAAAAATATTTGTGATAGTGTCATTATCCCGGGAGGAAACAGTCGACTACGTTTGTATGGAGAGCGCGCAGGTACCCTTTCACCTTAATATCTCAAAATGCAGAGTTTGTAAAACAAAAATAATTTAAAAAATAATGACATCATGGCTTTCAGTTAGTGTAAAACTATTGAATAGTCATATTTCATCTTTTGACTTGCCCAAAATAAAATGCAGATAACTGCCAAATGGGTGGGGTCCTAGCCCTTCGGGCGACCGTATGCCCGATTTTCTTTGTCAAACAAATATGATCGTTTACAGGGCCCTTCAACTGTACTCTTTCTTTTATGTTTTTTCTGGGTTTCTCCTTAATTTGGGTTTTTTTTTACCCTTTTTTACTATTTATCTATTGCTTAAATTGTATACAATGGAATGAATGGATGGTAGGTTTTCAAAACTACTTAATAACAATTTACCTATTGCGGGCATGCATTACGTTTTCATAAAAAAACTACAATTTAATTTCTTTACTTTTTTATCTAGACTAATATTATAAAGCTTTTTGTCTGTTCGTTTGTTTGTAACGGGCTCCGAAACTACTGGGCCGATTCTAATGGAAGGTGGTATGATGATACATTGATTCATTGGGAGTAACTTAGGGATTAAAACGTGTGGCACTCGGGGACTGCCACGGTAAAGCTATTGCATCGTGCATTGCATGTCAATAGTCGTCCGTCAATGGTCGTCCGTTTTTGTCGTCCGTTAATAATCGTCCGTCATTTGTCGGGGGTATTAGGTTTTTTTCGTTACGGAATTTCTTGATTCGGTCGCCGCGCCCAAGGCCCGCGATAAAATCTATGCAATAGCTTAAAAAGTAGTAACATAATAACGGCATAAAAAGTAGTAACATACTTTTTATCCCGATATTCCCACGGGATCGGGACAACAAAAGATAGCTAACAAAATCTATAATAAAACGAAAGTTTTTTTTATAATATAAATAATTTATAATAATTATATTTCTACATATAAAAACTATCGTTTCTAAAACGATAGTTTTTTTAAGCCAAGGAAATATAAAAAAAACTCAAAAAAAGGACAAGTGTTACCTATTTCCTTTTTTTGAGTGGAAAAAATGCCTTCCAGTCTCAGACCGAGAAAAGAAAAAAAAAGATGTATTGGCCAAATGCACAAACAGAACAAAGCCAATATGGTGAAAAAAAAATGTTGAAAAAAGAATGAAGTGCAAACGAGGCTCCAAAACCATAAACAAAAATATATTCGACCAATAGTGGCCAAGTGTACTCGTAATATCATGTACACGTAATACTGCAGTCAAAAATAATACGCGTACAGGTATTACATGTACATGATATTACACAACCCGATATTACGAAGCCAAAATGTCTTCGTAATACGTGGCCGTGTAATATGTGGTCTCGTAATATGTGTACTCGTAATATCACCGTGGACAAATAATACACAACCACGTATTACACGACCTGTATTACGCGACCAAGTATTACACAGTCACGTATTACGAGTACATTTTGGCTTCGTAATATCGGGTCGTGTAATACGTGGTCTCGTAATATACGGACTCCATTTTCTTTCTGCTGTCTTTTGCGTCGGCAACAAGTTCAAGGAAAATATCTGCCTGTAATCTAGTGAGAAACTCTTTAAAATCGTGCGTGCGTGCAGTTATTGCAGATTACTGAAATAACTGAAGTGTAATTTTATTGCCTACTGCAATGGAGGTAAGAAACACGCTATTTTTTTAAATTATGAATACCCGGTATCTTCGCCCAATGGTAAGGCGGATTTTAATTTACTGAAATAAAATCAACATTCACTCGCTTTGCAGATCGAAATCCTGAATGCCGCCGGCTCGAAACCACTGGGTAAAATCGTTCTGAATCAAGATAACACTATAAAAGATGTAAAAACTAAAATTCATCAAGGTGTAAAAAAGTCGCTCTATCCGGACCGACAAGCGATTAAACTGGAAGCTAAAGGGAAATCCCTGAATGACGAAGACTTGATAAAGTCGCTCAATCTTGAGAACGGCTCTAAGCTTTACGTCAAAGATCTTGGACCACAAATATCTTGGAAAAATGTGTTTTTGGCTGAGTATGCTGGTCCATTATTTGTGTACCTTTGGGTTTACCAGAGGCCCTGGATTCTTTATGGCGCCACAAACACATCTCCTGGAAGTGTTGCCAGGTATGTAACACAGTATTTACTTATCACTAACTAGCCATGCTATTCTACAATGATAAAAGAATATCTCCTTCATTCCAAACCATGAAGAACTTATCTATATTCCAAACTTCATCCAAATCTGTCCAGACATTTCAGCATGATGGAAAAGCAAAAATACCCACTCACAACAACTTCTGTGGTTCAGTAAACAAACACTCTCTGATGCAAACGATTGGAGGTTTGATTCCCCCAGTCAAACAAGTATTTATGTATAAATATTTGTTTCTGTCAACAAATATTTGTGGTCTGGGTGTCTATGTATGTATAATAAGTATGAATTTTTATACCCCGGGCTCCCGAGAGATATGCAACCGGGAACATCGCTTGGATGATGATGAATAAGTATGAATTTTCAGAACTGGAATATAAGTATTCAATTTGTTATATTGTCACCTTATCACAGGCCATCTTAACTTGGGACTAGACAGTGCTGTGTCTACAATATTTATAACTATTAAAACAATCAAATTTAACAAATCAATGAGATTATCAAATTGCAATTTCATAATGATGTAAATAAGTGTATACCTCTTTAGCTGGTTTACATCAAAGGTAAAAAAGGTAAAAAAAAACCCTTATAAGATCACTTTCTTGTCTGTTTCCAACAATGCTGTCAAGGCCAAAAGCAATCCCTTTACCTCACCCAAAAAGAACCCAGCTAACGAGGTTCTGTTGCATAAAACAACTTGTTTACAAGTAGAAGTACAACAATCTCTTTATTTCAGTGTTGCAGCAATATGTTGGTCGGTTCACTACGCCAAGCGCATCTTTGAAACCCTCTTTGTGCACCGGTTTTCACACGGCACCATGCCATTGAGAAACCTGTTTAGGAACTGCGCTTACTACTGGCTGTTCACCTTGTATGTGGCATACCACATCAACCATCCCTTGTACACTGCACCTTGCAACGTATGCTACTATGTTGGACTTGGAGGATTCATTGTAAGTATATTCTTACATTACGTACTTTTCCAGTCCGAAATGGCAACCTTACAACCTGGCAACCTCTAAGATGAATAGCTAGACAATATGAAAAGTAATTGTCTAGCTATTCATCTTAAACTCTAAATCAATGGTTGCCTGGAAGGTTGCCATTTCAGACTGCAGCCTTCTTATAAACGTGAAAATAGCAGATAACACATCAGCGACTGACTGGAGCAAATATAATAGGGTTACTGATTTCGACACTTAGACTGCATCATTACTTATCAGATAAGAATGGTAAAATGCTGCCCTATAAGGAAAAAAATACCAATAAATCCACTGGTAAAGGCTCGTTGGTGAATCCTAGTGGAATGAGGCATATTTAAAAGATATGATCTTCTCAAATGATGTAAAATGCTTGCATTGAGGAGCCAACATTTACTTTCACATATTAATATACTTAATTAAACACATACTTAATTAGTTTATGCATAGTTTGAGTGAAATTGCAGGCATGTGCAGATGAGACTTTCTATCTTATGATTCATAATAAACTAGTCAAAAATAACTTAGTTTTGTTAATTATTTAAATATTTGATTTAAACCATAGAAGCGTGAGGTAGTCCAGCAAGAGCTTATTCAGTATCTATTAATGCTTCCTTTTAATGTTTCTGATTTTCTGTGACTGATATGTACAACAGAATTGCAGACCCACAGTAGAGTTCTAAAATTACTATTATTGGATTATACAAACATATTGTAATTAGCTTGTTGAAAGTTTCTAAGTAAGAATTTAAATGCATATTTTATGAAATACCTTCAATTCATTGGGAAATTTTCATTTTTCTTCATCTCATGAATTGTCGCACGGAAACAGTCGATGACGTCTCCACGGCTGTTTTTTTTTATTTTTTCCGGTAGCATACGTACCGCAGGTTGTGTGGTAACTGACGTCATAGGTTTGGCCACCGCGTTCCGTATCTTGTTCTCAACAGAAATAATCGCAAATTATTTTGCACTAAGAGCGCCCCGTGGTTTTATCCGCGTAAATCCCGAACCCGTGAAAATATCGTGATACAGAGTAGCCTATGTCATTCCTAATGCATCAATGTATCCTCATACCAAGTTTCATCAAAATCGGTCCAATAGTTTTGGAGCCTATTCGTCAAAAACAAAATATTTTTTAGACAAATTAAATATTCGCAACTTAATTGATTGCAAAAAAAATATTTATAGTTATTGTTACCACTAAAAACAACCGAATTCATATCTCTACTGTAGTAAACTTGTTAACACTAAGCTAAGGAGTGTTTGTTTATTGTAATTTACATTATTAGGTACCAATGTATCAATATTTTAGCCTTGATCAAAGTACAGGTTACTGATTATTACTTGTGAATTGTACAAAACATTTTTTAAGAAATAAATTGTATTATATTTTTGCTTAGAGCATTTATATAAGCAAGACAATAATATTTATTCATACCCTACAGAATTCAATAAAGTTTATTAATAAATTTTGCTTATCTAAAGTCACAAGTAAATAGGTTTTTTCTAAGTATGCTTCACCTTAGGTCACATTGTCATAAATCATTAGGTCAAACATTTGGATAAAGATTGGACGAATGAATCTCTGGAACTACTAAACCGATTTTGGTACAATTTAGTACAAAAATACATTGAATCCTGGTAATTAATGCAAGCTACTGCTTATTCCGATAGGGACTTAATCTAATATCACTTTCACTGCATAAAATAAAACGAAGTCACTCCCCGCTGTCTACAGCCGACGCCCGAGGAACAACGAACAAGTAATAAAGAACGAGGAACAAAAGAACGCGCATCTTTTATTTGAACATACAGTCCACGAGTTAAGAACACCAGTCTAGGCCTACTTGTTGTCTGTCTGTCCCTATATATGCTTAGATCTTTAGAACTATGCAACGGATTTTGATGCAGTTTTTGTAATAGATCACTATCTATTACAAAAACTGCATCAAAATCCGTGTGAATCAACGTGTCGTGTCGTGTCGTGTCGTGTTCGTGTGCGTTCAAGTGGAAGGTTAATATGTATAATACTTGTATAATATAACCGTGCGAAGCCGGGGCGGGTCGCTAGTAATAAATAAATAATTCACAAGACTGACAAGTTTGTCTGTTGTATAACTGTAATATCTTCTTTTTATATATATTACTAGCTGCGCCCCGCGGTTGCACCCGCGATATTCCCGTGGGAATATCGGGATAAAAAGTCCTATGTGTTAATCCAGGTCTCCAGCTATATACATACCGAGTTTTATCGCAATCGGTCCAGTAGTTTTTGCGTTAAGGAGTAACAAATATACACACACACACACACACACACACACACACAAACTTTCACATTTATAATATTAGTAGGATTCTACTGTACGTGTGTATGTCACTGAACTCCTCCTAAACGGCTGGACTGATTTGAATGATTTTTTTTGTGTATGTGTTTAGGTGGCGCCCTGGATGGTTAAGATTCATATTTTTTTTCTAATTTTGTATTATGGCAAAACAACGTTTGCCGGGACAGCTAGTTATGATATATTTTTTTAATGTTTCAGGTATGTGAACTCGGCAACCTGAGCATCCACATTCTCCTGAAGAACCTGCGTCCTCCCGGTACCAAAGTGCGCCGCGTACCCGTCCCAGACGGCAACCCATTGTCTCTACTCTTCAACTTCGTTTCTTGCCCTAACTACACTTACGAATTTGGCTCATGGCTATTCTTCACAATCATGACCAAATGCGCACCAGGTAAACATACTTTTAATTCTTGTGTTTTAGGGTATTGTACCCAAAGGATAAGAACGGGACCCGTTTACTAAGACTTACTTGTCCGTCTATCTGTCTGTCTGTCACCAGGCTGTATCTCATGAACCATAGCTATAGACAGTCGTATTTTTTACAGATAATGGTATTTCTGTTACCGCTATAACAACAAATACTAAAAACAGAAAAATAAATAAGTGTGGCTCCCATACAACATAGTACGGAACCCGTTTTGCGTGACTCCGACTCGCACTTGGCCAGTTTTTTGTACTTTATAGTCGAATAATTGGCCTCTAATTTGACTGAACTACTTCAACCAAAGATAGCTTATGGGACAAATAGCGTAACGTGCATCAGAACCCTTACCATGAGTTTAAAATGACCGGAACGCTAGCGTCTGTAAGTAAAATGTACTTTTAGAGACAGCTAGAGGCGCTGTACATTTTTGACGTGATAACGTTTTATAAATTGGTGAACACCTGCAATCTCAAAAAAGTGTGACGTCACGCGTCGTTACTGGAACGCCTCATGTTATTGACAAGGTAACTATAGCAACGTTTTATCGTTGCCATGGTTACCATCAATGTTTTCTTATGACGTTATCACGTAAAATTATCGTCCGGAAACAGACTTTACAGACAACCATTTTTTTTTCATAGATTTTTTTTACGCAGACGCTAGCGAGTCCGGTCACTGCGAACTTATAGTAAGGGTACTGATTTACAATTTAAAACGACATCAGTCGTTTGACCCTAAGTCCTTGAGTTATTATTGAATTTAAAAATAAAATGAATCTAAAATACCTCACGTCATGATTGTAAACTCTACCGTCAACCAATCTGATTAGCATAATTAATATTTTAATGGTAATTTATTCACGTATATACAGGCGTCCGGATTTTAACAAGGTAGACTGGTTTCCTTATAAGAATGTTATTGTTTTTGGGAACTTTATATTAGTCAGATGGTTGTTTTTACCCGATTGCGCGACGCAAAGGAGGGTAATGTGTTTATTAGCTTAAGTATGTATGTTTATTTCTATGTCATTAATGATTCTTACGTCAATCGATACTATAAAGTCTAACAAATCACGCAATTAATATTTACTGCCATAGACTATATTATTAAACGTCGGAATTAATACTAAAACGCGTAGGGCAGAACTTTTGTCTTTAAATTGCTCGTTTCCAAGACGCTTTAGAAGATACAAGCAGAGTTTCGCGGTTTTACCCGCTTATATACCAAGTAGTCCATTGAAAAGTTACATTTGGGGTTGCATTTGTCAGAGGACGCAATTTTATTTATTAGATATCAAGAAGTTTAAAGTTAAATCCGAGTTTAAAGGATTGTAGCCCGTTATCTCTCTCCGCCATCTTGGAAAACGGGATTTAAATAGTTTCTATGGTTAATCTGACAAACTATAGGTCTCACAAAAAATGTCCCCCCCCCCTTTTTTGTGTGCCAAATTAGAGTTTTTGCATTGTTTATGAAAACGGTTAAAGCTACAACCAAACTTTCAATGAGCAATATGTCACCCATATTAAGTGTGCTTTTATAAAATGCTTTCAGCTGGACTATTTGCCGCCGCTGGCTTCTACCAGATGGCAGTATGGGCGATCGGCAAACACCGCAACTACAAGAAGGAATTCCCCGAGTACCCCAAAGGCCGCAAAGCGATCTTGCCATTCGTTCTCTAAACATTAAACTAAGAATAACAACTTAAAAGACTCACTAGTTAGGTACGTATGTCATTTAAATAATAATTAAGTTGGTTATTGGTCATTTCGGGCAAGGTTTTTATTTATTGAGGTCACGTGAATGAGGATAATTTTAAGTTTAAATTAACACTTTGACAGTCCGTATATAAAGGCTCAAATTGTTCCGTAGAGTCTCAATGTTTCCAACAAAGACCCGTTTACGTTACTGTTAAGGTGTTAAATAGTCGCAAAGTTATTTTGTTTAATGATGATGCATATTCCGTTATTTTTTTATTAGAACTATTTATAATTTAATTAAAGTCTTTTCATATAAAAATTGTGTTATTTAAATTAAACAGATTAGTTAATAGAGAAATATAATAATGATAAACTCCATGAAGGTTGTCCTTGACTGCATTTTATAGTGCAGACAGGAATAATCGCCGGTTTGGTGTCCACATCATATTTTGCTAATGAACTTGTTATTATAAAGGGCCTTTACGTGATGGCTTTGGTTCCACACACGCTTTTTTGACGTGATTAATGTCTTATAAATCGATGAACACCTGCACTTACAAAAAAGTGTGACGTCACGTTACAGTTATTGACAAGGTAACCATAGCAACGAATTAAAGTATGCAACATGGTAATGTCAAAGATACATCGTCCGTAAACCGACTTTTCAGACGACCATTTTTTTCTACCTAGTAGTTAGTAACTAGTCTTACTACTTTAAAAAATTTAATCGTTTTTAACTTTTATTCAATAATGAAACATTATATTAAGTACAATATTGATAACAAATATACCATTACTAACGAAATATATATTTTTTAGAGTGGCCCTTCTTGTAAGAAAGTACGACATAAGGATTAGCCATATTTTTTCTAATGGTTAAACTTTATGGCCTTAAAAGTCTAAATTCTTTATTCATTTGGAATCATAAAATTTGCATAAAATTTACATTGAAACGTTTAATGAAAATCCCCCAGACTACAGCGATAACGCTGTTATATCGCGCGATAAATCGCCGCATGCGCATTTCATTCAAGTATCCTCTCAAATCTATATGAGAATTAAACATAAATAAAAAATAAATATTGTACAGCCTTGCACATAGCGCTATCGAGTAATCAAGCAACTAGGCTTATAATATGGGTTCCAAACAACGGATATAAGTAGTTACTTTTGTAAATACATATTTAAATAGTGTGTTAGTTACACCATTTGTAACTCGAGAACGGCTGAACCGATTTGTCTGAAAATTGGTGGGGTGGTAGCTTAGAATCAGAAGAACCATTTTTTTGGTTCGGTATTCCCACGGGATCGGGACTAACGCGGGTGAAACCGCGGGGCACAGCTAGTTAGAGCGATCAGTCGTTCTGCATGTAGAACGACTTATCGCTCTGGAAATATTTGGGGGAGGCTTATGTTCAGCAGTGGACATCCCGTGTGGCTGATATGATGGTAATAAAGCATACAGAAACACCTAGACCAAGAAACAAATATCTGTAGATCATACATATGAACATATGTCTGTTCTACGGCGGGAATCGAAGTCGCTACCTTCCGAGGCACTAACGGATGTACAGTACTCCCACCGCACCACAAGTTTAAGGACGAGCCTAAACATTCCCTTCATATTATCGATGTTATGTGGTCATATATTGGTGATTGCTTGTTTGTTCCACTTGAGTATCTTATGCGTCTTGCTCGTCTTGGTCGTCTTCCTCGACTGGCTCGTCTTGTTCTTCAGTTTCCTCGAAGGCGTCCTCAGCATCAGCCCCTTCAGTCGCTTTATTCGGTTCGCCGTCACCCATTTCGCAACAACGGACTTTGTCTAGCAAACGATCGTTTTCCTCTTTCAATGCGTGTATTATTTCTTGTCTTTCCTGTAATAATATATTTATATAAAAAATAGATGTAGTTCGATTCTCAGATCTAACGAATATACACAATTATACAAATCGGTTCAGCTGTTTAGGTGGTTTGGCAACTTACATCGCGACACGAGAATTTTATATATATAGGGATCACATTTATAATATTAGTAGGATTATAACGGAGGAATTTTAAAATTTTAAATAGACTAGATACGAGCCACATCTAGTGGCAAAATTTATGGAAGAGCTGGACTGGTTCTGACAAGTGACAAGTGGAACCTCACGCAAAAGGGACCTTACTAGAAAGGTCTGATTGCGGAAAACAGCCCGTATACAAGTACAAGTAGACTAGATACGCAGTTTCACCCTAGTACTAGCACATGAGTAACTAAGACCAGAGCCTAAGGTTGTTCTGGGCTGTCAAAGTTAATACGTAATTGTGACGTAATCATGTAGGGTTGGCACAGGTGGATTATATTAAATAAAAAAAAATGTGTATCAGTGTCTTTTATTATGGGCGTTTATTTTGGCGCTTTGACAGTGTAGGTAATCTGAATTTTGATAAAAAAAATGAAAGTGGGTACGAAACGTAATAAATTAGCAGGTAATGAGGAGCATCAAATTAAGTTGAAAGTAGCGGCTTTATAAATCAGTTAAATCATTTTTAACTTAAATTGCTATGAATTTATCATTCTGGTATCTGAATTTATTGATTTTTTTACTCACCTACAAGCAAAAAGATAAGACAATGAAAAACAGAAAGTGTTTTGAAAATTTAATTTTAGACAATCAGAAATTAAGGTGACCTGAATAATTAAATATCTCAGTTACTATAGGATTTTTAATATAAACGCCATCTAAAGATTTTTAAGCATATTGTTCCATGAAAATAATAGATGGTGAAGTGACACTGAAGCTAAAAATGAAGGTTACATTTGTGCGAACGCACGACGTGAGAAAAATTAAAAAAAAAATGTTTTTAAGGGTTAGCTGCAGAGACATAGCTGTTTCAAGTTTGACAGTTGTCAGTTGGAATGAAGTCCTCGACGAGACTTATTACTTCCCTATAGAACCACCAGCCCAGGACCAACAGCTGCAGAGATATAGCTGTTTTAAGTTTGACAGCTGTCAGTGGTGTCGTTACAACTTTTGGTCTTAATTTTTTTCATCTAACCCCCTTTCGCAACGCGCGATATGGAACTATCGTTCCAAAAATCCTTTCGCGCACGCGCACCCCGCACGGCTTACAACTATAACAAAAAGTGTCGAAAGTGTCGTTACAACTTTTGGTCTTAATTTTTTCAGTCTAGCTCTCTTTCACAACGCGCGATAAGGAACTATCGTTCCAAAAATAATAAATGTTACTACTTACCTAGTGGAGTTCATAGTATAGTTAAAAAACGATATGTTTTTATGTCTTCTATTATTATTCATACACACAGTGCAGTACACCATATAAAATTTTCAATTTTGATGTGAAACATCTACACGTAACCGCACGTAAAACCGATTTCTGGCGTGGCGACGCATGCCGCGCACTCTATATGATGGTATATAAATACAGTCTATAAGCAGTAGTGTGTACGGTGTGCACACCGTAATCGACTGTGCGATTCTATCACAATCTGTTCTTTTCTGCATATTACTTTTACAAAATAATGTCGATATTTCGCATCTGCCAGGCGTCCCGTGTTTGAAACCTTTACAATAATTATAAGATAAAGCTATAAAACACGCGACGCTTGAAGTTTACCACATGCATGCGTGTGTCACAGCCCTATAGTCGGGCAGTGTTTGGGCACTATCCGAGCCAGTATATACCGGTTTCTCTCCGTACGTCACGGGCCGCCAGTGCTCAGGCACACATGCGCGTTAAGCTTGTAGTAGTGTACTTATCAAAGAGCCTTGTATGACACCTTAGTCTCTGGTCTTAGTTACTCATGTGCTAGTACCTACTGATCTCATGAGAATATTGTTATTTATAGTTGCGTTCTGGCAACCCTCAAATGCTCCAGTCGGCCAGGTTTTATTTGACTATTCCCAGCTCAGATTGGTGGATTACTTGGTAAATTTTATTGTCAAATATACCACTACCTTACTTAGTAATCGAGCAATAGTGAAATCAGACTTCAATAAGTTCAGTAGTTTAGTTACTTACAGATATTATTATATAAAAAAATATAAATTCATGCTATTCTGGTATTTCGTTTCGAGAGATTTTTTGGCCAACAAACACTTAACTAACTAGTTTGGTTTGCTTTAAATGCTTTGGTGTCGCCAAACTTATCTGAAAGCCGGCGGTACACCCGTACCGCCGGCTTTCAGATAAGTTTGGCGACGTCATGACGACGACGTCGCGTAGGTACCCACCTACGCGACGTCATGAGAAGACCTGAAGAGTATGTGGTCAAACAAGCCCTAAACCTCCCTTGACGTAAAAGAGGCAGAGGCCCCACGAAGACGTATTAAAAAAGGAAGAACTATCAGACCCGACAACCCAAGAAAGAATGTCTTGACGCCAACAAATAAGGAAAGGTGACCCCACCTGAAGTAGAAAAAGGCAAACTAGAACAAGAGACACCTAACTAAATAGCTTATCGAGATACCAAAACTAGCTGCTACCTGACACTATCACCATCATGTATAAAACAAAGTCGGTTCCCGCTGTCTGTCCCTATGTATGCTTAGATCTTTAAAACTACGCATCGGATTTTGATGTGGTTTTTTATAATAGACTAGCTGCGCTCCGCGGTTTCACCCGCGTAAGTCCCGATCCCGTGGGAATATCAAAACAAAAAGTAGCCTATAGCCTTCCTCGATAAATGGACTATCCAACACAAAAAGGATTTTTCAAATCGAACCAGTAGTTTCTGAGATTAGCGCGTTCAAACAAACAAACACAACACAAACTCTTCAGCTTTATAATATTAGTTTATATAAAGTTATTCAAGATGAAGGTTTGTATGTAAAATACATGCATAATATAGCCGTGCGAAGTTTTTAATGACTTACGTCAAGCTTTGTCTTAAACTTCTCATCCAGTTTCTCTCTATCCTCGGTGACATGTTTGAGCTTAGCTCTCGCAGTTGCAGGCGGTATATATCGCGCTGACAATCCCAATATCGACTCCATTTGGAAACATCTGGTTCTGGTTGATTTTAACTCCGTACGGAGGTTGTTTATTTCAGTCAATAGAGTACAGTTTTCCTGCAAGAAACAGCGCAGTTTAATAACAAGGTGAATAAAAGAGAATCAAGCACGCATGGTTTGAATTTTGTTCTGAAGCGGCAGTCAATGGTAGTAATACCCTAATGCGAGACCATATGATCATATTGTTTGATTGTTTGTTGCGTTATCTATGCTGTGGTATACAATAAACATGTACAGTATGCGTCATACGTCCATTATCAGTTTGCTGCAATAATACTATAAACAAGTATTGGACTTACGACCTTCTTCTAATAGACGTTACACACAAATATAAATATTTAAATTAAAAGTACTCAGTGTGATTATTATTTTCAACATGTTAGCTATGTCTTTAGTTGGGCTAGTGGTATAAGCCACCACCCGCTACACCAACCGACGTGGGTTCGATCCACATGTTACGTTGTTATAATGTTCAAATAGTGCTGCACAGGATTGTAACGTTACGGTGGCGGTGTACTTTTGACCATCGATTGTACCTACTTTCTGAAATAAGTTAGTTTAGGTAACTGATTATTCCAATCACTTAATTAATTAATAATTGCGCCGCATCTGTGCCAATAGTCGGACAGGTAATAGATATTACTTGTTACTTAATCTATCTAGACTTCACGGGTTAAATAAATCAGTTTCGCTCAAACGGAAATGGAATATTTCGGTCGATGAACTTCGCTGAATCCGTTTTTAAAATCGATTTGTTTTAAATGCTTAAGTTTAGGTATTTTGCGGAATTGTTCTCACGGGTTCATTTTTGATGCTGTAGGTAACGTACCATTATTTTTGTAGGAGTCAATTCAAGTAAATTTTAGCTGTATTTGTTGATATAGGTACCTACGCTCAAACATTTAACTACTTTGGTTTTTATGAGTGAAGTTCCTACTTCTATGGGCTGTGTCCTTATAATTTTATAATAGCGTCTGAATTTCCAAAAAAGTGAATGCTCTATAAAATATACTTACATCCATAATCTTGTTAATATCGTTCTTTGAGCCTCCAAGAGCCTTTGCAAGTTGAGATTTCAATGACGCCACCTGTTTCTCCAAGTGGTCCCGTTGCCGATTGAACTCCTTTATAGCTTCGTCTTCCGCAACTCTGCTACGAATGAAATCTATGTCTTCTACGTATTTGTGGAATAGGGCCTAAAGAGGAAAAATAAAATTACCCAATCCGTTTCACTATAGGGCATAAAAGGGCTAAAGAAATTGAATTAGAAGCAAGATGGGAGATGTAATTAAAATCACATTTCATTGTGCTATATGGGCGACACTAATGCGTAGTTGTTGTGTTGATCTTTCGATGATTGTACTCATCGGAAGATGAATAATAATGATTGGCAACAATAGAAACTCTGGTATGAATATGGACAATCTGGGACATGGACATTCTGGGATATGGAAATTCTAGTATTTGACCTTTCTGGCATATGGACATTTTGGGATATGGACTTTCTGGGATTTGGACATTTTGGGATATGGATATTCTGGGATATGAACAATTTGCACCCTCTGGACATTTTGGGATTTGGACATTTTGAACCTAAACGCTAAAACATATTAGTTAGTAGTATTGTCCTTACTTTAACATTTAACTTTAATTTCATAGGATCCTGAAAGTTAGCGGTCATATTGTGAAGGTCAATCTTTATTTTTTTCAGAGTATTTTTCAGCGTTAAATTTCTATCTGCTTCGTTCAAATAATCCTTTTTTGCTGATGATAGTTTCTCGTTCAGCTGCGTGATTTTAAGTTCTGGAAAACATATTGTAATTTAAGAATATATGATTTTGTTAAAAACCATCTGTGATTTGTAAATATACTTAAATGAAATCTAACATCCAATAACCTATTAATTGCAACGTAATTTTATTGTATTTCTTCACATTCAAGTTACTACTTGCTTAATAGTATTTAAATTAATTAACTATTAAAGCAATAAAGCAATTAAAATTTAATTAATTAAATATATCTACTGCATGCCGACGTTCTAACTAATACTGGAAACTATAAAATGATTTATTATATTCCATCTACATTCAATTAATTAGAAAAAAATTACAACTGGAAATTACCGCGGAAAGCTTTCTTTTTTAAAAGAGTTTCCAAAGATACTTCTAATTCGAGTATGCGTAACTTTTTTGCCTTTATATCCCGTTCTAACGGATCTATCTGTTGGTTAAAAATACCTACATTAAAAACTGTTTAGTACAGCTGTAACTTTTTTCTTATGTCTAAAAACGTCCTAAAAATATTGTCTTTGCTAAAGCATTTTGTGCTACAATACTAAAGTTGTGTTTCGATATGGTAGGAATTTTGTCTTCATCTTCGTACCGAGTTCGTATTTCATGTTCAGCAATTTTAATTCCTCATTCTCCATGTCGTCTATTTGACCCTTCAATTCTCGTAGCGTGTTTTCTTTTGGTTCTATCTACTCGCATATTATCAAAAACACAGTCATCGATAAATGTGTTAATTTGAAATATACCTATCTTAAACTATGGCAAATACTAACCTGATTTTTAAGTTCTGTAATTTTAAAGTTCAATACGAATTTGTACTTTTCTAGCTCTTGCTTTTTCCTTTTTAGTTCGTAAATTCTTTTCTCTTTGTCTTGGATTGTGCCATCTCTTTCGGAAATCTCTTTTTTCAAGTCTGCTACATCTCGCTCTAGTGTGGATATTACTTTTTGGAACTGCTTATGTTCAGCTAAAACAAAATCATTTAACACCTGTATGTTTGTATGTAATTTCTTGCAATCTTACCTAACTTAGCCTTGTTGTAATAAACTTTACCTTTAAGCTGTTGAACTTGATGTTTGAATTCATCTATTTCTTTATTAGCGCTAATCAGTTTTTTCTTCATCAGTCCAGTTTCTCCTTTCAATCTCACATTGGAATCTTTTTCTTCTTTCAGTTGTGATTCGTAAGAAGATTTAATTTCTATAATTTCTCTATCTGCATCCTCCTCAATAGATGCTTTTATTGTTTCGTGTTCTTTCGTTTCCAAATCTGCTTGTTCTTGAAGCTGAGGAATGATAAATAAATATTTGAATTATACACCCACAAGTTTATTTAAAGGATGAGCTAAAACAGTTGCTACCTCTTGCAACACAAGATCCTTTTCTTCCAATTTAGCTTCAAACATATTATTCAATTCTCTTAATGCTGTCCGTTTACTTTCAGCCAAATTGTCCAATCTTTCTTCATAATCTTTTCGCATTCTAGCTGTTTTGTCTTCAAGGCTCTGCAAACATTTGACATTACAATAATAATTGTGTGAATTAGCATTATAAAATGCTAAATAAATAATAACCTTACCTGGTATCTGTCGTACTCGCTAATAAGTCTGATATTGAAGTCCGCTTCGAGGGCTTGCAACGTTCTCTCGTGTCCCGACCGTAGTTTCTGTATATCTTGTTGAATCATGCCTATTTCGTGAGTGTGATCGTTTTCCATTTGCTGTCAAGGTCAGATTTTCAACTTTAACTCACAAGTGAATTGACTAAATGCACTTTAAATGTTTGATTTATTAACGACCCAGTTGGAACAATGGTCACCATGCCGGACTGGCAAACACAGGGTTGCGGGTTCGATTCCCGCCTCAGACAAGTATTTATGCTTAAATATTTGTCTGTGGTCTGGTTGTATAATTAGTTTAAATTTACAAAAGAAAAGTATAAAGGTAGCATATCCGTTGTTTTGCACCCATAACACAAGTCTAGTAACTTAGTTTGGGGCTAGATGGCGATGTGTGGAATGTGCTGCAATATTTATTTTATATTCATTCACCTCGTTTTTCTCTTTTAATTCTTCGATAGCAGCGCAATATCCCTCATGAACTTCTTTCAGTTTCTCTGCCTGAGTAGCCTCCGCTTGCCGTAGTTGATAAGTGTGCTCAGTTTCTAATTCACTCATCCTCGTACTAAGTAACTTAAATAAATAAAATTAATTATTTCAAGGTTGCAATTCTAAAATGAACAAAGAATTCAAAGTCCATGGTATTGTTTGAACAAAAATAAATAGATGCGTCAAAGTCAATACTATGATAACTGTCTTACGTTTATGTTATTAATTTTTTCTCTCAAATCTTTTTTGCTGATCAATATTTCTTTCGAATAAGCGAAATCTTTGTCCAGCGCTATTGCTCTACCATCTGCATTGGTCAATCTCCACAAACATATAGAGGCGTCTTCAGCGACGGATATTAAAGTTTGATCATCGTAGGAAAGGGCTATACAGGACACTTTTTTGTTATGCATGTGGAATTCATTGTAAATGGCCTTGTCTAAAAGTGGTAGTTGAACTGCAGTGACGCCACCCTGACCGCCGGTGATGAAGAGCATCATATCTGAGCGGGAAAGAATGATGGTATCTAGGGGAAAACCGATTAACCCTAAATTCCTTCTTATAGTATTGCTGCCAATTTCTTTAATTTCTGTATCGGTTCCTACTGCGTAAGTGGTTTTTCCAATACTGAAAACAAAGTTATAAAGAACGATTTGAGTAATACGAGCGCCTATAACCATTTTGAAGTAGGTATTTTGCACAAGTACTAATACACAGAAGAAAAGTTTTTTTGAAGCAAGAAATAATTTTAGGCTGGAGAGTCATTTCTCAAAATCTCAAAAATTTCTTGTCTTTTTATGAATAAATGAAATGGTTTTTTAGTAATATAAAAATCTCAAAATTAAAGCAGTATACAATACCTATTCTTAATTTTAAAGCAATAATCAAATTAAGAAAACTGCTTATTATTCTCAAGAACATTTACCTCACAAAAAAAACAAAAAAGTCTGGCGCCTGCGGCAGAGGATTATTTCTTTGCTTCAAAAAAAAACTTTTTTTTTGTATCTACGTATATTTTGCAACAAGCTGCGCCCCGCGGTTTCACCAGCGTAAGTCCCGATCCCGTGGGAATATCAAAAGCCTTTTTCGATTAATGGACTATGCAACACAAAAAAAACTTAAGTATCAATTCGAACCAGTACTTCCTGAGATTAGTGCGTTCAAACAACACAAACAAACTCTTCAGCTTTATAATATTAAGTATACTTAGATAACAATAATAAACCTGGTAACAGCACATGCGTTAAACTGATTAGTTTTGAGTATGACTTCGCCTACTCTTTGACCAGTAGCCATGTTCCACTCGTATACAGCACCTTCCGTTCCACATGAAACCAAAGTCATGTCATTCGCGGACCACGCTAGGCAGGTGATCTAAAAACACGTAAAAGTACGTAGGTACATACTTAAGAGGAAAGGTACCCGGCGCTCACTCCATACAAACATAGTCGACTGTTTCTTCTCTGGATATGACACTAGCACAAATATTTTTGTTGCATAAAACTTATAACTGCCATGACTATGGCCCTATGTCTTGATTTTTTCATTTTCTAATTTATCATTTGACACAGACTGGATAAACCTTGCCCAGGACCGAAATGCTTGGAAAGATGTTAGGGAGGCCTTTGCCCAGCAACGGGACGATATAGACTAACAAAAAATAATTATCATAGAAAGTAAGAGTTAAAAAACAAAATATATATAAAAAAATAGGACATAGGGGCATGTATGGCAGGTAAAAGTTTTATGCTGCAAAAAATTTTGCTCTAGTGTCGTTATCCAGGGAATAAACAGTCGACTACGTTTGAATGGAGAGAGCGCCGGTAGTCGGTAGGTACCCTTTCCTCTTAAACCAATGACGTAATCACAAGCAATAAAATCATTAAATATTAAATCGTATTTACCCTTCCATTATGTCCTTTCAAATTAAAAACATTTTGAAATGAAACTGAAGAGAAAACTTGCACCACTTGAGCATTGACAGCAGCAAATAAATGGCCATTCGTGCTAAATTTCGCTTGTTTGCAGTTTCTTATAGGGAACTCGCGTTGGACCTCGAAATCGTCTATCAAAACTACCATGAAACGTAGTTTATCGGAAAACCCTACTATTGCGAACAAACCTGTAATTATAGAAAAAGAGGACTCATTACATCTGGAACATGGTGGTGCAAATACACTACTGATTGGCAAAGTTGGCAATAGAATTATATAGTAAATCGCATTGATGTTACGCTAACACTGAAGGTAGTTTTTATAGTTTTTTTAATTTGTATTTTTAGTTCATAGTTTACATTGTAAAATATCAAATTACCCGTCGGATGCAAAGACACACAATGTATCTCTTCTTGATACAACTTTATCATTTCGACATCATCGGTCATATAATTCCATATTCTGATGCTTTTGTCTTGTTCGCCTGACGTCATAAAGATTGGTTTCCACGCGCACATCGATAACGAATTGATACGTCCATAGTGCATTGCTGGGCCGAGCTCCGCAAATGGTATTTCCGGATTCTAAATACAATAAATAATTATATTTTTACTGAACGTAATAATTTACTTCGCAATTTTCTTTTTTTTTCTTATATAAGAACTTTTCCTAACAATGACAAACACAACAAAAGAAGAATTAGCGAAATCGGTTTAGCTGTTCTCGCGATTTGCGCTTAGCAACACATTCAACAAATTATTTGGCAATCAATTTATTTAAAAAAAAATGCTAGAAACAAAATAGGTATTCCCATTGACTTATTCTGTTCTGACTATTCGTAGGTATAACCCCAAATTAACCGTAATATCGGTATAGACAAGTGCAGCATCATAACTGTTGCTATCCAACTCAGGTGCATAAACCCTTCTCCGCCAAATGTTTTGACCGTGGAAGACAT
Source organism: Idaea aversata (assembly GCA_907269075.1). Taxonomy (NCBI): domain Eukaryota; kingdom Metazoa; phylum Arthropoda; class Insecta; order Lepidoptera; family Geometridae; genus Idaea; species Idaea aversata. Next base: position 8,777,297 of record OU026085.1, read on the forward strand.
CGAAACAAAAGTAGTCAATAAATCACTTGCTGACGAAAGCGGAATGTTACGTAGGTACTATGTGTCGGTCAAAATTCTAAGGGCGCGGGCGGCTTAAACATATAATTAACATAATAAAATTAACGTAAAATTAGGTAGGTAATCTAAAATTAAATTCTATTTCCAATTAACTACAAAGATGTCAAAGTTAATATTATTTATCACAGGTAGTTGTGTTTGACACTTTGACAGTTAGTTCATCATGTTTAAGAGCTTAAACAAATGTTTTCTTAGGCAAGCTAACCTTACATTTATATGACAAATATGATACCTGAAGCATATGCTGTCCAAACAACTTGACATAGTACAATTGCTTACGCAATGTCGTGATCAGAAGTGTTTCTTGATTTGGATCAATGGCGATATGTTGAATTGCGTCCAATTCTGACCACGTCGGGTACTCCCGAGTGTGCCTATAAAATTATCATTAGTAACATTTTAGTGCACCAACTCACCCTACATAATGGTCACCATGCCGGACTGCCAAACACAGGGTTGAGGGTTCGATTCCCGCCTCAGACAAGTATTGATAAATGCATATAGGTACTGTCCTTCGTTCCTTCGCGGGTAAAAAATAACTGAACTAAGAATTCTTAAAGGTAGTACTTAGATGCTATCTAATACATACTTGTAAGATTTCTTAGAAATTCTGAAAACGTTTCTTTTCCTCCAATGATGTAGAGTTTCCTTTTCAAACATATGAACGTAACCAGGGCCGCAAGCAAACGCGAAACCTTCAAAATTGAAAAAGGAACACAGCTCAATATCAATTGGTCGAATTCAATAAATATAAAGGACATCTTTCGTTGTACTATGGTGGCCAGACAACGTTAAAGAATAGGCACTTAAATATTTTTCTTGCGTAAATGAGGCTCAGACCAGCCCCCTGATTCACAAGCAGTCAGAAGGCAACCGAATTGAAAAATAAAAATTGCTGTTCTTTCACTCCCGCGACTTTTAACGTGTTGTCATTCTTGTCTTTTCAGTTTTATTCGTTTCGGTAGCCTTCCGATGGTTTGTGAATCAGTCTACAGAAACAAATATTAGCACATAAAGAGTCGAAGGCGAGTGTTCCTCAAACGCCCTACGGAGGTCATCAAAATTCGTAGGTTTGGAAGGTATAGTTTCTACTAAAACTCGAATATTCCTTTAAAAGGTACCTTTTGGAAAATTCACGAAGTTAGTCACGGGATAACTTTCGACTATGATGCTAGTCGATGAATCCGAATCGGGTTTACTAGTTGTGCTCGCCTTTTCGCCTTCTTCTGCCCTAAGAAAAACATTCAAATGTATATGTTGTAGCAAACATCTAAGAGGAAGCGCACAGCTAAGCGACGCTCGCTGATCGTTTACGGTCGTGCGTGTTAAGCGACGCCTGGCACGGTCATTACTTCGATGGTTGGCTAATTAGTAGTGTGGCAAAACTGTGTTTTCGTGAGCCCCTCCGTGCTTCGGAAGGCACGTTAAGCCGTTGGTCCCCGTTGCTACCTCTAGTTCCAGTCATTAGGTCAAGTTAGAGGACTTAAGGCGATCTGAAAATTCTAACAATAGGTGAGCCACACCACTATACAAGAAGAAGAAGAAGCAAACATCTTCAAGGCTAAAACCTTAAAGACTATGTTCACAATCACCTAATCTTTAGAATGTCTACTATAATATTACATTCAACGGTGACTCATAATGCTCTAGATTTGATACAACTCTAACAAATGCTTTAATAAAAAGTTATCATTTAACAAACAAGATATAACTACGATACTGTTACATTTTTCGATTTCAACCAATTCCTCAAGTTTGATAAATGTTTTAATTCATCAAACGTATTTTACCGCTAGTTTTTAAGGTTCCGTACCCAAACGGTAAAAACGGGACCCTATTACTAAGACTTCGTTGTCTGTCACCAGGGTGTATCTCACGAACCGTGATAGCTAGAGTTGAAATTCTCATGGATGATAAATTTCTATGGTCGCTATAACAACAAATACTAAAAACTGAAAAAATTAAATATGTTTTGAGTATGTTTTCAAGAATTTTAGATTATTTTCGTTTAGGCAATATTTTTTTTCTTAAAATATTCCTTCCTTATAAACTTCCAAAGGGACAGGTAAAAAACTTTTAACCTATACAGCCTCGTCTGACATAAAATATTTTTTTGGGTTTTTTGCTCGATATGTATCGATCGTAATGGTACGGAACCCTTCGTGCGAAAGTCCGACTCGCACTTGGCCGGTTTTTTATTACTTACTCAGCTTCAACTTTCTTCAAAGACATTTCAGTAACCTCGTTTGCTTTGAAAACGCAGTTATGTCTAATTTCCCCGTTTTCCACCATCATGATCATACCGTTATCTGTCCCGAACATTATACGATCAGGTGTCAGCCACATGCAAGTGGTTATGTTCAGCTAGAAGCACAACGAGGTTTAATTAAATAACAGTTTACTTTTGGCGTAGGAGTGTAGGAGTCTCCGCTTGAAATATTTCCCACAACAATGTTTGGGGACATTCCACACATCTCCATCTAGCCCCAAGCTAAATAACTAGACTTGTGTTATGGGCGCTAGACAACGGATATACTACTACTATACTTTTCTTTTGTAATTATACTAGCGACCCGCCCCGGCTTCGCATTATACATATTACTCTATCTATTAAAAAAACCGCATCAAAATCATATTGCATAGTTTTGAAGATCTAAGCATACCTACATAGGGACAGACAGAAAAAGCGACTTTGTTTTATACTATGTTAAGATACTTATAATACCTACATAGAAACAACCAGACCACAGACAAATATATAAGCATAAATACTTGTCTGAGGCGGGAATCGAACCCGCAACCCTGTGTTTGGCAGACCGTCGTGTGAATAAATAGAATACGTAGTAACTCTACTTATTGAATAGCAATAATTGTAACTCACATTTTCAGCCTTGCACCAACCCCATTGACGCCAAACAGTTTCGGAAACGTTCATAATACGGAAAGTGTAAGGTCCAGTTATAACCACTAATGTTGCATCAGTTGGGTTGCATTGCACCTACAAAATAAAATAAAACTCAAATATCATGGTGGAAATCCTAGATACCCGCACGTACAGTAAGGGAAAAAGAATCAGTTGCCTGCGTCGGTCTTTCCTGACGCGTGTAACTTGACAGTCTTCAAGTCGGGAGTGAACAGGTAGGTATCTTCTAAGAAAGGTGCTACATCTTTGTCTGCACCGTCAGCTACCATCAGGCAGGTGTGATAGTGGTCAAACGCTCAAAAATTCTAATCTAAATTCTCATGTCGCGGTGTTAGTTGCCAAACTCCACCTAAACGGCTGAACCGATTTGTATGAATTTTTTGTCTGAGAATCTAACATCTTTTTTTTTATTTTTTTCCTTTTTCCACCATATTTTTTTTACATGGCAAAACAACGTTTGCCGGGACAGCTGGTTTATAAATAAAAATAAGTTGATACTTAATTGATTTTTATAGAAAAAGTATTTACGCTTTCCACGTGACCTTGACCGCTAGGATTTTGCGCCTTCGCATGACTTTCCACCTTCCCTTTATCCCAATTATAATAGTATAAATAATAGTCCGGCTCTCCAGTTATAGCGACAAGATATTTCGAATCAAACGTGAACTGCACACACACAAACTCTCTAGCAGTAGAGTTTTCAAAGGGAACTGTCAATATTTTCCGTCGTTTATAAGTCGTAAGATCGTAAATTGTTATGATCGGCTTCTGGCCTTCTTCTGCGATTTCGTTCAAGGCCAACCAACGCCTAAAACATCAAAAAGTAATTAAAAACGACTATTAATACTAAAACAACGTCACGGTTGTTACCTACCTATTAGGAGCCAAAACCAAAGACTTAATAGGTTTATGCTTGTCTTGGAGTCTAATGAACTTCTGTTTCTTTTGGAGGTGGTTGTGGATAACGATGACTCCACCTGCAGGGTAGATGATCTCGGATTCCGATAGGTAATGAGCATTGGACCTGGAAATAGTATGTTTTTATCACTATCAAATAACCTATTCCTAATAGGTTGGCTGGAAGAGATCGCTTGGAGCGATAAAGCCGCCCTTTGTAACACTTAGACTTAAGTTTTGTGTTTTATATTGTACTAGTGACCCCCTCCGGCTTCGCACGGCTATATTTTGCATGTATTATACATATAAACCTTCCTCTTGAATCACTGTATCTATTAAAAAAACCGCATGATCCGAGAAAATCCGTTGCGTAGTTTTAAAGATCTAAGCATACATAGAGACAGACAGTGGAAAGTGACTTTGTTTTATATTATGTAATGATGTATTTTTTTAATGGTGTTCGCAATAAAGAATTTATCTATCTATCTATCTTTATAATCTAACGTAATTATCAAACAAGTGTTACTAATCTACTAGAAGTTTTCTTATGGAAAAATCCACCTTAATAAGTACGTACCTACCTAAAGAAACCTACCTCTTACAAACTCAGGTAGCATCTAATATGAATGCATCTACCAGTGGGGTGATATGTACTATGTACAGTACATATAAACTCAATGGCATCTACATGCTAATTACCTAGATCTCCAGAACAAATTACTTCCTAACTTCTCCAGAAGTAAAAAGAAAAATACATATTTTCTTCTAAATACAGTTAAGTACTTACTGTACATCAGTCCGAAGACCGTAGTATATTCTCGCAGATATATGCGGAGGCGATGCAATAGCCATTATTATAACAATAAACTATTTTCCTAACTATTTTTACTGTGTCTTCTTCCGATGTAAAATCGGCAAAATCAACAACGCTGTCGTAAGTACGTCGCAATTGACAGTGTTGTTATGGTAACTGTAAATTGCAGGAATCCTGACCTATTTGCTATTTAACAAGTCATTATTTTACGCAAAAAGGTCGTATCGATCTGTTCCGATTCGTGACTGTTTTCATTAAGATATTTATTACGGAGCTAATTATACCTATTTCCGATTTTGAGTTCCTACCTACTATACAAGCACATGACTATGTGAAAACACGACGCAGTCAATAAACTCCCTGCAACACCTAACCCCTCAAAACCCATTGTTTCGTAGAAACGAAACCGTTGAAACAATGCGCATTGTAGGGCATCCATTTTTTCGATTCTGTGCTTTTGGACTGCTCTAAATCTTAAAGCATTGCATCGGCCAGACATAGGTATAGTTTCTATTATTTGCATATTTTTAGTTCCTAATAATCTATCCATTCAGTCTTGTCTTCAGTCTCTTAGTAAAGCTAGTATGAAGGTCACTTCTATATATTTGGCAAATCAACTTCTTAGTTGCATTATTAAAATACGTTTTGGAAGTATCCTCACCGCCCTCGTAAAAGGTAAAAAAATGTGCCATTTATCCGAGTTATAGTCCAGTTGATTGCTCTTCAATGCCGTCGTAAAGGCGCATCCTCTGCAATGTCTGAGATAAGTCCCATCTTCCGGCATCATCCGACACGCGTCGTATTACTCACTATAGTTGCGTTCTACGGCTTCGTCCGTGTGGAGATCGAGAAGGTACCTTTATCGCTCTCAATTATCGGTAGGTACATCACGCCCTCGGCCCTGACAAAGCACAGAAATACACCAAATTGCACCAGTAAGAATTTGATAGCAGCAATTAATGAATAAAGCCCTATCGAGGTGGCATGATATTGGAAGAAAATAATAAACATAATAATATGTATAAATAATATGATGGGAAAAAAAGTATCCCATGTGTAAAGATATCATATAAGTACTAGCTGTCCCGACAAACGTTGTTTTGCCATATACAAAAAAAATATAAAAGAAAAATAAAGAAAAAAAATAGATTAACGTTCGATTCTCAGACCTAACGAATATACTTACACAAAAAAGTCATATAAATCGGTTCAACCGTTTAGGTGAAGTTTGGCAACTAATACCGAGGATTTATGTGCCAGGACTCTGCTAGCTTAGGTATATGCAACAAAGGATTAACAAAAACGAACTTATATGTCTTATTTATAGTAGTAGGTTATGCTTCAACTAGCTTTCACGGTTTGTGAGATAGGTACATCCTGGTGACAGACAGACAGACGAACAAACAGACAGTGGAGTCTTAGTAATAGGGTTCCGTTTTTATCCTTTGGGTACGGAATCCTAAAAAGTGGGTACTAACAACTAGAAATTTCTCCGTATAATGTATAAGGAACATTTTTTTAAAATCACCCATTTTTGTTTGCTGTACGTCAGTCTTCGTGACCACAATCCGTGTAACGGGGTTTGAACTTCAAGGTTTACAAAATAAAACTTATATTTACTCACGAAAAACCTCGTGAAAAGAATCATAAAACGCTGTTAAAAATCTGTAGGTACTGACCCACTTTCATGTATGCTCGAAATCTAGATAAGATTCTAATTTGAATTGGTCTAACTTTTGCTAATTTCTTTGTTGTTTATAAACGTTTTAAGATTCACTTTACAGCTATGTTAATAGTCCTGTAAAAAAAGGAGCACGATTAGAGTAGGTTAAAAGGTATAATAACTAGGGAAACTTTATAAAAAAAATAGGGTTTTACGACTATGGTAATACTTGCGAATGTACAAAAAATGCGGCCCGGTCGAAACTCGACTGAGAAAAAACGCGAATAGAAATTTTGCTACGCGGAATTTATTAAGTTTGGGGAACACTTTACAGTACCTACTAATTACTCGTCCAATTATTTATGTGGGTAAGTAGGTACCTATACTAAAGTACATAAGGTGCCTGCCTATAGTATAAGTACAATCCATCTATAGGTACTAATCTATCTATATATACTAGTCTATACTTCACTACATAGTATAAAACAAAGTCGCTTTTTCTGTCCCTATTTCCCTTTGACTGCTTAAATCTTTAAAACTACGCAACGGATTTTGATGGGGTTTTTTTTAATAGATAGAGTGATTCAAGAGGAAGGTTTATATGTATAATACATGCATAATATAGCCGTGCGAAGCCGGGGCGAGTCGCTAGTAAAATTATAAAGCTGCAGAGATTGTTTGTTTGAACGCGCTAATCTCAGGAACTACTGGTTCGAATTGAAAAAATATTTTTGTGTTGGATAGTCCATTTATCGAGGAAGGCTATAGGCTACTTTTCATTTTGATATTCCCACGGGATCGGGACTAACGCAGGTGAAACCGCGGGGCGCAGCTAGTAGTATTATAGAGAGGAAAGATTTGATTACGGTTTTGTACCACTGACCTTTGCTCTCGAAGGTATTCCGAGGGTTCTTGGAGACGTGTCCGTTAACGATCCTTGTTCATCAAATCCATAGGGCGCTGGTATTCAATTTCCACCTCAGACGATGTGTCGAAGGTAAGGGGACCGAAGGCTAATCACTTTCAGATCCGCACAAAATCCACAGGAATATATCGAACTTGATACGCAGTCCAATATTACGAAGGGCGAAACAAAGGTCTACACGTAATGCGCGGCGCGGAGCGGTGTACTACAACGAAGCTCGTTGGATGTACTCGCTCGAAGGTAGCGAGACGAAGACTGTCGGTCGTGGTACGTTCGTTATTCAAACGGGATAAATGTATGAAATCTACCCACAAGTTGTGTTTCCTTTAAAAGACCTACCCTCAACTACCTATAGATAAAAATAATCGAACGAATATTATCTCTATATACTCTGTTCCTCTACGGAATAGGTTGGTTCGTTTGCATCGAATAGGCTCCGAAACTACTGGACCTATTTTGATGAAACTTGGTATGAGGATACATTGATTCATTGGGAGTAACACAGGCAATTTTTTATCCCGATATTCCCACGGGACCGGGACTTACGCGGCGATGTGATGTAGTAATCTATACTTACTTAATATTATAAAGCTGAAGAGTTTGTTTGAACGCGCTAATCTCAGGAACTAATGGTTCGAATTCAAAAAATATTTTTGTGTTGGATAGTCCATTTGTCGAGGAAGGCTATTTTATATTTCGATATTCCCACGGGATCGGGAGTTACGCGGGTTAAACCGCGGGGCGCAGCTAGTAAATAATGATTATTTATACAACGTCGTATTTAACTCTGATAATGACCCCAATTAAAACCGATATCCCGTTGCACATTGCACATTTTACCAACTACAAACAAGATAATGTCTTCCCCCGTGACCCCAACGATGTATCGGTGATAGAGAGCACACAAAACAACGCAATGCAATGAAAACAATTTTCTAATTGAGAACGTTTCTTGGCACATCCTGTTCGTAATATTTGTTTCTGTATATTCTTCTTTGTTCTTTTTCTTAGTGCATGAGCACTTGAGCATCCACATATATCTACCATCTAAGTAAGTAGGTGTCTATGTATAGGTACTTATAACTTTTTTATTAATCATACAAAAAGAGGAAGTTTTCAATTCGTCGCGTAGGTACTTACCTATATAAAACTATATTTTTTAGGGAAAAAATTATAGCGAAAAAATATTTATTTCAAAACCATGTAAGGAAGCGAGGCGACTCGTGCTTTGCAACAACCGTTATTTTTTTTTCCCAATTTTGCCGCCCTTCTAATGGTGACGCCCGGGGCGGTCCGAAACCCCTCCGCCCCTGCCCCCCATTGCTACGCTACTGCCTACCTCTATCTATCTTTAGGCATGAATAAAACAAAAGCAAACGATGACTCACGACTCAGGGGCTCATGGTCTATCTGCGTCCGCCGAGGAACGGCTGGCTAACGCGGTTATCTTTAGTAGCAGTCGACCAGTCGTTGTCATGTTGAGGCCTTAGGACGACCTGACATCGCGGATGAGTCACACCACTAATAAGAAAAGAAAATTATATATTTTCACTATACGACATAAAGCCAAGTTTGCCGTAACAATATATAATTCAAAGTTCTGATTGATTGACTAACTGATAGACACGAGTATATATCTACGCATAGCTAAACCTACTAAGTATAGGTATAACTAAATATCTCACTGTACTATACTAATATTATAAAGAGGAAAGATTGTTTTGTATGTAACAAATAGACTGAAACTACTGGACCGATTTTGATAAAACTTGATATGAAAATACATTAATTCAATAGGAATAACATAGGCTCTTTTTTATCCCGATATTCCCACGGGATCGGGAGTTACGCGGATAAAACCGCGGAGCGCTGCTAGTCTGTTATACCTTAGGCATCCACTAAAATTGATTTTGGAAAATTCAAACCCTACGCGGACGAAGTCGTGGGCAAATGCTAGTTTTGTTATAGGCATTGATTGCTACAACAATATTAATATTTGAAGTAAGCTTCAGAAGGTCTCCGTCATACCTAGAATAACTACGATTAAAAATGTATACGTAAACTCCGTATAAGTCTAAGAACACAAGCTATGAATAGGTACCCACATAATAAAATATTGCTTCCACCCAATGGAAAGTTGTTCCACACTGTGTTCGATCAATAGCTTTCAGGCAGGTCAGATGGCTTAAGCCATTAGTGGTGTTATTTTTGGAAATGAACTAAGAAAGCTTTTTGTTTGCATGCGTTTCGTTTGTAAAACAAACTATAGGTGAGTAAGTAGGTAGGTATATAATTTTAGCTCTAGACTCAAGTTTTTATACAGAAATTAGGCACCTACTTACTTTCTATACTCTGGACATGGTCAACTAAGCTGAGAGGGTAGTAGGTGCTGGGTAAGCCTACTCCATCAACTACTAACTCCATGAGTTTCTTGTGCCTTCTTCTCATTGGTGGGCGCGTTCCGAAGGCACACATTCTAACTTAGTCTTTAAGACGTTTCAATGTGATCTACGTATATGTATATACATATGCATCGAAATGAATAAAGTTTGACTTTGACATCCTCACGTAAAAAGAACTTAATTACAAAGGGTCTAATTGTGATAAACAGCCCGTATACAAGTACAAGTAGGCACTACGTACTACTTAAATTAATTTAAAGAGTTCAAATCCTAACAAATAAGAACTATTTCTATTAGTACTTATAATATTAAGTACCTAACTGTGTAGGTATTTTATAAAAGAAAAGTCCAGTAAATACCTGCCGTCAAAGTATCTGTTGTCAAGCTACCATAACACAAGCATAGTTGCTTGGCTTGGGACTAGTGTGAAATATCCTATATTTTTTTAGGATTTCAAACTAAATATGGTGTAAGTACCTACTTATATGCTGTTACAAGCATTATTTTCACGAGACTGAAAAAAAATATGGTTAGGTACATCCCGTTTTGAATAACTATCTATTATAGTAAAAACTAATTTAAATGTTACTAGCATAAACTAGATACTTAATGATTATTTAACTAGCATTTATAACTTGTTACGTTTCAATGAGCAATAATAATTACTTACCAACATAATAAAAATTTAATTAAGTACAAGGCAAGTAATTAAAGTATAAGAACAGATAATAGGTAGGTGTTAGTCGTACGCGTAACATGAATATTTCAATGGTTAAAATTAATTCTGAATTACATGTTTTCAATCTCAAAGTACGAGTCGGTATACGGTAACTAAGCAGTGGCGTAGCGTAGGTCACTGTCGCCCAGGGCGGAGTCTTAGTTTCCCGCCCTTTTGACGTCATGAAAATAACAATGTTGGCAATTTGCCGTCCTTATGACGTCATTAACATAAAAATGTTGGTGTTTGGAGAAAAAACGTAATGATGTTGATGGAAAAACGTATCCAAGGATTCGGGGCGACTCGTGTTTTGCAACAACTGTATATTGGGCGGGAGGGACATTCAATATAAAAGTTAATCTATACAATATTATAAAGCTGAAGAGTTTGTTTCTTTGTTTGTTTGAACGCTCTTATCTCAGGAACTACTGGTTCGAATTAAAAAAATATTTTTGTGTTAAAATAGTCCATTTACCGAGGAAGGCGGCTTTTAGGCTACCTTTTATTTTGATATTCCCACGGGATCGGGACTTACGCGGGTGAAACCGCGGGGCGCAGCTAGTTTCTTATAAATCTTACTGACGCCAGTGACCGCATATAATATTTTTCTTTCAATTTTACCGCCCTCCTAATGGTGGCCCCCAGGGCGGTTCGCCCCTCTCCCCTCGCTACGCTACTGACGGTAAGGAGTTACTTTATAATTACTTATTTATTTTTCCATGACCTTCAACAGTCGGTGACGCAGCTCAGTCACATTGAAGACGATGGCGTCACCCTTAGTAAATAAACTCTACTTTTTACCTGAACACGACATTACACATAGTGAGTTTCACTCTTGAGGGGAATTGATACCATATATTTTCTTATAACATGCCACAAATACATTTATCAATGAAGAACTCAAGTGCTTGAGTGTGTCGCAGTAGCAAGAACTGATAACGTTCACCTGGAAACTGTCGTAATATATTATAGAAAGTCAAATACCTATGTAAAGTTTGAGCTTTTTATTGCTCCTTAGTGTAAACAAATTCTATTCCTGCGACTTATGTTAGATCAAAATCAAAGTAAAATTTTCTTTCACTTGGAATCATTAGATCACATTGAATGGTCTTAAAAACTTTTTAAAAAGTTAAGATATCGCACACCTAGATCGAAACTGTTGTAACAAAAAAAAATTTTTTTTTGGGAAATGGCAAAAAACTGATATTATGAAAACGGAAAAGAAATGTATTAGAAAATAAACCATTATGATATTAATCAGGTAATAAATTAAGCCTCAGATAATGAGAAAACGACTAATTTAAAAAAATTCTCATTGAAACTGTAGTAAAATGAAATAAAAATTCAGATGAATTAAGCAATAAGTAAGAAAAAACTGACTTAAGTCAAAATACTTTGTAAGATTTTCAATAGTTTACTCACTAAAGTTGTCGCAACTCAAAATACAACACCCTAGTTGCACGAGTGGGTGTAGACAAAACTGATTCGTCTCGCCATCTCTTGGACACTAAAGTAAACTGAATTACTTCGGTTTTATTGCCGTGTAGGTAATCGTATCAGGAATCCGAATATGCTGTTAACTCAAAATGCGACATTTTTGAGTTACAACAGTTTTGATCTAGCTGTGCGATATGTCTTTGGTAGGTACTCTATGCGCCCATCAGTGAGAGAGAAGACACAAAAAACTCATGGGGTTCTAATTCTTTCTTTTTTCTTTCTTAAAAACCCATGGACAATATGGACATGACTTTATTTGCTCCATTTTACATAGCATGATGCATGGAGCAAATAAATCCATGGACATGACTTTATTGGATGGGTCTGGCCGGAAGACCAGCGCTGCAGCTAAGCATGCTTGGCTGCAGTTTTTAGCTGAGGTCGACCCATTTGGGTCAGCACACGACTCCTCATATATTTTGTAATTTTCATTGTCATGTTCATTTCTTCATTCTTGTGTTTGTCGTGTGTTTGTACTCAATAAATGCTTTTCTTTCTTTCTTTCTTATTTGCTCCATTTTACATAGCATGATAAAAAACAAAGAACTAGAACCCGAGTCGTCATCTCGACGAATTACAGCACGCTTTATACTTTGTTAAGATCGATCGAACTCTTTCTCAAAATGGTCAGCAAAGCAGCAAGTAACCTGCGTCTACGGTCGATCTGCATTGAAGTGTTAGATCGCGTGAGGCGAGTTGCGTGCAAGCATTATGCGGTATGGCGAGGTGATAACGGGTGACGGCAGCAGACCAGTGAGCGCTCAGCGGGTAGTCTGCCCCAGCGCGCGGAACCGAGCGCCGCCGCCACCGCGCTCCGCCATCCGCAAAAACAAACAAAACATCGTAATTATCTCAGCCGCGATAAAATAACGCGATATCACTGATAAAAGATAAAGGGAGTGGTCGACGCAAGTGTGTTATGTAAAAGTGAATTAGGTTTATTACACCGAAAGGATCAATCAATTACTTATTATGGCTGCAATGGCTGCTCCTCGCAAGTCTGTGTCTATTCACGACTACCCGGAGCACCTCAATCCGTTCCACGAGGATGACAACCACAATAAGATCAGGTTCTGGACGCTGGGCAGGAAACTCTCAAGATCTAACAGCATCACCTTGAAAGACCTGAAAAACTCGTGGTAAGTTCCTAAAAATTAATTTCCACATCACTGGTAGTTGAGTAAGTAAAGTTTAAAATAAGTCGTGTCATGATTACGTGCACACTTTAAAGACTTTGACTTATTTACTTAGCATTGAGTCACTGATTTCACTGGATATTTTCACCCTGAAACAGTAATTAGATACCTTGTGTTACGTTAGCGGTTTTGAACCAAGAACTTGAGGCATTCTACTTACGAGTTTTCATTTGATATTTGTGGAAATAATACCTACCTAATATTTATGTGATAGGTACGTACTTATTCGTGGTAGGTAAATCTTGTTTTAGGTACAAGAAACAATTGTTTTGAATAAAGTGCTAAATATAATTAACTTTAAATTACTTGGGTATTATTTAATTTTACTTATATTGTATGAAGATTAAGTATAAAGGTAGCACATATTTGAAGTTTTACAAGAACTGGATGCTAATAAGGCAATAATTAATGACGTAGTATTGGATTAGGTAAGTAAATTGATTACCGGCTTGAATTTTGAGCGCTGAATTCAACTGCGATGCGCTTTCTACTTACTCGTAATATAGAGCTACTTATTTTAACATTTTTAAGGATATCTCCGTAATTAGTGATGTGAAAGTCTCTGCTTTTACATCATGTTAAATAACAGAGATCTTATAACGTAGTTACTTAGGTATCATAAACTCATAAAGCAAATGCATTAAGCAAAGACTAACCACAATGAATAGAGGAAGGTATATAGATAGGTACTTAGATATAAGTAATATTAAAACCATACAGTTTTTCCTCACTGCAATTAAATATTAATTAGCTAAAGACCTAGTTACTTATTTATTTAGAGAAAGCAAAAAAACACGTAGGTAGGCTCTCTACTACCAACTAAGATTGATACTATTTATTACTAGTACCTATATTTTAGTGTAGATAAAATCAACAAAGTTGATACCTACCAATAATAAAGATTTTATATTCGAACATTACGATCTTACAATAAAATCTGACGAAATATTAATACTTATAGGAAAGCTATTTCAAATTATTAATGTAGACATGATTCAAATATTTCGCCAGACATCAAGGTTAAGCTAATAACTTCGCTGAAAATGTTTCAATCGAGACAAGTTTTTCTAGAGATATTTGACATTTAGTTACCGAATGCTTACATCGTAGGTCTACACTATCTAAATACCGCTCACGGACATTATGTGCTGCTATTATAGTATTCCAGACATAGATAGATACAACTATGAACTTGTTTGTTTATCGAACTGCGCCCGAGTAATGGATGTTTCGTCAGTTCATATAAATAGGATTGAAGTCACTATTGTCACAAGTTCTTCAAGTATTTGCATAATTTAATCGAACGTGTTCGCTATTCGCCAACCCAGTGTTTGTTTCAACAACACATCTACCATAGTCTCTGTTATTCCCTCCTACTCATGTGCCACTAGCTACCAATTTGATAGATAGGGGTGTTTTGTCATTTAGTACACAATGTTATCAAAATAAAGATAGAATATTATAGGCTCAAATTAATCGCTTACGTAGAGAAAGAAAATCAGTCAAGCAACTGCGAGTCGAACTCGCGCACTTAATCGAACGTAGGTAATTTAGGTACCTACGCCAAAATCTAGATTAAAATAAATAAATAAATATATTGCAAGACATTCTACACATCGCCATCTAGCCCCAAGCTAAGTAACTAGACTTGTGTTATGGGTACCTACTAGACAACGGATATACTACTTATATACTTTTCTTGAACAAATATCTAAGCATAAATACTTGTCTGAGACGGGAATCGAACCCGCAACCCTTGTTTGGATTAAATTGCAATAGTTAATATCTTTTGAACCCGAAAAAATTGTGAAATATTCCAAACAAATCTACGTACCCAAAGTTAAATGCAGCTAATAGTCAAATGCGCATTAGCTTCGCTCCAGTTTGGAGTCAAACTCATCGTAGATGATTATCTTAGTTTGGTACCTAGAATACCTACATCTTACATACTCTGATTCTACAGCTGTTATCTAATAGAAAAATGGCTTTCTGTTTCCTCAATGGAATTGCTCTAGCAAATTGCTTACTTCCTAAGAAATATCTGCGGAAGTACTAAAGTACCTAACTAGTCTTATCATAGTTCGATTAGGTACACCTATACGAGGTGAAACAAATCCTATTGTTATTATTAATATCAGATAAATAGTTATATGCTTACAATAATACACTTTTATTAGAACAAAAAATAACACAAAGCGATACATTTCTCTTTCAAGAGTACGTTGCCGTTGATATATTTGGCTCTCGTCCAAGATGTTTGCGTGATTAATTTATTATTGACTATTCCGTGTACTCATAACATTTGCACTGGAGTGGACCAGATACACCACGAATGCTCAGAATGACAAAAAAAAAACAATTCCACATAAAGATGGTATTATTGCTTAGTCAAAAAAACTGAAAGATGTTCAGGTGCCGATTTAAGAAAACAACTTTGAATCCAAAGAATCAAAGTCAAATATTGTGCCTACTATGTTTATGGAAAACTACGTTATTTTTTTACAAACGTAAAGAAATTGAAGCTGGACCGCAGTTTGGCCATCTAACAAGCGATTCGGAAGAAGAAAAATCAAATTCTCTAAATTGGATACCTAATTATAGGATTGGTAGGCACTTCTTTGTAGCGTTTCCGCGTTTGCAACATTTAAAATTAAATCATTCCACAAAAATACCCAGATTGATTGTTTATCAAACGATGCTATCTGGCGACCTACTAACCTTCATAATTATTACAGTGGCATACTTGACAATTTATTTTTATTGAATGCACGATGTAACACTAGCTATTTACGTGACTCTTCAGTGTAAATTAACATCTTCAATGCTAAATAATGTTAGTAGAGTTCTATGGTAAACAATTATCTAATATAATTTTAATGTGATTGTTCTTTAAACATAAATCTTGATCTATGATCTTGCCAAAAGTAGGAAAGTTATTGTTAGAACCTTGACTGGCCTTGACCTTGTTATTTAGATATTAATTTACAATAAAAACTCCATGCGATATCAATAGGAAATATAGATAGGTAGCATCCATATTAAAAGTATTATTATGGATACTAATGTCACCTCTTCCTGTGACCATGCAAGCTTTCAAAACGTCAGGTTTAAATGAAAAAATCTTTATAATAGGTTCATGTTTAGACCTCAAAAGAAAATATTACTATTAGGTAGTACACCTATGTTTTAATTGCAATCGTAATTCCCTTTCTTTGAAATAACCAAGCTAATAGGTAGAACCCAAAGTCGATGAACATAATTTTTAACCCCCGACGCAAAAACGACGGGGTGTTATAAGTTTGACGTGTCTGTGTGTGTGTCTGTCTGTGGCATCGCAGCTCCCGAACGGATAAACCGATTTTGATTTGTTTTTTTTTTGTTTAAAAGGTGAATTAGTCAGGAGTGTTCTTAGCTATGTTTGATCGAAATCGGTTTAGCCGTCTGAAAGTTATGGGGGATAAAAGTAAAGACTAACAACCAAATGTAAGCAGATATGCCCGAGTGGGGTATCAAGTTAATTCGCGTCTTTTGGCTTCGTTTGGATCTTTTTTAGTTTTTCTCCCTAGTCCCATTTTTAATAGAAAATATTTCTCATCGAAGGCATTTGATCGTTACATAAATATTAATCAGTCTTCAGTTCTTATCGTAAAGTGTTATCATCAATGTTTAGCCATATAGGTAGGTACCATCATACTTGTGTACCTACGGACAAAGATAGCAGTGATCTTAGGTTTTAAGTTGGTATTTCTATCTATAATATATCTAGTGTAGACAGAAAAAGAGGTTTCTTTGAAGCGAGAAATAATGCTCTCCCTATAGACGCTAGAGAATAATGTCTTGCGTTTTAGTAAAAAATCGTATTCTTAATTTAAAAGCAATATGTATTCTATTTAGACTGCTTATTTCAAGAACATAATATTATAGTAAAAACAAGGAATTATTCTCTACGTCTATAGAGGAGGAGCACCAAATACCTACCTATCTGACAAATTCAGGATTTCAAAACAAGTGCACAGTCTTGTCTAACAGCCGCAGCCGTTTAGAAGCAGCTGACTCATCAAACAACGTGTATGTGTCAGCTACTTTTAAACAACTGTTGTTAGACTTATGGTACAACGACCCCTTATTTGTTCTGAAATCCTGAATAGGTAGTGTTACTTTTGCTACTCACTGTACCCACCCGACAAAAAAAACCAGTTGGAAAACAGTGAATAACTTACCTATATACTGCGTAGATCTTGGCAAAACAAAGAAATTAATTTCACAAAGGTTTTCTGATTTGAATCATTTTAATTATATGTAGATACCGCATCCGGTTAAAAGTCTTGGTAAATTAAGCAGCGGAAGACAAGCCTTTTGGTTTCAAAGTTATACCCAGCGCAGCGAATGATGAGCTCTGACGGAAAGTAGAAGCGCAGAACTCAATTTTCATATAAATATCGAGTTCTGCGCATACCCCTTCCACTTACCTCAGAGCTCATCGTTCGCTGCGCGGGGTATAAATGATTAACAGCAAGACTAGATGCTACGCAAGTGAGGTGTTAATTACAATAAATACAAAAAAAAAAAACCTATAGGTACCTAGTATAATACCTAACACGTCAGGAGCCTGTATAACAATAAATGATTATCCGCTTAACAATGATCTCTTGTAGACAACACATTGGATAGAGATAAGTTGATTCATTCTTTCATACGAATTAGTGATATGATAAAATTTCACAATAACTCGATACTAGGTCAAGAATGTTTCTGGCTGGAGCATTACCTGCTGTTAATTTAATTTACTGTTAATTTGTATTTGTAATAAACTGTTAATTTGTCTGTAATTGATTTTCAATGAAGGCCATGGAAATAGGTCCGGACCGGACATAATATCTTCATAAGTAGGTAGAACTAAAAAGCACTGCTTTTTAAACATTTGCCCACACATTTCTAGAATAAGGTCCGGACATCTTCACAGTAGTACTGAAGAGCTACTGTTTTTTTAGACGTTTGCTCACACATTTCCTAGACATGCAAATAATAAGATTGTAATATTTTATTATTGGCTTCAGGACCTTATGACTTCGGAAACAGTAAAAATCAGTGAAGATAAGACTGGTAAATGTGACTACCATTAGTTACCAATCGATTTGTCAATTAAGAAAAATAGGATTTTTAAACAATAATAGGTAGGTACTTGTTATTCTTGTTTTACGAATAAGAAATCATTACAAGTTTTACTTATTTTCATACGATTTCAAATTGTAAGCGGATACCTACCACGCATGCAGTTTAATTGCACCCACTGGCCACACGAATGATTCAAACACTAATAAATTACAAGACCCATCTTACTGCATATTTGTAGTAGGTTAGGTAATTCAAACCCGGATTTATTTCCAGTGGGTAGGCAACATCCATTAAAAGACTTTAGTCACATTACCAATTAACTGAACCCCACGTGACCTAGAACTCACTCGCAAATCTGTTAGGTTGTAAAGTAATGTTACCTGATTCTGTTTTTTTTAACAATATACTATACAATACAATATAAAAAAATAACAAAATAGGTAATTTTTTTACAGATATGCGAATGAGCTCTGGGTCACGTGGGGGTCAGCTAATTGGTAATGTGACTGTACCTACATAAGAGATACCCATTAATAATGCAATGTGTTTTGATTACCAACTTGTAATAAACCGTGTATCTTACTAATTATAAAATCAATGCGAAAGTTTTCGAGTGAGGTATTTTTAACTATAAATAGGTCAGCGTTTGACCACTATCTCACACGATAGTTTACGATGCGGTCTAAGATGTATTATAGCACGCTTTCCTAGTGTAGAGAAAGAAGGCGGCGGCAGTAGAACAAACTTTTCCGATCCGTACTCCTTTTGTGGATGTGTTATTCCTTCACGGTAAAACAACTGAAGTAATTTTGATGATTTATGGAATTGAGATAACTGGAAATCGATACGGGATTAGGACTTAAAAGCAGGCAAAACCGCAATGCACTGGTAGCAACTTAGATATAGGTACATAATCATTAAATGTATTGATGACTCCTATGTCAAGTAATATCTCAGGTTCAAGTAAAGGTTAAACAAATCTCGGTTTATCTGTTACCTACTGCATATGACCTACAAGATTTTAATGTCATGCATATTGCATATAGGTAGTTTGTTTAGGTTAAGGTAAGTCTTAATTATAGCTACGGTAAACACATGCTTGTTAGACTAACTAGGCTTTCAGAACACGTGAATTTTATGGTTCATTCAATTATTATTTATGCTGTTTGCAGTAGCGACTGTTTGAAACTCTTCTCATACCAGACCATTTGGTACTCATCATGCAAGCATGCTACTACACTAATAAATAAACATATACGTAGACATATGACCACTATCTCTTACGATGGTAAGTGCCGATGCGTTCTAAGAAGTAGCACGCTTTCCAAGAAGATACCTTTACGTGTGTGACTCAAAGACCCCCAAATAAAGCCCGAGAGACGCGAGTGAAGGAAGAAAGACGGCAGTAGAACAAAAACTTTTCCGAGCCGTACCTCTTTTGTGACTGCACCGGCCGGGTGAATCCCACTATTTCCATGGAAATGGAAAAAGAGGAACAAGCGTTTTTTTCCAAATTGTATACCTACCATTATTTGCATTGCTGCAAAAAAACACAGTTGTGGTATTTGAGAATCTGTTTCCTCTTTCATATGTATGAATAATTACTGATAAATAAAATTCTAAAGAGATATTGAGGTACTTATATTTAAGAGATATATTTTTTGTAGCCACCGCCAGCAATGAAAATAGAGGTCCCCAGTATTTCCATCGATGGAAATTCATAATGAAAATAGTTACACCCCACCGGGCGGCCTATACCTATCATAAAGAAGTTCATTCAATGACTATAAGATTGAATGAACTAATGGATAGTGTTAGATAAATATTATTCACTTTGTGTTAGTAAGTGATAGAATAAAATGCGAATGTGAACCAACAATCAGCCTAAAGACTTGTTGAGGTATACCTACAGTAGCGAATAAAGCTAATCATCAATAAGCCGTTATGTACTTGTATCTCGATGTCCATTGACAGGCTATTACAATAGCCCGGTCATAGAATACAAAGCAGTTCGTTTGAAAGTACGCATGAGATGGGTCGTTCGTCTGTCACGGAACAATTGTGACCGTTTAAGTGGAATCAAGTGCACTAACCTAACATGCACTGCCACTGAGTAAGTAAGTAGGTACTTTTGGCGCACTAAAACATAATACCGAAGTATTATTTTTTAACATTGAAAATGTTTATGTTTTCGTCTTGTTTTTGTATAGAGTATAGTGCCCCGATATATGAAATTGTGACATTTGCCAGTAGTTTTTCAGTTTGATCGTGGATGCCACGAGCAATATCTAAACTGAGGGTACTTAACTAAATCTGTAGCGCCTTTTACTAGAGACGTGGATTTTTTGACTGACTGAATTCTGAATTCTTAAATCAAAATAACACGACACAACGACTATGCGGAACAACTGCATTAAAACCCCAAGAAATTTCCAGTTTTTACTTTTTTCTAATAATTTAAATTAAATTTTAAACATTTATAATTTTTTAAACAATTGATTCTACAAGAAAAAAAATATGGGCCCTCTGTCCAGCCAGATGCATATTTATAGGAAATCAATGCATATAGTAGGTTTAAAGGAATTGGTAAACTTTTGGTTTTAAGATCAGTGGGTGGAGTGCGAGTTTTTCCGTATAGAAAACGTTACTATCACTTTAGCGTCAACGACAAAATTGTATGAAAAGTTGAAAAGCGCCCCTAGCGGACGTAATGCGAAGCTATAACTTTTCATACAATTTTCTCGTTTACGCTAACGTGATAGTAACGTTTGCTATACGAAAAAACTCGCACTCCACCCACATTAGGTAGGTGTTATAAAATAAACGACGTTTAGGGAAGTTTTAGAGATATTGTAATTATTAATTAATATTTTGCTATATTTTCAGGGCTCTAAGGTCATTCATGAAAAAGGGAAAGAAAGCGAATGCAGAAGAGAAGTCAAAACCACAAGTGAATGGAGAAATCAGCCCGATTGTCTACCGACGAGCTTTACAATGTAAGAAAGAATAATATACAGGGTGGACGAAGAAGTAACGTCCAAAAGTAAAAATTAGGTACCCTACACCTGGGGGTGTCCGAAAATACCCCACGTATGTTCCGCGTTTTTTTGTAGTTTTCAAGTTATGAATCTTTTTTAAATCTTTTATTTTTGTTATATGGATCTACTTAAATATTTTTATTTTTGCATAAAAAGCATTTTTTTTGTTTTTTTTTGTTTCTCACTCTTTATGAATTGTACATTAATTAAAAATAATAATTACGCACGTATTGATCACGGAAAGTACATTTTTTTCTATCTAAAGTGAATTATTTGCTATGGCACGTAGTAAAAAAATATAAGCAAGTCATAATTTTATTATACATATTTGTGACTTTTCCTGTTTTTCGGACACCCCCAGGCGTGAGGTACCTAATTTTTACTTTTGGACGTCACTTCTTCGACCACCTTGTATATTGCAGTTGCACACCACACATTAACAAATAATTACCTAAATTAAAAAAATACCTACATGAAATTAAAGAAATTATAATACCATTGTTTGAGAACAATAAAATTAATATCCAGTTACTGTGTAGAATTTAAGTAAAGTATGACCTCATCGTCAAGTTCTCCACACAAATGACTCAACTTAAAGCGAGAATAGACTTGAATTGACATTTAATAAATTTTTCCTCAGTTGAGAAAACAATACGATTACGTCATAACTACCTCACAACTCTTCGACAAAAATATAACTAGTTAGGTAATATTAGAACAATAAACATAAAATATGTCTGAAAACAACCAGCATTACAATACATGTCTGCGATGTTGGTATTGACCCAGATTAAAAGTTGTTAAATAATATTACATGTAGGTGTTTCATAAACGATGTCATCTCCTTTGATAGTATGATTTCCTAGTACTTTTACCTAGTAACTACAGTTTTTAGACCGCTCCGCAGGCCTCTTATTTAACTACCGGCTAAAGTATGGCTATTAGGAATACAAGCCGGAAAGAATAGATATAAATATAAATACTGCAAGACTTTTCATACAGCGCTATTTAGTCCCAAGCTAAATAACTAGGCTTGTTACGTACGGTGGCCAAACAATGGAATGGACACTTTTATATACTTACTAGCTGTCCCGGCAAACGTTGTTTTGCTATTTACAAAAAAAAAACAAAAAAAAAAAATAGATGTTGGCCGATTCTCAGACCTACTGAATATGCTCACAAAATTTCATGAGAATCGGTCGAGCCGTTTCGGAGGAGTTCAAGTTCGAACCCCGTGACACGAGAATTTTATATATATAGAGATTTATTTTTTGTAAATACATACCTACTTACTTAATATACATTTCTGTATGTATATTAAGTAAGTAGTTATGTATTTACAAAAAAATATAAATAAAAGTGACCATAAATATCATCTGTAGGTACATAAAGATCTAAATTGTTTACGCAAATTATAGGCTTGCATTTGACCAAAAGCAGGAATCGAACCCGTAACCATCCTCGCAGGTCGCCATTTGTCGAAATTGAAATTAGAAAAAACCTAACATTTGAATTTAAAAAACTCCCGACTTTTATCCCCCATAACTTTTATTGGGCTGAATCGATCAAACATAGCTCCCGACTAATTCACCTTACAAACAAAAGAAACTAAATTAAAATCGGTTCATCAAGCTACGATGAGACACACACACAGACACGTCAAACTTATAACACCCCATCGCTATTGTGTCGGGGGTTAAGAAATCCTAATTTGTCATTTTACTTGAATTTCAGATTCAAATGCGTCGTCAACATCCCCACAGCGCAGCACAGTCGGCTCACCAGAACGGTACATCTACGGGGGATCAGTTACTCCATTACCGCGGTCCAGATTTCAGGAGCGCCTGCGCAGCTCCAGCCAATACGATGCTAACTCACTTAGGTAATTTATAGATTTACAAATAGTGGCAATATTGTCGACTCAACTACTATCGGTGTCTAGTGCCTATTTATAAGAACTGTAACCTAACTATGATTACAACTGTAATTTAGATGAGAACCCAGTTATGACCCAACAACGAAGAATGCTAAACCTAACCGCACTTCGGGATTTAATCCTAACCAATGGTGTAGGAAATGTTTATAACATAGGATCATATTATCCAGGAAACGAGCTCGATATAGATACCATGTTTCCTATATACGGAAATGTTAATCCGTTCTATTACATTGACTGTAGGATTAATGTACATTATGTAGGTATATGTACATAAATTAACGACCTTACAGCATATTTGCATAGATAAATTACCTAGCATGAATACCTTAATAAAGCTACGCTTCATTACATACTATAAAACAAAGTCACTTTTCGTTGTCTGTCCCTATGTATGCTAAATGTTTGAAACTACGCAACGGATTTTGATGCCGTTTTTTTAGTAGATAGAGAGATTTAAGAGGAAGGTTGCAAGGAGGGATGCTAGCCGTGTGAAGCCAGGGCAGGTCGCTAGTTAAACATATTACATAGGTATGTTATTTAACAGCATATGTTTATGTTATTACAGTATAACCCCACGAATGGCTCGCAGTGAGATATCTGGCTCTCGGTTAAGCATGGAGAGCACGAATCCTTTCGATGAAGAAGACCCCGTGCCTCCCGTAAGAGCGAGGCGTAAGAAAAAGCGCGCGGCTCCACTGCCGCCGACTGCTACTGGCGCTGATGTTTCGGTAAGAAAAACTAAACTTAACGCTGAAGATCTCATTAAACGGCCTTGACTTACATTCATTGTTCAAAATTGAACGAGTTTATTAGATTTCAACTTCCTAGACCAACAGGAAGTGATTGCACACAAGACAACATAGGATCTTGTGAAATGATTTTGTCGGTTACTGAGTATATGCTTTTTATTGCCAGGTCAGCAGCGAAACATCGGATCTACAAATAAGCGAAGTAGAAGACAAGAACGAAACCAAAGGCGAGGGAGAATCAGACTTAGAACAAATGAACTTAAACGTTGAATTGAAAATTGTTGAAGATGTCGACGAAAAAGACGTGGTAGTTGCAAGAAGTGGAAGACTAAACAATACTTCATTAACGATCACTGAAGGTAAAGAATTAAATGACACCGTAGAGAAAGAAGCCTTAGTACTGGAAGATAATTTAGAAATAGAAGAGGAACCGGTAGCCGTGTCGAGCGCTTCACAGGAGAATATTCTAGAAGGAGTCTCGTTCCCGAAAATAGACATCGCTAAATACAGAAGAAACTCGAGCGTGAACGAAGACGACATCAAACTAAGGCGAGGCAACTTAGAAGATTTCCATGTACTTTCGACAAAGAGAAGCAAGAGTTTACATAATAACTTAGATACGACTTACATGACTTACGACATCAATCTAAATACAACGAACATAGACGCGAACGGAAACGAAGAACCGCAGAAAGTGGTTTGTAAGCTTTACGATGAACCTCCAGCTAGGAAACAAAGTATCGACACAGTATCGAGTACAGAGAAAGAATTTTTGGAAATTGACAAAGCGACGAGAGAACTCGAAAGGGAAATAAGTAAACTAAACTCTGCGCTCCACGAGGATGAATTTCCGAACCCAGACGACAAGCTATCTGTATCGGAAATTAAGAAAAGATTCGATAAGAACGGTGCTTCTTCCCCAAACCCTATACCAAAGCCCAGAAGAAGTCATTACGGTGGTTCTAATAATTCGCCTTAATTTGTAGTTTTTAAATTTCGTTACAAAATAAGTATAGTGAGCTATTATTTATGCTTCGTAAGGCAAGTTGTTATGGAGTACAAAATTGCACAAACGCGTGGGAATATTAAAATATTTTGGATCTCGTAATTAACAATAAGGGGAAATGCAATATCGATAAGGTTCATGTTAACTATTGTATCATTTTATATTAAAGTTCCCTATACATGTTTTTCAGAGGTAATTAAATGCCATATTCCTAATGAATAAATGACGAACTACTTAGATAAAGATTTGAAATGTGATACATATAATTAAAATGCATAATATATTATTTATATATTTCATGTTTATATTAGAATGAGAGATATATTGTATAGTAGTTTTAGCTGTATTAACAAAGATTTGCAAAAATTTTATGATCACTTTGTTCATAGAATGTACAAGTCACAGATCATCAATATTTACATACATACTTACCTAAATGTTAGATAACTCATAGTTGTTCAATAAATTATTTTTTATTAATGTTCCATTTTGTATTATTGTAATGTTTTCGTGGGTGGTCTACCCAACAGTATGTGATTATAGGCTAAATAAATATTGCAGGACATTCCACACATCACCATCTAGCCCCAAGCTAAGTAACAGACTTGTGTTATGGGTGCTAGACAATGGATATACATACTACTTATATACTTTTCTTTTCTACATATATACTTATAATACATAGAAACAACCAGACCACAGACAAATATCTAAGCATAAATACTTGTCTGAGGCGGGTATCGAACCCGCAACCCTATGTTCGGCAGTCTGTCATTGTGACCATTGTGCCAACTGGGTCGTCAAATGATGAAACATACCCGACTACGCGACACAAAGGAGTGGTAATGTGTTCATCCTACATGCCTATATGACTCTCTAGAGTCCAAACGCGTGGGCCGGTTTTGATAATTCTTATGTCTCCAATGAAAGAGCGATGTTCACACACAATTTCTTTGCTAATTCAATGAAAGTCCGAAGTAAGATAAAATAAACTGGTATATTATTTAAATAATGTGTATAATCACTTAAACCTAATAATAATTCATAACTTATTTTAACTTGCTTACTCTATCCCTTTTGTACTTAATAAATCTAGGTAAATTAGAGACAGCTGTACTAACCAGTACTTTGTATTCTTTCGGCAATTTCTTCTGTTGTCTTGCCTGTAAAAAAACAATAAATTAGTACCTAGATACCCAAACAAAATTTTGATACCAGGAACTTTTAACTGGCGTTCAAAGACATGTCAAGTTATCAGCATTAAATCTCGGGTTTAATCTGAGCGTTGTAGCAGTTGTAAGATTGTCTAATAATGAATCCATACTTAAAAGTACCTTTCGTTCAAATGATATCTGTTTAACTGCATCGCTGGTACGGTTAGATGTAAAAAAACTGTTTTCTGCACTGAGTTACTGTTTTACTGAAGACGAGGAAAAGGTTTGCAGTGTTTCAGGATTTTTTGCGATCCATGAACAAAATCAAAAACATTTTACAAGTGCGCGCGCAAGTGGTTTGATTTTGATCAAACTTTTTCTTTATCTCAAGTACGACATCAGTACTAGGACATTCCACACATAACCCTGTGATTGGCAGTGCGGCATGGTGCCCATTGTGCCAATTGGGTTAAGTAGAAGTAACTGAGAGTGAATGAGAGGTCTTATTGAAGTCTTTATCGGAGGCTCGGAGGCAGCGTTTCACGAGCCTATTCCATATAATTAAAGGAGAGACAGATAATAATTAGCTACCTTATTCTTCAAAATCGGTTGCAAAACGGCCAATTTATCAACCAATTTCACTTTAGCTGCAAGCACATCAGTTTCGTCTTCTGAATAAAGATCTACAAGGGTATCAATCGCTTCCGCCAACACCCATACATCATTCTCTTTATGTGCCTGTTCAAGTAGGAACTCTGTTATCGTGCATATAACGTTAGAAGTTGTCTCGTTCAAGCTGTTCACTAATAGCAAGGCAAGGATACCCGTCATACGAATTAGGTTTGATCTTATCTCTGGCACAAGACATTCTTTGATTCCGGTTAACATTATCTGGAAAATGAACATTGGTTAATTTGGTATCAGATTTATTCCTATTTTATTGATTATTACTTTTATTACCATAATAAATAGGGTCTGCATCATTACTCTTTTTAAAGAATTACATCCTAGATAGGTTTCGAACCTGTTGATTGAAAAAAATATAGACGTTTTTATAAGAGTCTGACTATGCATTAGGCAGTGTCAAACATATTATTTTATGAAATCTTGGATTTTCAGTCAGGTCACCATACTTCGGACTAAAAGATTAAAAAAAACAACAACTTTTTGGACCAATCGATGGAGTTGCAAATCTAAAACCAACGGAAGTATGGCAAATGAATAAAGAAATAGGTTTTTAAATTTTTGTCTTAATCTCCATTTGTCTTGCGATCTGTCTATAGTCCATTGAAAAGTTACATTTGGGGTTGCATTTGTCCTTTATTTCAATGGACTACTAGCTAATTTAGTAGCTTGTATGCCGTGAGTCCAAATTCAATATTTACCTCAATATCTGATAACGCTAAATCGCCGAACAAGTTACAGTCACTTGTGTTACCATTCTCTCTGAATTTGATCTTGTCTAAAGTGGCCCTCATCACTGCTGTGGCAGATTCCAACAAGTTCACGTTTTCAGAGCTCTGTTTGAAGACTAACTTGCCAGCTTCTACCCAAAGTTTATAAACTCCATTTACACCTCCAAGATTTTCTATTGGCAATGCTGATATCATGTTGTTAACACACAGTAGTGCACGTGTTTGTAGACTGTGGACTCTGAAAAAAATAGTTTTGTAAGTGACATATTATCCTTACAAACGTTTGATTGCTTTTTTTCTCTTCACAAGGTTGAAGTATCTTCTACAAGCACCTAACCCATAGTCATTCGTAAAATTTTTGCCTGGAAGAGACCGCTTTCTGCGGTAAGGTCGCTTATTGTGCCACTCTAGGTTTAAGCTGGATTTTTTTATTGTTTATTTATCTTTGTATGTGCAATAAAAGTTCTATCTAGCTTCAAAGTCAAACTAAGGTGTAAAAAATTAAGAAATTAAGTACTCTAACTTTATCTACCACAAGTTGTTTCGAGAAAAGGATTTCATGGCAGTTTTTTTTCCAATTGGCGGGGGTTAAGGTGTGCAAAATACAAATGATACATTTTGATTCTTTTTTTAAAGAAAACCAATTTTCTAACTTACTTTTTAAACAGCATTTGTGATTCTTCATATTCTTTCAATATTAACAACACATTTTGTGCAGGTACTTGTGTCCTTGCCCATACTTTATCAAAGATTTCCAGCGACACCAACGCTTCCAAAACTTCAGTAGGTAATCTGTCTTCTGGCAATATAGTTTCGTCAACACATTGACTGATTTCATCATCTATTTCTTCATTCTCTGAGGAATCATTTCCTTGCATGTTGTCTTCACTGTCGGGGTCTAGAAAAGAGAGAAATATAAGTCAAAAATAGGCACTAAAGTTAAATGTAATTGACTGTCTAGTTCCCAAAGTTTACCAAATAAATGACATAGGTACTTGTAAAATATTAAGTTTAAGCAAATTGAAACTAGATGTCAGCAGTTTACATAGATTCAACAGTTTTTGAATAAATTCGAAAAGATGCATTAGCCCCGCCAGACGCGATTACCCCGGTTGACCCTATATTAAATTTCCAAAGTTTATGTTAAATAATAAATACTAGCAGCGCTCCGCGGTTTCACCCGCGTAACTCCCGATCCTGTGGGAATATTGGGATAAAAACTAGCCTAAGTTACTCCCAATGAATAAATGTCTACTCGTACTAAGTTTCATCAAAATCGGTCAAGCAGTTTTGGAGACTATTTATTATAAACAAAAAAAAACTTTCCTCTTTAATATATTAGTGTAGATTACTCGTAAGATCGCATGCTCACGGCTTTGGAATCTTCCCATCAAAGCCAATGCAAGGCACTACACATTAATTGGGTGGTGATGATATTGTGTATGATAGCACTAAAAGTAATAATTATTCGCTACTTACCTTCACAAGAACAGATATTAGCAACAATTTCAACAGAACACTGCTGTGCATCAAACATTTGTGAGACAGACTTTATTTGATTCTGCAAAATCTGTGCATCTTTCGCTTGCAACGGTTCAACCTTTCCTGCTGGATTTTGCAAAGGAATATTGCTAGAGAGCTGACTGCAAGCGAGCCTGTGATCAATGGCAAGAGTATTTGCAAGTATAGACATGATCTGGTTAATTACATCAACGGGTAGCGATGCGATATTGCCTCCACAAGTATTTATGATAACACCTGCTGATAACGTCCTTAGTAGAAGTACTGATGGGTCACTTCCATCCAGTGATAAAAGAGCCTGTAGTGGCCGCTCAGAATTAGATTTAATCTTCAGCATAGCAATCGGATTATCCTCAATAACTACAAAAAGGCATTGCAAAACAGCTGTGACTATTTCATTTCCAAATAGTGGAAGGTCCAGGTATCTGGGTAGAATGTCCAATATTCTTGTCTGTCCCAAATATTTTACAGCTAATTCTGAAATTTAAAAACAACTTATTAACACACTAGTTGCGCTTCGCGGTTTCACCCGTGTGATTTCCGATCCCGTGGGAATATCGGGAAAAACTTATTTGTTAATCCAGGTCTCCAGCTATCTACATACAGAGTTTCATTGCAATCGGTTCAGTAGTTTTTGTGTGAAGAAGTAACAAACATACACACAAACACACATCCCAAAACAAACTACCTATCACATTTATAATATTAGTAGGAATTAGAATAGGATTAAGCAGTTTTCAAATTAATGTTGGCTTACATTTTTATAGCATATCACTTACCAGAGCTCTCACAGAGATTCAGCAATAAATTCACACATTGTATGAAGGTGTCAATATCTTCTGTATTTGATTTACACTTCGGATCCGGAGCCCAATTTTCAGTGTGCTGAAAAAATTAAGTCATTTTAAGTATCATAGAACTACTGATATAAAATAAACTAGGTACCTAAGTACCTTGTCTTGGTACTATAAATAAGTTCAAAGAAAATACCTAATGGAAAAGAAGAGTTTTGTAAGTTTAACTCAAGTATAGTTTCTAAAGCTTCAATTTATTATACCCTGACTTAACGGGACGCATCATGTTACCGGATCATTACACTCTTGTGTGAATGTGCAGGTTTTCCGTCAATTTACTAGACATTATCACATCAAAAGTAACAATAAAATTGCTCCATTTCAAAATAAAATACCTTTAAATAATTGTAATATTGACCTTTGTGAGCATGATCACACAAAAAAATCGCATGAGTTTCTTGTGCCTTCTTCTCATTTGCATTGGTGGGTTCCGAAGGCACACATCCTAACTTAGTTTTTCAAGACGTTTCTAAATTATTTCATATGATTCCAACCTGCCTAGCATGAACACCAAAACACGATACGATAAGGCGATATAACTACATCAACTCTCAAAATATGATAGAAAAAGCCCCCATGTTGAATTTTTATTATAAATTGCGATAAAAATTATGATAAAAATTCAACATGGCGGCTTTATCTATCATATTTTAAGAGTTGATGTAATTATATCGCTTTATCGTATCGTGTTTTGGTCTTCATGCTAGGCAGGCTGGCCTTATTAGACAGATACATACCTGATGAAAGTAACAAGTGAGTGGTGTCATGACATCCTGCTCCATCATAGCCTCGCACACTTCCATCTTCACTGTAGAGAGGTTTCTCAGGGTTCCAGCCGCAGCATTACGCACTGAACTGGCTTGGTCCAGCAGTAGCGGTGATGCTACTTTCACAACACCTTTTTCAAGTACTGCATCTACATTTTCCGGAGCCTCGATTAAAAGGGCCAGTGTTTGAAGACCGCAGTATTTTTCTTCTACATTTGCTGCCTAAAATGAAAAGTTGGGTGTTATGGTACGGGTGAATTTACCTACATAGTTATAGGCAGGATCAGTTCTACGTGATATAGTATTACTAATGAGAAACTTTTATGTAAAAAGTGCGTAAGTAAGTGAAATATATCAGGTTAAAGGGACTATTTCCGGGAGCAGAGAGAAAGTCAACCGTTAGGATCACACGCATTTATTTGACTGCCTACCTTCATATTACAAAAAGTAACTTAGCGCTTACCTACCTACATATTTCTATAATAAACTAATACACTACATTCCTCCACAACAAACTCTTTAAATACCTACCTCAGCTATACTAATGTTACTATACTAGATACCTTATACTTAGTATGTATATAATATTACTTTATTTAGTTTACGAACGAAATAATTCCTATCAGATATAACTATAATTAAAAATACATATTTTTATTATGTATTAACATTATTTTTATTAGTTTCGCGTGCTAAAGCTCGCTGAGCACGGGCTGATAAAGTCGGAGCTGAGTCGACAGATTCCATAATCTGAGTGGGTTCACGAGGCTCCAACCTAACGGGTTTTGTTTGAGCGGCCGTCACCTGCTCCGAGCTGGCGTCCTCGAAACAATCGGAGCCGTCGCTCTCCGCAATAGGTGTTATATGCTTTTCAGCTTTTTCATCCAACGGGCACACAGGGTTAGGCATGACCAAGGAACTCCTACTCCTACGTTTTAACTGATCGATGTGTCGATGAACCTGTTTACCCCCCTCACCTATAACCTTATAGTTGGACGGGCCCAAAGTATCGTTCACCGTTCCCGGCACCCATTTTTCCCCTTTCAAATACTGACGGTACCAAACATCCTCCCCGGGCTTGATATCCCTATCCGCCCTACCTGCCGCATTGTCTACTTGACGGTGTTGTATTTTCCTCATACGTGCCTCCCGGTCTGGTCTAATGGCGTCTAAGCGAGTCCTAAGATGCCTGCCTAGCAACAACATTGCCGGACTTTCACCTGTCGATGTGTGTTCGGTGTTACGGTAATATAATAAAAATGTATTTAGAGTATTCATAATATCGGCTTTTTCGTAATGAGCTTTTTTAATAACCCTTTTCAAAGTTTTAACAGCATTTTCTGCCGCTCCATTGGATGATGGATGATATGGGGCTGTAAATACATGCTCGACACCATACCCTATTAAAAATTCACTGAACTCCTGACTTGTGAACGGCGGTCCGTTGTCGGTAACCACTTGCCTAGGTACGCCCCACCTACTCCACAGCTCACACAATTTATTGACAGTCGTAGTCGCCGCTGTACTAGGAACACTAAATATCTCTAACCATTTTGACGTGGCGTCTACGACTACTAAGTATGTTTGCCCAAAAATTGGCCCTAAAAAGTCAAGATGTAACCTGGTCCAGGGACGTCGCGGCCAGGGCCAGGGCCGCGGTGCCTGCCGTGGCGGCGCGTCCGCGTGAGCCGCGCACGTGGGACACGCGCGGCACACCGCTTCCACCGCCTCATCGATTCCGGCCCACCATACGTAGCTCCGCGCTAGGGCTTTCGATTTTACTATACCCATATGTGGTTCATGTATAATTTTGAGTATTTTGTCCCTACACTGCTGCGGTATGACGACCCGGTGGCCCCACATTATGCAACCTAATTCGTCGTACAATTCCCGCTGCCTATTAAAGTATGGTTGCATGCCCGCTATATCGCATTCTGAGGGCCAACCTTCACGAATATATCTCAATATTCTACCTAATATGGGATCCTTTGATGTTTGCTTTTTAACTTCATTGTAATCTAAAAGTAAAGCCTCCTGCGCGAAGTGAAAATGCGTTTGCTCAGGAATCGCCCTAGAAACCGGTTCCTTATCGGGTAGCGGTAACCTAGACAAACCGTCCGCGCTGTTATCTTTTGTTCTCACATATTCAATTTCGTAGGTATAAGCTGACAAGATTATCGCCCAGCGCTGCATCCTACTTGCCGTCATTGTAGGGATACCACTTTCAGGACCGAAAATAGACACGAGTGGCTTATGATCTGTTCTTAGTATAAAACGGCGACCATATATATATTGGTGGAACTTTTTCATGCAATAAATAATTGCTAAAGCCTCCCTATGTATTTGTGAATAGTTTTTCTCAGCGGGTGTGAGTGTGCGTGAGATGAAAGCAATCGGACGTTCCCTACCGGCCGCGCCCGCGCCGCTCGGCTGCGACAGCACGCCCCCGACACCGACCGAACTCGCATCGCACGTTACGATCAACGGTTTACTCGGATCGTAATGTGCGAGTACCTCCGAGCCTACTAACTTATTCTTAATGTTTATGAAGGCTTCTTCACACTGTTCCGTCCAATTCCATTTATTCGTTTTTTTAAGCAGATTATAAAGGGGTACCAACCTTTGACTAAATTTACTAACGAATTTTGAAAAGAAATTAACTAACCCTAAAAACGAACGAACTTCAGATACATTTTGCGGTCTTGGTATATCTTTGATTGCCCTAATTTTCTCCGGATCGGCCTTAACTCCATGTTTTGATACAATATATCCTAGATACTTAACTTCTGATGCTAGAAAAACACACTTTGATTTTTTTATCTTTAGGCCATTATGTAGTAACCGCTGGAATACAGTTTTCAACGCCGTTAAATGTTCAGCCCTAGTGCTGCCCCCTATAATGATGTCATCTATAAATACAGCTACGTTTGGTATTCCGTCTAATAAGGTCGTCATAATCCGTTGGAAGATTCCCGGACTGGATGACAAACCAAATACCAGCCTATTATATCGGAAAAGGCCCCGGTGAGTGTTGATAACGGTGTATTTCTTGGAGTCGTCCAACTCGATTTGATTATAGGATTGAGATAAATCAATTTTACTGAAGAACTGAGCCCCATTTAAAGCAAATAAAACCTCCTCGAATCTGGGTAACGGGTAGCGATCGATCAGTAAAACGGGATTTAAAGTTGCCTTATAGTCTACACAAACCCTGAGCGTTCCGTCTGGCTTGTTAACCGGTACTAGGGGCGAGGCGAGCAGTCAACGGGCTCGATGATGCCGGCGGCCAGCATCGCGTCCAGCTCGGCATCGATGCGGTCGCGTAGCGCGTATGGCAGCGGCCGCGCGCGGTGAAACACCGGCGCAGCGCCCTCCCGCACCCGCAGCGTCGCCTTGCCCCCCGTGAACCGACCCAGACTTCCATCAAATAATGACTTGTATCTGTCCAACAAGTTATTTAAATTACAATCAGTCACTGGTTCGCTAGATAATAAGTTACAATGGCTATGAATTTTACCTATAGGTATCTTTAGCTCGGTTAACCACTGTCGTCCTAG
The DNA here is from genome assembly GCA_907269075.1 of Idaea aversata. Lineage (NCBI taxonomy): Eukaryota > Metazoa > Arthropoda > Insecta > Lepidoptera > Geometridae > Idaea > Idaea aversata. Next base: position 8,811,525 of record OU026085.1, read on the forward strand.
CAAGGAAGTAGTACCGTCTTTTATAATAAATAATTCGAGTTCTTTGTTTACATTTTCATATTTTACTGACGGTTTGATATAACCTAAAGGGCGAACAGTGGAACCGTCGTACAACTTTAAAATTAGTTCATGTGGCATGATTGAATGTTTTTGAAAAAACCTATCATACGTGATTTTATTTATACATGATATTGGCGAGCCAGTGTCTACCTCCATGCTAACAATGATATTGTCAATAGAAATTGGTAAACTAACCGGTTTGTAATTGCTTAAGGATAGATGATGTAAATCGAGAGCGTCCCCCTCCGTTTCCTCTTCTCGCGAGTATAGATCACCTTCAGCGTCGGTCGCTGGCTCCATCTCCGCCGCGTAATGATGACCGTAAATGTTGCGGCCGGCTCCGCTCCCCGCGGCCGTGCCCGTGCCGGACCGGCACACCCGGCGCAGGTGACCCCGCCGTCCACACCGACTGCACTCGTAATCCCGGAACCTGCAGCTGCCATAGTCATGGCTTGTCGCTCCACAGCCCCGACAATTACCAGGCTGCCCCGCCTGGCCTCCGTACTGTGCCGGTCCGCCCGTACCGCGCTGCTGTGCCACGTTCCAGCCGGCAGCGCCGCCCGCGCCACCCCGTGGCCGGCGCGTTCTACCCCCGCGCCCCGCCCCTGGGCCCGTGTGTATTGCGTGCACCGCGCCAACTATATTCCCAGGAGACACTTGTATCTCCACTGCAGCTGCATTTTTCTCCGCCGCCTCTAGTGACGTTGCTATACTGACCGCGCTGGTGAAGGTCATTCCTTCGCCCTCCGCAAACAATCGCTGGCGCATGATCTCTCCCCTCACTCCGCACACGAATTGATCTCGTAAGTTATCGCTTAACTGGTCGCTGAAGTTGCAATTCCTGGCTAATTTCTTTAATTCTGCCACGTAATCCTTGATTGTTTCTCCCGCCTGTTGCCTTCTCTGACGAAATTGATACCTTTCCGCCAAAACCGATGGGGTAGGTTGCAAGTGCTGACGTAACAACTCCTTAGCTTGGTCATACGTAAGTTCCCTTGGTTTCCTGGGGCTGGCTAAGTTAACTAATAGTTCATATGCAGCATCGCCCATAATCGAAATTAACGTAGGACACTTCATTTCGTCGCTAATATTGTTCACAATAAAGTACATGTCCAACCGGTCCACGTACGACGACCATACGCCACTTTGAACGTCAAATTCACCTAATTTACCGACCGACATATTTATTAAACACTTTTTGCACGTTCAGTTCAACAAAACTACTCGTCGCCACTGAAATATATCAGGTTAAAGGGACTATTTCCGGGAGCAGAGAGAAAGTCAACCGTTAGGATCACACGCATTTATTTGACTGCCTACCTTCATATTACAAAAAGTAACTTAGCGCTTACCTACCTACATATTTCTATAATAAACTAATACACTACAGTAAGTATGTTTACTAAAAATATGGCCCGAACAAAACTTACTTGTAACTGATCTAGAATCGTTTGTATAGCTGTTTCTTTGCTATCAACAGGAATTTCTTCATCAAGCACTTCATTTTCAACTGGATCGCTTCGATTTGCTCGATTAGCTTTAGATTTTCGTACTTTTCCCATGTTAGCTGCGAAAAATAACCTAAAACTCAAACCCACGTTATTGTCAAAACTTAGTCTAGGGTAGTGTGTTGCCACCATCGCCATGGGCGAAGTTACTAACGTTATTATATTACAACTAGTTTTTACACGCGACTTCATCCCCGTAACGGTTAAATTTTCCAAATAAAAATCTTCCTCTCTCTCTCTCTCTATCTGTATGCCTGATACGTCGCGTCGGTCTAATTTGAGCTGGGCGTTGATAGATGGGTATTCGGTCAGTCCGTCAGATTTATTATTATACTAGCTGCGCCCCGCGGTTTCACCCGCGTAATAATTTTCTACGCAATTTTCTTATATTTTCTTTCATAAGAACCTTCTCCTGACAATAACAAACACAACAAAAAAAGAATTGGCCAAATTGGTCCAGGCATTGTTGAGTTATGCGCTTACCAACACATTTTGCGATTCATTTTTATATATAAGAAGATAATAGATGAACGGTATTTTGGTTCACAATCACAGAACAGTAAAATACTCATATCGGAGCACATTATCAAAAATAGAAAGTACCTACCTAGCTCCGGTTTTAACGTTTTATTTTGAAAAAGGATCCAATTTTGTCAAATCGTGAGGAAATGGCAACATTCAACAAGTGTTCTGACATTTGACATTAACAGTTTCGCGACGTTGACAACAAAATTGCAATCAGAATATAATTTTTTCTTCGTCATACTTTTAAAAGCCAGGCAAACAACTTTAAATACATACAGCTTAGTATGATTTGTTTTTTATTTTTGTCTCTTCGATTTCTTGACATCGATCGTTTCAAAATTTTTTTAGTAAATGGGGGTAAGGTCAACCGGGGTAATTGCGTCATATTTCTCCATCACCTAAGTTATCGCCATATTATGAGCGATTCCCTTAAATTATCCTCTTTTTGAAACTCTAGTTCAATATTATTGATATTTTTGTACAAAGTACTCAGGGTGAGTTCTTCGCTGGAGTTTTAAAAATTAGTAAAATTGATTGTTTTATTTATATTGAATTTTTAGTTATTTTTTTTCGGTTGGGGCAAATGCGTCTTTCCTAAATAAGTACATAAAGTGTAAGCTTTTCGTAAGGAAAATAAGATAGTCTTTTTCGGGTCAAATTTCTGTGCAATAGAGTGAAAGTTAAACTAGACAAAAATAATAATTGACGCATCCAGAAACAATTTAGGAAAAATGGGGGAAATGCGCCTATTTTGATAGACGCATTAGCCCCATACCTATGCAAATACTAAATGCAGATGTTGTCAACTTTTTAAGTGAGTGCCTCGCCCTTACTATTTATATGTAAGCTACCTATGTAAAAAATGGTGGTGCCACTGTCTATGCCCAAAGGATTTTGTCATGAACATGAATGACGAATGGACATGGGAATGAATGAACAATTTTAAATAAAATATCAAAATCTGTTTTTTAAATATTATCTGATTACGCGATGAAATTAAATAGCAGGTAATTAATATATTTACTTGGCAACACTCGCATTCGTCTTAAGGATAGTGTTCATATTATAGTAAAAATGGAGCAAAATGGACACCAGAAAAATAAGCTTTCCAACATAACTTGTGTATTTATAATTTTTTTATCATCCATTATAAAATGATAAGGGATTTGGGTGTGTTTGTTGGCTCTCCACATTCAAAACAATTAGATGACAAAATAAAATGAGTATTTTGCCATGGCCATACAAGTCTTTGTTGTATAAAGTTTTGAATTTCATATTTAGTTATGTATTTACTGATTATTTTGTAATGTCCATATATTTTAATATTACCATGGCTGGCTATAATATTTTCTTTTTAAAATTTACAGGTGTAAAAAAGGTTGACGATTTCTGTTTTGGGGCAAATGCGTTAGCAGAGACGCTATTGCCCCGTAAAGGCGGACGCATTTGTGAGTGAGCCATCGATGGACCCCCATATACCTATCCCATATAATATTATCCCTACTGACATTTCCCTCTGGTAGCGTAGGCGGGCTGGGGGCGGCTTCTCCAATTGACATATTCCCCCTCTGGATACCTAAGCTAAGCCCTGTCTCGGAAAATCTTATGGAGACGCTCTGGAGGACGTGTTCTATTTAAGTATATTATGTAGACGGAATGTAACTGTCTTTTTATTTTACGTCCATGCCCTACGTAGGTATTTTTATTTGTTATGTAGTCTAAATAATCATCTTAAAAAAGTAATACTTACCGTAAAAGTAGGTACCGACCTACGTAGACAGCATAGAAATAGGGTGGTACGTATAAAAGGACAGAAATACAACCTACAGTACCTAAACAGCAGACACAAATGATTGATTACATCGACAGGGGGTCGCAACAGCTCTACTGCAACCAAAAATGCCGTTTGTATGACTCATGATCTGCATATTCCAAGCATTAGTTTACGCAGTGGTTGTTTTTTCTAAGCATTTTTTGTTTCATTAAAAGCACCATTTACTTAAAAAAATCAACACAATAAAAGTGAATCCGATTTGAACAATTAGAAAAACCTAAATGAGAGTCTGTTCTCTACTTATCGACTATTGTTAATTCGACTGAGTAGGATGTAAAACTTTGTTGATAGACCTTGTTTAAACACTAAAAGGAAGGGAGAGAATTGAATGAGCAAACATTTCTCCGTCTACCCGGCGCCTTTCTGTATAGTTATGCTGAATCAAATTCGAATAGGTAGTAGGTACTTAGGTACCTACTCAGTTTCGCTCGAAGTACCTTGAGTACCTACTGCGGAAATTGATACTACAACTCTACCTACCTACTTATTTTTGTGTAAAAAAGTTCGTTATTATTAGTTTCAAATAATAAGTAGGTACAGTCTGAATACTAATTAGCTGAACCCCACGTGACTCAGAGCTCATAGCGTAGTATCTATATTTTACTTACATTATAAGTACTTATTATGGGTTTCTGGTAAAATAAAGTAGGTACTAGGTATACCAAATGTGCAAAAATACCATTTATCTCTATGTTCTAGGCAGGTGCGTGCGGTTTGTTGCCAAAACCATCTGAGCGGGATTTGTTTTTATTCCTCCATGAGCAGTAGGTAATTGTGACTTATGGTTTGACCTACTTTTTTAGGTTCGCTAAACCCGTTGAATTAACTCTTTTGCGTAGTGGGCATACACTCGACTGTTACGCAAAATGTTGCGGGTTCGATTCCCACTTCCAAAAAATATTTGTGAACCTACCTAATAGACAGCTATTGTTTTTGATCTGGGTGTTTTTATAGTATAAAGCATGTATGTACAAAATAAATGTACCTATATTTTAATCGTTATATGTCCACCATAACACAAATCTAGTTGGTAAGGGCTAGGTGGGATATTTATTAACATACTTACCTACAAATGTAATTTATCAAAAAAGTTTGTCCACCAAAGACCCGTAGTTTATTCTTAATCCGCAATATTTTATTTTGATTTTGAGATTTAAAATAAATGTAAAATTAAGCGTAGCTAATAAAAGGCTTGGGTGCGAGAGGTAAAGGCGGCGTCTTTGAGCTCCGACCGCCTGCCTCATTTACATATGTTACAAAATCTGGCCGAGCGTCGAGCGGTACGAGCGACTGACGACGGACTTGTTGGTGGACTCACAACTAGTGATGGCTGCCTTTATCGACAATTTATATCATTAAACTGTATCTCTACCCACAGTTTTATTTGAAAAGAATCTTCTGATTTAATTATGTAGATATTTTTAAGTAAATTGTAGTCTGGTATGGCTTAGGGGATGGTCACAAACGTATACGATCCGTCATCTGAAAAACACTAACATAATAGTATGTTATTTACCCTCTTCGAAATAAAGTTACAATAACGGTTGTAATTATATAAATGTTAAGTTACTTAAATATATCTGAGTACCTATACGTAAGACTCACAAAAAGAGGTCCAGTTGCGGAAAACAAGACTATATTATTTACATTTTAATGATAAAAATATACCTACCAATTTCAAGTTCGCGATGCAAAGATGCGAACATGAGGTGTACCTCACTAAACGAATGAAGCGCAGCGAGGCGCGGCGCCCAGTAGCTGCCTCTCATGCTTTCTTCATAAATCAAAAAGTTGTTTTTGTGTGTTATCGGCGGATAATCGGCGGCTGCTACCGCGCTGCCGCAGTCCCCTCTCCTCCCAAGCCTCTCTTGTCTTGCTCGGTCGCCGGCACTCGCCCGGATGGACATTAACTTTTTTGTCGGATTTTTATGTGAATTAACCTTAACGAACCGATAATAATTAAGGTAGAAACTCACCGCTATCGGCTTCTACCGATACCCGCTAAATGGAAGCTATTAAAGGATTTCAAGGTAGACGATAATGATTCTAAGTATGTTAGAAATTAACTTTTTACTTGGAATGCAACTTTTTAACAGATAAGGCGTTTAACGTTGCTAAATCTTTTGTTTTCTGTACTTAAAGGAGTCATGGAGCTTTGGGAATAAGCCAAATATTGTACAGTTGTCAACAAAGTACCTAGATACTCTTCAACCTGGCTATATCTAACTATTACCTTAGTAATAAGTTTATAATGTATTTCCATTGTGTATTTCTATTTTGTTTGTTTATTGTGTACCGAATATATTAAATAAATAAATATTAAGTTACGTCATCAAGGCTAGACCAGTATGAGCGGCTCGATGCGGTGGTGGCAGACAGGCGGCGACGACGATGCATCGGCATGGTTTGTGTCAGCACATCTACTTCGGTCTAATTGCACCCCCGCTGCGTGATGGATGGACCGTACCGACAGACCGAGCCCTCGCCCCGCGCTCCTACCTACCCCGCGTCACACCCCATAAGGGTTGTTCCCAGAAATTCCATTATCATCGCTCTGCTTCACATCTATTCCCGCTTCATTTGACGTTGACATCGAAGCCGCTAGCAGTCGTTTTATAATGTATTAATGTAGCCTACGCATTGTATTTGGAACATCACCAACTCAAGCGTCCATACTTAATTGTTAAGGAAATAATAATTACTTAAATAGGCAAGTACTTACTTGATGGAAAATCACATTTAAATCTTTTTAAATGTTTATAATTCCTCGATCGGTCGGTACCCGCCTAAGTTCTGCCATTGTATACCAGTGTTTGGATATTTTTCTAAAATTTACCAAAATAACACAATGTCGTAGTATTGATGTATTGACCTAATTATGTAACATGTAGGTGTACCACCTACTTATATATTTCTAGTTGTCGTTCAGCTAGTTTTGTTAACTTTGCCATTCACAACTCTATAGTTAGGTTATAGGTATGGGTAAATATAAAGGAAAATTATTAGTCGTTTGCGTGTGTGGTTTCAATTCCCATAAACTAATTCGATATATATATAATATAACAATGTATTTGTCAGCCCTACTCGTTTCAACCCTTACAAAATTCAACATAACATAGCCCGACAAAGGAACCGTTCCAATTGCGTGATGTGATGAATGACACGCAATCCGAGTAACGTAAAACAAAAGGTATGGAAAGCTGATATCATATCTTTTATGAGGTAATTTTATGAGTAAGCCATCGATGAAACACTCCGACCCCTAATCGCCATTTTAATGCTTTCGGTTTTATGACCATAGATACACAACATATATGCCGTTTGCCGGCTATGGTTTCTATAGAATTCAGTGATTTATAAGCGTCGTAAAGAAATATTTTATGGCGGGCTTTTATACATAAATTTCCAAATAACTAGTTCTGAGATTCTTTAATAACTCCATTTTAAGCCCGTATCTTAGTAAGGTATACCTAAACGAAGGTCAAATTGTGTTGAAGTCGTGTTTTGTAGCCCAAAATGAAAGGAGAATCAATTTAGTGGTATGTAATAATTCCCTGGTTCAGCATGTATGACTTAATTAAAGGGTATATAAAGGGCATTGATTGAGAGTTGTCGGCAAAAACCCACCCTTTTCCTGTTGATCGAATAGAACGGAAGCGAAAAAAGATCAATATTTGGACAGAAATGATTACGGAGCTCACGACTGCGACCGGACGCGAATGCGTTCGCTGGCGCTAATAAAATTTAAGAAAGAACAGGATGTGATATTCGACGGAATCATGTTAACTCGTCTATTCTCAGCGTTCTCTTGTCACAACAACAATTACTTTTTTACTTGATGCAATGAATTGAAACGGATATCGAGGTATCAGGATTCGAAACCCGCGTGTAATATCAAATGCAGTTCGCATTGAATTGCCAGTAGGTAAGTACCTACACATCAAACAGCCGAACTGCTAAGCTATCGGAAACAAATCCGACCCATGCGCTTTTAAACACGATTTTATGTTAACTCTGGTAAAACGTATCAATTACTCTGGGTACATAGGTACACCTTCTATTTAATAGACACTCCTACTAAAATATACAATCATTTAAAAATCTACTTGAAATTGTAGGTTTGTTTTAATTGTTGACTGTTTTTAATTTATATAACACCGTAATCAGTAGGTACATGCGAATAATTGGTTTTCTGAAATAACAAGTTAGAATTTTACTGTAGCATTTACGTTACTGTAGGATCTGTCTGATGTTATTTGATCGTAAACTCGAGATGTTTTCAATTTTCAATTTCCTTCCAAGATGACGACGAAGATGGTACCTACCTACCCATGTCTATGTAAACTCAATTACATGGTAAGACTTCTTATGGACTCGCTTTACCCTCTTTCAGCAAATTGAAATACGGTAGAATCGAATCCCAAAGTTTCCTCCCAATGACTCAATCAATTGACATTTAGCGTAAACCACCCTCCGCCCACTCTTTTAGACGTCAAACATAATTGCTTGCTTTTAATCCCTGATTCAATTTTAACAAAGCCTTTCAAAACAAACAGAGGGTAAGTAAGTACTATAATGTACTTTCTAATACAAAATGCAAATATCGAGCCATTAATAAATGCTGCTGATTTGTCTCTAAATTATCATAAAACTAGCTGCGCCCTGCGGTTTCACCCGCGTAAGTCCCGATCCCGTGGGAATATCGGGATAAGAAGTCTATATGTTAATCCAGGTCTCTAGCTATCTACTTACCGAGTTTCATCGCAATCGGTTCAGTAGTTTTTACGTGAAGCAGTAACAAACATACACACACACGAACTTTCACATTTATAATATTAGTAGGATTTCATAACCTCCAGTCGTAAAGGGTCAGTCAGTCAGTTGTACCCACTGGTGTCATAATATTCGTTCTTCGGAATAAAAGTTGTAGATCTGCCCCATAATATATGTGCTCATAATCATTTGTTTTTAGGATACCTACTCGTTCCCTGGAAAAAAAAAGTTATAGATTTGACCACTATACCGTTATGAAAACAAACGCCCTTCAACAATACCACAATTATTATTTTATACGTAGTTTAGGTACAGAGCTGATAATAATTCTTTCTTTATTTACACTAGAGCAATGGTTCGGGCTTATTTACACAGGATGATAGAAAAAGAGCGATAGGAAAGCGGCGCTCTTGTCACTAGATATAACGTATACAAATAAAGAAATCCCGCTCTTGTGTCGAGTGTGTAACACCAGGGGTATCTACGATAACGCCAACAAGATAAAGGTGAACAAAAAAGTTTATAAACTGAAAATTACGACCAAAAATAGTTAAGTACCTATGTAGGTATATACTATACTTACTATACATACATGTAGATATGGAGATGGAAGTTTTATATATCAGTATCGAGGGGTGCATACAACCCGATTCTTGTCGGCTTTAGGTACAGTCGGAATACCAATTAGCTGAACCCCACGTAGCTCGCTCGCACATCTGTAAGGTTGTAAAGTAATGTTACCTGATTCTGTCTGACTGTCGAAATACCACCTTTATTATGCTACACCTATGTGTAGCATAATAAAGGTGGATTCATTACACGTGCTAAAAATCATTATTCTTTGCTATTGAAGTTTTATCGGCTTACCTTTAAACAAATATCATCCCTCGCCACTGATATATAAAACTAACTCATGACCATAAATAGTAGTAGGTATGTATTCTAGGCACATGAGTAGGAATCTAGGTATGTCACCAGTATGAAAGATAACATTACCGTAACGAAGAAGACCATGTTCCAAGAATGTCGGAAATAGCGCTTCCGAGTAACCACTTGTATCGGATCTCTTGTCGCTCAAACCGACATTTAGTCGACAGGGCTGCATCAGATTAGATATACAAAACCAGAAACCATTAACGGTACAAAATTATCAAAGTTTAGTATTTTGTGGAGCCTAATCAAACATACACTTTTACAGTGTGTAAAGAAAACCTTGACAGAAATTCCTCTGATGCATAGGTACTTCAGCGAATTCCTCTAATGCATAGGTAATATTAGGTACTGCCCCTAAATCTTAGCAAAAAAATCGGAAAATAAAGAAAACATTTTTCTTAGTTTGGGAAGATTACCCTAATTTACCGTACGTAATCAAAGCCCCGCGGCGAGAGTTCTGAGAAACTTTTTTGCGATTTTTATTAACAAAAGTCGATTGTTGCACATAACTAGTGTTAGTTCCAAGTACATTAACAACCCTCTTACTACTGCTCTCAGCGCAAAATGGAGAAAAACAAATGGAAGCATTTTATTGATGGCAATCGCCAGTTCATCGTAATATATGGAGGTCAGTGGCCCACTGCCAATAATTGTGTTACCACATCTTAATAATTATTTAAATTTTCAGTTAAGAGCAATTTTTGAAATCATTATTTTCGTTTCATGCAATTTTTTGTTTTAGTATTTCCTGGGTGTACCTACATGTACCTACCTACGAGGGAATACAGGGCTTTTTACACCCTGTTTTTAAAATTTCTTTCGAGGTCTTCTAACGTGAGACGAGATGAGAGTAGGAACCAGGAAGCATTCGACAACCCTATCTCAATCATTTATTTATATACATCTACGTGCTGTAATCTGATGGCAACCGCCATCCACGACTGGAATAACCGTCTTAATCGTCAATCTTTTTGTTTTGTCAAGAGTTAAGAGTTTAAGTTTGTCCATATAATTACTACGCACTTCCTTTGAGATAAAATCTCTGTGTCGGAGTTAAATAAACCTTATCTGAATAGGAATCTGCCGCCTTGTGAAGTTTTATGTTCATGAGTCTATTTAGGTTTTCTGATTTGGGCTCTGAACCCTTGAACATTGCTATATTATTCATTTCAATAAGTTGGATTAATGTTAGTTTTTTGTTTAATGTTAATCTCAAAGAAAACTAGTGTAACACCAACAACTTATGGAATTAGTAGGTGATAGGTGATGCGATGTGTTTCGACGAGGGCATTTTAAGACGTTGTTCCAGACGTCTAGGCGAACAACTTTTGTTCTATGACTAATTAAAGATTAGAACGTTTTTTAAAATAATGACCAATAAATTATAAAATAGTAGGTAGTCTAAAATCTATACTTATATATAAAAATCAATGCCACTTTTCTCAAACTCAAGAACGGGCTCACCTATCCAAACCAAATGTTTAAGCTTTGTTCGGACTATTTAGTAGATGGTTTATGTGAAGTTTGCACAAAATCGGTCGAGCGATTCTTCATTTATCAAATTTTTTTTATATGGCAAAACAACGTTTGTCGGGACAGCTAGTAATTTATAAACAAATAAACCCTCAATGTCATTGACCTCAAAGAACAGCTGATATTCAAGTAAACATCAAAAAAGGCAAAAAAGTTGTTCGCCTAAATGTTTAGAACAACCTCCTTTCGACTTAAAATACCCTCATCTAAACGCATTGTATATAATAATATGATACTGCTCGCGGTGACAGAGTGCAGTCACATGCATTTGTCTATCGTTAAAGCGATTAAGGTCGTATTTATAATACAAATGCTAACCTCAAGAATGGTAAAATCTCTGTTTTTGTAATTAGTGGAGAGTTTCTGATCGTTTTTACAGATGGCTAAATTATTATGGGAATTGTGTTGATAAAGCTGAAATAAGTGGAGGAGTTTTAAATTTTAAAATATCAATATTATCTATAAGTAGGTACTAAGATAAAATATTTGATTGTTTGTTTGCATTGAATAGGCTCCGAAACTACTGGACCGATTCTGATGAATCTTGATAAATAAATATTGCAGGACATTCCCCACATCGCCATCTAGGCCCAAGCTAAGTAACTAGACTTGTGTTATGGGTGCTAGACAACGAATATACTACTTTTATACTTTTCTTTTGTAAATATAGGTACTTATACTTAGAAGCAACCAGACCACAGACAAAATATCTAAGCATAAATACATGTCTGAGGTGGGAATTGAAATGTTTGGGCAGTCCGGCATGGTGACCATTGTCCCAACTGGGTCGTCGATATGAGGATACATTGATTAATTGGGAGTTTTTTATCTTCCCAATGAATCAATCCCTTTATATCCCGATATATTAACGAAAATCCAATTCCCGAAAGATCTTTACGATTCTTACTTTGAGAATGCTTATATTTGAAACGAGTAGAGTATGTAACGAGCTCGCCGAGATGAAAACATTCATGGAAATGGAATTGAAAGCGTATTCAAAGTTGCATTTCGAATTTGGATTTGATGTAAACTGACATTGGGTTCTGTCAGTCGACTGTATTGTGATTATTGTGAGTGCGGGTTTGCGTTTGCGTCCGAGAGGCGCGGCGAGATCAAAGCTCTCAGGCTCCGTAGGTCGACGCACGCGGCTCTCGATCGTCCCGCGCCTCCGCCCCCGCACCCATATAACAACAACCAACCTCGACCGAGACCAATGAATACTTAGAAATGACTTTTGGTACGCTCTCCTCGAGAAAAATATTAACAACAATGATGATTGGTTCCAGATTTCAGAAATATTTATGCATGTTATCGGTTTGTCAGAACAACATTTTAAAAAAATGGTTGCCTGTAAAGTCGGTTTACGGACAATAATTTTACGTGATAACGTCAAAAGAACTCTTTTGTTTCGTTTTTTTTACCATTTTGCATACTTACTTCATTCATACGTTGCTATGGTTACCTTGTCAATAACATGACGTTGCTATGGAACAGTCCTTGTCAATAACATGACGTTGCTATGGAACGGTCCTTGTCAATAACATGATGTTGCTATGGAACGGTCCTTTTCAATAACATGACGTTACTATGGAACGGTCCTTGTCAATAACATGACGTTGCTATGGAACGGTCCTTGTCAATAACATGACGTTGCTATGGAACGGTCCTTGTCAATAACATGACGTTGCTATGGAACGGTCCTTGTCAATAACATGACGTTGCTATGGAACGGTCCTTGTCAATAACATGACGTTGCTATGGAACGTGATGACGTCATCTTTTTTGTGAATGCAGGTGTTCCATCAATTTAATTAATTAGACGTTACGTCATAAAGTATTCATGAGGTTAGTTAGTATTAATGAAGTCCAACAATATGGCTTCCAACCTTGAATGATAAGGGCCATACCTTAAAATTCGGATTTTCTTCATTAGTTACCATACATACAAGGCACAAGGGTGACCAGCGAACACTAACCACTTTCATCACATACTTTCGTATTTTTCGGCGTTAGAAACGTGACTCATTTTGATAAGGGGTCGAATGAAAACGAAGGGGAAACTAATTTATTAGTTTTGCTGATGACAATGCTCTTTTGGCTTAATGTTTATTTGCCATAGGATATGGAAAAGTAACATCGACCGACGACGAGACGTACCTATTTCGTTTTGAGTAATCACTTAACCTATCCAGCCTGCCTAGCATGAAGACCAAAACACGATACGATAAAGCGATATCACGCGATATAACTACATCAACTCTCAAAATATGATAGATAAAGCCGCCGTGTTGAATTTTTGACCGAACGAGCGAAGCGAGAGAGGTCTAGTGTTGAGAAGGGTCGGTCGCTCGTATGTTTGTATGTTTGTATGTTTGTTCGACGATAACTTGAGTACCGTTGCTCTGATCTTCATGATTTTTGGTATACAAGTAGTTGAGGTCCATAGAATTTTTAAGTTCGAACATGAGCAGGATCGGTCAGGGGGTTACGGAGATAGGGGTCCAAAAGGGGATCTACCTATATGGCACACAAACTATACTGCAAATATACCCGAGTGGGGTATCAAATGAAAGGGCGTAACTTCGGTGACAATAATATGGTACCATGGAACTGATCTGATGATAGAGCTGGAGGGAATCTGCAGGAATTATCTCATTATCCATACTTCATAGTTCATTCATTCAAACTACTCGTCAAGAATCGCCTTGACGAGTAGTTTGTCTTTCAATGGTAACCAGGGTCTGATGATGGAACTGGAAGGTGGTCATAGGAACTTCGCAATGAAACGACAGAACCCCATCGAGTTTAGGCTCGTTAGAATCGCCTTGACGGGTAGTTTGTCTTTCAATGGTAACCAGGGTCTGATGATGGAACTGGAAGGTGGTCATAGGAACTTCGCAATGAAACGACACAACCTCATCGAGTTTGGGCTCGTTAGAATCGTCTTGACGAGTAGTTTGTCTTTCAATGGTGACTAGGGTCTGATGATGGAACTGGAAGGTTGTCATAGGAACTTCGCAATGAAACGACACAACCCCATCGAGTTTGGGCTCGTTAGAATCGTCTTGACGAGTAGTTTGTCTTTCAATGGTGACCAGGGTCTGATGATGGAACTGGAAGGAGGTCATAGGAACTTCGCAATGAAACGACACAACCTCATCGAGTTTAGGCTCGTTAAAATCGTCTTGACGAGTAGTTTGTCTTTCAATAGTAACCAGGGTCCGATCTAACATATTAAGTTATCAAAGACCAAAAAGTATAAAATAAATTAATAGAATAAAAAACTAAAAAAAAACACGCTTTAATAAAAAAAGTCCAACTAAAAAATAGAAAATAAAATCTAATGAATTTGGATTAAGAATATTGTACTTAGGTAGTGAGCGTGTTACATTGTGATTGCAAAAGAAAAATAACGAAGGTGTAGCATCACAAATTCACAATGTAACACGCTTACTATTTGCAATATTCTTAATCCAAATTTATTTAAATTTAAAATTTATAGAAATTTATTACTTTGCCCCAAATCGTCCGAACTCTCTTTGCTTCATTTCCTATAATTATTTATTTCATAATCATGGGCTGTTTTACAATAATAGTGGTGGATAGTATTAAATAGTAGGAATGTTCGGTTCTAGCCGATCTAGAGACTCTGATAATTATAAAATTTGTGACTTATTTTTTTTATAATTTTTATTGACTTGTTATATTTTAGTTTAGGGACTTATTACAGGAAATATTGGCCTCAAACTTCTCTAATATATTCTCGTTCTCGAGCTTGTCTTCTCGTTTCCTCTTACGTAACATTATGATAAGTAGATACATAAGGAAGGAAGGAAAGGAATTACTATCTTCTGGATATTATGTTGGACACATTCAAAATGTCTTGAGTAAAAATAAAGAGTCAACGGATGTCCAGGGTGTGATGATTGAGCTGGCCTATGCTTTTAGAACTTAACAACAACAACAAGTTATGCCTATCGTGTTTGGATTCTCTAAATCATCCAATGTCAGATAATAGCGATACTAGGCACCTATCATTCAAATAAGATAGACCTGTCGTATTTGGAGTCTTTCGTCGTTATATTATACATTTTAGTACTTTACGCTGAAATATAATAAACGCTGAAAAAAACTCGTGAGGTCTCGAACTACTAGTTATTATAAATTGCGATAAAAAATATGATAAACATTCAACATGGCGGCTTTATCTATCATATTTTGAGAGTTGATGTAGTTATATCGCTTTATCGTATCGTGTTTTGGTCTTCATGCTAGGCTAGCAGGTAAGTAAATAAAGAAATGCTCTTTAGGAATCCATATAATCTATAATATAAAAATTAATCGCTGAATGTGTTACTAAGCGCAAATCTCGAAAACAGCTAAACCGATTTCGCTAATTTGTTTTTTGTTGTGTTTGTTATTGTCAGGAGAAGGTTCTTATGAAATAAAAAATTAAGAAAATTGCGTAGAAAATTATTACGCGGGTGAAACTGCGGGGCGCAGCTATGTAGGTATATAAAAATCAATGCCACTTTTCGTTGTAATTTTATAACTCAAGAACGGGCTCACCTATCCAAACCAAATGTTTAAGGTTTGTTTGGACTTTATAGTAGGTAGATGGTTTATGTGAAGTTTGCACAAAATCGGTAGAGCGGTTCTTCATTTTTTTATATGGCAAAACAACGCGCAACGTTTGCTGGGACAGCTAGTCGTCCATATAAAATATCTATGCTTTAATTAGTTTGTTCGACTTCCGATGCCGTCTCAGTACTCAGCGTTTGTAGAGTACGGGATAAGACGGTTTGCTCGGTCTCCCTCTGTCCGCAAAATAACGCTCCAACAAAACCTACCATCTTAGAACCGGTTCGTGTTTACAGACGAACACTGTTTAATGGCCATAAATTGCATCAACGAATATACTCGGATTTATTCTTTTGATAAAAGCCGAATCGTGTTTCATGCGATTTAATAGAAAGGTAATTCTATCCGATTTGCAATTAAACGGTTACACAAGAACGTTTTATGCTTTATACCTATTATTGGCACTTAAGTTTAGAATGCAATAATAGCAAAATGACAAAGAGTCGCAAACTGACGAAATCGTAAAATGACATATTCGAAAAATGACTGAAACGTCCTACAAAGGTCAAATTAGTTAATATACGAAGTTGTAGATGCTATGCATGTATGTAATGTATTCACATTCCTCTGAAGGAGTTGTTGTTATTTAACGGGTGTAGTGTAGGTAGGTAGGTATAAGTAGGTATTATAGTGAGTGATGTAATCAAATCCAATGTGTTGGCTTGGCGGTGTATTTCTCTTGAATCTTACGTGGCAACGCAATAGATTGAATTAATTAGTAGTGCACCGGTCGGCGGGTGCGCCACTCAATGTCTTTTATAACATAATTTGCACTTCGCGCGGCGAGATCAAAGCGAGACCGTTCGAAGTCGGCGCCTTTGATCATTGCGGGCCTTTGACTGCCGCCGCCTCCGCTGGCCACGCCTCGACTCGAAATAGTCAATTTGTCGTTGGTTTTTACATGATGTGTGTAATATCATAATATACACATGAACATCAAAGTTAAAATAATAATTATGAATTTAGGACACGCCTTTATGTACCTACGTAAAATAAAGAAAAAAGCATAAGTTTAATGTACAAGAAACACAACAACGATATCATTGTGCGTTACTTAATCAGCTATCAAAAGCTTTCATAGGTATAGCTTAGTTTGATTTTTAGCAATAAGCATTTTACAATTTTAGTGTTATTAATGTTAGCTAAAAGCGTTTTAATCTTTCAATCATTTTACCAAGCCAAAGCGTAATTTTCTTACCAAGCCAAATTGCATAATTATTTTAGAACAATTTGAACTTACTTACCCCAAACTCGGTTGTCTAGGAAGGGAGGTGTCGCATATTCGGCCGTTAGCTTGGCATCTTCATTAATTCCATCTGTAAAAGGACAGAAGGTAAAGTATCGTTTTTATCAAATTAAAAAGGAAACTATAGGAATAGACAGAAAGATAACATTTCAAATTGTAGGTACGTAATGATTTTATACTCTAGGTTCTACTCTAGGCTCTATTTATATGGTTCATAATCGTCAATCAGCATTTTTAGGCAAAAAAATGTGTATTTATGAGTTATCAGCACCTATACAATAACTTTATTTTTTTAATTATGTTACACGTGGTTCAACTTAGCAGGAACCACGCATGTATTATTTCCGAATTCAAATGTTAATATTGAATGCAATTAACGCGCGTGTAGCGAGACGTGGCGAAGGCCCGCCCCGCCGCGTCGTGCCAGCCGGCAACATCAAAGTGCCAGAGATGAGTATCAGGGCCGCCAGCGCAGCCCGAGGGCCGCTTTTATTTTTTGTATACGTTTTAACAGCTTGCAAAGTACCTACGTTTCTTCGTTTACAAATAACATGTTGCCATTGCTGCCTTAAAGGCCGACGCATTAAACACTAGATTTTTATAATTTAGTTCGCTGCTCAATAATATAATTAATACTTAAATTAAGTCTTCTATATTACTTATATTTGTTTACTTGTTTACTATATTATTTTAAGAATAAGAATATTTATTTCATAGATTTTGGGTACATCAAGGTGTTGTTACAATTAATAATTATATTGCATATACAGTAAACAGCAGCAGCGGCAGTGGGGTTTTCTTTGAAAAAGCAATAGATCTCGAAATAATAGACTCGAAGGACCATAATATCAAAACGTTGTTCTACATTTAATTAAAATCTATACATAATGCTGGGGACTAAACCGTTATCTAACACCTGAATCAAGATAAAAGCTTTGTTAAGTGCCGAATTCAGAGGGAAATAAAGTATAAAGCTAGCAAAAGCCCTTTTTGCTACATTTAAATGTTGCAAAGGTTGGCTGCCAAACGATGGCACGTGACGCAATAGCTAGCGGCTCCTTTGATGTTCTCTTTGTAAAGTAATGGATTGGCCGGCGGGTAAGTTGTCGCCTCTGATGTCGCCGACCAAGAACACACCGACAAAGGGCGAAGCGGTAGCACAAAGGTATTGATATCGTTTAAAGCCCTTTGATTGTCGCCGATGCGTTTCATCCCTTCATGACTTAAATTCGAGCTCTTGATTGTTAAATAATTTTGATATCTACTCATTCTGTTCATGGATTATACATATAAAAAAGCTTTTTACTTTTGAATGTTTTCTATTAATTATTTAGAAAAAAGTAAAGACCGGTTATGCGTGATGAGATTGCATGATTAGCTACCATTATTTAAATTACAAAATAACTCTACTGTATTCTTTATTCTTATTAGAGAATACATAGAAGAGCAGTAATCACACCTCGGGGCTATTAAGTCAGGTTAAATTTTACTCGGTTCGACATGAGAGGAAACTGGTTTCGATATAGGTGAATGTAGAGTGTGGAGGAAAGAAACGTTTCGCCGCGCGTTCGCTCGAATAAGGGATACAATAATCGTGGGTTATTATTTCTTTGAAGCACCGACATGTACAATATCGTAGATTGCGTTTATTGCAGGAACTGTCCGAGACGGACCGTAGCGCTTTATTCCCATTGCTGATTTCACGATTTCGTCAAACACCGTTCTAGTTAGGGTCTATTATTCTGCTTTTTTTTTCTTTTATATTAGCTACGCGTAGTACGTTAACGAACACTAATTGCTATTAAGTTTTGATCGAAAAAAGGAGGTACCTATATAGTAGATACGTAAGTTTTCTGTGTTAAAGTGGGTTTATCTACTTAATTAAACTTTTTTTTTACAACTGCATTCAGCAGTGAAAAAAGATCAAAGTTCAGAAAACAAAACAACAAAAAACTTCTCGTTCTTAATTTAATCAGCGCTCAAAAGAAAATCTCAAAATTGAAGGAGTGGTGAAAATACGTGAGTGGGCATTGCCCACGCGGTAGAGTCGACGAGACCGCATCTGGCTGCGTGCCAGCCAGCTAAATAGCAGAAATAACGCCACTATCAACATTCCAGGTCACTTCGTAAGATTATCTTTTTATTACAAGATCGTATACAAAGATTTAAGCTTCTTATGGGCAGTTAAAATAAACAGAAATCTAAACAAAATCATTTTAAGCAGCCGTTGTTAAACTCTGCTATGAAATAGGCTTGTATGAGAAACGAATCAAAAGTAGGCAAGTATTAGAATGTTCTTTATTGAAAACTGGATATGCCCCGTGGGGTAATCCGCGTTAATCCCGACCCTGTAGGATTTAAAAAAAATCCTTTCTTAAGGCTTTACTAGACACAACGAGGAAAATTGCAAAATTTCTAATTACTAGACGGTTTGGGCTGTGTTGTCGTCAATCAGTCAGTAAAAAGTGCGTTTTATTAAAACAATATTAATTTCTTCAAATTCGATATTAGAAGGTTATAATATTTAAATGTTTGTATAACCTCAACAATTAGGTAGTACCTACTTACTACGCAAAGTATACTGCAAACCAAAAGACTTCAACGCGTTACTTTTAGCAGTAAAAAATAATGTCTCTCTCCCACTTTAAAAGTATTTACGTTGATGAAGACGTTACGTTTTGTTCTGATCTATGATAATATAGATAAATCGTTGAGGGTGGTCGTGGTCACTGTCAATCAATTGACCGGACGACCGTGATTTTACTGTTTTATAATATCCTTACAGGGCCGTTGCTTTTACGATTAAACTTGTGTGTCGGTCAGCTTTATTGAATATCGAGTGCCAGCTTTTATCGATCGATAATATTGAAGACTGGCCATCGACACTATTTCGTGGAACACGTCGTTCGCTTTGCCACCCACGTTGCGGCTGTGTGCGGGAGTCTCGCCCGCTATGCCTTCTCATTCCGTTGTGACATCATCACGGATTAGATATTTCTACGAAGATTAGAAATGAAAAACATCCCAACTAATTGTTCAGTGGCCATCATAAGAAATGTACCTAATTGATTGCCAGTTTCAAGTAAACAATATTACCTCAACCGAGGAGACGGTACGCGCGGGCTATTTTTCGAATTCTTTATTACGGACATAAAACTTGCATAAAACAGTGTTTGTTGTAAGTCAGTTTTGGAATACGAGCTCATCTCGGTCGTCGTCGATTACTCGCCGACAATAAACCTAACACGAAGAGGCCGTAAAATTCTAATTCGAAGCGGGCGCTCGTCGTCGGCTGTGGCACGGCGCGGTGCGGCTCAGCACCCCACGACTGGCCTCCACACCCTTCCCACTGGAAGAGCTATCGCCTTCTAAGAAGACAACAATACCGCTGATAGCACAATGCGCTCTATTTACAAGCCGATTTCTATAGACGTCTCTAACATTATAACCTTTACGCAAAGAAAGGATCTAAAGCCAAAGTCTTACAATTTCACAGCAGTGAGCGAGCAGACCAGGTACTAAGTTTTTAGCGATTTTTTATTAAAGTCGTTGTTCTAAGATTAGCACGGTGCATGGTGGTAATCAGCAATTACTGTAATTCTGTACGGTTTGAATTTTTGTTTAGAACGGTGTCAGGTTCCCATTGCCACAAACCAGGTATCTACCTACCATAATCTTTTTTGTAATCGCTGAGTCAGGGTCGTCGACCGCATGGAGGCTGCTATGCCATTGCCAACGTAGCGGATGCGCGGCACCTTTCTCTCTAATACTGCCCTGTAGGTATTATAATAGATAAGTAGTTTCTTAGCAGAGTAAAAGTTACGTTTTCAAAAATATGCATGAAACAATATATTATGATGTCTGTGACAATACCTACAGTAGGTAAATAGTTTGCCCAGTCTTTTAGTATAATGATTTTTCTCTATGGACCGTCTAAAAGTTAGAGCTCGCATTTTTACCGAGTTTTAGGTACTTGTCGTTGAGTTCCTATTGATTCCTCATCAGATCATTTCCATCGTAGGTAGATAGTAAACATAACATTCTCGGACATATTTTTTAGCTTCCTAATAGCAGTTTTCATACCCTCTTGCACCCCTATCTCCGTAACGCGGGCTGCTTAGCGTCAAACAAACATTTAGGCATCTGAACGCTTCAGCGTCATCATTGCCACATAAAAATGAATAACCAATTATATTTATATTAGTTCGTTTTATAATGATGATTTGAAATGAAGCGGCTCGCATTTGAAGCTTCGAATCAATTGCAGTAACGCGTAGGTAATGAGTTTTTGTCGTCATCATCATTATCAGTCAGCGAGCGTCCAAGGCAGTACGTAGGTACATCAAGTCACGTTACAGCTCTTCGCTTTTCTACCGGTACCCATACTGGCTTTAAATTGACGTTTATTACTTTACCTTATAATTTATTATACACCTACTCATATTTTACATAATATTCTACTTATTAATGCAGGTTTGCGTAAATATATCTGTACCTTCTTACAGAAGATGCTGAACTACCAATACCATTTAGATAATACACAAAAATTCAATCTGAATTAAAATTAGGAAAACTCAACTAGCAGTAAATATAGCTTGTTATTTTAGTTGATCATTATATCACCCACAGGACGTCCACTGCTGAAGATAGGCCTCCTTTAAAGATTTTCATAGACCTACATCGTAATTAAATTTTGGCAAGGTGTTTGTAAGCAAAATATTCTTACCACCTCATTAAAATAATTAATAATCTCCTAATGTGGAAAAATATTGACATGATTGTTAAATGTATCTTTTGAAAGAAAGCTATTTAGACGGAACAGGAAAATGCATGGGAAACTTATAAAGTACCTACCTACCGACTGACTCTAATAACAAAACCTTTGCCAAACTTCACCATGCATCATTATCACATTAGCAGTCCGAGTTTCAACAAATACGCCTTGATTGCCTTCAAAATAGAGCTAAAATAGTGGATAAACTTATTCGAAAAATTTAAGTAAAAATGCTAGGGGACGTTTTAGTTTAACTTTTACTTGCCTATTAAAAAGGGACAAGACAATAGGACTTAGAATGGTAAATATGTAACATAGAACTAGGTACGTAAATAGATTTATAAAAACAATCTATGATTGCTAAAAGAATACAAAACATGTTTCATACATATCACGTCCTACAACATCGCTATGATAGTATAGCGCAGTTGAAACACTTACTACGTTCCGTATTTTGAATGAAAAGTAAGTACCCAAACATCAATGCTGCCGAACGAACGTAGGCCACGCTACAACGAGACACAAGCGAGGCGAGGCGAGGCCGCGAGAGACGGGCGCCACCACAGTGCGCGCCGCGCCGACCCTAGCCCGCCCCTCCCTTTGCTTCACCCTTCTTCATCCATCAGTCAGTCACTCGACGTTACGCGTGTAGGACGGTCGTTCGCTCCTTCTCATAACAACAACTCACGCGGGCAACTGGGTCATAGTTTACGCACTACGAGACTCATGACTTATGTGTTTGATTGCAGTGAAGTTATTTAATTGATACTAGTGAGTGACCTTAGAATCTTAGCGGCTCTTTTGAAGTGTACGAGATGCGTGCGTGAGCGCAGCGCATGACGTGCTACGAAACATTGAGAGCTCCGGCACCGGCCGCAGACGCCCCCATGGCGCACCACTTTGTCAAGTGGTGGCGCAACAAGTTTAGAAATGGATACAAAAAATTCAGCAGTAAGTAAATAAATACCACACTAGTTCAATCATTTGTCAAAATCTCGAAATAAACTGGTAGGTAGCCTTCAAATACCCTCACGTATGTTGACAAATGAAATGGATGACAACAAAAACAACACAGAGCAAACTTCAGCCGACACATGAACGAACACCATTACAAATTACATCATGACTATTAGTATAAATAAAATAAAAATGGCAAACGAAACAGCCGATATTAACGTTTCGTTTTGTGGCGTTTATTATTCTTAATACATAAATTGATTGTAGGTAGATGAAGTAAATAAAAAAATATATCAACGCTAAATAAACGAAATATTCGTTTACTGCAAGCAAATGTTCTAAGTCGTAATCAATCAACATCGAACTACGAAATTTAAAGCTAGTTAATTTTGATGACTTACGTTACGAGATAAGAGATGCAATTAACGTAAACTACGTTTTATACTTCTTTTTTTTTACAATAACATTGTCGTCAATGTAAGATACCTAATTATTTTACTTATAATTATAGTGGATGGTTACTAAAACTTCAACGGAAAAAATATCTCATCATATTAATGGCGGTTGAATAAATCTAACTAAAATTTAATTCGAAACACCTCTTAAATGTTGTCGGGTCCATTCAAATACCTGTTTTAGACGGTAAGTATGCTACATACAGAATGTGCTTATATGATTTTATGATCTCAGTTCGTTATCAAAAGTCGGCGCGATCAAAGTGCCGATGCCGCCTGCCGCGCCGCGCGCCGCTCGGTCTTGTCGATTCGACCTCGGTCGCTTCAACGACAACAACAGAATAAAAATGAAATACAAAATAAATAGCTGTGTTGCTGCAGCCTCTATTTAAATCACGAATGACTTTGAAATATTTATCTAACGTTTGAGTAACAAGGGCCACATTAGGTGATGTTTAGTCTAAATCATAAATAACGTGCAATGTCACACAAATGTATACTAATAATGAGCTATTAATGGTTGATGGACCAACAGACTAGCAACTTCTTCATAATCTAATTTTAAATACTCTAGTCCCTAGTTTGCTCCGATTCGTGTAACAAAGTCAGAGACTAAACAATATAAGCATGTTATAATGTGTTTGATAAAAGACCGCACTTCAAAGCAGACAAATATCACTTTGATCTCTAATCTATTTAACGAAATAGCGAATGTTGAACACTTCAATTTACAAGGTGCTGCTCCAATTTTTTACTCGCATGCGAACATACATTTCAAATCCGTGAGGCGAACTTCGTTAATAAAGTTTTTGATGCAAATAGAACTACGCCGCTCATTTGATCAACATCAAAGAGAACTTTTGAAGCACGTCGTGTTGCCGCCGAAGCGTAGACAGTGATACCTTTTATTTTATATCAAAGAAAATTCCGCCCCCTGGTTTATACTTCTCTCATCATCCTTTGAGATACCGACTCGCATACAATTAACATAATATAATGATACTCGAATTCACCGTGTCAACTAAGTTTGAATAAAGTTTTTATAAGCCGTTGAGGTCATTTAATTTCGCGCAAATATGTGTCAATAACAGTTTATATTTCGATAGGGATGGGTGTTAATACCACGAGTATAAAACGTTTTATCAGGCCCAAAATCTCTGTACTTCTATTACATTATTATACAAATTTACAAAAAAATTATAAATGGTGAATACCAGCCTGCCTAGCATGAAGACCAAAACACGATACGATAAAGCTATATCACGCGATATAACTACATCAACTCTCAAAATATGATAGATAAAGCCGCCATGTTGAATTTTTATTATAAATTGCGATAAAAATTATGATAAAAATTCAACATGGCGGCTTTATCTATCATATTTTGAGAGTTGATGTAGTTATATCGCTTTATCGTATCGTGTTTTGGCCTTCATGCTAGGCTAGCAGAAATCGGTTGTTAGTGGAAATGAGATGGAACGGTATAATAAGTAGTTGTAAGAGCAGATGTGGCACGGCAGATCGGAACGCGCGGCCTCGCCGCCGCCGCCTCGCCCCTGCAGCCTTCCAGGAAACGTTTCTGCCTCCTCGGCCGCAGTCCCGTGTCGCTTACATCTCGCTCCTCGTCCGCCCAAACGATTCACAAAAACTTTTTGAGATACGCCGACAAAATAGTTTCGGGCATTCGCCGTATTTTACCAGCCATTGTGAAAGATTGTTATTATGTCCATCGAGTGATTACAATAACCGAAATAGCATGAAAAACTTACATAATAGTACACGTTTCGAATTAGTTGTTTACCTGGTTTTTTTAAGTATTAAAAAGTCTTAGAAAAAGTTCAATCGGAAAGTATTGCCTGCGACCCAGGAATCTTAGGATTACCATAAAATAAGGTAAAAAGTGGGTTACGCACTAGTGCTACTAAAAACGATCAAAAAATTGATGTGAAGTCAGAAAACTATGTTGTTACTGATGATATAACAATAAAGTTTTACGACATGAAATTGGCCGATAACAAATCCAATATTTTATAGAATCGTTCACTCGATTCAACTTTCCAAACGATTTAACCATTATGATTGCCAAAATAATGGTTATCCCATCGCAACGAACCATGATAAGTACTAGACGAGAGTTATTTTAAACACATTTCATGGTTACCGTTAAACCAATTTAATTTTAACTCTCTGAATGGATGAATGATATATGAGATAGTTGCGTACAGAAAACCGCTCTGCAAATTGGATGTAGAACATTCGCATAGCAAAAAAACTAATGATAAATGTTAACTTACAGTTGGCACGGAGAGCGAGCGCACGGACACAGAAGAGCTGGTGGGTCGAGCCTCGTCACAATGCTCGGCGCCCCCAGACCTGCTACCAAGCGAAGCCCGTGCGATGCTGCAGACCCCACCACCAGCATCTAGACCAACCAGAGACCCGTACAAGCCACCCACTCCTGCTCCAGCTGTCGAGACTGATGACAAACCAAGACTGCGATTTGAGGTACCTAATTGAACACGACTGATGAATTTATACGACGACCCAGTTGGCACAATGGTCACCAAGCCGGACTGCCAAACACAGGGTTGCGGGCCTCTATGGTTACGGGTTAGATATTTGTCTGTGGTCTGGTTGTTTCTATGTATTATAAGAATATATTTACAAAATAAAATTATATATCTATACTTAATATTATAAAGCTGAAGAGTTAGTTTGTTTGTTTGAACGCGCTAATCTCAAGAACTGCTGGTTCGAATTGAAAAATTCTTTTTGTGTTGGATAGTCCATTTATCGAGGAAGGTTATAGGCTACTTTTTATCCCGATATTCCCACGGGATCGGGAGTTACGCGGGTGAAATGTAGTATATCCGTTGTCTAGCACCCATAACAGAAGTCTAGTTACTAAGCTTGGGGCTAGATGGCGATGTGTGGGATGTCCTGCAATATATGAGCTGATGGTGGAGTTATAACAGTACTCAATCATTGGACTCCTTGAAAATAAAATTAATTCTATCTGCGTTATGTAACACTTCCAAGATGCTTTCTCTCTGTGTCCATTGGCCAGTGAACTCAAAGCAATGTTCTATCTAACTACGATATCATAGAACAGCATAGCTTTCTAAAATAATTACGTGCCTATCTATTTAAATGTTACTGTCTGGAATTGCTATCTTCAATTCGTCTGAGATCTAAAGAGTAGAAAACTTTCGACAGTTCTAAAAAGTTCCGAAAACTGATATTATCTAACTAGCGTGCTTGTAGAATTATTTGCATGACTATGTTCCATGAGAAATAGTTTTTGTCAGTTAAACCTCGGAAAGTCAAAACTAAAGTTTTCACTAAACGTATACCATTCCATGTCGGGGAATAAAATGAGTTCTTATTTGAAAGCTAAGTTTCACAGAACTATTTAGTTTCTATACCTACTTATCCCAAGTTTTACCAACAAGTCCAACATCATCCATATTTCGTAGGTAACCATCTATGTTCGCAATGCGAGCGGTCTTTACTTTGCCTCATATCTCAGTGATCGTAAAGGCGTTGCTAGTTTCCTTTTAAAGCTTGAGATAAAGAGGACGCCGCCACGAAGCCGCCACGCGCGTCGCGTCCGGCGCCTCTCGTATCTACCTACAATATGCACATACACTATTCTCGACCATAACCAGCCACCATAAGAAAGTGTTTTACTAACTCGTTAACTGCAACAACTATCGTCTCGGAGAAACTCACAAGTCGTAATCGTCTTAAATGTATTAGGAGTCATTTATTTTATTATGTAAAGGAGCTAGCACGAGCATAACCCTTAAAATTAATCAACTCATAAAATGTTATATTATTAACATGAATTCAGAAAATTGTTGGGCCATAACAAGAATGTAATGTGTCTCATGTGTACTTATTTGTTCCTGTATAACAATAATTCATCAGTTAGGACGGCAGAGATGTTATTTTATTACAGCACTACGCTGTTATAGTCTCAGATATAAACAGGCGGATGGGGTCATTGTTTTATGGCCCAGTTCACGTCGAGCTCAGACCCTTCCTATTGCGACATTAACTGCGAATGTATGGCTGCTTTATAGATCGTTCGAGGTCGTTGCTAGCTATGTAACCAATAACGGAACTATTTCAGAAGATTAACAGTACTATTTTTGTTATCCATAGGAGCTGACTTGCGACGTGGAACTACAGCATCCAGAGCCTTCTAAGCAGCAACCTTTGCAGTTCTCATTTACTTTGTATGATCTTGATGGACACGGTCGTATGACTAAAGATGTAAGTTTTAAAATACAAGATAATGATTACCAATACTTCAATTAACTAATTAATTATCAAGTCATGTTCCTAACAGATTTTCATGCAAATTTGCAGGACATTGCTGGTATCGTTTCAACGATCTATGAATCTATCGGAAAATCGGTGACGGTGCCACATTATGGGTCTAAAACAATCCAAGTGCGGCTAACAGTTGTACCAGAGGACAATAAGTCACGGCATCATCGAGAACGACGAAGACGGCGACGGAAAGAATATCCTTCGGTAACTGTTGAGCCACCCGCGCCCGCGCCGGCTGACTGTGGAGATCAAAGCGACGATGAGCAACGGGATAGATTCTCACCTGACGATGACGCATCATCTAAATCATCGTGTTCAGGCGACCGCAGACAATCGCAAAGGCCTACAACGTTCAATCAATCCCGGCCCCACCGCCACCCGCGAAGGGAACAGCGCGAACGCAAACACAGCAAAAAACGTTCCGGAAGCCTGCAGAGGCGTGAATTACTCGAAATCATTCAGGCCAACATGGAGAAAAACCATTTGAGCTTTCAAGCTTCAAGGTTAGTAGTCAACGCCCGACTCTTAACAGTTTTATTGATTCCAAAATAATCCGCGTACGAATATTCTAACTACGATTTGTTTATTTTGCAGAAAGCCCAACGATTCCGTTCTGTATGAGGAAGAAAAAGTTCACAAATATCAAAAAATTCGGAACAGATCGCATACGATCAGCGAGAAGCCCGTGAACGCATTCCAAAAGAGTAGATCAGATAATCCCGGTAACGGTTATCTGGATTTGGCGAGCGGAGGAGATTCACATTTGTGCCGGTACGATCGGTACTTGCACGCGGTGATATGTTCGTCAGCGCGACACGCGAACACCGGCTACCATCAAAAGCAGGTGCAACCACCGCGGCCTGCGCGAGGCTCTAACCAACACGCGCGCTCGCGCTCACACGACCTGCCTGACCAGACACCAGTCTCCCAACAACCCCGAGTTCTACAGATTATATTCTTATAGAACTTGGACGAGGGCATTGCCGGCAACGGCCTTGTCCTGTTCTCTTGCTAAGTGTGAGCGGACATATAAACTATGAGTTACCATGTGCTGCACTGAAGTTTAGATAAGGTGACTCGGATTCTCAAATAAATGAGTCGTAATATAATGGCACAGTGTAACCTTAGTCAGTTATAATCAGTATTTATGTAGCTGCAGTGTTGTGTTACATTTCTATTGCATTGAATTCCATGACATTAGGTAAATATAACTGTGTATTTTGATATAATGGTGACACGGCAATTGATGTTAGTTAACTTCAAACTATACTTTCAGAGACGACAATGTATGTTATGCTGCTCAATAGTTATAAGATTAAGTTGTTAGGCACATAGAAATGAGTAAAAAATGTACTTACACACGCCTACTTAGATATTGTAAAGTGCCTTTATCTACTGTTAGAGCTTCTGTTTTAGTTCGATCAATGTGCTTCAATTTTAATAAAACGTAAATAGAATAAAATCAGGCACCAAAAAGCTATTGCGATAACTATGACTATCAACTTCAAGACAGTGCTCTAGTAGCATCTGAAGTTAGCACAAATGATCGAATACAAAATGACAATGGAATCATAATCTGAATATAATTTACTGTAATCGTTAATGCTCAGTAGATTAGTTAAACTATTGTAAACTCATTTTCGAGTTATCAGACTGACTTTAGGTATAAGTGTTAGTTGGTGAGGAGATAGTTTAAAATGCATTGTTATAGGATATTTAACAAAATAGAAATTACTTTCAATGATATTTTATAATGGATAGAACTCCAAACAACTATCTAAAAACTAATATTTAGTTTTTGGTTTAATATTTTAAAGTGCTAAAAACAATATGCAATGAGTGCAAAATACATGAAATGAGACAATCTGACTGTTAGTGACACTAAGTCATAAACTCTAAATATTATTTTTAGATAGTTGTTATTCTATAATATCACTCTTAGTTTTGGTTAACCCCAAAATCTTGTAATTAAACTATTACGAATTAAAATCTCATTTGTTAAAACATTTTTGTTAAATATTTAAATACATCATTAGGGAATTTCCAGTTTAAGATTTCAAATTTTTTCCCTGCCTAAGAAACATTACCAATATCAGTATTCCTTATTTTTAAGTCCAAGTTGTTTTTTTTTTATTTTCAATATATTGTATCTACCTCTTATTTTGCTTTCATAATGTATTGAGTAACTTATTGATTACAAAATTTTATTAGTTAAAGTTAGACACGATATTATAAGGTAATGTTTTGTGATAATTTGTGAATTTTTCGTGTATTTAATTAAATGGAAGAAGTTTTCGCTCGTACTTGTCTGTATGTACTTAATTGTAAAGCTTGAAACATGCGTCAGTTTAAGTGTATAGTAAGATTTGTAAAAAGTGCTCGATCTTGTCAAATAATATTTATTATCGAATTATTATAACCATGGAATAACTTAATGAATGTGTATTATTGTTACCTGCCCAATGTTCTCCATTTAAGGAGACAACAAGCCAATGCAGAGATGAGGAATACGGCAGTAAATGCTATGGTAGTCTCCAATGGCAATTCACATTCATTTACGGCATATTCTTTTGGGATTATCGTCACCTGTTGATTGAATCCTTCATAAAAAGCTTAATCAACTGTTAAAACTAGAGCATCGAACAAAAAGGCCTTAATTACTTTCTTAGAGTTCGGTACCTCAAAAAGTAAAAATAAGAATTTTCCAAAACGATCCAGGCGTTTTCGAGTACCTGATCGGAAAACATACATAAAAAAATATACGCGACGAATTGAGAACCTACTTTTTATAAGATCACTTTGTTGTCCGTCTGTCTGTTTTTCGAAGCCCTTTTCTTTTTTGTATGAAAACTAGCGACCCGCCCCGGCTTCGCACGGCTATATTATGCATGTATTATACATATAAACCTTCCTCTTGAATCACTCTATCTATTAAAAAAAAACCGCATCAAAATCCGTTGCGTAGTTTTAAAGATTTAAGCATACAATGGGAGATAGGGACCGAGAAAGCGACTTTGTTTTATACTATATAGTGATACGGTTAACGCCCCGTCAGCTCCCCTAACGGATCCCCCACTCCCGACCGTCCCCCTGTCGAGACCTGTTCCCCGCCCGTCGGATCCCCTGGACCGGGGGAGACGACGGCCGCTAATTTAAAATTAAAAAAACGGATAGTGTAGAAGCCAAGTGATCCAACTGACATTTTGGTCAAAATAGAGTTAAGTTTTAAAAATACATTAAAACTGTATTCGTATTAAAGAATAAAATAATAAGATATAAAAATTTTGATTATTTTTTTGTCCTATAATCTGAAGACATACAACAATTCATTCAGAAACATGGACATAAAAAGCAAAAACGCGTTTTGCTTCATATCTCGAAACTTTTAACAAGTCAGTTGGATCACTTGGCTTCTACACTAGCCATTAATAATAAATATCTAAGTACTTACCAACATAAACTTAGGATCAGGTCTATTCCTCCAAGAGAACGAAGGTACCGAAAATTCGTCAAACTCAATAGTCTCATCTTCAGAACTTCGCAAATGATGCACTAAACATCCACGGTGTGTGTGACCACCAAATACTACTCTAGGTTTCAGCATCTCAATGAGGTATTCCGTAGATGTTTTAGATATTGTATCTATGTTTTCTTTGTTAGGTCTACGTTTTGGTGAAGGATCCGGTTCTTTGCATATGTCGTCCGATTTGCGGTATAAGGGGAAATGCTGAAACATTCGTATATTTAAATTAGCTGCGCTAAGCGGTTCTTTGCATATTATGTATCCGATTTGCGGTATAAGGGAAAATGATAAAACATTCGTATATTTTGACTACCTGCGCTAAGCTGTTCCACCCGCGTAACTAAAGAGTACCTAGCCTATGTTATTCCCAATGAATTAATGTATAATCCATACTAAGTTTCATCAAAATCGGTCCAGAAACGGAGCCTATTCGTAACAAACATAATATAAACAAAAAATCTTTCCTCTTTATAATATTACTAGCTGCGCTTTTACTTAAGTTCCGATCCCGTGTGAATATCAAAATGAAAAGTAGCCTATAGCCTTACTCGATATATGGACTATTCAACAATTCGAACCAGTAGTTTCTGAGTTTAGCGCGTTCAAACAAACTGTTCAGCTTTATAATATTACTAGCGACCCGCCCTGGCTTCGCACGGCTGTATTATGCATGTATTATATCTAAAAACCTTCCTCTTGAATCACTCTATCTATTAAAAAAAACGGCATCAAAATCCGTTGAGTAGTTTAAAGATTTAAGCATACATAGGGATATAGGGACAGAGAAAGCAACTTTGTTTTATACTATGCAGTGATGAAGTATAGATTTATTGATTGCAGTCCCAAAAATATAAGGCAACGTGAAGAAAGGAAGTAGTTTAAAAATAACTAAGGTTTATTCTAAAAGAAAAATTAAACATTGTAGATATGATGATATGCAAAACCATACACTTGATTTTGGAAATTCACCATAATGAAACTAAAGACACAAGAAGCAAGTCAATAATTGCTAAAGTTGATGGTCAACTGTTTGTATCCCATCTTCACCACTTGAGATCCCTATCAAGTGGTGAAGATGGGATAACATTGATCAAGCTTAGTCCGCTTAAAAAACTTAAATAATTAGGTCTTACCTGCATAATGATAGGTCGACTGTAGTTTACTTTCCTTATATCAGAACAGGGACGTAGTTCTTGCGGACACAGTAAATTCGCTAAAACAAAAAGGTAGTACTGTTCATCTATTTAAGAAAAAATAAAACCGGCCAAGTGCGAGTCGTACTCGCGCACAAAGGATTCCGTTATATACTGTTTTTAAACCAAAAACAAATGCAAAAAAACCTTTAAAAATATGTATGTTAGTCAGACGAGGCTGTATAGGTTAAAAGTCTTTTGCCTGCCCTTTTGGGAGTATAATTAACAAAAAAATATGTGTCCGTCAGCCGGGCAAAAAAAGTGCTTCTAGAGCGAATTGGTTCGGTGAATAATTAGTGCTCAGTCTGCTGTAAATGTGCGCGAAATAAAAAATTAGTGCATGTAGGCATTGAGGAAAAAAACGGGAAAAACAAATTCTGCTGGAATGACGGTGCTCCAGCAGGAAGATTTTTAAACGAATGACCGGAGAGGTATATAATGTATATCGGCGGATAGCTTATATTTGTGCATAATTGTGCGCGAATAATTAAATTTGTGCGTCTTAGGGTTTTCGAGATATTTCATTTCCTGCTGGGCTGACGTTTTGCAAAAACTTGTATCTCCGAAACCATTGAATGTGCGACCTTGGATTAAACATATATAAGTAGCTCTTAATTTGTGCGTATTTGTGCGCTAATTTGTTTTTCATAAATATCTACTGTTTAAGAGAAATCATGCAACCCTGAAAATTCGAAAGAAACTCCTTGCGCTTAAATGAGAACACGCAGAGGTTCACTGAAAGCGGTATTTGGCTCGTTTTGTTATTCTTTACATGTATAATAAGTTTCAAGACAGTACATACGCGCATTTTTCAATAATAACACTTCAAGTCAAATCTGAAAATGTCATAGCTTTGCAAGAAACCTATTCAACTAAAGATATGTGCGTATATACCAAAAATTAGAGTGCCTTTTGAAATACATATCCTGAAAATTTCAGCTTCAAATGTCGCGTATTTAAGTAGATATAAACGAAAAACAAATCATAACTTCAGTTCTTGGCTAACCGACCAAATTCGAATGGTCACGAAAAAGCGACGGTTTCATACATTTTGATGACTTCTTAAATGGACTGTATTATACTGAAGCAGTTAATTGGGTTTAGGTACTGTGAATTGGAAAAGTGTTATGGGAAGTTGCAAAAGTTTTATTTTGAGATTAAGATAGTAGAAACTAGTAAGTACGCTTTTATCTTCCTTACCTATTATAGATTATTGATAGCTCAGGTAGGTAAGTATCTACTTCATTTTACTAAGTTCGCAATACGAAGTTAAACAAAAATGTCGGGTTTGTGCTTAATAAATAATATTATAAGTAATAAAATTATAATAATATTACTTTAAAGGTGGACGCAGATTGATACGCGCCGAGCGCGCCGAATTTTTGCCGTCCACGGAAAAAGGTACCTTATAATAATAGAGATAAGGCACATTTATATTTCCGATGACGTCATCAGAGTCGTCCGCATCGTCAGAGGCGGCCGACACTGAAATAAATAAATGAATAAATGTAGGTATGTACCTTATCTCTATTATTATAAGGTGGACGGCAAACAATTCGGCGCGTATCAATGTGCGGGCACCATTGCATTGATTTTAAAATTACATAAAAAGACGATTGTGTAGGTTCAAATGTCCGGCCGCCGCGCGCCGGGTGGTTGTAACTCGCTCTGTGTGAAACAGTTACACAGAATGCGGCATTAGTGGGAAAGAGTCAGACGCTAGTTAAGACGTATTTCGCTCCTTGCCTCCCGCACCGCTCTCCGCTCTCGGTGTGCTCTCGGTTCACTCACCCCGCTCCAATAGTGTCCGGGGTATATCTAGTGTTGCCAATTTAGCATAATCTTATGCTCGATTTGGCATTTTAAGTTTCAATTCCACGTAGTAATAAGTTTGTCATTAATATTTTTTGTCATTAATAATGTCATTAATAATTTTTGCGTGAAGGAGTAACAAACATACATATACACACACACACACACACACACAAACGTTCACATTTATAATATTAGTAGGATAGGATATACATATATAGTAGGATGTAAGCCATTATGTTATAAAACCCTATTTAAAACAGTCTCGAGATACTTACGTGTAAAAAGAGGTATTTATGAGACTATTAAAGTTTTGAGAAGTATTGTATTGATCAAAACTATTAGAAATACATAATATTATATTTAAAAAAAATGTGTTTTTTTGTATTTCCTTAATATTTTATTTTAAGTTCAAACATAATAGTATAATAATTTAGGTATAAGCATAAATACCTTCTTAAGTGTTCTAATTACAATCAATTACCTGTCTTAAACTATTTGATTTGTAATTTAATGTAGTGCTAGGATCACATTAAATTACAAATCCCACAAGGTCCTACTGTGATCTTAACTATACCTCAGTATTAAAAAAAATCAAAATCAGGTCACTCGTTTTGGGAGATAAACGCGCTACAATTGATTTATATTACCTATTCCGTGGCACTGCCGGAATAAAAAATAGCAAATAACACTCAGTTATCTTCAATCTATCTCTGTGCAAAATTTCATCCAAATTAGTCCAGTGGTTCTGGAATCTGGAGATACCAACATACACACATACAAACATGTTACCAACGTTACCTTTTTGTAGGTATAGAAGGTTAGTATAGAAGTACCTATAGATAAACGTGTCATTTTAGAAATACATGCATTAATATTTCTCTAATGTACCTACTACCTATTGAAAAAATGATAATGCACTAAAACCTCTATAAACGTTCTAAGCGCGACTGTACGGACAACAGCTTCAGTATAATACAGTCCATTTAAGAAGTCATCAAAATGTATGAAACCGTCGCTTTTTCGTGACCATTCGAATTTGGTCGGTTAGCCAAGAACTGAAGTTATGATTTGTTTTTCGTTTATATCTACTTAAATACGCGACATTTGAAGCTGAAATTTTCAGGATATGTATTTCAAAAGGCACTCTAATTTTTGGTATATACGCACATATCTTTAGTTGAATAGGTTTCTTGCAAAGCTATGACATTTTCAGACTTGACTTGAAGTGTTATTATTGAAAAATGCGCGTATGTACTGTCTTGAAACTTATTATACATGTAAAGAATAACAAAACGAGCCAAATACCGCTTTCAGTGAACCTCTGCGTGTTCTCATTTAAGCGCAAGGAGTTTCTTTCGAATTTTCAGGGTTGCATGATTTCTCTTAAACAGTAGATATTTATGAAAAACAAATTAGCGCACAAATACGCACAAATTAAGAGCTACTTATATATGTTTAATCCAAGGTCGCACATTCAATGGTTTCGGAGATACAAGTTTTTGCAAAACGTCAGCCCAGCAGGAAATGAAATATCTCGAAAACCCTAAGACGCACAAATTTAATTATTCGCGCACAATTATGCACAAATATAAGCTATCCGCCGATATACATTATATACCTCTCCGGTCATTCGTTTAAAAATCTTCCTGCTGGAGCACCGTCATTCCAGCAGAATTTGTTTTTCCCGTTATTTTCCTCAATGCCTACATGCACTAATTTTTAATTTCGCGCACATTTACAGCAGACTGAGCACTAATTATTCACCGAACCAATTCGCTCTAGAAGCACTTTTTTTGCCCGGCTGACGGACACAAAAAATATTGCCTTAAAATTTATAAATTTGTAATATTGTAAACAACATACTTAATGCTTAAAAACATAGTAGGTAGGTAAGTACCTACTCAAAAAATATTTACTCTGTTCTGTTTTTAGTGTTTGTTGTTACAGCGGCCACAGAAATACATCATCTGTGAAAATTACAACTTTCTAGCTATCATGGTTCATGAGATATAGCTTGGTGACAGAAGGACGGACAGACGGATGGACGGACAGACAGACAGACGGACGGACGGACAGACAGACGGACGGACAGAGCGACGTCTTAGTAATAGTGTCCCGTTTTTACCCTTTGGGTACGGTACCCTAAAACACGAAGTATATGTACTTACTGGAAATATCTTCAATTTTCCGTCTAGCTTCCTTACACATGTTACATGAATCACCTTGCATCGCCATCGAATTGATCAATACAAAATGATTACCCTTCAGGGTTACAAGTTCAACTGAGGACATATTCATTGCACTGTTAAACCGTTGAAGAGAACCCTTTTTCATGCTGTAAGCAATATCAAAATCGTGGAATTATCTCTTCTTGGTATTGCTTGATTAGAATTTAGCTGCGTTCCGCGGGTACATACACTAGCGTTAGTTTTGATCCCGTAGGAATATTGGGATAAATATATACTTAAGACGAAAGGGTACCGCGACGCTCTCTCCATACAGATGTAGTCGACTGTTTCCTCCGTGGATAATGACACTGGAGCAAATATTTTTGTTGCATATAACTGCCATGACTATGCCGCTATGTATTGTTTTTTTTTTTTAAATTTCTATGATAATTAGAAAATAAAAAAACCAAGACATAGGGGCATAGTCATGGCAATTATATGCAACAAAAATATTTGCTCCAGTGTCATTACAGTGTCATATTGTCATCGCAATTAGTTTAGTAGTTTTTGAGCTAAGGAGTTAAGTACAAAATATACAAATACCCACTAATAAAAAAACCTAATCTATACACATAAAAATCAAAGTCCTGACAGACAGACTGACATGTATATACGTTTAACTCAAGCCAATGATAAATCGAACTAAATTTTGGCACACAGATAATTAAGGATTTTGAAAAAAATTTACCCCTACGCAGACAAACTGGCGGATGAAAGCTACAAAAAATAATGTAGGACTCCAGTAATCATTTTTAAGTAATCTTCACACGTAGTTGTATTATTGATGAAAAAGTTTAAAGCCCCAGAGGTAGATAACCGTAAAACCGTAACCGCGCCGTAAAACATATAAGTAAGTTCATATATATAAAACAGAGTAAGTACATGGCATCCTATGTTATTACTTGATTGGGTAGGCAAGGGACTTGTGAACTTGTACTTGTATACAGGCTGTTTTCCGCGATTAGACCCTTTTTAATTGGGTCCTTTTTGCGTGAAGATGGAGTAGGCTCGCCCAGCACCTACTACCCTCACAGCTTAGTCGACCATGTCCAGAGGAGAGAACTTGTCAATACTTCTGGAGCCAACTAAGCCGCGGGTTTCATCACGATGTTTTCCTTCACCGTAAGAGCAATGTCAATTAGCGCACATAAATTTTTCTTAAGAAAAATACATTGGCCGGCCTGGATTCGAACCCACGACCTTCAGAATGAAAGTCGAGGTATCTACCACTAAGCCAACACCGCTCTTGGCTCCGCTCAGGGACTTGTGAATAACGCGAGTTCTTTGCTAAGTATTATAGGTCAGGGGAAATATTATAGATATAAAAAACTTACTTATTATGAAAGCCAATATCATGGTTTCCCGAAATTACAAAGACTTCAACAGAGGTTGGTGCTGAAAATAGACTGTGGTATCGATCCATATAAATCTGAAATTGTTTGTCGTTACTGAACTCGCCTTCATCGAATAGATCACCTGTAAAAAAATTGTGAAATTCCCATATTTTCTACAAAAAGAAGAAATTTAAAGTGGTGCTAACGTATTTTCAGTTATCCTTATTCGTTAACAAAATCATGTTATCAATAGATTCATTAGTCAGCTTGGAAAATGTAGCCAATATCAGAGGCAAAGCAAGCAGTAACGTGAAAAAACTGTAGCAATGCTTTGTATATTTTTCAGACGTGAGATGCCTCTTAAAAAGAGCGAGACTAACATCCGAATACTGTAAGGATCTTAGCTTTAAGTCTTAAATTCACATTTAAGTGCTTCAATATGATAGGAGTGTCTTATATATTTAAGGGACCCCTAAATATTTGAGTCACTCGAGTATTCGGGCA
Source organism: Idaea aversata (assembly GCA_907269075.1). NCBI lineage: Eukaryota > Metazoa > Arthropoda > Insecta > Lepidoptera > Geometridae > Idaea > Idaea aversata. Next base: position 8,849,699 of record OU026085.1, read on the forward strand.
AAAGAAGTTTCTAGGTGAGTCGTTAAGGTATGAAGTAAAGCTGGAACTCACCTTAGCGGCTAAAAAAGGCTTAATAAATTATCTAAACAAACTTATCTACTCACCTAAAATAAATATAGCATCAGGTCTATAAAGAGTCAAAATAGTTTGATAAGCTCTATGCATTTGCCATTCGCGTCTCCATCTATCAAACCAATGGCTTTTCCTTGGCCCCAGGAGATGAGGATCAGCTAATATAAAAGCTCTGAGAGGTTCCATTGTATTTTCTATACTTAAAGCCGGCCAACTACACTAATAAAAGATAATCCAGACCAATGTATCAGAAAGTCAAAATACAACTAAGAAGTTAGATACTAACAATTCATTCATTGTAAAAAGCTACAGAGGGCGTGTCAAAATATCCAGCACTAGCAGCGCTCATCTGTTTCACCTGCGTTACTGCCGATCCCGTGGGAATATCGAAATATAAAATAGCCTATAGCCTTCCTCAACAAATGGCCTATCCAACAAAAAAATATTTTTTAAATTCGAACTAGTACTTACTTCCTGAGATTAGCGCGTTCAAACAAACAAACTCTTCAGCTTTATACTATTAAGTATAGATAAAAAGAAAGCTAATTATAACTACTTTAATAACACAGTATTATTTAACTCACCTGGCTTATAACAACATAGTAAATTAAAAATTCACAGTAAAATCCGGTAAATAAGATACCAAACACTATTATTAACAATTTCTTTGTAACGCGACGCATAATAAATAGATACCAGAGTTTATACAACCGTTAAACAATAATTGATTGATCATAAACGTTACGTACTAACAACGGAAATACTCAATGAGAACTAAATAATCTAAAACTACCTACAATTCATTGATAAGGATTCGCTATTTATCACTTATGACAGGCCGCCGATAACGCATCTGGGACACGGCTTCTTAGACCACGCTGCAAAAGGAAGAGATTCAAAAGACCCTTCGAGTTTGAGGAAACCTTTTGATTGAGGATGGTTTCGCATGGTTGAGGATGGAAGCATGGTTTCGAAGGGGTATTTACTGTGGTCCCACTGCTATGCTCCACTGGTGGGGAGCAAAATTAATTTAACCTATTCAGTCAGTGAGTCCACTGGTAATTTCACAGTTAATGCTTGGAAATCAAAATAAAGACAAAATGAGCTTTATAGTAATTATTTTCCCGGTACTTAATCGCGTATTTTCTCTTATCTCGACGTTTCGACTACGTTACAATAGTCATGGTCGCGAGGACACAAAATGAGCTTTGTCAAGATAAAAGTATTTCGTCAAACCCATTTATGAAGAAAGACACTAATATTCTTTATGTACTATTTCTTCATTCTGTGTCAAACGTTCTGGGTCACATGACCCCAGTAAAGACATTGCCAGTATCTGAATTTACTCTCCTGGGTCTCCTCATCGCTCTGCCTGGTTTGAAAACTTCTTATGGCCCCTCTACATGATAGGCCATCATGCTGGCCCACTAATATGGGCCAGCATGTAGAGGGCGTAGTGGTGTCTGGTGGCTTTTAGTCCGTGGGATGGCGACTGGATGGCCACGATGTTGGTTTTTCGGTCGCACATCAAAGGAAATGGATAACGATGGCTGACCGTGGCCATCGTGTAGTTGCGTTTCAACCATCGCATGGCCATCTCCATGGTCAAGTGCTGGGCCATCATGTAAAGGGGCCATTAGCAATACATGTCAGCCGATTCTTATAAAATTAAATAAATAAATAAAAAAACTACATTCATCCTCGTTTATTGTAAGTAAAAAGCGAGTATTGTATACAAAATCATTTGTTAGTAGTTATTGTTAGTATTTTTTAAGAAAAGGTAAAAAGCATCTCACTTCAATACTCATATTTCATAAACAACACTGAGAAAAAGATGGAGCAGTGTATTTTTTTCGAACGCGTTTACTTTTCTATCGCTTTTACGTCACGACGAAGTTATAAGTCTCACTATAAATCCTCCATCCATAGAAAACTGCTTAGACGCAATAAAAAAACGTTCTCGCAAAAAACTCACACTACGCACCATCGAAACATTCTTTTATATCCCTCGAGCATTGACAATCACTATGAACCAGAAAACACTCGTTTAATAATAAAATTCATAAGCTGTTTATAATGTTATCAATAAAATTACATGTCAAAACAAATCATTAACACTTTAAATCAACAACTTAATCATTAACGAGTAAAACATAATTGTAAAAGCGAGATAATAATTACATAATTAGTTAATCGTGATGTAAGAATTTATAATTAGATCATAATTCATTAAAAACAAAATTTTTGGTACAATAATACTTCACTAAAACACGTGAATGTTTGTACTGAATAGACGGAATTCAATTCATTAAGTTGGTACAATGCGCGCGTTTTAAACTGGCAGGTCGGAAGTTACAGCAAAAGACGTAGTAGCGAAAAGTCTTAAAAGAAACTGCACTCATTTAAGAAGAAAGGGTACCGGCTCTCACTCCATATAAACGTAGTCGACTGTTTCCTCATTGGATAATAACTAGAGCAAATATTTTTGTAGCATAAAACTTATAACTGCCATGACCATGCCCCTATGTCTCATTTCTTATAATATATATTTTGTTTTTTTTTTAACTCTTACTTTCTATGTTAAATGGAATATGAAAAAAACTAAGACATAAGGGCATAGTCATGGCATTTGTAGGTTTAATGCAACAAAAATATTTGTGCTAGTGTCCATTATCCAGGGAGGAAACAGTCGACTACGTTTGTATGGAGAGACAGAGTCGGGTACTTTTCCTCTAATCAGTTTCTCCTTATTATCCAGCGCAAACAAATACACCCTATTTTAGAAACATTTAGTAAGCCCTCTTTAGTTAAAATGGTTTTTGTCACTTTCGCACTTTGACAGATGCTAGGTATGTGAAAGTGGCAAAATACATTTGAATAAAAGAAGGCTAACAAATGGTTATGATTATGGGCACAGTCTCTGCAACTTCTGGTCAGCCAACTTATTTTGCGCCTTATTTATTTTACCTTAAAACTATGATTTACCGTAAAACTTGCTGTTCAGCAAGAATATTAATAAGTTCACATTGATTTTCGCTTTACCAAACATGTCCATGATAGCACAGCCTTCATATTGTTTCTGGAGCAAGTCTTGGATGTCAATTTCTATAGATTCCATTTCTACGCCCATAAACTTACCTTTGACGGTAAAAACACCGTTATGATCGGTCGGAGTTATATCGAACTGTACATTTTTAAATTGGGATGAGGATAATCCATCAATTTCTAATAGAACCCCCCTCTCCATCAATTTTACCCCGGAATATTTCGCTGTCAATTTAGATTTGAGTTTTTGCATATCTTTACCGGATCTCCGTAAGCACGCATGAACACTCCTGTAATACATTTTTTATTATAATTTACATAAGGTTTATAAAACATCTGCGCGCGGATACGTGAAGAAGAAATGAAAATATATCGATCTAAGAAGCAATTTGATATTCACTTGGAAGGAGGCAGCGGAATTTGTACCGACAGCCATTCAAAAGCTTAGCAATTGGCTACATGACTGTGATAACGGTTAAATATGAAATTTGTTGAAAATGGAAGTTTAATAGGTTTACAATAACTCTACAATATTTAATTCGGATTCAAATGTATTGTAAATATTTTATTTTCGCAAAATAAATTTGCAATATTTTGTCTAGTGACTAAAAGAAACGAAACGCGGGCGGCCATGCCCGCGTTCGTGTGAAGTCACGATTTTTCTTTCCCCTAAAGACAAAAAATTGAATGATGTTGACAGCCCAGAGGTATGAATCATGACGTCACAGATTAAAATGTATGGTGGCCGACTGTTTTCGGGGGACCATTTATATTAACGAAGAAAAATGTTTTGTTTTTTACTTTTTCGGAAAAAATGATTATTGTAAAGGGTTTATATTAAACATTTGCGAGTTTTGAAATACTTAGTGAAAATCAGTCAAGATCCCTATTCACCGCTAAAAACTACTTTGAGCCCGCGAAATATGTCTATAAATTACTTTAACTAAACTACTACTGCCCAATACAGTTACTAAATCTACCACTATAAGTTTCAACCACCAAATTGGCCAGTGGCCAAGATTTATACTGCCTAGTGGCCTAAGGGATCCAAAGACAAACTAAATAGATAACACATTTGACTCACCTCTTCCCCGCATGTAAATTAGCCAAGCAAGATTTGATATACTGATCGTACGACTTGCATTTCTCTTCATAATACTTTGTCTTTTCAACTAAACTTTGTTTAGTTCGCGTCAAAGTGGCCAGCGCTCGACGTTGTGCTTGTCTGTATTTACCTTTATTGCATAAATCGAGAGCTATAGAGGTAATTAGGGCTTGGTACCCATCTTCGCGAGTTACGTAGCCTGAAAAAAACCACTAGTTTAAAAATCATCAGTATATTGTTTATTTTTGGAGAGAAAATTTATGGTTTAAAGTGCTTAATATAAAGGTCAAAAGCATAATGCCTTTTGCCAATAACTAAATCGTTAATAATAAAATTGTTGGTGAGTGTTGTTGTAAGTACCTACCGTTTGTAGGTGAGATTTTTTTGCCAGTTTTAATACGAAAATATATTACTAGCTGCGCGGTTTCATCCGCCTAAGTCTAAGTATTCTATTTTTGCGGGAATTTCGGGATCAATATTTTCATATAAATCCGTCCAGTGTTAGGAGGGAACAAATTAATTATCAAACTTTCGGATTTATAATGAGATTAGTTTGGATTGGATCATTAAATTGTTTTTATTATGTTCAATGAAGGAAAGCGAATCTACATTGGCATTCTGCATTAAAGGTAACTCGATTGGCTAGTTCGAAATTGCTCAATAGATGCTGCGCTATAATTATCATAATTTCTAGTTATGAGAATGCGGACTAGAGAAATGATAATAAAACTAAAATGCTTATTAACCCGATTGCAAGGAAAGGGTTATTTTCGATATAATGTATGAAAATGGACTTTACTGGGCATAAATATTTTCAGTGTTTCATAGATGCTATATATCGAGGCATAGTTAAAGTAATCCTACCTCTTTGTACCAAACTCTTTGATAAATAAATACTTGCCTTTCTCTTCGAGTAGTTGCAAATTCTTGCGTAGTTTTGCTATATGTTCTCGTAACGTCATCGCTTCGTCTTGCCGAGCCTGGCCGGAGTAGATGCGTCTTTGAACTTTTCTGTTGTACTGTTCCTGTTGTTCTTTTGTTGTGCCGATTACGAGAGCTTCCAATAGATGTTCGCCTATACGAGTATTAAAAAAAACTAGAGAGGTGTCAAGGGACACCCGGATGGAACGAAGTTCCTTTCGACATTTTTAAGACCAAAAGTTGTAACGACACTTTAAAGACCAAAAGTTGTAACGACACTTTTAAGACCAAAAGTTGTAACGACACTTTTAAGACCAAAAGTTGTAACGACACTTTTAAGACCAAAAGTTGTAACGACACTTTTAAGACTAAAAGTTGTAACGACAATTTTAAGACCAAAAGTTGTAACGCCACTTTTAAGACCAAAAGTTGTAACGACATTTTTAAGACCAAAAGTTGTAACGACACTTTTAAGACCAAAAGTTGTAACGACACTTTTAAGACCAAAAGTTGTAACGACATTTTTAATGAGTCGCGACACCACACTGTTCAATGCGAAATAGAAATGAAAATATCTGGCTTGCTTTCTATAAGAGAGAGAGAGACAGACAGAGAAACATGCGACGCCGCACAGCTTACAATAGCTTACTATAGCAAATAGTGTCGTGACAACTTGTTCGTAAGAATTTTTTCCGTCTAGCCCTCATTCACAACGCGCGATAAGGAACTATCGTTCCAAAAATCGGCCAAGTGCGAGTAGGACTTGGGCACGAAGGGTTCAGTACCTTTCTGTTCTGTTTTTAGTATTTGTTGTTATAGCGGCATGCGGCAACAGAAATACATTATCTTTGATAATTTCAACTATCTAGCTATCGCGGTTCATGAGATACAGCCTGGTGACAGACAGACAGTAGAGGCTTAGTAAAAGGGTTTCGTTTTTACCCTTTGGGTACGGAGCCCTAAAAACGCGTAAGTCTTGACATTGTTATTACGATGAAGGAAAACATCTTGATGAAACCCGTGGCTTATTTGGCTCCAAACGTATTGAAAAGTTATTTTCTCTGGATACGAAGCGACTAAGCTGAGAAGGTAGTGTCGGTGCTGGGAAAGCCTGCTCCATCCTCACGCAAAAAGAATCCAACTAAAGAGGTCAAGTTGCAGAAAACAGCTTGTAAAGTATATCTTTTCTGAAGCGCGACATTGTATGAAATTACTCACGGAGTTGATAGATTACTCAACAAGATTTCTTCCATGTAGGTACCTGTAGCTTTGTATCGAAAGTGTGGATTGCATCAGGCGGCCAGATTAAAGGTTTAAAGTGATACCAGTCAACAATTTCCCCTAATTTGTTTGTATCACTGGTCAAAGTTTTACTACTCATTGTTTTGTATCGAGGGTTTTTCTAAGCAGTATTTCTTAATAAAACTTACCATTTAAAAACGGTATAATAGCAACACATAACTCCTTAGTTTTAATAAATAGTTTGTTCAAGTCCGTCATATCGTTTGCAGGCGCTTGGAATTTGTTCACTAAAGCTAAACATACTTCTAGTCTTGCATTTTCTTCTGGACTTTCACCGATATGCTGCAAGTCAATTGAACATTAAAAAACTTTAATCACCTTATTATTTTTTGTAGTTTTACACTGAATGGCACCACTGGCATAATTGCCTAACTTTGGCACCAAAGAACTTCCTATGGATTAGCATTATGTAGTAGTTAGAACTATTCCCATTTTCCTTATTCCCGACCTCTGTGGCACGTCAGGCATACACCCGCTAGCGACGCAGAAGTTTCAGCCTCTAACAAGTATGCTATAGATATTTGTTTCTGGTCTAGATGTCTTTTATTTTTTTAAACAATATAGGCTTGCATTTGACCTCATCTCACCTGATGGGAAGCGAAAATGAGGTCGAAGATGTAGCATGCTCGCCTAGAAGGTACCTATTCACTCTAGACTTGAAGACTCCAAGGTTGTAGATATGTGGGAACAGCGACGCGGGTAGAGAGTTCCATTTCTTAGCAGTGCGTACGAGAAAGGTGGATGCATGACGCTTTGTGCGCGAAATAGGAACTTTCACCATGTCTGTATGTTAATCAATATATATTTACAAAAAATAGTATATACGTATTCTATCCGTTATCTAGCGCCTATAATACAAGCCTAGTTGCTTAGTTTAGTGCTAGATGGCGCTGTGTAAAATGTTCTACAATATTTATTATTGCCATTAAATAGTTTTGTTTATCAAATATCTTACCGTATCGACGTCTCTTGAAGCCAACTGCGCAACCGAAGGGACATCACCCAAATCATCTAAAAGATCATTCAACCTATCCCTTGGATCTGGCGCTATTATATCTTGGTATTCTATTAAAAGTGCGTGGGTATCGACTATTTCCTGAAAGAAAAATATACAGAATCATAACTTCTATCTAATTAAAAAAATTCAGCCACCTGCTGATTCACCCGTGAAAGTTCCGATTGGAAATATCAGGATTTAAAAGAAGAAGTAGTCTTTCTCTTACTCCTGGGATATCGTTAAGTTTCTATACTATAGGTTAATAAATATCGGTTTAGTAGTTTGCCATTAAACATAGCTAAGCAAAGACAAACATAATTATTTTATTAGGATAGGATGGATAATGGGGTGTTCAGTGATGACTGATGATAATATTTTGACGACCCAGTTGGCACAATGGTCACCATGCCGGACTGCCAAATACAGGGTTGCGGGTTCGATTCCCGCCTCAGACAAGTATTTATGCTTAGATATTTTGTCTGTGGCCTGGTTGTTTCTATTTATTATAAGTATATATTTACAAAAGAAAAGTATATAAGTAGCACCCATAACACAAGTCTAGTTACTTAGCTTGGGGCTAGATGGCGATGTGTGGAATGTCCTGCAATATTTATTTATATAATTAACATACCTGCACAGTAATATAAATATGTGGATGATTCAGTAACGTAGCCTCAGTGTATTCGTCGACAGCGAAATATTCCTCCAATGTCGGCCCTCGGCAGCATCGTCGGAACAGATCCTTCATTCTCTCGTGACATTCCACAATGAATGGATTCAGGCAGCGAAGATGCCTGGACTCTTCACCGAACTGAGAAAAATATTTAACATTCAATCTTACTTAATCATTAAAATCTATAAAAATCTATGACAACTCATTAAAACATACGACAAATCATAAAAACTATCTACCTATCTATACTAATAATATTATAAAGCTGGAGATTTTTTTTGTTTGGAATTTGGCGGTATAGTATTCTTATGTAAGATAAATTCAGCATTTAAATGTTGTCTGACTAAATCTGCGCCAGAGCAGGAATGGCAGTTCAAATCGCCTGATATCAATAAATATAAATGGTAACTTACCCCTTTTTTAGCAGCCGAAAAGTGTAATATTTTCGCAACTGAAGCAAGATTTTTACGCTGATCCGTAGTAAGACTTTGTCCATTTGGCATATTGATTATATGAAAAGCATCGGGTGCGACTATTGCAGCGTTTAAAAACTGATAGTAGACCAAATTTCCGATCACCTGAAATAAAAATTTTATTCATCAATATTTCCAACTTTGTATGGTTTTATTTGACTGAAGAATAGTTTCTTAAGAAACGTCTTACTTTTAGAATATCTTTCTCCGGCGTATGTGGAAACTTAGACGTCAATGCCCTGTGCAAAACTCGCGCCATGTAGGTGATACAAAATGGTAATGATTCGGTAGAACTAGTAATTTTGTCCAAAAACACAGTGACAATAGTTTTTAACTGGCTGAGTGCCGTTTCTAAACGAGACTTCACTTCGGGATACGTTAACGCTTCATCTTGGGTTACGTTGTAAGGTAGTTTGCTGAAAATAAAATAAATCAAAATGAGTAACTTTAAAAGTACTTTTACGGGCTGTTTTCCGCAATGAAACTCTTTTTAATTGGGTACTTTTTGCGTAAGGATGGAGTAGGCTTGCCCAGCACCTACTACTGTCTCAGCTTAGTTGACCATGGCCAAAGGATAGAACTTGTCAATACTTCTGGAGTCAACTAAGCCGCGGGTTTCATCACGATGTTTTCCTTCACCGTAAGCGCAATGTCAATTAGCGCATATAATTTTTCGTATGAAAAATTTATTGGTGCACGGCCGGCCGGGATTCAAACCCACGACTTTCAGAATGAAAGTCGAGGTATATACCACTAAACCAACATCGCTCTCACTTTAAAAGTAATTAGAAAAGTAAAGGTCCTTAGAATGAGTACTTACGATATTTCTCCACTTTTCATCTCTGTATCATTCCTCCAAGCTTTATAAATCTCAACTGGTCCCGTCTCAATATTCAAGTCCTTGTCTCTTAACATTCTCTCAACTAACGGTCCAATTATTGACTGCAAACTATTTAAACCAGACAGCTGTCTAGAGAGACTGACTGCCATCTTCAACACCAAAGGAGTAGAAGCGATTATATCAAAAGGCTTAACCACCTTGCAACTAATCTCTTCTTCTAAAGTAAACCTAAAAAGTTTCAGCAAGAGATATTCGTCCCTTGCATAAGCACCAAAGTTGTACAAACTCAGCACAACATTTTGTAAGAAAAAGTTCGTCTTATTTTGAGGAATGCAGAACAATAGTTTCGAAAGATAGGTCGGGTTCGTCTGTAGTTCGTAAAACAAATGTTGGTAACCATCTAGGAGGCGTTTACTTTCTTTGGTCAGTGATTTGAGGCCTTTTACGGCTGTCGTAACAGCCATAAGACCTTTACCCTCAGCTTTGTTTTGAAATACTAATTTCGTCATAGAGTTATGCTTCACCAAGTTGTTAAGCTTCAATCCGTGTGCCGCTACTTCTTGAAGCGCAATACGGTTTTGTACCAAAAGTCCTATCTTTAGATCCATGTCGTCAATCTGTTTTGACAACTCTTGATTCTTTCTTATGGATTGTACTACTTCGGACTTCAGAGTCTGCAATTCGATCTCACGATCGTAATCTTCAGTAGAAAAGTCAAGCATAGGAACGAATTTCTTGATGACTTTTAGAGGTGGATTTGGTGAATGGAAAAGTGATACAAATGCTGCGCGAGCGCGACGACCACGCCAGATTGCTTGTATTTTGATTATTTTGTGTTCCTGTAAGAATAAAATATAGGTACATAAAATTCATTTTGAAGGGTGTGTTAAATCAATATTTATAAATAATTTAAAATCAAACGACTCTTACTTGAATGTTATACCAGGCCCACGGGTTTTGCTTCCTTTCGCGCCTCAACTTAGCTTCAATCGTTTTCATTTTAATCAAAGTTCCATACTTCTTTTCCATAATCACTCTCCTCCACCAAGCTTGTATCTTTACTACATACATTTCGTTCTGCTTAAAATACTTTAGTCTTTGAATTAAACGTTTTCTTAACAAATAGCCCCTACAGTGAGCTTGCATTTGAACGATTGATTTCTCCAAAATAATTTGCTTATATTTATTAACGTGATGTTTATTGGTCTTCTCAATGATGGAGTGGACGTCTTTTCTAGTTAGATAACGGGCGTATGGAACGAAATCTTTCGGAGTCGCCCAGGTGTAAGCGTATGACTCCACGTCAATGTATACCGTATTGCCAGCATCTGTGTGACAGACTATCCAGGGGCAAATGTAATGACCCCTCTTCTTCAACGCTTTACAAAACATTTGGAAATAAACATCTTTGTATGAAATTTCTATTAATTTAGATGCTGAAAGAATAGGGCTTGACAGAGCGTGCCAAAACTCATCAACACTGTTTTTCATTACAGCCAAATTCAACTGCACCAGTGCATCTGTTAAATCCTTAACTTTCAAAGATTCTTCGTTTACTTCATTGACAATTTCTTTTATATCATCATGCCAAAGGTTTTGCGATTCCTTACAAACTAGAGCTCTCTTTAGAAGTCGCATGTACAAATGAGACTCTTCATTATGTAATGGCGAACAGAGTGTTAAGCAAGGGCTTTTCAAAAGCGACATAAGAGATTCAATATTTTCTTCAGTCACAGCTTTATTGATACCATCAATCACCATAACCACTGTAAGAAAAGATGAATTTTATTCCAATTTGTATTGTCGAAAATTGTTTAAAATCTAAGCCTCTGTGGGTTGGGTACTTACATTCTTCATTGTCATCATCTTTCATATTCACCATGTCGATAGCATCGCGTATGTCTTCGAGAGTTAAGAGAGGGCAGGCACAAGTAGTTTTGACCTGTAAAGCTGTAGCTAGAGCAGACAAGTAGCGCCGGCGACAGTGCGGCCGAAGTCCCTCTAATTGCAACTGTTTCGAATTCAAATAATTCCACACTACAGCATCGTCGCCTCTCTCGACAGCCTGCGATATAGCAGCTATTGACATCAAGTATGATAACGACGCAGCTATTTCGCTCTCATTCAAATTTTTCTCCAGCTCACACTTCTCCAACTTCATCTCTTCATACAACAAAGGAATAGCAAACTTCTCAACCTTAAAACTCAACTCTAAATGAGGATTCGTCAATGCTTTATACAAATCATCAGGTGTTCCTTCGTCTAGCGCTTTATTTACGTTTGCTATAGCAACTTTGTGGTCAGAATGCTCCAACGATTTACGATTGCCTTCATTGATAATGTTTTGAAAGATTTTATGCCAATTAGTGACGCTTTCGACATCAATATCTTTGTTACATTCAATGATATCTTTCACAACATCACAGTAAAAATCTAAGTTTGCATTTTTGTAGTTTTTTATTTTAACCCATCCTTCATTGAAAATTTTGTGTAAGCTATTGATGTCGTTGTTTTGTGTGGATTTGCAAAGATTCTTCCATAAAAACTTATAATTCACTGATGTTATGTGGCCTTGAATTTCGACCACTGTCAGAAGTTCGTCATATTCATCAGGGATGTAGCTATCATTCAAGGACCGGTTTAGAGCCACCTGAGATTTCTCGTATTTGGCTGCTTGGAGCACTTTTTTGTACTCATCTATGAGTCGGTTTTGTACAAACTTTAACTTCAGTTGAGGATTTAGAATAGCTGATGTAATGGACTTCTCAGAGTCTAGTAACTTATTTAGCTCAAGAACAGCTTCATGGAGTGAATCACTATCATCCACATTACTTTTAGAAAGGATTCCTCCGATTTTTTGAAACATTGGCAAAGGATGGGTACAGTTCTGTAAATCTTTTGATACCGAGTCTAACTCTTCATCTAAAATAATAAATTGACCATGTAAGTTAATCAAATTAAACTATCTACCAACAAAAAATATCTTCAAGACATTTTGTTGTAATTAAAAATCACTTTACCTGTAAAAACAACTTTTCCAAATACATCATGTATTAACGGAGCTTTACCCAACTTAAAAAGATGAGAACTTAATGCATGAATACAATAAATAAGTCTCGGTATATTCTTTTTGTCGTAAATGTCTGTTGTTTCAGGTTGAAATGTCTAAAACAAGTGGTTGAATAGATTAGAAGGATTTCAAAACAACAAAGCTATTGAAAAAAATAACCCTTCCTTTTTGCTTCGCAAGTAAAACTAATTGCACTTCTCAGGTGTGCCTGAGTAGGTCTGTGTAAACTTATTTAAATATAAAGTAGCACCCCTCGGGTTCACCTGTATAAGTCTCGATCCCATGGGAACATCGGAATAAAAAGTAGCCTATATATTACTCCCAAAGATTCAATGTCTTACCAATTTTCATAGTTTTAGTTAGAGCATTAAACAACTTTTCTCTTTATAATATCAGTTAGTATGTTAACATATAGGTACTTACGATTGGCAGTTCTGTTTTCTTCAAAATTTGTAAAAAATTGTTTATGTTGTCTGTATGTTTGAACTGTAATCCCATTACCTAGAACCAATTAGACTAATTTGTTTAAATAATTATGTAGCAACAAAAATAAATTATTATTCTTAATAGTAGGAATAAAGAGCAGTACCAAAGTAGATATAATAGTTAGGAACAAAACAGGCAATACACCTACTATAAATTAGTTGGTTAATTTAAAAAACTTCTTCTTTTTGGGTCTGTATTCAGAAAAATTGCAGTGTCAGCTTAGTGGGAGATTCCTTGACTTTCGACCTGATGTATCTTTCTTTATCGTAAAGGTTTTTTTTGGTTTCATAAAAATTCAAAGTGCAGTAAATAGCTTGTGTTAATCTGACTGACCAACTGATATATCAACGGACACCTCAAATTAATAAACATATCGGGCTAAATCACTACATAGTATAAAACAAAGTCGCTTTCTCTGTCCCTATTTCCCTTTGACCGCTTAAATCTTTAAAACTACGCAACGGATTTTGATGCAGTTTTTTTAAATAGATAGATTGATTCAAGAGGAAGGTTTATATGTATAATACATGCATAATATAGCCGTGCGAAGCCGGGGCGGGTCGCTAGTTTGGTATACAGATAGCTGTTTTATTGTAGGCAACAGTTAAGAAAGGATTCTGGATAGAAAGATATAGTCACGGGTAAAAGCTAAGTTCATTATAAGTGGGTATTTTATTATGTTCCATACCCGATATCTTCTCTGATCGATGTCATAGATTTTGTTCAAGGGTAGAAGTTCTGATGCGATAAAGTTTCCAAGTTTAGCCAAATAAACGCCATTTCGGAGGCTTTCCTCGAATTCTGTAGCTTGAGGCAACTTCTCCTTTAAACAAGCCTCCATCCAAGTCTTGGCTTCCTCCAGTCGACATAGATATTCATATGCTATTGTCCTTTGTCTGATTACGTCCATTTCCTGCCCAGTTTTGCGGACAGTGTCTACATCGCCTGAAAAACATAGTAAAGTTATAAAGATCCAGATTTTATAATAGTCTATCTACTTATACTAATATTTTAATTAAAGAGGAAAAATTTATTTTTGTTTGAATTGAATTAGGCTCCGAAACTACTGGACCGATTTTGATGAAACTTGGTACTTATTGAAATTTGGGGAGTAACTTGTGTTACTTTTTATTCCGATGTTCCCATTAGATCCGAACCTACGCGGGTTGCGTTGCTAGTCTTTAAACCTCCTCATTTTTTGAAGTCGGTTAAAAAAATAGCGTGACCTAGCATGAACTAGAATTACGTAGCTATGACATTTGACTTGACACATTTGTTACACAATAAAATATCGTTTAGTTCGCCACCTTTGAAGAAATTTTCCCAGTACCTACCAACTTCTTGCAGGAAAGGCTATTATAGGAGCCACCTGCACCGTGAGTGATTGTCGAGGGCAACAGTGATGATGACAGACTTTTTTTGTAGGTATGCAGGTAGCATGCCGACCTATTTTCTCAGGGCATTTCAATGTATAAAACATAATATTATAGTAAGTAGGTACATCTTTTGACTTCGACTAATTCTTTGGCTTATAGTTTAGAGTACAAACTTACAATCATCAATCTTCCCGATATGAATTTCGTCTTCTTTGCCCATCGTAGTTTTTAAGCAACAGCACAATTCCTTAATTACAAAAAGTTACCACATAATTTTTCACTAATCGAGCGCGTATTTCAGTGTTCAAAATCTTTTCAACCACAAAAAGGGCAAAACAAAAAGCATGGAAAAACAATAAATAATTGTATATTGGATGGCTGGCGGTTACAATTTGAAACGTTTTCAATTCGAATGTTTGTTTTGATTTTTTTTACTTTGATTGACTCGTGGTTTTGACGTTACATCACGGTTTGAGGCACATATAACAAGGGTAAAAGCTTCAAACTTTGTTTTACGTTCGAGACATGTTCGAGAGTCCAGTCGAGACCTTGGAACATAGCTAGGAACTAGGAACCTAGAAAACTCCTTTGAAGTTTGGCTTTTTTTCTATGTCAGTGCTCCTTCGAAATATATCTCTTACGTAGTATTTAAATTCTCTTTGATATATCCTTCAGAATACTTCACGATTTGATTTGAATTCTGTTATTGTTTTTCTTGTTTTCCACACAGTTTTTCCACGAATTCTCGCACAGTAAAAATAAACTAAAAAAAATACCTGTCTATAATTAGATATTAGATAACTAAATAACGGAAACCACCGCCTAACATCGTTGCTTTTTCATAATGGAAGCAATGGAAGAAGAAGAGAATATGTTCTATAACCCAAAAACTAAAAAAATAGAGCCAATCTCAGTGTGCAAATGTTTGATTGATGGCGATTCTTCTGAAAAAGTGCAAATTTCACCGCGGAAACAGCATATCTTATCTACTGTTGCTAGAACAGAGACTTACTTACGAGAGCGTCGAATCCCTGAGCTTATAAGATTCCTTTTGACGAAAGTAATAGCACAAGCATCGAAGAAACCTATAGCTTATATGGAAAAGTTGTTGAATGATTGCATGCTATTTCGGGCAGGACACGGGCCTCCTCCAGTTTTGTATGAGCACAGGTAGATAGATCATGAAGGTAGACAGTCGTACTGCTGCTGCGTTGCTGGTCCTATCTTTGTAGGTACCTTTGTAGGTACCTTTTGTAGGTACCTACGGTTAGACCATTGATAGTTAGTAGGTAGGTACTGCTATGATAGTAGTAACGATAGATAAGTAAATTAGTTTTTATAGGGTACAATCGAAGGGTACAATGTTAGTCGTTAGTCGACGCGGGCTGGTGGAAGAGAAACTTACGTAGGTACACACGTCCGTGGTAGATCCGAGGAAACCAAAGACGAAAAAACAAATAATATTTACGGTTCTAACAGTTTTATTTTTTGTCAAAATAAGATTGGTGACTCGATCTTTCGCTACCTAGCTCATGTAAGTTTAAACGTAGGTACTTATATTGAATCTGAAATGACCCACCAAAAGCAGACCTTAGTGGCTATATCCTACTATTACGTACTATATGTAGGTATAGCCTGTCATTATTGTTGCAGGCATCTTGAAGCAGTCGTTAAGAGTTTCGATCCAGGCCAACGTGGATGGTTGAGCGCTGGACAACTTCGACGTGCTTTCATTACTCTTGGTTTGACTCCTGAAGACCATGATATCGAAAGGATTCCTACGGAATTAGCTCTAGACAAAATTCAGCAAGCTCAGGAAATGGAGTTGTTGAGCCTTCTGAGAGCCGGTATTTACGTGGATGAGAGCAGCACCAATAGTATTAAAAGTGATTCTTTCTAGTTAATCTATTATCTATACCTACCCACAAATAATAAAATGGTAATTGAACGTTGTTGTTTCAATTCAATCCTTAATTTGGCGATTCTGGATTCTGCCCACATCGCGTTGCAATCTCGCCATGTCCAGTGGAATCTTAGTGGAATAGAAACAAAATAACGAAGGTAGGATTTCTATGATCGAAGGAGATTGGCCGGCAACAATTTTTTTTACTTAAGTCAAATAAACTTGAAGCTCTTACCCGTTCCGCTAGTGGGCTATTTAATCAATGTCAAGAGTTCCGTGACTGTCACTGTCAATTAGGGTAGCCAGACGTACGAGAAATCTCGTACATTTACGAGATTTATCAGAGAAGCTAATCAAGAAAAAGCCATGCAATAGCTTAATAAGTAGGTGGAGTGGGGGTGTTAGGTTTTATTTTCGTTACGGAATTTCTTGATTCGGTCGCCGCGCTCAAAGCCCGCGATAAAAGCTATGCAATACCCTAAAATAAAAAATCGTACGAGATTTTTACAATGATGTTGACCACAGATGTTGACATTCTGAACGTACTGGATTTTGGAAACCTTTATACGAGAAAAAGACCGGCATCTAGCAACACTGTTTGCTAAAACAAAACCAAAACAATTTTGTGTTTCTTGAATTTTTCATTATTTATAGCAGAAACATGAGATAATGTTTTTAATTGGACTTTTCATTCATCTCACGTTTTTATGTTCCATCTTTGATATCTATTTCATATCTCCTATAGTGAAAAATGTCGAACATTATCAGCCTGAACATGAAGCGGTCGCCGATCGTCTCGTTTTATTCATTGTGGATGGTCTACGAGCTGAATCATTCGTTAATTATACAACTATGGCTTACCTAAGGTACGTAGAGTGATATAAATGTCCAAAGTGTGGTAACTAAACTATTAAATTGTGAGGTTATGTTGGTCATCTTTCAGATCAATAGCAAACTCTTACGGTAGATGGGGTATATCTCACACGCAAGTGCCTACTGAATCCCGCCCTGGCCACGTTGCAGTCATCGCAGGGTTCTATGAAGATCCATCAGCAGTAGCTAAAGGTTGGAAAGAAAACCCAGTTGATTTTGACTCAGTTTTCAACCAGACTACTCAAACTTGGTGCTGGGGGACTTACGACATAGTCAATATATTTACAAAAGGGCTTACTGGTAACCATATTGAAGTAAATGAATTGGATCCTTATGATCAAACCTTTAGCTCAGATAAAAACACAGCTCATCTTGATGCTTGGGTCTTTGATAAAGTAAAGGATTTTTTTAGTACAGCAAAAGATAATGAAACAATGCAAGGTACTTTACAAAAGGAGAAGATTATATTTTTCTTGCATTTACTGGGCACTGATACAGCAGGACATACACACAAACCAAAGACAAAGTAAGTACATTTTATAACTTTAAATCTCTCAATAAATAAATATTGCAGGACATTCCACCCATCGCCATCTAGCCCCCAAACTAAGCAACTAGACTTGTCTTATGGATGCTAAACAACATATACTACTTATACAGTAGAGCCTCGTTAATCCGAACTACCAAAAAATAACCCCTGTTCGGACTCACGGAGCGTTCGGATTATAGTATGTTAAAAAATGCAAGTATATTGTGACAGAATATATTTATTGAGGTTATTATAACATACATATTTAAACAACAGAATACGTTACTGATTCATAAAGTCATCAATTTTAGTTTGGCGGGTTCTATTTATTGACCAAAAAAAAGGCTTTATCCCTCTAATTACGCATCATCTTTTCAGATAAGGACAGGTCATTTTCATTAGCTCAATCCAAACCAAGTCAGCAGTTCGGTGTTCGGATTAACCTGAGTACGAATTATCGAGGCTCTACTATACTTTTCTTTTGTAAATATATACTTATAATACATAGGAACAACCAGACCACAGACAGATAACTTAGTATAAATACTTGTCTGAGGGGGGAATCAAACCCGCAACCCAGTGTTCAGCAGTCCAGCATGGTGACCATTGTGCCAACTGGGTCAAGTGTGTGTTTGATTAATCTACTAAATTTTGTGTTATTACAGAAATTTCTTAAATACTTTAACTCATGTTGATCAAGGAATAAAAGATATGGAAAAACTCATAAGAGATTACTATAAAGATGATGGTAAAACTACATTTCTTATGACTTCCGATCATGGAATGACGGATTGGGGTAAGACTATAAAATTCTACTAATATTATAAACACAGAAATTAGTGAGTATATTTGTCACACCAAAACGGAACAAAGGATTTGGATAAATTTTTGAATGAATATAGCTGAAACCCTCCCTATATTCATAATCATTTAGGCTATTTGTAATTACTGGTTTCTTATGGATAAAATAAAAACACAAGTCGGACTTGCGCTCTAAGATTTCCGTATAGTGGCAACAGAAATACATCTGTGAAAATTTCAACTGTCTAGCTATCACGGTTCATTAAATACAGCCTGGTGACAGACAGTGGAGTCTTAGTAAAAGTGTAAGGGATGGACTGTTTGTATTTGTAGTTACGATAGTAAATAAAACACCAGTAAAATTGTAACTAAAATGGCGAACGTTTTGCGTCGTGTCTACCGTGCGTGCTAGAGAGATCGTGAAGAAGAAAAAAAGAGAAAGAGGGAGCTAGTCTTCCAATAAACAATACATTAAGCGCCGCGCGCGTAAAAAAAATAAACCTAAAGGACTTTAAAAACAACAAAAAGTTGTCCTACAAAAAGGACTTTTTAGGTCTACAAAAAGTGTGGTCCCGTTTTTACCCTTTAGGTATATAACCCTAACTTTATTTTAATAAGTAAATAATAATTATTTTATTTATAACTTGTGCCCTATTTCCTTCCAGGGTCACACGGAGCTGGTGATGACCACGAGACTGAAACCCCATATGTAATTTGGGGTGCAGGAGTAAAACAAAGCAAAGAGTTTACATTGGACCCAGAAACACTTGACATGTCATTAGAACACAGACTGGATGTGAACCAAGTGGACCTTGCACCTCTCATGTCCACTATACTGTCTATTCCAGTGCCAGTCAATTCTATTGTAAGAACATTATTATATAAAACTAGCTTTTGCCCACGACTTCGTCTGTGTAGAAGTCGAAAATTTGAAGTAGATTGGACAAAAGAATCGCTTCGGCCGTCTATGGAACTGAAGTTCAAAGAATCACGTTGTCCCATACAAAATTTGTCCCCCTTGTTCGTTTCTTATTGGATGTCTACGTTATACAAAGAACACACTTTCCAAGTTTCAGGTCTCTATGATCAGTGGTTTAAGCTGTGCATTGATCCGTCAGTCAGTTAGGACAAAGCATTTTATATGTATAGATGACTGTTAATCCCATTAATCCAGGTCTCCAGCTATCTTCTTGCCAAGTTTCGTCTCAATCTGTTCAGTAGTTTTTCTGTGAAAGAGTAACACACATACACACAAACTTTCACATTTATTATACTAGCTGCTGCTGGGTTATTCCCCATCCCGTGGAATATCTGGATAAAAAGTAGCTTATGTGTTAATCCAGGTCTCCAGCTATCTACATACTGAGTTTCATTGCAATTAGTCTAGTAGTTTTTGCGTGAAGGAGGAACAAACACGCACAAACTTTCGCATTTATAATATTAGTAGGAAGTACTACATAACACTGTAATCTACCTGCCTGCCTAGCATAAAGACCAAAACACGATACGATAAAGCGATATAACTACATCAACTCTCAAAATATGATAGATAAAGCCATGTTGAATTTTTATTATAAATTGCGATAAAAATTATGATAAAAATTCAACATGGCGGCTTTATCTATCATATTTTGAGAGTTGATGTAGTTATATCGCTTTATCGTATCGTGTTTTGGTCTTCATGCTAGGCATACTGAGTAGGGTCTACAAACAGGAAACATTCCTCAAGAATGCTTTATGGGGTGTGTAGTGTGTAGTGAGCAAGTCTGAAAATTCTCACAGAAAAGAGATATACTGATGAAACTGAAAGATTTATTCAAACAAAAGAGGCACACAACAAACAAAGTTAGACAGAACAGATAAAAGTTACCAGTTCAAACAAGGAACTGCATGGAGCTTAATTTAACTCTTCTATACGATTTAACACCCACCCATCTAACACAAGTCTAGAAACTTAGCTTGGGGCCAGATGGCGATGTATGGAATGTCCTGCAATATTTATTTATTTGAAATGATTTATTAGTCTTATTTAATTTTCAGGGAAAACCAATAGAAGGACTACTAGACATGTCTCTAGCTAACAAAGCTAAATCAATGTACAGTATTAGCCGACAACTAGCATCACAATATGACAGGAAACGACAAGATGTAGAATCAAAAGCATTTACCATCCTCTATTCACCATTCGAACCATTAACTAAAATAAAACTTTATGAAATCATAGAGTTTACAGAAAAATTGTTAGCAAACAATGAAATCGATGACCTGATGTTATTTACCAAAGAAATGATTAATCTTAGCCTTGCTGGTTTGAAATATTATCATGATTATTACCAAAGGCCGTTACTATTCACTGTGACTTTATCTTTTCTTGGATGGATAGCATATTTATTGAAAGTTTTGTCCGAACAAAAAGTGAACAGTCAAGCTGAAGCTTCAAACAAGAACAAACATAAGAGTTCTAATAAATTCTTCAATAGTTGTTTTAAAACAGTATTGTTGTGCCTATGTTCTGTTACTTGTTATCTTATTTATGGTAGGTAAATGTTTGATTTTATTATTACATAACACGTGTTACGCCTCAAGGATTTACTCGTGTAAGTCTATTATGTTCTAGGAATATCAGGATAATAAGCAACCTATGCAAAAAGTTTTTTGGTGGTACCACATAACATTTATAATATTAGTTTAGTTTTGTCTAATCATCGGTATTAAAATAACACAAATATCATAGACAAACAAAGGATACCATTTATAGGCAAATACTATCCATGCAACATAGCGTACGCCTATGTTAGTAACGCCATTCGTAACCAATCTAATAAAATCTAAAAAAAAAAAACCCCTTGGAACAAAAATTAGGTACGAATATGGCGTTGCAATAGAGCATTAGAGAACTTTAAGATATTTTTTTACCAACATTATGAACGATTTTTCTTAGTTTAGAATCGAAGAGAAATTCCTTTATTAATCTTTTTAATAATAATGGTCATTATTTACGTTCAAACTCATTATAAATTACGTGAAGTGTATGGGTATACATGGAAAAAATTGCTGTGGCGCCATCTAGAAATAATTATTTAGAACTTTTTTGACGTATTCTTGTTTCTGATAGGCAGTTTATCTATGGTATCCATCATCTTTGCTAATACGAGTATGAACTAATGTTTGCAGCACAAAGTTTGCCGATCCAGTATTACCTATATTTCCTGATGCCTCTGTTTTTATGGTGGTATGCATTATTGCCATTGGATGTTTGGGTACACGTTTTTAGAGAAATGAAAAGGAATAGAAGTTTATGCATGTTGTGGATTGAAGTCATTAGTTATATTCTAGGCTGTTTAGCAATGGTGAGGAATATTTGCTAAACTTTATATATTAATTACCTGTGCCCTGCGGTTTCACTCGCGTAAGTCCCGATCCCGTGAGAATATCGGGATATAAAGTAGTCTATGTGTTAATCGAGGTAACCTGGTATCTACATACCGAGTTTCTTCGCGATCGGTCTAGTAATTTTTGCGTGAAGGAGTAACAAACATGCATACACGTAAACTTTTACATTTATAATATTAGTAGGTAAGTAAGTTATATTTGCCCTATGCCGGCTAAATCCCCCTCTTGCATAAAATATTAGAAACACGCGAGCCTTAAGGTGAAAGGGTACCTGCGCTCCCTCCATACAAACGTAGTCAACTGTTTCCTCCCTGGATAATGACACTAGCACAAATATTTTTATGACATAAAACCTATTACTGCCATGACTATGCCCCTATGTTTTGGTTTTTTTCATTTTCTAATTATCATAGAAATTAAGATAAAAAAAAATAGGTCATGGTCATGGCAGTTATAAGTTTTATGTACCAAAAATATTTGCTCTAGTGTCATTATCCAGGGAGAAAACAGTCGACATTTGTAATAGTTTGTATGGAAAGAGCCCCCGGTACACCCTTTCCTCTTAAGTTTTGACTTGCACCTCGACTTTAGTGAAGTTGCTATTCCTACTTATATTATTATCTATTATTCTCTCTAATAATACCAACTCATTATTTTTATTTCTAACAAAAAATCACTCATTCACAATATTTTTTTCAGGCTTTATCCTTTACATACAGGTGGATGCTTAGCATACCATTATTGGGTATGGGTCTCTGGCCATTTTTCTCTACATCAAGAAGCCATTTATCAAAGACTTTACTCTTCACTTGGACTATGGGGTGTTTGTTGCTTAGCATGTTCTCATTTATACCTGTTGTTGGGAAAGATGTGTTCATAGAACTAGTGTAAGTAATTATTTCTGTTTCAAGGCAAGGTTAGTTTGACCCATGAAAATGTATGTCGCATTGTGACCACCGGCGACCCCTGGTCAAAAAGGTTGCGGGTTCAATTCCTAGCTCAAACAAGTATTTTTTAAGTAAGTTTATTTGTGGTCTGGGTCTTCTGTATGTATTTAAACTATATATTTACAAAAGAAAAGTATTTAAGTGTTATATCCGTTGTCTGGCCACCATAATACAAGCTCAGTTTGCTTAGCTTGGGGCGAGATGGCGCTAAATGTTGTACAATATATATTTTATGGTAGCTCCCAAACATATGTATGAATTTAAATTAAGTTTTAGTACCTGAAAGCAAAATTTCCTATTGCTATGTTTAATAAAAATTAGTTCAACCATTGTGAGCTTAAGTCCAGTAAAACGGGAATTTTTGTTAATTGTTTAAAAAAAAAGACTCGCTAATACCTAATCACTACATAGTATAAAACAAAATTGCTTCGTATCTGTCTGTCCCTACTTATTCTCAAATCTTTAAAACTACGCAACGGCTTTTGTTTATTATAAATAACATTATTAACTATTTTCAGAATTTTATCAGGTTTCATATGGCTCCTGTTACTCACACTTTATAACGTAAAGTTACTCATTCCACTGTACAAAAACAATCAAGAAAATAAGAGAGAATTATATTTGACTGGCCTACAAATGTTTCTATTGATTGTATCTTTGCAAAATATTTTTGTACAGTCAAAGAGATTTGAAAGAGGGACCGCTGTTTCATATTTCGATCAGGCTATTGCCTGGTTTATTGCAGGTATATTTTATTTATAGCCTATTTTGGCAACAGTATGGTTTGAATCAAAACTTAATAACCGCTTTCAAGTTAGCTACGTGCGTTTCTGAGCTGACACAAAGAAACTAGAATGCGATGGGCGGCTTAGCTTAGTACACCGTGTCTAGCGAAGCGAGGAGGCTCACAGCTAAGCGACGCTTGCTGATCGTTTACGGTCGTGTGGGTTAAGCGACGCCTGGCGCGGTTTGTTTTTTAAATCTTAATTTCTATGATAATTAGAAAATTTAAAAAAAACAAGACATAAACAAATGTGCTAGTGTCATTATCCAAGGAGGGACAGTCGACTACGTTTGTATGGAGAGAGCGTCAGTACCCTTTCCTCTTAATGGCTGATTAATAGTTTTTTTCTCGTTTCAGTATTATCACCTGTATTACCCTTGGCATTTTCAAGAAGGCTGTTATGTCGTCTAGTCGCAATAAATACCTCAATATTGAACTTCTATTTATTACTCTCTGTGGCACACGAGGGACTGTTTATAGTGACTTTGATCACCAATCTTGTGTGCTGGGTTGTTATTGAGTTTCGTCTTTTGAATTTAGAAGAGAAAAAGGTAATTTTCTTTGATATTTTTTGCTAAACTGCACTCATAAAGGCTGCAAAGTGGATAATTAGTTTGTGACTTGCTGTGGTAAATGTCACTCAATAAAATATATTAATACAATAACTAGCTAAGTAACGTTTGTGAGTGTGGGGGTAAACAAATCTACTTCTATAGGAAATAGGCATTTTGAATTTATCCTACTTACATTATTTATCATTTTGTTCCAGATAATAGACTGCAGTTTTGACGAAAATGACAATGATAAGAATTTAATATTTTTAGAGAGAAGTATTAGTGATCAAGACTTTAGAAGAGCATTCTTTTTTGTATCCTTTTTAAACGTAATGCTACTTACTTTACGGGCCTACGATATTAGTGGGAATGCCTGAAATGGAATGCTAGTACTTTGCAGTTGTGCTTAGAATCAAGGATTTTTATTAGTCAGAATTGCAGACTCACCGTAGAGCTCCAAAACTGCTATCAAAATAATAAAAATGAATCACAACAGCTGAACCGATTTTGCTTATTATTTTTTTTGTTGTGTTTGTTATTATCAGGAGAAGGTTCTTAATTTTTTTTTTTAATTGCATAGAATATTATTACCGCGGGACGCATTATTTATTATTAAAATGTTTTCAACTCAAGCAAGATTCCTGAGGTCTTGCTCGAGTTCAAGTTTAAAGTCTGCCAACCCATTAATTTAATCAATATTATTAGAATAAAAACATTCCAATAATAGTAATATTAGAACTCTGCAGTGGGGCTGCAATTCTGACTCCGACCAAACATTGAGACATAGTTTCTGGATACAACTACTTACCCATTAGAGTCTGAGCACACGACGCGTTGCGGCGGCTGCGCGGCGCCGCGGCCGGAGCGAAGGCGGGCGATTAATTTGTTTTGTACTGATTACTTAAAACTTTTAATATAATTTCTTTGACTAAGTTTCATCAGGTGTTGTACATAATTCTAGCTTTCTTTGGAACCGGAAACATAGCTTCATTGAATTCCTTCGAAGTGAGATGGGTGACATGTTTTATTACATCATTCCAGCCATTTGTCATAACTATTCTTATACTGCTAAAAACTCTCGCACCGTTTCTGAGTGTGGCTTGCAGTTTTAGAGCTGTTCAGCATTTGACGAAGGTACCTATTTGGCATTACTACATAGTATAAAACAAAGTCGCTTCCCGCTGTCTGTCTGTCCCTATGTATGCTTAGATCTTTAAAACTACGCAACGAATTATTAATAGATAGTGAAGGCGAAGGTTTTAGTATATAAAATAAACTACCACGCATACGAAGTCGCGGGCAACAGCTAGTTTTAATTATTTTACAGTTTGACCAATTCATTGGGCAGGTAGCGGCCCACTATCGCATTTGGTAACACTAGTCGATTTTTTAGATAATTAAGAGGTGAACTTTAAAATAAATTCACTTTTTAAATTTTTCAGGCGCCAATAGGCTACTTGAACATAATGGTACTAATTTATTCCAACTTAATGGGTATTCATCTACTATTTAACGTAAAGAACACTGGAAGCTGGTTGGAAATCGGAACGTCCATTTCACAATTTGTGATAGTCCAAGTGATAACTTTGTTCATAGTGATAATCAATCAGATAGCTAAGTTACTGACTGATGTTAGCATACATAATTTTGCAGGAAAAGTTTTTAAAACAAGAAAAAAGTATGTGTAAATTGAACTGTTGTAATATTTATAATTCATAAAGGAATAAAATATATCTAAACAATTAATATTGTGTTATTTAATCTACACTTATAATGCCTCTGGACTCTAGAATAGTAATTCCCAAAGTGATCTAATCAACCCACCAGGGGTCGACGGCGATCTTCAAGTGGTCTACAAGATGCAACGAGATCAACATAACAAGTCTATAAGCTTTTAAAAGAGAACACATTTCCAAAAAATTGGCTTGTATAAGTTTTTAAAGTATTCCTACCAGTGCGAATCGGTAGGGATTATGGAACAGAAGGTTTCATATATCTGAAACGGTAGCGATATTTGGAAAGAAAATATCCAAGTGTCCCTACCAGTGCGGATCAGTAGCTATAGATGGAGCAGAACTTTCCATATATCCCACTGGTAGCGATAATTGGAAAAAACTCCAAGTATTCCTACCAGTAGGGTTATATGGAACAGGGTCAAATTGTGACCTTCGATAAGTACTTCAATGCGACTATTACTGTGTATGCATCCAATACTTAACTATACTTAATTGATTTTAAAATATATTTACATTAAGTATTTTTTATATATAAAGCTCAAAGTCCATTCTGTTTGAACTATAAAAGGGGGTGTCTTCACCTTGCTTTCTCACCCAGACTCCAGTCTTGAAGTGCCCATCTGTTGCCCACTTGTGCATTTGTTCTGTTGAGTGTGGCCCGGACACTTCAGCATTGTCATCTTGACTCCATTTGAACTCCCATTTAACCTCATTTGAGTGGTCTTCATCTTCTTGTGATGTTTCTCCTGTCTCATCTTTATTTCCCAATGTTTGCTTTTCTTTCTGATCAAAATCTTCAGCATACATGTCCAAATCAGCATCTTCGCCCTTACCTTTAGCTTTGTCTAATATGCCACTTATTTTCTCGAAAGTTTCTTGGTAAATATCCATATTACCCTTATTGGTAAGTATTTGGTTAGCCAATTCAGTTATTCTAGTAACTACTTTAGCGTTTTCATCGACAATGCCAGCTTTCTTTCTTTTCCAGCGTTCAGCGCTTGAAATTTTTGAACTGGTACCTGTAACAAATCAAAATTTTAAAGTGATTAGACAGGTGGATGCTATATTTCCCTTATTATGTAATTGATTACCAATTATGTCTAACAACTAAGATCAAGTTTGTTTTACTGAAGTAGTAGTAATCCTTAAATATATACAATTCTCGTGTTGCAGTGTTAGTTACCAATCTCCACCTAAACGGCTGAACCAATTTGTATAAATTTTTTTGTGTATATTCATTAGGTCTGGAAATCAACACCATCTATATATTTTTTTATTATTTTTCCTAATTTTTTTGTAAATAGCAAAACAACATTTTCCAAGAGAGCTAGTAGTTACAATAAACCTACCAAGTCTCTGCAATGTTTTGGCAATAGTTTCTCTAGGTTTCATGTGCTGAACTATTTCTTTATAATTCTCAATCATATTAAACTTTTCTTCTATTTCATCTTCCTCATCGCTACTGGATTCACCGAGGCCTTTGTTATCATCGTCTTTGTGCACTTTATACTTGTCCTCCGGCCTTCCTTTCACCTTCACCCAGTCAATATTATCGAGCCACCCATCCCTGATTTCTTTCTCTTTATTCCAATGGAAATGCCCTGCATTGTCAAAATGGCCCTCTTCAAGTTCCTCTTTCATATTGAATGGTGTTATGGTTATCTGTAATAAAATAATGAATCTAACATAAGAAATGTTTGTATTTAACCTCAGTCACAATATTGCTCTTCAACAATAGCTCTTCTAATAAATGCCTATTCTTATTGATTCTTATTCTTGATTCCCTGAACAACATGTCAGTACGGTCAGTGTAAAATCACTACATAGTATAAAATAAAGTCACTTTTCGCCGTCCCTATACCCCTTTGTATGCTTAGATCTTTAAAACTACGCAACGGATTTTGATGCGGTTTTAATAGATAGAGTGATTCAAGAGGAAGGTTTATATGTATAATGCATGCATAATATAGCCGTGCGAAGCCGGAGTGGGTCGCTAGTGAATTAATAAAAGCTGACCAAGGGTTCCATACCATTATATTCTATATTTAGTATTTGTTGTTATAGTGGCAACAGAAACACATAATCTGTGAAATTTTCAACTGTCTAGCTATCATGGTTCATGAGATACAGCCTAGTGACAGACAGACGGACGGAATGTAAAGTTTTAGTGATTTTAACCTATGGGTATGAAACCTTTAAAATGAATCCCTTGTTATGAAACAAAACAGGGAGGATTACAAACAGCAGTGAGACGCGAATGGATTTTAGTGTAGGTACAGCTTGACTGGTCTCAAGTATGTAGTTAGTGTCTGGAAGATAGAGAGGTTATTTTATGAAAAAAGCTAAGACTTACTTCACCTTCCATCCCTGCAACGCCTTCCTCCTCACCCTCGATATCGTCAGTATTAAGAACATTCTTCTTTTCCTCTTCAGCGCCGCTGTCTTCTTCATCAGAGTCTAATGAGTGCTTTTTGCCCTCTTTTTTGGTTGTAGTGGGCACCTTCTCTTCGTCAAACGCTTCGGTAGCGGAGCGTTTAGACATTTTTGACGTACATACAGATTTATTGATGTATAATTTTATTGGACTATTTAGTCAGACCTTGGAATGGATTTGGTCAGATCCTTCTACGGTGTCAAACTCAAAAACGAATCTCAATACTACTCACAAATCACAAAACGAAACAATTTTTTATCAATGCACGCAAGACTGTAGTTAGTAGCAGGGGGGTGACAGTTGCCGCGGTCGAATCGCACCCGTTCCCGCAGCCCCGACATCACGGCGAGAGAGGAACCGGTGGAGTTTTAGTGGGTAAACCTCTGGCCGCCCACCACCTTCAGGCCAGCAGGGAGCCCCACATACCCTCGCTACTCCCCCCCCGGGGAGTGGCGGGATGATGCATAAGGCGCATTTCTCCACCTTAAAAAAAAAAAAAAAAAAAAAAAGGGGGGTGACAGTTACCTTATAGATGCCTTTTGAAAAAGAAAGAGGCTCCATCTACTTTAACTAACGCTGAAACTTGTTGTGTTTTAGTGTTTTTGGTTTCTAATAGATGTCACTGTACGACAAATTATAATTTATCGAAAATTTTATCATATTTATTAATATTAGTATGTATTTACCTACTTATATTTAAATAAAGCTGTACGAAACAATTAACTATCGTTTTAATTTTTATTGTTTTGTAAATATTTAGTCAGGCAGCACCTGAAATGTCTGAAATAAACAAATGGCCGCTAGGGAGCCAATAATGCACAACACCTATAAAACACAGCACTCTAATGTTCGCCCCTATATTGTCCGCCCTGATAATTGTAAGCACCGTGTCAATGACTATCGGACCGTACAATAAGGTGTCGCAAATTATTAGGGTGCTCATTTTTTGACCGGGGTGATAAAACACAGACCTATATTGTACGGGCCTCTAATCTGTGACACCAGTGCTTAAAATTATCAGGGCGGACATTATAAGGGTGTACAATAACGTGTCAAACATTACAATTTTTGTCCGGGTCAATAATTTTCGATTCCGATTTATATTGTACACCCTGATAATTAGCAACACCTCGCTGAATGCCAAACTCATGCCTCGTTTGAAGATCGTTCGTTGGTTTAGTTACAAATTCGATCTTCAGTCAAGTCGCTCTGACGAGTGAGTGTTCTTTTTTAAGTACCACCCCAAACTCAATTTTTAAGTGAACTGTTACAGAACCGACATGGATAGGTTAGGTTCATGTCAGAACTGCGACCACAACGCACGAGCCGAGCGAGCGAAGCGAGCGGTGCCGCGACAGCGGCCGGCGAGTGCCAGATCCAAATTATATCCATGTTTGAACTTTTACATTACTGGTTAGAGTGGCTTTAAAAAATATAAGAAAAAAATTACATCTTTCAAAAATTAAACATCAAAAATAATAACCTAGTCAGTTTTTCTAATCTAGTAGTATAGACTACTTGCCTACTAAACCTTCCTCAAACAAAGCATCAAGTGCATAGACAAAAGACCGTGGAGGATAGCACCAACTGACCAATAAGAGCGGAGATATCGTTTAGCCAATAGAACGGTGATCACCATTATTGTGCCGTACAATATTGTCTTGAACTGACTTTTCACAACCAACAATTGCACGACACCCTATTGCTCAGCCTGATAAAACTTCGCACCAGTGCTTCTAATTATCAGGTCGTGCATTATAGGGGTGTACAAAATCGTAGCGAGAAATATTTACACGTCATGATAATGCACAGGCTGATAATGTATGACACCCTATTGTACAGCATGATAATTTCAAGCACGGTACGCAAATTATATGCCGTGCAATAAGGTGTTGGTAATTATTGGGTTGTACAATCCAGTGTCGGCCATTATAGTAACCCCTGCGCTAGCGCTTGTTTGGTGTACATTTGTGTTTAATTCTGATTTTGCGATATTTTATTATCCCAAACGTCGAGTCGAGCCTTGTTTCTCCTCCGTTTCGGGTGTTAATATTCCTGGGTTATCATTGCAGTGCGTTATAGACGCTTTCTTGTGTTGTGTTTGTTAAAAATTTATAAAAATGAAAATAAATGTTAACAATACCATTGTTTTTCATTAATCTCATAGATACCCAAACTATATTTTTAGTAACGGGTTATTTTGTTTCATTTTTCTTGTTGTATTTAAGTAGGTAATTGAAACTCATACAGTTTTGATTACGTATTCCTAATTCAAGAAAAATGGAACAAAATAACTCAGGTAGGTTTCAAATTATACGCATCTATAGATACATAGGTATAGGTACACCTATATAGGTATAGTTTTCAAGTTAAGAAATACAGGCGGCGCTGATTCAAATTGACATGCACAAATTTCACACGAGAGGGCTCTCTTTTCCCAAATATATTACTTTACTCTTTGGTTAGTAGTACCCAGTAGCACAGACTACTATAGATGCTAACGCATCCCAGTAGTACCACAGATCAACCACAGATTAAATATCACCAGTATTACCAGAATGATTATGCAAAAAAGTAAACTTGAAAAAAACTGCGTTTTATTCCCGGACGGAAAATATTCCACACCTATGTTTTTGAATGCCAGCCCTAGCGTTCTGATTGGCTGATTTGAAGTATTGAGAACCCGAATGTGATAACCGAATCTGCGGGCTAATTCACAAACCATCGGAAGGCTACCGAAACGAATAAAACTGAAAAGACAAGGACGGCAACACGTGAAAAGTCGCGGGGGTGAAAGAGCAGCAAAATTTTTTTTCGTTTCGGTTATCTTCCGACGGTTTGTGAATCAGGGGGCAGGAATCGAATCTAAAAATTGAACCCTACTTTCTCTTTAACTATTTTTATTTATTTTCGTTATCATCTGGTGGTGGTGTCCACTGGATGACAAAAAGTTTCAAAAAGTTAACTAAGTGTTACGTTTATGGCAATACTGAGATCATTACTTTGACCAACTTTGACGTTGACAATTCACCAAGGCATGGTAACAGATAGATAGGTAATTGGGGTAACAGCTTCAAAAACACACTTTATTAGACCTAGTTTCTGCGAATTCATAACCCGATATTCCCACGAGATCGAGTTATCCGGGTGAAACTAGGGAATACCATACATATTAAAAGACCGAATGCTAGGATAACTTTTTTAATCATACCTTATGCCTCGTTAGATGGCAACGCTCATTAATAACTTCGAATTAAAAACTATCCATTTTGTATTAATGAATATGAATATCTAAATAAATAAGCATTCTAGTTTTATTTTCTGTAATTTGGCCCGCATTCTTTTACCAGAGAGTATGGTGTATATAGAGCGCGCGATCTATCGAGCGATTCGAAACTGGCTCAGAAAAATAAGAAGCTGTAATTATTTTAAAATAGGTATTACTTTACAACCAAGCTAAAAAAAATTGAATTGGTACAAAGAATTAAAAATGTCGGCATTGATATTTACTTAGTATTTATTAATGAACACGTTAGAAATCGAAAAATAATATTAGGTGCTTGGTAATTCGCGACTTTAATTTTTATCCAACTGCTAAACCTATACTATGCATTGTGAACTATCCCAAAATTAGCCGTTCATGAATTAATTATCCATCAATTATATTTTGTATCTAATACCATTTTTTTAGGGTTCCGTACCCACAGGGTAAATGCTTTTCCTAAGATTTCACTGTCTGTCTCCAGGCTGTATCTCATGAACCGTGAGCTATAGAGTTGAAATTTTCACAGATTATGTATTTCTGTTGCCGCTATAACAACAAATAAGTAACTAAAAACAAAAAAAAATTGTGGGGCTGCCATAAAACATGGTACAGAACCCTTCGGGCGCGAGTCCGACTCGCACTTAGCCGATTTTTTTGTAAGTTACGATTTACAAATGATTTTTCAATTTCTAACATGGTCATTTAAAATATAAAAACGTACGTAACTTAGCACTTAAATACATACTAAATTAATTAATGTATGATGTAAAAGAGGTAGCTCATCTATTTATTGATATACAAAGCGGCAGTGCATTTTAATTTACTAAAAAGCTAAATTGCTATAGACTATAGACAATCAGTTCTTTTTCCATATCAGCGTTTTATTATTTGCAGGCATTTCTATAGTATCTATGAGAGTTAAATTATTTGATTCTGCCAGTTTAATCAGATCTGTTAAGTCACGAAGACCCCACGAAGGATCCCTTGCTTTCAGGGATGCATCAAACTGAATATTACTTTCTGGTGTAATAACACCATCTTTACTATAAGGCCCATAAGTGATCATCAGTGCATCAGGTTTCAAATATACACCAGCATTCTCGAACAGTGCAATCGTACATTCATACGGACTGATATGCATCATATTAGCATTGTATAAATAGTCTATGCTATTTTCTTTTATACCATAATTGGATAATTTCTGTCGAATATCGAGAAGGAGTGGTGGTTTTATGTTTTTGGTTGTGCAGTTGGTAGCATAATAAGAGATGCTACCAAGCACTGTTGGGTCTACTTCTGTTGGTTGGAATTGCACAGTAGGGAAGTGTGGTGCGAAGTAAGCTACATGTTGACCAGAACCTGAAGATACCTCTAGGAACAGGGTATTCTCTTCATCATTGACATCGCTATCACAGAAAATGAATCTTTTCAGAACTTGTAAAATTGGATCTTGATTTCGAGTGGCAGCTGGGTATATTAACTTTTCATTTTTATAGCTGGAACAGAAAATAATCAATTCAAATTGGTTTATCCTACCTATCTCCTACCAATATTAAAAATGTAAAAGTTTGTGTTAGTATGTGTGTTTGTTACTCCTTCATGCAAAAACTACTGAACAAATTGCAATAAAACTCGGTATGTTGATAGTTAGAGACCTGGATTAACAAAAAAGCTACTTTTTATTCCGATATTCCCACGGAACTTTGACTTACGCGAGTAAACCTACGGGGCGCAGCTAGTAGGACATAATAAAGACAAAGTAAAAACCAACTTACCTTTCACCAGTATGATATTCTGTAGCCATATCCTTTGCCATGATTTTCCTTAGATACAGCTGTTTTTCCAGCACTAAACGATCACTTGGTTTATTGTAGTGGAAACTATTCCTAAACCACTGTACTTCCTTTATTATGCAACCTCGCAGACATCGGTACATTAATTAAGGCAAATTGGCATATTCAGGTCAGGCAGGTTTTGGCAAAATTACACCTATCTCTTCATAGCAAATCAATGAACCACTGACATAACCCTATTCTCTTGAGGCCGTTTAGTGTTATGAGGTCAATCTTTGAGGCAATTGTATCGGTTGATGATATTCAGTCTTTGTTTCACGCAGCGAATTGGTTTAAACAGCTTGCATTATTTTCGCGGTGGGTGGGTGAATAATATTTTTTAGAGCAAAGGAAATATGAAAAACCCTCCACTTGTCTTCTCGTTCGATGGATTTTTAGTGTTGCCAGCAGTAGACGACAGATTTCGTAACACCAATGTTGTCAATTTAGAATTTGGTGCAAAATTTGGCAGTTTTTATACAGTTTTCTGTAATCGTTTAGATTCGACCATCGAAGCTTATACTGATAAGTTAACTAAGTTAAGATGGTCAAAGATTTGACTAGTCGCTTTGACTAGCCTGATAAATAATGAAAACGGATGAGAATATTAACTTAATGTGAACATTAACGACAAGCAAATTCGCGTTGAATTTTGGCACTTTATTGGAACGAAAGTTCCTTATCGCGCGTTGCGAAAGGAGGCTAGACGGAAAAAATGAAGACCAAAAGTTGTAACGACACTTTTTGCATAGAAAGCAAGAAAGTTATTTTCGTTTCGTCTTTCTATTTCGCATTGAACAGTGTGGTGTATGTCGCGACGATTATTTACAAAAAAAAAAGTTTTTAAACTTTTTGACAGTAATTTAGAATCTTTTACGTAAACCTAATTGGCAACACCGAGTGTCACTCTTAAAATTTGTTTACATTTTGTTTTTTATTTTCAAAACAATTAGAAGTGCGAGAAACGTGCGGAAAAACAAAAATAAGATAAAACGAGTAATATGTGGGTAACAAACTATTAATCTATAATTAAAATTAAACCTGGGTATCTACTATTTCGTCTGGTCTGGCGTTTTACGCTGGCGGTTCTTGATTCGTGATGGATAAATTCAAGAGTGAATTTATACTGCAAATGTTTCTGGACAGCGATGATACTCTCACCATAAATAGGTCAATAATATCTGCAGCTAACGCTATAAACGATAATATTAATAACCTGAATAACTTCAACGTGACTTTGGGAGAGCACTTTGAGGACACCCAATGTGGTGATCCAGCAGATAACTTCACTACTGTAGTTGTTCCTGAACGAAGAATTAAGAATTATTATGAAAATGCTGTCTCTAATTTCTCTGACGAAACATATGAATCGATATTCAAGATGAAAAAAAGTACAGTCCAGGTAATTTTGACTAGAGTACCTAAGCTAGTAAGTTTTGTTCCTAGATTCAGAAAATACTATTAAAATAAACCCGGCCAAGTGCGAGTCGGACTTGCACACTCGAAGGTTTCCATACCATTATTTTCTGTTTTTAGTATCTCATTATAGCGGCAACAGAAATACATCATCTGTGAAAATTTCAACTGTCTACATATGCTGGTGACAGACAGACGGACAGTGGAGTCTTAGTAATAGGGTCCCTTTTTTACCCTTTAGTAAACCCTAAAAATGAATGAACCTAATCTAAAATGTTTTTCGTTTTAGGCACTTGTTACTTTCCTGAGCAGCTGTATAACGTCCGGCGCAATTCCACTAGATAAAAAGGTACATGTTTTTTTAATGTTTCTCATGAGTGACTTATCATTTAATGACATTGGAAGATTGTTCGGTGTACACAAGTCTTCTGTAAGCCATATATTCCAAGAGCTTGGAACAGCTCTTTCAGAAAATCGCTATAACTATATCAGTTGGCCATCAGTAGATGAACAACACGTTAGTAGGGTGAAAGTAAATAATCGATTTAAATTTCCAAATTGTGTTGGATTCATTGATGTATGCCGTTTAAAAGTGGGTATAAAAGGGAAAAAACAAGAGACCGTTCTGTTACAAGCTGTGTGTGATGAAACACTCATGTTTACTGATGTTCATATTGGTACTGTTGGAAAGACCAAGAAGTATAAAGTGTTCAAAGAGAGTCCACTGGTCCATGAACTGCAAAATTTTGTTGAATTCGAAAACCACATTCTTGGTGACTCTGAGTATAAATTAAAGTTGAACTTGATCACACCATTCAATAGTGAAGAAATATTAACGAGTGAAGAGATGAAATTTAATGAAGTACACTGGAAGACAAGATCCTATATTGGGAGAGCATTTGAATTACTAAAAGAGAAGTTTAGGAAATTAAACCATATAGATATATTTAAGAGGGAATCTATGAATATATTGATTTATTCGGCTTGTGTATTGCACAATTTCATTTTAATGCATGAAGGATATGCTGATGTAAAGGAAGAAGTAGTCACTTGTGATGATGGCATTACTTTGACTACCGATATTGTGATGACAGCTGAAGAAAAAAGACAGTTTTTGTGCAATTATATTAATTACATAGATAGTTCTGATAATGAAGTCTTAGATCATAATATATAACAATTGTGTAGAGCAATAGAACAAAAGTTAAATAATTTTAATCAAATAATACCTATTGTGTATTAAGCTATGTAGTAAAGTATAAAAAAAATATTTTATAAGTACTTATATTATAATAGTTATATTGGTTTTTGTAAAAATATTAAAATAAATCTAAGAAAAATAAATAAATGAGAAAAATTGATTTAATATTAAAATTTAAATGACTGTGTTGGTATAGCATATTGTTTATATAAATATACAAATGATAATGAATATTTTATGGTTTTATTTGATTATAAGATGTAATGGATATACACTTTGCTGCATAATTATAGTTGTCAAACCTTGTGTTAGGACCTAGACACAAACTTGCTTCCCTCTTTAGCTGGACATACATATCCTATTAGCGTCATCACCACACGGCTGTCGCAAATATCTGAAATTATCCAAACCCAAGATATATTTTTTCGAGTAGGTTACTTACCTACTTAGACGACTTCAACGAATCCAAACGATAGGCCTATTTTGTCTAGAAGATGCTCCATTACCAGATCCCAGATATCAACTGATTCTTCAGTAGGTACCCAGAGTAGTATCAAGACGATTTTAATGAATTCAAACACGATACGCCTATCTTGCCTAGAAGATGGACTTCTTATAGCCTCCTGTCAGCTATCATCCCAGATTCTTCAGTGCCTAGAGTACTACACTTTCATTGTTATCTCTTGTTTTTCCCTCTTTCCTATCTACTTATCAAGACCTGTATCTACCTACTCATCAAGACAATTGTAATAAACTCGAGCACGGAACGCTTATCTAGTTCAGATGATAAATTCCTTCCAGCTCCATCATCAGATCAGTTTTAGGGTACCTACCAAATTATTGTCATCAAAGCGACGCGACGCCCTTTCATTTAAGACCCAACTCGAGTATATTTGACCTATAGTTTGCCTGCTACATAGGTAAATCCCTTTCTGGCACTCCCTTTCTCCGTAACCCCGAATCTGATCATGATCGAAATTAAAATTTCTGTGGACCTCAACTACTCGTGTACCTACTAAAAATCATGAAGATCAGAGCATTGGTACTCAAGTTTCGTCGAACAAACATAGGACTTCTCCCGCTTCATTCGTTCGGTCAAATATTGTATTTATTATTGTAAACCTATTCTATCTCATCATATCCTATCTTTGCCAATACTGTCATGCACCGGAGCATACACCGAACTGTAATGTTAGAATAAATAGCGGTGGCGCCATCTAGATATAAAGGGTTTTTGTTTACGTTTTATTGTTCATGAGTCAGGACTCAGGATTAAACTCTTCGTAAAAATAAAATTCCAATCATGTAATTATTAATACTTTTATTTTCTTCACTATTTAAATCAATGTTGCTAGTCAATAAAATGATTTATCATAATACAAAAATATAAATAAAAATGTTTATGATATATTTTAATAGGTAGGTACAATTTTTTTTGAAAACAATTAAAATGTAGGTATATAGGTACATGAAACAAATACAGTTTCTTTTGAGTAAGGTAGTCTAGAAACATTACTTCATTTTTTAAGACAAATTAAAATTATCTACTATTTTCTATTTCTTATAAAATAATATATACAGGTTGAGATGTTCTTTAAAAAAAGATAAAGACAACTTTGTTAACACGGTGGGAACACTTGTTTGCTTTTAGATCTCAGGTGGTTTACTTCAGCCTAATTTTAAAGTAGGTATCATAATATAAATCAATAAGGTAATAATAATAAATCAATAATTTCTTACCTGGGTACATAAAAACGTTACTTAGCGAGTTATTACTAATCAGCTTATTTACGTCATTCATCAGCAAAAAGTGATTAGCGAAAACTGCCATTATCTAATCACACGCTAAGCAGTGTTTTTTAAGGAGGTTACTTGGTGCATAAAGACGCCAAACGCAAAATTACTATCGCCGTCCGATAACTAAAATGGAATTGAATTTAATGAATGACAAATTGTTGTTAAGACGTGTTATTGGATGAGTTCTTTTCCTACATTTTGGTAAAATTTAGAGACAAACATTCTTTGATGTACCTACTGTAGGAAAAAAACACATACAAAACGTAACACACAACAACTATTGACAACAATTTTCCATGCAATAATCAACAAAATTTGTTAAAAACGGAAGATATTTTGCTTTTGGGATCTCTAAGCGCCTTAATTTTATAGGTACTGTGAACTTTGAGAAAAGCCTACGTAGTACAAAAATGAAAATACTTTATTACACAGGGAAAAGTAAAAACAAATACTGTAGGTCATCATAATATAAATCTACTCTCTGTCCTAATATTAGGCACTAAATTGGCAACCTACAAGGCACTATGCATTTAGCACAGCAAATGCTATAACTATTAATATTTCACATTTCAACAAAATCTAATAACTTTTTTATACATGCTATTATAAACTTTGTAAATTGTAATGCCAACTTATATCATCGCATGTTTCATCACTTTTATATCAATAGTAGACACCCACTCCGCATACCATTTAGTTAAGGAGGTCATCAACTTGTGATGAATATTTTGTTTCGTACTTATTTAATTCTTATTGGTAGGTACATGCTAATCGCTCTTTTTTCATTCCGATAACCTCATGCTTTTTTAAATAGGCTATAAATCGAAATTAACTGACCGTTTCTGTCTATATTGACTTCAGTTGTAGCGTTTTTTTTTAGCATTATATACATACTTGTTTATATTTACAAATTAGCTGCACCGCGAAATAAACAATAATTATGGAATGTAACATTTTATATTAGGCTCTAATGCTATATCCATGTTTGATACTAAAGCAGAAATACCTCTACACGTTCATTAACGTTTCATTTTCTCTACAAATACTAATGTATAATACTTATTACTCTACTGTATAGATATAGATAACAATTATTAAGTAGTAGGTGGCAGTTTATTTGATAAGATAGACAGGTGCTGTCTTTTTTTTCTTACAAATAACAATATGTCAATAGATTGGCGCGAGTATTTTTACCAAAGTATGATAAATATTTAGTACCATTAATGTGTGTTTCATATTTTCTGCTTTAGTGTTAAACACAGAGTATTTTCAGTCATACGTGTACAATATCGTAACGATAATGTAGGTGAACAGAAAAAACGATATTCTACTTTTAAATGCAGAATCACCATGCACCCATTACTCGCAGCCATAACGTTTGTTCACTAAAAGTTCAAGTTCTACCATTTACACTATAACACTTCAGCATTTACTAACATCACATTTCAACTAACGTTGCCTAAACCGATTAACTCGGAAGACTTGGCACACTCGTCGCGTAACACATTGTTCCAATCACTTTGTAATGGACCCATACATTGTCTGTTTTGGTAATTCTCAAATATAAGTCTTTTTCACTTTCTGTAATGTACCACACTTGAGATCTTTGTCGAGGGACTCTGTCGAATTTCGTAGGTCTAGTGTTCGTTCTTTACCGAGTTCGAGGTGCAAATTGTCGGGCTTAGCACACACATTCGCCACCATATTAACGTTTTTCGATCGTGTGTATCCAGAATTCGCGTTCAAAGGTGTTTCTAGAGGCCCCAATCTGAAAACGTAAACCAAAAATACATTATTTTTTTTAGATCACGCATTACTATTTATAGACTGTGATATCAACTTAAACAGTTGTATGAAGTGAAGGTCAATCGATTATTAATTAAAATTATTATGCTTTACCTGTTTAACTGATTGTGTTGTTCATTGAAGGGTGAGGTATCGGGAAGAAAGGGGTGTCGAAATCGCCGTGAAAATAGATACCCAATGACGAAACCCAGCATGAGTGTCACAAGACACGACGCCACAACAGCCGTTAAAAGTGCTTGGGCACTGTAGATGTTGCCTTCTGCTACTTCTACTGTCAGCGAGTCTGTAAAAACACAGATATTTATTTAGGTACCTTCCGCAAGGATTTATTACAGCAACTGGTAAAATGTTATTGAAAAAGTTAGCTCGATAAGTTGATATTTTACCTGTTTCGTGTTTGTTATTGCTCGTTCCTTTTTCTTCTGATAAAATATTAGTTTCAACAACTTCGATTAATATTTCATTCTGTATATCGTCCGTTTTTTGACGTATTTCTGATTCAGATTGTAAGGGTTTCTTTGTACCCGGATTCCTATTGCTATGTCGATCGCCCGGTAAAAGGGCTGGCAGTCTATTGCAAATTTCATTTTTTCCATGTTCAACGTTTTGAAGAAATCTTTCGGGATTCGGAAATTGTCTGTTGCCTACCCATGAACACGTCTGTTGTTTGGAATCCCACGCACAATGAGGATCTTGTAATGCAACACAATCTCTGTAATAAAAAAATAGACAATTACCATTAATTATATTTCATAAAGACACATAATAATTGTCAGATTCTTTTGATTTAAACACAATATTTAACTCACCTGCATGATTGCACGCTTCCACAATGAGAAAGAGCTACAGCTTTGATGATATCTCCAGAAGCTACTATTAATTTTTCTGTGGTCAAAGCCACATGCATTTGCTTGATTGGAGTGCCTTGTGGCAATACTTGCATTTCAGAAATCACAGCTGTTCTCACGGGATTTTTGCTATCTTCTTCTACACTGGCATCGAAGACGCCTTCATTAGATGCTACGTTTACAGCTTTTATTACTCTACCGTCGTCAGTACCAACATACATCACATCGTATTTGTTTCCGTTCATTGCCTGCACTTGAGGATGCACCGCTATTGATGAAAATCTATACTGAAGGCTTACTCTTATCAAAATTGGTCTTGCTAAAAATGAGGGTACGGCTTTGTCCATTAGAGGATGAGTTTTAATGAAGTTAACTTCCGAATCGGAAATAGTGCGACTGTCTTCTACGCATGAACCCGGTTTACTATCGGGCACCTTTTCCTTTTCTAGCGGTAGCCAATTCGAATTCATACTTTCTTGACTTTTAAATGATCCTTCAAATGCGTCTAAGATATCTCTCATAGCAAAAGCGCATACTGCCGAACCCCCAATAGCATTTTGCGGGGTGGTAAAAACTGCATAAATTATATCATTTCTACTATTACCGCTACCATAAATACCGTTGATGAGTTCCGTTGTTGCCTCTAAAATAAAATAGGTAACAGTTATCATTATCAAATACCACTTTTGGTTTTAAATGCAATTTAAACCTTGAAATAATAAAAGGATACTTACGAATTTCGTCAAAATAAAACGGATAATCTCCCGGCATCGAACAATTTAGACGGGCCTTCAAAAATGATGTCCATCTATCACTAAATGTGTGTGGGCCTCCTTTGTCGTTTAAACAGATTCTCGCTACTCTTGAATAAACAGCCTAAAAATTATACAATTATTAATATTACATGCGATCAATAATCAGTGAAAAAAAAATACATGGTAGGCGGAGTAGGGGGTGTTAGGTTTTATTTTCGTTACGGAATTTCTTGATTCGGTCGCCGCGTTCAAAGCCCGCGATAAAAGCTACGCAATAGCTTAAAAACAAATGCTCTAGAAGTAAATTGTAATCTTACCTTTCCGCAATTCATATATTCCACAGCAGTCTCTCTATAAAAGAAGTAAACATGGCTTGTTGACGAAACTGCTCCGACGAAAGATGGATCATTTAATAATCGCAGGTCTGACCTCTCAGTGCGAACCGGTTCTCGATAAATCAAAGGATCTGTTCCGGAGAAGTCTGCAGCGGTTGCTGTATACAGCTGGCCATCTAGAAATACAAAAACTATATTTAGACAGAGCCATTTATAGCAAAACAAAAAATTACAGAAATTCTTATCGAATTTGATTTTGTAGACAAACATTATGATAATAATCGTGGCAAATTATATTATGTTTATTGCTAATAATTATGCGGTTTGTTATTATCACTGTTGTGGTTGAATTCCATATAGTAATTAAAGTCTTATTATGTAGGTACCAATTTCATTCACTAGTTTCATGTCTACCTACTGAATCAACAATGAACAATGTTTGATAAGTTCCTAAAACTATTCTTGGCTATTGATGCATCGACTCTAACGGTAAGAGTAATAAATCGATCAATATTGCGGTCTTCGCGTGGTCGTGCCTCGTACAACCCCTGTACCAAAGAAACGAGCACAGCTTCGTGTCTTGTTAGAGATCATCTTCACGATGTGTTTACGACACGACATTACCGGGAAGTAATAAGTAGGTAAATAGTATCATAGCTAGCCAAAATATAACATGTTGCTTACCGGTAAAAATTGCCGTAGAGTTATGTTGTGGATCGTATGGAGAACGACCAGATCCATCAAATTCTTCAAGATGATGATTCGGTGGATGACGGGCATATCGCCTGCATAGAGGTTTAAATGCATTGGTTCCACATACTAATAGTCGGCCATGAGATCGTGCCGCAACTCGAGGATAGTTCTGACACTCATCTGCCGATTTGCCTTT
The DNA here is from genome assembly GCA_907269075.1 of Idaea aversata. NCBI lineage: Eukaryota > Metazoa > Arthropoda > Insecta > Lepidoptera > Geometridae > Idaea > Idaea aversata. Next base: position 8,892,158 of record OU026085.1, read on the forward strand.
CAATTGGCATAATTCTCTGTGAGCATCTGTCGACTGCCATTCTATTCGCTGCAAGTAAGAAAAAGAAGTTAAAGAGGATCTACATGAATATCATTATATCTTTTACATGCTATGAATACGATGTTAATTTTTGTACCAGAGTAGTGTTACTATGTCCGGTGCATCCGTAGAAAACTAATTCAGACATTAAATTCGAAATGGTGTCAGTAACAAAAAGCCGTAAATGGAAAGAGTTGTAGAAAAACGACCTTATGTAGAGAATTAGTATTCTAGTGAGACGGAGTGGACGCCGTGCGCTGCTGTCCGTGAATAATTCAACGCATCACCGGCCAGCCCTAATATGTGACGAGTAATTTTAAACATTAGGCTATAAAAGATGTTTTTGGTTCTTGTATCAGACTGTTGTAGTCTTAACAAATTAAAGGAACTGCAGACAAATAACTCCTAATTTGATTAACTACTGATGATGCAGAAGTTTTTTTTATACCACACACAGATATTGCAGTCGTTTTAGACATTATACCTCTATTTATTAAAAAGGACATCGACCGCGTTTGTATAAAATTCTTTTACGATTAGGCACATGCCTGCCGGTATAAATATAGTGAACATTTTTTGATGAGTGAAACGTTGGCGATATCTGGCGTAGTGCCAAATGTGCTTTGGCCCTATGTCCGTGTGTTTCGTATTTTTATTTCATACCTACACAGATTGTGATGCCATTAATCGTAGCCTGGAGTGAATTATATTTTCCATATTTTTGCTCTCTCGAAATCGGATTTGCAGTTCAGCACTAGACTAGATGTAGAATAGACAAAACACTGCTAGATTTATTACCTACTCTGTTCGTAAATCTGATGAATCAACGGTATGATACATTCCGGACGATACTAATATAACAAAATGCAGTAAAGCTGATGTTTTGCGTAAGATAACATAAACCTGTTGTGATTAAGTGAGTGATACCGTATAAGGATTTCATTCAGAGTAGGTCACCGACTGGCTAGACGGTAGTAATCGTGGTTTAATCGCAAATAATAATAAATAATCATATCAATCTGGGATACCCGGTTGCAATCACACAAGTACATACGACTATGTCAACATTACTCGTTTACTAAACACAGCGATAAGTTTTATGAACTCTTTCTGATACTGCGACTGACTTAGCAATTCCCGGTGTGAATTTAACCTCACTTTACTGTTTACTTAACCTACTTTAATGAGGCAAGGTGCAAACATATTTGTAGTTTTCAAGCTTTTGCATTAATGCAGTGCGTGCTTATGAGCAATATCTTTTACATTACACGTGAATTGCATTTTATAAAACTATTCTGTGTGTAGGACTACGTAATATACTTGTAATTGAATCAGAACTACTGTATTGATTTATATGCAATTTCTTATATCTTGGGCTGACCTGACATAGCCAGCAACACTTCGACCCATTGGGATCTTTTGTGTTTAATTGATGAAACTTGGTATGACGATACATTTTGAAAGATCACAACCCCGCACTTTAAATTTCTTCGAAATTCGTATGTGTTTGAGTTTTGTGCAGGTGAAACCGCAGTTGAATAAATAAAAAGAAATAATAGTTAAACATACCTGGTCTACATTTTCTGATAAATCGTACAGGCTTAAATTGTAGACCGTGTTTCTGTAATGAAAGAATACAAACTTTATTAATGAATTGAACGAAGTATTGTAACATTAGAAAGAAAGAACCTAGTATGGGCTAATATTTTAATGACAAAAAAACTAAATTAATTATCTTACCTGCCGCCTACTATAATGGAAAAGTCATCTTTGTCTAAAATACGGAAGTGGTCTGACGCCGTCGCGTTGCCCACGAACTGTTCAGAAGTTTCATCGCCTGTAACAAACCATTAAAAGTTTTTAGCAACTGTGAGCCGGATCATCTAGTGTTTAAAATTCATCTATATGTTTTGTTTGTTTTACTACGTGTCATGTTTCTTGTAGAAAACTTATCCTATACCTACCTATGTTGAATAAATACGTCCCATTGGTTTCCACGCTCAGTAGGTTTTAACCTATGGAACTTTTTTTGGAAAGAAAAGATTTGCCTATTTCGTAGTTGGTGTAGGCATATGAACTAAAAAATCTTTTTAGCACAAATCAAACGAACAATGTCCCTATTGTAGAACGATTAAACAACAATGAACGTTTGCGATTTCATAACAATTGGTTTGGGAAATTCTCACGTGTCTGTCCATCGAAATCGCACTGTTATCTTACACTGTCTCTTGCACCTGCGGTGTCAGTTATCTCTGTCTTGCCTGCTCTCTGTATGTGTTGATACTCATACAGAGTGCAGAGACATGCAGTTATCTGCATATTATTATTTTATCAAACAATGCTACCATCATAATCTATCTTAATATATATAAATCTCGTGTCACAATGTTTGTCCTCAATGGACTCCTAAACCACTTAACCGATTATAATAAAATTCGCACACCATGTGCAGTTCGATCCAACTTGAGAGATAGGATAGCTTACATCCCGATATTCCCACGGGATCGAGAGTTACGCGGGTGAAACCGCGTAGGGCAGCTAGTAATATCTATAATTTTGTATCTCAATCTCTATCTATTATTTGCACGATTCAGATGGAGAATAAAAAAGAATTCTCTGCTACTTTCGAGATTCTACTCTAGAATACACTTCATTGAAAATAGCGCACCCAAGTAAACAGTATTATTTTAACCCCTTAAGATACAATCTCTGTGGATTGTATCTCTCTAATTTGCTTACATTGTTAAATGTACATTTTAGTCTATCAAACAATATAATTTTTGCAAACAAATTACTTACTGCTTTTGACGTAGATTCTTGCATTAGCATCCGGCATCCAGGCCTGCGCAGTGGATGCGAGCAACACGAGAACCGCGCGGGCGACGGCCATTTTGTTTTAGTGCCTTCTCCTTTCCACACCCGCCATCTTTTCGCGCCTTTCTTCTCTTTCTGTAACAATAACATATGGTTTATTATTTGTTTCTACGCTTGATATCACAACAATTAACTTTTGAGGTAGAGTAAGATAGACTTGAGTTAAATCGGCCATAAACGTGACATCGGGCAACGCGCAGTGTAGGTCCCATTAGTAACCCGAACTTAGAACTGAGCTTACCTCTATAAATAATTTTCAATGAATTTTGCTAACAGCCATTGACTTGGCATCCCTGTGCATCTCTGACCATTTTTCGACTTCAAAATTCGTTTCGAAAAATGGTTTTAACTGACCCACAATATTTTTGAACGATCTATTCAATAGCACTTTACACCATGAGATGACATAGACGAGAAAAAATATCCCTATCCCCGTCGTGTAGGGGAGGTAACCTAATTTTTCTTTTTTTAAATTTAATTTTTCACTTTGTTGGCGTGATTAATATGTCACTCATGCCAAATTGCAGCTGTTCAGTACTAAGAGCTACCTCTCAGCTAGATAGACAGACGAAACTATAAGGTTTCCTTGTTGAATACGGAATCCTAAAAAGTAGGTATGATAATGACAGTTTTTAAGTGCACGCAAAGTATCCAAGGAATACTTGTATGGTAAGTTCTCGGTCACACGGGATGCTGCCTTGACGCACGCATATCCTATGCACTCGTTCAGATGGGACGTCATAATATTGTTTTTTGTTATTTGTAACAAACTAGTAATCGTGAGAAGCAAAACTCGATTTTGTCTCAGGTCGTGTAATAAGAATAATGTATCCAGCCAATATCTGTTTCTGTAGAATAATTTTGCTATTTATAGTTATCTAGTAGCGATTAAACTCTTTGAAGTTTATATTGTATGTTTGTGTAAAGACTTGTTTATTATATTGTCTCAATATAGACACTGAAATGGCTGATGGAAAATCTCTCTCTATATATTTTATTTCTGGTAATCACTTTTCACTTGAGGTGTAGATTAATGCCTGATTCTCAAAGCTTTAGGTATATCTTTGTCTCATGTTTTATTAATCTCTTATTTTATTTGAGTTTATGCGATACTAGCTGCGCTGGTTTGACCTCTGTAAGTCCCGATTCCGCGGGAATTTCGAAATCAAAAAGTATCCTGCCCCCCATCCCCTAAAATATTACTATGCCGATATTCATCCAAATACAAATAAAGAAATATTTCAGATTTAAAATATACTAGCGACTCGTCCCGGTTTCGCACGTCTATATTATGCATGTATGTATTATACATATAAACCTTCCTCTTGAATCACTATATCTATTAAAAAAACCGCTTAAATATCCGTTGCGTACCTTGTTTTAAAAAACTAAGCATACATAGAGACAGATAGCGGAAAGTGACTATGTTTTATACTATGTAATGATGATTTAGGATTAGAATTCCTAATGTGTATTAAAATGGTTTACATAGATGAGTGACTCCAAACAAAATATTATTCATTCTATGTCACATTATTAATGAGTAGATGGAGCGGGTGTTTATGTACTATACTGTGCATTAGCATCTGACGCAAAGTGGTGTCATACTCAAAGGGTAGCTCGTGTAACAGGAGGTGCGGCGTTCGTTGCACAATTGAGCAGATGTTACACAAAAGACCATGAGGGATTTATGCATTCATAAATGTACAAAAAAGCGTAGAGTTACATTTTAGGATTTAATCGATCAGTACACAAATCAAATAATTATGTTGCTCTTTTTAGGGCTCTGTTCCCAAAGGATAAAAACGGGACCCTTTTACTAAGACTTCACTGTCCGTCCGTCTGTCTCTCACCAGGTTGTATCCCATGAACTGTGATAGCTAGAGAATTGGAATTTTTGCAGATTATGCATTTCTGTTGCTGCTATAACAACAAATACTTACTAAAAACAGGAAAAAATTGAAGTGAAAAACTCCCATACCAAACCCTTCATGCGCGAGTCGTAAATAAGTATGTTAAAGATGATTAAGAAATGAGTAACAAAGATTAAGAAAAACATAATCGATAAACTCGATATAAGCTTGTAATTACGCAGTCGCGGTTGACACTCGAGCCATCATAATTTATTAAGACCTATAACATCGCACACTGCGAAGCTGCGGTTCTTGCTGTCACTACCGATGAATAAATCGTAAGCCACAAACGCGTTAACGTACAACAAGGATTTTCTAAAAGCGATAAAAGACAGTTTCCGCGACATTTTTCCATATCAACGGACGATTTATGTCCGCTTCAGGCGATGTCACGCCTGAAATGTATGTCTTTATATGTAACTCTATAGAGATAGAGTGGAAAACGAGACGGAAAGAATAAAGGAAATGCTGAACTTTTGCTGTAAATAATTCCCATGACTCAGCTTATTATCATTCGTATGACCAGGCTTCGTATCAAATGTATGATTGACTCGCTATTATGTTAGGTAATTTATGTATGTATGTAAACGCTTGTTTTTGTATGATAATTGCATTTGGATTTAAGTAATTAATAAAATCTCTGTGTACCGTGTCCAATTATTTACCTAATCTATTTCGTATTTAAAATTTAATGTGCTATCATATCAATGAACCTTATCAATGTAGTATCAATACGGGCTGGGTAGGTATGGTGCTAAACAAATACAAACACTGCGTAATATCTAATCAAATGATAATTATATTATTGTGGATAAAATAAAACAAGCAAAAAAATACTATGAAAAGAAAAAGCCCCAAATGGAACAAAAAGGTATTAACGTGAAATCCTACGGTTTTTAATCTTGACTTTTATCCCCCATAACTTTAAGACGGCTAAACCGATTTCGATCAAACATAGCTAAGAACACTCCCGACTAATTAACCTTTCAAACAAAAAAAACTAAATCAAAATCGGTTCATCCGTTCGGCCAGCCACGTCAAAATTATAACACCCCGTCGTTTTTGCGTCGGGGGTTAAAAATAGGCCGATGTCCTTCCCTATTATAAAAAAATTAACTACAATATTGTAAAAATATATTCTACATAACTACAGGTATAATAAAAATGTAGATAAGTATTATAGTATTGTTATTCACACATCTCTGTTTTATAATGGCCATAGTTTCCAATAATTTGCATAGCGGATACATAAAGTATTGTATTTCTGTTGTATTTACATTATATTATTTATAAAAAATGTAAATATTAGGTCCATTTTAAACTTTATAATTTTAAGTAGGTATACATCATCAATTAATAATACGAGTCCCTGTATGTAATGCTAACAGCGCTCTGTGGTTTCACCCGCGTAACTCCCGTTCCCGTGGGAATATCGAAATATAAAATAGCCTATTAGCCTTCCTCGATAAATGGACTATCCAACACAAAAATAATTTTTCAATTCGAACCAGTAGTTCCTGAGATTGGCGCGTTCATACAAACAAACAAACAAACAAACTCTTCAACTTTATAATATAACTAGCTGCGCTCCGCGGTTTCACCCGCGTAAGTCACGATCCCGTGGGAATATCGAAATATAAAATAGCCTATAATAGCTTTCCTCGAAAAATATACTATCCAACACAAAAAACAAAAAAAAATCGAACCAATGGCAGTGGTTCCTGAGATTAGCGCGTTCAAACAAACAAACTCTTCAGCTTTTTAATATTAGTATAGATTACAACTCAAAATATTGTTTCAAAATTCAATCATAGTGATAGATATAATATAATTGTTTATTTAATGTCGTCTATCCAAATATAATTTAGTGTACCACTCCCAAATTGGCGACCGATGACTATGCCAATAACTAAGTGACTCCGTAAGGAATATCGCACCTTATAAATTAGATTGCTAACTCTACAATAAGTTCACAATATAGTATAGGTATTAAGTTACACGTTAACCTAATACTCTAATGCCAATTTGTTACCTACAAGGATATAAAAACCACCACATATTTGTCATATTTTATGACCATTTTGTGGTGTTTTGTCTACTTAAGGGTAATTTACAATAATGATTCATGTACTTATTATTGGCACACTGTAGGCATGTTAGGCGATGAGTATAATAGTTAAGTTATGCCACAGAATATATAATAGTACAAGTAGTTATGCATGCATTTGTTCTTGTGTATTATAAATATACATATCTAGTGTGCAGGTATCATTACTGATTAGTCTCAGTTATGCAAAAATAATTCATAAATATGTACTCAGATACTACTAATTACTTAGCTATGTGTGTCCGTTTTTATGATATAAGGTTCATAAGCAATATCGCCACAATGATCATTAATTCATTAATTCGTTATTAGTGATAGGTCTAGGTACTGAAATCTATAGAGGGACATTACATATCGAGAACAATTTTATTTGTATTAAAGCATTTTGACATATTTTTGTCTAATAAAAAGGCATTATTCGGAATATGGCCATTCGCTTCTGCTTTGCAGAAAATACTTTCTAGCTATGTATTATTTTGTGTATATCGTGTTCTAAGTTCCTTCTTGTTTTGTACAAATAAAGTTATCTATATCTATCTGTATGTCTATTATTAATCCTAAAGAAGAATCTAGTTTATTTAACAGTATACCTTAAGAGGAGGGGGCTTTTTCCATACAAACTATTACAAACGTAGTCGACTGTTTTCTCCCTAGATAATGACACTAGAGCAAATATTTTTGGTGCATAAAACTTATAACTGCCATGACCATGCCCCTATTTTTTGTTTTTTTTTTAATTTTTAATTTTTTTAAATTTTAATTTGTATGTTAATTAGAAAATGAAAAAAAAAAAACAAAACATAGGGGCATAGTCATGGCAGTTATAGGTTTTATGGCACAAAAATATTTGTGCTAGTGTCATTATCCAGGGAGGAAACAGTCGACTACGTTTGTATGGAGAGACCGCAGGTTCCCTTTCACCTTAAATGAGAAAAGTTTAACTGATTCTGATAGTTTAATTCGTTACAGCCATCGCTGGATGTCAGCACGTGTTGTTATTCGTGAGGTGAGGCGGGGCGTGCTCGGTCAAAAAAGTCAATTATACTAAGTATGGCTAGGCACTATTTATAACGGGTACTTACGAATGAATTAACGATGTTAAAAGTAATACCTTTAATTTTAGTAGGTAGTTGTGCTGGTTCACTAAAGTAATAAGTTCGTAAACCGTGCAATTACCTAATTACCCACAATCAACCGGTTAGTTTAGCGGCTTTTCAGAGAAAATTGTCCATTCAGCGTATGCTGAACATTGTGGGTACATTGTACATTCAACCATACCTACACATAATCGCGAGTTGACCCACTGGCCTCCGTACAATTATCTATATTAAACTTAGTTAATTTTATGCCTACTCCAGTTTACATCTGTTATTTTCATTATATTTACCACCTAATGAAGACAGATGACGCATACTTTTAGTATTCCAGGATGTTGATAATGTTTTGATTCATTAACAGTAGTAAATAGAAGTACCTACATATATATAGATAGAGAAAGAGTAAACAGGGTACATTGTACATTCAACCATACTTAATCGCGAGTTGACCCACTGGCCTCCGTACAATTATCTATATTAAACTTAGTTAATTTTATGCCTACTCCAGTTTACATCTGTTATTTTCATTATATTTACCAGCTAATGAAGACAGATGACGCATACTTTTAGTATTTCAGGATGTTGATAATGTTTTGATTCATTAACAGTAGTAAATAGAAGTACCTACATAGATAGATAGAGAAAGAGTAAACAGAACACGATATACACACAAAGTAAAGTAACAGCTAGAAAGTATAAGTGCACAAATGGGCGGCCTTACCGCTGAAAGCGATTTCTTCCAGGCAACCTTTAGATGGAAAAGAACTGATTTAGCTTTTGTGAGTTTACACAAGCAAGATACCAAACATAATCTTATAATAAGTGATAAGGATAAGTAGTATAAAGTACCTACTTACATAATTATAGCTTCAAAATATCAAAATATACTCATAATTAATACATACCAATTTTTATTTATATAAGTACATAGATACATACAAATAAATGCATACATAAAAAAATAATACAGGAATATATACGTATATTAGACAGTACTAAGGTAGTGATCAGTTACCATACATACATTATTAACATGAATATGGCAAATCAGATAATAATATGCCACCGTTAAATCCTGAGACACCTACACCTTGGTGTAACCGGAGTCTTGTTGCCTTAATTACTTAGATTTATGTACTATTAGCTGTTGCCCGCGACTTCGTACGCCTGGTAGTTTTGTTTTAAATGCCAAAACCTTCCTCTTCAATCACTCTATCTATCAAAAAATAGACGGACAGGGACAGACAGTAGAGAGCGACTTTGTTTTATACTATGTAATGTTGATTTGTTAAGTTTCCAGTATTTTACCATAAGAAGAGTGTTTTGGTTTCTAAACCAACTCCATAGTAATAATAATCTTGAAGATGATATTTGTTTCAAAATAAGGGAAGGTTTCCTAAAACTGTTTTCTCGGAGGTCTAACGGTTTTAGAGCTTCTCCGTACTGACCCATCAAACCCAACCTGATACTGCAGTAGCAACACTAAATTATAGTGCTTTACTATCCCTTCTATTTATAACGAGAGCTAAATAATGTGGCGAATTGAGAATTTGTGATAGTGGAAGATCAATAACTCATAAATATGTAAGGTTACTACAGGCATTGCTTCGGGATTTAACTTTCGTATTATCATACTTTCCTCGCGGGGCTTGTGATATGGCGGTGTATGTATAATTTTACCGCTGTTTATATTAGGTTTTACTTTGGCTTTGTAGAATTAAACATGGTGTTTAGTTTAGTTTCCTAAAATAACTCATTCATCGAAATTATGTATTTACATAATTGGATAATGAATCATCCATTTAGCTGGATTTACCTACTTGTTAATTGAGAAATAATTTTAGGTAGGTTCTTTCTACAATTAATTAATGCTGTCTAGTTCTATAGCGTAATCTGAAACGGAAGTTTTAGACGTTACTTTATTTGTTTAAATTAGATGTGTGGTCTCAGCTTGACTGATAAGAACAATTATTCAAACACCACGATGGCTCCTAATATCTTTAAGATAAGATGCAATTCATGCAGTTAATAATGTACTTGTTTTATCAATTTAGTAGGTAAGACTAATTTATCTGTGACTCAGAATTTCCTGTACTATGGAACAACTGATTTCAATAATTAGCGTACATATCGTCATTTTAAAGTACATTGAAGTTTGTACAATAGATACAAAGAGGGCGATAGAGTTACGCTGAGTGTTTAATTTACACAGTCCCGAGTCGAGGTCTGTAAGTGGTGTGGCTGTAGACCCGTTTGTAGTTAGGGTATGCTATATGGGTCCGTTCGTTGGCTACTTGCCCTGTGTCAACAATGCACGCTCTCTCCTCTCCCTTTTCGAGTTTCATTGTACCGCCTCCACAACCAACGCACAGAGCTCGTGACCGTCAATCTAAGCCCGCCATAACGGTTCGCTTGGCTTGCGTAGCACCTATAATTTCATTTATTTGTACACAGTGGACACTCACCAATAGAAAAGATTTGTCTGTTTGTAATCCAATTACGGCCTTTCTTCGAATCCCGGTTCATGAGGGCAGTAAAATCCAATTTTTGTTGGCACACAAACACTAAACAACGCTTACTCAGGAACTTAATCTGATAAAATATCACAATAATCACCAGAAAATTCACAAATGAACAGAATACACTTGTAACACTCCGAACCGGTTATTTAGTAGGAGAATGTAGCAAGCCAATGTTTACAGTGAGCGTAGTAAGTTAGAGTTGAGCAGCGGTCCAAGGCGGCGTGCTCACTTGGCGCACACGGCAATACTGCCGCAACAGGAGGGGCGCCCCTCTACGGCCCAAACTTGTCCAACAGGCTTCTCTACATGCGTGTGCGCCGTTGCCACGTTTACCACTCCGTTCGATACAAAGCGTTGCCAGTTCTCTGTTTTTTTTTCGTTTTGTGTTATAAAAATGAGGGGTCATACATAAAATAGAAACTCTGTTGGAAGATATAAAAAATTGAGGGATAAGATGCTTATAAATTTAAAGTATACATACAAAGTTAGGTACTTTAGTTTCAAATGTTTGAACAAGTTAAATTCTATAGAGCAAGTAAAATAGCACTTTTGTATGCAATAAGACGCTGTTCTGTCTAAACCAAAATAGCTTTCATGTCCTATTCAGACATAGTTACAACCCAGACAAGACAGTCATTCCTTATTACTTAGACGCTCGCCTGGTATTATAATAATGAAACGCAAATTTTGTTTGAGCACCAAATGGCAACAACACATGTGGTGATGCTAGTTTATTTTCATTACTTTCCCTTATTCCACCCCTCGTTGTGTGCCAGGTAGGGAACGGTGGGTTGGCTACGTAGATCAAATTATGATTTTAAATTTGTAGAGCCATTTTGGAAAATATCGTTTAGTTAAACAAAATACGTAAAATAACACAGATAAGTAGGTGGGTATGTACCACTATAGTACCTACTTATATTATAATGCCAGCAAAAATTCTAATTCGAAGTTTGTGATAAACCTACTAACTATAAAAACTTCTTACTAAGTTCAAAACTCTAATGGTTCCATTTTCTAAAAACTAAAGGAACATGTATTTAGAGTTACAATAGATGATTTATGTGAGAATGGACTCAGGGAAGTCAGAGCATTGTGCATTTGTACGTGTCAGGTGCACCTTGGAAGCGTACCTGCGCAGAGGCCATTATTATCCAGTTACTATTGCTTCGTTTTTGGAATCAGTTAAATAATTTTGAGAAAAATTCTCAACCTAGTTAGTCAATCAGAATTATTTACAATGCTTATTTATGAAGGTATTAAATTAAAATATGTGAATGTTGTAAGTATACCTACTTGGGTATTTACATTTCTTTGTCACGTCCACGTGAATTGTCTGAAAATAGATAGGTGTACAAATTCGAACGTTTTCCATAATGACATATTTCCGAAGTAAATAAGTTGGGCGCCAAATTACAATTAATAACTATTTTCTTATTATGTAGGTACGATAAATTTTAATCTTTGGTCTAAGTAATTTGACCGCGAAAATAAAACAAACTTTTGTCTTTAAAATATGAGTGGTGGTAATTTTGCGTCTGTTTTAAAGTAAATCATTTTAAAAAGTAACTTTTTTACCGTGTCACACGTAAGACACGGTACGTGGCCATCGTGAATTACCCCTCAAGTCCGTTCGAGATTTCTGTCCTGATACGAGCGGGCAGGTAGTTGGGCACACAACGCGGTGGGTTATCGACAACATTTGTCACTACCACGGCCATTCGGCTTATAATGATAAAAAGTTACCCAAACTTCGAACCAATAGATAGTGTAAGAAAGCTGCAGCAGTAAAAGAATTTGCTATAAATCCTTGCTCTAGGACTGCAATTATAATGCTGCTTGCAGAGCGAGTTTAAGCAAATTATTATCTTAGCCATTATTTAAAGCGTTTATTTATAGCTCCGAATTACGTTTTAGGTATCAGATATGAAACAGTTTACGATCTCTTTGGAGTTAATTTGCATATCAGCTTCTGGCGTGGGTGTGAGTGCGACGCAAGGCGGGGGACAATATATTTAAGCAGAAGACGGGCGCTATCTTTGCCCTTTGTACAAAACAGCAAGAAAGGTATACCTACTTTCTGCAACTAGCGTTTTGCCTAGAAAATGTCTTTACAAAACTGAATGAAAAGTGCATGAATGTAATATAAACTTGTCTCTGACAAAAAGAAAGTCTCTATAATTGTCATTGTCCTTCTTTCAGAGTAGTCTGAATAGGTAAGTAAAGTCGGAATACCAATTAGCTAAACCCCACGTGACCCAGAGCTCACTTGCATATCTGTAAGGTTGTAAAATAATGTTACCTGATTCTGTATTTTAAACAATATGCTATACAATATAATATACTAGCGACCCGCCCCGGCTTCGCACGGATTATGCATGTATTATATCTTAAAACCTTCCTCGTTAATCACTCTATCTATTTAAAAAATCCGCATCAAAATCCGTTGCGTAGTTTTAAAGATCTAAGCATACAAAGGGACATAGGGACGGCGAAAAGTGACTTTATTTTATACTATGTAGTGATAGTGATATGTTGTGCAGATGTGCGAGTGAGCTTTGGGTCACGTGGGGTTCAGCTCATTGGTATTCCGACTGTATCTATACTAGGTATTACTCATCGAATTAAATATTTATTGCTTTAGTTTAATAAGTTTAATAATATTATGGTTACAATAAAATGCAAATAGGTACTCCAGTGTTGCGAGAGGTAAAAGAGGGCGGCATGAGATAGCAGTTAGATGGGCTTCGCTAACGACGTCACCGGCATTTCCCTTCGCCGACAAAACGGTTTGGGTATATCTTTCTCCTCAAACCGTAGATAAGGTACACACCGACCGCCCCATTTGTCATCACATTTTTCAGCTACCCAGTCCAAGAATAAATTAAGTTCCTTATTTAAAATCTTCATTAATTTCAGATATGGTTACATAGTATAAAACTCGCTTCCCGCTTCTGTCCCTATTTATGCTTAGATCTTTAAAACTACGCAATGGTGCGGTTTTTTTATATATAGAGAGTAATGCAAGAGGAAGGTTTATGTACAATACATACATAATATAGCCGTGCGAAGCCGGGGTGGGTCGCTAGTTATATGTATACCTATAAAGAGAAAAAGACTTATCAAGAAATCTCTGAAACTTACAAGAGAGTCTGAAACTTCGCATGGGGGGTCTTTAAGGAAGTAAGAAAGCACTAAGATTTTTTTTTATCTTTATAAGGGTGTAAAAAGGGCTGTTAAAGTTTGCAGTTCGTTGTAACTATTACATACCTATTCTGATTATACGTAGCTATGTATTAATATATGTGTATCTTACACCACAAGACCTACCAGTTAAGCTAAACAGACCTTCTCCATCCTAAGGTTGCCTGGAAGAAATCGCTTTAAGTGATAAGGTCGCCTGTTTGTACAATTTCGTAGTTAATAAGCTTTCTCGCCTTTTTTGTTATTTTTAATGTTTTGTAGGTACAAATAAAGTGTTTATCTATCTGTCTAATAAAGTAAATCAATATCACTTTTAAAGAGACACTAGCACGTGTAAAATCGCGGGGTGCAGCTAGTATTTTATGTATTTCAAGCAAAGGTATCAGGACATGTAAATCGGCCGTGGGCTCGCTTGGGCCAGGGCTTGTTAACGTTACCATTTAATTGAAAAATTACGTAACATAACGTTAATTCCAATTTTGATACAGTACGTCTAACGTTCAAATATTTAACGGTAAGTACTCGTAAACACAACAATATTACACCGTTAAGCAAGTATCGTTATTTTTAACGGAAAATTAATAAAAATGATTTACTTCAATAGCCTCTATATTAAACGGACCCGAGCGGCCTTCCAAACTGCGGTCTCTGCTAGCCTAGCATGAAGGCCAAAACACGATACGATAAAGCGATATAACTACATCAACTCTCAAAATATGATAGATAAAGCCGCCATGTTGAATTGTTATCATTATTTTTATCGCAATTTATAATAAAAATTCAACATGGCGGCTTTATGTATCATATTTTGAGAGTTGATGTAGTTATATCGCGTGATATCGCTTTATCGTATCGTGTTTTGGTCTTCATGCTAGGCAGGCTGAGCCGCCTCGGCTGATCACTGGAACAAACCCCGAAAAAACAAATTGGCAAAGTTAACAATATAGTAGGTACATACCTTGATTATAATAATTATTGTAATCATCACTGATCTTATGGAGAAATACAACGAGGAAAGAATACGCGTGAATCAAACAAATGAATTCAACAAAATACCTTCATTATTTTTCTTTTGCAATCACAATGTAACACGCTTACTATTTACAATATTCTTAATCCAAATTTATTAAATTTTATTTTCTATTTTTTAGTTGTTTTTTTTTATTAAAGCGGGTTTTTTTAGTTTTTCTAAACTATCAATTTATTTTATACTTTTTGGTCTTTGATAACGAAATATGTTAGATCAAACCCATTGGCTCAATGGTTACCAATCATTGAAAGACAAACTACTCGTCAAGACGATTCTAACGAGCCCAAACTCGATGGTTTTGTGTCGTTTCATTGCGAAGTTCCTATGACAACCTTCCAGTTCCATCATCAGACCCTGGTTACCATTGAAAGACAAACTACTCGTCAAGACGATTCTAACGAGCCCAAACTCGATGGGGTTGTGTCGTTTCATTGCGAAGTTCCTATGACCACCTTCCAGTTCCATCATCAGACCCTGGTTACCATTGAAAGACAAAGCAAGTACTCGTCAAGACGATTCTAACGAACCCAACCTCGATGGGGTTATGTCGTTTCATTGCGAAGTTCCTATGACCACCTTCCAGTTCCATCATCAGACCCTGGTTACCATTGAAAGACAAACTACTCGTCAAGACGATTCTAACGAGCCCAAACTCGATGGGGTTGTGTCGTTTAATTGCGAAGTTCCTATGACCACCTTCCAGTTCCATCATCAGACCCTGGTTACCATTGAAAGACAAAGCAAGTACTCGTCAGAACGATTCTTGACGAGTAGTTTGAATGAATGAACTATGAAGTATGGCTAATGAGATAATTCCTGCAGATTCCTTCCAGCTCTATCATCAGATCAGTTCCATGGTACCATATTATTGTCACCGAAGTTACGCCCTTTCATTTGATACCCCACTCGGGTATATTTGCCCTATATTTTGTGTGCCAAAGAGGTAGATCCCCTTTTGGACCCCCTGTCTCCGTAACCCCCTGACCGATCCTGCTCATGTTCGAACTTAAAAATTCTATGGACCTCAACTACTTGTATACCAAAAATCATGAAGATCAGAGCAACGGTACTCAAGTTATCGTCGAACAAACATACAAACATACAAACATATAAACATACAAACATACAAACATACGAGCGACCGACCGTCTCAACACTAGACCTCACTCGCTACGCTCATTCGGTCAACTACGCTCGTTCGGTCAATTAACGATATTTTTAACTACCAAAAAAGACGACGAGAGGGGTAACGCTACGAATTTCTTGTTTTACGTTAAGTCACGTCATTTTATTCCCAAAAAAAACCCTGGGATGATTCAAACCTGCTACTTTCACTACAACACACCGCGTGACATGGTTTTATAATAATTAGCTGTGTTCGCCGATCATTTGCGGTTGTGTGGGTTAAGCAACGGCTGATGCAGTCATTACCTACTTTGATGGGTGACCAATCTATAGCGTCGCAAAGTGTTACCTCCGATTCACTTCGTGCTTCAGGAGGGACGTGAAGCCGTTGGTCTCGGTTGCCATATCTGGTAGCAATTGTTAGGTCAAATTAGAGGCCTTAGGGTGCATGAAATTTTTTAACAATAAGAGAACGAGCCACACCACTATACGGTGAGAAGACCGCGCGACTAACCTGCCAGAATTATTCGTGCAAATATTCCTTTATTCCACGTTTATAACTGATCTTTCATAACAGATACGAACATTTGAGTTAATCTTGGAGTCTTCCTAGCTATACCTATGGCTCGAGTGGGACGACTTTGAGATATAAAAAAAACCGTGCATTTCGTCCCATTTCATAATCAGAATGTTTGGTATAATACTGTCAGAAGCAAAAGTAAAGAATTTTAACGTCTAAGCAAACCGTCTTTAAATTATTCAATTTCTAAATTCGTTTCGATCCTCGTGCACGACGAAAGATAAAATTAGAGCAAAGAAACACGTGTGTTCCTCTTTTAATAAAATGCCCATAACGCAACGACCATAACGAGAGATGCGTGAACAATGCCATGGCTGTTACATAATTTTCGGAGAAAATTTTCGAAAAAGAATTGCTTATTCTGTTGTTGATACGCAATTGTTAACATCAAGATGCCGATGTACTGTACGATATATCGTTTGTAAAGAATATGTTTATGAATAAACTTAATTTTATATTTTTTGAATATATTGTTCTTACTACAGTATAATTAAGTACTTAGGTACACCCAATATCCTGTACGGTTTCCATTCATAATAATAGCATCATATAATTGGGTGTTTGATTATTTAATAAAACGGGGACGAACAGAACGTTTTAACAAGCTTTTATTGCCGAGAGTAACTTTTGCTCCCGGTTCATACTTAAAGGAACACAACAGAGCAGTATTAATCAGGGACTTAAAACGTTATCCATAACAGAATGTTTAACGTTATAAAAACGTTATAATAGTATCGGTATCTCAGCAAACATTTCGTTATCGATCTTTTGTATAACGTTTTACGAGTAACAGAACGAAATTTTAACTGCAAAAATAACGTTATTATAACGATAAATACGCGACGTTGCCAAACTTATTCATTTTACAAATCCGCGCCACGCGCGGCGGAATTTGCGCATCAGTTGGTAAAAGCGAAATGGGTCGAAAAAAAATCAACAAAGTTTACAGATATTTCAATCTTGAGGATAATAATAAGACCTCAAAATGTTTAGTTTGCGAAAAAGTTTTAAAGGTAAGTTAAGAAAGAAGTAGATAGTAAGTAGGTAGTAATGTGTAGTATTTTCTAAAAAAAAAAAAACTAATATTTTCTAAGAAAATCGGCTTATTAATATTTATTTTTTTACAATAATGTCGATTTCCTTAGAAAATATGAATGTTTTCCATTTTTTTTTTAGAATCTTTTATGTTTCTCCGAAGAGCCCTTGCGATAGGCAGCAATAAAAAAAAAATATTAAAGATTGCTCATAATTTTTTTACTCTAAAAAATTAAATGCTCCGCAAGTCGCAAATGGATCAAGCTGTTTGTGTGGTTTGTGGTGCCTTATTAAAGGTAAAGAGTTGAACTAACACGCCTCAGTGATGAAAGTTATCGACTTTGGTTTTGATGCTAAAGGCCAAATTTTCTAGTACTTTTTTAAATAATGCCGATTTTCTCGGAAAATATGTTTTGAATGTTTTTATAAAATATTTTATGTTTTTATAAAGAAGCTCTAGCGATTAGTAAAAAAAACCACGATAGTTAAAGATTTGGTCATAAAAAATTCAATTGAAAATAGAGTATTTTCAATGGCTTCTATTTTCCAAAGTCATCGATATAGCAAGCTGTTTGTGGTGTCAAATGATATGAGTTGAACTAACATGCCTAAAAGTTAGAGTGCGTAAGCTGCTCTGGTTTGTAACCTAGAGACCAAAACATGTGACGTTTCATACATTTTTTTCATATTTTGACGGCTTACGATCTGCATCAAAAACAGCCCTATGTCCATCATTTGCCGTTTCGAGCCACTGTGCGGCAGCGCGTGCGTGCAACGTTGCCGCCGTGTGCGCGCGAGCGGTGGTACCTGGTAGGTACTACCGCTCGCGCACGGTTTCGAACGCAGCGGCAACGTTGCTTGGCCGCAGAAGAGGTGGTTGGTAGGTATTAGGTATATACTAATTGCACTGTGAAAATTTATCGCTACATTATTGATTGGTTTATTTTACTTTTAATCGTAGATTCACTATGATAAAAAAATGTGTTTCGGAAATTTTACCTATTCCTACTAAACATATATCTAACACCAAAGTAATAGTAAATTTCAGGACGTTATGTAACCTTTAGCCTTCTTCGATATTTGAGATATCCAACACTAGAAGAATTATTCAGATCGGTCCAGTGGTTTTGAAGCAAATTCAATACAAACAAACAAACAAAAATCTAATCTTTCCTATTTATACTATATAGATTACACCCATACGTAGCCAGAGAGAGCACTGCGTTCGATAGTTCACACGAAGAAAAAGTAAACATTACTTTGAGTAAAAGAGATAGCATAAAAACAATAATTATAACATTATTATATGAATAACAATATTTTTAATAACGTTAAATTGACAATATAACGTAACGTTATTATAACGTTATACATATTCAAAGCTTTGAATAATATCGTTTTGTTATATCGTTTCTCTCACAAATAACGTTATCTTGCAATTCCACAGATAACGTTACTGTATTTTACCGGTATTTAAGTCCCTGGTATTAATATTATCATGAAATGGGCAATAATTTACGTTTGAATCAGTAGAGTGAACAATAGACGATTAGGTTAACCGCATGAAATTCGGGTCTCGTGTATGAGGATATTAAAGCTGCCTACCTCACTAGGATTATCAGATACAAAGCTTGTGGGCGTAGGCATATGACTATATCTATGCAAATCATGCGGGCGCGCACGCTGGTATGTAGAGCTGGACATCCGCTTAATGGAGGCGTATTGTGCTCTGGTGCTAATGGGCAAGTAATTGGCACGAGGTCGGTCACCCGCGCGGCAGTTGTCGAATACCACACCGATTCACCTGGACATGGGCCGTCCCGTGCTCGTTGTTCTTACATAGATCTCCCCACTTCCTACGTTTTTACTCAGCCGTAAGATTTAATTACACACGCAATTAAATCCAATCGAGACTTCAATTTTATAACAGTTATGCTCGTTTATACGATCACGAACACATGGGTAGATGTAGAATTTAATTGTGGACTGCTGTATAGAGACTGAAACTCAACTATCTATACTATACTTGGATAGTTATCTATCTATAACTATCCAAGTATCTTGGTTTTTTTTTTCGAAATATAAAGTACGATTGTGTTTTATTACAACAAGGTTGTTGTGAGTTGACAATGAAAAGTGAAATTTAAATGGTGTGATGCCAACTCTATGCCGAAATTAATCGTGTCGACCAATCTGAGACAGAGATCAGCTCAGCTCTATGCTAAGTAAGAGCTGACCATGTATAAGCTCGATGGAGACGACAAAATCACAAGACAATAGTGTAGTTTAAATGTTCCTAAATAAGGTCTGAATTTGCTTCAACGATGTTGAGATAAGTGAGTGGTCTCGCGTGTTAGCAGAGTTGTCCTTGTGCGCCCGTTGGCCGCAGGAAGTGGCTCATTGTGTAGCGGTGACCCGTGTCCACCGCCGCGTCCACTGTCCACATACCCACTGATAGTTTATACTGATGTTATTGTAACTCCTACTTTGTTGTAAAAAAAATCAGGAGGAATAATTCACAATTGTTATTCTGGTGGCAGTAATTCGACTCTTGTATTTCATCCTAGTCGATAGAGATTAAGCAGACCTACTTAGCTCATTGTGTATCTTATGACGTCACGCTGTCCTTCTACCTAATAAAACTATTAATGTAGCAATGTCAATTATTGCACTTACCTACATTTTTTTAAATTAATTCCATTGATGCATGGCAGGGCGGGATTTGAACCCACAATCTTCGGGATAAAAGGCGAGGTATCAGCCACTGGGCAACACTAATCTCCGTCTTCTACCTACTCTCACGCAAATATCCTCATTTTACTACAATTCAATCATTATGACTTGAAGAAGTCACTAGAATTGAAAATAGTCCTGACTGTTCATTGTATGTAACTTTGAAACTTCTTAGAAACTACCTATATATTTCTGCGAGAAACTTTAAATTCCTTATTAAATTAACAGCCTCATTTATCTCGTACCTATAGCAATCTTCTACCATTTTAATAATTTCTAACAGAATGAAAATGTGTTCAAGGGTGAGATGAAGAAGGCCTTCGTCGTTAAATTACATTGTAGGGACTGATAATAAGTATTTACAGCAAGGAAACGTTTTCGTGTCTAATTAAGACTTCACTTCCGTATTTACCGGAACAATAATAGTCTCTTATTCAGTGCCGCCGAGACGCAGGAACAAAACCCGTGTAATTAATCCCAACTTAGTATTGAGTGTGAGAAAATAATGTTAAATATATAGATGGTCGTGAGATCTAGGGAAAAACAATAGTACATACACTGTGGGTTGTTGCGGGGAACCACAGTATAACGCAAATTCTCACAACTTGCAATATATTTTTGTTGGGAATTGCTTTGTGTCAATGATAAAAACACGGTGTTACTTACTAATCAGTGAGGACAAGAATAAGATAAGGACAATGGGCAATTTTGCTCATGCGTTCCCAACGCATCTTAATGTACGGGCTGCATTCGCCATGCAGTGTTATTTCGCACGGTTAGCGACTTCGGAGTTCTGTAGATGTATGTATGTACTCGTATGTCCCTAATGTACGAGGCGGAGGCGGTTGTTTTTAAATCTATACGTTGAGCGTAGGTAACTTAGGCACAACTTAGGATTGCTTTAGTACCTATGGGTAACGGAGTTAGAAACAAGAAAATTCAGTTACTTTGTTAGACTTAGAAGACAAACAAAAGCAACATAGTAGGTAGGTATTGTAGATTCTTCGTTTATAAAATAGCAGTAATTCACATATACAACTTAAACGTAAATAGTTGCTTATCTTTTACAACTCATAGTAGTACCTACCAACCGACCTAATCAATTCCTCTTTGATTTGTGCTATCGATGTGAATAAGAAGAATAACCTACATAAGTATCTTCTTAATTTTAGTTTCTTATCTTTTATTGGTGGAATTACGGTGTTAAAATTGTATTGAAATCCTGAGAAAAGGGTATTCCCGCTTTTTCGTAACTCTAGTTTATGGTGACTTATTTTTTATTAATTAACCATTGGTCACGACTTCATTGTATAATTTGACAGCTGTAATTTTAGTGTTTCTAAAGAAAACACTACGCAAACGGCGACAAAACATTTGTCATGGTATGTCGGAAAGTCGGAATGTTTAACATCCTCGATGTGGTAGTGCCCTTTATTTTGCGCTGTTTCGCGATGTTTTGTGTAAAGCTACGAACGCCGGCGCGCCGGACGTCCGATGCGATGGTACATCACTCCACTCTCCTATCTACGGCCATGCAACATGATTTCAAACAAAAAAGAGAAACTCTGAAAACGATCACAATCAACTAAAACAGAGCTAATTTACAGAAAAACTAAAAAAAGCCATTTAGTAGGTTAGGTACTTATCTGAATATGATCTACTTAATGATTGTCGTCATCTGTGGCGGAACTGGCGGATGACTTATTTAGATAAAAGATTCATCCGTTTTACTTTTAAAGCGACAAGTTTTTAAATTATCAAAAGTAAGTTCAGTATTTTATTAGTTTTTTAATCTTTTTGTGTCACTTTTCTGTTTTTTATGTTTTGTTAGTTTCTTTGTCATGTTCATTTCTTCCCTCCTGTGTTTGTAATCAATAGGTGCTTTTCTTCTTTCTAAATTTGGAGACAGACAGAAAAAGTATAATGCGTTGATGATGACTTTGATTTTAACAGTCACATTGTTGACCTCTACAGAATTTGATGGCGACGATAAAAAAATAGAAACTTATTTGTGGGATTGTGGGGATAGAACAAAAGTCCTATTATTGTTATCTAGCTATTGTTTCCTCTGGCGTGTCCAAATGATGTTAGTGTAATAAGCTACAGGTAGAGCTACGAGTATTTGCAGCTTGCGTTCTAGTATCCGAATGTCAGTGTATGAGTGTAGTTACCGTTGGGCCTATTGAGAAACAGCGGAGACAAGACGTTTGACCCGAATTGTATGATTACCCCTAGAGCGCACCCTAGAGATCTCACCGATACGACGTCTATCACACGTCGACGACGCGACGATTTTTGAATGCTTATTGAACTTGAATGAGTAACTTCCCTAATAACATAACATATGAATGATTGTTTTCACTCAGAATAACGACTGACGATAAATTACTTTAAACATCATCGGCATTTGACCCAGTTGGCACAATGGTCACCATGCCGGACTGCCAAACAAAGGGTTGCGGGTTCGATTCCCGCCTTAGACAAGTATTTATGCTTAGATATTTGTCTGTGGTCTGGTTGTTTCTATGTATTATAAGTGTATATTTACAAAAGAAAAGTATATAAGTAGTATATCCGTTGTCTAGCACCCATAATACAAGTCTAGTTACTAAGCTTGGGGCTAGATGGCGATGTGTGGAATGTCCTGCAATATTTATTTATTTATTTTATTTCATTAGACAGTTTAGACACCACAATCACTTGACTTGATTGTTTCTTAGAAAAGTAATCTTTAAACGTTTTATTTGCGAAACCTTCGTCGCGAAGCTCGACAAACAAACGGATGAATTATTTACATAAACGAATTCGACGAACGACACCACCCGGGGATTATTTAATGAGGATTTTCTTAACATGACAACGAGTTATAAAACAAAGCTGTGAATTTCGCACGCGCCCATATAATTTAATGTTATGTTAAACATAGCTTCGAATTATAAATCACAGGAAAACAAACAGTAAAAGCAGCATATTCTTGAGAACTGTTGTCGCGGTATCTCGAGACAAGCCTTAGATGCATAAGATTCCTAATGTCATCTTAGTCGTTTGTGTAATCGTCTTGGTTTTATAACTGAATTAATAGAAGAATTTCGTTAAAGGTCAAACTTCGTCAGCTCGCAAATTATTTTATAAGGTAATGAGTATAGCTGATTCACGAACATGAATGAAGTATGTATGTGGGTGTACGTTGCCACTTGCCTTCGTCAGTTTATGCTTCCCGAGACCGAAATAATCCACAATCGACAGCATCCGTTGCTTAGGTGTTTGAAGAAGCGTATACCTATACCTTGTACTTATACCTATACCTACCTTCACATACGAGTAGGCACAATCAACGTTCAAAAGTCCACAGGCACCGTAACGTTTACAATCTTGTGCAGCACTATTTGAACTTTATAACAACGTAACCTGTGGATCGAACCCACGTCGGTTGGTGTAGCGGGTGGCGGCTTATACCACTCGGGCTATAATACATAGCTAACATGTTGAAAATAATAATCACACTGAGTACTTACTTTTAATTCAAGTATTTAAGTTTGTATGTAACGTCTGTGAGAAGAAGGTCGTAAGTCCAATACTTGTTGATAGTAGCAAACTGATAGTGGACTTATGGAGCATACTGTACATATTGTAGTTGTAGCAACCGTATATTCAAAAATAACACATTACCTACTTGACTCTTGCATCAATGTAGCTAGAGATCCACACTTATTTTATTGGACTGGGCTGGGCGTTACCTCTTACAATATTATTTTCGTTACTCAACAAGATGAATTTCGTGGTTACCTTTTTAAGTGCTAGGTAGGTGCTTGAATTGTGCACAATAACTATGTTAGTTAAAAAAATATAATGTATCTATGAATTACATTACATCATTCAAGATTTAATGTAAAAAAAATAGTTGTCTGTAAAGTCGGTTTACGGACGATAATTTTACGTGATAACGTCATAAGAAAACGATGAAAAATTGAGTTTTTTTTAAATAAGTATATTTTTCCATTACTTACTAAATAAGTCTTCTATTCGAGCGATATTATTATTGAACAATATAAAACAAACACGAAACGTTGACGTTTACCGCCGTCATGGTACCGGAACATGACTGAGTCTGTTACCCGGAACAGGCACTTTTTTGTGAATGCAGGTGCTCCATCTATTTATTCGACGTTATCACGTTAAAAATATGTCTACGATAATAAGATCACATTTTAGATTGTTAATTTTGCTAAGGGCCGTGGCAATGTCAGTATTGTCGGAACATTTCGTATTTCTCAAGTCGCACGATTTACTAGTTTCGCAGTCATCTTGAAGACATGCGACCGACAGACGACGACGTCGGAAGTCCTCTCGGTTCTATTATGCATTTACATAAATCCCTTTGTATTTGCACAGTATCCGTACCTCATATAAAGCGACAGAAAACTATGTAAACCTTTTATCGTGTTATATTCATCAAAGACGCTGGAAAATTGTGGAAATAGGTACTATATTTATTAATTTATAACGTCTAATAAATTGGTGGAAAATCTGTATTCACGGTAATATTGTGTGACATCATGCGTCATGGTAACATCACCATGACGCGTCCGTTCCCGTTAGGAAACAGAGTATTTAATAATATTATCGCTCATCTGGGCTTGTGTTATGGTGACTAGTGACAAATAGAAGACTAATAAAACTTAAAAGAAAAGAAAAAAGAATAGAAAAAAAAGGAAATAAATATAGGTTTATAGGTATAACAATTTTTCATCGTTTTCTTATGATGTTATCACGTAAAATTATCGTCCGTAAACCGACTTTACATACAACCATTTAAGCGCTTTTTTTTTTAATTTTTTATTTATTTATTTAACTAAAAAAGTACAGCTTCTAAGTATGTATTGTCATGTATGCTAAAGGCTTAAAGAATTTTGATGATTTTAATTTTATTATATTTATTTGATTGGATATTTACTTGTTGCGGGTTTTGTAAACAGTCTATAATTTGGTATTTTGGTAGGTACGAACCTATATTGCATGAATCACAGATTTCACGTTCAATTACTAAACTAGGTGTGTTTTATCCAGCGTTAAATAGAATTTAATGCAGTTTTAATGTTTGTTGTGAAGCGAAAAGCCGATTAGCCGTAACTCGGACATAGGCACCAAATGGTTGCGTGTTGCTGCGCTTGTATTGCAATATATAAATTGCTGCCCGGTAAGACAATAGAATGGTTCTACCATTAAATAAGCAATATCTTCAATCTAGCAACTCCTTCATGTTCTAAATTGAATTCTAAAAATAAATTACTTAAATATTATTATAAACTCATTATAATACGTGTATCAGATCTTTTTGAGTACCATATATAACATTTTGCAGAACAGTAGGTATTCTCACTTTCTCAGTAACTCTCCGAGTATGACGACGTAGTTTAGTCATGTAGATTTAAGTAGCACTTTATGAAGTTTTGTGTATGAATACCCTAGTAGGAACATAATGTTCAGGGCAAGTTCATCATAAACACTACCTACACCGTTAACAGTGTTATATTACAAAATTACCAACATGAAATGTTACACCAACCGCTTACAAAGATCTAGCTCATCCAGTGAGCCGCAAAATATATACATTTTTGATCCGTCACGATGATACGCTTGCGTGCTCCCAAGATTTATGAGCACTATTTTTTCAAGTGTGCGATGCGTAAATAGACATTGCTTGTTTATTTCCCAATGGCCAAACTAGCAATAAAATGATAACGAAGGAACAGCTAAAATAGTCTGGAATTTAGTTTATTGAATGACGACGTTGCCTGGTAGCATCTCGCTGTGTGCCGACACAAATTGTTGATTACAAAAGAGCAGCAATTGAGACGTCAGAGTCGCAGGAAACGTACAGATTGAAACTTATGTCTGCACAATCTCAACTCATCTAGCCTACATCCATAATTTATCATAAATTATTTACTTTACTAGAATAAGCACAATTGTGGAGTAAATAGGTATCAAGAATTATCGAATCACTTTTTTTTTACACAACAATGATGTCAATCATGTAATCATATCTGCAGAGAAAGTTACATCTACTTACAAGCTCTTTGAACACATCGTTTCCGGTTTAGCTATTGTTTGCAAATGGCTTGTAAACTATTGTTCTTAATGAATATTTGTTTTGATGTCTCTTTGAATGTAGTTCTTTATATGGAAACAAAGAATTTTGAGTTCGTTAGCTGTCTAGCATAATAAAGTTATATATTATGGATATCGGTTAGAAATCGATGACTTCTCGTGGGTAGATGGTGGTGAAAGTGTGGTCACAGGTCGCGAGCCCCCAGGGCTATGTTTCGCGATTAAATACAAGCTAAATTGATGATACATCTAGCTGTGAGTTTTCCTTTATCACATAATTCACACATTATTACACAAGACACTCGTATACCTATGACATTATATAAAGGAAGGACCCAAGAAGTTACATAATGCAATGTATGAGTAGTTAGGTTTATTCCTTTAACAAACATAAAGTAAACAAAGGTTTGTCTAACAATAAAAGTTGATATCCTGCTGTCTACGACCGCTGGTTTTACGATTGTCTCAACAACGACAAACATCTTAAAAAGGTTTGAAAAGCAATGAAGTTTTTGCGTCACTAGTAAATGATGACAAAGTTCCTAGAATAGAGTTACAGAGCTATTAATTGACTCGGTGATTTGATGTTACAGTTGATATTGATGATATCATTTTATCAGGCATTTGTTCGTTCCACCGAGGTATTTCATTAGTGACTCGCAACGTGGCACAAATAGGTAGATGCAATCACGTTGGCCCGAGCGGCGACCGGACGAATCTCATTAACAGGCTAGATTGATAGACTCTGGAAAATATTTTAAATTATTTCACGCCACATTAATATTGAATATCACGCCGATGCTACTTTGACGCGTTGGACACCTAAAGTTAATTATACATCGTTTGTACATGTAATATTATGCTCTGGCGCATCTCATAACACACGCGATTGTCAGTTACTTATTTACTTCTTCTTGGAAAGATCTTCCAATATGAAGTAGGTATGTATAACCAAATGTAACGACATCTGCGACCACGTTCTTGGAATGCTCCTCGCATTACTCAACAGATTTCGTAAATTGGACAAGTAGTTCCCAAGCTTTTTACCGGTATGTAATGCTTTGAACATGCACCTTTTAGCGATAGCATCAAAGCCAACAACGGGTGACATAATTGCAAGAAGCGATCTACAGTCACGTAGTGCTGCGTAATCTGTTGGTTATTTTACTCGGCCCTGAGTGGAAACAGGCATCTTGCCGCCTATGGGGCCTTCGCCCCGCGGTGCTTCTTCAAATCAATCCGGGCCTAATTTAAATAGGTAACGGTTTGTTGCGCAATGAAACGTCGACCCACAGCTAGTGTAGTCCATTTGATCACTTATGCATCAAACGCGTTCCGACAGTCTCCCTACGTTGCTTCGTAGCCTAAAATCCCGATCTTAATAACACTTTAATAGTCTCAGTCAAGTTCAAAAACATTTTAAGTTTAATAGGCGGTTGCTGTCTACATAATGTATAGTCAGTTTGGTTGTACACATCAATCAATTCTGCTTTTTGTCATTTTATGAAGGTTACAATAAGTTTTAGGTGTGTTTTGGTTTCTTATAAACCACTAAATGACAAGATATTTTTCGTTTATTTTTCGTGGTACAAATTTTACTTACTATAATTTCTGATGGTTCTAATTGATTTGCTTGGGTTCAGGCAGTGCTCGATTTAGAATTACTCACTAACCGGAACGCCCCTTTAAATATTTAGATATTTTACATACTTATCTTACCTCATTTTTATTAATTCTCTATATTTTTCTTCCAATATTTTTTCGTTTGAAACAGTTTCGCTGTTACGATTTTTATCGAAACCATATATAGGTAAACATATTAAAAAAAGCAAACACAAAAATAAAAAATATAGTTTTAGTTATTGAATAAAAACCCTATTTAGTTTTAAAAATGCCCAAGGGCAGGATGGTGGCAAGTAAATAAAATTGTGTGAGAGCGCCGTTCGAACACAGAATGGATAATAGCTCTGTTCAAAGTCATAGGCTAAGGTGGGCGGTAGGTACGCGAAACTGAAAAGCTATGTCTGACCAATAGATTTAATTTTAATAATCTGTGCCGTACATACATTCTATCGCCGAACCAGAACGATAAGAGAACTTTTACAAACGGAACGGTGACTTCTCAAAACGGAACTGTGCCTTCATGAAGCAGAACAACGAACAACGTTCCGGTGCGTTTGGTCCAATTCGGACATACAGGATCAGGACAATAAACTACGTAGAGCGTGCAAAGAGATCAGAATTACAATGACGTAACGTATAGGTAGGTAGGTAGGTACCTATATATTACTAGGTGTACCACTCGTAAATCAAGATCAGAATTTTATCCGAGAAACTGTGCTAGAAAGAATCGTCGTCGTCAGCCTTGTCATGAAAAATATGCTCTAACAAAATTTTACTCTTGCCTTTGGCAGAACGGGACCCCCATTATGTGAATTTCTGTGGTGTAAGGGACGCGTTTCTAAGGTTAATTGTTGGTATATTCAAAGTTAGTAAATGCGTGCTGGAATGTTACCCGTTGCAGATTTAGTGGTAGGTATATGAAGGTAACAATTTAAGTAGAGTAAGGATCTTTGTTAACAAAAAATATTTCTGAGAAGATAGAGCTACGAGGTGGCTATTGAGGTTTCTTGATTTAAACGAAAATTGTATTAAGTTTTTTTTTCTATCTAAAAAAACAGACCTACAGCTAGGTAGGGTAGGTACTCGATTTCGTCATTCTTGTTACAAAGTGTGATTGTTGTGAAATGAAACTATTTTATGGTTTACTGTTCAATTTTCCGCGATGATTTGCTAGCGAGAAATGAACGATCATTGATAGTTTACCTAACGTTCTCATTAAAACACAGTCAATTAATTTTAACAACTACAAGTACCTATTTGTAACGGTCACATCAACTAACTGCCAAGTAAATAGAGCGAATAGTAAATCAGTTTCATTTCGAAGAAGGTACAGGCGCAACGCATTTTCAAACGTGTTTAAAATAGGTGATATCTAATGAATGTTGAATAAATTTCTGAAGCGTTTGGTGAATAAATAATTTAATAATTCACTTTTGTGAGTATATTTTCTTATATCTCGTGTGGTTGTATAATTTATAGTAGGTACTGTTTATGCTTCAGTGGAGAGCATGCCCGTTGACACTTCCTTCGGTTACGGTCCACTGAGCAGTCCTGCTATTGAACTCTTTATTATGGGTCGTTCAACTAATTACGAGTATGTAAGGATTATTTTTTAAAAAGTAGGTACAGTCGGAGTCAGAATTGGCAACCCACCGTGGCCACCGTAGAGCTCCAAAACTGCTATTTAGAATGTGATCAACTCCTAAGGTCTTGCTCGAGTTCATGTTTAAAGTCTTGCAACTCATGAATTTATTAGTTAAATATTATTAAAATAAAAACATTTCAATAGGTAATAGTAATTTTAGAACAATGCAATTTTGACTCCGACCGTACAAGTACTTATGTAGGTATATGATACAGTGAAACTATAACAAATGACTTAGTTTATAGGTGGAATTTAAATAATTTTAATTAAAGTTGTACGATTACACTTCAGGTAGAAAGCACCTAACTAACCCCAGTCGTTAATCCAGGACATGGCCGGCCTGCATACAAATTTTGTGGAAAGTCGCCGCTACGTGAAACGTGATTTAACTACTTTGGTAATATTTAATATCAGAATTTCGCTTATGATTTAAGTGTACTTGCTTACTGTCTGTCTGCGGCTCATCTCTGAAACTATTTGTACTAGGAAGCTGTAATTTGGCAGGGGTACCTATATAAGCCAATTTGAAATGAACATGCTTAGGTACTTTCATAAGAATATATAGGTACTATATGCGACGAATTGAGAACCTCCTTGTTATCATGTCGGTTAAAAATGATTAGTATTTTGTATACTCATTGCTAAATTACAGGTTTCTAGTAAATATTGTCTCTGATCCTCGAAAAATGGTTTCAAAACCTTTATACGATTCATAAACAGCATGTTTAGTTTAAAAAACATTAATATTCTTTGTATTTTATCACTACATAGTATAAATATAAATAATTCGAATATCGGTTACATAATAATCAATTCTCTCAGGAAACAATATTATGTGCACACCGGCCACTCCACACACGTCTATCATCTTTGCAGTAACTGTAGGTGTTACTACGACAGTTAAATTTGAACTTTATACGTTTACTCTATAAGGTATAATAACACATGATACATTATGTGAAGAGGGTATATATATAATTCCATTACAAATGACTCCGAATTTCGTAAAGATGCACGAGGTCAGTTAGCTCACGACAAAATACTTTTTTAAATGATGATTTGCGTAGGTATAAGATGACAATCACAAATTAAATTTTGTTCTAAAGTTTGTTAATGATTAAGACTACATAGACGTTTTGATATAATAGACTTCTTGATAGTTAGACGTTTTGCTACATGGGCGATTAGCTAACTAGGCAGATTGATATCTAGACTTTTCGCTTTGTTAGACGTTTTGCTACTTAGACTTTCTGATCGGGAGTCATCTATATGACTACAACTCCGTACAATATAATGTTTTATTTGCAAATAAATACTGTTGAAAATAAGACTGTTAAAAATATATTTTCATTAGAAACTCATTGTTATTGATTGACTTATGAGAGTAGTAACATTAACTTCTAAAGTGCTTGTTAACTGTAATTGACTCTTTCCTTGATGGATTTAGAGGACAAGCTTAGTCGAAAAGGACCAAAAGAAGTGTCACGATCTAAGAAAAGTCATCAATCAGGCTTGCAAAAAAAATTAAATTAAAAATTTAAAAAACCCCCGACACAAAATAATAAAAATAGTATGAACGTAAAAAGCCTAAAACAAGCAAAAAAATACTATAAAAAGAAAAAGCCACAAAAAGAACAAAAAAGGTATAAACGTGAAACCCTACAAAAAGAAAAAAATAACCTCGAAATTATGATTCTACTACGTAAGTACATGTGAATTTTTTTGATTAAATATTGTCGCGTCGGGGGACCGCTCTTTTTCGAGTCAATTTAATATACTTAATGTTAACATTTTTATTTTAGCATTTTATCACTAGTAATTCTTAATACTTTAACATTTTCGTTGAAATTTTAATATCATTTTACTTAGGAAGGTGTTTCTATAGGTAAAGAGCGGTCCCCCGACGCGACAATATTTAATCAAAAAAATTCACATGTACTTACGTAGTAGAATCATAATTTCGAGGTTATTTTTTTCTTTTTGTAGGGTTTCACGTTTATACCTTTTTTGTTCTTTTTGTGGCTTTTTCTTTTTATAGTATTTTTTTGCTTGTTTTAGGCTTTTTACGTTCATACTATTTTTATTATTTTGTGTCGGGGGTTTTTTAAATTTTTAATTTAATTTTTTATTTCATCCTTTTTGTAGGGAGGGACTTTTTAATTTTTTTTATTTTATTTCTTTATTTTCTTGCGATTTATGATTCAGATAATTTGGTGTAAGTAAACAATAACTATTATTAATTTATAGTTAACTAGCGACCCGCTCCGGCTTCGCACGGCTATATTATGCATGTATTATACATATAAACCTTCCTCTTGAATCACTCTATCTATTTAAAAAAACCGCATCAAAATCCGTTGCGTAGTTTTAAAGATTAAAGCATACAAATGGATATAGGGACAGAGAAAGCGACTTTGTTTTATACTATGTAGTGAAGATTATTTTTAACCCTAAACAGTTTTTTTATTAAAGGTATTCTTTTTTTAGATATTCAACTTTTACAACTACAAGTAGGTATTTCATAGCTATTAAATATTAGAACTACCTAAGTATACATAGAAGAAGACGTCTAGATCTAGGTTATCTATACATCTTCTCTAATATATATAAATTACGTGTCACGTTGTTTGTGCGCGATGGACTCCTAAACTAGGTACTTAACCGATTTTAATCAAATTTGCACACCGTGTGCAGTTTGATCTAACTTGAAAGATAGGATAGCTTACATCTTAATTTATTCCGATATTCCAACGGGATCGGGAGTTATGCGGGTGAAACCGCGGAGCACAGCTAGTAATATAATAAAAAAATGGAAAGAAAAGTAAAAAAGATCCAAACGAAGCCAAAAAACTCAAATTAACTTGATACTCGGGCATATCTACTAACATTCGGTTGTTAATCCTGAGTATTATCCCCCATAACTTTTAGACGGCTGGACCGATTTTGATCAAACTTAGATATTTGTAATGTACGAGTCATGCCCTTTCATTTGATACCCCACTCGAGTATATCTACTTACATTCGGTTTTTGATCCTGACTTTTATCCCCCATAACTTTAAGACGGCTGAACCGATTTTGATCAAACATAGCTAAGAACACTCCCGACTAACTTATCTTTCAAACAAAAAAAACTAAATCAAAATCGGTTCATCCGTTTGGGAGCTACGATGCCACAGACAGACACACACACACACACACATACACATACACACACACACACACACACACACACACACACACAGACACGTCAAACTTATAACACCCCGTCGTTTTTGCGTCGGGGGTTAAAAAGAAAGAATCCGCAACGGGAGACATCTCAAGCAAACTTTATAAAAAAATTAAACATTTTTGCCTTGACGACGTTGACACGATGAATTGAAATAACCGAGTTGTTTTGAGAAGATATTAAATGGTCAGTAAAATATTTTGGTTTTTAAAGAGTAAGCAATTGATTTGCACACACTTGACAGGACCCATAAATCTTAATGTTGTTCAATTTACTGTGCGGTTGCGTTTTTATAACATGAAAGATGGAAGAGTTGTTCAAATAAATTCTCAGATACAATACAAATTACACAAATCTAACAAAAAACCGCCAAATTGAAGTCCTTCAAAGTGAACAAAACATATTTTCTGGTTTAATAATGCAAAATAATTAGGGGAGTAGATATATGCGTGCCTTTGTATTATTTAATCGTTGAGAGAGCTGAACAGTTCAAGGTGATGACTGTGACTGTTATGCGCATGTGAGCAATGTCATGCGTTTAACTTTGATATGGGTGTTGTAGATATTTATTATACATAGACGACGTGATAGTTCGCAGTACTGCATTCATAGTGACTTGGTACACGTGATATGTGTGATCTGAATCTGAATAAAGTACGAAGTTATGTATGTGATGGTATATGCAACGGGCATGAAGCAAAGAATATTTAACTTTCATATGAATTCATACGATTTTGGGGTTTACGTAATAGTACTCATAGCAAAATACAACTTCGCAAAATAAAGAGAATTATAGAATCTATGGAGTCAAGATTTTATTATAGAGCTAGTAACCCTACAGTCTTGTTTGCTAAGTATGTACCTTCCTATTAACTTGGAGGTATACATACCTATGTGGGTATTTATTATTAACCTCCCTTTGGCCACAATGACTACAGATGGAGAAATTTTTAAAGTTTGACGTTATGGCCGTTTGTCTGTGTACGTGTGGCATCGAAGTTTCGAAATGAATGAACCGATTTGAATGGGGTTTTATCTGAAAGCTGCGTACAATCTTGAGTATGTATTTCAGCAAAAAAAAATGCTTTCAACAGTTTTGATGAAAATTAGTTGAGCCGACCCATAAAGTTATAATTTTCTGATATATTTGCTCATATTATGATCTATATAGGTATATATAAGATAAATATATCTGCGAACGACTGGCTTAATTAAAATTACAGTTTGCGCCATTATTATAGCACTTATCTGAAAATGTAGGTACCTACTTAAGTAAATAAAACAAAATCAAACATCCATTTTAGTGACCGTTGTTGGATTACTTTCTGATCGACAACAATTATTTACAGTTTGAAAAGTGTGACGTACGGTACCTACCTCTACCTACAATTTGTTTTGAGAGGCATATACTTAAGAGCACATTAGCTCTGTCTGACAAATGGATGAGCAGCAAGATAACTATAATCTCTGAAATTGAATTACCGGGTCTAAATTTATTGATCAGATTCGTCTACAACCACAACACAAGGGTGTATTAGTTACGCTTATTAGCTACAGCACTTAAATTTAATTGATTGTGCCAATAGCTCAAATCAACGACAGTTGTGTGAGCGCGACACCGAGATAAAATCATTGGATTAATGATGGGAGTTTTGAACCGTCATCAGTGGAATCCGTTGTACGACAGCGACGTACCCAGGAGACCAAAACCATTTGTTAGTAGAAACGTTGCCAGCTTAACAATGCGAAAGGTTTCGAGATTTATTATCTGAAACATTTATACTGATATTTGTAAAAATTGTTCGTTAAATTGTAGTTTAAATATCTGTAGAAACGGTGGATGGGTTTATTTTATTATTGATCCTAGGCGTGAGTGTAACATAATCTATGCCAAATCTAACCACTTTCTTTTATACTAACGACTTCTAGCGTTAGACATAATCTTCTTTTTTCTAATATAAGTATATAAATTACGTGTCACGTTGTTTGTGCGCGATTCACTCCTAAACTACTTAACCGATTTTAATCAAATTTGCACACCGTGTGCAGTTTGATCCAACTTGAAAGATAGGATAGCTTACATCTTAATTTATCCCGATAAATCCCTTCCCTCGGGATCGGGAGTTACGCGGGTAAAACCGCGTAGCGTAGCTTAGATAGATAAATTCTTTATTGTAAACACCAATTTCAAATAACATTAAATGATTAATGATAATTATTAACAATTGTCTGCCTAATAGTAGAGTCTGTAAAAGCAGATCTAGGTATATGAAACAGTTAAAAAAACATGCCTCAAAGCGAAATTTGGTTTTGGTTGGACTCAATGTCATTTAAATTAACCACATTCGCACCTATGTGAATCGGAGAGCAATATCTATCAAACCGAGCGTTGTATTAACAAGTTCTTTGATAAACCCCAAACTATGTTATCATAGTTAAAATCGATATTAGACTTGAGATGAGGCCGGGCGTGTATTTTCATCTAAAATTCTGAAAGTCAAAGAAGCGCCATAGCTTTCATCAAAACACAAACACGTCAGTTTATTTTCGTTTGCCTAATCTCAGGCATCTGGTACCTACTGAACCAGATTTTTTATTTATACAGTAGCTTTCAGCTTAATAAAATTTCGCAAATGATTATGCAATACCTAGATATAAGTACAAAGTACAATCCCTAAAAAGCCTTACAAATTAAAATCGTTAAATATGTCTTAATATTTTGCCCTTTTGTATTTCTGGAACAGCATGCCCTATGTTTCGAACGCGAATGGCGATGGCGTGTCGTGGTTTTACTACACAAGCTTAACGATCACAAATGAAGATGGCTCCATCCATTGCTCTGGCATGGTTGCATCACTAACATTTTTGCATAATACCAGCTTTATTACATCGGAGCTGAATGTCAACTGTGGGCTAAATCCTTCCGTGTAATAGCTTTATCTTAACTATTTATCGCTTCAACTTCGACCCAATATTGGATTTTAAACCTGTTAAGTAATCGAGGTCCCGAAAGGATTAAAGGGGAATAGCTTGTCTAAACGGTCTGCTTGCTCCGGGGTTAGCTACTTACTGTAGCTACTTCAAAGTCTTTTGTAGTGGAAATCTGTAGATTTTATGTTCGTGCCTACCAAAAACGATCGCAGAAGGCTTAGTCGTGAAACTAATTTCGATCCCCGTTTAAATTTGCAATATTCAGCGACTTAGCCATGAATATCGGTAGAAATAGCGTTATCCTCATTTACTTTGTGTTTTCAAAGCTTTGAAAATTAAGAAATGAACAGTACTTGCAGCATTTGCTGTTAGGTATCTAATTGAAATGGGAAATTATTTATAACCGTATAACATATGAAACCTATAGGTACAAATTGAAATTTGTTCAGTTATTAGTTACAACTAATTATTACCAAAATAAATTGTTTTGTATGAAACAAAAGAATTGCGTAGGTATGCATGAGATGAACAGACGCAAATGGTTCAGAAATAGAGCAAATTATCGAGAAACAATCGTAAAGCAATGTGAAGAGTTGAGTCACGAGCCCGTGGTTCTTTAACTGACTCACTAAGAAACATTCTGCGAATAGCGCATAGCCTTGGCAATCACTAATTTCCTTCGATGAACAATTTTTATTACAAAACCATATCTAATTAACTTAGAGTATTCAATAAGTAAATTTAAAAATAGTTTTGTTCCATTAAGTACTTCTCTACTTTCTTGCATTTTCTTTTCATGATGAAAAAATAATCGAAGAAGTCTTTGCAGGCAAGGAGCAGGTAATGTAGGCACATAAAATAGTATATGTTATGTATTTTAAATAATTTTAACATAACATTCAATTGTTTTAAAATTTGATAATGGTTGGTATTAAAACATAACCGCAGCAGTTAAATTTAATTATTAAACACCATTTGACTGTGACGAGGACCATTTATTTTAAATGGTCGTAAATTTTATGGGTCATTGTACGTGTCTTAGGCACGGGATAGTTAAGAAAGTTCTGGCGTTTGCCGGGGAAGCCTCAATTGGAATGGATTTCCTAACGCGCGCTGTTCGCAGGGATCGCATCGATCGATCTTGCGATCTATTGAATAAAGATAAATTGCTAGGTACTATATGATGATTGGGGTGAGATATGAGGCTAGCAGTCAGGGCACGAGGCTAATTGGTTGTCATCGGTGATCGGTGTAAACTTGAGTGTCGTCACGCGTGTAGGCACTCCACTCTCTGACGCCCTCACTCAGTCTCGTGTCGTCCAAAACAAAACAATGACGCTTGATTGGTTAGGGAGTAGGAATGATTTGAATCATAGAGGTACGGTATCTCAATCTAAAGATACAGGTAGGTATATAATGAAGGTAAAAAAACACAAATCACTTATTCTATTATAATATAAAATTATGTTAATTATCAGATTCTCACAAACCAACCAGTATAAATTTAAGTTGATTAGAATCATCTGTTATATCCAAGTTCTAATGATGATAATTTAACCGAATTATTTTATATAATTTCCAGAGATTAGCTACTTGTACAAATTAATTTTCGACAGAAATAAGTAATACCTACTTAATCGGATTATATTATATTTAGGTAGGTAAGGCACTAATGAAGCCTACACCTATCATCTTGTAAGCTTATAAAGGCTTTTATCCCTCTTTCTATGATCTCTTTATTGTCTCTAATCCAGTCCCGATTGCTATTTTGGGGCTATGAACCTTCTTATCTGTAGACGAAATAACTGTTCTTGTGAGATAAAGTTAAGGTGAAAGGGTACCTGCGCGCTCTCCATACAAACGTAGTCGACTGTTTCCTCCCTGGATAATGACACTAGCACAAATATTTTTGTGCCATAAAACCTATAATTGCCATGACTATGCCCCTATGTTTTGGTTTTTTTTTCATTTTCTAATTATCATAGAAATTAAAATTTAAAAAATTTAAAAATTAAAAAAAACAAAAAATAGGGGCATGGTCATGGCAGTTATAAGTTTTATGAACCAAAAATATTTGCTCTAGTGTCATTATCCAGGGAGAAAACAGTCGACTACGTTTGTAATAGTTTGTATGGAAAGAGCCTCCGGTACCCTTTCCTCTTAAGACGGAAATGATGCATCAGACGCAGCAAGTTGTCGGACCGCTTCAAGTCACAGCCAGCAGGTGTGCATTCATTACCATTTTACACTCATTAACGGTACACTTCGAATCCGAACCGGGCCACAAAGTATTTACTGACCTCTCAAACTCGAACAATTTAAATAACAATCCGAAAGAAAACTTTTTATGACATTTGTTTTTATCTGATTTTGTAACATTTAATAAAATCAAGGTCCAGTGATTCCATTTGCCAAGGTTCTGATCGAATCACATGGAACGACAAAAAGTCGTGCGATGTTCTTCGCTTGACTTCCCAAGGTGGACTTAATATTGTTATATTCATTTTGTTATTCAAATAAGAAGCGGTTTGATATTCTGTTTCACCAAGCAAAAATATTGTTTTCTTTATACCGGTATAGCTAGTTTTACGGAGCTGTAGCTAGACAGTTGTGCTATATAATGATCTAGAATCAAGACTAGACTAAATACGTGGATAGTTCGATGTCGCAAGTCCCGAGGCATTCTATTGTTGACAAAAAAAAGCTTCAGTCCATCTCGTAGCTATAAATCTACCGAGACATACAAAACGGCGAACAGCGTCCCGGGACAAAGTAATGAACTAATTACATTAGTCTCGCGATGGTCACAAGAGATGCGACTGAAATGGCTAAACCAACCGACTATTAAGGGCGTGATGCTCTGAGAATAATGATGATTGCGTCTTAACTTATCTCAGAATTACTTATTTAGTGCGCATTAGGTCGCATTTAACTAAATACTCGCCGAAATGATTTGTAACGTTAACTCCATTATTAAAAGAACATCGTGTAAATAAAAGCTAGATATCTACACTAAAGTAACCAACAAGCTTTATATAGCTTTTACTGGCATGCTCAATCGATTTTACAAAAATTGCAAAGTACCTGTTACAATGTAAAACACTTCATCGTCAGTGTTGTGAAAGGAAGTAAAATCCAATCGCCAAGATGTGCAATCATGGTTTTCTATTTTATATTTGTTATAATAGGATTTGTTTGTGATTACTGTTCATGGGTGTCATGTTTTTGCTGCGGTTTCGTTAGGTAGAGTTTCAAGACAAATGCGGAAGACAGTTACTGTTAATGCCGTTACACTGGCGCCCAGACGCCATCGCTTTCGAGTGTTGTGGTTCTGCCTGACCGCATGCTGAGCTTTGTCTATCGAATTAATACAATTCGAATTCAGTGTTTATTCTTATTATCCTTTCTAATGACAACTACTATGAAAAATTAGAATTTTAGGTAAGTAAATATAAAGGCGAATTTCAATGAAGCATTTAGATAATCTGCTAAATAGGTGGGAGAAGATTAAGGTTCAACGTAGTTAGCGTGTATCGTGCATTACAAACTAATATTTGCGATTTAATATGTAAAGCTTAGAGGAGAATAATCAAATAATATACATGATACGTACGTACTTAGATTTAAGCTGCTTAGTGAAGAAGTCTCGCGGGTATTATGTATTGTCAGAAGTATAAAGTATTTATTGGTAGATCTGTAACTATCAGAATCACCAATGTATGGGTGGCTAAGTATATACCTACTTAGAATCATGGAAGACATTATATTGGCGACGACCCAGTTGGCACATTGGTCACCATGCTGGACTGCCAAACACAGGGTTGAGGCTTCGATTCCCGCCTTTTCTCTTACAAAAGAAAAGTATATAAGTAGTATATCCGTTGTCTAGCACCCATAACACAAATCTAGTTACTTAGCTTGGGGCTAGATAGCGATGTGTGGAATGTCCTGCAATATTTATTTATTTATATATTTGGATAGGTGTAAATAAACTACAGTTGGTATAAAAGTTCAAGATCTTTAAGTGTTACTTGAATATTAAAAGTTTCTAATAGCACTAGTTTTTTTCTAAGTAATTAATATGTTATGGAACTAGTCCAACTATTACCTACTTTACATGATTTTGCAATTACCCTTTCTTATTAGGTAGATATTTTTTTTATTGTATTATTCTGCGTGTCTTTTAATTCTAATTTTTGAATAAATTATGATTTAAATGGTACCCGTTTTATTTTAATTGGAACCAGTTTATTTTTTTACAGATTTTTCCTGGTCCTACTAATTTGTCTTTTTAGTAGAATGCCCGCAATCAACGACGGCGTTATATGGACTCGTGAGGCTCCAGGTTTTCCGCTAGAATTGGTATCAGGGTACCTAACTTGACCTACATACCCTCAAGCCTTCACATATCTACTGCATAAATATTTCAGTTTAGCATAATTTAAAAAAAAATATTGTTAAGGCTTATTGCCAGAGGTCTACGACGCTTTCATACTTTGCTACCCAATGGGTCCACGACATTTTAAAATAAATATTATTTCTTTACTAATATAGCGCATTTATAAATAAATCATTACGACTGTTACCTACATTGGTAAGCGTGTTGAAGCGAGTACTGGTACCCACGATAACATCCACCTACTTAAAACTTTTATAGAGTAAAGTAATTATTATTTATCTACAATTAGCTCTATGAATAAAAAGCTTTACTTCCATTTCCTACCTAATTTATGGAACTATCATACTTTTTGTATGCAAGGAAAGAAATGATCATTGTATAAACACGATTTGGAAAAGCGAGTTCTTAAAAATAGAAGAGCGAATTCTACAAAATAGAGTCAAGTAAAATCCGGGACAAATCGTCGGCATGGCTTTTGCGGTACGCGAAGGATCTTCGAGGATTGTTATTGATGTGCAAAGCGGGTGCGGTGCGGCGCGTTCTGGCAGTATCCCGGACTATCTGATAGTCTTCATTATGGGCGATCATGCGTGCAGGATCCGTTGTGTTGGAAGCGGAAAAATTGTGAAATATCGCCCGGGATGTCCGACTTAACGTATATGAATTGCCACAAATCCAACCGTATTGGGTTTTCATCCAGAAATATCCCTCAGTCACTGGTGAGTTAATCAACGTTTATATATGAGTATACCTATACTTTCACTGGTGCTTTATTCGAATTAGTGTCTGCATGATACGATTTATCGTTGGTTTCAATTACGCTTGTTTTGTTATAATTGTTTATCAGAATAAGTCACACACTAGAAAAGTGCTTACTTTGGTCGTTTGTGTCTTGTACCTACTTATACAGGGTTATTGGTAAGTAATTATACTAGCAAGCCGTTGAGGGCTACTTCTGTGCACCCTAATAAACAACTTTTGGAAATTTTGATGTTATGTAAATTCGAAAAACAGCTGATTTTTTAAAACAAAAGCCATTCAGATTAAGTACAGTAGATAAAACTTAAATTTTTAAGGTTAATGACCTCTCCGTGTATGGAACAGCTGATTTTCTAGTAAACGTAACCTCAAAATTTTGAAACAAATGTTCTAATTTCCAAAAGTCGTAGAATAAAATTTGTTTGTTTAGGTGCACAGAAGTAACCCTCGACGGCTTGCTAGTATAATTCACAATAAACCTGTATAAAAGTAAGAATAGTAATGTTTCAGTTTTTTTTATGCTAATATCTTTTTTTTTCGTGGTTTGTACAACACAACAAGCCATATTTTAATAAATTAATAATTTCCTAATTTATCCACGAGTAGGTAGTATAGGCAATGTGTAAATTCCTGTAAACGAGAGTGGTCTCAATGCTCTCAATTATTCCACTGACTGTGTCCCGGAATGTCTAATTTGTTCGCGTAATTTCTAGCGGAATCCGTCCCTGAGCCCGGTCGGATGTACAGAACTATTTTTATTGCCCGTTTCCTATTTTCTCCAACGGGAACAATATAACTTCGAGCTGCCAAACTGAATTAAATTTAAATTGAAGAATTGTATCTCCATTATGAGGCTCAATTATTCGCATGCGGGACATCTTACTAACACTCTGTTGAGACTGATGATAAAAAACACCATTTTCTACTTTGTACTTTCAATTCACACCAATCACAATGAGAAGCTGCGTAATTTTTTGTTGTTTAGCTATTGTAGTATAAGTAACTAATTATTAGAAATTAGAAAATAATAAGTAGGTACCTACCAAATCTTCTTCTTCTTCTTCTCAGGGTGCCTCTCCAACTAGTGAAGGTTGGCAGTCAGCTCAGAATATTTGACCCGATCTCTTGCGAGGCTAAAAAGTTGTGCGGCACTCGCTATCCCCGTCCACTCTCTTATATTCCGCAACCAGGATTTTTTCCTACGACCGACTTTCCTTTTTCCAGCAACTTTTCCCATCATTATCAATTACAGGAGTTCATATCTCGGATTCCGCAAAAGGTGTCCTAAATAAGCAACTTTCCTTTGTTTGATGGTTTTCAAAAGCTTGCGTTTTTGACTAACTCGACGTAGAACTTCCTCGTTCGTAACTTTTTGCGTCCATGAGATCGACATCATACGTCTATAGGCCCACATTTCGACCAAATGTAAGTATATAATATAATTGATTTATTCCTCGTTTGTCCTAAAGTTTGTCCCACATTTAAAAAAATATAAACGGTGTTCTGTAAAGTCGGTTTACGAACTATAATTTTACGTGATAATAACGTCTTATGAAAACGATGAAAAATTGTGATTTTTTGATATTCCTTTTTTTCCTTTATATAAGTCTTCTATTCGTCACTCGTCACCATAACACAAGCCCAGATGAGTGATATTATTATTAAATACTCTCATGTTATCATGACGCATGACGTCACACATCTGGAACGGGACGCATCATGATCCGGTAACATGACACTTTTGTTTGAATGCGGGTTTTCCATCAATTTATTAGACGTTATCATGTCAAAAAATCTTAGTTTGTTCCATATCAATATTGAAGTTGTGCATTATCCTAAATTTAAACAGTACAGTCATCAAGAACGGTTTTTCCCAGTCGTTTCTACTAGCAACGCTTCTACTACTTTCTAAAATATTTACAAATATTTTGTCGTTCATAGTCACAGCAGCATTTATATCGAACAACGCCAGATCCCCGTGAACAGTAATCCGGTTTAAGTAGCATTCGTAACAGTAACGCTAGGTGGATTATCCATACATCGACGGCACACAGGATTCCTGTTAACAATAAAGGGAGATAAGTGATTTTGGAGTGATGCCAGGACGTGGCCCGTCTAGCCCCACTCCATTTGCTCTTTACATAACTCAGTATTCAAGGGATCATTAATCTTCCTAGTTCCACGCCAGGCCGAGTTTAATTTTAATAAACGGCTTTAACCTTAGATACTACGGTATTAATTTACATGCCTTAATGAATGGCACTTGTTCGGAATCGTAGATTTCTCCAAGACTGTGCCGGATCCATCCGCGTAAGCCCCGACACAGGATTTATTTATCTTGCACCACCAATTTCCCCCGTTAATTTAAAAATCCTAAAATATGTCATTAAGTATTTATGATAGGTGGATATACAATTCCAGCTTTCAAGTAGCTTTAATACCTACTTACCTTTAATAAAAAAACCAATAGTACTCCATTAAGATATCCAACCCCATTTTCCAATCTAAAAAGCCTGATACATGTATATTTACGATTAGTATAGACAGAATTTCAGTTTTTATCTTTTTAAAGAATTCTATACTTCCTGGTTTGTATGGAATAAGCTTCTATACCTACCCCTCTCGTAGATGGAATTTAAAAAAATCCTTAGTACGCACTTAGGTTATAAATGGTTTAGTTTTGTCTATACGTTGATCCTCATTAAGGATAATTATATTAAACTTAAGTATTATAAGAAAATATATTAACTCATTTTATTTAATAGCGATATTGTGTAACCACAGGCATCAGTATCTTTTTATTCACTGTCTGTAACAAGCAAAAAGTAT
The DNA here is from genome assembly GCA_907269075.1 of Idaea aversata. NCBI lineage: Eukaryota > Metazoa > Arthropoda > Insecta > Lepidoptera > Geometridae > Idaea > Idaea aversata. The sequence continues at coordinate 8,935,941 of OU026085.1, forward strand.
CTTCCCTTCCACGTTATAATATAGCAACAATCGTAACTGGAATCGGAAGACTACCTCAGCAAGACGAGGATGGTTCGAATAAATAGCCGATAAATATTAATTTTTAAATGAAACCCTACAGAGAACCAGAGCCATTACCTACATAATTTCAATTTTATCGATATACATTGCCCGGTTTTAGATTGAGTTTGGGTTGTAATAATCGTAAATTAAACCATAAGTCACGTAAAAGGCGTGCGCTCGTAATCCAGTAGTGACCAGCTGATGTAGCACGTAATACAAGATTTTAGAAGCACCTCAACCCCTGGGAATGACCCTTGAATGTTCGAATCGTCCTTCATCACACACGCACTGTTGTATTTTATAGCTTAAGTAGGTACGGTCAAAATTTTACTAGTAGGTATCAAAGCACAGGCGCAGGACGTTTTTACTCTACCTTTTCAGTGCACGTTGGAGGTTGTTGATTAGCACGACACAATGGCAGGTACGGGTGAATGTAATGAAAAGGAGATCTGCAGATCTTCATAGAACCTTGGGCCTAAGATGAACAAAAATGAAAAGTGACAATTTGCAATCCACATTTAATAGTAATTTCATAAATATCAGCTCCATTACCCTAGCACTCCGACATTATAAGATATTTGCAGTCATACTTGACTAACTAATTGTCAATTTCATTACTTAATTCACTGTATTTTTATGTTTGCTATCACTCCTAGTTACCTTTAATGAAACTAAGATTTTGCCGCATCTGTCTGTCAGTGCCTGCCTTTGAATAGAAACGTTGCAAAAGGCCGTCGATTTAAAAAAAACTCGAAAAATACACAAAACATACCGAAGATTTACAAAGCAAAAAAGCAATGAGAATAACAAACATCTGTCAATCAATCTCAGAAAAAAATTGCCACAGATTCAATATCGATCTATAATCGATTAATTAAATCGATATAATTTTTATTTCGGTCGATTAACTTAATTATTGATTGTAGCTTTAGTATTAAACACAATTATCTTTAGTAGTTCACAAAATGATAGATTTCATTATTTAAAAACCACTGACCTCCAAAGTACTAGATAAAAACGAACAAAACGTAAAAGGGAATGTATCGGTAAAAAAATATTATTCGATTCTAAATCGTTCGATTATTATTGACCAAGCAATTATAGTCACTCCTGTTTTGAAGAAATTGCCATAACAAAAAAAAATGAAAATGGTAGCTTTTTGAGGTAAGTGAACCTGTGATAAATAATATTTTTATAGTAAAAAATGATTCCCGACTGGTAGGAGAAATCTAATATGCAGGCGAAAGACTAAAAATATAGCACTATTATTTGAATATATCAAACATCTTGTCTATCCTAGCCCAAGGTTGCATATCTCCTTTACTTACGTTACTTGTTTGTTAGTACTTTGTTCAGAAAACTAGATGTATTCAAAGTATTTCAAAGCATAGCAATGTTTATAAATGCTCACATATGAGTGTCTGTTATTAAAGGTAGGAACATTTATACTGGGGTACAGGTTCATATTTGCAATCTTTGCTTTGTTCATCGTGATTCTGTAATTCGTGAACAAGGCATTTCATTGTTTTAGTGTTAGAGAGTTGCATTTTTGTGTGATAATAAAAATAATAAATCTCTCATTTCTACCCTAAGCTTAATCTCGGCTTGAGTCACATTTCGTTTGAAAGATCTCTTCAAAGAGCTGGTTCTAGAGAACCAGCCCTTAATACGTTAGAACGTATTAAGGTAGTGAAGAAGATCACACGTTGAACCATCAGCCGTGAGGTTTGCAGGTATGAGCCTGAAACCCCCATATTTACATTTAGTGAGTAAGACGCTCGGTGCCGAGGAGCATATTGCATTTATTTACTACTTTCCCAAGAATATTGTGATACATAAATTCAACTTATTATTAACACTGATGAGTTGTGTTCGTAATTCGTACATAAGACACATATGAGATGACGCACGCTGAACATCAGTAAATTCGTTGTTAACCCTGTACGTACCTACTTAATTAGCTTTCTGTTACTCAAAAGTGAAACCCAAAATTGATCAGTTTCAGCGCGGAGCGCAGCGCCCCTGACTGATCGACTTTTGTTTCTTTCATCCGTGACTAAAATATAGGTATTTTTTTGAAACAGACATGCCGAAATACTAACCAACCCGTGATTTATCCGTCTTGTGGGAAATACGGGATGCCGTCTGTCGGTGTCGATGCGGGCGTAATACCTTAATTCGGATAATCTCACTTTCGACTGAAGCCTTCGGTAACCGCCTCGCCTACCGATTCTCTAATACGAATACATACCACTCTAGATACGTCCAAATATCTTCTATTGAAAGCTATTTGTTATTTGAATTATTCATTAGGCAATCACTGCGTTAGTTTACCAAAACTCCGGATACTGTACGATTGTTATTCAAAAACATTTCAGTTGGTACGTAGTTTGTTCTTATTTAGTTAATAAAACATTGTCGTTAACGCTTTTGTTAGACACGTACGACTCGTGAATAGCAATGGCCTTTCGAATAAAAACATTGTACGGTTGTTTTAGTCTGTGAAAATAAAATAACTTAATTTGTTTGAATATCGTCACTTGATTGACTTATTAGACTAAATTGTATGCAACTTTGATTCGGGTAAATAGAGGTATGAATTGTGATAAGTTTTCTGAAGCACAACCTTTTTGATATTCAATATTTTATCTCAAGTTTACATCAACATGCAAATCACGACACTTGCTTGCTTCACTTTATAGTACCAGTACCTAACTACTGTCAAGGAAAAGTGGGTAAAAAGCACTGGGAAGTCGACGTAAAACTTTCATCTTTCTTTTTGAAACTTCATAACAATATCAGAGGAAAATAAGTTGTGAAGTACCTACTACGCTGTTAGTTGCAAGCTATTTAACTGCTTTGGCAAATGCAATACTAACTTTTTATTTTTGTTCTCTAATCATATGTTTCAAACATATTTCTATAAGTTACAAGTTTTGAACTTTAAAGCTCAAAACAAGGTGGTGCTGGTGACGCGACCTGCGTCAAAATAACTAGCGTTTTATTGATTCTCTGAGTCAAGCGACTAGTCGTGCCGGTTTGTTAGTAGTACGGATTTATTTTGTTTTATTTTTTATATGTAATCATTTTGCGTTTTGTTTTTATGGTGCAATAAAGTGTTTATCTTTGTTAAAATGCCGAATAAAATAAATGATTTCGATTTGAACCATTTATAGTTCGAAATTACAGGAGAAAGTGAACAGAAACACGAACACACTTTCGCTAAAGGCCCGTGTTTGTATCTAGCTATCTAGTATCCTTAAAAGGTTCAAAGTACGTAAGACAATACCTAGTCTGAAGGGAGGCCGTATTTTGATTTCTAATGGGCACGATTGCGGTAACGTAACCAAAGTGCGCTGGAGAAACTAAGTACTTACTGTCTCCTTTTGGTTTAACTATTCGAGGGGTAATTTACCAAGTGCGAATGGTACGGGGTATTCGCGAACGCTAATGATCCGAACGCGAATAATCTGAGCATGCTATAAGTGTACGTGAGCACGAATGCGCAAAATATTATTGTGACAATATCTCTAATATACCTACAGTGTACACTTCTTTAATTAAGCTGTTTTCCGAGTTTTCGCGTAGGGTCATACGCGCACGTGTACTTCGCAGCCGACAACTTGGCGCTCGGGAAATTCGCTTTCATGGTGTAAGTACTTAAAAGCTTTGACTAAACAAAAAGTCAAAACAAACGTAGCGTAGTTACTATACAGGGTTATTGGAAATTATACTAGCAAGCCGTTGAGGGCTACTTCTGTGCACCTAAACAAACAACTTTTGTTCTACGACTTTTAGAAATTTCATAATAAAAATAAAAATTTTGAGGTTATGTAAATTTGAAAAACAGCTGATTTTTTTAAACAAAGGTCATTCAGACTAAGAACAGTAGATAAAACTTAAAAAATAAGTAAAATTTTAAGGTTAATGACCTCTCCATGTAAGGAACAGCTGATTTTCAAGTAAAACTAACCTCAACATTTTCGAAAAAATGTTCGAATTTGCAAAAGTCGTAGAACAAAAGTTCTTTGTTAAGGTGCACAGAAGTAGCCCTCAACGGCTTGCTGGTATAATTTCCAATAACCCTGTATATCTTGTTGACATCATCGATCTATATATTTTAATAAGTTAAGTACGTCTATTGTGACCTCAAATCACAAGAAGTACCTTTCCTTTATATCTAAATAATAGATAAGTAGACATGACATATATATCTTAGGCATACCTAAGGAATAACGTTTTCCCTATCTAAGTTATGACTACAATAACTTGAAGCTTAGAAAATTATTACATAGATTATGTTACTTAGTGGGTATCTATTTATTTAGTTTTATCGCTATCCTTAGCGAATTCTTGAGGTTTAGATAGCAGATAGTGCAGACTAACATTAATGCAACATTAAATACTTAATGTATTAACTTAGCTATTTTAATAAGTAAGTAGATACTAATGTATTCTTTGACGGATTTTATTTCTAATGTAATGTTCCAGCTGGGCCAATTATAAATGAAATAAATTTATTTGTACAACGTGTAATAGCTTCTAAACGGTTTAATTAATATAATTAATCAAACAAATCTGCTCATAATAGTCTTTATTAAAACAGCCGCTGTTATTTTAGATGCTCATTGTTCTGTTCACTTACATTAATCATTTGTCGGTTCGGGTCGTCTGCAAAAAAAAACATTTTCACCAACATCGATGTTCAAAGCATCGTTTGTTTCCAAGAAAGAGATCGGTAAAAACCTCGTCACGAGGTTTCTTATCCAAATAAATATTGTGTAGAGAAACTCGTTTAGAGAGGTTATCTCTTGCAGAAAATTGCTTTGCATCTCCAAGGAAATATCACAGGAACGAATGGGTACCGTTTTTGTGTTACGAAAACGCTCACGAAAGAAATATTTGGAACATAATATTATTCCAATACAATATGGCGCGGCACAGAGACGTGTAAGTAGAGCCTATTTGAGGATTGTTGTAGGTTGGAAACAAAACGTGCGCAAGTTATCTTCATGAGTGGCATATTTGGTAGGGTGCCCGTTGTGTAGGGAAGGTAACGCCAGCATGGCCGAAGTAGTTAGACATTGACATTTTAATAACCGACCGGGTAAATTAGTTTCCTAGCCGAGGGATGCAAGGGTGCAAGTCACGCAACGCCCCCGCCTGTGATGTGATACTGTTCGGTGATACATATTCAAATCAGCGTTATGGTATGAGTAACCATGATTTATTCATTAAATGGTAAAGAACGTTTTATTGAAAGATTCTTGTTTTCGAACATTTCGTTCCTATGTCCTATTGAAACGCTCTCGTTTCGCTACCCATTTCACCACCCATGAAAGGCCTAAATAGAGAGCGGTGTTGACTTAATGGTAGATACCTCGACTTTCATTCTGAAGGTCGTGGGTTCGAATCCCGGTCGGCCGTGCACCAATGAATTTTTCTTAAGAAAAATTTATGTGCGCTAATTGACATTGCTCTTACGGTGAAGGAAAACATCGTGATGAAACCCGCGGCTTAGTTGGCTCCAGAAGGATTGACAAGTTCCATACTCTGGACATGGTCGACGAAGCTGAGAGGGTAGTAGGTGCTGGGCAAGCCTACTCCATCCTTACTTAAAAAGGACCCAATTACAAAGGGTCTAATTGCGTTAAACAGCCCGTATACAAGTAGAAAATTAAATACAAGGTGTAAATAAGTTTTAGCATAGGCATTGAGCGCTTATTGAGCGTCATCTTGATTTTTATAAAAAAAAATCCGCACGATGCCGATATTATGGGACCTAATATTTGGATAGAATATACACATAGACAAACACAAAATATTCTGTCACATAATAATCTAAAGTCGACATTTATCTTTTTATTGCCAAATCATGGAATCACTTTGTATTTGTAGTAAGTAAGTACTTACCTATAGGTACGTACTTATTCTTAACAATTATTTTAATTATGATTACACCGCAAAAAAATCACGCAATCAAATCACTCACACAAATTGTGGTCACTCGATTCGATACCTTTTATTTTGATTAAAAACTAGTGTTTCATCAGAGCCGTTATAGTCGTTCAATTAAACTAAATTAATAGAATTTTACGATTTCCGTGGTGAGCAGTAAAATCTGCAGTCGTATACTTTATCTCTACATATCAATTATGGGGTGAAATGATGGAGTTAATGGAAGGGGAGTACTCTACTAAGTCGGAGAGTCCAGTGAGTCATAGTTGGCGTCCAGACGGCGCCATACGCCGACCACGCACTGCCTTTCCTACTCTATTCGCTTCAAAATTGTCTAACCCGACTCATAAGTCCACAGAATTATCATTTTCGATAGAGGACGGAAGCAGTTTTGCATAGAGTTTTATTGATTGCAATTTATTTATGAACGCAATCTGTATACGACGACTTGTTTTTTCATTAACTTTACGCAAGTGCTATATAACTAGCATATCGATGTGGATGAACTGCTAACTTTCGATTTCGTCGCCTGCCGTTTCAGTGTTTAAATCAAGTGTTTAATTCAAGGCTAATTAGTTGTCAAAAGAATTCGTTAATTTAGCAAGGTTACAAAATTTATTTTAATTATGATAATTTTGTTATAATTGGAATGTTTACATCAGCCCGGTGACATTTCGTTGTGATTTTAATTTGGTGGGTAGTACCTACCTATTACCTATTGCAAAAGATGACTAAATTTCTTCAAGGTTTTAACTTCATTCATAATCTGAAAATAGTTAAGCAACGAGCATACCTAATACGCAAATATTCCGTTCCCGTTGTTTGTGCGGGTACTTCCGCGACGCGGGCTCGTGGTGCCATTTGGTGCGCCGCCGGCTGCGACCGCACTCCCATCTAGATAATATTACCAGATATCTACGGTTCTCACTTGCGGTTTGGGTTCACTCTATCTTGTCGATGCACCGGCCCATGAAGCTGTAGGGTAGGTAGGTGCCTGTCTACCAAACACTATTAATAGATTACACAAAACATATTCCAAAAAGAACTCATTTTGGCATTCATATGTTCACCGGCCTATGAAGCTGTAGGGTAGGTAGGTGTCTGTCTACCAAACACTATTGAAAGATTAGGTACACAAAACATATTCCAAAAAGAACTTATTTTGGAATTAATATGTTAGTTTGGCTCTACTCTATCTTATCGATGCCCCAGCCCATGAAGCTGTAAGGTTGGTAGGTGTCTGTCTACCAAACATTATTGATAGATTACACAAAACATATTACAAAAAGAACTCATTTTGGAATTAATATGTTAGTTTGGTTCTACTCTATCTTGTCGATGCACCGGCCCATGAAGCTGTACGGTAGGTAGGTGTCTGTCTACCAAACACTATTGAGAGATTACACAAAACATATTCCAAAAAGAACTCATTTTGGCATTCATATGTTAGTTTGTCTCCACTCTATCTTGTCGATGCACCGGCCTATGAAGCTGTAGGGTAGGTAGGTGTCTGTCTGCCAAACACTATTGATAGATTACACAAAACATATTCCAAAAAGAACTTATTTTGGAATTAATATGTTAGTTTGGCTCTACTTTATCTTGTCGATGCACCGGCCTATGAAGCTGTAGGGTAGGTAGGTGTCTGTCTACCAAACACTATTGATAGATTACACAAAACATATTCCAAAAAATAACTTATTTTGGAATTAATATGTAAGTTTAGTTCCACTCTATCTTGTCGATGACCAGCCCTAGAAGCTGTAGGTAAGTGTCTGGCTAATTAATACTATTGATAGATTACATCTAACATTTGTATTACAACAAAAAGAACTTATTTTGAAATTAATATGGTTAGTTTTCTTGAATACCATCTTGTTGTGAGCGGAGTCTTTAATTATTATATTATTGTTTTAACTATAGGTAACTAGTTTATTATTAAGCATTGAACTATTATTATAGGTACTAAACTTTTGAAGAGCTACAAATCGTCAAGTAGAGTAGGTAAAATAAGTATCGAAATGTCCTGAAGGCCAATGCCCGTAAATAAAATTGTTAAAATTTCATCTCAATATCATTTCGATTGCAAAAAATATACTAAATGTCATCTTTTGGTATTCTCATAAACTAAGATTTCAACATGATATCTGAATGAAATGTTAATTTAATTGAAATGCAATCGAAACTTTATTGACTCTTAAAATGTACGTAAAACGGTAGGTATTCTCTAAATACAAATGATATCGAAATGTAATCGAACTTTTCTAGACCGTATTCTCGTCGCTTAAGAAACGTCAAATTTGAGATCGAGAGTTGATTGAAATGTAATCGAAATAAAACAACGAATTCAGTGTATTTTTAAGGTTAACTTAGTTGGGTTGGTGTGTAAATCTAATAAAAAATGAATGCATGTCATCTCCGACGCGCGACTGAAATTAACTTTTCTTGAAGAAGTTTACAGGTTCGATTCTCGCCTTAAACAAGTATTTAAGTAAGTAGGCATATATTTGTATGTCTGTACGAATATTAATGATGTAGGTAAGTATATATTTACAAAATTAAAGTATAACTACGTAAGTATATTCTATCCGTTGTTTGGCCACCATAACACAAGCCTAGTGGTTTAGCTTAGGCCTAGATGGCGTTATGTTAAATGGCCCACATTATTTACTTTATTTGTAAAAAAATCGCTATCTATCGCTATTGCTATTAATTGCTATCTAGAGCATTAGTGCGATTTATCTCATAGGGACCTCCATATCACAAAGTTTCTTCAAACATACTTCAAAATAAAACAGGCGCCAAATGAAATTCTTTTTTTTGTGACATAGCCAACCTAACAAAGCAAAATGAATGAATGACTGAATGATTTTCTATCGCAATGTTATTGAAATGCAACTGAAATGTAATTGAAATGTAATTTTGATTATGGTTAGCAGAATACCAATTGCCTGTTAAATTTCAATATCATTTCACTTCGATCAATTTAAGGTTGCATTTTGCTATAATTACGAGAATTGACCTTCTGATAAATAAACTATTTATAGACAAGTATCGAAGACTTTGTTTAAAGAGCTTACATAGCTTGACTAGACTTAGCTAAGTAAGTACGTCAGCTAGCTATGTTAATTTATTGATGACTTAGGACAGATGTTCAGAAGACGCACAATAAATATTGCAAGAGGGTATTAATGTTTTATGTTGTTTCAAATAGGAGACAGTGTGGCAGACGGGCTTTGCGAAATGAGTATAACATTTATAAATATCTATCGCAGGCGCCGCGACGAAAATAGAGGGCGCAGACGTAGAACGAGCCCGCCGCGTCGACGCGCCTCGCAATAATAAAACGCACACGAAGAAAATGGTTTTGTTTTCATCCTACTGAATTAATCTTGGTATCTACAACATATGAAATAGTAACAATTCAGCAGTATAGCTGACAATAATGAGATTTTTACATTAAGAGATTGGTCCCGCCAATTCACAGACACTGCATATGAATATTGAATTATCACTAAAACAAAGTCGATTCCCGCTGTCTGTCCCTATATGACCTATGTTAGATATGTTTTTTTTTAATTGATAGAGTGATTAAAGAAGAAGGTTTTTGTATATAAAACAAAACTACCACGAGCACGAAGTCGCGGGCCACAGCTATAGTTTTGTTTAAAGTAACTTTAGGTAAGGTATGAGCAAAAATCGTTATGTTCCTAAATAAAAATTAAACTTATTTACTAAACAACTACAAAATATATGTACGGTCACCTGCATAATTGCAGACCCACCGTAGAGCTCCAAAACGGCTGTTATAAGAATGTTTTCAACATAAAGCAAAATTCTAGGCACCTGCTTTAGTTGAAGTTTAAAGTCTTTTAACTCATGAATTTATCAAACAAAAATTATTATAACGAAACATTCCAATAATAGTAATTTTAGAACTCTACTGAGGGCGGCAATTATGCAGGCGACTGTACATGCATATATGCACACACTGTAGCTGCGTCTCGTAACGGTGTCGCGAGTTCAGAGATTTTATCTCATCTAAAAAATATGCGTACCGCGCTAAAATAAGTTTTCACTTCAAAAAACAGTATCGATAAGAAAAGAAGAAGAATGAAGAGAAATGTCAGTGATTCAGCAGTCTATATCAATAAACACAAGGTTGACCAGTGTCTGGCGTAAAGTGGTAAAAAAGGGCTTCGTTCAACGAAATGGAATGTCAAAGCAAAAACTGTTTGGTTGGTCATTCTCTTTAAACAAGATTTTTTACATGGTGAGTAGGTACTTTTAAAATGTAACAAACCATTTGAGATGGGTAATAATTTCTAGTTTTTTCTTTAATCTTTCGACAATTTGTGCCTAAAATACCTTTCCGTACCTATTTACTGGAGCTTACCTTCATAGTAGTTCTTTGTAAATATGTTTCCTCAAATAGTTACAAAGCTTTGATCGATTGCAAAGCTAACTTACCGGAGCGCTCGGTTGATGGTTCAGCGTCTACCTACCTATATTTATGTTTACTCAAGCACTTGTTATAAGTACTAGGTACCACAGCCTGAGTGCCTATAGTCCAGCAACTTTCACCGAGTTCATTGGCCAAGAGGAAACGGCAAATAGCCTAAGGAGCAGTTATGGTCCAGTCGGAAACAACAAAGATATTATTTTGCAACAAAAGGTACTGGCAAATACGTAAGATATTTCAACCAGAATATGAATGTGATGTGCTCTTAAGGTACGTGAACTTTGAAATACTAAATATTTGAACATAAAAAAAATTATTCGCGTATTTAAAAATTCGCGTGCATAAACCTTATTCTAATTTCATTCGCATTCCTCTGAAAAAAGACCAAATGTAATCCCTAACTGGTAAAACCCATCTTTTAGATCTAAGTGTGATCATTTGCGAAAAGGTTCAAATGCAAATAGGACTAAAAGCGAATAGGACAAGTGCGAATAGGACCATTTTTGTGAGTGGGACCAAATGCGGCGAACTACATTATTTAGTCATTAAATAAATGTTTTACTTCAAATCAAGTTCGTATCTATTCCTTATTAATATGCGGAAAACCTAAAATACTTATTAAATTGCTCTACCATCAAAACGTATTTTGTTTCAGTTCCTTGTATAATGTTAAAATGTGGGAGCCCCGAATGACATTGAGTTAACTTTAAGTAGAAACCAGCACACCACATAGGACTTTGAGACTTACTTATTGCTTACCCGCTGTGTGTTAATGCCGTTCCAAGACTTCAGAAGTTCCGAGACTTTTTAAGAAGCTAGTAAGTTGGTAGATACAAAACTCAACTCAGAAGTCTTAGAACTTTATTCCGTAGTTGTACGTACTTATTTTTATATTTTTCGAATTAATTTGTACAGTTGGCAACAAATCGTAGAGTTCTTAACAACTTAAATAATATAAATTTCATAAATCTACTGTGAGCCTCCACGTTTGTTGCCTGATTGTACCGACATTTTAAAATTCAACAAGAAATTGCTAGGTAATGTAAGCCTAGACTTTTGATTTAAATGTCTAACATAATACCATTCATTTTTGTTACAAAAAAAGTTAATATAATGTCGTAGCAAAGAGAACTTAACTTTGATCGAAACGCAATTTCACAGTTCACCTTCAAAATGCCGGTTAATTTATTTACTTTGTGTACTTAAATACGAGTACCTACCTATTTTCCTTTTTGCTACGAAGAAAATGATTTATTAATATATAAAGGGGGATGTAATAAACAAATAAATTAATCGAGTCGTCTAAAAATAGTGTTCTAAAGAGAGCACTGAAGCTTCGTTCGGAGTTGTAGCGACTCGATTTATCGCTCGAGACATGTCGCTCGCTGCTGCATGTTGCTTTGCTCCATTTACATTACATTTTGTTTCGTGTGAACTAACTCTTTGGCGCACAATTTACACCTAGCTCTTGACTGTAAATTTTGCTTTTTGTCTTATTCTGTTTGTTAGTCATTTAACAGTACTTAGACTATAAAACGTTGCTTTAACCCTTTACCAGGCCTCGGATAAATTTTATAGTAATAGTAATTTTTGTATAGATTGATATGAGTAATAACGTTTAGTTTGAGAAATTATGAATTATATTTAGAAAATTAGCCAAAAACCTTAAAAAACCATGTGGGAAAACATAATCCCATTGCATGTAAAATTACAATGTAATGTAAAATGACCGTGAGCAAAACTAAAAATGAAACCCGCGGCGAAAATTAATATTTCGATTCACCGGGTAATGGGCATATGACTCCCACAATAATTTAGGTCTTCACAGGCTAAGGTCATATGGTTCCCCACATGTTTTATTTCGTTATATCGTGATATTTTTTAAGTATTTACGTACGATGTATGCACATATCGCTAGAAAAACTCAAATTCTATAACATATCAAAAAATTGTACGACTTATATTTCTCCGATTCGCCGTTACGAACAAAAAACGGTGCACTTTTCACAAAAACAACTGCTCAACGGACGATCAAAGATAAAATGGCCAATAAAGTGACATTACGTTTCGTTGCAGGTTTTTTTTTTTTCAATATTTCTATTTTGACGTTTCTGACAGTTTGTGGGAGATTCTTCACCAAAACCTGGTAAAAATCGCCAAAAATATATGTGGGAGAAGGTCAATCCATAGCCTGGTAAAGGGTTAATATCGTTTGTTTCTTTGTTGAAACAAAGGCGTTTTAAAAAGAATTCTCTGTTTCTCTGTTAAAAAGGCAAATAATGTTTATTACCTGATTCTTAAAAACACCTTTAACATTTAAGAAAAATAAACATGCAGCAAGAAGTGTTAACTATCTTGCACAAGTGTGGATGGCGATATTTTCGAACATATTTCGTAGCTGCGTCTTTCTAACCCGCGTATTTAAATTGTAATAGTGTATGGTTATTATTATCGTTCTAGTACAACATTGTAAAGTGTTAGGTACTTTAATAAAGTAAGACGAGCTAGGGTAGCACCTAATGTACCGGGGGCCATTACTTGCCCGCCCTAATGGATATTTACTCTTGCAACAAACATTAAAATAAAAGTCACATCTTTAGGATAGATCGATAGTATATTTCGTCGGTCTTTCAGAATAGGTAGGCAGTACCTTCTATCTGGTTACCTACATTATTTTTGACATAAGAATTTTCTGTATTTTTAATAATTTTAGTCAAAGATAGCTAGAATAACAAGGTGAAGTTTAAATGATTTCTAAATAGAGAATTAGGTGTGGGCGGAGAACCGTCTGCGGAGGAAAATGGGTTCATCATTTACTACTTATGTATATTTTTAGTGCCCTTGAAGATCTTGTGATGCTACTCTTTAACTATATTTTATTAAAACGTAGGTAAGTACGTAAATCTAGGAGAGGGACTGAAAAATAGGGCAACATTTCAACAACTCTTTATTGTTACCTACTTACTTACGTGCGCAACGCTTTAATTTTTTTATAAGTATATTTTTTTACTAAAATACCACATTGTTGCTTATTGTTTATCTTGGAGAAACAAAGAAATCATCAAATACCTAAAGGTACTTATTCAACACGCATTAATTTGGTATTTTCGTGAAAATTTTACAGAAAAAAAATAGGTTGACGGAAACTCAGCTGAAAGTATGACTGGATACTTTAACTATCTGACCTTCAGACATAATAATAAGTACAAAAAAGTAATGTATTATTAAGCATTGAATAATGAAAAAGGTACATAAATGTCACGGCAAAATCCATTAGAAGCAGAATAGAATAACGTGTGTGCCGAACTAGTTGCAGCGATACGTAAAGTATAAATAGATGCTATGAAACTCGTTAAATTTTATTATAGGCACACAGTAGCTGTTAAAATGTACATCACTACATATCACTACATAGTATAAAATAAAGTCACTTTTCGCCGTCCCTATGTCCCTTTGTATGCTTAGATCTTTAAAACTACGCAACGGATTTTGATGCGGTTTTTTTAAATAGATAGATTGATTAAAGAGGAAGGTTTTTAGGTATAATACATTCATAATACAGCCGTGCGAAGCCGGGGCTGGTTGCTAGTATAAAATAAAGTCACTTTTCGCCGTCCCTATATCCCTATTGTAAAATTTTACCTACAATTCTATCTCAGCACTTTTGAGAAAAACAAAACACACTCGTTACAATCAACAATATTTATTGTAAGCGACGGGTATTTCTGGCGCGTTGCGTTTGGCAACATAAGCAGCCTATCACTTCACTTCACTATCACTATCACTACACATAGTATAAAACAAAGTCGCTTTCTCTGTCCCTATATCCCGATATCCCTATGTATGCTTAGATCTTTAAAACTACGCAACGGATTTTGATGCGGTTTTTTTAAATAGATAGAGTAAATCAAGAGGAAGGTTTAATTGTATAATACATGCATAATATAGCCGTGCGAAACCGGAGCGGGTCGCTAGTTTATCTACAAACTAGTGTTGCCGATCTATAGTCGACTATCGCTGAATAATCGATAGTCTATCGATAGTTCATTAAAAACCGACAATATCGATAGCCTATCGATAGTATCGATAGCTCAAAACGAGGCAATATTATCGGTACTATCAATACTATTGTTACTTGTAAATAAAAAACTATCGATAGTATCGATACTGGCAATACAATCTATAGTATCGATAGTTTATTCTTTGCGAGGAACAATACTATCGGTAGTATCGATTGTATTGTCATGTTTTGTTTTGTTTTGAGTATCGATACTATCGATAGGCTAATCGATAGTACAGACTTTTTCAGTTCGGCAACACTACTACAAACAAAGGCGATAGGCCGGGCTATTTACAAACATTCCCTTGTATTAGCTAAGTATCCATTTCACCCTCAACTATATAGTTAATTTAGTGAGTAGATCAGGTTACTTCGGCTATAAGGTACCTACTCTATCCTAACTAATATAATAAATCCGAAAGTTTGTTTATTTGCTCCACTGATTTGGATGAAAATCAGCATAGTGGTAGTTTAAAGGATGGAAAAAGGATATCGGATACTTTTTGATCCCGAAATTCCCGCCGGATCGGTACTTGTACTTGTACTTGTATACAGGCTGTTTTCCGCGATTAGACCCTTTTTAATTGGGTCCTTTTTGCGTGAAGATGGAGTAGGCTTGCCCAGCACCTACTACCTCCGGATCGGTACTTACGCGGGTGAAACCCCGGTGCGCAGCTATATACTATTGCATATTTTTAAACCGAGAAAACTATTATTTTATATGGATATGTAGAGTAATTCTCATTAAATGTAATACAAATACAAAAACATTTATTTGCTTAAAAACCTGTGTACATAGGTGTTCTTAAAATTAGGTATAGCATCCACAGGTTGCCCATTGCGAGCATGCAATTTAAGAAAAAGTTATGTAGGTATACCCCGCGCAGCGACTGATGAGCTCTGATGGAAAGTAGAAGGGGTATGCGCAGAACTCAATTTTCATATAAATTTCGAGTTCTGCGCATACCCCTTCCACTTACTCCAGCGCTCATCATTCGCTGCGCGGGGTATAACTCTCTAAATACTATCTACTTAATGTAAAACGATGATTATAAAATTCCGGTTGCAATAGGCTGGGCGGTGGAATTCTGTAAACATTTACATTTTAATTAATAATATGTACCTTTAACATGGTCATGATGCCAGCCATGAAACAAGTAGTTATATGCATGCAATAGGTACAGTCGGAATACCAATTAGCTGAACCCCACGTGACCCAGACATCACTCGCACATCTGTAAGGTTGTAAAGTAATGATACATTTTTTTTATAACAATTTTACAATATAAAAAATAAAAATAACAAAATAGGTAAATTCTACATTTTTTACAGATGTGCGAGTGAGCTCTGGGTCACGTGGGGTTTAGCTTATTGGTATTCCGACTGTACATACCTATAGCATAGTATTAGTAGGTACCCAGTATAGCTATCTAGGTATTAAAGTCAAAATTATTTCTATGATAAAAGAAGAAAGAACAAAAAGTCTGTAATTGGAAGCAAAAAAAAACTGAGTCTTGTAATGTAACTGATGAAACAGTTATGTTATAAAGAAAATATCTGGGCTTAAAGAGGCATCTTAACTTAAGCCACAGTATAGAAATGTTACAGTATCATAACTTCATACAAACCGATCGAATCGGCCCTCGGATTTGTTACTTAGTAATCTCGGAGAACACAGAGTGCAAAATTTTGGTGGTAGCAATATATTTTAAAGAAAAGACAATAATTATGACAAAAATGTATCTAAAATTGCATTATCAAATAAGTAGGAGGGGTCAGAAAAGTTTTGGTTCTATTGCTGTCTTGATACCCTCAATCGCGTCCCTTGAAGGTCCCTGTTTATTTGGGGGTATTTAAGTTACGAGCGTATAGCATAGCAGGAAAGCATGCTATATCTTAGACCGCATCGTCATTTACCATCGTGTGAGATAGTAGTCAAATGCTGACCTATTTATTATAAAAAAAAACTTGAGAGGTGTCAAGGGACACCCAGATGGAACGAAATTCCTTTCGATTAATTAGTGAAGGAAGTATTGTTTTTTTTTTTTTGTAAATAATCGTCGCGACAGCACACTGTTCAATGCGAAATAGAAAGACGAAACGAAAATAACTGGCTTGTTTTCTATGAGAGAGACAGACAGAGAAAGACGCGCACACCCACACGGCTTACAACTATAGCAAAAAGTGTCGTTACAACTTTTGGTCTTAATTTTTTCAGTCTAGCCCCCTTTCGCAACGCGCGATAAGGAACTATTGTTCCAAAAGTTACCCACGAGACATAGTCAGTAGGCATGGGCGGGCAGCCCTAGGGAGTCTTAATATACTCGTACCAAGTGGCCGTAGGTATGTAATTTAAGGACACGCGCATAGTTAATATACTGCTATATTGTTATACTGTGACTTAACGGTCTTGGAACTTGATGTTATTAACATTCTCGACAGCGTTCATAATACGAGCCTCAAGTACGTTAAATGCACCCATCCATTTCTAACGGTGCCGGAAAAGGACAAATGACAGGGAATGTGATGAAGCCCTAATGGGACCACAGAGAGAGCGGTTTGAACTCGGGAGTAATATCACTTAGGTGCTGCCTTTTTATCATGCATCAGGGATGGGTTTTCGAGAACTAAGTGGTGTTTGATGACCCATTTTTATTTATTGCCAGCTACAGTTAACTACGTATCTAGATTGTGTAAGTAAGTATAAAATGTGTTTAGGATATGTAACAATCAGGCAACAAAAGTGCAGACCCACCGTAGAGCTCCAATACTGCTATTATTAGAATGTCTTCAACGAAAGAAAGGTTCTAACACTCTTCTTTAATCCTTATCCATCCAAATCTTGCCTGTAAGAGATCGCTTTTAGCGATAAGGCCGCCCATTGTGCCATATTGTTTGTTTTATATTAAACATGTTTGGTAGGAATTCATGTTCCAATTATGGTTATAATATGGTACAATAAAGAGTTTAATCTATCTTGAGTTAAAAGTCCTTCAACTCATGAATTTATTAAAAAAAAAATCTTAGAATGAAAACATATGGGTGTGCATTTATTATGACTAATGAAATATGCGTACGCGCAAAGATGTAATAGTTATTTAAAAAACTCTATGGTGGGTCTGCAATTCTGTAACCGACTATAACCGTATACTTATGATGAGTATGCCAGTCAGTTATAAAAAATGTTCAAATTTGTATGAAATTTTATGTGATGTATTTGACGATTCATAAATCTTCAGCTTTCTATGCTAGTGTATTTAAAAATGATAAGTCACTTTACCTATCCTTTTTTAAAAACGTTGTGTCGTCGTCGCCTCGTTTTGTAAAGTGGTTTAGGTAGTGTAATAGTGTTAAGTGGTCACAGACAGGTTAGTCCAAATACCCATTGAGTAGGTTGACTAAGTAATATATTAGAGTGAGTGTTAAATTATGAATCGTTTGTTCATAATTCATTTCGCTTCATGCAAAATGTCACACGTGTTGAAAATATTTATGCAAAAAATATTTCTTTATTTGGGAAAATGGTGAAATATGAAGTTCCAACTTGCTAACATTATTACAGAATAATGTCCAAGCATAGAGAAGTCCAACCAGAATTGGGAACGGGTGTTTGGGGAAACGGATAGCACGTTCCGATAGGAAAAAATCAAACAATATAGGTGTAACATCAAAAACAAAATTAACGGTCTCTGGTTTTCAAACATATGGTGTGAAATAAATATCATGTAAAGAAAGATATTGATTGAACCTAGTTACAAAATGGTTAAAATATAATTTTTATAAGTAGGGTACCTAAGTAAATTAATTGTACCTACCTACTTTTTCTGTAACTTATGTGTGTGCAATAAAGCGTTCTATCTATCTATCTATCTAAGTAGGTACCTACCAAAAATTTCGTTTTGTGCAAAACACAAAAGTCGCAGAGATTGAGCGATATTGATACTAATAAGCACATTTTTAACCGACTTAAAAAAAGGAGGAGGTTCTCAATTCGTCGCGTATATATATATATTTTTTTTATGTATGTTCGCCGATTACTCGAAAACGCCTGGACCGATTTGGAAAATTCTTTTTTGTGCTTATTAGTCCAAACTTTGTTACTGTTGCTTAGTCTACTTCTAGTCTGGTAGGTAAGAATTAATATTATAAAATAAAGTGTTTGGAAAAAAATACGTAAAAAATTGAAATACGTTTTAGCTGTTTGTAATAAATACGTATTATTAATAGCATCTGCGTTTGCAGTTCCATTAAGGTGAAAGGGAACCGGCGCTCTCTCCATACAAACGTAATCGACTGTTTCCTCCCTGGATAATGACACTAGCACAAATATTTTTGTTGCATTAAACCTATAACTGCCATGACTATGCCCCTATGTCTTGGTTTTTTTAATTTTCCAATTATCATATAAATTAAAATTTAAAAAACAATAAAGAAAAAAAAAACTTAACATAGGGGCATGGTCATGGCAGTTAAAAGTTTTATGAAACAAAAATATTTGCTATAGTGTCATTATCCAGAGAGGAAACAGTCGACTACGTTTGTATGAAGAGAGCGCCCGGTACCCTTTCCTCTTAAAGGTGTTCACTGCTATACAGCATCGAGTATGATTGGTACATTGCAGAAAGGTCGTGGGTTCATCGTTCCTTGATAAGGCTTTTTAATGCAGGTGCCCTCAGCAGCTGCGTTTGACACGCTCTTTTAATTAGAATTTTTATAGGTTTTAAAAAGCAAATTAAAAGGCGTGGACTGTTATTAGCATAGGTAGGCTACAGGTTTTATAAGTAAGGTCGTGTTATAAATTCTGTAGAAGATAACTCAGGCATGAGGCAACATTCGGCGCTGAGATGGGATGGCAATTTCACAACTTTGAGTTCTTGTCATCAATCATCTTAAATCCATATATAGGCTCAGACGAGCTCCCATTTCACTTGATCCAAAAGCTCAATAAATATAGAATACTTATAGTAAGAAGAAAACATAATCATATATTTGATGGTTCCAATAATCCTATATAGATTTATGAACCATCAATGTTATTCCGTATTGAGGTCATAATACAAATAAAAATCGGTATTTTAATGTTAGTCGAGCATTTGTTTTTGTACTTTATCTTAAACGAAACTAGTTATCTAAATACTAGAATATTCATCACTATCACTACATAGTATAAAAATAAATTCACTTTTCGCCGTCCCTATGTCCCTTTGTATGCTTAGATCTTTAAAACTACGCAACGGATTTTGATGCGGTTTTTTTAAATAGATAGAGTGATTCAAGATGTTTGTATGTATAATGCATCCATAATATAGCCGTGCGAAGCCGGAGCGGGTCGCTATATTGTGTAAAGCTACTTCCTAAGGGGAAGGGGACAAAATGTCAGCGGATAGCAAGGTGCTTCGATTAACCTATGCAACTAAAACGGTTATTTTTCTACGGTGGAATGAAATGAACTCGCCACGTGGATTAGTGAATGCATTCCTAGAATATGACTCGAGTATTTCTCGGCACGATTTGCGAAAAACTTATAGTTTACTTGTTACATTTTGACAGTGATTGGCTTAAGCGCAACGCGGTATGAAATTGCTATTTGAAGAAAGGCTATTAAACTAGATCATTGTGATGTAGGTATTTTATCGTGTTATTATCTCCTGAGTAAAAGAAGGCCACGGTGTTCGAAGAGCACGCAACAATACGAATGCTAATTCCGACATTTCGGTGCGACCTCCACTTTTCATTTCTAAGTCCTCCGATCAAAGTTTCGCTCACAACTTGGTTTCACAATTAGGTATCCCTGATCTAAATTTGAATAACATTGGAATTAATAAACATTGTTTTCAAACATTTATTGACTCGAATATCAGATTAATAAATTATTAATGAAATAAATTGGAAATACAATATTAAATGGATCTGTCCAAAGTCGCCCGTTAGTCTGTCAAGTGTTATAAAATCAATAGATTTTCCTCAATGTGCTTAACATTTTTCCGAAGCATTGATGTCAGCTGCTCGCCTTGAAATTGCTGCATTCCATCTCATTCCTGTGCCATTCATTGCACGTGGAAACATTCTAGTCAATAATAATAATTGTAAGTACTTACTATACATTCGCAGGCTATTGCGCGTTGGTCTCTCGATAAAACAATATAGGTACTTTAGAGTAATTACATTCAATGCCACAAAATAAGTAAGAGATAGCGATGTGGTAGAATCTTTCGTGTTATTTTACTAATTATTTGACCGTCTGTTTTTGGATATAAGTAGTTTTTTGCTTCGACGATTGTCGTTCAATCAATAGTCACCTACAAACTTGGAACAAAAAGTTCTCTGTTTTTTACTAATTTAAAAGTTTACAAATTTTTGAAAAGTAGAAGCCTGCCTATCTACTCTTTATTTCATTACGAAACTTGCAACCCAAAGCGGTTTTATCAACGTTAGTTCCAATCCCGTGGGAATATCGTGAGAAAAATTTATTCAATGTGTAAAATTCTCCCAATGAATCAATGTTTTCATACAAAAATTCATCAAAATCACTCCAGAAGTTTCGGTGCCTTTTCCCTACAACAAATCTTTGCTCTTCTTAATATTGTTCACAGATAGTTAGGTACTCGTTAGCTCTTTTTCTCTACATAATGATGCAAATGGTATCAAAAAAGCCTTCGGTTGATAAGTCTCCTTAGAATAGATCATTAAACCCTTTGCTATAGTTTAGTTAGGCATATGTTTGTCTAAGAATATTTACGAGGTCATTACCTTTAAGTTCATTTACTTATTTAAGATTGTAATCGCCTTAAATTGATCAATGTTCAAGAACTAGTAAGATACAAATATATTAAATTTCAATTTCAATTCTAATAAATTTTGTATTTGTAATAATTCTAGAATCTGATATTGTAAGTTTGAATACCATTGTGTCTATTTGTCAGAGAATTACGTAAAGTATCTATCCAATCCACTTATGTATTTGTTGATTTAAGTTTAACAGAAGTTGAAATTAGTTTTCCTAGCTAAGTCATATGGGGGTGACAAGTTCAAAAAGGTTAGGGACTGCTTTAAGGTCAATTAAAAAAACCATCATAAAGGTAACTAAGCCAATGCTTAGATAAATAGAGAAAAAATGAAAGTGACCATTTTTTATTAAATATGGCCACGATATCACATTCCTTGAATTCAAATGTAGAACAAAACTCTTTCTTCAGAAATTGTACCTATGTAATCAGGAAATTGCGTGGGGGTGGGTTGTTTGCTCACGTCTTGTTTGTTGTCACAAGACCATGAAAGAATCTGCTCTTTTAACCTCAATGCAAAAAAAGAAATATTGAATATATGCTTAAGCCCTTTTCATGTCTCATATAAGTAAGAACTTTTTACTTTTCTATCTGGTATACTGTTTTGCGCTGAGAGATGTCACGCTATGCAGAAAATACAAACATCACAAAAGCTGACCGACATAAAAAAATTTTGCTCGATTTTTTAAATTAAAATTTTCTTATGTGCCGTATCCCAACAATAACGAACACAAAAAAAGAATTATCAAATTTGGTGCAGTCCTTCGAATGTCATGCGTGAACTAACATTTCGGCAATTCATTTTTATTTAAATAGAGTAAATATATATCCTAATGTCATCTCTATTAAAATTTAAATCTCTCTTAATCTAGGCACTTTATTAATTTTGGATCGCATCCCAAACGGGTTTAGGGCTGATAATCCTCCTGTTTACAATCTCAAAACATTCTGATACTTTCATCAAACACGATGTTTCTGAACCTTTTGACTTTTACGAGTAATTAAAGTCACTTTCGGATTTAAATGAGAGTTATTAAAGGGATTTACAAAAATGCTAAACTGAAAAGATTTCTCTCACACACCGGTCGGTCAGAAATCTCTAAAATTTTGTGAGTTTACCTAAGTTAACTAACTAAGTACCTATACTTACCTATCTAATTTAATAAGTGGAAACTAATAATATATTTAATATATAAATATTAAATTGTATTACTCACCCATGACTTGAACTCTTCTCCAGTGAATGTTTTATCCAATTTGAGAACTGAAACAAACAGATTCCACTCCTTTACAATTATCGTTTCTAAGAACTTATTATGTAAGTAAGAGCGATTTTATAAGAACATCCTTAGAGTGTTTTTAACATTAATTTAAATACAGACCTAGTGTTAATGGTAATACAATACTATACCTAAGCATTTAAAAATCTTAATGCGTAATATTAATTATGTACGAAATTATTATTAGGTATGAGTAGATGTTTATTTAAAAAATCGATAGTTATTTACATATTGATATCCATTATTCAACATTTAAGTATGCCTAAAAACATCTCTATTAATTTAAACGATTAGATCTCACAGGAAACGCATAAATTCAAAGTTATTTAAATCAATGATTAACACGTTTTGTTAATTCGGTTTATTATATCTTTAATGCAACATCCGTGGGCAAATAAGGCCATGGCCTGGGGTCAGTCAGCGAGTCAGAGCGGTGACATAACAAACGGTCACTCTATTGAGAAATATAACCTAATGAAGCCACCATAGAAAGGCGCCAATAGCAATAAAATGCTCAGACTCATCTTTAATAATTAAACATTTAAATATTTTAACATTCGAACAAACAGTTTCGTAATCAGACATCGTAATTATATCCATTTGTTTGATTTTTTTAACTAGCTAAACCGGCTTGACCGTTAATTTTTAGTAATTCATTAAACAACGGTATTGTCGTAAAAAATTCAAAAGGGCTATTATTTATTAATCACTTACCTAAGTTCTTGAAAGTGCAATTAACGAACAACTAACTTGTTTTTATTTACAATCGTGTCACGGTAATTGCTAGTACAATGAGCGATGGAAGAAAACGAGCTACTCGTTAGGTATACCTATTGCTTGTACTTGTAATGGTTTAGTATTAGTTGTGGTATTAGTACGTTTTATTACTTGGGTGAAGGTAGACAATACCACAGACTATTGTTTAGTTGTACCTAATGTGTGAGCCTGAGGAAAACCCTAAACATTACTAAATGATAGTGTTATGGATATTTTACTACTTAACACTACTGCGCAATCCTCGACAGCCAATGACGATTTTTATTAACCAATCAAAAGCTTTCTTTGAATAAATGATTCATATTTATGACAATCACAATAATCATTAAAATTGTTGGGCTTTCCTCAAACGTAATAATTCAAGCAAGTACCTTTGACGAAAAGTTACATAACCCATTGAGACGAATTTGTGAGTCAACTTGTCCGAGATTTTGTGTAACATATTTTATGTAGCGGAGTAAGTGATAGTGGCAAATAGTTAGGCAACTGTCGTTTTCATCTAGGTAAGAGGTAGGTACACGCAGTAATCGAATTTAACGGTTATTAGTTGCGTTAACGAGTAGCGAGTGTCGCTCTGCGTCATTCGGCCTGTGACGAACCACTGAACCGAAGCTAGGTCAATTTAATTCTAAGACTACAAATCATAACTCTTTAATGCGTTTTTCGCATTAAAGAGTTATGATTTGTTTTAACTTTTAACTTTGTTACGAAACACCGATAAAAAAATAATTGCTTATTGATTTACAGCACGTGTACTTCGCTTATGAAATAAGTTCGAAGTTTTTATCGGATAAAAATTTGATTAATATTTATGTGAGAGATAGCAATAATGGGCCAGATAATTTAATGTAGGTATATCAAATGTTTTATTATTATTAAAACGCTATCGATGAGTTATTATTAAGTAAATGTTACATTTTGTTTGATACCATAATACCAAGCACTGGAAACCCAATTACTAGCAACAAATACAGTTTCTATTTGTGTCGGACGATTCGATTTATCTCAACACTCTCCACAGACGAGTTCCAGTAGTCTACAGTTACTTAATGGTCAGTATTACTTTTCCCATGCAATATAGGTTTTCTACGTCGTAGTATGTAGGTTGATTGTATGTCGTTAAAATGAGCATTACTAATAATTATATATCACGAGAGTGATTGCTCTGTATGCTTCCAATAACCTGGGAATATAAAGCACAAGCATATTGCATACAAGCGATGGCCGCCTGGAGGTATAGTCTAATGACAACTTTAATAGTCAACTACGAGGAAACCGAGGTGCAATTAACATTAATCATAGTGATGTGGGCATCGGGAGTTGGTTCCTAATCGCGTTCATCTCTCCCAGATGATGGACGCGGTTTGTAGTAAGTAAGGTCCGCTTGCCGTCCCTAACGTTATGAATGACGCTGTGACAAAAGAAACGTGGTGCAGATGACGCTGACTAATAACCCGACGCTACTTCGCAATGGCACTCTGCCTTTTATCTCTTGGGTTAATTACCTCACAAGATGAGAGATTACCAACATAAGCTAAATATGACGGGTGATATATAACAAATACGTCGGTGGTTTGTCGAAAAAATCGTCGAGCTAACATTATCCAAAACTCTAGAATCGTACTGTTTGCAGATCAATAAAAAACTTCGCGGAAAACAGTATACAGAACAAGCGATTGTAAATAAAGTTTTCGGTTACAAACTGGCAGGCAATTTGGATATCATTTTGTACAATTGTAACATTTTTTCCTCGTAGAGTTAAGATAGTGGAATCGCGTGTCGGGGGAGCGCGGGCGGGCGTGCCTGGCTCGGCGTGTCCTGGCGTGGCTGCCGTCTCGTCGTCGCTGTCATGTCTCTGGTCACGCTAGCTCCAGGCCATACCGCGGCGCGTTATGCGGAACACACCAAATCACTTTAGAACGTCTAATTTCATATACGGCACCACATTTAACAATCTTGATTAATACGTTTCCGAATAGGTAGGCCTGGTATTTGTGCCTTTGAATGCAAAATAGAGGCTGATCAAAATAAATGTCTCCGCCAGTTGCCAAACATGCACAATACACGATTACTTGTCAGGCGGTTTGATTAGTTTATGAAGGTGGTTTGTACTACTAAAATGTGGACTGATATTTTTGGCTCGGCTAGAGTGGACAGAAGTGAGTATTATAAACCAAATATTTCCACAAATTGAAGTATAAAATTGGACATAAACTCAACTTATTTGACATGTTTAAACATTGATGTGAGAGCGTGCGTGAGGCAGAGTTTGTTAGCTTACTGTAGCAGCAGCTGCGGGATGCGGTAGTAAATCAGCGCCTGCGCAGCCCCATCAACCAATAGCGAGACAGTGCGCTAGCAAACTAAGGTTTGCACCTGCCGTCTAAAGGAAGCTCTAACGATCCCGGTCCAATCTTAGTTGTTTATAATAACAAACGAAGTTTTTGAGCTGTGAACATTATTTCAGATAGAATTATTATTACATTTACTTGTATACCGATATAGGAATATGTACTTATGTAATCGATTTCTGTACATAATGTGGTACCTACAGCTATGGTTGGTATCTTGGAAAAAAAAATAGAAGGAAATAATTGGTATTTGATAGTAGGTAAGTAAATTAACGAGAAGAAATACAAGGAAACGCAAGCCGTGTAGGTATGTTTGTGCATAGGTACCGCCTATATGAAACGTTCAACACGATTAAAATTCAAAGCCTGTAGAAATGTAATTACCTCTACGTCTGGTCAGAGTTCTGCCGACTTTTATTCCTAGCAATTAAGTTTAATGCCGGTTTTACATCTAAGCGAGCTAGAATCGACTCGTGGATGAGACTCATCGATCATGATTACCATCATTATGTTGCACCTAAATGTCAAAGCATTTAGACGACGGAAACTTTGTAATTTGACAGATTACATTCAATTTGGAACATAGTCATTTAAATGTTGGATTTTAGGATCTACCTCAAAGACATTAAGACCTTTATGACCCAGTTGGCACAATGGTCACCATGCAGGACTACCATTCACAGGGTTGCGGGTTCGATTCCCGCCTCTGATAAGTATTTATGCTTAGATAAATAAAATAAATAAATATTGCAGGACATTCCACACATCGCCATTTAGCCCCACGCTAAGTAACTAGACTTTTGTTACGGGTGCTAGACGATGGAAATACTACTTATATATGCTTTTCTTTTGTTAATATATACATAAAATTCATAATACATCGAAACAACCAGACCACAGACAAATATCTAATCTATCTGTGGTCTGGTTGTTTCTATGTACCTATGCTTCCTTAAGAAAAGCCTTCGCACTGGTGGGCGCGTTCCGAAGGCTCACAGCCTAACTTAGTTTTTAAGACTATTCAAAGTGAACACCTGCACTGTACCTACAAATGATTCATGAGTTTGGTGTACTAAACCTCATTGAAGATATTTTCTACTATTTGCAGCTACTAATAAAAACTCTAAGTAGATAGGTACTTTATTTTAATCACTTACCTACTGCTTTAGCTTACAACTTGTTTATGTTTTTAAACACTACTCTTCAATTACAGTAATTATATCTAGTAATTAAATAAAAACAAACATCGATCATAAAGAGGCAACCTAATAATTATTACAATGGGTATAGGTAGTTAGTAAACAAATACATTGTAAAATAGGACTTAGGTAAGCATATAATATGTACCTATATATTAAGTACCTACTAATAAACTAGAGCTTTGGATATCTTAACGGTTCTTGGGTCATTATGAACTTCGAAACTAGGAAACAGAATTGTTCACCGGTTACCAGTTTTCCCAGGTGTTTTTACCGCACAATCAGCAGTAAAAATGAATGAACCTTCAAAGCTATCCGGATAATCGTTTTCTTCTTAATGATTGTCTTTATTTTATTACCTAAGTCTTTATTTTGGTAAATAAGGTGGTTACTCCTCATTCGAAATACTTTACCAAAAAATCCTAAATACTTACCTATATTATTCTGTAAAACAAAACAAAAACCCGCTAAACACTCGCAGGTTTAAATTCTGGTTCCTTAATCTTCTTTATTTCCAAATATATTTGGATGTACTTTGAATAAATTACAAAATTAATTATTAAAGCAAATTCTTTGGATTTCTATCTATCAACCAAATAAATATGAAACGTTATGAACGCTAAGCAGGATTGTAATAATATTATAACACTCGTAATGTGTGTCTATTTAGGATTCCATGATTAAACAAAGGTTTTCTGCGAAATGTTATTCTAAGATCTTACTGCGTTTGCTCTAGCACGTTTATCGCATCGTTATATCCACACCACACCAATGGTCTGTGTTAAGTAGAATTACAAATACAAAATAAAGTAAAAATTCTAAGAATATTCTCAAATAAAGGATGAATTCTAGAAACTTGTGTTATTGTGAGGAAAAGTCCCGCTAATATACGAGTTTTAAACCATCTATAAACAGTTTCAGTAACGGACCGCATATTTGTCCAGAAAATAATGTTTCACCTTCTAACTATCAGTGGGTGTACACTTGTGAGCCTTAAAATGCAATAAATCACTCGAATTACGTAGGTATTGTTAGGTCTCTACATCTATTATCATTTTATAAATATTTAAAAAAAATGGTTGTCTGTCTAAAAATGGATAATTTTACGTGATAACGTCTTAAGAACTCTTTTGTATCGTTGACCATTTTGCAGACTTCAATACGTTGCTATGGTTTCTTGTCAATAACGTTCCTAGGGTTACTTCTTGCACGCATGACATCACACTTTTTTGGAACAGCAGGCCACCAATTTATCAGACGTTATCATGTCAAAAACCATACGTGACCAAGAAAATAAAATTAATATATAAGTAGGCGGAAATTCAATATTAGTATTTGTGGAAACCATCTTCGTGTCGCCACACTGACTACAACTTTCTAAAAGAAAACATAAAGTTGATAGGTATTAGATGAGTAGCTATAACGATAAGAGATGATGAGAAACTATTGTTACGTAGGTGGAGAAAATCTTTTTGGTGTGAGATTTAATAAAAACATTTGATAGGTACCTAATAATATCTATCTACTTCGGGTCTTCGATAGACTCGAAGTCCTACTTATCAAGTTAACCTACGTCAACTAAATCTTTTACAAATAACTCCGTTATAGCTATAAGACTTATATTATAAATAATATCTTCTTCTTCTCTATAGAGGTATATATGACAATGAATCCCTAGGTCACCTAGGTCACGCCATAAATAAAGAAAGACTTTACCTACCGATTTGTAGGCATCCAGGGAAGGTTTAGGCGAGAAAATATGAAAAAAAAAAATGAAAAAAGATCGGAACTCACGCGGATGAAACCATGGGGTGCAACTAGTTATTAAAATTAAGCAAGCTGCTATAGGAGAGACTTAGTTATTTTAGTTATGTAGGTACGAAAAACAATTAATAGTTAAAATTAATATGTTGGTAGCTTGTTTATCAACAAACAACTCTACTCAGCTTGAATATAATAACCATACTTATTTTTCAATTAAAAGCGGCAGCTCATTTAAGAGGAATGTTATGATTATATGTCATAAAACGCAATAGAGTTAATCATATAGCGTTTTATTTACCGTAACAGGTAAGCATAGCTTTGATGTTAATACATTGGCTTTTGAATCATAAGTAAATTCTTGTATGGAAGACCGCTTGGCGGCGCGGGCGCAGGTGGGTCTGCATTGCATCACAACTCCGCATTCTTGCTGTTAACTGACTCTACTATATGAAACACCTATGAATATATCATCTCGTTATTAACAATAAATTATGTTCTTACTAAGCATGTTTATTGTGTAAGGGACATCACCTGAGTTTCTAGAGAAAATATTTCGAAATACAATATAAATAAACATTTTTGGACGATGATATAATAATCTCTTCATTCACACAAAATTTACGAGAACAAAGCCTTTTTAGAAGAACCAGACAAAGCAAAGGAGAATGACAAAATATGTATAGAGCTTGGGCCTGAAGGCCTCACGAAACGAGTCATATATCAAATGAAAGGTGGTTTCAAGAGGAACATTTTATTGTATGACCACTTTTTCAAATTAGTTGTGAGATCGGAGTTATAGGTCATTAAAGGTAGGCGGTCGTTACACTTGCGAGTTTTCTCCGTACACCGCTAGGGAGTATTAACGCCTGAATAGAATCAGATGTAGCCATCGTATAGCAATGAGTCATATATCAAATGATAGGTAATTTCAAGAGCAATAATTCAGTATATGATGACTCTTTAAAATTATTTTTATTTTTAGAGTTATAGGCCGTTTATGCCAAGTAGTAGGTATAGGTTACCGAGGTATTCCCTTGTGCAATGCAAACGCTTGGTTAGAACCATATGTTGCTCTTCTCATGAAACGAGTCATATATCAAATGACAGGTGGTTTCAAGATAAACATTTTATTGTTTGACCATTTTTTTTAAATAGTTGTGGGTTCGGAGTTATAGGTCATTAATGGTAGGTGGTCGTTTCACTTGCGAGTTTTCTCCGTACACCGCTAGTATTAACGCCTGAATATAATCAGATGTACCCATCGTATAGCAATGAGTCATATATCAAATGATAAGTCATTTCAAGAGGAATAATTCAGTAAATGATGACTTATTAAAATTATTTTTATTTTTAGAGTTATAGGCCGTTTATGTTAAGTAGTAGGTATAGGTTACTGAGGTCTTCCCTTGTGTAATGCAAATGCTTGGTTAGAACCATATGTTGCTCTTCTCATGAAACGAGTTACATATCAAATGACAGGTGGTTTCAAGGGAAACATTTTATTGTATGACCACTTTTTCAAAACAGTTCGGGGTTATAGGTCATTAATGGAAGGTGGTCGTTTCACTTGCGAGTTTTCATTTCAAGAGGTATAATTCAGTATATTTTATGATGACTTTTTAAAATTATTTTTGTTACAAGTTATAGGCCGTTTATGCTAAGTAATAGGTATATGTTACTGAGGTCTTCCCTTGTGCAATGCAATCGCTTGGTTAGAACCATATGTTGCTCTTCTCATGAAACGAGTCATATATCAAATGACAGGTGGTTTCAAGAGAAACATTTTATTGATTTACCACTTTTTTAAAATAGTTGTGGGTTCGGAGTTATAGGTAATTGAAAGGTGGTTTTAGGAGAAACATTTTATTGTACGACTACATTTTTGAAATAGTAGTGGTTTCGGAGTTATAGGTCAATAATGGTAGGTGGTCGTTTATGCTAAGTAGTAGGTATCGGTGACTAAGGTCTTCCCTTGTGCAATGCAGATGCTTGGTTAGAAGCAGATGTTGTCCTCCTCATGAAACGAGTCATATTTTAAATTAAAGGTGGTTTTAAGAGAAACAATTTATTGTATGACTATATTTTCGAAATAGTTGTTTTAAAGTTAAAGATCGTTAAATGTTCTAAAGTAAGTATTCGGTTGTATCAGAAATTGTCGACAATGTCTGTCGTGATTTAGTCGTCACTACTTAACACTATTTCGTGACACAGGAGGTTGATAAAAAGCATGATGTTTATCGTAACCGTGGTATAGGTTATGATACCTAGGTAGGATTATAAATAGGCTCAATATGGTCTCCCGATACATGACCGACTAAGCAACACGTCAATGCTCTGCAAACAAATCAAAAAAGAATGCTTACCTCTCGTGACGGGTTTTGTACAATTGGTAATATTTTAAACCACATGCTCTACCTTCCTACGAGTATCTATCATGCGTTTCTATTGTTACTGCATTATTGTCTATTCAGATTTTCCTGTTTGATCGACTAAACCGATTGCGATTAAACTCGGTATGGATATTGCTGGATACCTAGATTAACACAAAATATTCTTTTTAACTTGATATTCCCACTGGATAGGGAGTTACGCTGTTGCAATCATGAATCGTCGTTATCAATTTCATTAAGAGGAATAATTCTCAACGGTTATTCTTTTCGATTGCCGCTTAAAGGGACGGTAAAGAAAAATCTACGACGTGCGGAGTGGTGGTCCAACCATGGGGTTCATTAAGCGGAAGTCAAAAGAAACAATCCTCTATTTCTTTAATTCTGTATCCACGATCCGCGTTGAACTACCGCACACTTGGGCCTCCAACTATGGGTCGTGGTTCAACTTTTTAAATAGTTGGACCACGGGACTGTTCAGAGTCCCGTTGACAGAATAGTTGAACCCCCCGTACTTTATTATTGAATGGAGGTCGAAAGATTTTTCCTTACGGTCCCCATAAGATAGATAGATAAAAACTTTTTTGTAAACACACAAAACATTGAAAATAACAAATATGACGAGAAAGCTTATTAACTACGAAATAGTACAGTATGGGTCATAAATAAATGATCAGTTTGCTACAATAATACTATCAACAAGTATTGGAGTTACGACCTTCTTCTAATAGACGTTACACACAAACTTAAATCCCTGAATTAAAAGTACTCAGTGTGATTATTATTTTCAACATGTTAGCTATGTCTTTAGTTGGCCGAGTGCTATAAGTCGCCACCCGCTACACCAACCGACGTGGTTTCAATCCACAGGTTACCTTGTTATAATGTTCAAATAGTGCACAGGATTTTAAACGTTACGTTCGACAGAGACTTTTGACCGTGGATTGTACAAATAGGCGACCTTATCGCTTAAAGTGATTTCTTCCAGGCAACCTTAGGATGGATAAGGTCTGTTTAGCTTAGCAGGTAGGTCGTGTGGTGTAAGAAACACATAATATATTGATAAATACCTACGTAAAATTGATTTATTATAAACGAAATACTTAAACAAGGATATACACATAATAATATTAAATAATAATATAATACAATGCATATACCTAGCGCGAGCATAAGCGGGAGTCGAAAGGAATAACCCTTGAGTAGGTATTATTTCTCTCAATGAAATTGCTAACTACGATTCATGGTTGCAACAGCGTAAGTCCGCATCCATGGGAATATCGAGTTAAAATATTACATTTTTACCCTAGGCGTAAAAGTGACTCATTTAGTCCCGAGGCGGAGATTGGCTAATAGTTCGAGGGACTAAAAGAGTCTTTTACCCGAGGTAAACACTGTGCTTTTCATTACGAATAATATATCAAACTCTTCCTAATAACGAGAGTGAATGAGAGACTCCATACTACCTGATCCTCTTACAAGGTTGGGACCAAAGAGGTTTTACATTATAGTATTTTTTAGGTTTTTACTATTTGTTTTCAATACTCAAATACGTCGGTAACTCGGTACTTACCGAACAGATTTTTATTAATGAGTTAATCCAACACTGGGAAAGGACGCGAAGTACGTAGATTTAAATTACAGTTTTTGTAACACGGTTTGTCGAGAAAATATTATTTTCACAAAATACGCAATCATAAATGAAAAACCATAAAGAACTTAACACAAAAAGATAATAAAATGACACAAGATAATACTAATTAAAACGTTTAAAATAATTAAAAATGCAAGCATTTCCCGCCAATTTTTTTAACTCAAAGAACGACACTGACGGGACGGTCGCATAAAGCCAACAGTAGCAACATCACAATAGGGCGCGGGCGTTGCAGCATGGCCATACGTCGCTTTGGCCATTTTCATCTTTACATTTATTTTATTAAATAAATAAATAAATAAATAAATATTTCAGGACATATTACACATCGCCATCCAGCCCCAAGCTAAGCAACTTAATGCTTGTGTTATGGGTGCCAGATAACGGATAAACTACTTATATACTTTTTTTTTTTGTAAATATATACATATTATACATATAGGAAACACCCAGAACCAGAAACAAGAATTTATGGTCAGCATAAATACTTGTTCCCGGCGAGAATCGAACCCGCAACCTTCTGCGTCGCAGTCGGGTGTTCGCCCGACGCGCCACAGAGGTCGTCAATAAATAAGAATCTTGAACTAAATATATCTACTTGAATTCGATTACTGAGAAAAACCTCCTAAGTACTAAACTCTGGCAGTATGAATGAGTCATACAAAGTCGTAATGGTTATTATTTGGTGTTACCTAAAGCAAGGAGGAAGTTGCAAATGTGTAATTATACTAATACTGGCTAAGCAGTGTGAAGCCAAATTTTTTTTCTCATGACAGCTGTCAGTGAAAGCGATTTTCCCTAGGGTGGAAAGTTTTACTTTCAACACGCTCGTCAGGCACCTTTAGACCTACTTTCGGAGTATGAGTAATGAAAAGTTTTTTGATGTGAAACATCTTTAGCCGCACGTAAAACTGATTTCTGGCGTGGCGACACATGCCGCGCACGCTATATGATGGTATATATATACAGTCTGTGCAGTAGTGTGTACGGTGTGCACACCGTAATCGACTATGCGATTCTATCACAATCTGTTTTTTTCTGCATATTAATTTTACAAAATAATGTCGATGTTTCACATCTGTTTTTTATTGAAGATACCTAGTACCCAAACAGGATAATCTGAATAGATATGATTGCAGTAACAATAGAAACGCACGATATGTACTCGTAGGAAGGTAGAGCATGTGGTAGCATTATTACCTATTGTACAAGACCCTTCAAGAGACGTGAGCATTCATTTTTGATTTGTTTGCAGGACATTGACGGTTTGTCGGTCGTGTATTGAGGGACCATATCGAATCTTTTGCAATGACTCTACAGTTGATCTCACGACTCGTGATGATACCTATATTTCGGTTACGATAAGCATCATGCTTTTTATCAGCCTGCTGTGTCATTAAATAGTGTTAAGTAGTGATGACTAAATCACCACAGACATTGCCAACTATTTAAATGTTTTCATTCTAATAAGTTTTTTTTGATAAATTCATGACTTAAACGACTTTATACTTCAACGAAAGCGGGTGCCTCGAATCTTGCTTGTGTTGAAAACATTCTTATAACAGAAGTTGTGGAGCTCTACGGTGGGTCTGCAATTATGTACTACATCGCCATTTGAATTGATTAATTTCCATGCGTGGATTTCTCAGAAATAAATGGAAGACTGGAAGTCCCTAAATCGCCTGCGTACCCAGGCTGGCCGCTGCAAAGAGAACATGGTGAGTGTGGGAGGGCCGCCCAAACGATGGCGCACTTGACGGCTTGCTCTCTCTGCCCTGTTAGCTGCTCTGCAGACGACCTCAACATGGCAACAGATGATGCGATTGCTGTGGCTAAGTTTTGGGCGGGAGTGCTTTGATCAAGGTGCATTGCCGTTGACACGAAGAAGAAGAAGAGAAATAAATCTATTTCAGAGAAAACAACCGGGCAAGAATATTTTTTTGTACAGTTCTGTGTAAGGCACAAACCTGCAGTGCCATTAAACCAAACAAACAATTCCTTTTACGATTAGTTATTTAGTTACCTACATAACGTATCTACGTCTTGAAGTGTTTATTTTATGATGTGTCAGTCGGTTTACTTAAATGGTGTGAATTCACACCCAGCGTTAACTACGATGTATGCGCCAGACGAGATTAATTTCTTTACCTTTTATAGAAACTTGCAGTAGACGTTAGTTGTTGGGCGATAAAACAACCTTTCCAACACTGCTTCTGACCTTAAATACCCTAACGAATAACAAAACAAATTATTTTCTAAGTGTCTTTAATTTAGTGTCTTCTTTCTTCTATCTATCTTATCGTCTGCTATCTTCTGTATAAATAAATCGCTAAAATGTATGTACGACTGCACCAAATTGGATAATTCTTTTTTTTGTGTTCGTTATTTTTAGTTTGTAAAGGTAAAACAAAGTTTAAAAAAAATCGAACACGGGTGAAACGGCGGGGCGCAGCGAGTTTGTAATATTTTACAGAAAAGGTGCATTCGTGATTTAATATCTAATTATAATCGTCGTATATGCGAGTATTAAAGCAAAAGAAACGACATTAAAATAGAGCCGCAGCATCGTTTGCCTGTCAACATTTTGAATTGGTCAAACGGAGCCACGACTCATAACGTGTTTGTACAGTTGTCAGAAAAATAAAAACTTTTTATTTTTAATAAAGAATCGGCTTCGTACCGCCCGCGCCGCCGCTTGTCCCAAGACTCCAACTTTGCTTTGTTATTTTTCTTATAGTACGTTACTGGACTGACATATTTTAGGCAACCCATTTGCAATATACTTATTGACTTATCTAATTTGATAAAAAATACTTTTCATCCATTAAACAGATCGTTGAAGGTAGTCCTTAAAGGGATCTCCGACTATTATGTTCTAAATTAAATCAGATTTGTTTTTTTTTACAAATTATTTGTATTCACAAAACTTAGCTTAAGTATGTAAGTACTTACTTTTGGTTCTTAACACGGTAAAACATTAGTAGGTAAATTCCGATGACTATCTACTTCTTTCATTACTCAAATTATCCGCCATTCGAAATTAATGAAGACTAGCAAGTTTGTAACCTATAATTATAAATTTACTATCAACCATTCATCATTTTAATGAAATATCAACATTGTTAATCAACTACGGGAAAATAGATAACTAAGCACTTAATAACAAACTATTACATATTACCAAAGTTATACATTTATACTCTACATTGTAACTTAACACAAACATTCGTGAGAAATTGTGTGAAATTAGTGTAGCAAGTCTGACCTACTCATAATACTCTCATATATACTAGTAGTTCGCCCCGAACTGAGACCTCACGAGTTTTTTTCAGTGTTTATTATATCTCAGCGTAAAGTACTAAAATGTATAATATAACGACGAAAGACTCCAAATACGACAGGTCTATCTTATTTGAATGATAGGTGCCTAGTATCGCTATTATCTGACATTGGATGATTTAGAGAATCCAAACACGATAGGCATAACTTGTTGTTGTTGTTAAGTTCTAAAAGCATAGGCCAGCTCAATCATCACACCCTGGACATCCGTTGACTCTTTATTTTTACTCAAGACATTTTGAATGTGTCCAACATAATATCCAGAAGATAGTAATTCCTTTCCTTCCTTCCTTATGTATCTACTTATCATAATGTTACGTAAGAGGAAACGAGAAGACAAGCTCGAGAACGAGAATATATTAGAGAAGTTTGAGGCCAATATGTCCTGTAATAAGTCCCTAAACTAAAATATAACAAGTCAATAAAAAATATAAAAAAATTAGTCACAAATTTTATAATTATCAGAGTCTCTAGATCGGCTAGAACCGAACATTCCTACTATTTGATACTATCCACCACTATTATTGTAAAACAGCCCATGATTATGAAATAAATAATTATAGGAAATGAAGCAAAGAGAGTTCGGACGATTTGGGGCAAAGTAATAAATTTCTATAAATTTTAAATTTAAATAAATTTGGATTAAGAATATTGTAAATAGTAAGCGTGTTACATTGTGAATTTGTGATGCTACACCTTCGTTATTTTTCTTTTGCAATCACAATGTAACACGCTTACTATTTAAGTACAATATTCTCCAAATTTATTAGATTTATTTATTTTCAATTTTTTAGTTGGACTTTTTTTATTAAAGCGTGTTTTTTTTAGTTTTTTATTCTATTAATTTATTTTATACTTTTTGGTCTTTGATAACTTAATATGTTAGATCGGACCCTGGTTACTACTGAAAGACAAACTACTCGTCAAGACGATTCTAACGAGCCTAAACTCGATGAGGTTGTGTCGTTTCATTGCGAAGTTCCTATGACCACCTTCCAGTTCCATCATCAGACCCTGGTTACCATTGAAAGACAAACTACTCGTCAAGGCGATTCTAACGAGCCCAAACTCGATGGGGTTGTGTCGTTTCATTGCGAAGTTCCTATGACCACCTTCCAGTTCCATCATCAGACCCTGGTCACCATTGAAAGACAAACTACTCGTCAAGACGATTCTAACGAGCCCAAACTCGATGGGGTTGTGTCGTTTCATTGCGAAGTTCCTATGACAACCTTCCAGTTCCATCATCAGACCCTAGTCACCATTGAAAGACAAACTACTCGTCAAGACGATTCTAACGAGCCCAAACTCGATGAGGTTGTGTCGTTTCATTGCGAAGATCCTATGACCACCTTCCAGTTCCATCATCAGACCCTGGTTACCATTGAAAGACAAACTACCCGTCAAGGCGATTCTAACGAGCCCAAACTCGATGGGGTTCTGTCGTTTCATTGCGAAGTTCCTATGACCACCTTCCAGTTCCATCATCAGACCCTGGTCACCATTGAAAGACAAACTACTCGTCAAGACGATTCTAACGAGCCCAAACTCGATGGGGTTCTGTCGTTTCATTGCGAAGTTCCTATGACCACCTTCCAGTTCCATCATCAGACCCTGGTCACCATTGAAAGACAAACTACTCGTCAAGACGATTCTAACGAGCCCAAACTCGATGAGGTTGTGTCGTTTCATTGCGAAGTTCCTATGACAACCTTCCAGTTCCATCATCAGACCCTGGTCACCATTGAAAGACAAACTACTTGTCAAGACGATTCTAACGAGCCCAAACTCGATGGGGTTGTGTCGTTTCATTACGAAGTTCCTATGACCACCTTCCAGTTCCATCATCAGACCCTGGTTACCATTGAAAGACAAACTACTCGTCAAGGCGATTCTTGACGAGTAGTTTGAATGAATGAACTATGAAGTATGGATAATGAGATAATTCCTGCAGATTCCCTCCAGCTCTATCATCAGATCAGTTCCATGGTACCATATTATTGTCACCGAAGTTACGCCCTTTCATTTGATACCCCACTCGGGTATATTTGCAGTATAGTTTGTGTGCCATATAGGTAGATCCCCTTTTGGACCCCTATCTCCGTAACCCCCTGACCGATCCTGCTCATGTTCGAACTTAAAAATTCTATGGACCTCAACTACTTGTATACCAAAAATCATGAAGATCAGAGCAACGGTACTCAAGTTATCGTCGAACAAACATACAAACATACAAACATACAAACATACAAACATACAAACATACAAACATACAAACATACAAACATACAAACATACAAACATACAAACATACAAACATACAAACATACAAACATACAAACATACAAACATACAAACATACAAACATACAAACATACAAACATACAAACATACAAACATACGAGCGACCGACCCTTGTCAACACTAGACCTCTCTCGCTTCGCTCGTTCGGTCAAAAAAAAACAGACAGGCATACCTTTTGAGGTAACTACGGAACCTTAAAAATTACCTAATGCTATAGGCTTAGATTTTCCTTGGAATAGTTACGAGCTTTTCTAAGGGGTTTTTTATTTCAATCCGTAGCTAGTACCTATTTAATAAAGTCCCAGACATAATGTACAGTCTGGGCTGCATAATTGCAGCCCCTGGTAGAATTCGAAAATTACTATTATTGGAATGACTTTTGTTTAATAAATTCATGAGTTAAAAGACTTTAATCTTCATTTAAAGCAGTTGCCTAGAATCTTGTTTGTGTTGAAAACATTCTTATAACAGTCGGTTTGGAGCTCTATGGTGGGTCTGCAATTATGCAGCCGACCGTACAAACAAACATTAAGTTTATCCAAAGCTATATAGACTGTCCCAAATCACGGGACTTCGGACCTTTGGGAGACGTGCGTAGAGCCAAAGCCAACATGTACCGGCGCTTTATAATAACACTAGCGACCCGCTCCGGCTTCGCACGGCTATATTATGCATGTATTATACATATAAACCTTCCTCTTGAATCACTCTATCTATTAAAATAAACCGCATCAAAATCCGTTGCGTAGTTTTAAAGATTTAAGCATACAAAGGGATATAGGGACAGAGAAAGCGACTTTGTTTTATACTATGTGTTTATAGTGATAGTGAAGTGAAGTGATAGGCTGCTTATGCTGCCAAACGCAACGCGCCAGAAATACCCGTCGCTTACAACAAATATTGTTGATTGTAACGAGTGTGTTTTGTTTTTCTCAAAAGTGCTGAAATAGAATTGTAGGTAAAATTTTACCGATATTTTGGGGTAATTTTGAGGCGAAAATTCTTTGACGTTTCAAAGATAAACTAGTTTTAATTCTTAATTTAAGGATAACTTCAAAACAATAGGAAATTTTTGGCTCAAAATCACACCAAAATATCGGTAAAAATCTCACCTACAATTCTATCTCAGCACTTTTGAGAAAAACAAAACACATTCGTAACAATCAACAATTTTCACCAACGAAGGCGACCAGTGCCAATAGTAACTATTTAGTAGGCTGTGTACCAAGGTCGTTGGCGTATGAACCCCCCTTAATAGAAAAGTAAGATTTTACGTATTTACCTATTCACTCATCCCCTTCTTTAATACCTACTTGTCCATCCAAAGATTGCCTGGAAGAGATCGCTTTTAGCGATAAGGCTGCCCATTGTGCCATAATATTGTTTGGTTTATTTATTTTAATTTTTTTAAACTGGAATCTGTGTTAGAATTATGATGATAATATGGTAGGTAATAATAAAGAGTTTATTTATTTAGCTTATTATAACTTTTTACCCAAAGAAAACAGAAGCTCCTTTTTGTCTTTTTATTACATTTAGCTTGAATTTGTATTGTCCTACAAAATGTACGTAGGGAAACTGTGTGGGAAGACCTTTCAATAACTGCGCATTAAATACGCTAAATGTGGGTACTTCGTGACGCAATTTAACCTTGAGGACCCAGACTGCGTGCCTCCGAAAGGAGTAATGGCCTAATGGCATAATATGCCCAGCCATGCCAAACACTTACAAGTGTATAGGTACTTACTTACATACTTATACCTACTAACTCATATAATAAATATATACAGGGTTATTGGTAATTATACTAGCAAGCCGTTGAGGGCTACTTCTGTGCACCTAAACAAACAACTTGTTCTACGACTTTTGGAAATTCGAACATTTTTTGAACATATTGAGGTAATGTTTACCTGAAAATCAGCTGTTCCATACACGGAGAGTTCGTTAACCTTAAAATTTTACTTATTTTTTTTCGAATTTCCAAAAGTCGTAGCACAAAAGTTGTTTGTTAAGGTGCACGGAAATAGCCCTCAACGGCTTGCTAGTATAATTACCAATAACCCTGTATAAGGCAACTGTGGGTAATAAAGACCACCTGCCACCTTTAATAAAACTAAATATTTCGTAAAAATAGGGAAAACTACTTAAAAACTTTTTTTTCATTTATAGTACCTACATACTTGTTTTATTGTCCATTTGAAAAACAATTCATTTATTTTCTTGTTATTTTGTCAGTATTATTAAGGTATTTAAAAAACCTTTAAGTGGCCCTTATTAGACAAGCAGGTAACTTATATAAAAAAGAAAAATACTTATCTCTGAAACTATAAGAGCTACCTAGTCTGAAACTTCGCATATTCGCAGGTTCCTTCTAAGACGTTGTAGGTTGGAAGCACCAAGAAAGAGTTCAAAGAAAAGGGAGCGGCTGTTAAAGTTTGTAGTTCGCAGTAACTATTATGTATTCTACGGTGTTTCACAAGCTCACTGTAGATATTCAAAACACTAATAAAAAACAAGGAAGCTTCCAGTCATACCTACACATTAAATAAAAGTTGATTTGAATTAATTAACAAGCCACCTTATTGCTGAGCATAAAACATCTATAGGTAGTATCGGTACTGTATTAAAATGTACGTAATATAATAATATAAACCTACTTAAGGAACAAAACTCATTACACCGTCGCCGCGTCGTCGTCGCCGCGTTAGGAGATTGAAACAAAGACGACCGATCTAAAGCCCATCACAGACGTACAGACAGACCACTCACAGTAATTATACTTTAATATATATTTTTACTCTCATTAGACCTTTATACCTTAACATACCTATTACCTATATAATATGTCTAACTATGTCTGTCCACATTATTTTGTTGACTATACTTAACGTAATATGGCTTGCTATAAATTATATATTAATATATTATAGCTATTCCCTTTGCCCTGTTCTGGGACGGAATAGGCTAAAAATAAATAGATACTACCTTTAAAACATTGTATTATTTCAGCTTGACATATCACTGATTTCAGCAATGGACGTCATTGCTTTGGTCGTCTCGATTACTGGACACGTGAACGTCGTCATAGCTCTTGTCGCGTCGGTCGTCGTCCATTCGTAGCAATGACGTATTGACTATTGACTCTATAAAAATCGAGTAGGTATAGGTATACCTACTTTAATAAAACAGATGTTCATTAGCATATTTTTTTCATCAATAATGCTATTCAGTGCCTTTTTTGTCTTTTGTAATAACGCGTTGGATCATTAGGTTTGCTATTCAATTAATTTGATTGATATTTTGACGTGAATAAAAATAAAAATTGTTGTTGGACCAGTAAGTAATGAATTACATCATACGATTTAACAAAAAAGTTTGTCCTTGATTTTAAGAAACTAGAATTTATGGTAGTATAAACTTATCTACGACGAATCGATTTAACTGGTCATTGTAATTCGTGGTAGCGGTTGTAATCGATTGCCAAATCGCATTCGGATATTTCTGTTGAAGGTAGATAGAATAACAATAGTAAGGTGGCTATAGACTTGTCTTGCCATATTCACTGACTCGAAATACCTAAGTGAGTGTAAGCTCAGTCAATGAATAATCGTAGAACAATAGAAACACATATAAAATTATTTATGTTGGTTTAAAATATTTCTTGGCAAAGTTTTGTGTCTGGAGTCTGGATTCTCGGTACTTAAACTAAAACACAGAATTTTATTATTTCTACTAGCTAAAGCGCTCTATTTCAACTGGAGTTAGTTTATCGTTCATAGAATTCCTGGAGCGATATCAAGGAACGAATATAGAACATTACGTCAATCAGTGCATTCAGTGCCTGCATTTAATCTCGATTCTATATATATTACCGTTATTAAACTGGTTCGAATGCAGCAAATTATAGAAAATGGCCACCTACGCAGTCCGACTAATCGTTTGTT
This sequence comes from Idaea aversata, assembly GCA_907269075.1. NCBI lineage: Eukaryota > Metazoa > Arthropoda > Insecta > Lepidoptera > Geometridae > Idaea > Idaea aversata. The sequence continues at coordinate 8,978,268 of OU026085.1, forward strand.
CAAACATCGAACTAAAGCACCGGTTTATTGCAGTGACTTACATTAACACCTGTCATTGTCACCAAATACTCTTTAACTCTTATTTGAAACAAATATAGCAAGCAGCTCTTGAATGAAAGAACCTTGTTTTAAGGCGTTTATTGCTATACAAAGCAATTTAAAGAATCCTTATTTTCTATCAGTAGGTACTTAGTTACATCTATTTGAGAAATTCCGGTAATAAAATGAAATACTTAGGAAATCTTGAACGAAATATTGTGACAACCATAATATTAAATCGGCACTTAAATGTATTGAACTAGTTTTACTTATTTTCAAACCGTACAAGTGTGTAATGTTCTCATTCTCATGAATTTAATGGCATCTACTATTTTATCGTGTCTCTTTAAGATCACCTGTCCATCTGCGGTTTCCGGTATGTCTGCTTTTATGAGGCTTCCGACACCCAGATTGTCATACACGATCATTTTGTATTATAATTGTATTTCTAAATACGAATTTATTTAATAACAATTTCATAAATAATCTAAGTCAGGGGTTCCCAAACTTATTGATGTGAAAAATCTATAGCCGCACGTAAAACCGATTTCTGGCGTAGCGACGCATGCCGCGCACGCTATATGATGGTATATAATAATAATATATACAGTCTATATGCAGTAGTGTGTACGGTGTGCACACCGTAATCGACTGTGCGATTCTATCACAATCTTTTCTTTTCTGCATATTAATTTTACAAAATAATGTCGATGTTTCACATCTGCCAGGCGTCCCGTGACGGCTGACATTTTTTTTTGTCTACCTGCCCACTTTGAGATTTAATTATTTTTAGCCCCCATTTTCTCACCTACTTAGAAACCACTACTATAACATAAAATTTAATTAATTGTTGTGAGCTATAGCGGAGATTAAACATTATATCTAAACGAGACTTTTACTATAACAGTTAACTTGAAACCTGAGCGAAGTAACTAGGTAGTACATAACAAAACACAATTACAATTAAATTACAATTAAATGTATACTGATTGACTGAAGATTGGAAAAAGTATACCTATTTGCTTATCTATCGCAATGGAACCCACCTGTAAGGATAGATTTAAGTTCGAAATAAATAAATAAATAATGCATCCATTTTTTTTTAGGTGTCTTACCCTTTAGGCCTGCAGCGTCCATAAGGGGGCGTTATCGCTCACTTTGGGAAAGGCTGATTTAGTCAATAATCAATTCAGTAGGAGTAGGGAGTATATTAGGAAGATCATGGCACCTACGTTATTAATGGGAGAATTAATTTACGCCTTAAGATGTAGAGCACGAAGTTCCAAGGTTCCCTTGATTAATTGTAGCTTGCCTTCTGACATTGCCGCATGCATACACAAATCTCATTTGATAAAACTTGAATGGAGATGAATTAAATAATAGACCTTTAGAACATTATAACCTTGCTTGGAGAATACACAAATATTGTATTGTACACAATTGGGGTTTAATTAAAGATCGCCTTAGAATAAAGATAAATAACATTAGCTCATAATTATTATCCTCGTAGATAACTTGTTTTTTAAGGTTCCGTACCCAAAAGGTAAAAACGGGACCATATTTATAAAATCTCACTTGTTTTTTTGACAATAGTTGAAATTTCCACAGATTATGTATTTCTGTTGCCTCTAATAACAACAAATACTAAAACAGGAAATAAAAATATTTAAGTGGGGCATTTTTTAAACAAAGTACGGAACCCTTCGTGCGCGAGTACGACTCGCACTTGGCCGGTTTTTTATTTTATTTTGTCCGTCATTTTAATTTTCTGTTATTGTGTGTTGCGCAAATAAAACGAGTGTTTTCGTCAAAAAGTTGCGAAAAATTGAAGAAATGAGCATTTAAAAAGGCAGTAAACCCCTTGCGATTGTGAGTGACAAAAGACGAGTTCCTATAAAAACTGTAAATGTTAACAATGGTGAGGTTTATTAAAACACTTCGCGAGCAGACAATGCAGGTCGGATGACAGTGTCCCTGAGGAGGGACAATGGTCTCGTTAACTGAAATAATAACAGTTCACCTGCCGCGTGCTCCACCTTATTATATCATTGATAAAAATATTTCAATATTAAAACCTTTACATTCGATCGTCGTTTGTTTTGTCGAGGTTCGCGACATTATAACTACAGTCACAATCAGAACCGGCCCCAAGCCCGTCTGCTGTAACTGTATCTACGACTAGTTCTACTGGTATACGGTTTAAGTTGAGCTCGATACATAAACTCGCATGTTGCAGAGTCGTTGTATAAACATCAAGTTTTATTGCTTGGCTGTGTTCCACGCAGGGACACTAAACCCAGTTGAGCCCTGGAGCTGTTAGTATTTACACTATAGTTAGTTGTCGGCTGAGTCGGTTGCCATGATTTCCCTGTGGCCATATGCTGTGCGTGATGGCCAAAATTTGGCGAGATTTTCGAATACGACCGATATATTTTAACAAATCTGTACCGTCTTGATTAATCTGATGTATTTAATAAACATGAAACGAAAATATATTTTAAGGGTTCCGTACCCAAAGGGTAAAATAAAACCCTTTTACTAAGACCGTCTGTCTGTCATCAGACCGTGGCAGCTAGACATTTGATATTTTCATTTTATTTTGATTATCAGCCGCCGCTGAAAATAAGTAATTCAATTATTTCAACGCCCCGCGTTTTTAGTAGTTTTGTTTTGCAGTCGGTAAGTATTTCTGAACTATTACCAATGTCTGTTTGCAGCTTGTTTCACTCCTTGCGGTTACACTCTCGATAGTTACAAATGGCCGACTGCCAAATAACGACTTCGACGGAGCCACATCAATATTTTGGTGCCAAAATGTTTAACAGTATCCAATGCAACATTGCTTTTCACTGTGTTCCATTTTGGAAATACTCTAATAAATTGAACATAGATTTCGATGCCGAAATGTAAAATTCAGCTGTTAAGCCTCTGTTATAACAAGCTTTAACGAACTTTGATTTCATTGTGTTTAATCGAATCTGGCATGCGCAGTTTTCCGTGTGATTTAATTTAAGTTTAACATGTTATTGGTATTAACACCGATAACATTATTCGTACGACTATTGTCAACGATCACCGATTCGGAATAGAGATCGCAAACACAGATTAGCACGGCTGTTTAGCTGAACCCTAATTTATTATTCAGTTGCTGTCGCAGGCAATGTAGGTAATTTATATAGGCGCTTTATCGTTCGTAGACGAATGCGGTGGTGTCGCTCCGAGGACCGATTACAGCATCTAGAGATAACATAGTCGTTGTACCGTGTTTTGCATTTACGGGGCTTTGACACAATTTCAGTTAATTCACTATGCAATTATTGCAGGGAGACTAAATATAAAGGAGCATTGTCATTCTGTCCACGATGCCGGCCGCTCTGACGACGAGCGTATACCCTACACGCATCTTAATAAGTGTCTGATGCTCATTCAGCCTACGAATGAGGATTTAATTTAATGTTTTCGAAGGATAATGTGTTTTGAAACAATACGATTGAATAGGCAATGTTATCGCCTGGTTTACAATATACAGAAGAGGCTACTACACAATTTTATCCTTGCATTTATGGGCATTAATATTCTGGGGAGTACAAGTTTATGTACAAATTTAAGTGCTTTTTTTAATGCCATAAAGATAAATATCTAATAGAACCTAAAGTGCCAAACAATAATGGACCCTAAAGCTTCTATTTATTTAACGATTTCGTCTATTGGTGGAAATAGCACCTACACATATAACTTGAGTTTAGAGTAACAATTGTTTGTGTAAGTATTGGGAAGCCATTATGTGTATAGTTGTAGTGTTTGTAATGTGCATAGTAGTAGGTAAGATAATATGTAAACACAGAGCTGATGTACCGCTATCTGGCCACCTCTAGCTAGCATAATGAAGAGATTTGGCACGACCAGAGACTGCACGAGCTTTAACGGTCTCGTGTTGATTCTCTATGCACAAACACGTTTTATATTATTGTTAGTATAGATCAGAGGTTCCCAAACTTATTTTTTCTACTGCACACTTTGAGAATAAAATATTTTAGCGCCCCCATTTTTTCACCTACTTAAAAACCACTCATAAAATAAAATTAATTATTGTGAGCTATATTAGCGGAGATTAAACATTAATTCTAAACGATACTTTTACTATAACCCGCAAGAATTAACTTGAAACCTGAGCGCAGTAGGTAGTACATAACGCACCCATTGGGTCTCTTACCGCTCCCCTTTAGGCCTGCAGCGCCCACAAGGGGGCGTTATCGTAAACTTTGGAAAAGACTGGTATAGATAGACAAACATAGTTCATTTCTTGTAAAATGGTAAGTTATAAATATAACGGAAACTTATAGTGAAGTTTAGGAACCTAATGTTGTTATTGTGTAAAACTCTTGTGCACATTTTGTACAAGCATAATAAAATCTTAGGACAATAACCTACAGTCATACCAAAGTTGGTCATTTAAAACAGTCTGTTGTTATTTTTCCTTACATTAACTTTGGAAATGGAAAATGTGCTGCCTATTTATTTCCTTTTTTCATAGCCAAATATTATTCCTTTGATAAATAATTATGTTTGTTGAGGTTACCTACATATGAAAAGGAAAATGGAGGTAATTTTCAAACATAATATCAATTTCAAATTGTTTAAAGAATACTGCTATAAATGATTAATTTATTTTTATTTATTACAAATTAACGTATGGTTAAAAGTAGGTATATCTCTAATCTTATACATACCTATTGCTGACATAAGTCCTGGTATCAAATAGCTAGAAGTTATCAAGCCTCCAATCATCCAAGTAGGCCCACTATATAGGTACTACACGAATGTGTTTCTTTAGGTCATTTGTCCATTAAGTACATGTGAGCCGTCATCATACAGCATTAAAAAACACAAGTAAATTGCGAAACGAAACAAGTTGCCGATGATACCGTTTTGTCAACGAACTAATAATATTGTCATAGTAGCCCCCCCACGCGTGTACAGTAAACGATACCAGTAACTAGTCGACCCCGTTTTAACCAACACTAAACCAGGGTATCAAATCAACAAATTTGAATGAGCTTATAAGAATTAGGATGCATAATATTAGGTACCTTGACCTACCTTCATTTATGTGTTGTCAAGTAATATCACTTTTTATCACAGTTGCTCATAAAGTGGATCTTATTTAACCGCTTTTAGGTTCATAATCCAACGTATTAAGTGCGCACTCGTGTGTTATACTTTACCAGTGCTGTAAAGTTATCCCGATAAATTCGTATCTTAAAGTACATGTTATGTAGATGAAACATTCTTAATATAACTTGATGTGTAAAAATAAGGTAGGTAGGTGGGTACCAACAAAGAGTTTTTAAGCCAGCAAAAACAGTTCGAATTTCAAAAAGACTTGAAGTAAATGGCGTTTTAAATACTGGAACTAGACCATAAAAAAATTGATTGCCCCCTTAAACACAAATAAATATGTTGTTAACTTTTTACTATTTTAACAAGTCTTTTCTTTTACTCGCAACTGTGATAAAAAACTTCGTACGGTAATGTACTATTAAAGGCAGACCCCACCATCAGATGAGATTAATAACTGCACAGAAAAGAGAGATAAAGTCATATAACTTTAAATGAAAGCATGCAGAAACAATGCAACAATAAAGTTGTTACAGTTGATGTTTCCATTTAAAATATAGAAAATGTGTCTTCTTACTGTTTCCTTAAAAGCTTGAGAACATTTTGTCGCTCTCAGTACCTACTTACTTACCTATCAGTGTTGCACATATCACCGCAGCCCACACAATGGAAACAGGGCGGGTGACAATGGCGGCGGGCGGTCGGAGTGCCCGTCGCTGACAACGCTACTCCCAATATTCTTCATTTGCATATTACTTACTTCAGACAGCGACTGAACGTTTTGCTTTGCTTACCCTTCTTTAATCTGTTCTACATGAGTCTCATTCGAACACGATTTTGCTTAACATACAAATGAACAACATTCCTCATGAATCACTTTATCTATTTAAAAAACCGCATCAAAATCCGTAGCGTAGTTTTAAAGATCTAAGCATACAAAGGGAAATAGGGACGGCGAAAAGTTACTTTATTTTATACTATGTAGTGATGATAATGAATCATTAAATCATATGTAATGATAATGAATCAAAATCCGTTGCGTAGTTTTAAAGATCTAAGTATACATAAGGACAGACAACAGAAAGTGACTTTGTTTTATACTATGTTAATAGGTCATGAATTTATATTTCCTACAATCGACCGTAGCTCTTAGATTAGATAGATAGATTCGTGTCGTGCATTTTTCAATAGAAATTAAGTAAATATAGATCAAATTGCACTGCTCGCTGCTGATTCGTTGCCAAATTCTATTTAAATAGAAAATTCACATTTTTTTATCCTTCATGGTTCCAAGAATAATACATAGACGGTTTAATTTTGAGCTACAAATTGAATAGCAAAGAGTAGGCGTTACCTACGTACTGACATTGTAAAAGGAAAACTGTGAAGACGATTGCAAAAACGATAAAAACGCTGGAAGCAATCCAGCGAGCATGCTCTTAATTGGATGAGACCACTTCCTCTAAACGACACCGCGTCGCAGACTCTACTCCACCCTTTCATATTTATTTAACCTAACAACAGATACTCTTCTGGTAATATTCTACCATTCGCGTTGGTTGCCACTGCAAGAAAATATACGGTACATTACAGTACCTATTCCACTTAGATGATTCCTACAGGGAAATAAGATAACAATACGTAGTATATTATTATGTATGTAGACATCTACTAGGTTTCTGTAGAATAATTTTAGTTGTTTCTGAGAAGAAGACGGAATTTTAGATATTTTTCATTACTTAAAAATGTTCTTTGCAGTTCCACTTCAACATATTATTATGAGGAAAAAGATTTAATTAAGAATGTTTACTAAGAATATGGAAAGCTTTAAATATAAGCTCTCCATATTCTTTGTCAAATATAAACGCAAATTAGTTTCCGATTTATGCGACGCGTTGTAAATTGACGTCACAATCGGTCACCTACTGTTAGCGCGACTCGATATTTTATCGAAAGTTTCAATGCCTGTAAAATCAAAACTGATAGATATTTTTGACTACAACAAAAACAAGTGTAGGTATACATACATACATGCTTTTACTGCAATGATTTTTTTTTGACGACCCTGTTGGCACAATGGTCACCATGCCGGACTGCCAAACACAGGGTTGCGGGTTCGATTCCCGCCTCAGACATGTATTTATGCTTAGATATTTGTCTGTGATCTGGTTGTTTCTATGTATTATAAGTATATATTTACAAAAGAAACGTATATAAGTAGTATATCCGTTGACTAGCACCCATAACACAAGTCTAGTTACTTAGCTTGGGGCTAGATGGCGATGTGTGGAATGTCCTGCAATATTTATTTATTTTATTTATTTTAATGAAACTTGGTATGGGGCATAATGTGGATACATTGATTCATAGTTTGTAATAACTTAGATTGATAAAGGCTCACTACTTGAGCCTAGCAACATTTTTACACAGTCATGTCGCGCTGTCGTGTCTGTCTATTGTTCCACTCGATGTCCTATTGGAAATAAATTCATGTTTGCCATTTGCATGCTGAAATTAACGAGGTCAATGCTAGAGACATGATGTCGAATTAAAACACATCGTAAAATGTGTCTGAATGAGATCTTGTTTTTATTGCTTTGACATTTACCTACCTATATCAAATAGATCTCTCCATATAAGAGTGAATATTAAAAAATCTGATTTTTGTTAATATTTAAGCAGGTGTTAACAAGATGTGTCTCCATATTTTTTCTTTATGATAATTTGTTGCATTAATTTAATGGTACGTAATAAATTCTAATTTTAAACGTGTATTCATAATTATTTATTGTTATGTTCATTTCCTCTAATCCTAGAATCTAGAGATTTGAATAAATATAATATTAATATATAGGTACCTACCTACCTACAATAGTATAAACAGATATATAGTTTGCCAAGTAGAGTCATATTTTATCTGTGGCATCAACAGAACTTACCTAATTTTTACCTACTTTGTGACAAAATTGCTTTTTTGTGACAAAATTAGTTTTACCATGTAATAAAATAAGGAACCAAATGAAATTAAAATAAACACACAAAGGACGCGAGTAAAGGGTTGAATTTTAATATAGCTACTAGACTGAAACTGGTCGGTTGCTTTCCAAAAATAGGTTCGTCGAGGTCATTGCCACCACGCGTCTGGCAGGTGTTGTCGCACCAAATGTTGTTTTATATGAATTATACAAATGTAATGGAGTTGGAGGCAGTTTTAGGCATTCATCATAATAAATAATAATAGTCCACCTACGTTATAACCACCCAAGAAAAAACCGGCCAAGTGCGAGTCGGACTCGCGCACGATGGGTTCCGTACCACTGTATTCTGTTTTTAACCGACGACGCGACGCAAAAACATATGCAAAAAAAATTATTGCGCTAGTGGTAAAAATACATGAATGAAAGGTAAATGGCGGTTTACGGTTTATGACGTATTAAAAAAAACTACTTAAGTACCAGATCTCGTTCAAACCAATTTTGGGTGGAAGTTTACATGATAATATAGTATATCATATATTTTTTTAGTTTCATCATTCTCTTATTTTAGAAGTTACAGGGGGGGGGGACACACTTTTTACCACTTTGTCTCTGGAAGTGTCTCTCGCGTAAACTATTCAGTTTAGAAAAAAATTATATTAGAAACCTTAATGTCATTTTTGAAGACCTATCCATAGATACCCCACACGATTGGTTTGATGAATTTTTTTTTTAATTATTTTCAGTTGTAAGTATGGGGAACCCTAAAATTCATTGTTTTTTTTCTATTTTCGTATGAAAATCTTAATGCAGTTCACAGAATACATCTACTTACCAAGTTTCAACAGTATAAACGTAAACTATTCAGTTTAGAAATAGTTCTTATAGTTTCGGAAAAAAGTGGCTGTGACATACATACGGCAGACAGACAGACATGACGAATCTATAAGGGTTCCTTTTTTTGCCATTTGGATACGGAACCCTAAAAATAAAGTAACCTACGCATTTCGATTACGCAGTATGCATTTTCCGACCCATGCCATACCATACCATGTTATGTAGGCATAGGTCGGAATTAAAATGCATATGAATATCATAGGAAGTTTAAAAATTAAATAAATGAGTAAAACCAACGAAAGTTGAAACAGAACTTAAGTGATAAAGTAAGGTGATAAAGAGAGATAAACTAAAGATGTAATAGTTGACTATCGAAAATAAAAGGACAACAAAGAAAAGATCGACTTAACTTAATCATAAAGGAGCAATTTTCTAAAAGCACGACGCTGTGCAAGTACACCATAATAATATGACCACATGCCTAAAGTGCATTTGAAATTTCCTTAAACCAACAAGAAATAAACAGCAGCTTTTTAAGGTTAGTGTTACATATAGGTACAGTCGGAATACCAATCTGCAATACCAAGCTGAACCCCACGTGACCCAGAGCTCACTCGCACATCTGTAAGGTTGTGAAGCAATGTTACCTGATTCTGTTTTTTTAAACAATATACTATACGATACAATATAAAATAAAAAAAAATAAAACAAAACAGGTAATGACTATAAGTATTTTTACAGATTTGCGAGTGAGCTCTGGGTCACGTGGGGTTCAGCTAATTGGTAATCCGGCTGTACTTCAGGTTTGTTTCTTCATCCGCGCGCACCGGAGTCTATTTATGTAATCCAAAGCATCACGTGGGACAACGATTCTAATCTCCGCCTGATATAACTTTTATTTGATCTACTTAGTGACATTAATTAGTATCATAACATAACAGCCTTTCACATACGTAATATAATCTACATTTAAAATTGTAAAGGATGTACATACAGTGTTTATAATGTGTATATAATCGGGTTGATTTATTTGTCCGCTTGCGCTGTATCCGCATGAACGTCGTCGTCGTGAGAAAGGCTCAACGATTCCGTTTCGTTGACAATAAAAGCTTATTTAGATCATTATTTTTGTACGGTATTATCTCTTCGTTGCCGAATGTTTAGTTTGTTTTTGTTTATTGTCTTTCGTTATTTTATTGTCAATGTTTTTATTGAGTACCTACATAGCTACGTTTTGCCTCTGTGCCTAATAGTTGCCTGCCTATCACTACATAGTATAAAACAAAGTCGCTTTCTCTGTCCCTATTCCCTATGTATGCTTAAATCTTTAAAACTAAGCAACGGATTTTGATGCGGTTTTTTTTAATAGATAGAGTGATTCAAGAGGATGGTTTATATGTATAATACATGCATAATATAGCCGTACGAAGCCGGAGCGGGTCGCTAGTATTTTATAATACTCAAAATATTCTACCCACAATACCTTTGTATCACATATCTGAGCAACTGTGGCTTTAAATATTAAGTTGTGTTAATTGATATTATGTTTTGTAATTAACAGAGTGATGTGGTCACTCACCGACTCGTAGACTCTTCAAAAGCCTGTATTTTAATAGAATCTAAAATATTGTCTCTTAAGTCTTCATTTAATTTCTGATTTTATAATTTCTTCCTGCTAGGTATATCTTGGCAATGAGTTCTAGCAAGTCTGCAACTTTATTAATTATATTAAGTGCATCCCAGAGAAAATTAAGTGAGCCGTGAAAATCCAACGAAAATTGAACAACATTGTTTATGAATTTCAGACTGAAGTTGATCTTATCAGCCCAGCTAGGCAGCTCCGGTAACCAAAGCGAAACAACTAATGAGTAGAGTAGGTACTTTATTTTTATAAAAGCAAGTGTTAGTGGCTTTATACTCTGAACATACTCTGAAACGGTTGGGTGGATTCGGATGACATTTGGAATAAAGATATCTGGACCCTGCCTGGTAACTTTTATCGTGAGACACAGCTTACTGGATCATAAAACAGATTCTTAAAGTATTTTATCAAAAGTTTTGAGCTTTTTCAGACTGGTTTTTGTACGTTTTCTTTTTAAAATTCAGTTAATGCTAATTCACTTAGTGTTCAAGTCACTTCGAAAGAAGTTAACGTCGAATTCAATATTTTCATCCGCCCCGAAATATCTATTTAGGTAATCTATTTTAAATAGCTTAGCTTAGATACCTATAAATGTGACAAGGAGACTTGGTGGTGGGACGACACAGTCCAGAGGGAGACTAAGGCGAAGAAAGCCCTCTTTAAAAAGTGGCAAGCGTCCAGCTCTCCTGAAGATCGCGACTCGTATAAAGCCGCCAAACGTGCCACAAAAAGAGCAGTAGCCAGAGCCAGACAGAACCACTTACAGTCACTGTACGATAAGTTGGAAACGTCTGAGGGGCAGAAGCTTATTTATAAGTTGGCGCGTTCGAGGGTAAAAGCGGCGCAGGATATATCCAATTGCCGCTGTGTAAAAGACCCCGATGGTAACCTGCTTTGCGAGGACCTCGCGGTGAAGGAGAGATGGCGCTCTTATTTCCACGAGCTGCTGAATAAGCAGTACAAAGAGGTGCAGCCGCCGGAACTCCCTCCGAATCAAGGACTTGTGCCACCGATTACGCCTGACGAAGTCCTCAAGGCTCTTCGCCGCATGAAGAATCGGAAAGCTGTCGGAGCCGATGGAGTCCCTATCGAAGTGTGGAAGGCGATGGGTCCTCGTGGTGTGGGCATCTTGACCAACCTCTTTAACCGCATACTCGAGACCGGCGAGATCCCTGCCCAATGGAGATTGAGTATTATTACCCCAGTTTTCAAGGGCAAGGGATCGGTGCAGGAGTGTGGCAGTTATCGAGGTATAAAGGTCATGTCCCACACCATGAAGCTCTACGAGCGGATAGTGGACTCTCGGATCCGACAGGAGTGCACTGTCTCTGGGTGTCAATATGGTTTCCGCCCTGGGCATGGCACCATGGACCCTGTTTTCGCCCTAAGGATCGTTATGGAGAAATACAGGACGAAGAATACGCCTCTGCATTTTCTATTCCTAGATTTGCAGAAGGCCTTCGACTGTGTTCCTCGCATGATGATCTGGTGGGCGCTGCGGTCCAAAGGGGTTCCGGAAGCTTATGTTGAAATCATCAGAGACATGTACCGAAATTCTGATTCTGTGGTGCGAACTGCTGTTGGCGACACTAAGCCCTTCCCTGTTACCGTTGGAGTTCACCAGGGTTCCGTCCTAAGCCCGTTCCTGTTCAGCGTAATATTGGATGCACTGTCCGTTGCCATCAGGGATGCACACGAGGAGCCTCCATGGCTGCTCATGTACGCTGATGATATTGCGCTGGCGGATTCGGATAAGGGGCGGCTGGTCCAACGTGTACACACGTGGAAGGAGTCGCTTGAGAACGGCGGTTTGAAACTGAATGTGGCGAAGACAGAGTACTTGGCTTGCAATACCACAGATCCCACACCTGTCTGCGTAGACGGTCATATGGTCGAGCGGACAGACCAGTTTAAGTACTTGGGATCTGTGCTTCACGCGTCCGGCGACATCGATTGCGACGTCAAGTCACGCATTTCAGCGGCTTGGGCCAAGTGGCGTGAGGTGACTGGTGTCATTTGCGACCCCAAAATGCCGGTTAAACTAAAGGGACAGGTCTATAAAACCATCATTAGACCTGTCCTTTTGTATGGTAGTGAGGCGTGGCCGGTACTTGAGCGACATAAGCAGGAGCTGCGTGTCACGGAGATGAAGATGTTGCGCTAGATGTGTGGAGTGACGCGAAAAGATCGCGTCAGGAACTCCCGCATCCGGGGCAGCCTTCATGTCCGAGACATTGCAGATAAATTGCAAGAATGTCGCCTACGCTGGTACGGTCACGTCTTGCGAAAACCGGCTAATTACGTGGGGAACAAATGTCTTGCCATGGCGCCTCCGCCAGGCCGTGGCAGACTGGGTAGACCCAAGAAGTGCTGGCTTGACGTCGTAAAGGGTGATATGCGTGCAAATGGCCTTACTAACCAGGATGCCGAAGATCGTGCGAAGTGGAGGCGTAAAAGTAGGAAAGCGGACCCCGGGCTCCCGAGAGGGATGCAACTGGGAACATCGCTCGGATGATGATGATGATAAGCTTAGATACCTATAGTATACTAGCAGCCGTCCGCGGTTTCACGTATCGTTCCCGTGGGAATACGGGGATAAAAAGTATCTATTATATATCAAGGCATAGTAGGTATTTTCCGATACCAAGTTCCGTCAAAATCGCTCTAGTTGTTTCGTTACACAAAAAATCTTGTCTCTTTAACTGTAGTAGTTTAGTTTAAATATTTTTATCACAGTTGCTCATAAAGTGGATCTTATTAAACCGCTTTTAGGCTCATAATGCAACGTATTAGCTTCTCAACTGGCCTACAAACCCCCGAGCGGTTTTTCGCCGAAACGCTACACTGGCCAAAACCGCTCGGGGGTTTCGGGCGTATTTTGATGTTTACGTCTAATGAATGAATGTATGTCAAGGTCAAGTATAGCCAACCTATTTTGGGATGTACATGAGTTGCATATAAAACCATACTAAGACACGCGTGCGATATAAAAATATCCTACTAGTGCTAAAATAAATGTTATCCCGATAAGTTAAATACGTATCCTACTGCTAATTACATGTTAGGTAGATGAAACATTCTTAATTTATCTAGGTTATACTGTTTTGATGTATAGAAAAAAGGTACCAACAAAGAGTTTTGAACCTAGTAAAAATAGTCGTATCTAAAGTTGAACGAAAATTGTCAGATAACGTCAGAAAACAATTAAAAATTGAGTTTTTTTGTTTTTGTTTTTTCTTTACATACTTAAATATATTTTTTTCCTTACCATTATATTCTATTTTATTTAACCCCCGACGCAAAAACAAATGAAAAGACCCTAAAAATATTGTATGTCAGACGAGGCTGTATAGGTTAAAAGTCTTTTGCCTGGCCTTTCGAGAGTATAATTAACAAAAAAATATTGCCATAAAAAATTATAAACACAGACTTATCACAAATATGTTGTTATTTATTTATTTTCTTTTCTTTTCAAGTATTTTCTTTTATTCGCAACTGTGATAAAAAACGTCGTACGATACGCGTGTGGAATTGATCTTTGTATCTCGGCTTTGTAAACGCACTCGCGTACCGCACCGCCTCTATGCAAAGATCAATTTTCCACACTTGTATTGCAATGTACTACCTATCGAAAACATTGTACACCATCGCTGTCTAGCACCAAACTAAACAACCTAAATTGTAATAAAGGGCCATATAAGAGATAGAATACTTGCATACATACATTTTATAAAATAACTGGCGACCCGCCCCGGCTTCGCACGGCTATATTATGCATGTATTATACATATCGACGGTTAAAAGGATATAGGGCATAAGCGACATTTTAGTCTAAAATGACTTTTGAATGCCATTCTACTTAAAATTTTCTGCTCTTTCGAATGCGCTTACTCCCGTGCCTCTACAATGATTTTTGTGTCGCTTACGCACATGCAAAAAACTGCGTTCTCGAGGTGTCATTTCGTGTAAGCGACTGAATTTTAGGGCTTTTTTACCCTAAAGGAGCTTGTACCCCTGTAAAAATGGCATTATTTTTGGTTTATAGTCGGTTATGTATTTTTACTTCTTACTGGTGTTGAGATATAAGGCGCTTAAGGCTCTTTACTATTAGCACCTGTTTTAAAAGTTGGAACTAATGCCTCTTTACCTTTGTCGTCAAAAAAATGTAAAGTCGGTAATACCTTACTACCATTCACAGATTTACAATACAGTTGTCGCTTATACGCAATTACTAAAATCTAATTTAATATGAGACTGTCGGTTATACCCTACTACTATTGAAAAGTTTACAATACAGTTGTCGCTTATACGCTATTACCCAAATCGAATTTGATATTGGTACGTCAGTTATACCTTACTACCATTTACTATTTTAATACAACTCTGTCGCTTAAATGGTATTACTTTATAATGATAATTTATTAATTGATGCTTATGTCAATTTGTGTCGTACAGGTTATTAACCTGTCGTACTCAAGTAGCTATTTAGCGAGTCGCTTATTCCAAAATCAGTGAACTGCGTGCTGTGACGGCGAGAGCTTCCGCGTTTGCACATCAAACTTTTGCGAAAAGTGTGCAAAGTATCTGCCAACGGTAAGTTATTTATTTCTCTTAACGTGTTTGGAATTCAAATAATAAGTTCTTGTGATTGATTACTTACTAAAAACGTACCTATACTGATAAATTTATTATTTTAAATGTATTGTTTTAGGTTGAAATGGAATGAAAAGGTCGATAAGGAGAGACAGACATCGGGCGTACAAAATCAGAAAAAAATGTATTTGAATATTAATAAAATTTATAATACTTATACATACTACGACAGCCAGACAAGCTTCCATCATACGGTCTGCCAACTGGTCTATGTGCCTGGATTTCGGATTTCCTGAGGGATCGGTCACTGCGAGTAGTCATTGATGGCTGCGCGTCTGACCAAATGGCTATTAATGCCGGGGTTCTTTAGGGATCCGTGCTCTCTGCAACCTTATTTTTGCTGCATATCAACGATCTGTTGAAGCCTGGTATATATGGGTACGCAGATGACAGCACAGTTGTAAGAGGTACACGGCCAGTGCACGGACTAGTATGGCGGAGATCCGGTGTCATAGGGAGGCGATGGTCGAGCGCATGAACTTGGCCTTGAAAGCAGTCTCTAATTGGGGTGACGCCAATCTGGTCAAGTTCAACGCGTCTAAGACCCAGGCGTGTCTATTCTCCGCTAAGAGGAGTCCATTCCACCTGACTCCCACTTTCCGAGATGTGTCCGTGCCGGTAGCTGGCCATCTTGAGCTTCTTGGCATCTCGTTTTACACCAACTCTAAACTTTGGCACCTACATTGAGTCCAAAGCCCAACTAGCTTCAAAAAAGCTCGGTGTTCTGGCGAAGGTGAGACGGTACTTCACGTCGGAACAGTTGCTCAACTTATACCAAGCACAAGTCCGCTCATGTATGGAGTACTGTTCTCATCTCTGGGACGGTTCGGCGAAGTATCAGCTGGGGGCGTTGGAGTTAATTGAGATGAAAGCCAGGAAACTCATCGGTGACGATAAGCTTGCCAACAAAAGGCTTCAGAGCCTGGAACATCGTCGCAAGGTGGCGAGCTTGTCGGCATTTTATCGGATACATTTCGGGGAGTGCGCAACAGAATTCCACGACCTAATCTTGTCATCTCCATTCTTTCGTCATACAACCAGGCAGACTGGTGTGCAGCACCGATTCATGGTGGACATACCTGACGTTCGCACTAAGCGCTTTGCTTCGTCATTCCTTATTCGTACTGAAAGGGAATGGAATCGGTTGCCTGCATCTGTCTTTCCTGACGTGTACGATTTGGGGGTCTTCAAGTCGCGAGTGAATAGGTATCTTCTAGGAAGGCGTGTTACATCTTAGGCCGCATCGTCACCTACCATCAGGCTGATAGTGATAGTGGTCAAACGCTGACCTGATCACATATGTAAAAAAAAAAACTTACTTCATACCTACATTATGTTATTTTATTATTTTTGTTACTACAATTTTAGTACTTTCATAGTTCTGTTTTTTGACATTTAAAATCAACCATATTTTCTAAAATCTTAGAGATACGAGTCGCGAGAGGTGTCAAAATGACCGCATGGGCCTAAAGTATCGTATGATTTAAGAATTTCGAAAATTGAACTGGCACTATTTACAATTTTAATTTGAAAAAAGTAAAATACACCCAGAGGAGGTGAATTCCTATTCAGTTTGAGATATACCCTCGGTCCCCAGTCGGGTGAATGGTGTGTTCGGTGGGGTGTCGTTTTATCAGCTTTTTTGATTCCCGGAAATATGCGTACTATCAAGTACGTATACTACCTAGAAACTATTAATCCTAGATTGGTGGTCTCTTTATAGAAGTGATAGATGTCATCGAGATCTTCATTTCAGGTGACAGCTGGCAAACTTAAAACGGCTATATCCCAAAAACCATTGATTGTAGATTAATGATCTCTTTTCAGAAGCGATAGATCTCATTGAGATCTTCATTTCAGGTGACAGCTGTCAGATCTAAAACGGCTATATCTCAGAAACGATTTATCCTAGATAGATGGTCTTCTTACCACCTAAGAAAAGATGGATGGACTGTGTGAGACAAGACATGAAAGAGATGAATGTTAACGTTGAGATGACGACTAATAGGAGTGAATGGAAGAAGAAGACATACTGCGCCGAACCGAAATTTTATCGTGTGCTTTTTAATTACATTTTCAATGCCTTTGATACTTTCGCTTAGTGTAAGATCTGTAGATTTTTTCTTAATAAATATTGAAAAAGTGTACTTTTGTTTTTATCTTATCACATCAACAATTAGGTCAGAGTATAATCATAAAACTAGTAATTTAGGTAAGTAATCTAGTTCGAACGATGATACTGATGGGTAGCGCTAACACTCTAAAAGCAAGCTGTTACTTAAGTCTTATTTTAAAGGAGCAGCATGTTGCTTGTAAATCTATTATTTTTAAGACGTGACGTTTAATCCACGTTACCATTTGCCAAGATAATGCTGTATGTTGGATGTTCTCGTTTTCTTCTTGGTATAGAAATCTTGATGAGTGGAAGTACCATATTACCTTTCTTTTCAACCTAAGTATAGTGTTGCTAATGTCTAATATCTTCACGATGTTTTTGCTAAGCACTGTTACTTGTGCTCCATTACCTTTTGGCATAATGATGTGAGTTGTCACGTATCCTTCTTTACCCATTTAAGATATTCTACAGTGATGTGTCTTATGCCCTAATACCTCTTAGTATACGGATATGAAATGTAGCTAAGTCTTCTTTACTCTTTGTTTTTTTCTGTGCAGATGTTACTTATGCCGAATTACCTCAAATGGAGAATAAGCTCAATTGATTTAAGCGACAAAAAACCACGTTAAACAACGTCGAATCAAATAAGTAAAAAAGCCAATTAGTGCTTTTATTTTTCTCGATTTTAGAGCTGTTTTCATTTTTACGTTACGACAATAAATAAAAAAGTTGTGATCATTTTTCTAAAATTTCAAACTTTAAACTGCTCTCCTGAACAATTTGGTTTTTGGCGGTTATACCCTATTTGTTTTTAACCGTCGATATAAACCTTCCTCTTGAATCACTCTATCTATTTAAAAAAACCGCATCAAAATCCGTTGCGTAGTTTTAAAGATTTAAGCATACAAAGGGAAATAGGGACAGAAAAAGTGACTTTATTTTATACTATGTAGTGATGATAGTGATAGTGATTACTTTAGTTTTTCGATAAAAATCTAACACACAAAGTAAAACTAAGAGCTCTTCGTTTGCTGAACAGCGAAATGGAAATGAAGGACGCTGAAAACAGTTGGAGTCGTAGAAATAATTGTAGACGCTTCGGTTCTAGAATATCGGTCAAGTCACTGCTGGCCCACTTACAGCAATTGCTTCGAATTGATCTTCATCAATGTATAAGTAGTTCTATCGTATCAATCAGAATCTATTCCGGCGATCTCATCAATATTTATTGATCTTTATAAAATGCATTGATTGAAAGATGATTAGTTGTAATAAGACTTTAAGGTTAAAGAAACTTGTAGTTCTAAAATGAAGTTTTTAAACTCACACGATTTGTATTTAATTAAAGTAATTGTTTTCCCGAGTTAAGACGCGGGACATAATCGAAACACCGATGTAAGAGAATTAAAATAATGCGGTTCACAGAATCTACTTACCAAGTTACAACAGTATAGTTCAAGTTGCGGAAAAAAGTGGATGTGACATACGGCAGACAAACAGACATGACGAATCTATAAGGGTTCCGTTTTTGCCATTTACCTACCTAAAAAACGTGGTTGTTCTAAATTGATTTGGGTCTATATTATATGTGTTTCACCTAACTGCGGCTAATTTACGAGTGACTTATCAACGTTAATAATTGCGTTAATAATAACATCCAGGCGGAGTAGATACCAAACTCCTAAAATTAGGGACCTGGGTATTATCCATCAGGTCCTAGCAGACAACTCTTTATTTTTCTTTAATTAAAGACTTGAGAATATAAGAATATTGTAGACCTGGGTATTACCCATTTCCTTGCAGACGACACTTTAGTTCTCTTAGAGGACCTGAGAATATAAGTACATATTTAGATTCTTGAAGGCGACTCCATTCAAATTATTATTTTGGTAATTATAAAAAAAGGAAACATTATTTTGTTTGTAACGGCTTTGAAAATTCTGGACCGATTTTAATGAACCTTGGTGTGAATGAATTGAAAACTTGGGAGTACCAATAGATACTTTTTATCCGCCTTTAAACCGCGGACATAATTAACGTTTGAGTAGTAAAAGTCAAAACGTCGCATTAGATGGATTGGTTGGTTTCGGCCGCGAATGTAACTGTGTTTTGTAACCAGTTACAAAAGGAGAAAATTTACCTCTTTCACGTACTTGACGACCTCTGTGGCGCGTCGGGCGAACACCCGACTGCGACGCAGAAGGTTGCGGGTTCGATTCCCGCCGGGAACAAGTATTTATGCTGACCATAAATTCTTGTTTCTGGTTCTGGGTGTTTCCTATATGTATAATATGTATATATTTACAAAAAAAAAAAAAGTATATAAGTAGTTTATCCGTTATCTGGCACCCATAACACAAGCATTAAGTTGCTTAGCTTGGGGCTGGATGGCGATGTGTAATATGTCCTGAAATATTTATTTATTTATTATTATTTATTTACTTAACCAGTTACAAACTAATATCTTTTCGGCCGCCTTTTTAACTATGTTTTGTAACCGCAGCGAGGTGGATAGATAGATAACTTTATTTGTATACAACACAGGAAGAAACAGAACACGATATACAGAAAGTAAAGTAATAGCTAGAAAGTATAAGTTGCACAAATGCCTTATCATTGAAAGCGATTTCTTCCTGGCAACCTTTGGATGGAAAAGAACTGATTCAGTTCGAGGTTACAATAGAGGAACGTTTTTTCTTTCCCTCACCAATAATGAATGGGGTAATGTGTGATGAATATGTTATAATTAGTTAATTTCCGTTGGTTTTTCTTTTCTTTCATTTTTGTAAGAAATTATTTCCAACTTCGCCACTAGGTAAGTTACTTAGGTGTTTGACAAACAGCAATTGTATGGCCTCAAGAAACATTAGAAATGGCATTGAGCCTCGGTATATTAGTATTTATTGACACGCACTGCTGTTATTTACCACTAGCATAGAAATTGGATTTTTGCAATTAAATAAATAAATATTGCAGGACATTCCACACATCGCCATCTAGCCCCAAGCTAAGTAACTAGACTTTGTATTATGGGTGCTAGACAATCGATATACTTCCTAATATATACTTTTCTTAAACTACTGAAGTAGCTTAAAAGCATGCTTTAAGAGGAAAGGGTACCGGGGGCTCTTTCCATACAAACTATTACAAACGTAGTCGACTGTTTCCTCCCTGGATAATGACACTAGCACAAATATTTTTGTGCCATAAAAGCTATAACTGCCATGACCATGCATATTTTTTGATTTATTTTTATTTTTTAAATCTTTATTTCTATGATAATTCGAAAATGAATAAAAAATAAATAAAAATTTAAAAAACCGACTTCAAAAAAACCTGAAAAGAAAACTAACAAAACCTGAAGAAAAAAAACCAAAAAGTGAAAAATAATCCATTTCGGGTCACTAAGACAGCAGATAACTTAAACATAAGTACTTACTTGGAAGTCTGACTGGGTTAGATTGAATGTTGAGAGGTATAAAGAAAACATGGTGTCACCCAGTCCGACTTCCAAGTAAGTACTTATGTTAAACATAAGTACTTACTTGGAAGTTATCTGCTGTCTTAGTGACCCGAAATGGATTATTTTTCACTTTTTGGTTTTTTTTCTTCAGGTTTTGTTAGTTTTTCTTTTCAGGTTTTTTTGAAGTCGGTTTTTTAAATTTTTATTTATTTTTTATTTAACCATTTTTAGTGCCACTGTCACTGAAAATTCTACTCCATGAGGCGAAAGCGACTGTTTCTTCAAATTGCAACCTGTACCTAATCGTAACCCATTGAAGAGTTTGGTAATAAGGTGTTTTCGGATGCCCCATTCATCCTTTTTGTGTATGGGCCACTTCTATTAGTGGAAATGGAAACCTGAGCAATTTGTTGAATCTCGCTGTGCAGATCTGTTCATCACTCCGAAGATCCTCATCAGATCTTCATTTAGGATAGGGTTTTCTATCAAAATTCATTCAAACCCAGTCCGGCGAGGCAAAAGCGAATATTTTATTCAAATTGTAACCTATAATCGTAACCGATTGAAGAGTTTTCTGATGAGAAGGTGGTTTCAGATATTCCATTTATCGGTAACTATTAGTTTATGGGCCAATTCTACTGGTGGAAATCGAAAAATGAGCAATTTGCTGCACTCTCGAGGTGCAGTTCTGTTCATCACTTCGAAGATCCTCATCAGAACTTCATTTAAGATGGGGTTCTCTATCAACATTAATTCAAACCCAGTCCCGCGACTAAATTCTTCAAATTGTAACCTGTAATCGTAACCGATTTAAGAGTTTTCTGATGAGAAGGTGGTTTCAGATATTCCATTTATCGGTAACTATTCGTTTATGGGCCAATTCTACTGATGGAAGTCGAAAAATGAGCAATTTGCTGCACTCTCGAGGTGCATTTCTGTTCATCACTTCGAAGATCCTCATCAGAACTTCATTTAAGATAGGGTTCTCTATTAACATTCATTCAAACCCAGTCCGGCGACTAAATTCGACTAAAATCTTCAAATTGTAACCTGTAATCGTAACTGATTGAAGAGTTTTCTGATGAGAAGGTGGTTTCAGATATTCCATTTATCGGTAACTATTCGTTTATGGGCCAAATCTACTGGTGGAAATCGAAAACTGAGCAATTTGCTGCACTCTCGAGGTGCAATTCTGTTCATCACTCCGAAGATTCTCATCAGATCCTCACCAAATTTTTATGGGACCACCACTGAGGTATCACTTTTCGAACACAAGAAGAATCATCTCAATCGGTTGAGCCGTCTTCGAATGATCGCGTAACATACACACAAAAAAAAAAAAAAAAAACATACAGACGAATTGAGAACCTCCTCCTTTTTTGAAATCGGTTAAAAAACCAAAACATAGGGGCATAGTCATGGCAGTTATGGGTTTTATGGCACAAAAATATTTGTGCTAGTGCCATTATCCAGGGAGGAAACAGTCGACTACGTTTGTATGGAGAGAGCGCAGGTACCCTTTCACCTTAAGTAACATGTCAAAAATTCCGCTTTAAAAAACACTGGGTTTCGTATTCCGTATATGACTATTTGATGATGTCTACACCGAAATACGACTTTAGCTATTAAGTTTATTTTAGGAAAATATGATTGAAACCACACAAGTAGGTATAGAGATACAAAAGCCACTTACGAACTTTGATGTTTGTCGAAAGTTAGCAAAAAATATTTCTGAAAGTATTTTACTGTGTCACACGTTAGACACGTAAGTGGTTTTATAGAATTAAGGATCTTATTGAAATAGTTAGGAATGTAAAGTAATATATAGTTTTTTACGCCTAAATATAACATTTACTTTTTTAAAATTAATAATATCAAACTCAAACTAAACACCAAAAACTAGATAGTATGTTGTTAATAATGACAACCATAATACAAAATATAATATAATCTATACTTTAAAATATTAAAAAGCTGAACAGTTTGTTTGTTTGTTTGAACGCGCTAATCTCAGGAACTACTGATTTTAATTCAAAAATTATTTTTGTGTTGGATAGTTCATTTGTCGAGGAAGGCTATATGCTATTTTATATTTCGATATTCCCACGGGCACGGGAGTTACGCGGGTGAAACTGCGGAGCGCTGCTAGTAATAAATATTTGAGTGCACAAACAAACAAACATCTTCTCACCCTTAATGCACATACCGTCCTCCGTCGCGGGTAAAAAATCTAAAAAGCGGTATAATTTGTAACTATTTATTTATGAATAAGATTGTTTGTCTGCAGATAATGATACAATTACGTTACTGTTTGCAGGGTGACGGGGTCAAGTTCAACAACTCTCTACTTAAATAAATATTAACTTGGTACAAGTTACTTCGCTAAGCCGAACGCCTTTCAAACTCCAAGGCGTAGGCACGTGGGTTTTAAAGAATATATAAAATAACTAGTAGCACTCCGCGGTTTCACCCGCATAACTCCCGATAAAAAGTAGCCTAGGTATATGTTATTCCCAATGAATCACTGTATCCTCGTACGAGTAGTTTCGAAGCCAATACGATACAAACAAAAATAACTAGTAGTTCGCTCCGAACTGAGACCTCACGAGATTTTTTTTGAAATCGCTACTTCTCAGCGTAAAGTAGGTAGGTACTAAAATGATATAACGACGAAAGATTCAAAATACGATAGATCTATCTAATTTAAATGATAGGTGCCAATCATTTCAATCGCGTATTTTTTTATTTCACGTTTTAACGGGATAATAACAACTTTAAATACAAATTTTGTGAGTTTAAAAAGCTCCTATGCCTCCTTCTGGCTATCGAGACCATTTTAACGAGTCCAAACGCGATAGGCCTATCTAGCTTATAGACTCATCATATCTAGGAACTGTTACATGCCGTTTCGTCGGAATTTATGCTGTCGACACAAATAACTGACGGAACGAAAATCTGTCGAAACGGAAATAACCCACATCTTGCATAGAATACGAGTTCCTATAGCTCTATCACCAGAAACCAAATATCAGCTGATTCTTCAGTAGATACCTAGAGTACCTAATCCTCAAGACGACTTTATGAGTCCAAACGCGATAGGCCTATCTTGTCTAGGACATAAGTTACTATAGTCTTCTTCCGGCTCTATCACCAGACCAAAGATATCAGCTTATTTTTCGGTACCTAGAGTACCTACTCTAGGTACTCTAGATACGTGTTGGCTGCACGTATACGTATACACGTGTACTCACTTACTCGGATACTCTGGCACGATGGCGTCCTGACGTAGCCACAGTAGCCAGTAAAATGTATATTTTACCGACCTAGGGTTAATAGAATTAGCCATGAATACGTAGCCGGCCATGTCACGCCACTCGGCGTCACGGCGAGGTAAGGCCCTTCTCCGGTTCTGTGTTCTATCACCTAATTCCAGATATCAGATGATTCTTCAGTACCAAGAGTATCTACTTTTCAAGGTGATTTAAACGAGTCCAACATGATATTAATATCTTGCTCAGAAGATAAGTTCTTAATATGGTGATTGGTTACCTTTCTCATCAGGGTTTTTATCATCAGACTAAACACTCAATTCTTTAATACCTATGTACCTACTCATCGTGATCTTAAAACGAAAAAGAAAAAAAGGAGACAGGCTTCAATACAAATATATTAGAGAAGTTTGAGACTTATTTCCTGTTATAAGTAAATAAAATAATAAAAAGTCAAGCTTATTATGGCTAGCACTGAAGCAAACAGAGGTCGAATTTAGGAGAAAGTAGAATATAAACTTTATAAAAACCACAGTCTTTAGCATGTCTTCACACAAGGTACATCCCGTAGTACATTACGATCGTTGGATGATCGTTGATACCTACAACTTGAGTGGCCCAGACGACGTCCCATAGTAGGGTTGCCCAGTTATCGCCTTGATTTCCTTTCAGCTGATCAATAGCTGGTTCCAGCATTAGCTTCTTTATAGGCCATCGGGAACAAACATGGCAGTAGAATTGGTTTATGGATTATAGAAGTAAAATTACACCTTCCGTGCATAACTTTACACTACCAACTTTAACGTGAATATTTGAATTTATTTGGGATGACCAAATATAATATGAATCATCTATTTTAATCAAAATATCACGAAGATATTGAAGATGTTTTGAGAAGGTATACAAACATGGATTTCTATGGTTCTGTGAATCATATTCTTTTCAACAATGACAGAATAAAAACCTGACATTGTCATTTCTTACGTAGTTTTATCAGAGAGTTTTATCTATGTTTTATATTCTCTTTGTTGTCATTTTTGAAGTTTTAAATTCAAAAGAAGTTTTTAATTATTTGCCTTTTATAAAGGTAAATCCCCTTTTGCACCCCCTATCTCCGTAGCCCCCTAACCGATCCCTCTCATGTTCGAACTTAAAAATTCTATGGGCCTCAACTACTCGTATACCAAAAATCATGAAGATCAGAGCAACGGTACTCAAGTTATCGTCGAACAAACATACATAGATACATAGATACATAGGTACAACCGACCGACCGTCTCGCCACTAGACCTCTCTCGCTTCGCTCGTTCGGTCAATAAAAAAATGATGTTGTTCGATTCCCAGACTTAACGAATAAAAAACATACAAATCGAATCAGCCGTTTAGGTGGAGTTTGGCAACCAGCACCGGGACACGAATTTTTTTTAAGAATCTATATTACAAACTCAACAAACTTGGGTGTTGGAAGGCATAAAACGATTCGAAATAACGACAAATCGAAATAAACTCAAAGACATTTATTGTTTTCTATTCTAACAACTAATTTAAACTCACTTTAATATTCAAAATTTGTTGTTTGACTACAATCGAATAAAATTTAAATTCAAAATGGTTAATTCATGAAAAATCCCTTAAAATTACATAAAAATAAATTAGGCATCAACGAAGGGGCTTTAAAATTACTAATTTGCATTGCAGTGGAATTTGCTAGACGAAGCGAGCGATAGTCTTCATACTTTAACAAATTATAGCTACATAAGTCTACTGTTTTACAACCTATCCAAGATAACATTTAGACAGATTTTATCGCTCTTTGTAATAGCAACACTATTGCTAAAACACTACTCGGCAAAATTGCAAGCTAAATCGGTACCTATATACTCTTAGTACTTATTGTTAATTGAAATCTAAGCGCTCTTACAGATACCTAAACATGTTTTGCAAAAATATTATTTTTTTGTTTCACCTAAGTTTATTCTATGCCATAAGTACTAACTAAAAAAAAAAAAAAACCTGTCGCGGAAGTCAAAGCTAGTCAAGCAGGTGCATCAATTCGTGTAAAGTTTATATATTTTGCTAAATGTCGCTGTATTTAAAAATCACGTCCATCGTGCCGCATACAGATTATTTTAAAGATAAAGTGGCAGTAGGTCACGATGCTTTCCGATCTGATACCATAAATATTATACCTTTGTATATACCTAGCATGCAAAAGCATGGACTATAGCTATATCCACATATAACACGTCAACTTATAGTACGGGATCCCATTAAGAACGACCTTCATCGAGCTGTTTAATGGATGAAAAATATTTTTTTTATCATAGTTGCTCATAAAGTGGATCTTATTAAACCGCTTTTAGGCTCTTAATGCAACGTATTAAACACGCGTGCGATAAAAAAAAAATCCAACTAGTGGTATAATAATACGTTATCCCGATAAGTTCAATACGTATCTTACTGCTAATTACATATTAGGTAGATGAAACATTCTTAATTTATCTGAGTTATACTGTTTTGATGTATAGAAAAAGGTACCATCAAAGAGTTTTTAAGCCTTGCTGGCTTAAAACTCTTTGTTGGTACCTTTTTTCTTCTTTTCAAAAGGTTGTCTCTAAAGTCTGATAACGAACGATTTTACGTGATAACGTCTTTGAAAACAATTAAAATTGAGTTTTGTTTTTATTTTGTTTTTTCTTTAGGTAGGTACTTACATAAATATATTTTTTCCTTGCCATTATTGTTTTTAACCGCAGCCGAAGCAAAAACAAATGAAAAAAAACCCTAAAAAGATATTGTATGTCAGACGAGGCTGTATAGGTTAAAAGTCTTTTGCCTAGCCTTTCGGGAGTGTAATTAACAAAAAATAGTAAACATAACCTAAAATTCTTAAAAACTTTTTATTATTTTAACAAGTCTTTTTTTTATTCGCAACTGTGATAAAAAACGTCGTACGATACAGGTGTGGATTGATCTTTCCATCTCGGCTTTTGCCACGCT
The DNA here is from genome assembly GCA_907269075.1 of Idaea aversata. Taxonomy (NCBI): domain Eukaryota; kingdom Metazoa; phylum Arthropoda; class Insecta; order Lepidoptera; family Geometridae; genus Idaea; species Idaea aversata. The sequence goes on from OU026085.1 coordinate 9,005,380, forward strand.
CGCGTTCCGCTCGCGCGTCATAAACCGCCTCTATGGAATGACCAACTTTCCACACTTGTATCGCAATGTACTAATATCTAACTAGCGACCCGCCCCGGCTTCGCACGGATGTATTATACATGTATTATATCTAAAAACCTTTCTCTTGAATCACTCTATCTATTAAAAAGAACCCCATCAAAATCCGTTGCGTAGTTTTAAAGATTTTAGCAGTCAAAGGGAAATAGGGACAGAAAAAGCGACTTTGTTTTATACTATGTAGTGATTTAAAAGGTCAATAAATATATTGCAAATGGGTTGCCTAAAAAAAATTAGTCCAGAATGTTTTTTTTTGTTTTTTGACTTTTCACTGGTTTGGTCAATAGACTAGTTCCGGACCAATGAAATACATACCTAATCTTTATTTAAACTTAACTTTAATTCACTAACCATACCAGTGCAAATGACTAGTATCGATTTACCTGCCTACCCAAGAGTTGTGACGAGAAAAAAATTTCAACCTAACGTTTGCATATTCTATAGGCTTCATACTTCCTATTGGTATAGAATTTGTCTCTTAAACAAACCAGTGAAAGGTTTAGAAAACAAAACAAAAAATTAAATTGTTAATTAATCATATTCTGGACTGAAATTTTGTAGGCAACCCATTTGCAATATATTTATTGACCTATTTAATTTGATATAAAATACTTTTATCCATTAAACAGCTCAATGAAGGTCGTTGTTAGAGGGATCTCCGACTATTATTGGTTCAGTATCTGGTTTGTGTACAATGGGCAAGACAGAGGCTCGGCAGAAGTACAGATTGAAGATTGTTACTGACTTAAACAAAAGGTTCTGTACCTAAATTACAATACAAATGGTCCTATTGTTTTAATAATAGGCACAGAGTAGTCTAGATTTGTTATCATTTATTTGTTTTCAACAACTATAAAAGGAAATTGTTAGTCAATTAACGCGATACTATGGCGCAACTAAAATAATTTGGTGAGAAGAAATTTTAGTTAATAGCTCTACGTAGGCGTAACATCATGAGACGTGACCAAAAGGTCATGGTTCACAGATCGCGACAACCTTATCTACATTTTGCTTCGTGAGAACCCTAATAATTATTTTTACAATTTTATTTTTGCAACCGTGAATCCTTTTTTTATAAAAAGAGCAATTAAACTTTCGTGATTATCTGACTTCCGATCCAGATCACGTAAAAGCAAACTCGAGCGATACATTTTTAATAGGGTGTTGCTAAATTAGCCAGACTCGTTTTACGTTTTGTTTGCTTTAATTTCGTATATTTGCAAATCGTTTTTTTTTGTTCTAATTATTGCTTTTGTTTACGGTGAATCGGGTATACAATATAACAATTAGGATTCAAGATGTTTTTAATTTTTGCAATATTATTTCAATTTATAGGGATCTTTGTACTAATTGTACTTAGTACCGACTTACCTATTTTGCAATCAAAATAATAAGGTAGGTAACATTTCCTTATTAAGACATAGCTTTGCATTATTATAGAATTAAGTTAATTGGGATTTACCTTGACGTTCAATGTTAACTTGGCTTGTAGTACATTCTCTGTCTCGTGGCACTGAGCATATACCTACCTACCTACAGTTGATTATACCGATTATACTGACAGTCACCCACTTTCAATTAAAGTAACCGGTCCGAACAAAGAGCTTGCAGTTTCTTAACACGTTGCACGAAAATATCGTATATCGAAACTGTCTGATATTTAATTAAAGCAGCATTTTATTCCTTTTAAGACAATTATTGCGTTATTACTGAAACACAATTGTAATAAGACTGTATAAAGTTCAAGATTAGGTTATAAAATAATTGTACTTTCGAATATCGTATGTAGGCCGACAATATCGCGTTTTACGACAATGATCGAGAATCTAGAACAATTACGTTAAAAATATCAATGAATAGAACGTCACGAAATGGCGTAGGCTGGCGTCTCGTAGACGCGAAGCAGCCGCGCCAGCGCATCTCCGAAGCTCCCCGAGTGAACTTCGTCGAACATCGGATTTACGTTAACGTAAGAAATGTTTCCTCGCTCGCTCACTCCCGCCGTGAAAGAGGACTCTACAGATAAGATCACTGAACCAAAAAGAAACAGAAACTTGCTGGTCAAAGTTGTTTAACCGGTTTTCAACTGTGGTTCTTAAGGCTTTTACACACGTCCCGATTTGGTCGGGTCCAACATCAGTGTTGCCACAATTCAATTCGACAAATCTGTATCGATAAGTGAAAAAATATGTGTAAAATCTGTATGAGAATAGCTATAATTGTATAAAATCTGGACTATTCATTTTTAATATTAGGTATTATGGAGCGTAGACAGAGAATAACTATTTATTCTCTGTCTACGATTATGAATAGTCCAGATTTTATACAATTATAGCTGTTCTCATACAGATTTTACACAGATTTTTTCACTTAACGATACAGATTTGTCGAATTGAAATGTGGCAACACTGATGTCGGACCCGACCAAATTGGGACGTGTGTAAAAGCCTTTAGTCCTTACAAATAAAAACTCATGCATAAATAATGGTGTAGCGAGCACTCGCATCGAACTTACGTAAGGGGCTGTAGTAAGTAGGTAATACGGGCAAAACATGGAAGGAAACTGTTACCGAACGGAAATGGACTCGAGAGGCGATGCCATTAAAATAAATTTACTATATTAAATAAACATTATAATTTAGTGGAGAACATGTTTTCATAATAAAGTTATTTAAACAAATTTCAACCCCGTTTTACTTTTGCCTTTGTAGGTATAGGTGTGTAGGGCTCGTTTAGGTACTAAAGGAGGTAAATAAAAATGGTTTGAAAATTTGTAAAGTGACAAAATATTGACAGTTAATGCAATGATATACTCGTAGGAACTTTATGGACGTTTTCAGTTATTTCTGCAGTTAAAATAACAGCAGAAACAACAGCAGATATATTATACAGTCTTGAAAAACAAGTACCTACCTATGTATCACAGAAGTCCAAAACGATTTTGGATTCAGCTACACTTTAGATATTTAATTGTTGTTTTGCGACGTCGAAACAAAGTTCATATTTGAACGATTATCTGGGTGACAATTGGAGGTGTGAATCTCGTAGCACAAGAGGCCATTAACGAGAACAACTGTTGTTTATTTTCCCACGGCTCTTAAGTCCACAATCAGTCGGAACCGCGACGAAATTGTCGATCATCGACTCCTGACAATCCTCTTGTTTACGGCTTAATGGTCTGGCAGTTTATTAAACAGCAACGCTTCTATTTTCTAGATTATTTTATATTTCTCTAAGGTTCTTCGGAAATTTAATCCAAACAAAAGAAGTATAGGTAATGTACTGATACAAAATGGAAGAAGATACATAAGCAGTAAGTACAGCTACCTATTCCAAAATACCAATGACGAATGTTCAGTTAAACACATTTCTGAGTCGACATAAATTTCGAAACATAATAAAAAACTTAACGAATTAAATAGAAATTTATCGACGACATGCTTTAGGTAAAAACTGCATAAAATCCTAGCGAATAAAAATATTTTAACTGCCCATAAAATACCTATACATACGAATATGCCCAACGTATGTGTTTGGGAATAAAATGAACAAGGTTTGCACATAAAATTCAGTCGAATGGCAACACACGGAATACCATAGTTAATATTATAAAAAATGATAGGGTCAGCTTACCTTTGTCAAAGTTCTGAAGTATTTCTTGTTATATCAGTATAAACACGCCTTCAAAAGTTTTTTGAGAAATCCATAAACTTTTCTTCACTTAGGATTTCGAAGTTATGATTCTCCCCAAGTAAATACCTAATCTTTTTATGTAACTGAAAATACGCTTATTTACGCTTATTGAGTAACGTAAGTATCCGCATATTTATTAGACAAAGTATTTTGCAAATATGAATTACCACAAAAATAAATTTTATAAGTGTAAAACTTAATTTGTGGTTGTAATACTTAGGTACTTAAAAGTAATACTTGACAGTTGTAAAAGTAAGGTTTTATTTTCTTTATAAGCATTTAAAATGTTCAAGTTCAAAGTACCTACTTAATTATTTTAAAACTCAAGAAACCCAGGACAAACACTATAGTTAGTTTATGACAAATTTATCTTCGTATTTTTAAGATTTTACACTAAAAAGTTTTTCAACTCTACTGTGACGAATAACTGTTTATAATTATTTATTTTAACTCATTCGTTTAACGCTCGTATTGTCTGTCATCATTGTTAGCGTTCACAGTTTACAATTCACTGTTCAAATACTCGTGAATACAGCAAAATGTTTACGATAGTGATGTGGTATTTTAGTTCTTAACGCGTTCGTCCTGTTGGGCGGCCCGCGAGTCACTGGGCGGGCGGTTACTGAAATCGCGACTTGAATCGCCTGCCGCCCGCCCTTGCGGAAAGTTCATGGCGACACTGACTTTCTTTCTGCTCAGTGACATTATTACATTTCAATCGCCGTGAATGTTTGCTAAATAAATACCTATCGTATTTATTTCTTCGGGGAATGATATGTTTACTGAGCCGATGTTAGGAAAATGGAAGATAAGAGTTCTACGTTACCAAGATTGTGTTCTTGTTTTGATTGTAAACATTAATTACTTACTTTTACGTACGAGTACATAACTTAAAATGTTTGTATGTCATGTAATGTATGTTTAATTAAGGCGTAGCATGTATCTTTACATTAAATGATAACGTCTTCACAAAAAAGAGTGACGTGATGCGTTACATAGAAACGTTATTGACAAGTAACTATAGCAACGTATTAAAGTATGCAAAATGGTAATGTCAACGATACAAAAGAGTTCTTATGACGTTATCACGTAAAATTATCGTACGTAAACCGACTTTACAGACAACCATTTTTATTTGACTAATAATGTACTCGAACTGAATAGTGCATCAATTTTCTAACTGAATCGAATTCAGGACAGTGGTTGTTCGAAGCTATGTAACTGCAATGATATTCCAGTGATTCGAAATTCGACGACATTCTGGACCAAATCTCTGCTATGGCTGCGTCTAACAATCGTAAACTGATGTAGTTCGAATATAAACAGAACGTTTAATCGCCGCCAGCAGCTATTCGAAGCAACAGCATTTGCTTCTGATTGCCCGATACCTACCGGCTTAAGTGCAGCTTAAGAATAAAATTCTTGGTATTACAAACAAAATGGTATGAAAGTATATATTTATCGACCAATCCAAACTGGAGTATTGGTTGGTTGAAGTAAAATATCAGATCAATATTCTTATTTCTGTGAAAACATTTTTATTTTACGGCGAAGCGGGTTTGTTGCGCCATTATGGTGAGTCGTATTACCTAAATAAAAAATGGCTACCAGATTTCATTGACTGTTTGTTTATTATTAAAAAGTATGATTATTTTCTTAATTTTTGATACGTATCAACCAACCTCGTCTACATGTCCGATACGAACGATGTCGTATAACATTTCATGTATAAAGTTAGATATGTATGAACCTATACCTACAATAACAATGTTACGTTTACTTTACGAATTCTGAAAATATTAATTACTTTTTCCAGTTAACCGTGCCAAAGTATTCGCGAAAAAGCTAATGAATTCTGGTTAGATTAGGCTTTTATTGGACTTAATAGCTTAATACCTACGCAAAACATTTTTATCACTATTATATGTTTTTATGTATGACGTTTTTGGTCTGGTGTTTGTCCAAATATTATTTAGTTCTATTTGGCCACCGGGTCAAATCATGGACGGTTACAAATAATAGGTAAATAATCATATAATCTTATTTCTGTGTCAGATAAGACTTGTTCTTTCTAAAACCTCGCGTTAGCAAAACGATGACAGGAAATGTCACTTTAGAAAACCTCCCGCTTCCATAAATCCGTAACTTTGTTGAGCCAAAACGCTGTTCCGCGCTACATTAAAACATCATGTCGAATGTTCTCGAACTCTTCAAGGGCCTCGAAAGCCTCTTATGTCCCACGTATATCATCCATACTGATAACCCGTGAGTTGACGTCGCTGATTTACTACGTATACGTGGCTCTGACGGCTCAAATGACAGATAGACAAGTCATTGACAACGGTTGACTTTGAATAATTTATTAGGGATTGTTTGCTTCAATTTATAAGTGGTGAATTTTTGATAAAATCTAAATATTATATGAACTTACCAACTTTGTGTGTTCGAAGCTTTATGATCAGGTGATAGGGAATATGGAGAATAAAATATTTGAAGAAGTTCTTTGTTTCGAATGTTTTCCTTCACCGAAGAATCAGAAAATGCAGAAAATATTTAGGTACCTATATAATAAAACGCAGCATAGAGAAATACCGAAAGTAATGGTTCGTGAAACTATTTTTTCTAAGAATAACCTGATGATATTTTCTCGAAGATAATTTTATTCTAGCTAGATTATCATAAAAAGGTGGATGTACCTATATAGAAACGTGAGGCATGCACATGTTATTTATTCAGGGAACTCGGAATTTGGGGTATCGCATTGCCTAAAATAACTCTCATATACCTACATCTTAATACGTAATATACCCTAACTAAAGGCATTAATAATTAAGGAACATCCCAAATGAGAGATTATTGATTTATAGTTTAGAGGTAAATTCTTTCCTAAAAACATAATGGTCAAATGCATAAATGCATAGCCTTAAATCAGCTGTGACGTCAATTAACGCGTAGCTCAGCAGCTGAGTATCAAGCAGAATGTCGCGGTTTATCTTCACAATGAGAATATTTTTTTAAATACGATGAATTGGGATAATGGAATAAATTTTAGGGCTAAATTGGGATTAAATCGTCCCAACACATGTATTTGTAGACGTCACCAATCAACGACAAAAGGACGATCAACAAAATACCTATCTACGACGGCAAATGCTGCGGTTATTTTGAATTCATTCTAATGATCAAAGTTCTTGAAAGGATTATAATACAGTATCGAGTGCAAATTAAGACTGTATTGTATTTTACAGTCACAAAGTGGCCCAATTTCATCCAAGTTGACGGCGCGTGGGATTGAGGCAAGTCGAGCGGAATTCTCCCTTGGCACCCCTAAAACTGACTTCAATTAAAACGTTACAAATGTTTCTCCGTCTCGAACCATGTGATACCGAGAATGAGCAATCACCGTTTCTGATTTCGCTATTGACTTTATTCTCTACTCCTCCGTCTTATTGCCCTCGGGGAGTCTCTTTTTAATATCTATGTTCTTTCGTTCATTAAAGGCTATTATAACTCGGTCGTGTTGGGTGCTGTGAGAAAATAAAAACTGTATCGAATTGATAAGTAGTTTCAACATTCCTACCGTGATTATAATCTTTGTAGGCTGATCGGAAGCCGAAAACAAATTGCTTTTGGTGTGTATCATAATGAGATATTCAAAATATTTGTGTCTATTATTTGTGTAACAAATATCTTACAGTCAATTAGGTGAGTGTACGTGATTGGAATTAAAATAAGAACAGTATTTATTGGTACGGTTTACTAATGAAGGCTTTGGGAAAGCTTTATAAGTATATAAACAGGAAATTGATATTATTTTGGGATAAGACGTTCCGTATAAATAACACTTATTCAAGCGTATATAAAGGGATTTTTTTGTTTCTAATAGTAAACCGAAAATAAAACCTAAAAGGCTTCGCTCACTATACCGGAAGAACGGTTACGTTGGACCTGATTTTTCGCCGCTTATATCTCTGTCTTTTTACTTATTTATGTACTATTTAACACAAATTAATGTGGCTCATACTGGTCCAGTTATCTTACAAGTATGATGTAGTAGTGTATAGTAGGCGAAGACCTTTAAATATAAAGCTTGGTAGGTAAATTAGATACTTAACAAGACGACAATATTATATCAATTACCCAAGAAGCAAATTTTAAAAGGGAGACTGCGGTCGTGACTTAGTACATGAACTCGACAAAAAATCGTTAGTATACTATTACCACCTATCTATGGCTACTACTGCTTTTCTTGGCGATGTTCAATACTCGGGACTGAGTATTTAAGAATGTACCTATGCATGTTATTTCATCACGATCAAAGATTAAACAATTTTATCTGATATGAAAAATAGGTCTAATAAAATAAAATTACTAAATTAGAAATAATAAGTAAAAAATACATTTTCCGTTCGTCTTACCAGTGTCTTAACGGCATAAATTATGATTTTAAAAAATCTATTCTATATTATTTAATTGAAACAATTTAATAATAGTAATGTCCATTCTATTTTATACTTAAATTACATTTATAAGAACAAAAAGCAGTAATCTACGCAGAGGAGTCACCGGATGCCTTCTCGCCTGAGGGAAAAACTTATAATTGCTTCTATGTATCTTCTAAGGCAAGACTGTAGTAACTGATTTTTAATCTGTGGCCCACTTGACTGGCCCATTAGAGGAAATGCCGTCCAACTTGCCTGCACTACTTGGCAATCACGATCTGTCCTGGCCGCTTCTTAAGAATTGATGACGACGATGCTTAAGTTATACGTCCGGTTCTTAACATGCCTACGTGTTTTTGCTTCTCTCTAGGTGGAGACATATCTAGTTCTAAGTAATGTTTATTCTAGAGAATGTTATCGGTACAAATCAAGATGGCCGCGACTTTACTAGAAAAAAAAAATTGAAGAAAAATATATTTTCATTATGTCATTGCATAAATAGAATCACGCACCCACAATAAAAATTTATATCGTCATATAAAAATATTCTGTTATGTGAATTAAATTAATTAACTAATTCCAACAAGGTGTCTAGTTACAAAGGTTACGCGGGTTAAGTTATTCGTGTCACGGTTACCGTTTCATCAATTTCACCAACAAACCTATTCTATATCTATTAACTTTATAATGTAAAGCTAGAAAGTGGTCCGTTGTGTAGGTACAACCATTGTCCTCGTCTGTTCGATTGATATTCATGTGTAGCTTGTGGAGTTGGTAGTGACACCCATTTGGCCGATAGCGATGTTGTTCAACCACAAAGGGCAAGGGGACATGCAAATTGTCTGTATTATAATGTCGTCGGATGCGTCAACGAGATTTACATAGGAATGGAGGCAACGTTCCAACGTTCTATGCTTCCAGCTGAAGCTGCCGCGCGAGCCTCGAACTGTTCCCCTATAGCGTCGGTTCTACCCATGTTCTACCCCACGGTTCCGCTGAAACGATTACAGAAACAAATCTGCAAAGTTCATTCATAACTTGGGTCAAAGCATTCACGAACGAAATCTGCATAAACGGCCCATTACAGCTCTGGAAATCTAATTTGAAGTCCTAGATTCTGAAGAACAGAAATTGTCACGTTTTGCTGAATAAACCGCATTTTACATCACAGTAATCTTTATAATTCACTATAACTTCTATTTTTTTTATAAACTTTGTTTGAAACAGATGTTGAATAAAATTTATGTAAAATTCAAAATGCCTTTCTCTACAGTTGCCTATCCCAGACCTTTTTTGCCTACCTATAAAATCGTTCATTGAAATAACTAAACTTTCATCCATTATGTCATTATGTCCAACAAAATAAACAAATTCATTAATGTCAAATTAAATAACAAGCTAGGTTACCTCATGAATACATTACATTCCAAACGAATTCTCAATCTAAAATTAAACTCATTATAAATCGCTTTAGAACTCTTTTATGACATAATAGAAATACAATTTCCACTTAACAAAAGCAATATTTAAATCAAGTTGAATTGTAGAATAGTAGATTATACAACAAGTGAAAAAACAGGTAATTTAATTCGAGGGACTAAGTTGGATCCCGAGAGCAGCGAAGGATTCTATAGTTGAATCCCGAGCGTAGCGAAGGATTCTAGATTAGAATCCTGAGCGGAGCGAGGGATACACGGACCGAGATAAATTATTTTTTTCACGAGTTGTGTACTCTACTTTTTACCATTGACTGCGAGAAAATAAATTTAGAAATGGTTCAAGAGATTGTGTCTCATTTTCGTTACTGGAAGAACTCATTTTAATATATTTATGTTATTAGATGTTTCAATAACTTAAAACAACCACGATAACAGATAGAAATTAAAAATTTTTAATTGTATAAGTATAATATTTTTAAGTTTTATTCTATTTTAATTAAATTTTATTCCATGTCATTCCATGTCATACTCCCATTGTCATGCTCCCGAGATTTTGGCGGCAACAAATTATCTACTATAATTGCTGCTTTATTTCGAAATTATTCCGGAGTCAGTGTCTCATTTTCGTCACTGAAACAACTCATTTTATTATATTCGATTTTTCAATGACATTAAACAACCACTTTATCAGATAGAAAAAAATCTAAATTGGCGGTATACTTTTTTTAAATTTAATATTCCATCCAGCCAGTACGTTCTTTCAGCACTTTCAGCACATGAGTAGAGATGACCAGAGGCTAAGGTTGTTCGGAGCTGTCAAAATGAATACGTAATTGTGACGTAATCATGTAGGGTTGGCACAGGTGGATTATATTAAATAAAAAAAACTTGAGAGGTGTCAAGGCACACCCGGATAGAACGAAGTTCCTTTCGATTAATTAGTTAAGGAGTTGTAATAAATTAATGTTTTTCGTTTTTTATATTTTTTTATATCTACTTTTTTTTGTAAATACCTAATCGTCGCGACACCACACTGTTCAATGCGAAATAGAAAGACGAAACGAAAATAACTGGCTTTCTTTCTATGCAAAACGTGTCGTTACATCTTTTGGTCTTAACTTTTTCCGTCTCTTTTTTCGCAACGCAAGATAAGGAACTTCGCTCCAAAAAAAATGTGTAAACTAAGTATCAGTGTCTTTTATTATGGGCGTTTATTTTAACGCGGTAACAATGTAATCTGAATTGATGATTAATCTATACTTACTAATATTATAAAGCTGAAGAGTTTGTTTGTTTGAACTAAGGAACTACTGGTTCGAATTGAAAAAATATTTTTGTGTTAGTCAGTCCATTTTCTAGAAGGCTACTTTTTATTTTGATATTTCCACGGGATCGAGACTTACGCGAGTAAAACCGCGGGGTGCAGCTAATAGATAAATAAATGAATGATGATCTTATTACCTAAATCAGAAATTTTTATGGCTTACCGGGAAACTTTGATGTCACAGAATTGAACGTTAAATAGATAAACGTTGACATACTAGAATTCACAAGTAGTATGCTATACATACCTACATATAACTATGCTTTCCGTCGTGTCTAGTCACTATAACACAAGCCTAGTTGCTTAGGCTGGAGCGCTCACTCACTCAATTCCCACTCAGTAAAGGTACATATTTAATATTTATAACTATTATATCTGTCGCGTCTAGTCACTATAACACAAGCCTAGTTGCTTAGACTGGAGCACACGCTCACTCACTCACTCAATCGTTCCCACCCTTCCTTCGAAAGAAAGAAAATTATTTAAGTCTTCTATTTCGTCACTCGTCACCATAACACAAGAATGGTCCACACTCACTCCCTCCCTACTTAAGACCAAATTAATAACACTATATTTTATTAAACAATATGAAACAAACATGCGACGCGTGATGTTTACCGCTCGCATGCGAGTGTGACAGCCCTGAACTTGGGCACTGGCCGAGCCAGTATAGACCGGTTTCTCTCCGTACATGATGTGCCGCCAGTGCTCACGCACACACGCGCATCAAGCTTGTAGTAGTGGACTTGTCATAGAGCCTTGTATGACACATTAGTCTCTGCCTAGCTAGCATGGCTGTTCGTGATATGATATGATAAAAGATAACGTATTATATCCACACCTAAAGATTTATCGATTTCGCGAGTATGACAAATGGAGCGATATGATATGTTAAAATAATATCACGCAATATGAGATGATAAATACGTCACATCCACTTGATATGAATTTCAATGCTGCCAATTTAATAACGTTATCCATTCATTCTTTTCTTCTTTTTTTGCAACTTTTAACGCAATCTGTGACTGAATTTGACACATCTTTGTTGACAGAACGATCAAACAAGATTTTCTTCAATGTTTATATTTTGAAATCGTGCTATCATCGTGTTTGAGTGTTGGCGTTTTCGTGTAAATCGCGTTTTGGAACGCGAGAGCAACATGGCGCGCTGATTTTTATTTTAGCAAAACTTTGTAATAATCGAGTTAAATTTAATTTAATTTCGTGACAGTGCGAAAATAGTAACTCGACACTAGATACTACTACTACATACTGCACACTGCGAAGCTTTAATTAATTATAATATAAAAAAAAACGAATGGAATAGAATCTTTTTAGTTTAGTTATACCTACAAGTAGGTAGGTACATTTTCTGTATTTATTGAACATTTACACAAAAATCATTATAATATTTCCTATATTCTAGTCTAATAATGGATTTAAGTTAATATTGGTTACGCTAAATAATCTTGATAAATTTATCACACACTCCAAACGTTGTCGATAAAATAACGCGCCATAATGTCAAAAATCGATACTTTTCACGTTTTTTATCGACAATTAGTCGGTCATGCTCGACCTTTCGATAAATAAGAGACTGTCGTGCTCGCTCTTTTGTCTATCTTATCATACCGTAACACGTGACGTCACACACACGGGCCATGCTCGCCGTTTCGATAAAAATTCAACATGGCGGCTTTATATAGCATATTTTGACAGTTTTTGTCGATAAATCGCTATATCGTGCTGCTCATGCTAGCTAGGCTGGTTGTATTATTTACTCATGTGCTTTCAGTACGTTTTTTTTATAAGTCCATATTATTTCGTATATTCGTGCATGTTCCAAATTCAAAATGATTTTATTCACTCAGTGAGTAAAAGCGTTTTATTCACTGTTATCGATGAATAAAATGCCCTTTTTCGAGTGGCAATGGTAAAAAAACGATTATCAAAATTATTTTCAAGTAGGTAACCTCCAAATTGAATCTTCATCCGCAATCAAAAGTTCATTAAAATACCTTCTCGTTGCACAAACGATTGGTAACTTTTTGTCAGTTACTCAATGAAACTGTTTATGTTCAATGTTCATATTAGTGTTTAGCAAACGTATTTCATCATATCGATCTGTCTAAAACGTAAGTAATTAATTTTGAGTGTCGGTCTTGGACAAGACGTGGGTTGTGTAACTGGCAACGTTTTGCACCCGCTCTGGTTGTCTAAATGCATTGACCCTGGAAAGTCACTGGACATGCGAGCGGTTGAGAGTCGACGATTGGCCCCTCTACATGATGCCCAGCACTGGACCAGCCAGATGGCCAATGCGATGGTTGAAACGCAACTACGGGATGGCCATGTTCAGACATCGTTTTCCACTTCCTTTGATATGCGCGACCGAAAAACCGCCACCGTGGCCATCTAGTCGCCATCCCCACAAACCATAAGCTATCAGACACCACTAACGCCCTCTACATGCTAGCCCATATTAGTGGGCCATCATGTAGAGTAGAGGAACCATTAGGTGCAATCATTACTGTTTATACTTCTAAGCTCTAACTATCAAGCCCATTAGTGTTCAATTTATCTGAAAGTCGAAGTAGCCCAAATAACCGCTACAACTTTATCTGAAACTAAATTAATAAATCCTCATTATCTTGGTTATCTCTAAACAATACAAATGTTCATAACTCTGGTTGCCCAAATTGGCGGGCCGTTCACTTATCTGCTTGGACTATCTGAAACTATCTGGCGGGAGTTCTCGCTACCGCTCGTATTATAATGGACAATAAAATCTGTATCTCGATCGTGTTACTAGATACCTTACAGATACGTCGATATACCTATTGACAATAAAATTAATATTATGTACTTTGTTTCATTTTATCTTAGTTGGTTTTTAATTGGCATTTGTTTTGTGGTAAACAAAGCTCTCCATTGTTTGAAAACAATTTATCAAGAATGTTTATTGTAGAAGCCTTGATTTTAATGAAATTCAACGTTATCAAATAGTACCTACTTATTAACAGTTTACCTGGGTCCTTCTTAAATAGTGCTTTGACTATGAATGAAAAATTGTTTCATTAGACGCTAAATTCAAAATAGACATAAATGTAAAAATGACCCAGATTAAGATTTCGGGGTGGGTTCGAACCCTATAGTCGTATTTTTCTTACAAAGCATGTTATGTGCGCTACTAACATTGCTCTTACGGTGAAGGAAACATCGTGATGAAACCCCCGGCTTATTTTGCTTCAGCCAGGCGTTGGTGACAAGTTCTTTCTTCAGAAGGCCAATTCTCGTAAATAACATTGTTTAAATTACATTTCAATATCATTCCGATTGCATTTCGATTGCAAAAGATACCCTTAAAGTCAGTTTTTTTTTACAAAAAGCCAACTTTGCGGGTATTTTGAGCTACTTTGAGGGTATTATTTGTGATCGAAATGCAATTGAAATGATATTGAAATGTAATTTCAACAATATTATTTACGAGAATTGGCCTTCTGGACACGGTTGACTAAGCTGAGAGGGTGGTATAGGTTCTTGGAAAGCCTATTTACTAAAACATGTCCCATGCACTACAGCAAATAGATAAAGCACAGAATAGATAAATGGTTAATACATATGAACTTTTATACCATTAATGAATATTTAAGCAAGACATACAAATTTAGTTATTAAATTTTAACATAATTCAATTTTAATTAATTTTGACATATTTAATATTTTATTTTATTTCGACATACCTAAATTTATTTTATTAACTTGATACATTAATAGCTATAATTTTTGTTTTTTAACTTTTTATTTAATATTTCGATATTGAATATGCATCGATTGATTATTATCACCTACTATTTGTACGCCATTGTATGGCTAAATATGAAGAAACAATATCCTACTTTGTAACACCACTATGTACCATATTTAATGCAAATAAAATAATTCTGATTCTGAAAGGCCAAGGTAATGGTAAGTACTAATATAAAGTTACTATGTAGGTATAGTTTAGTTTCTTGCTAAGTTATAATAGTACATTGTTATCCTAGGTGTGAAAGTCACTCATTACAAGTCCCGAGACGGAGTTTGGCTAATAGTTCGAGGGACTTAATGAGTCTTTCACCCGAGGTAAACACTGTGCTTTTCATTAAGAATAATACATAAAATTCTTCCTAACAACGAGAGTGAATGAGACTATGAGACTCCATACCACATGAGTAGGTACTCATGTGTCCATACTACCTGATCCTCTTACAAGGTTGGGACCCAAGAGGTTATACATTATGTAGTGCTTTTTTTAGGTTTCTGCTATTTGTATTCAATACTTAAATACGGCGGTACTTACCGAAGACATTTTTATTAATGAGTTAATCCAACACTGGGAAATGACGCGAATTCCGTAGATTTAACTTACAGTTTTTGTTATACGGTTTGTCTAGAAAATGTTATTTACACAAAATACACAATCATAAATAAAAACCAGATTAAACTTAACACAAAAACATAATAAAATAACAAAAAATGTGCCACGTGGTCACGCATGGTCATAGGTCGCTATGACCATTTTCGTCTTTACATTTATTTTATTAAATAAGATATCTTGAACTAAATATACCTACTTGAATTTCATTACTGAGAAAAAAGTTACTAAGTACTAAACTCTGGCAGTATGCATGAGCCGTGCCAAGCCATAATTATTATTCTTTGGTGTAAAAAAAAAAGCAAGGAGGTTAGGTTTTTGAAGTTCCTAATGCGTAATAATACTGATACTGGCTACATGCAGATTGCACAAGTCGTGCGAAGCCATAATTTGACATGACAGCTGTCAGTGAAAGCGAAAAGCCCTAGGGCTGGAAGTTTTATTTTCTACACGCTCTTCAGGCATATTTAGACCTACTTTCGGAGTATGAGTAATGAAAAAATGTTTTATGACCCTTCTAGATTTCTGCAATCAAATATGACATTATATTTTATTGTTGCCATATCAACTGCACTATGAACTGACAAAGTGAATCCGCGTCGCCTCATAAAAATTCGCCGGTCATAACTTCAAGTATTTTATGCTCAATTCAGCTAGATTTGTTAACTTTGTGCAATGACTTGTGCACCTATAATAAATTGTACGAAAACAGTTTTTCGATGGATTTGAATTGCGGGTGCACCCGTAAAAACACAATTCAATGCAAACGAATTGTATTTCAAACAAAAAAAAACTTTTAACAGTTAAATCCAATACCAATAGAAATAAATTTTAAAACAGGTTTATTTAAATTACTATATTGTGTTACCTCGAAGTTTTTAATTGTGTATTTTAAATATTCTAGAATATTAATAATATACTAGCTGAGTGTGTTAATTAAATAGGCTATGGTGTTAATCCAGGGCTACATGCAGATATTTACTTAGCAACTCTTATTGTTCGGTCCAGTAGTTTTTGCATGAAGGAGAAACAAACATACTAATATACTTTCACATTTATATCATTAATAGGAGAAGGATTTAAGGTGAAAGGGTACCGGCGGCGCTCTCTCCATACAAACGTAGTCGACTACGGGGCATGGTCATGGAAGTTATAAGTTTTATGCAACTCAAATATTTGCTCTATGGTGTTAGTATCCAGGGAGGAAACAGTCGACTACGTTTGTATGGAAAGAGCGCCCGGTACCCTTTCCTCTTATATACATAATTATATTGAAGTACCTTCATGCATGAGTTATTACGTAACTAAGAAATAGGTACATAAGTGTCTGGCTGGGAGCAGGAAATCTCCACAAAGATAATATGAAGATTAAGTGGATCCAGAGCGGTTTGACCGCTCAAGATGTTGGCTCGATCTCGTTCCGATTTACATATTGAATTTATTGAGACGTTTCATATAACTTTGAAAGCCCACCTTGTTCTCTTATGTTTACTAATATCAATCCAAAGATATTTAAATTATACTCCGGACACAAGTTTGTCACTGTAGACAAAAAAAATTAATTTAGATTTTAAAAATTCCACGCCTTTATCCCCTACCTATGACTTATAGAGAACCGATTTCGATCAAATATCTAAGAACATTCCTGATTAATTCATCTTTCAAAGTAAATAAACCAAATCAAAGTCGGTTCGTCCGTTCGGGAGCTATGATGCCACAGACAGACACACACACACACACACACAGAGAGAGAGAGAGAGAGAGAGAGAGACATCAAACTTACAACACCCCGTCGTATTTGTGTTGAGAGGTTAAAAACAGACAAAGTTTGAGCAAATGACACAGTTGCTCAAACTTTGTCTGCAGCATGAATTTGCATCGACCGAGAAGCAATGCTTTTTGGAAGCCCATCACATTTCATGGTGGTGCACCGCTGCTCCAATGTCCATTGAACTT
The DNA here is from genome assembly GCA_907269075.1 of Idaea aversata. Classification (NCBI taxonomy): domain Eukaryota; kingdom Metazoa; phylum Arthropoda; class Insecta; order Lepidoptera; family Geometridae; genus Idaea; species Idaea aversata. The sequence continues at coordinate 9,022,729 of OU026085.1, forward strand.
TATGGATCGTTGCTGTAGTCGCAATGGAAAACTATTAGACAGGAAAGACTTGACTTTTAGTCGAGCGGTACTGACTCGAAAAAAATATATAAGATAGCGGAATAGGGACAAGTGAACCTTTCCCTTAGTAAATCTTAGATTTCGATTAGAGTGTCAGTAAAGCCTCGTTAGTTCCAAATTCGATGCGACACGCGAGTGAGTATGCCAAAGCAAATTACACATTGACGAAATCTAAGTTTAGAAGATGTTAGCTCTATTCCACTGTAAAGTTAAATCTTTTTGTACCAAAACACAAGAAGGTATACAAATGAGTGTGTATTTTGATCGTATTAAATCTTTACCTTTCATCAATGATTTTTTGGGGACAATGTTCGATAAGTAAACGTGTTTTGTAAATTTTATATAAATAACAGTTGGCTGGAGATTTTAATTTGGTTGTTTATCTGTTAATACTTTAATTTATGGGTATAAAAAGCTGTTTATTTTTATGAAGAGAACAGTTAATTTAGATTTATTTATTTATTACAAGTTTAATACAACTTTGAGGCACTCCCATAGGTTTACGAGTAGGTAAGTACCTACTTAGATCTTTCCTCATATGCTAGTTTGATGAGGAGATTTACGGCGAAACTGATTACAAGTGTTAATAATTCAAGACAAGCTTTTAATTCGCAACGTTTACTATAATTACTATGATAAAAAACCAATTTCTTTAATACCTACTCGCGATTGTATTTAATAATCAAGTTTATCAACTAGTAATACACTTAAAAGTAACCATTTGTGATTGACAATCTACTTCAGCTATTGCGGAACTGATTAGTGTTATTATAAGACAAATATAGAGCAATCTGATCTAGATTATTATGTAAACAAACAGTAACAGAAATGTTCAGCTACCTACGTCTGTGTTCTAAAAATATCGTAGCTTTGTAAGCGAACACTTTTACTACAAACGTGTGTTGCTTATTACATAATTAAAATAAATACTTCCATAAAATACAGTGACAGTGACAACGTCGACTTACATTTTGATCAAATTGGTAAGTACGTAGGGCACTTATTAATTCTATGGAGGGACATACTGCATCAGCGTTGCCAAGAGGCAATGCAGTCAGATTTTTAGGAATCCCTACATAAGCAAACCTATTTGGATATTAAATATTATGTTTTCCTTTTCAATATCTACCTATTAGTCGGTACTTATCACTATCACTATCATCACTACATAGTATAAAGCAAAGTCGCTTTCTGTGTCTCTATATCCCTAATCCCTATGTATGCTTAAATTTTTAAAACTACAACGGCAACGGATTTTGATGCGGTTTTTATAAATAGACAGAGTGATTCATGAGGAAGGTTTATAGTATGTATAATAAATGCATAATATAGCCGTGCGAGTACATTTATAAACGTTTTCCAACACCTTTATAGGCTACCTAATAATAGTAGGGACCCAATGCTCATTTTAAATATCTGTCTGGTTTTATTAAGAAGTCTATTCTCTTTTTCTACTAACAGAACCTAATATCCAAAGATTACTTCGTATAGTAAAACCACATGAACTTTATAAGACAATAAAACTATCACAAGACCGCTTTAAATCTACCTATATGTTGTTATACATATGCATGACAATAACTAATAAAATCCTGGCATATCCCAGTGTCATTTATAACCACTAACTTACCGTTCCAGACATAGGTACTTAAACGATACTTAAACACTTCAAAGTTCTTGACCTAAGCTAGCTGTTTCAAAATCAACACGTTTTCGTGACGATAATTCACGCCAAAATTATAAGGTCGACGACCGGTGCACGAAAAATCTCTCATCGACTTTATTTCAAATTACCCAATAGTTCGCAAAATCACGTCAAATAAACTACAAAAAAACTTTCGATAAACTTAGCGTTTATTCGTTCAAAAAGGTTCATTGGCTATGATTTGGGTAAACTTGTTACAGTAGTTGACTAACAAGATTTGCTAGGTTTGTTGATGCTTTAAAAACATGTTTTTTATTTTATTTCTAAAGCTCCTCTTAGTAAACCACATTGGCATGATAGATTAATATTATAAGAACATTTTCTTTCGTATTTTACTTAGTGTTTAATGCGATTGCTGCTTTTAGGATTCAGCTGGGATAAGTCTGATAGACACGAATTTAATTTTCAAAAGCATTAGACAGACGCCTACTTATTTTAATTCATTATCTCTCAAGAGACTTATACATTTATTTATTGGAGTGCATAAAAATAATGTAGCTAACACTTATCGCCTCGGAGTTATTTGGCTACTTATTATTCTCAGAGTTCTTTTTGAATAAAATTCGTAAGTAGGTAGGTACTATTGATTTTCTATTACTGTACTGTGATTGTGGTGTCTACTTTTTGATGATGTGGAGTTTTCTCTTCTTCATGGCATCGGTGGCATATGGAAAATTAAAATAAAATGCTACCAGGTCTTTGGCATTGCCTTCTATGGCTGAAGAGACAAGAAGGGACATTGTTTGCTCGGAAGCCCGGATTATTATGCTTTCCAGGTTTGCCCAAAATACCAATTTCAGTACGACAAATCTGACTTCTTGTCTATTATTTGACTTCCACAATGTCACTGGCAAATCATGGCCATTGACTACAAGACACAAAATGACCACAATTTCTTGATTTAACCTACTTTGACCGTATCTGAATACGTTAAAGTTACTTAGTTGGAACTTATTTATTTATTTTATTTTAGCCATTATTCTCCTATTGGTTTTACCTTGTGTTATGGTTGGTCACGCACGGCATCTTCATTTATTGGTCACTTCCTCGTCTATGACGAATGCTTTTTGATCACTGACTCTGAGAACCCAACGGATATTTTGTATTCTATTTTTTTTTTTCGGTCAGCCCTATTTTTGTAGATATCTCATTTAGCGCGTTGATAAAATGCATATCATTGAAATTATTTGCTAACCAAACATTTAAAACACTACGTGCGTGGTTTATTACCATTACTTACAAACTCAACAGTAACTTTTAAAAAATATAGGAAAAAGTAGATCGTGCTAAACAGTAATAACTATTTCGTTTTGCGCTTTCTAGTTATACGTAGACTGAACAAAAAAGATCACGTATTTCAGACGGAACTTTGTATTGTAATTCATCGAAACTTTAACATTGCGAAGTTTAAAAAAAACCGCCGAAAGAAAACAATATCTCTTCGATCAGCCGTGATTCCAAAATGAACAAGTCGATAGGGGAAATAACAACCTTGTTATCTTCAATTAGTTTCCGAACAGTGCGATCGAGGTCGGAGTCATAAAGAGGGAGCAATATCGCCTCCGGTACCGATGCTCGAGGAACTGGTTTGAAAAAAAAAACACGGAGGTCCACTGCGTAGCCGAGAGAAAAGGAAAAAGCTTTAAGTTTCTTTTAGTATTGCCGTCGATCCGGTGCCACCCTACACCTCTCTTGGACATAATATTACAATAACGAGTTGTAATACTATACATCTTGCTATACCTTACTTTGCCTCTACGGGCTATGTCATGACGCTCGGACAAGATTAACTTAGATGAAAAGTAGACGACGATCTACTAAACTTATAAGTAGGTTGGTAGGTATTTCTATCTATACTTGCAAGTTCTAGAAAACAGAATTTTACCTTTCAAGGGATAAACTTTAACTGGATATATAATTAGCTTGGTTCCTCTAACTAATACGCAAGTAAATTTAGTACCTTTGTGTTCAAAAAAAAACGATTCCGAGAATTGATTGTGTAGGATGAGCTATGCAAATGAGGCTTTATCACATATTTATCTTGACATTAAAGCAACAGTTTGTAGAAAATAGCTCTATATTTGTATATTTTTACGACGAGATCACAACAAGTGTTTAAAAACATGTATCTGGGTTAAAACATTCAGACAAACGTAGTAGGTATAATGTAGGTACGGTCGGCTGCATAATTGCAGACCCACCCTAGAGCTCCAAAATGGCTGTTATAAGAATATTTTCAACATAAGCAAGATACTAGACACCTGCTTTAGTTGAACTTTAAAGTCTTCTAACTCATCAATTTATCAAACAAAAATTATTTGAATGAAAACATTCAAATAATAGTAATTTTAGAACTCTACCGGGGGCTGCAATTATGCAGCCGACTGTACCTGTCTACTTAATAAATAATTTATGTTTATTACGGTTACATACAGTTACGTTAATATATTTTTTTTGTAAGAGGCGACGTTGTCTTTTTGTATGCGGCAAGCACAACACTTTGTCGAGAAAAAAGAAAACAAGCATGAAAAGTATAAAAGCATAGTATTACCATACTTACAACATTATATGTATTTAGTCAAAAAAGCAGACAACAAAATTTGTATAACAAAAAAAGCTATTTATTTTTGTATGGGAGCTTTTAAGCACACAATAAAAAACAGCAAGCGAGTGAAACTTGACATTTATTCGATGGTTAATTGAGACATTAACATCGATGTATCTATAGTTTATTTCTATAAAAAAGATTGTTCGTATCTACACCTACTGTTTTGAGGTTTTATTGACTTCTAACGTCCTAAAGCATCTAAATGTCAAACCCGACCGAATTAGGCAATGTGAGAACGTGAATAATTTAACACATGTATTGTACTCACCTCAAATTAAGGTTTTGAAATGAACCCCTTCGTGTTTTGGGAGTGACGTTTAAAATATATTCAAGGACGCGAATATGTTCGGAGACATAACTTTTTATATTTTTTAAATTTTGAAATTTGGTTTTACCAAAACTTTGAATACAGTCTGATAGGTATAGACTAGGTTGGGTCATTACCAGAATGACCTTTTCGCTGAAAGACATTTTCAGTTGACGGACATGAAATCACGGTACCTAGATTGTAGAAAGACAATTCAGTTAGTAGGCCATATAGTAATGTAGTATAATGTTAAATTTGAATGCCATAGATCATGGCTCCTCAGGCGTTTTGGCATACGCTATAAGCATAAAAGGAACTGTTTTTAACCCCCGACGCAAAAACGACGGGGTGTTATAAGTTTGACGTGTCTCTGTGTGTGTCTGTCTGTGGCATCGTAGCTCTCGAACAGATGTATCGATTTTGATTTAGTTTTTAATAAATTTAACTAAATTATTAGGAAAGTTTTTTTTGTTTGCACCTAACTAATAGGCCGATTTTGATGAAACTCGGTATGAAAGTCGGCTGCATAATTGCAGACACACCGTAGAGCTCCAAAACGGCTGTTATAAAAATGTTTTCAACACAAGCAAGATTCTAGACACCTGCTTTAGTTGAAGTTTAAAGTCTTCTAACTCATCAATTTATCAAACAAAAATTATTAGAATGAAAACATTCCAATTATAGTAATTTAAGAACTCTACCGGGGGCTGCAATTATGCAGCCGACTGTACATTGATCCATTGGGAGTACATAGGCTTTTTATCCAGATATATCCACGGGATCGGGAGTACGCGTGTGAAACTAAGGAGTGATGCGAGTAAATAACAAAAAAATAAAGGCGTAGGTAGGTACCTAGCTAGTAATTCATATTACATTATGTATGGCTAATCAAAAACAAAAATAATTGGCAAAAATAAATTTATATTTACATCGGTAATTCCGAGTCAAAAAGAAACGATTAAAAACACAATAATAATTTTAGAAAGAGCTCAGAAAATGCGTGCGAATCATCAAAGAGTATTGTTTAAAATGGTAAAGTGTATAAAACAATTTCTCAGTCAGTCTCGTCCGAAACGACTTCCGTTCGTGTTGTCACGATCTCGGAACTTACTGACCACCGAATCGAATTAAACCGATAGTACTAAGTTAGGTAGTTGGTTTAGTAATCTTATTCAATTTCTCAGTGATTCATGGCGGTGACTAATAGTTCTTGAAAACGGTTTGTGCTTTATGTTCCTATTTTACTATTTCATTTGCACCTACTCTACCTAGCTAGATATTGAAAAATGTTATCTAAGGTACAGTCGGCTGCATAATTGCAGCCCCCCAGTTATAGTTAAAAAATTACAATTTTTTCTTCATTATAATATTTTTGTTTCATAAATTTCATGAGTTAGAAACCTTTAAACTTCAACTAAAGCAGGTGCCTAGAATCTTGCTTGTGTTGAAAACATTCTTATAACAGCCGTTTTGGACCGCTACGGTGGGTCTGCAATTATGCAGCCGACCGTACCTGCGGGTTATAAGGGCCACTAAAAGGTTTTTAAAAATCTTGCTAATAATGACAAAAAAACAAGGAAAAAAAACAAATGAATTGTTTTTCAGATTGTCAATAGGTAAAGAAAATATTTGTCTAATCACCTGTTTTTAGGCTTCCCTAGATTTCCTTATATTTTTTTTTACAAAATATTTAGTTTTTATTAAAGTGGCAGCTGACCCTTATTATCCGCAGGTACCTTAGTTTACTTAAATACTTAAATGTGTTACGTAAATTCGCGTGTGTAAACCTCACTGTTCGTATTTGCTGTTTTGACAACAATTTAATTAATAATTCTTATATTTACAGATTTATATAAAGAGCAAGATATGAAATGCAGCTCCTAAGGCCATTGAAACGACTGTAAGTACAGATATTAATCCCCTATTCTACCCCTACTTCCAATGGAACCTACTTAGTTATACGCTACTCTTATTTATAAGTACCTACACTGAAATTTAGAAAGTTTGAACGCGTGGTCGATAATCAAACATGAACATGTATTACGCGCGCTCGTGAAAGTAACTGCTGTGTCTATCATGTAGACGAATAAATATCATTCTGAAAGTAGTACACTTTTATATCCACTAAAGTAATAGTAAAAACATTAATCTACCTAATTATCGTATTAAAATTATAACCAGATCAAAGACACTATTGAACATGTAGGTTACCTACATACCTACCGGTTATAAACGAAAAAACGAAAGTTGTTTCATTAAATGTACTTAGGTATTACCTACTTGTTCATTTTGAAACTTAAAAGGAAAACTTTGTAAATAATGTCACCGAAGCCAAAACACACAACGCGATGTTAACGAAACCAGATTCGGTGTTCTCAGAAACAGCAATATGGCACCGTCAAGATGAGGAACGAACGTTTACCCATTCCCTTATGAGAGATAATAACTCAAAGTGTGAAAACCAATTTTAGTGACAAGGTGATAACAAGTTTAGAAGCAAATTATGTGTCATACATACATATATTTTTATGACTTTTGTCGCCCACACTTTACAATACCAATTAAGTTCACAGTTATTCGCCCCCGCGACCGTGTTCCCCAACATTTGATCTGGAAGAAAAATACTGAGGCTACCATGAGGCTACCAATTCCACGAACAATCTCCAAAAAAATTACAGTTCACACTCTCTAAAGAGATCTAATTAAAGAGTAACAAGCGATGGGAACACATGCAACAGAAAGGGACCAAATGACAATTAAAATAATGAAAAAGAATGACACCTGTTTTTATTTAAGACACGCTAGATCATAATCGTAAAATAACGAGTTTTTTCTCCTCTAATAACTGTATAACTGCTTGTAAAATTATATTAAGTGTCAATTTAGCAGTAGACTGCAAACTAAAACAGGTGTCATGTTTAGTTTAGTTAGCAAATTACAATTTTACGCAAGCAAATGCTCATAATGTAGCGAATCACGTAACTAATACTTTTAATATTTATTGAGGGCTTTTTTTACAAGAATCCTTCACCTTTCCAGACCTTACTAATCGAATATCACAAGTCAAACGTCAAAGGTGTGATATTTCTCAATCAGATATTTCATCGTCTTTTAAAGATCATTATAGGTAGAACCTACCATCAGTTTTGACAGCTTCGACAGTTTTTTTGTAGTTATTACTATATTTTAAAAGAATTGTAATTGAATCCATACTTACATAAAACCGGCCAAGTGCGAGTCGGACCATTATACTCTGTTTCTTCTTATAGTCTTTGTTCTTATAGCAGCAACAGAAATACATCATCTGTGAAAATTTCAACTGTCTAGCTATCATGGTTCATGAAATACAGCTTAATAACAGAGAAACAGACGGACAGACGGAAAGTGAAATCTTGTCTTAGTAAATTATTATTATATTCCATTATTATTATTATTTATTTGACGACCCAGTTGGCAAAATGGTCACCATGCCGGACTGCCAACACAGGGTTGCGGGTTCGATTCCCGCCTCAGACAAGTATTTATGCTTAGATATTTGTCTGTGGTCTGGTTGTTTCTATGTATTATAAGTATATATTTACAAAAGAAAAGTATATAAGTAGTATATCCGTTGTTTAGCACCCATAATACAAGTCTAGTTACTTAGTTTGGGGCTAGATGGCGATGTGTGGAATGTCCTGCAATATTTATTTATTTATTTTTATTCAATATTTTATTAAAATGAGTATTTTTCTCTTTTACACAATATCTATCTATACTTGTTATAACGCTGAAGAGTTTGTTTGTTTGAACGCACTAATCTCAGGAACTACTGGTTCCAGTTGAAAATTATTTTTGTGTTAGATAAAATATAGTCCATTTGTCGAGGAAGGCTATTTGACACATTGACACGTCATGTTCTGGTAACAAAAATATTTAGTTTTTAATTAAGGTTACCTGTTGTACCTTAGTCTTAAGGGGGTCCATACGCCAACAACCTTAGTACACAGCCTACTAAATAGTTACTACTGGCACCGGTCGCCTTTGTTGGTGAAAATTGTTAATTATTACGAATGTGTTTTGTTTTTCCCAAAAGTGCTGAAATGGAATTGTAGGTGAGATTTTTACCGACATTTTGGTGTGATTTTGAGCCAAAAATTTCTTATAGTTTCGAAGCTATCCTAAAATTAAGAATTAAAACTAGTCTAGCTTTGAAATGACAAATAATTTTCGCCTCGAAATAACCTCAAAATATCGGTAAAAATTTCACCTACAATTTCATCTCAGCACTTTTGAGAAAAACAAAACACATTCGTTACAATCAACAATATTAGTTGTAAGCGACGGGTATTTCTGGCGCGTTGCGTTTGGTAGCATAAGCAGCCTTAACATATTGGAACATCATATCACAAAGATAACCCAAGCGGTTTATGTCAAGTATTGGCATGCATAGTGTTATGGGCAGGCATTACTTGTATCAAGGATTATGGGCGAAGTCGCGTGCCACTCGGTACTAATGTCACATGGCATGAGATATGTTGCGTGCAGCATTACCTTACCTACGTGCTGTAACGTGCTAGACAGTATATTCGAATGCTCATAAGTTTTACATGATATTGATTTACTATTTATATGGAAATTAATATCTATTCATGGAGTGTATAGGAAAATTAATATAGGTAACTCATGCATATCATAATTATTACTTACCTATGTCAAACTAGCACCGCTCCGCGGTTTCACCCGCGTAACTCCCGATCCCGTGGGAATATCGAGATTTAAAATAGGCCTACAGCCTTCCTCGAAAAATGGACCATCCAACACAAAAATATTTTTTCAATTCGAACCAGTAGGTAGTTCCTGAGATTGGCGCGTTCAAACAAACAAACTCTTCAGCTTTATAATATTAGTATACAGGGTTATTGGAAATTATACTAGCAAGCCGTTAAGGGCTACTTCTGTGCACCTAAACAAACAACTTTTGTTCTACGACTTTTGGAAATTCGAAAAAAAAAAGAAAATTTTGAAGTTATGTAAATTCGAAAAACAGCAGATTTTTAAAAACAAAGGTCATTCAGACCAAGAACAGTAGATGAAACTTAAAAAATAAGCAAATTTTAAGGTTACTGACCTCTTCGTGTAAGGAACAGCTGATTTTCAGGTAAACCTAACCTCAAAATTTTCCAAAAAATGTTCGATTTCCAAAAGTCTTAGAACAAAAGTTGTTTGTTTAGGTGCACAGAAGTAGCCCTCAACGGCTTGCTAGTATAATTTCCAATAACCCTAGAGAGACATTAACATGCCCTTGTAATTATAAGTACTTGTCTATTTCCATCTCTAAATTCTAAACAACGCAATAGTTTTAGAGTTAGGTAGGTACTACGTTTACTTATTCATTCAATTAAGTTTATTATGCCTTCTGACAAAGATCTAACCAAGTTAATGTTAAGTTAATGTCTAACAAACTTTCAACTTCAAACACAACCCGGCTCTGTTTTAGAAGCTCATACACAATAGAATATTCGGTTTTCGTATTAAAAATTCAAGAATGCCGGGAGTGTTCACAAAATAAGTACCTATCTATACTAATACTAATAATATTATAAAGCTGAAGAGTTTGTTTGTTTGTTTGAACGCGCTAATCTCAGAAAATACTGGTTCGAATTGAAAAATTATTTTTGTGTTGGATAGTCCATTTATCGACGAAGGCTATAGGCTACTTTTTATTTTGATATTCCCACGAGATCGGGACTTACGCGGGTGAAATCGCGGCGCGCAGCTAGTCTATACTAATATTATAGAGCTGAAAAGTTTGTTTGTTTGTTTGAACGCGCTAATCTAGTGGTTCGAATTGAAAAAATATTTTTGTGTTGGATAATCCATTTATCGGGGAAGGCTATAGGCTACTTTAAATTTCTATATTCCTACGGGATCGGCAGTTACGCGGGTGAACCGCGGAACGCTGCTAGTATTCTATAAATATAAAATTCGAAGTCCTGACTGACTGACTCACTGACTGATAAAACTAATAGACGGATCGAGCTATTTAGCACAGATAGCTGTTAGCCTGTTTGTTATGCGTAGGCATCCGCTAAGAAAGAATACTGAAAAATTCAAACCCTATACCTACTCGGAAGAAATCGCGGCCAAGACTTAGAATAAAAAATGTTGGGCTGTAAAGCCGCAGTTTACGGACGATCATTTTGCGCGATAATGTCATAAAAAAACGATGAAGGATTGAGATTTTATTCCCCTTTTTCCCTTTGTTTTTTCTTTCGTCACCATAACACAAGCCCAGATGGGTGATATTATTATTGAACAATATAATAATTTTACGAAACATTGGTTGCTATGAAACGTGAGGGTTGCAAGAACGTGAGCAGAACGCGATGACGTCACACTTTTTTGTGAGTGCTGCCGGTGCTTATCAATTCAATGGACGTTATCACGTTAAACATTTATTATAGAGTTGCTTGAATTGTACGACAGCCAAAGCGCTATCGTTCGGTAACTAATCTGCTTAAAAACAGTTTTTAGAATAGAAAACCGAGTATAATTAAACAATAGGTAACGTCTAAGCATTCCTACTTATTCTATTGTTCGCAGTCGTCTCCCCAGCGCAGCGACTTGGACTATCTGATTTTAAAGTTGTGTCGTCTATTAATCTTGCAGTGTGTGCTCAGAAGTTAGTTTCTTGCAATGCCACAGAGATTTAAAGACATTCCTTCCCTAGAAACTGTTGAACGTTAGTAAGAAACTAGTCTGATGTATACCTACCTATAAATAAGATTGGTTGGAATTTTTTTTACATTTTTAGAATAATTCTACTTTATCTTCAGTTATTATGCAATCATTAAAATCTATAATTGTTTGCTTTGGCTATAGTATTTTTATATAATTAACTAATTGAAAAAAATTGGAGGACAATCCATCTAGCTCCAAGCTAAGTAACTAGGCATGTGTTATGGTAACTAGACAACAGATAGAATACTAAAAGACTTTTTTTTGTAAATACAGAAACAACCAGACCTAAAACAGATACCTTGCATAAATAATTGTTGGCGGGAATCGAACCCGCAACCTTTTGCGTCACAGGTGGGTGTTTGCCCGACGCGCCAGAGAGGTCGTCATACGTGGTTATCTATACTAATATTATAAAGCTGAAGAGTTTGTTTGTTTGTTTGAACGCGCTAATCTCAGGAACTGCTGGTTCGAATTGAAAAATTTTGAATTTGTGTTGGATAGTCCATTTATCGAGGAAGGTTATAGGCTACTTTTTATCCCGATATTCCCACGGGATCGGGAGTTACGCGGGTGAAACCGCGGAGCGCAGCTAGTTATGAATTGTTCCGTCCGATTACTTTTCGGCAGAGTCGCCATTTTCAAATATTTTGATAAATACGTTAGAGAAAATACCAAATATTAATTAGAACGGTCCTGTTAAACTAGTCGACCGTATATTACACATGTTACAACATCTCTGCTAGTTCATAGCACCATGTTAATTTAATCAAAACACGTAGATGCCCGGGGATCTAATTAAACAAATCTAACAAGTTGATCCCTAATGTTTGACGATTGTTTTACCATATTCAGTTATCCAAATATTGGATATTCTAGATCTAGACTGTACGAACAAAAACTAATTAATATTCACATAAACAAAATAAAGTAAAAAAACAAATGGTTGTCTGCAAAGTTGGTTTACGGACGATAATTTTACGTGATAACGTCATAAGAAAACGATGTAAAATTTAGTTTTTTTTGTTATTCCTTTATATTATTTCCTTTTAAGCTATTGCATAGCTTTTATCGCGGGCTTTGACCGCGGCGACCGAATCAAGAAATTCCGTAACGAAAATAAAACCTAACACCCCCCACTCCGCCTAACATGTAGCTCGGCTGAGCGAGCGTTCTCTTAAATTTCCTTTTTTCTGTTATATTTTTTTCCCCTTTATATAAGTCTTCTATTCGTCACTCGTCACACCATAATACAAGCCCAGATGAGCGATATTATTATTAAATACTCTGTTTCCTAAATTACCATGACGCGTCTGGTCATATTCCCATGACGCATGACGTCACACAATTTTACCGTGACACTTATTTGTGAATGCAGGTGTTCCATCAATTTATTAGAATTACGTCAAAAATAATCAAAACACATAAAAACAAGATTTATAGACGTATAAAGAAAAAGTAGTACAGCGACCAAAAAAGGTTCTTCCATGCTAGAGCAAGAAGCTCCAGCGCTGATTTTCGTACGAACCTACTACGAGTACGAACCTTACTGAGACGCACGGACTTAAATAGTCTATAATCAAGTAATTAATTTATAGATGTTGAGAGGACAGTGATACATATTACAGGTGATAGGATAGAATAGAATATCTAGTAGGAAACTAAATATCAATTGCAAAGGCCATAACATACAATAGTATAGTAACTTAAAATACCGCGCTGCACTTCGAGACCCATGCTTATCGATAGAGGGAATAACGGCGAACAATTATTAATATTGCCTTCATACCAAACCTCTAAACTCTAAAGCGTCTCGGCAACGGGATATTTAAACAAACGTGGTGTATTTTGAAACTTAATAGATCTACTTTTATGGTTACATAAACTTTATTTCTATATTAAGAATCACATACATATAGCCTGTGCAACGAATGGTGACTGCCGGTGGAAAGTGGAAGGGGTATGCGCAGAAGTCAATTTTTAGGTCTGTTTGGCGGGGGGACAGGAGCGAAGGGAGGGTCAGTCATCGCTCTCTGTTCCGCACACACGTCTTTAGCCGCGCTCTGTCCCGCTCCCACACGTCTAAGTACTGTCGCGCACATAAAAATTTAACATCACTCGGTTAACATTGCAGCCGCGTAGCTTACTTTACCCAGATCGAAAATTCAACTTTATACAGAAAAACTGCTAATCATTGGTGCAGGCATAGAAATCCATGTTCGTACCTTTGTTCAGTAAATGTACAGGACAGAATTAGTTCCGTGGTTTGAAATTCGCGCCAAAAACAATAGAAAATATAGATTTGACAGCAATCTGACAGTTTAAAGTGACAGTGACAGATTATCGATCAATAGAAGATCAGTAGTCAATAGGTAGTTGTTTCAATAAAAGGTAATTACATTAAAAGATACTTACCAAAAACTATGTTTATTTAATTTGAGTTCCTTATAGTAGTCTATCTATAGTTTAATAGTGTAAATTACAGTGAATAAATACTGTATAATAGTAATAGTACCTATTTAAATGAATGTTTTTCTGGTTGGGCAAAATCATATACGGTAGGTATGTAAACAAAGTATGACGGTTTGGCTGTAATAATTCTGTGCGCGATTGTACATGCGCAAACCATCCCCACCAATTTCCGCCAGCGATCACCATTCGTTGCACCAGCTGTACTTAAATTCATTTGCCAGAGAAATACAGACTAATTAAATTTAAATAACAGGTACTGGCATACGGTAGGTAGGTAAATATTAACTTACAATATTGAGTAGAAACACAGCGACACTCTGTAAAATTATTTATCGCAATAGTTTGTGTGTGAATGTTTTACCTTTTTTACTAAAATATAGTTCGATGTTTGAGTACAGCAACTTGTACATAAATATTAATGTGGGTATCTAACCTCTACGTCTTGATTAGAGACGAGAACAGACTTCTAAGAAAATATTTTTTCTTCTTTAGAGAAAATTCAAAAATGTTTTTATTAAAGTACTTATCACGTTCTTATAAAGTAGACTGCTAATTAAAGTTGGTAAATCAATGCATTATGTTTTTAGATTATTTCAAATGAATTTTAGGTCAACGGACGAAAAGCTTTTTAATTAAAAAGCTTTAGTAAGCTTTTTAGGTACTTACTAATTGATAATTACGCATAAGTAACCATTTAATTTCGTTAATTTAGTTTTAAGCTAATATCGGCAAAATATGCAAATATTGACGCAGGCTATACTTTAAATTTAATTATTTCTTTAACTTTAGTATTAAAAATATAGTTTTGAATACAGTTACATTAACTAAATAATTAATTTAATTTAATATACTTACTGCTGATATCTGTCGGGCACCTGGAACTAGTTCTTTTTTAAATTTTATTTATGGAATTAATAAGTCCTTTTTTTGAGTCATCATCATCATCATCATCCGAGCGATGTTCCCGGTTGCATCCCTCTCGGGAGCCCGGGGTCCGCTTTCCTACTAATTAGTCTTTATTTTTAATAAGTAAGCTTAATTAATATTCTAGCAGACATGAAAACATTTTCAGTTACCTATCTATAGATTTCTATAGGTATTTACACGTACATTACTGAAAACGAAATTTAGGTACAATCGAGGCTCAAAAGTCCAGCGCCACCGTTACGTTCATAATCCTGTGCAACACTATTTGAACGTTATAACAACGTAACCTGTGGATCGAACGTCCGATGGTGTAGCGGGTGGTGGCTTAAACCACTCGGCCAACTAAAGACATAGCTAACATGTTGAAAATTTTGTTAGTCTATGGTTGAAAATAATAATCACACTGAGTACTTTTAATTCAAGTATTTATGTTTGTGTGTAAAGTCTATTAGAAGAAGGTCGTAAGTCCAATACTTGTTTATAGGACTATTATCAAACTGATAGTGTACTTATGACGCATACTGTATTTATGTGTAGAGGTAGTAGAGTTAAGAGGGTTGGTTGGTACTGTGGCGCTATAAGTAAAGTTAGTCATATCACTTAGCAACATGCACTCGTTTACCCCGAGTAGTGACTCAAACAATTCCCCATTGTCCTGTTAAAATATTCACCCTAATTGTCACAAATTCTCCGAAAAATATGATTCGGCGGAGTGGGATTTTCGGATATAGCTGGGCAGGTACTCAATAACAGAGAAACAAAAACATGCGTGCTAGTTAAGTAGATTATCAAAATTACGTCTTATCAGAGTTCGAAAATGTCGAAGTTAAGTTTTATAGTCCCTAAGAAAAATTTGTTCATATTAGGTATATTTATCATATTTCTGAAGAAATAGAAAACAAAAAGAGTTTCGAATTATCGAATATTTAATGGAATGCCATTAGAGACCAGAGATGTAGAGTGGTTTTCAAATAAAAACGAATACTGAAGACTCTAGAGTCTAGAGTCAGCATTCGACAATTTTATTCACAGTCAAGTTCGCGTACTGGCAGATTACAGACATTTCTGTTGTCTGATAGCTCGCCAACAATACATTCATATAAGGCGATGGCGAAAATATGTGATAAATGTTTGGACCGCTTTATAATAGATAATATAAAAAAATTGATTAGCTATTGATACAATATAAAAACAAGAAATGTAACTTATACCTCTTCTATTCTAATATCTTTTTCGTATTGCTACATTTTAAATCTGTTTACTTATTGTTATTATTTTTTACATATTATGACAGGTCAGCGTTTAACCACTATCACACCTGCCTGATGGTAGGTGACGATATGGCCTAAGATGTAACACGCCTTCTTCATCATGTCAGCCCATACACGTCCACTGCTGGACATAGGCCTCCCCCATACGACGCCACAAACAGCGGTCCTGAGCCGCCTCCATCCACCGACCACCCGCGACCGCCACAATGTCGTCGGTCCACCGGGCAGCTGGTCTCCCAACACTCCGTTTCGCGTTGCATCGTGGCCGCCACTCGAGAACCTTTACTCCCCAGCGGTTGTCAGTTCTGCGAGCTATATGACCTGCCCATTGCCACTTCAGCTTACCAATCCTGAGAGCTATGTCGGTGACTTTGGTTCTTCTACGGATTTCCGTATTTCGGATTCTATCACGTAGAGAAACTCCGAGCATAGCTCTCTCCATAGCCCGCTGAGCGACTCTGAGCTTATGAACGAGGCCTATAGTCAGCGACCACGTCTCGGATCCGTATGTCATCACTGGTAACACACATTGGTTGAAAACTTTCGTCTTGAGGCTCTGTGGTATTTGTGACGAGAAGATATTGCGAAGCTTCCCGAACGCTGCCCAACCGAGTTGTATTCGTCGGCTGACCTCTTTATCGAAGTTGGATTTACCTAGTTGGACCATTTGGCCTAGGTAGACATAGTGATCAACAACTTCGATAACATCGTATCCAATGTGAACAGGTATGGGTACGACGTGGGCGTTCGACATGATCTTTGTCTTACCCATGTTCATTTTAAGACCCACCTGTCCGGAGACGGTGTTGAGGTCTCTCAGCATCCTGCTGAGGTCCTCCAGCGATTCTGCCATGATGACTATATCGTCGGCAAACCGAAGATGAGTGATGTAATCGCCATTGATATTGATGCCATATCCGTCCCAGTCCAAGAGCTTAAATATATCCTCCAATGCAGAGGTGAACAGTTTCGGAGAGATAACATCTCCCTGTCTCACCCCTTTTTGCAATGGGATCGGATTTGTGCTCTGGTTCTGAAGCCGGATAGACATAGTGGCGTTGCTATACAAACACTTCAGCACTTGGATATACCGATAGTCAATTTGGCACCGCTGGAGGGACTGCAGCACTGCCCAGGTTTCGACTGAATCAAAGGCTTTCTCGTAGTCCACAAACGCAAGACATAACGGCCGATTATACTCCTCTGTCTTCTGTATAATCTGCCGGAGCGTATGAATGTGGTCTACGGTACTAAAGCCTTTTCGGAACCCTGCTTGTTCGGGAGGCTGGAAGTCGTCAAACCTTCGAGAAAGACGGTTGGTGATAACTCTCGAAAACAGCTTATAGACGTGGCTCAACAGTGAGATGGGCCTCCGCCGCGGGGCGGCGGCGTAAGAATATCGACCCCTCCAACTCAGCCCGTGGATGTCGTAAGAGCCGACTAAGGGATTCTACCAGAGGAAGGGCAGCAGCTTCCTTCTGAGTATGTACTACCTAACTGCGATCACCAATCCGCCTGCCAAGCGTGGTGATTATGGCAAAACCCCCCCCTACATGACGGATGCAAATAGAGAACGGCCCCCAGTCCCCGGCAGCTCCGCTATTCCTGGTCACGGTAGCGGCCACGGTAACGGCGGGGCAGGGGGTGCTAAGAATCTCCGGAAGAGATCGAGCTACCCAACCAAATACCGACGACCCTTGCACCTGGTAACATACAACGCGCGAACTTTGAGGACTGACGCGATGATGATAGAGCTGGAAGAAGCGGTGGACAAGTTGCAGTGGGATATCATAGGGCTATCAGAAGTCCGAAGAGAGGGAGAGGACACGATCACCCTTAATTCCGGCAACTTGTTCTACCACCGGGAGGGCGATCAGCTGTCCCAACATGGTATCGGGTTTCTCGTCCACAGGTCCCTCGTCAACAACATTGTTAAGATCGAGAGCGTTTCGAGCAGGGTGGCATACCTTATACTCAGAATAACCAACCGGTATTCGCTGAAGGTCATACAGGTATACGCGCCACACTCGAAACGCCCCGACGATGAAGTGGAGGTCATGTACGACGATATTGCACGTGTCATGCATGCCTCGAAAACACACTACACGGTTGTGATGGGGGACTTCAATGCGCGGCTTGGCAAGAAGAGCGGTGACGAACTGAGAGTGGGCCAGTTTGGATTTGGACAGCGAGACCAAAGGGGCCAGCGATTGGCCGACTTCATGGAAAAAGAGGGACTCTTCGCGATGAACTCTTTTTTCAAGAAGCGGTCGTCCAGGAAATGGACGTGGCTGAGCCCACGCGGTAACAAGCATGAGATAGACTTAATCATGACGAATCACAAGCACATATTCAATGACGTCTCTGTGATCAACAGGGTGAAAACCGGCAGCGATCATCGCTTAGTAAGAGCGTCATTGAATATCAATGTTAAGCTGGAACGGTCTCGTCTGGTAAAGTCTACGGTACGCCCAAATCCTGTCCAAATACAAAATCCCGAAAGCTTTCAGTTGGAGCTACAAAACCGCTTTGAATGCCTCGCGGAATGCGCAACAGTGGACGAGCTGAATAATGGGCTGGTGGAAACTGTCCAAGCGGTCGGATCGGAGTTCTTTAGGACCCGCCGCAGAAATAAAACACAGAGACTCTCGGATCACACTCTGCAATTAATGGCAGAGAGAAGTGAAATGAGGCTGCAGTCTTCGGCAGATATGTCAAGATACGGTATGCTCAACAGACAGATCTCGAAGTCAATACGACGCGATTTGCGCTCCTACAGTACTAACTGTATTGTGAGCGCAATAGAGCGGAACAAGGGCTCCAAGGTGTTCACGAGAGATCTGTCTATGGGACAAAACCGGTTGACAAGGCTGAAGACCGATAGCGGCAGCATCATATCCTCTAAGTCTGAGATCTTGAGAGAGCTTGAAAAGTTTTATGGACAGCTGTACACCTCATCGCAATGCCCTGCAAACAACACGGCGGGCGATGCAAGAGCCCGTTTAACCCGATACTATACCGAAGATATCCCGGACGTCAGCCTGTACGAGATAAGGTCGGCTCTCAAACAGCTCAGAAACAATAAGGCACCGGGTGATGACGGAATAACGACGGAACTTCTGAAGGCAGGTGGAGCACCGGTACTTAAAGTCCTTCAGAGGCTGTTCAACTCCGTCATCCTCGAGGGACAAACGCCAGAGGCGTGGAACAGGAGCGTGGTGGTGCTGTTCCATAAGAAGGGTGACAAAGCCCTTCTAAAGAACTATAGACACGCCTTTTTAGAAGATACCTATTCACTCGCGACTTGAAGACCCCCAAATTGTACACGTCAGGAAAGACAGATGCAGGCAACCCATTCCATTCCCTTGCGAATAAGGAATGACGAATAAGGATTTTCTGCAGATCTGTTTGCCGGTCAGCAAAGGCCTTGTCTAACCTCTACCACAAATGTCTTTCCTGAGTAAGCGTTCCATGTCACGCCTTTGTTCTAAAGCGTATATTATTAGTTCTGTAACGTTCTCTTCTTCTTTCAATGTGAGCACGTTGAGGGCTGTGACATAAATGTTTGTCTCTCTGTGTTTTTATTTGTTTGTATTGTTAGAGGGTTGTGGTCACTATTCACCATGAAGACCAGTTTGCTTGGGAGACCACTTCATACTAACTATCAATTATCGACCGACCGAAAGTCTGTTTATAATCTGCCAGTACTCGAACAGAGATGTTCCAGCAAAGATGTTAAGGAAACAGAAATGAAGTTAATTAGCATGGAGGTCCGGAGACGCCACGAGTGCAACTTGGTTATCGGGTGCATAATTAATTGAAGAACGTCCTAGCTCGCCACTAGTAATAAGTTCTCAAATAAATTTATTTTAACACAGAACAGTTTATGCTAGAGGTCACTTCGTTAGATTGTTTGGCCTCTCTGAATTTAATAAAAAAGATTTTTAGCTGATATTTATTAATAGGTATAAGTATAACGAAAATTGAAATATTGGTTTTCTTTAAATGTTTTACACAGCTCGAGACTTGGATTATTAAAAAATAAATTATTTTATCATTATGATGCATATTATTACTTTAATTCTACTTACGAACCTTTTATTTTCAAATAGCTTTGATCTTTTTTACCTTTACTGAAATTCGATATACTTATTCGGAAAGTTTAATTTTCTGCTCATTTTAATAAAGCTCTAGGTACATTATATTATGAAAATACTTCAAAGTATCCACCTTACCTAATTTAATCAAATTAACTCTCAGAAAATTGGAAATAAAAATTGTATACATCTACCTAGATGAGTAGGTACTAACTACATTGAGTAGCAAAGTCTAAAATTATTTAACTGTGTAAATATAAAATTCAAAAGTCCTGGTTGACTGACATAACAATGTCTAGCTCATCGATCATATAACAGATGGTCTAGCTTAAACCGCTCGCTGCGCTGATCCTAAAGATATGGTACTTTGGGAAGTATAGGTAGGTATAATATAGATAGATACAATAGTATACAACTTTAAATGTACAATCGGCTGCATAATTGCAGCCCCCTGTAGAGTTCGAAAGTTACTATTATTGGAATGTTTTAATTATAATATTTTTTGTTTGATAAATCGCTGAGTTAGTAGACTTTAAACTTCAACTAAAGCAAACGTCTAGAGTCTTACTTGTGTTGAAAACATTCTTATAACAGCCGTTTTAGAGCTCTACGGTGGGTCTGCAATTAAGCAGCCGACCGTACAACACAAGAGGAAATAGAACACGATATACACAAAGTAAAGTAATGGCTAGAAAGTATAAGTTTCACAAATAGGTGGCCTTATCGCTGAAAGCGATTTCTTCCAGGCAACCTTCGGATGGAAAATAACTTATTCTGCTTTTATGGTAGGTTGTGAATTTACTCAAGCAGGATACCAAACATCATTATCATTACATAGTATAAAACAAGGTCGCTTTCCGCTGTCTGTCCCTATGTATGCTTAAATCTTTAAAACTACGCAATGGATTTTAATGCGGTGTTTTAATTAGATAAAGTGACTCAAGAGGATGGTTTTTATGAATAATATAGCCGTGCGAAGCCGGGGCGGGTCGCTAGTAACCTATAATAATAGGTGGTATGGTATAGGTATTGACTAAGAAAGGTTTTTTGAAATTCCGCCCCTAAAATGGTGAAATGGCGGGCAACGTCGCGAATTGTCTAATACCCGCCAAATATTTATTTTTTTAATATTTTTAGAAAACATTACACCGACGTTTTGCTTTTAAATTAATAGGTAGTTTACTGAAACTAGTCCACAGCGCCCACCTACGACATGCGACAGTGGGTAATCGTTTAATTTGGGTTCCAACGTAGGATTGCAGTAGATAGGTCAAACAAATAATAGACTAAATTAATAAGAAGTGGGTTGGTAGGTCGTATGTAATACTACTTAGACGATGACATGGAATTAGTCGTACCTAAGTGCTGCACAGGATTGTAAACATTATACATTATTATTGGGCAGAGACTTTTGACCGTGGATTATACAAATGTACACAGAAAGAAAAAAGTTCTCCAGTCAAATAAATTTACTTCAGCCAAGATATTTCCTGTTTCCTATATAAGGAAAATAGAAAATACTCGGAGTAAGATATAAAATGTTTCAAAGTATATTGTTTAAATGAACCAATATAGTATTTGAGACAAAAGCGTGTTAACTCTCTTTTTAAAAAAATAATTATTTAATCCAAGAGCGCAACAGTTTTGGTTTAAAAATAATAATATTTGCATTTAATATGTGCCGTTTTCAAGATAAAATTTATTGACTCTTGATCTTACTTATTTTCATTCTTAGCTTGAAAAACTTTAGATAGAGAGAGGTCACATTCTTGCAACAAAACTTCTTATTTCTTGATTAGGAAATGATCTTTCTTGATTTAATGTTTAAGTGTTTATTCTAAGATCTCGATGATTTTGCGACCAAATATACAGTACTTGACAGCATTAATGTCATTTCTTGACTTAAATATGTGGCTAACTCATTCTAACATTTAGATATTACTTTTTTGGAGTTTTTTATTATTTAAGCCAAGCTCTCTAAATTCTTTGTATTAAGAGTAATAGTTACTTGATATAAAAGATTCTGTTATTTCAATTGAAAATTACAATGCTTTGATTGAAATATTTTTTTAATTTAGGGTTAAACGTCACCAGCATTGGCGCCACTTAAATAAATAAATTCATAGCAAACATAAATTCTTTCATAAATATTTCATAACCACGTCAAAATGAAACAAACCATTATTTTAGTACCAACAAGGTATATCATTATTATGTATTGTTTCATATTGTCGTGGTTTAGGAAATATTCATAAAATGATTTAAATTTGCATGAATTTATTTATGAAAATGACACCAACGCTGCTGAAATTTAACCATAAATAAAAAGATATCAAACATACTATTGGTCTATCTGAAAATAGCAACACTTTTATTAACTAGCATTTGCTTCACACAGTACAGTAACCTATAACAATATTATATTACAAAAAGTACATAGAATAAATAAGCAAACGCAGAATCTTTCACTTATCAAGTAACAAATGATTAAAGGTTAATTTCATATTTCTTAGTAAGAAGTCAAAAAGTAGATTCAATCAGTTCTTTATTTTAAATATGCTCACGTTAGATGTTTGACACCATTTTTTTCTTAGCCTATAGACGAAAAAATTACACCATAAATACTATCAGTTACTACTGACAGTTACTTACATAACAAAGAGACACAAAAATAAACATTACAAAAAATAATAAAATTTAAAAATAAACATTTTCAGTTAAGTACTTATCTACTATAGCAATGAAAATGACAACATAAAAACAAATTTATCAGTCACTACTGACAGTTGCTTAAATAATAATACAAAGAAAACGACACTATAAAAACAAAAAAAAACAGTTTTTACTGACAGTAAATTTTAACAAAGTAAATGACACCATAAAAAAGCTTTTGCTGCGCTTTGAAATTCGTACTTTACGTCATCCATAACATTATATACAAGGTTATTTGAAAAATGCGCACGCTGTCTTGCAGGGTGGTTCATATCATTGAGACAAGCAATTTTTGTTCTACGACTTTTGGAAATTCGAAAAAAAAAATCGAAAATTTTGAGGTTATGTTTATTCGAAAATCAGCTGTTACTGACACGGTGAGGTCATTAACCTTATGATTTTACGTATTTTTTTACTTTTATTGATATTTCCAAGTAGTAAATGTCATTTATTTAAAAAAAACAGCTGATTTTGTTTCTGGATTACATTGTCAATATCTCCTGCATCCTGAAAAAAAAATCTATGATTAATTGCATAAAAATACAACTTACTAAAAATATGAAATTGTTTTTTAAAGAAATAACTTAAATACCTATAACAATTGTATCCACTTTCGAAAAAACAGCTAATTCTACAGGATGTACTGCAAACCAACAACATATGGAAAGGTGCAATGGAAACAGAATCCCTTCAACGTGTATTTTACTAGAAAGCTATTAATTTCAGAACAGCTGGCTGTTTTTTTTAAAACATAGCTAAGAAAACTTGGTTGCTCGTGTCACAAGTGCCTTTGGAGCTACAATAAATAAATAAATATTGCGGGACAATTTACACATCGCCATCTGGCTCCAAGGTAAGCTACTAGGCTTATGTTATGGTAGCCCGACAACGGATGTACTTAATACTTAGGTATATACCTTTTTTTTGTAAATAAATATTATACATAGACAAACCACCCAGACCATCACAAACATTTGTTGACGGCGGGAATCGAATCCGCAACCTTCTGTGTCGCAGCCAGGTGTTCGCCGGACGCGCGCCACAGAGGTCGTCTAACAAAACTACTATTTTATAGATCGTCTATTTTATAGAATATATTATCATCCATACAATAGTAGTTTTGTTTACTAAATTTAAAAAGTATTACTTACATGTGTTTGAACAATTAATCCTTGAATAGCCTCCGAAGATGAAAATTTTATTTCTTGATAATCTTTTTTTGGGTGGGGCCAAATATCCGAGGGTCATTTGAAGTGGTATTTTTTGTCTGAAAAATATAAAAGTATAGCATAACTGCTAGTCTTAAAACACAAACAAAGTCAAATTATACCAGCAGGTGTTCATCCACTGTTTAAATATTATTATCTTACCATTGTCTGTGACAGCATTTAATATTTGTAGTGCATTTTCATTTGATATTTCGGGTTCCTTTAGCTTTAACAGCTTCCCAAAAAAGCGTTGCCATTTTTTGTAAAAGTTTAATGACTGTTGTGTATACTCGTATAATTTTTCGAAATCCAAATTAATCTGAAAGAACAAAGTTAATATTATACTTTTGTCAAAATTCAAATTAGTTTACATCGTAGGCCACAGATTTATCGAAATAAACTAACGCATCAGCATTAACCTTATAACTATGGCAAAAGACAGCGTCGGCTTGGCTTGATCCTATAATCCATACAGAAGTAAGC
Organism: Idaea aversata; assembly: GCA_907269075.1. Taxonomy (NCBI): domain Eukaryota; kingdom Metazoa; phylum Arthropoda; class Insecta; order Lepidoptera; family Geometridae; genus Idaea; species Idaea aversata. Next base: position 9,047,299 of record OU026085.1, read on the forward strand.
ACTTACAGAAGGTCACATCTAAGTTGGGGAATGCATATTATGACGGCTGCGGTTGGGGTGCACTCCAACCGGCAACGTAGGTACCTGTCTACAACGTACCTTTTTTGGATAAATCTCTCCAACCTTATTTATATACAAAAAATTAACTGGGTTTGACAAATATCTAGATAAAATAAGCAAATATACATGTCGTTTAGTGGACTTACCGCGAAATTTTTCAATAACTTCTCTGGGAACACACCAAGACTCGAGTAATGTCCACTTGTCCATTGGATTGTAGTTCTTATCCACTCAAGTAACAATGAGAATAATATAATCCTTATAACAAGGACGTTGTAACATTAAAGAAAATAGGAAAACCACTTGTATAAAACCTTAAAACGCGTGCGCATAGATAAACCTTTGGATAAACCATTTATCGCGTGCGCCACATTACACAAATCAAGCGGTGGTGATCAGTGTTGCCGCCTTGTGAATAATTTTTTCCCTAAGAAAAATATTAAAATCCCACTCAACCAAAAGATCTTAGAAAGAATTTTACGCAAAGTTTGGCGGTCAGCTTCAGCAGCGAGCGCACCACCCACCGTACTAGTTTATTTATATGATTCAATGATATTACATGATATAAAAATTGAAATGATCAAAGATATGATGTAGTGCTGTCCACGATGTAGTGTAAAACCGACTTTAAACTATTGTGAGTTGACTATTGGTGCTTATTCGATATGCAATGAACTTAACTATTTTTTGGTCTGGTACCTCTCTTTTTTCAATTTCAATAAGAAAAGGACGGGAACAATCATTTTAGTACCGTTTTAGTTCGACAAATCAACCGACTTTGTAAAAAAATACTCCAGGAACGCAACCAAACCTGCGACCCATGTATTCTTAATTTGGTAGGGTACTTGTCGTTTAATCTTCTTAAAAAGGCAGAATCTGGCAGAATAGACATAATAGGTAACACTGATCGCACGTTTGGCTGCGTTCCTCGCATGATTTTTTATTTATTCGGTAAATACGTCTAACTAAAACGGTGTTAAAAGGATTATACCCGTCCTTTTCTTTTCTTTTCTTTTCTTATTTTCAAAAAATATTTATAACTGTTTAGGTATGCGACATATTTATTACAAATGTCACTTATAAGTTTGGGCTGGGCGTCACGCGGCTTTAGCAACACTGGACGGCGTTTCTAGCGTCAAAATTGTTAATAATTACGAAAAAAAAATGTTATAAATTGTTAATACGGTAATATTATTATTTATTAAATTTACCATAAGTTCAGGGGGAGCTATTATACTGGTAACACTGAAATATTTCAAGATTTATTTTATAAACTAAAAATTTCTACTCAAGAATCAATAAATCTTGATACAAAATATATTTCAGGGTCATATTTAATTGAAAATATAATCACAAAATCAGTTTTAGAACAAGAATGAACAATTCTTGACGCAAAAGACAAGGTTGCATTTAGATTCTAGAATCAAAAAATTTGAATGAAGACTCAAGAATTTTAAATTAAAAATAATGTTTTGGTCAGAGAAACTCAACGTTCTTTATCAAAGACGACAGGTATTTACTAAATTAAATATGCGGTAATGTTTCGTTCAAAATTAAAATTATTTGATTGAAATACGTATTGTTAAGAATGTTCACTTTAATGTTAAGAATTATAGGCAGTAGATTAAAGAAAGTCATTTTCCGTTTAAAACTGTATTTTTTGTACTAATTGTTTTTGAAATTCCTAAAAAGAAATTAAATTTTTTTAAACAATGCGGATTTGTAATTAGAACCAAGTAAAGTATTTTTGGATAAGATATATAATAATTGCTTTAAAAAATATACTTCAAGATATATTTACGTTTTAAATAAAGATATAATTTCTTTCTGTGTAGTGAACGCGAAAGTCAAGTGATAAGTATCTATGTGATCGTTGACGCAAAGAAATCGTCGACGAGGTGTCGTTATAGTTTTCACTACAATAACAAAATTTTATAATACAAGTACCTAGGTATTACTTGACAATGGGTATATGCAAAAACGTGCGAACTCAAACTTTCTTTTAAGAGTAGGCTGGATAATTGCAGCCCCCGGTAGAGTTCTAAAATTACTATTATTGGAATGTTTCATTCTAATAACTTTTGTTTGATAAATTGATGAGCTGTTAGAAGACTTTAAACTTCAAGTAAAGCAGGTGTCTAGAATCTTGCTTGTGTTGAAAACATTCTTATAACAGCCGTTATGGAGCTCTACAGTGGGTCTGCAATTATGCAGCCGACCATACAACTATTATTTAAGTTACGTAATTTTCATAATTACGACAGAATATTTAACAAGGATTAGATCACTTAATTTCGCATGTAGTGGTAGGTAGGTACACCTACTATATTATTATACCGGTTTTAAATTAACATGTTTCCGACACCGCTGTGGAATAATTTACTTATCTACTTGCACTTCATTAATTAAATAAAAGAGCAAAAGTTATTTTTTGTTTCCTATCGAATTTAAGATAGTAAAATCTATACACTTATCTATATTAAATATTATAAAGCTAAAGAGTTTGTTTGTTCTCAGGAACTACTGGTTCGGATTGAAAAAATATTTTTGTGTTGGATAGTCCATTTATCGAGGAAGGCTATATGATAATTTTCATTTTGATATTCCCACGGGATCGGGACTTACGCGGCTGAAACTGCGGAGCGCAGCTAGTGTTTCATAAAAAGGATCAACACTCTCCTTATAGTGCATGAAATTCGGGGCTTGAACCCGAATATCACCAAATACGAACGTAATTTTTGAAAATCAGTAGTGAATTTCACTTTAAGCTGTAATGTATTTAGTTTCCGGATTTCTCTATAGCTTCAAGTTAAGTTTAATTAATCTAATAATCTAATTTTAGTTTTTACCTAGTTAAGTTTAATTGATCTAATAGCCTATTTTTTATTAATTTTAAATTATAATTATGTATCTAATTAAAGATATATGCCTGAAATAAATAATCATTAATTCATTCAATAATCAGTAGTCATTTGTGAAGCATCAATATTTTCAATATATAGGTACCTACCTATACCAAGTCTAAATAATTAAACACATATCATAGACTCAAAACAATGAATCTTTAATAAGGAAGTGTCCGGCCCTTTTATAGCAAAGTGTGCTCGTGCCTTTAGTGTTTAATGTAGGTAACCGTGTCACTAGAACCTTAATTGTATTAATGTATATGGAAGCATAATAATTTTATTCGTAGAAGGAAACGTAACTGATAATAATAGGCTGCAAATTCTGGTATGCTTTTAACCAATATGGAGTTGAAGGCAAGGTCTATAAATAAGTACATGTAGATACTATAAATATTTGTGTTGTCTTATGTATTATAATGATGTTTTATTGGGTTCAAATGGGCGCGTAGGAATGTATAATTATACATCTTTTAATTTATTATAAACATAAAAAAATATTGACAAAACTGTAAGGTTATCAAGTCACGAATGTCGTGCCACAAAAATTTAATTTAATATTATGATAGAGTATTGTTATCTTGACCTTCGATTGGAGTACTTAGAGAACGAGATATTTTTGTCTTTCAAAAAACTAAAACTAATTGGAAATTCTCTAAAACTATCAAATATGAAAGTAGTTAAATAAAATAGCACATCTGTTCTATCTATATATATACTATCTATACTTATACACTTTTATGTAAATACTAGCGACCCGCCCCGGCTTCGCACGGCTATATTATGCATGTATTATACATATAAACCTTCCTCTTGAATCACTCTATCTATTAAAAAAAACCCCATCAAAATCCGTTGTGTAGTTTTAAAGATTTAAGCAGTCAAAGGGAAATAGGGACAGAAAAAGCGACTTTGTTTTATACTATGTAGTGATAGTGAAGTAAGTTTGTTTGATTGTTTGTTTGTTGGAACGCGCTAATTTCAGGAAATCCTGGTTCGAATTGATTTTTTTTTGTATTGGATAGTCCATTTGTCGAGGAAGGCTACTTTTCATCTTTATATTCCCACGGGATCGGGACTTACGCAGCTAAAACCGCGGGGCGCAGCTAGTATATGCTTTCTAAACAAAATGGCAACAAATTATTGTTTGTATTTTGTTGTTGATTTTCATAAGTTATTTTAATTTGTAAAAAAAGTGGGCCTTAAAATACGGCTGTACCTTGTTTGATATTTAACCTTAGTAAGTAAATTTCGTAGAATGCACAAAGACTTGCTGATTAAATTACTGAACAAAGTTCAAATCACACAACAACGAAACTGAACTTTTACAAAGTTGATTATGTTACAGCGTGCATGCCAAATCCGCGGTTTGCAGAACTTGTAGAAAAGTTATTGATGAAGTAGACGTTGTAATCAAACAACAAAGAATGGGAAAGATGGATGAACCGAGCCGGGTTCAGCTCAAAATGAGACGGGAATTTCCTTTGTGGAAACCGTAATCATGAAACGTTGTAACTTTCGAAATGGGACACCATTTTTCCGAACATACATCTTCGAGGATGAATATTATGCAATTAATTTGACTAAATTGGTTCGTTTTCTGGATAAAGAAAAAGAAAGATTTGTTAGCTTTGTCTTAAAAGTAATAATGTCAAATCTGGGACCTGAAGGCCAATTCTGGTAAATAACATTGCAATATCATTCCGATTGCATTTCGATTGTAAAAGTAAGTTACTGTTTTTTTATAAAAAGGCGATTTAGGTAAGGGTATTTTGAGCTACTTTGAGGGTATTGTGATCGAAATGATATTGAAATGTAATTGGTTATAAATGTAAAAGTAACTGACTCAACAAATTATGATAGATTTTAGGAGCCTGAAAAATGCATCCATGTTTTTATTCTTCGTAAAACTATACGCTGGACGCGCATTGATTTAGAATACATGACGCGTCCATAACAATTTGTACTTACATTAATAAAAAATACTTATAACAATCTCTAGATCAACTGGGTGAGCACATTGTCAGAGTAGACAATAGATCGAGTTTCAAAGTATAGATTATAGTTTGGTAGACAGCGACGGTAGGTAGTTCGAACAAGGCAATCTGGCGGGAGTAGGCCGGGCCTGTTTGTTCTAAATGGAGTCAGATAGAGCAGTATACCTAGTACCTAGTTGTGATGACGACACTGTCGAGTTCTCTTTGCCAAGTATCTCGTTAGGAGCATATTGTGCGAGCCAAACTTGCTCCTTTAATAACTCTTCTGTAATTACATGGTTATTTCACTGCAGGGTTGAGGTCCTATTATAGAGCTTATAGAAAACAGAAAAATAATGGAACTAAGTAGTTCTTAAAACGTCTAGCGAGATGAGATGATAACAATTATGGTCGGCAACTTAGTACTGTTTATACCTATTCTGAGTATTATATTTTACTAGCAGCGCTCCGCGGTTTCACCCGCATAACTCCCGATCCCGTTGGAATATCGAAATATAAAATAGCATATAGCCTTCCACGACAAATAGACTATCCAACACAAAAATATTTTTTCAATTTGAACCAGTAGCTAGTTCCTGAGTATAGATACATGGTTATTTCACTGCTAGGTGAGTCCTAGAACTTAGGTATAGAAAACAGAAAGAAATTTTTTAAATCTTATCTTAAAACCTCGACCGAAATGAGATGACAAAAATTGTGGTGGGCAACTTTGTACTGTTTTTACCTCTATTCTAAATATTATTTTTATTAGTATTTTTTCTTAGTAAAACCAAATTTTTAAATTATAACCATATTATTATATTATCAAACACATAACATACACACTCTAACATTTCATTTAACTTTAAAACCACATCATTTAAATGTTTTAAACATCGACATAAAATATAGTCGCCTAGGAGGAAAAATTGGCAAGGCGAGTTTGACAAAGTTCGGAAGTGAGTCATGGATTTTGGAGCCTAGTGACGTGTGGAAATTTCTTGGATTTAGATGTAGACTATAAGAACGATTTAATGACTTATGTAGTCTTTACTTGTATATATATTTAAAATAAATTAGTTAAATTGATATACCTTTGCCTGGTATTTTATTGTAGATTTAATTTTACTTATGTTTCTTAAATACTTATTTGTATTTTTTTTAAATTTTGAACTTAAAATTTCAGATTAGATAGGTTTAAATTGATTGTTCAAAAGCTTAGCGAAATGCATCAATACTTACATAGACAGACATAGACAGCTCTACTAAATGCAAGTGCCTCATTATAGTATTGGTTTACTTATCGCTCGAATATTAATCACGAAGTTTACCGATACGTTCATAACAGTAACTGTCATAGACCCAGTATAGACAAGTACCTATACCAAATTGTAGACCTGTCCTCGGTTAACGTTTTTGTAAGCAGCAAAGCCTACAACGAGGTAATGTTTTATTCATTTTCCGTCATTAACGTGATTAATGAACGGGACCCATGCGCCGGCGACGCAAAACAGGAGAAATCGACTTTTGGGTCGGTTGAGGTCAACGCTATTAATCTTACAGCTGACACGCAAACCAATATACGTCTTACTGTAATGCTTAATTTAATTGAAATGAAATACTCACACGGGTCAGTACCTAAACCACTAGTCATGCTGCATAACAAATAACCCATAAAATATTAGGTGAAGTTTATTAGGTTGAATGGATTATAAGTTTACTAGCGACCCGCCCCGGCTTCGCACGGCTATATTATGCATGTATTATACATATAAACCTACCTCTTGAATCACTCTATCTATTAAAAACAGAAAAGAACAGATTGTGATACCGTACACACTACTGCATATAGACTGTTTAAATATACCATCATATAGCGGCATGCGTCGCCACGCCAGAAATCGGTTTTACGTGCGGCTATAGATGTTTCACATCAAAAACCGCATCAAAATCCGTTGCATAGTTTTAAAGATCTAAGCATACATAGGGACTTAGGGACGGCGAAAAGTGACTTTATTTTATACTATGTAGTGACTAGCGACCCGCCCTGGCTTCGCACGGCTGTATTATGCATGTATTATATCTAAAAACATTCCTCTTTAATCACTCTATTTATTAAAAAAAGCCGCAATAAAATCCGTTGCGTAGTTTTAAAGATCTAAGCATACATAGGGACATAGGGATATAGGGACATAGGGACGGCGAAAAGTGACTTTATTTTATACTATGTAGTGATAGTGATAGTGATGATTAGTGCCCTAGTAACACCGTTAAATACAAAATTAATCCAATCTAATTAATGCGTGACGTATATACCTTTCCTTCTCCGGACACGTTGGAATAGTTTGAATAATAATATTAAACTTTATTTTATTTCTGTAAAAATACGGACTCTTAAAAAAGGTCAATCCCAACAAAGTAAAATATACTTTTATCTATTCAGTGGAATGTTTTGTGTTCCGGTTTGGGCCCGAGATAGGGCGTTTTTCGTGCAAATGATGTCGTCACAGAGGCTAAGAAGTGTTCCGGTCGCCCGCAGCTACGGGTCCCTTCCGATGAGTGACTGTCACATCTGAAATTACCCCTACCAACCCTGTTCCTACGTACTGTATATACTACTACAACATGAAAATAAATGTGAACACATTTATCTGAATAGATAAGTTTCACGATCGCTCTATACGAACTACAAAGGCTTTATCAATACAAATATTTATTGAATAGATTTATATAACAAATAGCGAATGCAGTAATTCAGTGTGAGCAAAGTCTCTATTTGTCTTCGTGCAGAACTAATATTAGCGATTAGGCACGCTCTTAATGAGAAGATAAACAAAGGGAGAAGTGACCGAAGCTAAAACATCGCAGACAAAGCAGTCCCGTGGTCAAGTTTGGCTATTTGGGGGCAACGGGCCGCGTCGGCATCGGCCATATCTCCTCTCAGTCGCATTGCGAACCACTATTGTTGCGCTTACCCAAACACCATTATGCAAAATAAATAGCTTTTAACGTAAGTAACGACTGTGGTAATTGGGTATAACATTATTATGGGAAATTAACGCTCGTATAAGTCAGCACGTATTTAACAAAAACAAATATTGCAGGACATTCCACACATCGCCATCTGGCCTCAAGCTAAGTAACTAGACTTGTGTTAAGGGTGCTAGACAACGGATATACTACATTATATACTTTTCTTTTGTAAATATATACTTATAATATATAGAAACATCCAGACCACAAATCTGAGCATAAATACTTGTCTGAGGCAGGAATCGAACCCGCAACCCTGTGTTTGGCAGTCCGGCATGGTGACCTTAAATATTACACTGTCCTAATTCATGTCCATAGATGGTCGGTATACAAAGTAGATAACACTTTGTCTAGCTAGTTGGTAAAAGTTGCAAATATGTACCTACTAGTTGTTAATCGCGTGTTGAGAATAACAAATTCGCAACATGCGACAATGTCGAGATTGCCACGAGTCTTGACAGAGCGCGATGCTTGGGGAAATGCGAAAAGTTACAAACTTGGCCTTTATCTCAAAACTGTGCCTCGCATCTGTCTTGAAGACGTGCCAAATGGAAAAAGCGACTTTGATATCGGTCATTTACTTTAAAAAATAGTAAGCATCGGCACCTTCTACCTATCTAAAGCAAATAGATAAACTTTAAACGGTCGTATTTTCAAACATAAAATTGCTACGGAACGGCACACATTTTAAACCCTAAAGATAATTTAGTAGGCAATAAAACTGTCAATTTTTAACTAATTAATGTTTCAATTAGATACAATTTGCTCATAAAACAAACATCATCGTAATAAATGAGTGAGATTTTCACATTAATTAACTAATTACCCATTGGCTTATAAATCCAAAGAGAACCCGCAAAACAAATTTAACCTAAAAGTGTTAGGGAGCAAAGAAATACACAAACAAAACCATCTATAAAAAAGGGCGGTATTTTACGAGTTTTTATCTCTGTAGCATTTTACACAGTTTTAAGAACAGATAAGCTAATAGACGCTTAAAAACATAAAAATGTTGACGCGTTGACACTTTTTTTTAAAACAAAAAACTGGTAAAGCTGTTTTTAATCCAAATTAACGGTTTCTGCTACTAGATGTATAGAACCCGAAAAATAAATAAAGTAGAATAAAAGTTGATTTAACCCTAAATCATTTTCTAACAAACATCAGAGTTTTAAAAACGAAATTCATAAACCGACTTCAATTGTTTTCACTAACTGGCTTTCAAAACGTTTTGCTAGATTATAAACGTAGGCAACATTTATCCAACTGTACAAAACCTATTCCAAAGTGCCCTAAAATTTTATCATTGTTAAGTTGGCCATTCATTGTATATCTAAACTTTCCCTTTCGTTTCATTGACCAAACTGTTTTAAACTCCCACATTCAAAATCGACCTTTAAATTTCCTACTTCACTGTCATCAATGGCTATTAAATTCGAAATTGGTCTGTTTACAAAAGGTCCAATGGCGTCGTGAAACAAGAGTTAACTGAATTTCCATAGTCGTGGGGGTCGATTATTGAGCAACTGTTCGAGCGTCACGATCTGATAACTTCTGTTACGCATTAATTAAGTTACAATTTTCTTCTACAATGATAATTCGCTAACTCTCCGCATTTGATATGACAGACATGGTTGGGAAGGGTGGGAACAAACTTTGAGGTCACCGAAAACAATCTCAGAGCAAACTTCAGGAACTAAATTACTACTACTTGTTAACGGCGTTACACGCATATAATTTTCGGCCAAGGTATGGGTAAGTGGTAAGTATAAACATACAAAACAATTTACAATGATTGATGGTAGTCATTATAATTGTTTCGTCATTGAACCGATATAATAATATGGTACTAAATACGAATAAGTAGGTAGTTACAGAATGTTTTGCGTAGTTATTTCATTGTAGGTACCAAATATTAATTTTATCAGCATACAATTCCTCTTTTCTTTTCAATGACACGACTAGTGACTGAAACAAGCAATTTTTCAGTTGAAATATAAACCTTTTAATAAATCGTTAAAACAATGAAGAAACCAGTTTCGATCAAAGAACGCTCAACGCTCAAGAGCTCGGTCGTCTATAAAATTAAAAGTCTATTTCAATTTTTCGAGGCATTTTCGATGGTAAATAGGTAATATAAATTCCTATGCTCGGTGCAGAGAATCTTTATCACAGAGGCAATTCAGTGGTCCCCCTGTAGCCCCTAACATGTTTCACTGAATCGCTGGAGCGGTCACAGTCTTGCGGCTGCTCAGTAAATTCCCCATACTTTATAGCCAACTTGACCCTTTCGGCTAAATACATGTTACGTCATTTTTAGTGTCGGAAAAAGGAATCTTTTGATACTTTGATGTGGTATCCCTTCAGCCCAATCCCATTACGAGTGATATTAAGATTATGTGTAGTATATCTACCTATCTTGATGACCCAGTTGGCACAATGGTCACCATACCGGACTGCCAAACACAGGGTTGCGGTTTCGATTCCCGCCTCAGACAAGTATTTATGCTTAGATATTTTTCTGTGGTCTGGTTGTTTCTATGCATTATAAGTACCTATATATTTACAAAATAAAAGTTACAGGGTTATTGGAAATTATACTAGCAAGCCGTTGAGGGCTACTTCTGTGCACCTTAACAAACAACTTTTGTTCTACGACTTTTGGAAATTCGAAAAAAAATGAAAATTTTGAGGTTAGGTTAGCTATTTGGTATTCCGACTGTACATATAGTTATTTGAATTTGATGTGTAATAGTAAATCGATGTTGACATATGCACCTCCAAGCAATATAAGAACAGAAAGGGTCGACTTTATATGACCCAAGTAAATAGTTACTTTTCACAATGCTTCTCGTGGTCTCTTTCTTCATCTGATTCAGTATTTATTGTTGGGATAGTACATACGAAAAGAACCGTAAAATTGTCGATAAAAGTGCTTTTATCCCCTTCACATTCGTTCCGACGAATACTTACTTTCCTTTTACGCTGTTAACCCAGTGTTGATTATCCGAAAATCAATTGGCAAAATCCTATTACGTATAACTTTTTCAATCTTTTGACAATACAAACAGTGAATCAATACGATATTTTACAGCAATAAAACCCATTAAAGATAATTTATATCGGCCATTTGAGAAGATAATTCGCCCATGAACGCTCCCGAAGGCATCCGGAGAGTCACGACGCGATCTCGTTCGACTCCGTGGAGAGCAGGCTAACCTCGTTACTTACCGATACGATTCTGACTAGATTTTGCAAGCAAGCAATGGCTCAGTAATTCATTATCTACTGTGCAACGGATCCGGTGCCAGTGGCGGTAGTGCGGCGGTTGATCATTTGTGGAGCTCGTGATTACGGTATCCCTCGATGGGCGCCGATTTCCGCTCGCACATTTATTGAGCGCTACTATCTGAACTGAACACGTTGTATTCAATACAAAACGCGTAAAGGTAATCAACCATAAATAATGCTTTTCATGTAATTGGAATCAAACGCAATTTGCAGTATCCGTTGCAGTCTTAAGAGGATTCTGTCCGACAGACTAGTTGATAATCTACACTGAGGATTTAGAGCGGTTAGCACGTGATAATGAGGCGTGAAAGCCAACAATTCGTAGCTAGTGATTCTGCTAAGTGAGGTTTCTCGCCCCTATCCGTAAGCTTACCATTAAATGTAGAGAACAGAGTTATATACCTAATAAGTATTTCCTGCATGCTCTGTCCATTCATACAGAGTTCATACTGCTTTACAAATTTAGATAAACGTAAGTACTGACGTACCTGATGCTTAAGTCAAGTTTAGCGGAAAATGTAGGGTGATGTTTATGTTCTCTGCTCTTCATTTCTTTCGATTTTTTAAGGTATGTTGATAAAACCAATAGTTTCATGTGAAACATTTGTCAGTATATATTTTATTGTTATTTGTATGGATTTGAATAGTTGTGGCATAAAGTTCCGAAAGCGCTCACGCTAACAGAGCGAGTGTCAAAGAATGAAAAATGTAGTCGCGACAGCAGTGGCGCGGCGGGAGGGCTGCGGTAGTCAATGCGACTGATTGCTGAACTGCATTGAGTAGGGCCATGTATTTATCGATAACATTCATATTGCAATACCAGTGCACCTAAGTACTGATTTCTATGGTGTTCCTATCACCTTTTATCCACCTCGGTTTAGTCTTCTAAGATTTTAATTAGGTTACTATTCGACAATTCATTATTTTGGTTGCTACCTCTAGTAGCAGTCGTTAGGTCAAGTTAGAGGCTTTTGAGGCGATCTGAAAACTCTAACAATAGGTGAGCCACACCACTATAAGTACGAGAAGAAGAAGAAGATTATTTTTATTAAACAGGGGGTGCAGTTCTACTCGAGACCACAGCAGATGCAACTAAATTTTCAAAATAAAAGAGCGATCGCGATCCGTTTCATCGAAATAAAAATAAATCGTGTGACTTTAAAGAGTGGATTTGACAAGTTTTTCTTTTATTTACTTTGAAGAATATTTACGCCAGCCAGACCATAGGTACATGGAAAACGGACTATCGATATTCTGATAACCGCCCGCGGTATGATTTAAACAGCACAACGAACGCGTCATTTGCATGCACTCCTCCCATGCGAGCAATTCACAATTTTATCAATGAATAAACTGCAACTCCGTCTCACATATCTCTTTTATGTAAATCCTATAAACGTCTTACATTCATCAATCGTTTTCTTTGTCCACAGTTATTTTAACTTTATTTTAGTCATCAAGTATTCAGTACCAGCACGCGTTATTTATTCAAAAAATATGTCTGCAAACAACGGAGTAAATTTTCTACCTCGGTCTAAAAAATTATATCAAACAATTTTATATACGTAGTTAAATTATACCGGTGTTAACGTTTCTACAATCACTAGGTAAGCTCAGCTCTAAGCCTTATACCCCTTTATTAATTAAAGCAAACACCCTCGTACTTAGCCCCGATGCTGATTGCTTTGATCCCCACATCTACCTATTGCACACGCTAGTATAATATCATAACTTATACGAGTACTAAGCAATCAAAGCTTTGTGCCAGTTGTTTTCCCCCACTGGATTACCTTCTTAAATACGTGACATTGAACAAATTAATCGAAACTTTTCAATACGCTGATGACGTTTCGGGATAACAACGAAAGGTTCTCAGAGGGTCGGCAGAGCGAAGTACAAGGTAAATAGAGCGTATACGAAGGGAATTATTTGTAGTTGGCCGATTTCGTACTGAGGGTTCGGTTCGTATTTGCTTGCGGCATTACCAGAGGCATTACGGCTAGATACACCGCGCCTTAACACAGCAGTTCACGTTCTTTTGATGTAATTATAATCAAATAATTTGGATGTTTCTCTACTATATTTTTTGATATGATTCTAGAGTCACCAAGTCACGCATTTTCATGAAAAGTTGAAAAGTTTTCCGCTAATTCTTATTTCGATATTCCCTCGGAATCCAGGACTTATGTGGGCGAAACCGCGGGGTCAGATAGTGCAAGGTATTAGAATAACATTGTAGTAGATAGGATGACCTACCTAAGGTCACAGTCCAATTTTAAAATAATAGATTTTTATTTATGAATTGATTTAAATAATTTGAAAAGTAACTTACTTAGTAAAGTAAGTAACTTACTTGGCGATCCTAGAGCTGGCGGCTTCTTGTCCCAGCGACTCAGTCTTGCTATTCAGCGAGGGAATGCTGCCAGCATTTTGGGGACAATGCTTCGGGAGGGTGTAGCCGAGGGCTTCCTCTTGTTTTAATTAACATTAATTATATGGGTTGATAGGCATAGGTTGATTTTTAATGTTTTACTTATTTTATTATATTTGTGTTGTTTGATTTTACATTGAATTTTTGGGTGGTAGGTAATTTTTTTTTTATTTTTTTTTTATTTTGTATTATTTTTCTTATTTTTAGTTTTTTTATTTTATGTCATTTTAAAAATGTGATTAAGTGAATAATTATTTGTAGTGATTACTCAGATACAAATATATAACTTACTTAGTTACTAGATACTTCAAATTACTTAAATTAGTTTCAACAAAAGCTCTTGCTTAAATCTTACTTTTACTTTCTGCGTTAGAAAATATCTTTAGAATTTTTTAAGATGTCCACGATCCCTGAGTAACGACGACCGGGCGATCTCACTGACCCTCGTATTTATGGCTACTTTAGCCCAACGTTGTAACGACCGAACGTCGTCCTCCATGTTCCTGCAAAAGAACACTTTATGACAATATTAGAAGTGTTCTTGACATAAGAATTTATAAAAGAATGTTATTAGAAGAGGATTAGTGTCCGTTTTCTTATGAGTCAGTTAGAGTAGGGAACATTTATTAGGACTCAGAATAGAAGTAGGTAAATAAACTTATTTTAGTCGTAGAAGACAATCAAGTGTTCACAACTCAAATAATAAAATATTATAAGCATTTTACATCTTGTACACCTAGATAATTTATATTTATGAAGCGCCAGCAACGTTAAGACCAGTGTGAGGCTGTACAATACTGTACATTTCCATACAAAAAGCGGTAATGTTTTCCCCCCCATAAACAAAGTCCGATTTTGATAATTTTTGAAAAAGTTCTAGATCTAATGGAATACTTGCGCCGCGTATCGAAAACTCATGATTCTCTGAATCCAAGCTATTTAGGACACTGGGACGATTAGAAGGAGTAGGCTTGCCCATCATCTATAGGTAACACCCTCTCAGCTTAGTCAACCGTATCTAGAGGAAATAACTCGTCAATACGGCTGGAGCCAACTGAGCCACGGGTGTCATTACGAAGTATTCCTTCACCGTAAGAGCAATGTTAATCAGCGCAATATATTTTTTCCTAAGAAAAATACATTGATGCAAAACTAAAAACCATCACTATCACTACAGAGTATAAAACAAAGGTGCTTCCCGCTGTCTGTCCCTATGTATACTTAGATCTTTAAAACTGCGTTACGGATTTTGATGCGGTTTTTCTTAATATATACAGGGTTATTGGTATTTATACTAGCAAGCCGTTGAGAGCTACTTCTGTGCACCTAAACAAATAACTTTTGTTCTACGACTTTTGGAAATTCGAAAAAAAATATGAAAATGTTGAGGTTATGTAAATTCAAAAAACAGCTGATTTTTTGAAACAAAGGTCATTCAGACTAAGAACAGTAGATAAAACTGAAGAAATAAGTAAAATTTTAAGGTTAATGACCTGTCCGTATATGGAACAGCTGATTTTTGGGTAAACCTAACCTCAAAATTTTCAAAAAATCATTGAATTTCCAAAAGTCGTAGAACAAAAGTTGTTTGTTTAGGTGCACAGAAGTAGCCCTCAACGGCTTGCCAGTATAATTACAAATAACCCTGTAGAGTGATTCAAGAGGAAGGTTTTGGTACATAAAACAAAACTAGAGTTTTGGCGGGAACGAGCCAACAACATGTCGTGCTGCAGTTTTATTTACACGAAACTTAGTTGTAAACCGAGTTAAATTGTATAATTCCGGTGGAAAGTTATCTAATTTAGTTCTGTGAAAGTGCACAAGTGTAGTGAAAGTAAAAATCAGTGTCAAACATGGACTTTTCTCGTTGCCTCCAAAATCTCCTACAAGGTTATAGTAAAGTAGCCACCGCTTTACTATGACCCCTGACTTGACAAACTGACTTGACGACTTGACCATCTTGAAACACTTTGAGCCCGATTTCTGTAAATCGGGTCATAACTTGATGCAAAATATTACTTGATACTGGCTATATGCACAAACCGTGCGAAGCCATAACTAAAAAAAAAAAAAAAAAAAAAAAAAACTACCACGCGTACAAAGTCGCGAGCAACAACTAGTAAGTAGATAATAAATATAATAAAAAAAAAACAAAATAAGTTGTAGTATCATTTTTCTTATCTACAAGTAGGTAAGTCTAGACCATTTGTTAATTTCGAAGCTTTTACCCTAACCAACCACGTAGATACTCAACAATAGTGTGTTTTATTACTACCACGAACTTTATTAATGACGTTTTATTTTTGTTTGACGCATTCGTTCGGTAGGTACAATCGGCGCTCAAAAGTGCACTAGTAGCGTAACGTTTACAATTCTGTCCAGCACTATTTTAAACACTTCATACAGTGTACCTAAACTACGTAACCGTGGATCGAACCCACATTGGTTGATGTAGCGGGTGGCGGCTTATACCTACCACTCGGCCAACTAAATACATAGGTAGCTAACATGTTGAAAATAATAATTACACTGAGTATTAATAATTCAAGCATTTATGTGTGTGCGTAAAGTCAATTAGAAGAAGGTCGTAAGTCCAATAATGGTTTATAGTATAACTAGCAGCGCTTAAAACCCGCGTAATTCCCGAGGGAATATCGAATAGGTATAAAATAGCCTATAGCCTTCCTCGACAAATGGACTATCCAACACAAAAATATTTTTTTATAGTATAGCTGCGCCCCGTCGTTTTACCCGCGTAAGTTCCCGATCCCGTCGGAATATCGAAATATAAAATAGCTTATACCCTTCCTCGACAAATGGACTATCCAACTCAAAAATATGAGAGATTAGCGCGTTCAAACAAACTTTTCAGCTTTATAATATTAGTATAGATTGTAGCGCACTGATAGTGCACTTATGACGCATACTGTACCTAGGTAGTCTGCAACAAATTGATTGTTCCCCCGGCCGCGGGCCCACGATACAGATAACGCAGTAGCACAGAATAAATAATAGTAGGTACTTACAGGCAGTAGCGCACACCTCAAACTGATTGTGAGATCAGATCTTATCTCCTGTGTATAAATTAACTACCTCCGATTCCAAGCCGACAATAATAACCTTACAGTAGTAATTGTATAAACGTTTACCGTTTTATATCTGACTAGCAACGCTCCACGGTTTCACCCGCGTAACTCCCGCTGTTTTGGATATATCGCTATAAAAAGGAAGTCTATGTTATAACCAATTAATCAATGTATCCACATATCAAGTTTCATAAAAATCGGTAAAGTAGTTTCGGAGCTCGTTACAAAAAAAAACAAATTTTTCCTCTTTATTTTATTAGTGTAGAGTATCTTTAAAAGTGAAATAGATTTTCTACAAACAGAGAATACAATCTATTAGAATCTATTAGTTACTTACTATATAAACTACGGACTTTATCAGCCTTTTTTACCCCTTTAGAGGTTAAATTTCCAAAAACTCTTTCTTAGTGATTGCCTACGTCCTAAAACGAACTTACAAAAAAATACATACAACCGAATTGAGAACCTCCTCCTTTTTTTGAAGTCGGTTAAAAAGGAAGTTACAGGGTCGTAGCTCTTGTAGTTTCAGAGATTAAGTTTTGAGATTCAAAATAGACTAGCAAGAGCAATCGAAATAGCGTTTTCTTCATTGACCTATGTATACATATAACAATGTACGAGACGTGGTATTCCAGACGAAATATCTCGGTTCCTACGGTTAGGATTTTTTGTGATGCTGTACATAAATTTAGTTCTATTTAAGACCTTTAATTTGCGGTACCGTATGAAGGTAAACAAAGTTTTCTATTAATAACTATTAGAGTCAATGTTGTGCTTCCAAAATATTTGATAACAGCTGTTAACTTCAAAAACATTCAGTAGATAGAAATAATCATTTTAAAAGTTACCTAGTAATTGGTTTTATACTTATTATTATCCTCTTTACATATTCATGAATTAAACTGCAAACGTTTGTAATTGACCTTCGAACTTTTCGAATCTTACGTTTACTTGGTAATTGAGTTTTTACTTCCATTTTCACAAAAGGATTGCTTTTTTTCTATGTTTGAGAGGGAAGGAAACGACGACGCTGCCTACGGGCGATTTCAAATTAACGTTTAGAAGGAGAGAGCGTAGGTAGAGAATTGGATAATACTATGTATGTAAGGTACTAGTGTTTGCTGTAGATTTATTTATGCCAGGGCTATGATTCAAAACATTCAAAAAGTACCTTCCAACCTTCGCCTTCACTCCGATTCGTTTTCTTTTTCTAAATCAGTTCCGAATCGGTAAATAGATAGAACGTTCTAATACCACCCAAATCTTTGGTCGAGACAATAAGAGCCAGAGAAATGATAACAGAAATAGAATTGTTATTTATAAATTCATTCATAACATAATAACATAGATACTGGTCCGATCTTTCAGATTTTATAACCATTGAGTGGTGGCCACATCAGATGTGGTGGGTTAGTGTGCTGCCACCTATATTCTCATAATGTTTGTCTAATAAATTCATGAGTTCTTCAACTCAAGCAGAACCTTAGTTGCCTGAGTTTCTAATTCTAATAATATCAGTTTTAGATCTCTACGATGGGTCTGCAATTTTGTTGCCTAATTGTACTACATTATAGGCGAGAAGACTACCTCAAAAGATTTCATATAAATTTCCAAAATAACAATCAGTACCTACCTAGTTCACACAACAAAGGAAACATTTTAACTTTAACTTTTATATAACGACAGCTTTATCTGTTTTTAAATAATCATGTGGATGTTAATATTTTATTCCAATTAATTTCAACTTAAATGGCTTTTATACGCGTCAAAAACAGTCGCTCACATTCATTTAGACCGAAGCTGCGAAGCACCACTGATGTATTGATAAAGTTCCGTGATTTTTTTTAATAAATGCTCTTTTAAGACCTTTATTTATGCGTGCTATGTGGATTTTATTAAGCCCTAATAAATCTACTTTTAAATTTCCCTTATCATTTAATTAATCAATACCTTTGTAAACAAATGTAGAAAGATTAACTAATGAGTTTACTAGTTTAATAGGTTTTTAACTGGTTAATACATCGTTCTACCTAGGCAATAAGTAACGTATACCTACTAAACGAATATTTAAGGTGAAGTAGGACCTGAAAACAGCTACTCCTTTCCCACGCACGCGCCGCGCGATAACTCTATCCCTTTCCCACGCGCGCCGCGTAATGGCCGTTTTAACTGTTATATGTAATTAAAAGACTCACATCTATTTTAGTGAAAAATCTGAAAAACCATCTGTACTACGTTATGGGATTTGATGTAAAGTTTATGAAAATTAAAATTTGTACTTGTTTTTTTCTTTATAATCGCCGTAAAATTAAAAAAGCCCAAAAAAAATTGCGATTTATTTTATTTTCTCGATTTTATTCTATCGAGGCAAATCACTCTAATCGTGTTTCGAAGTGTACAACAATACAAAGTATTTCATCACCTTTACGACACACACTGGTCCGGATTCCGAAAATCAGGGACTTAGGGGTCGAAGTCCGAATTAGGGTCTCATATTTTAAAATTAAGGTCTTTAGATGATTCTAAACCACTTTTATAGAATAGCTTTTTCTTATATCGGGGCCCGTTTCCAAGAAAAATAATGTTGTTAAAATTTTTGTATGAAAAAATTTAGTTTTTAGTACTTATTTTGTAAGCGGGCGGAGATGTTAAAACCAAACTTACTAGGGATCATAGAGGGTATATTACTGCACATTATTATCTGAGACACTTGCTTCATATCTCTGCCCGTTCAAAAACGGCAGGCGTTCGAAACTCATATTTTTATTTCGCGATTTATAAGGTACCTAATGTCATTTTTGACCCTATAATTATAATATTTAAATGAAAATACTGTATTGTATTAAAAAATTGGAAAAACTCGCTTTAATTCCATTTAAATGTACCTTATAAATAAAAAATTTAGTTTAGAACGCCTGCCGTTTTTGAACGGGCAGAGAGAGATATGAAGCAAGTGTCTTACACAATAATGTGCAGTAATATACCCTCTATAATCCCTACTAAGTTTGGTTTTAACATCTCTGCCCGATTACAAAATAATTAGGAAAAACTAAAATTTTCCATACAAAAAAAATTAATAACATTATTTTCTTGGAAACGGATCCCGATCTCGTAAGTACCTATCCAAATTTGTAATGAATTAAGATATATTAGAAAGACGTATTGAAAGCACAAAATACCAATATACCAAGTCACTGTTTAGGCATCATTCGTTAAAATCATCATTCGATTGTTACGTTTTGTGATTTCAATACGTCTTTCTAATATATCTTAATTCATTACAAATTTGGATAGGTACTTATATCGGGGTCAGTTTCTAAGAAAATAATGTTATTAATTTTTTTTGTATGGAAAATTTTAGTTTTTCCTAATTATTTTGTAAGCGGGCAGAGATGTTAAAACCAAACTTAGTAGGGATTATAGAGGGTATATTGCTGCACATTATTGTGTAAGACACTTGCTTCATATCTCTCTCTGCCCGTTCAAAAACGGCAGGCGTTCTAAACTAAATTTTTTATTTTAAAGGTACATTTAAATGGAATTAAAGCGAGTTTTTCCAATTTTTTAATACAATACAGTATTTTCATTTAAATATTATAATTATAGGGTCAAAAATGACATTAGGTACCTTATAAATCGCGAAATAAAAATATGAGTTTCGAACGCCTGCCGTTTTTGAACGGGCAGAGATATGAAGCAAGTGTCTCAGACAATAATGTGCAGTAATATACCCTCTATGATCCCTAGTAAGTTTGGTTTTAACATCTCCGCCCGCTTACAAAATAAGTACTAAAAACTAAATTTTTCCATACAAAAATTTTAACAACATTATTTTTCTTGGAAACGGGCCCCGATATAAGAAAAAGCTATTCTATAAAAGTGGTTTAGAATCATCTAAAGACCTTAATTTTAAAATATGAGACCCTAATTCGGACTTCGACCCCTAAGTCCCTGATTTTCGGAATCCGGACCAGTGTGCGACAGTAGGAATATCATTCTATGGATTTGAGTGGTTGATACCCAAAAACGGTTTTTAAGACACCTCTATCGCGCTTCTGGTCATACCACTTCGTCTTAACAAGTCTATGACTATTTGCAAAAATTCGTTTACATAAGGTAATTTACCTTCAAACAAACCTCATGAAAAATAACCTTTTTTTTGTTCAACTTAATAAAAGCTACACACACACGTCACACACTTGAATAATAAAGGTCTTTTACAATAATTGGACTCTAGAGCTTTCCACGTGAAAGAGGTCACATTGTGTTGTGCTCGTGTCTATGGCCGGTCGACAGAGCACGTGCGTTTCTATTTAACATTGTTAAGCGAAACTCAGCAAACGGCCAATTATCATTAAGATGTTAATAGCAAAAATCAATTGGTTTTCGTAAACAGTTGAGACTAATCTTGTTTGTATTGGGAAAGAATGCCTGACTGTTTTATTCCATCGAAACAAAATGTTAAACAAACTATCACCACACAATATATGTGATAGCCATCATTTGGTTCTTACACATAGTCCACTTCATGAGACTAACTACCTGGATAAACCGATTTTTTATGGCTCACCTCTGAGAAAACACTGACCGCCTCTAATTTTATATTTGTGACTATATATACCTCACAGGTGCTGCCTAATGTCTTTATGGATGTTCAGGTTGTATTTTGGCCAGCAAATTGACTATAATAACAATCGACGTTCCTGAACCTATTTCTAAAAATCAATTGATTATAATGTTTCTAAAAGAAAATTGGATTAATAAGGACAATACTTACCTACCTACCTTCTTTACTATGCTATTTATTTATAGTGACTTTCTATTAATAAGAAATGGTTAGCGAACTAGGTTACAACTAACTAATAGGTTACAAAATAATAAATTATAATTAAGTAAACATTTGTCGTTTACGTGTAAACGATAAATGTTTAGATGCATATTTGCATCATTTTCACATCTTCTATACATATAAAATCCTTTGTCCTGACTGACTGACGGATCAACGCACAGCCTAGACCACTGATCTTAGAGATCTGAAACTTGGAGGGTGTGTTCTTTGTATGACGTAGGCATTCGATAATAAAGGATTTTCCGAAATTCTACCCCTAAGGGGAGCAAAGTTTGTATGGAACAACGTTATCCTTGGTCCATTTTCGACTTTTACGCGGATGAAGTTGCGTGCAAAAGCTAGTTCGTTTACAAATTGCAAATGTGTAATTATTGTAACATGAGATATCTAGTCTTTTATTACCAGATTTGCAACTACCTTGGTATTGATTAATACTTAGTCATCATATGCAACCGGTAGAGGCAACATTACACTTGTCTTACATTGTTTATAGTTAAAGGATAAAATTACTTAACCTACACTATGCGTAACTGTAGTAGGTAATAATTATTTTCCCGGGTCTTAAACACGTATTTTTTATGATTTTTAATACTCTTGCCTCGACGTTTCGACTACTATGTTAGAATAGTCATAGTTGTGAGGAGACTCACGAGGAAAAAAAAATAAAAAATACGCGATTAAGACCCAAGAAAATAATTATTGCCTTTCTTTTCAAATCGCGTGAGTTTAAAAAGTTTTGTAGTAGGTAGGTACCTGTAATAAATCTAATCTATCTCTTCCTTCTGCATCAAAAGACCGTAAAAAAATCACTGAACCGAAAGCAAAACTTTTCCAAGATATCAGCGTTTTAACAAGAACAATAATAGATATAATCATTTTGTGAAGAAGTTTTATAAAATACTAGATAGATGACCCTCAATTCAACATTCTAAAACAGGTAGGTAAGGAAAAACTTTAAGGCGAAAAAGAATTGAGATAAGTAAGTTTCTTCCATGAAATTACGAAGATAAAAAATCTAAAGAGGTCTTATTTTAAAAAATTATTGCCTTTAGATTCATTTCAATAGAAACTACGGGTTTTCAAAAATCTACGGAAATGTAAAATTGCACAACAACGTATTTATTAAAACTGTTGAGAACCTAGGACCGAATTAGATAACATTTTGCAACGTACTTGTTAATTTTCCCTAAAATCTGTATAATTAAGTGGATTACGTCGCTCTCTACCCTTTGTGGAGTACCTGCGGCCGTGTTCACTGCAAATTAGCAAATAATTTCAGTAATGAAAGTGCGATGCCACCGCGTTCACTAATTTATACGGTCAATATGCCTGCGTATTAGATGTGAGGGCGCCTATTCAGGATATTTTTGGGCTTTTAACTATAATATGTCAAAAATGGAGAAGGTAGGTCTGAGCTGGGATTCCGTATGACTAAGTACATTTTGATAATGTCACGCGCGAATTATGACTTTACAAATTATAGAAAATATATTTAAGAAAATACGAATGGGAACTAACCTCTATAACGGACTATTTTGTCGATAGATTGTATATTTTTTTATTCATATTTATGGAAATATTTTACCCTATCACATGTAAGACATAGTAAATAGGCTTACCTACAGAATTAAGGGCCTAGTTTGGTCGTAACTGTGACAGAAGTGTCCTCAGGCAACATGAATTATAGACATGAACATTGAACATACGAAGCGCGATCCATGTGAAATCCACTTTTGCTCGGTTTTTTTTATTGTTGTTTTGCAGTGGCGATGTAATCCATGTATGAAATATTTTGGGTGTAAGTATAAAATATTTAGGTATGTGTATGTATTGCACTGTTCAACAAAAAGCCAGTGCACATTTCACATAAATCCCAAGTGATCTGGACTCTTTGCCGCTTCAATTTGCTCGGCATGAATTTTTAAAGTGACTGGTTAAATTACTCGTATTATTTTTGTTTACTTCTAGAAAATATTTTCTGTTTCTGGCCAGTTAGAAAACCCTTAGGAAAAAAAAAAGACAAGTAAGTAGGTCTAGGGTAGGTACCTATAAATAGTTTTCAAGTTCTCATATAAGTTAACTGTTTTATAAATTCTTTTAAGAATAAAGTTCTATAAACATACGTAGGAAGACAAATCTGTATATTTTCCAAAAAATATTGTGATATAATTCTTTATACCATGTGGTTAGTTATCTGAAGTTAGTTTCCTTTCTAAAACCCTCTATCTTGCGTGCCTTAAAATAAATTAGGCAGAGATCTATCGATCTTTTAATGAAACCTAACAAAACAGCCTTAAAATATAAAAGTAAATAAAAGAAAATGGCATTGAACTTACAACAAAGATTTTACCATAAAGGCATCGGTAGGTACCGGCTGAAAATAGCCGGTGATTAGCTGTGTAGGCAAAGATTATAACGATAGCAAAATTAAGTGCAGTGTCGGCATAAGTTTAGCTAAACACGCTACGAACTAATTTTTTGAATGACGCCGGTCAGAGTACTAAGCATTTAAAAAAGATTACAGGGTTTTATTTTAGACTAGCGACCCGCCCCGTCTTCGCACGGCTATATTATGCATGTATTATACATATGAACCTTCCTCTTGAATCACTCTATCTATTAAAAAAACCGCATCAAAATCCGTTGCGTAGTTTTAAAAATTTGAGCATACAAAGGGATATAGGGACAGAGAAAGCGACTTTGTTTTATACTATGTAGTGATTTGTTGGAGATATTTTCACATCGCACTTTCGTCGCGTCGTCGTTTATAAACGACAAAATCAATTAAGTTTTTACTGTTCTCTATTAGCGATACTAAAATACCTCAAAAAAATTAAGAACGAATAAAACCCCCCCTTTTTAAACATGCTTGAATTGCCTACGTTACATATGGTAAATAGCCTATAGTTCTAACAAATTTTAGTACTTACCTGCCCCAACATTTGCATAATGAGATTGCAATTCATCATGACACATTGCAGGGTTTAAACTGTGAGTGCATCCGTCGGAGCCAATTATTACACGTTTTATCTACTTGTATTTCTATTCGATTACCACTATTTTGTTCAGAAACATTAGATTCGGTTGTTTTTAGGAAAGTGGAATGAATTAAGTAAATCTGTTTTTAACCCCCGAAGCAAAAACGACGGGGTGTTATAAGTTTGACGTGGCTGTGTGTGTGTGTGTCTGTCTGTGGCATCGTAGCTCGAACGGGTGAACCGATTTTGATTTTGTTTCTTTTGTTTGAAAGGTGAAGTCGGGAGTGTTCTTAGCTATGTTTGATCGAAATGGGTTCAGCCATCTAAAAGTTATGGGGGATAAAAGTCGGGTTTTTTTTTAAATGCTAAATTTAATTATTTTTTGTGCGTGTCCCTCAAAACGGTAGACGTCTCCGAGGTAGACCCAAACGATGGCGCAACTATCTGGATGCATTCGACGCAGAGTGGCCAAAAATAGCTGTAGATCAGGACAAATGGAGGAAAATGGGTAAGGCGTTCGCCTAGCAATGGGACACAACAGACTAGGTAAAAAAATCTTACCTACTTTTTCTCAGTTATTATATCTAGGTATCTCTAGCACTATCATTTTTATTTTTGATCAACGTAGGTAACTATGATAGATAGCAATGACCTTATTGCGACAGTCGTTGTTGTATGAAATACTTACAGAACATAACAGTTTCAAAGATTAAGCATCAACCATAGATGTAGGTGGTAAGATAGAGTTCCAAACCAGTCTAAAGTAACTGTCTGTTAGTACCTACTTCTTAATAAAGTTCATAATATAGGAAGTGTGGGGCTTTCTGACATAAGCCTCCAACCTAATCTGTCTCAATAATATGATTTAGTTACTAAAATAAACATTTATTTATTTAAAAAAGTACCTAACTGAAACTATATTTTACTAGTATTTTTTCCCATCAAATTAGAACTATTGAAAATTATTTGAATATAATATGGATTATAAGTATGAATAACAACAGGTATTATAGGTCATAAAAATTAAATGCCACTGACCTTTAAATGCTAATAAAATCCAACGTAAGAAGCCTCATTTAAACTTTATTTCCAGTAATTGTTCACAAGTATTTAAGGGCTAATACTTAATAAAATAAATTTCTATCAATATACCTATCTAATCTGGACAACTTGGCCTCCGAACATGCTTTGAATCCAGTTTTTCTAGCACTCGGGAATGCAGTCCAATGCACCTGCTCTATAACTTGTATACCTACCTACAAGATATAAGTGCGACTATCTTGAAAATTGATAAATAATAAGCAATTTTATGTACCCGTAGTTAAAGTATAACGAGATAAAATATTGAATAAAAATGTATCTATAAGTACTTAAATATCATTAGGACCTAATAATCGTTAATGACGCTGGTTATTTTCACACAGCGCTATCTAGACACGAACTAAGCAAAGCTTGACTGTAGAATCAAGACAAACGATATTTATTTTTTGGATTCCAATTAAATAAATCATTTTGACTTTGACTTTGGAATAGGTTAGGGCAAAAAGAAGAGACGTATGTATTCATAAGTAAGTAGGTAGGTATTTTAATTTGCAATTTCTGACTCCTGTTTCATGACAAAATAGTAAAATTTATAACTTTCCATATGTTGTGTCGGCAAAAACAGATGTTATCCAAAGTTATCCTTAATTTTACGTCCTGTTATTTCAACTTTTTATTAGAGGTAGCCAGTTTTATAACTTACACACGTTTTGCTGGTTTTAATATCCATTTATACAACTTAATTTATGGCTGAGAACATTCTACAATACTTTTATCATATCAAAATCAAGGTAATTAAAATAACCGAAGCCCGATATTACAACGCAGACGGCATTTATCGTAAAATGTATTCTTTATAGACCTCAAATGTAGCTATAAAATGGAAAAAACATTAGCATCTCTCGATCAAATAAAGTAACCTGAAACGTCTGCGTAAACGTAATAAAATATTACCCAAAAATTGATATTGCGTGATGAAAAACTTTTACATGGAAGACGAATTTATAAGCGACTAGCTGCGCCCCGCGGTTTCACCCGCGTAAGTCCGATCTTTAAATTCTCACCGTTTAAACCTTCCCTGGACTGCAACAAACACAACAAAAAAAGAATTGGCCAAATCGGTCCAGCCGTTCTCGAGTTTTAGCCAGACTAACGAACAACAATTGATTTTTATATTATAGACTAGCTGCGCCCCGCGGTTTCACCCGCGTAAGTACTCACCGTTTAAACCTTCCCTGGACTACAACAAACACAACAAAAAAAGAATTGGCCAAATCGGTCCAGCCGTTCTCGAGTTTTAGCCAGACTAACGAACAGCAATTGATTTTTATATTATAGAAGATAGTACGGAAACTGTAAGACGTTGAAGCATGAGAAATGTGATACAACATCAATCTGAAATAAAATATACCGCGCAGACGCACTGAAAGGGATGATTAATGGCCGATACACGTTATTTTTATGGTTCCGTCTTATCATCGCTTGAAACCATTCACGAGGTACATCATCCATCAACAGGAAACTAACGCTATGTAAGTAAGGAACCACTCCAACAGAAGACGATTCACACTTTGAAAAAGCACTTAGGCATATGTAGTCAAAAATATTCAGAAACATTAGAGATATATAGAATATTAAAAACAAACAAAGATAAGCGCGAAAAACTTAACCCTTTTCTTGCAGTCAGGTAAAAACCAAAGAATTATAAAAACTGGATATTACACACATTATAACTTTTTTTTACAAAAGTGCTCATAAAATAAAATTAAAGTAACATTATTTTCATCTGCACAGTCAAAGAATAGGTAGAAAAGTGCGAGCGCTAAAATGTGTATGACATTGCTCTTACGATGAAGGAAAACATAGTGATGAAACCCGCCACTTAGTTGGCTTCAGACGTATTTGTAAGTTCTTTCCTCTGAACATGGTCGACTAAACTAAGACGGTAGCAAGTCTACTTCACAAAAAAGACCCAAAAAAGAGGTCTAGTTGCGGAAAACAGCCCGTATTATAGAGCTACGTAGAACTTGTTTTACATGTTGTGCATAATCAAGTGCACCTGCCTAGTTAAGTATTACTATAGTACTACTGGTAATAAGTCTCAATACAATGCAGTTAACATACCTACACATCCTTACACGGATACATTAATTACGAAGGTATACAAATTGCGAATCAAAGCAAATGATGCATTGTTCAATCAAATGATAAGAACAAGGAGCTCCTATAATGTAAACAATAGTTGTTTTATCTAGCTAGTGTGATTTATTAAGATACAATAAACCTACTTAGTGCCTTATCTGATAAATAGGATAGGAAGTAGGCCCGTCGGTAGGTAGACATAAAATTAGTTCAAATAAAATAAGGGGAAGTGGTTCAAATTAAGCTCGCAAGATTTGACATAAACAAACATACATATATTGCAAGTTAAATAAAAGCTTTTAAAAATATCGATATACGAGCAGAGTGCAGACTTTCTCAGTTTGCCAACTTTTGCAAAATTCAATTACAGGTAATAGCGCAGTGCCGACTCGATGAAATTTCTATGCAATTAATCGCTTATCGACGAATTTTTATAAATTTTCGGTCAAGTGCGTGTCGTCGGATTTAGACGCGCATTTAGACTTCCGCAGTTACTGTTCACAATAATCAATATGCAGACTTATAAAGCAGCTATTTGTTTGAGTGACCCATAATAGGTTTACCTACGGTCCAAATTCGTGGAATCAAAAAGAAACAAATTCCATCCATGAACTTGTCCGATTTAATAATCATTTGATACCTACGAACTGATTCTGATTTTGATTTTGTTCGAAATTTTGCTTTTTACTTTAAGTCGATTATGACTTGTTAACTTGTAAATCTACTTATCCGCGATAGTCTTCCTTTTTAATAATCTTCAGCTACTTATATAAAAAAAAACATTCACGCAACCATCTAGCAGTAAACATTTGACTCTAATTAGCATTTTAAAGATTAATATTTCGCCAACGGAACATTGAATCGAACAATATGGTTTTCAAACACCCTTAATCATTTAACAGACAATTCAAGAGAATATTTTAAAGTTCAGCTGCGGACAGACCAAGGACAGACAGAAAAAGACATGACAAAACTATAAAGGTTCCTCGTAACTTATTGACTACGGAACTTTAAAAATTGAAAGTAGGTAAAAAATTAAATAGATATTTTAATATTTTCATATACACAAGCTTTATACCACAGTCAGATTGTAACTGCGCTAAATGTCAGTGTAGTTATAAATTTTTATAAGTTTAACATCCCATGAACTATGCCATCGAGTCGAGGTCGAAGCTTAACAGTCCTAAACGAATTAGCAGGTGTTGGTACTGCAATAACAATTTAAGAATTTTCAATAAACACATCGTACCTCTATTAACAGTTTCATCTCGACTCGTATCGGCTACGCCCAATAAAGTTTCCCAAGAGGCGTGACATTCATATTACAAAAGTTTAGGTACACAAGAAACATCTGCTAAGTTTTTAGGGGTCCCCAATCGAACGGTCAACTTATTAGTTTAAATCGTGAGCAAACTATGCCCCTACGGGTTATTGGAAACACAATTTTGTACAAGTTTCAAATACAAAATTGGATTACGGGTACCTTGCCTTTTTAACAATGAATTCGATGTTTAACAATCTTAGAGCAACTGTTCGGGTAACATAGCCTAATCATTGACTTTCGCCTAAATTAGTAGCGCTAGTTCGCGATCACTATCAGCCCACCTTTTATTTGTTGTCTATGTGGAATAAATGTATAAATAGTTTGTTCTGTATCATCAACAAGATTATCTGATACTCTGTCCGACTCAAAATCAGTAAATAGAAGAATCGAGACTTAATTATTTCTTTACCGCCTTTTACATTTTGTATTTTTCTTGTGTCGGTATGGGCAAACTAAGTGCGCCGTTCTATTAATACAACACCACATTAAAATACAACGCGGAACTCCGTTTAAATTTTATTGCAGACGTACCAATAGTAACTACAGTAATATTGCTTAATATTCAACAAATAACATCTTGTTTTTAATTAACACGTACGTGTATAGGAGAGTCATCTGCACCTTGACTTTATCAAGTCTGGTGTTATTTTTAATGAAACCCAGGTGCTGTTCTGCATTCTAATCGAAAACATTTGTGTCTGGAATCTGTTGCGAATATTAAACGACAAAACAGCTTACCCATAAATAATTTTTCTCCTTATCCAGGTAAGTTTTATACTTATATTTCTATTGTTCCTTTTGTAGCTAATTTTCCGAACATGTTTTAAAATAAGTATATAGGTATTATATATTGTTGTTCGTTCTCCGTAGGCTATCCTCGTAACATCTGATCATCTCCCGCACTTATGAAATATGGGAGATCTTAAACGGGTTTATAGACCTACCACGGCTAAACCGGGTCAAGCTTGTACTAAAAATAAACATAAAAAGTTGTTTTAATCCGACAGTCTATAGCATTTCTGCACGGTAGCGCGCCTGTAGGTAATCGCGTCACTGATGGTAGGTACTAACCCTATTTACCTCCCTTGGATTATGACCTACATTTTGTTCTTGAGCTTCTTTTAACTAGCATACTAAGATGTTTATAAGGATGACACTACATTATCATGTCCTTTAGAATTTGTTTAACTGTCAGACTATGGACCTATATCTATAGTTGGAAAAAACATATATAGTTATATCAATTAATTATGGTATAATTTGTCTTTATAAAGAATGGGAGGCCCTTGCAGAGGACCATGACAATTGGCGTAAGGTTGTTGCTGAGGGAATCGTTGCTCATGATACCGCCTTACATGTGCATATAGCAATCAAACGTGCTATATTAGACATCAGCGCGTAGAGAACCCTCCACCTGCTAATGGTTCGCATAGGTATTTGCCAACTGTGCGGATGTCACTGTCTCTCTCATATATAAGCATCTTGAGTCATGAAAACAAATGCTGCCACTCACGAGTGTGACTATAAACTTAGCGGGAACACCTGTTCTTTTATAATAGTTCTTTCCGTGAAATAAATCTATATAATAAGGGCTATCAATGGTGACGAAACTGGAATTTGTTCCGTATAATATTCAGAGTCATAGGCTGACGCTGTTAAAAACATCTTTCGAAGATGATAAAGGCCAATGATGAAGATGAATTTGATGAATATGATTATATCATAATTAAGCATTTATATCAGTAGCAGTCAGTTGGTATCAAATTACTAGAACAGAAGTTAACAGAACCTACAACCGAAACAAACAAACAACGTTACTGTTGCAAATCAAGTTCAATTCTAAACAAGAGATTGGGTGGAGAATACTAATTACGAATCTGATACTTGCCTTCATGTTTTAACAACAATTTTGGTACTGTTTACAAATAAGAGATGAGGTAGTTAATACCTAAATAGTAATTAGATGAACTTCTTTACATTTTACTTGGTATATGTACCTAAGTAGGTACCTGTAATGAGTAAGTACCTTCTGCATCGCTGCCCCGGGGCCTGGCCGGAAGACCAGCGCTGTAGTCTAGCGTTATGCTAGCTGACTTTTCCCTATTATGTGCCTATTATTTAATTCTATAGATTGTTTTCTAATTCTGTCTGTCCTATTTTCATTTTTGTTTATTTTTTGTTTTGTAATTATGTCTACCTATTTTATATTAGTTTTCTTGTCCGTGTGCTTTTCTAATAAATGTCTATTCTATTCTATCTCATTATAGATCGAATATAGATAGTAAGTAAAAGTAGGTATTAGTATAGTAGTAGAAGTAGCTAAAAGTATGTTATTCCCAATCAATAAATGTATCCTCATACCAAGTTTCATCAAAATCGGAACCTATATGTTACAAACAAAAAACAAAAAACCTTTATTATATTAGTGTAGCTATAGATTATAGGTAAAATATAAGCCTTCTTCGTAGTCAGATAATAAAAGAAAGTTAAACTAGTAAAACAAAGATTTTATATCTACACGAAGACACATAATAAAGTTTCCCGGTACGGTATCGCATAAAAGTTACGAAATTGTGAAAAACAAAATAATATTTTATCTACATACATACAAGTATATTGGTCGTTCTCAACCTTATCCAAATTGCTTGCCGTCTATATCTAACCCTTCGAATATGCCCATTCAATATTAGGTATGTCTACGCAACGCAGGCCTATGTATTAGGTAACCTCAGATACCTATCAGCCCCATCGTTTGGCAAATCGTCAAATATTGCTGATAGTTCTCACCTAACGACTTTGGAGATCAACTACAAATACAACGATACCACGCCCTGTATGTATTTGAATAGAATGTACCGAATGTCGCATATGTGAGGGTAAAACCAAACTTATTTTAGACCCGTTTTCTCATCTACCAATCTGAAACTAATTTCCCTCTAAATTGTTAGGGTGCGATGTTGTTTTAGTAAAGGGTGATGCTAGTCATTAGCAGGGATTAACTTGAACGTAACTGGATAGAAGTTGCGAAATACTGAATAATGAAATTGTTATCATATCACCTCGCACCAAGACTTATTGCTGCTTTGCAAAATTAATAATAAACCAATGCGTATGCTTCGACACGGTTACTTAGTCAAATGGTACGTTCCTGCTGATCAAACTTTCTGGTAAAACTAGTTTGTCCAAACGGAATAAATTTCCTCGCAGTCAAACTAGTCAACCAAGTGGTTAACAAAAGGCGGTCGAAGAAGCCTTTAATGTAGTACCTACTATTACAAGTCTTGTCTTTGGTTAGGGATCGTTTTAAATTGAACGAATGTAAATGCCTGCCTTGTTATGGGTTTACCTATTTTACAATTAAAATATTACGTAAGTATATCACAGATTATGGAGTTACCTAAGTTAGGGAGAATTTCACTGCAGCGCAAGGGCTTTCTTGTACCCCGTGCTAACTCTTACGTTTTTACGCGTAATAAGTAGGTATATTATGTTTCTCTGCAGCTTTTATTAAGAAATATTCTTATTTTATAACGCTCATTAAATTAAAATTGATCTCTTAAGTAGATATATAATTGTTGGACATGAACGATGAAATGAAAGGAGAAGTACAATAAGCTAAATGTATGCAGCAGACAATGTGACACAATGCGCTGTCTAAATGCGTAGGTGGTAAGCTCAAGTCAAGTCTCCAGGACTGACGGCTTTTACACATGAACATAAATCGTGTTTAGGCTCAGCCCACGATTACAGCATAAATGAATCACATTGTACACCCATATGGTCATTGTGTCGGATTATCCTG
The DNA here is from genome assembly GCA_907269075.1 of Idaea aversata. Lineage (NCBI taxonomy): Eukaryota > Metazoa > Arthropoda > Insecta > Lepidoptera > Geometridae > Idaea > Idaea aversata. The sequence goes on from OU026085.1 coordinate 9,080,215, forward strand.
AGTTCGTGACCAAAACGGCTTTATATTGTAACCTAGTTTTTGTTTTGATTTTCGAGGTTCAGTGCCCCAAAATCTGGATTAGGATTTTACTTTTAGGTGACCGCAATTCTGTTTATGATAAAGCGTTTTTAGTTTTAATACCAAGGTAGGTCATAATTATATTAGCACGCCAAGTTAAACGGATTTGATTAACGCAAAAAATAAAGATAAAAAAAACCTAAGCATATATGTGTCGTAAAAAACGTAGTTTTAATTGATGTGTTATCTCATCTGTGGCCCATTAAAATATTTTTCATTACTCATACTCCGAAAGTAGGTCTAAAGATGCATGAAGAGCGTGTAGAAAATAAAATTTCCAGCCCTAGGGCTTTTCTCTTTCACTGACAGCTGTCATGTCAAATTATGGCTTCGCACGACTTGTGCAATGTGCATGTAGCCAGTATCAGTAACATTACGCATAAGGAACTTTAAAAACCTAACCTCCTTGCTTTAAGTAACACCAAAGAATAACACTACATGTATATAACCTCTTTGGTCCCAACCTTGTAAGAGGATCAGGGGGCCTACCGCGGTAAGTGCGTCGGCTTCAAACCAACGCGTAGGTTTACGCCGACCCGCGCCCCACACTGGGCGAAATTTTGAGCCTGTCTTTCTTAGAAGTTTTGAAAAATTAAGTGGTTTTTGTCATGTGTTTTAAGTATGCAGGATTGTTGAGGATATCACAACATTTAAAAATAAGTTATTCTGGTTTTGTTATTTCTAAAAAACACTACAAAATATGACTTTGTTTTTTTTTTAAATAATCAAACCATAATCACTTATTTTTGAATGTTTTGATGTCCCCGGCAATCCTGCACACTTAAAACACTACTTAATTATTCAAAATTTCTATGAAAAGCAAGCTCAAATTTCTGCCCATTGTGAGACGCGGTTTGGGATATCGACGTCGGCTTGAAGCCGACGCACTTACCGCGGTAGGGCCCCAGGTAGTATAGAGTCTCTCATTCACTCTCGTTGTTAGGAAGAATTTTATGTATTATTCGTAATGAAAAGCACAGTGTTTACCTCGGGTGAAAGACTCATTAAGTCCCTCGAACTATTAGCGCCCTCGCTACGCTCGGGCGCCAAACTCTGTCTCGGGCCTTGTAATGAGTGACTTTCACACCTAGGATAACAATGTACTATTGTATAAGTAGTGACAAAAATATTTATCGAAAAAGCTTTTATTCGAAAATAACAAGTAATTTTGTGAATTATTTTAGGCCATTGTTCGTTCGTCGTTATTTTTCGGGAATTTGCGTAAAAAAGGAGCACCGCAGGCTTTGCGTGCTTCAGCCAGGCTTCGAGCCATAATCCGGCCGGTACGCTTTTCAGTTCGGAATAAATTTCTATCTAAATCCATTACATAAATAATTACGGTATCAATATACTTTTAAGAAATAAATCTCATACAAAACGTTGACCATATAAATTAGCTCGAATAGAACAGAATTTTTATATGTAAGTAGGTTTTAGGTAAGTAATAACCAAGTAAGTAGATGTCACAGCATAGGCATAGATACTAATAGTAAGTAGGCACATAATATCTACTTTTAAAGTTTTTTAACCTCACAAAAAGTTTTGGAATATTATTTTCAAAATCGAACTAAGGTAATTTAATCAACATTTACTTTAGTTAAGTATTCTAAAATGATTACTAACTTTTACCGCTAATAATATAATACAATTCATAAAGTCTGCAAAGTTTATGAAATTGTTATATTATCTATAGGTATTTGGGTAAATTCGTTCTATACAATGACTTTTATTACAAAGAACCTACCGAGCTTTTTGTAATAAAGAGGTCATCGGTCGATTAAACTTCACAGACTCACAAGAAATATTGTTACTTTACCAACAATTAGATAAGAACTTACGTAGGCTTAGTGTTGCCAACTCTACGTCGTTTTACGTACTCTCCTGCAAACCTACGAACTTTAGTCCTAAAATCTACATATTTTCTATCAATTTGTAAAATAACGAAATTCATAGCTGAATGTGCATAATTTCCTTTTCATTCGCGTTTTACACTAAAGCACACTCGCTTCGCCAAACAATACTACTTTCTTCATTATTTTTAGACACAAGTGAAACAAAGTTCCTAAAAATATTTCGATTCGACGGAGTTACTGTTGTTTTGTTCTTTTGATATCTATCAAATTTCGATTTAATTGAACACAACTGAGGAAATTAACATAAGAGAGAACTAAGTACGGTCCGCGCGCGGGTTGAATGTAGAATTAAAACACTCATTTTATTCCTCTGCATTTCACTCAGAAAGTATGTAGAGCTACGAACTTTTCTAATGGGGTCTACCCATTTTTCAAAATCCGAGTTGGCAACACTGCGTAGGCTTGAAATTTCAAAATGAAAACCGTTCAAGTGATTGTTAAATTGTCACAAAGGCATAAGATATTGGCAAATAAATTACAACAATAGTCCCAAATACATAATAATGATAAATATACTTATGCTACAATTCAGCAAGTCCTCCCACATTTGTCGAAACTAGTTTAGCAAAACTCAAATTGATTTCTGTTAACTATAATTTGGCAGTAAAAATATCTTAGTTATATTGATAGCCATATAAATCTAATTTACTTACGAATCAAGTCTCAATTTTTTAATGGGGAAGATTTAATTTTATTACAATGTGAACAAACTCATTGATGCGTATATCTCAAACAAGTTAGACATCTGTACAATCTGTGAATAGGTACAGTCCAATTAGCCAATTAGCTGAACCCCACGTGACCCAGAGCTCACTCGCAAATCTGTAAGATTGTAAAGTCATGTTACCTAATTCTGTTTTTTTTTAAACAATATACTAAAGCAATACAATATAAAAAATAAGAAAATAGGTTTACACTATATTTTTTACAGATATGCGAATAAGCTCTGGGTCACGTGGGGTTCAGCTAATTGGTAATGTGACTGTACAATCAATCAGGAGTTTTATTTTTTACCTATGTACGAAATAAAAGTTCCGATTGATTTAATTGTGATAATATAGGCATCAATTCCACACTTAACACAGCCACAGCTCGCCTTTTTTGACCATCTGATACCAAATCTCTTTTAAGCTATTGCAAAGTTTTTACCGCGGGCTTTGAGCGCGGCGACCGAATCAAGAAATTCCGTAACGAAAATAAAACCTAACACCCCCACTCCGCCTGCCATGTAGTCGGCCGAGAGTTCGTGTATGGATATGGTAATACGACTGTACGAAACTCGCACGATGCAATAGCTTTAACGCGGTAATCCCCAAGTGCCACACCTTTTTTTACCCACGATCTAAAATGCGATGCTATAACTTTAAGACGTGTGTCTGTCTGTGGCATCGTAGCTCCCAAACGGATAAACAGATTTTAATTTAATTTAATTTTTTCCATTTTATTTTTTATTGAAGTGAAAACTTCTTTAGCGGCGTTGAGCACTTTTTCTGTAATGGGTATAAAATCTTAAACTCGCGTCAGGACACGTGACCTGATCGAAAAAGCGTAAGACGGATGGAGAGTAGACAGCTATTTAAGACGTACATATGGTATTTTTTAACGGACGACTATTGACGGACGACAAATGTCGGACGACAAATGTCGGACGACAATTTGTTGGACGACAAATGTCGGACGACTATTTGTTGGACGACAAATGTCGGACGACTATTTGTCGTCCGACTATATTTTTTTTCCATAGATTTCATTTCCATTCAAAGGCCAGGAAAACATCAACTTGTGAATACCTAAGTCAGCCTTTCCCAAAGTAAGTGATAACGCCCCCTTGTGGGCGCTGCAGGCCTAAAGGGTAAGAGACCCAAAAAGAAAATGGGTGCGTTGTGTACTAGCTACTCCGCTCAGGTTTCAAGTTAACTCTTGCGGGTTATAGTAAAAGTTTCGTTTAGAATTAATGTTAACTCACAATAATGAATTTAATTTTATATTATAATGGTTTTTAAGTAGGTGAAAAAAGAGGGCGCTAAAAATAATTTATTCTCAAAGTAGACAAAATCCCCCTTATATCAAAACGAGGTTTAAGGATAGTCCGAGATGTGGATTTAAACCTTAGATTTAGATACAGATTTACTCGTGAACTATAGTCCAACTACCCCTATAGATTATATATGGAACTTTAGTCTAAACACTATCCATAAAGATTATATAGGGATAATGTTTAGACTCTAATATAGACTCATTATATAAAGATTATATAGGGATAATGTTTAGACTCTAATATAGACTCATTATATAAAGATTATATAGGGATAATGTTTAGACTCTAAACATTATCCCTATATAATCTTTATGGATAGTGTTTAGACTAAAGTTCCATATATAATCTATAGGGGTAGTTGGACTATAGTTTACGAGTAAATCTATGTCTAAATCTAAGGTTTAAATCCATATCTCGGACTATCCCTAAATCTCGTTTTGGAATAAGGGAGAATAAGTTTAGGAACCCCTGACCTAAATATATAAACTTCAAAACAGATCCAAATATTACTAAAACCTGTTACATCTCACTGACTAAAACAAGATATGCGTACCTAGTAATTTATCATTTTAACTTTACATTCACTTTCAGGGTTAAGTCACTGCTGACTTTATTCTAGCAAAGCTTTCTTGAAACCCGTTTAATATTATCAGGCGGTTCGTATTGACCTTTTGAGCCCCACAACTGGTGTCACTGGCTTTTTAATAACAATCCTAAAGCCTTGGGCGCCTTTTTCCTGTTTGTGCTTTTTGTGTCACTTCGTTTTACTTAGTTATTATTATTTTTTATCGCCTGCTCAATTCTTAGCTAGGCGTCTACTGAATAAGAGTAAACTTATTTCGGTAGTGTGATTAGACAAGCTTTGAAGTTCCTCATTATGAATCCTTTATTTACTAGTAAATAAGCATTATTTAATTAATTATCACTACATAGTACCTATATAAAACTAAGTCGCTTCTCTCTGTCTGTCTCTACGTATGCTTAGATCTTAAAAAAACACAATCTACCTACTAGTAATTAAGCATTATTTAAGTAATTGTTATCCTTATCACTACATAGTAGGTAAGTAAGTATATAAAACAAAGGCGCTTCTCTCTGCCTGTCTATATGTATGCTTAGATCTTTAACACTACGAAAAGGATTTTGATGCGGTTTTTTTTAAAGATAGAGTGATTCGATCAAGAGGAAGATTTTAGTATATAAAACAAATTTACCACGAGTGCGAAGTCGCGGGCAACATGTAGTCTATAAATATAAAATTCAAAGTCCTTGACTGACTGACGGATTTATAACCGCATAACTCAAATTGGATCTGATCGGGCTAAAATTTGGCATAAATATAGCTAGATTAATACTAAGACGTTGGCATCCGCTAAGTTTTTTGGAAAATTTAACTCCTGCGTGGACGAAATCGCGGGAAAAGCTAGGTACTATTCAATTATATTGGTATCAGCACAAAATGTAATCGGCATTAATACCAAGTCCCACCTAACATATCAACTATTGTAGAATTTAATTACGCGACTGCAGCAAACCGCAGTAGTCAGTCAGATCATAAATCAGGTGGATAGGAGCGCAGCAGTCGCATCGCTGGACCGTATGATTGTGCAATCGATTGTGACCGGCATATCACACTTTATTTACGATTTTACGTCATTTTTTGGTGAACAAAAAGTATTAAAATACAATCTATCACCTACGTGAATAAATCTATAAGTACTAATATTATAAAGCTAAAGAGTTTGTTTTTTGAACGCGCTAATCTCAGGAACTACTGGTTGGAATTGAAAAACTCTTTTTGTGATGGATAGTCCATTTATTGAGGAATGCTATAGGCTACTTTTTATTTTGATATTCCCACGGGATCGGGACTTACGCGGGTGAAACCGCGGGGAGCAGCTAGTCTATACTAATATTATAAAGCTGAACAGTTTGTTTGAACGCGCTAATCTCAAGAACTACTGGTTCGAATTGAAAAAAAATTTTTGTGTTGGATAGTCCATTTATCGAGGAAGGCTATATGCTACTTTTTATTTTGATATTCCCACGGGATCGGGACTTACGCGGGTGAAACCGCGGGGAGCAGCTAGTCTATACTAATATTATAAAGCTGAACAGTTTGTTTGTTTGTTTGAACGCGCTAATCTCAAGAACTACTGGTTCGAATTGAAAAAAAAAATTTGTGTTGGATAGTCCATTTATCGAGGAAGGCTATATGCTACTTTTTATTTTGATATTCCCACGGGATCGGGACTTACGCGGGTGAAACCGCGGGGCGCAGCTTGTTATTAGTTATTACTATGTTATTACATACGTGTAATACGGTTTTAACCGCAACCGCAATCCGCATAAAACTAAATCCGTTTCTCTCAAACGCCGTTATGTTTATACTTATCTCAAAACTCTAATAGATGAAGAGCCTCTACTAAAAATAACTCGTACAGCTTGACAAGAAACTTATTGAATGTGGCAAAAAGCTACTGGACTAGTCCACAAATAATCCCATCCTAATCCTATCCAGACGCGGTTAAATTGAGGGCCGCTTTCAGAGATTTGATATTATTGTTAAAAATGTGCATTGTGCTGCCATCTGTTAGGGCATACGTTTATTACATCGTGATTCGTGAACTAACGTAGACTGACTCGAGGCTGCGATATTGTGGTACAGAAACGGCCTTGGGTTAACGGACATTTAGTTTTCATGTACAGCAAGAGATGGCGTTCGCAAACTGACAACAAAACATTTCAAAGGTCGCGGGTTCAATTTTTTACTTTAGTGTGATGTGATAGATAGATACTGAAACGTAAACTGAGTCCCCCCTATTCGATATTTGGATTTAAACCCTAGATTTAGACACAGATTTACTCGTGAACTATAGTCTAAACACTATCCCTGTAGATTACATAGGGAACTACAGTCTAAACACTTTCCCTATTATATTATAATATAGGGATCGTGTTTTTATATACCATAGTTCACGAGTAAATCTGTGTCTAAATCTATGGTTTAAATCGACATCTCGGACTATCCTTGAACTTCGTTTTCGAATAAGAAGAGATTAACTTCAGAAAAGGTGGAACGTCTATCTAACATCACTAACTCTATAGTTCAAATGTTAAAACGATTACGTCATACCTATAAGTACCTACCTACTAACTAACAATCTGAACACTTCCTGTGAGTAAAACAATCTTTTTGTCAAATAGATCAGAGTATAATTTATTTAACCCACGATAAAAATGAAATCAGGTTAAACGTTTCGACTGCAATTTAAATGACTTTTCCCTAAAAGTTCTTCGTCGAAATGAGGAATCACTATCACTATCACTACATCACTTCACTATCACTACATCACTACATAGTATAAAACAAAGTCGCTTTCTCTGTCCATATGTCCCTATATCCATATGTATGTTTAAATCTTTAAAACTACGCAACGGATTTTGATGCGGTTTTTTTTAATAGATAGAGTGATTCAAGAGGAAGGTTTATATGTAGGTATAATACATGCATAATATAACCGTGCGAAGCCGGGGCGGGTCGCTAGTAGGTACCTACTATTTTACTAAGTTTTTAGGGTTCTGTACCCAAAGGGTTAAAACGGGACCCTATTACTGTCTGACACCAGGCCGTATCTAATGAACCATGATATCTAGAGACTTGTCACAGATTATGTATTTCTGTTGCCACTATAACAACAAATACTAAAAACAGAAAAATAAACAATTTTTTTGAGTAAGTAGGTATATTTTTAAGAATTTTAGGTTATTTTCATGTTTACTATTTTTTAGGCAATGTGTTTTTTTTATTACTCCCAAAAGGGCAGGCAAAGGCCTTTTAACCTATACAGCCTCGTCTGACATAGTTACCTACTATATTTTTTAGGATTTTTTGCTTGATATGTATCGATCGTAACGGTACGGGACCATTCATGCGCGACTCCGCACTTGGCCGGTTTCATTTATTATATTTCATCAACCCATAAATTCAAAGTAATAAATAAACTCTTTCATAAACTTACATGGAAATATTTATTTACTATGATTTTATGCTTATTTAAATTTTCATCAATCCATAATATCCATGGAGGAAAAAAAAAATTCCCCACTTTTTCTTGCTTCATGATAATATCCATTTGTATACCAAGTAAGTATATACCTACACCTAAGTGTATTTAATATATTTCAATTGTTATTTTAACCGTGCGTAGAAAATGTGTTGTTCTACCTTAATTGAATGACAATAAACTTCGAAGGTATTGAATTTAAATAGTACATTCATAGGATATTGCCGTTAGCTAAGATATATAATAATATCTACCTACATCTATACTTACTTCACTATCACTACTACATAGTATAAAACAAAGTCGCTTTCTTTGTCCCTATATCCCTATGTAAGAGGAAGGTTTATATGTATAATACATGCATAATATAGCCGTGCGAAGCCATAGCGGGTCGCTAGTCACTACTTAGGTAGTATAAAACAAAGTCGCTTTCTCTGTCCCTATATCCATTTGTATGCTTAAATCTTTAAAACTACGCAACGGAATTTGATGCGGTTTTTTTAATAGATAGAGTGATTCAAGAGGAAGGTTTGTATGGTTACATATCAAAATAACTAAGTTCAATATAACTATGTTCGAAATAACTACGGTCATAATGCCTACTGTTCAAAATACCTAATGGTTGTTTCACATATTTTTGAAATAACTAATGAACGAAATACCTAATGGACGAAATACCTACGGTTAATTTACCTACGTTCATTATAACTATGTTCGAAATAACTACGGTCATAATACCTACTGTTTAAAATACCTAATGGTTGTTTGGCATATTTTCGAAATACCTAATGGACGAAACACCTACGGTTAATTTAACCACAATTAATTCAACTACGGGTTTTCACCTGCGGTTAAAAAAAAACAATTTTATAAAATACACCTACGGTTAATTTAACTACAATTAATTCAACTACGGTTTTTCACCTGCGGTTTAAAAAAATCAATTTTATAAAATCCCTAACCAAGTAAAATGAGTAGAATTCGCTTCTAGCACTCGCCGGCCGCTGCCGCGGCACCGCTCGCTTCGCTCGCTCGGCTCGTGCGTTGTGGTCGCAGTTCTAACATAAACCTAACCTATCCATGTCGGTTCTGGGTAGGGGGTGTTCCGGATGGGTCTTTATATGCTTCCCTAATCAAGTCAAATAGGTAAAATTCGTCTCTAGTTGCGTGATAAAGGCAGCATATAAAGACCCACCCGGAAAACTCCCTACCCAGAACCGACATGGATAGGTTAGGTTTATGTTAGAACTGCGACCACAACGCACGAGCCGAGCGAGCGAAGCGAGCGGTGCCGCGGCAGCGGCCGGCGAGTGCTAGAAGCGAATTCTACCCATTTTACTTGGTTAGGGATTTTATAAAATTGATTTTTTTAAACCGCAGGTGAAAAACCGTAGTTGAATTAATTGTAGTTAAATTAACCGTAGGTGTTTCGTCCATTAGGTATTTCGACCATTAGGTATTTTAAACTGTAGGTATTATGACCGTTAGTTATTTCGAACATAGTTATATTGAACTTAGTTATTATAATGTGTAGCCCAATCGACCGTTAGGTATTATGAACTTATGTGAATCGACCGTAGTTATTTCGAACATAGTTATATTGAACTTAGTTATTATGATACGTAACCGTTTGTATGTATAATATATGCATAATATAGTCGTGCGAAACCGGAGCGGGTCGCTAGTATAAAATAAAGTCACTTTTCGCCGTCCCTATATCCCTTTGTATGCTTAGATCTTTAAAACTACGCAACGGATTTTGATGCAGTTTTTTTTAATAGATAGAGTGATTCAAGAGTAAGGTTTATATGTATAATACATGCATAATATAGCCGTGCGAAGCCGTAGCGGGTCGCTAGTAATTAATAAAATAAACTACAACAAAATGCTCTTTACTAAGCTAAGTAACGTTTAATCAGTGTAAAGAGCCACGTGGCAATATAATTTCAGTTATTAGGGTCGAGTCAGTCTTGTGCGTTAGACGCGCAGTGACGTGGAAACTGTGGCTTGACGGAAACCTAATATCCACGGAAGCCAAGAGTTCAATATACTGTACATACCTACCTATGGACCTATCTATAGCAACTATCGATTATCTACAACTAGCGACCCGCTCCGGCTTCGCACGGCTATATTATGCATGTATTATACATATAAACCTTCCTTTGGAATCACAAAAAAAACCGCATCAAAATCCGTTGCGTAGTATTAAAGATCTAAGCATACAAAGGGACATAGGGACCGCGAAACGTGACTTTATTTTGTACTATGTAGTGACTAAGTGATAGAATACACACTGGGAATCTACAGTAATATTTAAAAAAAAAATTGTTTTTAGAGTAATAGGGTCCCGTTTTACCCAAAGGGTAAAACGGGACCCTATTACTAAGACTTCACTGTCCGTCCGTCTGTCACCAGGCTGCTGTTTTAGCCTATAGGCACTAATAGACAAATGGTACAATCGTCGTCGTCTATGGCACTAATAGATTTATAAATATTCCCACGGGGTCAAGATCCTTAATAATCTATATAGTAAAAAGCTAGGTCTGTGAAAGTGTAAAAATAACTCACCTATGCTGGAATTTTTTTTTTACTTAATTTAACTATTGACGAACGGACAGGCATCCGAATGCAAAGGGCGCTTTTTCTCCTCATGATACCTACGGAACCTTAAATTTACCTGTAGGTACCTAAATTTGTTTTAATTGTTACTAATTATTAGCTAGATCTATTTTTTCGCTTATAAAACTTTAATTTAATCCGAAGTCACTAACCGAATAATACTAACATTTTGCTTTATGAGCATTTTGCTGCAAAAAAGACGTTGATTTTCATTATTCATTATTTTGATGGTAAATTTAAACTCTGAAGTACGGATAAACTAGGATAAACCGGTTACACCAAGGAGTAATCAATTACATTCGGTTAAACCAAAGTATAGCCGATTTACAATACTTCTAACCTACTTTTTGGGTAAATATGAATGATTTTCAGAAAGGAATTATGATCTTAGGTCTAATCAATTACACCTGGTTTTAACTGTGGAAATGTATAAGGTAAATTTATTTTTAACTGTACGCAATCGGTTACAGCTGAGGCTTACAACTTGGTCTTCTCGGTTATAACCGTGCTTCGGGCTTAAACCGTTACATATTTTTATAACTAGACAAAAAGCATATCTGCCTTAGACCTCCTATTAACATTATTTTTGGTCTACCATACCTATTTTTTTTTGTGCCATATATCTCTAACTAGCTGCGCCCCGCAGTTTCACCGTAACTCTCGATCCCGTGGGAATATCAAAATAAAAAGTAGCCTGTAGCCTTCCTCGATAGATGGACTATCCAACACAAACATAATTTTCCAATTCAAACCAGTAGTTCCTGAGATGAGCGCGTTTAAACAAACAAACTCTTCAGCTTTATAATATTAGTAGGTAAGTATAGTTTTTTTATAAGTTAAAGTATAGAACCAATATCATGAAAAAAAATTTAATACGGAAAATTAGGAATATTCTCGCTATCCCCCAATTATTTTGCTTTCATGAAAATATTACTTTGATATTTACTATTTATGGATATTTTTTGCTAGTTGTTATTTACCAATGCAAAGGTTAGGTATTGTTTAATTCACAGACTGATACAAACACCTTAACTGGGCATTGTTGATGCCAAAGCCATAGAAATTCGGAGTCACTACGTTAAACAAAGGATGTTTTCCACAATCAGTCTAGCTAGGCACAAAGCTAGGAAGTATAGCATATTCGGTCACACTCGTTAGTTGTTATTATCGGTTCAATAAAGTACATAGAGTTTATTAAAATTTTAACTCTATCCTAAGAAACATTTGACTAAGTAGTTAGTTGATGCAGATATTGAAGATTGATTGGCATATAATGGACACGCTTTGAAAACGAGGACCGTCTGGATGGGGCTAATTCGAAGTCATTTATGTAGTGATCTCCATTCATGGCACACGTACCCGCCCCAATATTGTGTTACAATTTCCGAACAATAAAATTTAAACATCGTATGTTTGTTTGTACAATTGCTAACATTATCGAAGGCGAAAATAACAACCACCTGTCTCATATAAAATAAAAACGAAATTATTGGAAGTGCATTAACTTGTGTAGTGTTGAAGTGTTATTTTCTATTGTGAAAAATGAGTGTTAAATACGGTGCTACGGACGTCAATGAAAAAACAACAGAAATTGAAAATAAAGAGGGCAACGATGTGGAAATTAATTTAAGGTATCCTATACTCGTAAGATGTTATCAGGGATCATTATCTAATTCGAGAGAATTGAATTCTGTGCAATTTATCCAATTTGTGAGACAACCTGAATTAGGACACGAAACGGGAAATAATTTAGCTGGTTAGCTTTATCCTCAAGAAAATAGGGGATATCACGAATTATTTAACCAGTACGCCTAGATTTTGTTAGGTGTCGGCTCTACACTCAACTATTAAGTCAAGGTTTAAGTTAGGTAGTTTATATCTATAGGTTAGTTGAAATTAATATAAAATAATAAATTAATTATACAAAATAAAATAATTAATTAAGCAAACTACATACTGATGCGGACGCCCCGCGAACTTAACAGCGTAAATCCTGAACCCTTGGAAATTATTGGTATCTGAATACTATACTATACTACTATACTGAATATTAGAAAGCTGAAGAGTTTGTTTGTTTGTTTAAACGCGCTAATCTCAGAAACTACTGGTTCGAATTGCAATATTATTTTTGTGTTGGATAGTCCATTTATCAAGGAAGGCTTATAGGCTACTTTTTATATTGATATTCCTACGGGACCGAGACTTATTTATAGATAAAAGCTTCGGAAAAGGATAGGTATCTAATTCATTCTGATCTGATTACACGAGGTATGTGGGCTATGTGGCTACGGTATATACTTAGCTATTTATAATGTACAAGATTCTAATACTTTCGCAAACTGCATGTGGTTACGAGGTTTCAGTAACTATACCTACCCACGACTTATTTGTTACACAGTCATGATGTAGCCAAGCAAAGTAGGTAATTTAGACTAATTTTGACACTTATGAGATTCATAATTAAATGAGCTGAAACAAAGTGATCAATACGTATGTAAAAATTAAAAAAACTTGTCATTAAGATTCGTACAATGCATTACATCAGTTTGAAGCGTTTTAAAAATTACATTGATATGACTTGGCACTACAACCGAAATTAGCAGCAAACGCTTTATTTAACAATTTATTCGTCTTCCTCATCACCTCCTTTTTATCCTTAGGTTGCCTGAAAGAAACCACTTTCAGCGGTAAGGCCGCCTTTTACCACTCCACTCTAGGTTTAAAGCTTAATTTATTTATCTTGGTTTTACAATAAAGCGTTCCATATTATACATTATATGATTGATTTACATCGCCATAATTTAGAGTCTTGATTTAACAAAGTTTTAATTCTGAACTTCGCTCTGATCAATGTAATCTTCTATACATATAAAATGCTATATTCCGACTGACTCACGGATCAACGCACGCAGTCTTAGGCCCGTATTAATAAATCGCTCTCAATATCGATCTTGAGTGCGTATCAATCGAGTGAGTCTTGAGATGTGGTCACTATCTTAAGTTAGGCGTTAATTAATAGATAAAACTCAAGTTTTAACCAGGCTGATATCGCTCTTGAGATTTGAGACTGATCTTGAATGACAGTAACGCTTTGTTCTTACCTTGAATGATATGTTCTTACCCTATGGTAGGTAGTGTCGTCATATTTTGCTGTCAACTTGTTTTTAATGTGAAAATATTTAAAAAAATGTAAGATTTGTATGACCCGCAATCAGACTTGAGTCCACGAAACTACATCTTGAGACATATCTTGAGAGCTGAGTTTGATTTATTAATACGGAATGACTCAAGTGATACGTCGCTCTTTAATCGCGTCTTAAGATATGTTTATTAATCAGCGCAACAACTCAAGAGCAAACTCAAGATTGAAATCGATATTGAGTTCGGTTTATTAATACGGACCTTAATCGCTGATCGTAGAGAGCTGAAACTTGGAAAGTGTGGTCTTTGTATAACATAGGCATCCGATAAGAAATAATTTTCCGAAATTCTACCCCTTGGGGAGTGAAAAAGGGGGATAAAATTTGTATGAGACCTTGTGATTCTATGGTCCAATCTATTTCAAATTTTGCAAAAACATTATTAACAGAATTGATGGAAGACGCTTTTTAAGTCTACAAAAAACCTATTAGAACCATTTTCGACTTCTACGCGGACGAAGTCGCGGGCAAAAGCTAGTTGCAAAATAAAATTCTAACTCTTCTTCAAATTCTTATAATTTGCAGTGGTCAATATAGAAGGAAATGGTGGCTGGTCAGTCAGAATGCTCTCTACGGTCTCGGCCATGTGTACAACGACCTTTGTGCCGCCATGTGGTTTTCATACATGATGCTGTTCTTCCAAGCAGTGTTGGACATGAGAGCTGCGGTCGCTGGCAGCATGCTACTTTTAGGTATGAATAACATTTAATAGGTTATTAAAGTTAAAATTCCTTAGACGAGTTATGTTAAAATGATGAGAGTGAAATTTTAAGATGCGCGCGCATCTGTAACACAAAAGTCACATGTTGAAGCTGCGGAACTCAAAAGTAAAACAGGTTGAAGCTGCGAGGGTTAAATTTTAAGATCCGCGCGCATCACTGCTATTTTATTAGTTATCACAGATTTGGACTTGATCTTATTACCTACATTTCCAAGTATATCTTTTCGCTACGAATGATATTTGGATTCTAATTTTCCATGATGATGATAGTCGTCCATTATTTCGCGCCTAAAACCGCAGGTCATATTTGCGAGTATTTGCCGACCGTTTACAATAAGTGTGGGGTGCTAAAAGAACCATTTTTGAACAGTTCAATGTCTCCAAATGTTTGTTTATTAATTTGTCTTGTTTTTGTCTAGGTCAAGTCGTAGACGCTCTTGCAACCCCAGTTGTAGGGATCCTAGCTGACAAATATGGCACAAAAAAAGCTTGGCACTTAGCTGGTAAGTATCCCATCACCTCATCAGTCAACAATTTATAACAATCTAGTCTGTTAAGTAGTTAATCTTTGACGTAATCATACGGGTTATTAATATCATTTTATTCTTTTGTTTAATTTTTATTGTATCTACTACTAAGTTAGGTAACATTGTAATTTACTTCAATAACTCTATAATATCCATTGATTTAATTATTGTTATCTTTTATAACACTTTATGTCTAATACCCGTGTGAAATACTTAACAAAACATGCGTATGTAGGAAATGTTAACACAAACTATTGTAAATCTTCCAAACAAAACCTTTTGTTCCTGTGAACATGTGGTCGCTTAGTGCAAACATAACTGGCGTTAATGTTAAACGTATGAGAAAACTTAGATTTTCATTATCAATGTTTACATTATGAGCTTTATCACTTATTTTTTGAGAAGGATCAGATTCAATCTCTTCCTTCTTCTTCCTGCCCTTGTTCCAATTATTTCGGGTTCGCGATGTATGTTTTCTTCTTCCATTCACTTCTATTAGTCGTCTTATCATTCACATCCATCTCTCTCGTGTCTCTCTCACGCAGTCCATCCATCTTTTCTTATGGGTCTTCAAATTCAAACTGATAAGATAAAGATATTTATTTGCATAAAGTATGGTAAGTACAGATCTTAGGATCTGATCTGACCTTCGAATGGATCTGACGGATCTGTAGGTTGATTCACAAACCATCGGAAGGCTACCGAAACTAATAAAACTGAAAAGACAAGGATGGCAACACGTCAAAAGTCGCGGGAATGAAAGAGCAGCAAAAAAATCTTTCGGTTCGGTTGCCTTCCGACGGTTTGTGTATCAGGGGGCTGATCTGACGGCTCTTACATCTTCAATCTCTACTTTTCTTGCTATAAGATGTCCTTATTCATAAACAATTTAATGCTTTCAGGTTGTGTACTAGTAACGTGTACCTTTCCCTTACTCTTCGTACGATGTTGGGGTTGCTGGGTGGGCGGCACAGCGGACTACCTATCCTGGTGGATGCCTACCTACTACGCCATCCTGATAGTCTTCTTCCAGATCGGATGGGCTGTAGTACAGATATCCCATCTAGCTATGATACCGGCTATTACCGAGAACTTACAAGTTAGATCGGAGCTCACTTCAATAAGGTAGAGAAGATTTTAAATACTGATTTTAATTAAGTAGATGTACCGTCATTCAAACACTTTGTGATTGGTTTTACCGATTTAGGTTTATAGCATCAGGAGCTAATTATGCTTATCTATATAGATTGCAGAGAGATGACTCATGCAAGCTTTTTCCGTTGTGGATCTTCTTACTATCGACTTAAAACTCTAAGAAACATGTAATTTTACATATAGGGGTATCCTATCTTATATGGAAGAAACATGTTATGTAGGACAAGAAACATGTAATTTTATCCTGTTCCTTTGTGGATCTTCTTACTATCGACTAAAAACTCTAAGAAACATGTAATTTTACATAGGGGTTCCCTATCTTATAAGGATGAAACATGTTATGTGGCACAAGAAACGTGTAATTTTATCCTGTTATAAGATAAAGAACCCCTATCTTGTCCTAGAGATTTAAACCGATAGTCAGAAGAT
The DNA here is from genome assembly GCA_907269075.1 of Idaea aversata. Taxonomy (NCBI): domain Eukaryota; kingdom Metazoa; phylum Arthropoda; class Insecta; order Lepidoptera; family Geometridae; genus Idaea; species Idaea aversata. Next base: position 9,096,965 of record OU026085.1, read on the forward strand.
CCACAGCAGACAGAGCTTGCATGAGTTATCTCGTAGATGTGGAAGATGTATGTATTATAGCTAATTATAAAATAGAAAAAATATTGGTAGGTAGATAATGTGACCAGCTTATGAACTTATGTAGATTAGGTTTATGAACCTAATCTACATAAGTTCAACCTAGATTCGTAACGATTGTTCGTCTACGAGTACTTATAGTTACCAAATTACAAGAATATACTAAAATGACTTAACTAATACCTGTTTCAGATATATGGCTTCAGTTATATCGAGTTTAGCCGTGTACCTCATTACTTGGGTCGTATTGAGAGCTACGAATTATAGCACATTTATAGGACCGACTGATGATTACAAGTTTAGGGTAAGTTAGGAAAACATTATTTTTGTAATCTAATAAGAAGAGTAGCTGACATGTATTGTAAGATTTAGGAGTCTTCAAGTCGCGGGTGAAGAGACTTAAAGAACCAATTTTTTTGTTACCTAACATCAGGCAGGTGTGATATAGTAGTCAAACACTGACCTATCATTTTTTTAAAAAGCTGAGTAATAAATACAGTTAGATTTAAGTCTACAGTTCAAATGCCCGTTACCTATATGTCTCGTAGTCGGATGCGTTTTTCTTGTAACAACTAACAAATTATCTGCTGCTTAAACTTTTATAATGGCTCAATCGATTGTGTTGGAAGTTGGAACACAACTATGATCCATTATTTAATTTAGTGGACTAAAATAAAGTATCAATTGTATGAGGGAATAAAAAATCCGTAGGAAAATTGACTGATAACCTGACAGTAGGTATAGTTCGTTTGGTTAATGAATGGATCATAAACACGGAGACAATACTAACGGAACATAATTTTCGCGTATAGGTAATCGGTTTATCTAGAAATTCCAAAGCTACGATGTTACGTAGGGTAATTAAATAAATATTGTAATTTATAACTTTTACGTACATCTTTAATTTCGTTATTAGTATTGCAATCTTTTTGTGTTCCATTTATTGTAATTTGTTATTAATTGTATTATTTTTCACATTTATTTTTCAGAACGTATCAATTATCATATCTGCATTAGGAATATTCACATTCGCACTCTTCCAAATATTCTTTAAACTAAAGGAAGGTAAGGAGAACAAAGCTAATATCCACTCAATAAGCAACGGGGCTCCGGCTCTAGTGAACGGCGAGGGTGACTCGATCAAGTTGGCGGCAAAGTCGAAAATTATGTACTTCCTGCAAATGCCGTTGCTATACCAGACTAGTTTATTGTAAGTATCTGTCTAATATAACGTAGTGATCGCCGTCTGAGTCATGATCGTACGAATGACACTTTTATTACAAGTAGGTACAGTCGGCTGCATAATTGCAGCCCCGGTAGAGTTCTAAAATTACTTTTAATGGAATGTTTTCAATCTAATAATTTTTGTTTGATAAATTCATAAGTTAGAAGACTTTAAACTTTAACTAAAGCATGTGCATAGAATCTTGCTTGTGTTGAAAACATTCTTATAACAGCTGTTTTGGAGCTCTACGGTGGGTCTGCAATTATGCAGCCGACCGTACCTACTTAGCTATCTAAAGGATGAATTATTAACATGGGCATTCAGGGCTCATGTTAAGAAGTTAAAAAGTAGTTTAGAATAAAGATCCTAATCTATATGAGATACTTACCTAGCGAAAAATGCTGAAAGAAGTTGCGTACGATTTTAACAAAAACGAAAACTGCACGTCAAAATCGGGTACGCAACTCCTTTTAGCATTTTTCGCTATTTCTTATAGTTTAGGATTCTGAAGGCCCATGTAAAAATTCACCCTGTGTAAATTAGGTAGAGTCGGAAGCTAAAATGATGCCGCTTGAACTGAAGCGTAAAATCAACAAAATCGGGATAAGACCTCTCGTCATGTAAGAGTAATTAGTATGAATGTAGAGGAATTGAGAGTAGAAGATGACCAAAGATGAGATGGAAAGTTTGTGTTAGACAAGAAGTAGGAGAGATGTAAACTACGAGATGACTACTAACAGAGCAGACAAGAAGAGAAAGACATATTGCGCCTACCCCAACTAAATTGGGACAGGGGCAGGCAAAATAATAAGAGTCATCTAGTCTAGCATGACGACCAAAACACGATACGATAAAGCAATGCAATTTATAATAAAAATTCAACATGGCGGCTTTATGTATCATATTTTGAGAGTTGATGTAGTTATATCGCGTGATATAGCTTTATCGTATCGTGTTTTGGTCGTCATGCTAGGCAGGCAGAAGCTAAAAGTGCAAGTAGGATGCGTCTTCCTACTTGTTTGAGTTAAACAAGATTTAGACAAATACATAAACGTAGGATTCAAAATCTGCCCACGCATTAGTCTCTAAACAGCCCAAAAGATAAAATATTTTATTTTAGTGTGCCACAATAAAACTATATTTTTGTATTTGTTTTAGAAAAGGTAACATATGTTTTGGAATAGGTAGATAAAAACCGCATAAAAACTTACAAGAACAATTAAATCATTAGGGTTAATGAACTCTATCAATTCCGTTTCACTTTTTATAGATTTTTAAAGGTAGTAACAAAAATAAACATGCACACCCCTAAGACGTAGGTACTAAATCTTGCATAACAGCTATTTGATTCTTCTTCTTCTCTAAGGCTCATCTAGTTTTAATGACTTTTAATGGTCAGGGATAGCAGACCGAAACCTTTCGGGCACTCGAAATTACTTTATTTGTAGTTTTTATTTAGTCATTTTTGCGTAAAGTGACTCAAAATATTCATTCGCATACATGCACTCGTATAATGTATCTAAGTACTTCCAAACTTTCGCATGATAATTATTATAGATAACCTTCGACCAAAAAAGGGACTGTTTAGATTGGTTATAAAAATGCTAAAATATTTAGTTTGGGGCTAGATAGCGCTGTGCAATATAATACAATCCTACTAATATTAAAAATGTGAAAGTTTGTGTGTGTATGTATACTCCTTAACGCAAAAACTACTGGACCAATTGCAATGAAAATCGATACGTAGATAGCTAAAGACCAGGGACCTTATTCTGCTATTTGGCCAACCATTGTCATTATATCGAGACTCTATTGATATTATATCGAGATTGTGACTTTATTTGGTATTCTGCTAAAGTTTTAATAACATCACAATAGAATGACTATGGAGTCTCAATGGTATGGTAATAGATGTTGCCTAGCAACATGGTATATGTTGCTAAGCGATATACCCAATATTCCATTAAGCCACGATTGTAGAACAGAATACCGAAGTGAGTCAGTGGTGTGTCAGTGGTGTTTCGATAGAATAGTTAACGTTAGGAGAATACCAATTTGACATGTAATGTCATATTTTTGACATTAAATTCCTATTACGATTATATCGACACACTATTGAAACACAATTGTGTTAGCAGACTTAGGCCCCTGGATTAACATATAGGTTACTTTTGATCACGATATTCACACGGGATCGGGACTAACGCGGGTAAAACCGCGGGGCGCAGCTAGTATTAATATGAATTAACTTACCATGTCCCCAGATACGTGTTTTCCCGTCTGTACTGGGCGCTGAGTCTCGTCTACGTCCCTCTGTTCCTAGAGGAGCGCCTCTCAGTGAACCCCAGTCAGGGGTCGGAACTAGTCGCCAGTGTGCCCTTGGTGCTATACATATCATCCTTCTTCTTCTCGTTGCTGTTGAAAAGTAAATTGAATATCATGGGGAATCAGGTAAGTGAAGGGTTAAAAAGAAATTATTAGTAGTTCTGAAAACCTCGCGAGCATATACCTACTATTTAGCAGCAATCAATCATCGTTTAACATTTAATCGAACTTCACGACAGCTCCTTTGAAGTCTAGCCTTATGCGCAATCACGATGAGAAGTGGTGGTAGTCAAAATACCAATTAGCTGAAACCCACGTGACCCAGAGCTCATTCGCATATCTGTAAAATATAGTATTTACTCTGTTATTTTTTTATATTGTATGGTTTAAAAAAACAGAATCAGGTACCATTACTTTACAACCTTACAGATTTGCGAGTGAGCTCTAGGTATGTCACGTGGGGTTCAGCTAATTATTGGTAATGTTACTGTAATTGATAGGTTAGTGGCAGTGTGTCTTTTTGCTCGTTTATCGGCCGGGGAGGCAAACCAGGCTTGATAATGTGTAGGTACCTATTTACTGCATTTTGAGGAACTGCTCTGCTCATCACTCCGATGATTTTTATCAGATATTCACCAAACTTTTATAACATAATATTATAATAACCTATTCAGTTATTTACTGAGTTCTACCTATAATTCTATAGATCACTATATGGATATATCTTCTAATATATATAAATTAGGTGTTATGTTGTTTGTGCGCGATGGACTCCTAAACTTAACCGATTTTAATCAAATTAGCACACCGTGTGCAGTTTAATCCAACTTGAAAGATAGGATAGCTTACATCTTAATTTATCCCGATATTCCTACGGGATCAGGATTTAAGCGGGTGAAACCGCAGAGCGTAGCAAGTACTATATAAATTTCATGTATTTGTTTCAGGTCTCATATCTAGTGGGCAGTTTCTTAAGTCTAATAAGTTGTCTCTGGATTGCTTTAGCAATAGATCCACATGCGAGCATTGTGCAGATTTATTTAGTGGCTACACTTATTGGTAAGCATAAAGAAAAACTACCAAAAACGCGAAACACTTGCTTACGAAGAATTGAATTGAAGCCCGAAGCTAAGCCACAAGGCTTGTTTTATGGTGACCAGATAATAGAATACTTACTTATTTATTTTTCTTTTGTAAATACATGCAGACTATAACAAAATATCTGGGGCCTAAGTCTGCTAACACAATTGTATTTCAATAGTGTGTCGATATAATCGTAATAGAAATTTAATGTCAAAAATATGACATTACATGTCAAATTGGTAGTCTCCTATCGTTAACTATTCTATCGAAACACCACTGACACACCACTGACTCACTTCGGTATTCTGCTCTACAATCGTGGAATCTCGATAGTTGTTAAAACGGTATATCGCTTAGCAACATATACCATGTTGCTAGGCAACACCTGCAAGGTAAATATTACCATACCATTGAGACTCCATAGTGATTCTATTGTGATGTTATTAAAACTTTAGCAGAATACCAAATAAAGTCACAATCTCGATATAATATCAATAGAGTCTCGATATAATGACAATGGTTGGCCAAATAGCAGAATAAGGCCCCTGCTCACAAATATTTGTCTGAGGCGGGAATCGAACTTGCAACCTCCCACGTCGCGGGCGAATGTTCGCTCACCGCGCCACAGACGTCGTCAAATGTATATGAAGATCCATTTAGCACAATGGTCACCATGCCGGACTGCCAAACACAGGGTTCTATCTATTTAAAAAAAACCGCATCAAAATTCGTTGAGCATACATAGGGAAGGCGAAAAGTGACTTTATTTTATACTATGTAATGATATTTACAAAAGAAAAGTATATAAAGTAGTAGGTATATCCGTTGTCTAGCACTCATAACACAAGTCAAGTTACTTAGCTTGGGGCTAGAGGGCGATGTGTGTAATGTCCTGCAATATTAATTTATTTATTGAAATATCTTACCTCAGGTGCTGGCAGCTCAATAACCCTGGTCTCCAGCCTGTGCGTGACAGCTGATATGATAGGTCCACATTCACATCAGAGTGCTGCCATCTATTCCATAGTGACGTTCGCCGACAAACTTGTCACTGGCATTGCTGTTGTTGCCATTGAAAACTAGTAAGTAGAAAATGAATAGGTATAATTTTATTAGAGAAACTAGCTGCGCCCCGCGGTTTCACCCGCGTAATAATTTTCTACGCAATTTCTTATTTTTTTCTTTCATAAGAACCGTCTCCTGACAATAACAAACACAACAAAAGAAGAATTAGCGAAATCGGTTCCGCTGTTCTCGTGATTTTAGCTTAGCAACACATTCAGCGATTCATTTTTATATTATAGAAGACTAGCGACCCGCTCCGGCTTTGCATGGCTATATTATGCATGTATTATACATATAAACCTTCCTCTTGAATCACTCTATCTATTAAAAAAAACCGCATCAAAATCCGTTGCGTAGTTTTAAAGATCTAAGCATACAAAGGGACATGGGGATATAGGGACGGCGAAGTGACTTTATTTCATCATTAGAATAATAAAGACTAACAAATTACATCAATATTTATTTTACTTTTTATGTTTTTTAGACGTGGAACTCTGTAATTGGCTATCTATTGTTGTACTGTATATATAATTATGTATTAGCTGTTGAGTTTCCTAAAATAAATATATAGATAGGTACCTAACTCTTTAACTCTCAACAAAAATCTATACCTAGCCGCCTCCGGACAGATTCTGATGTTACACCTACTGTTCATTTTTTCATGTTCATAAAAATATTTGTTTTTTATTTTCAGTAAATGTGAAGATATCCTAGATTGCCCGCAATATTACAGAGGGGTGCTAACATACGCTTGCGGTGGAAGTGCCTTACTAGGCATATTCTCCATGTCTTTAACCAAAATTATTTCAACAAAACGAAAAGAAAATACTGATTTATAATACATACCTACTTACGTTATTAATTTATCCAATAAAATTGTTAAATTAAAAATTATGTAATTTTCTCACCAGAAGTTCCATCTTTAAAGTTCAAATTTTGACCTGGAAATTAAATAAACGAAAATATTAGGCATGTTTTGTTTGTTACAAAGTAAAAAATGTTTATATTATTTACATACATACTTACCTATTTTAATAAAATATGGATAGGTATACCTTAAAACCCCAAAATAAAGAATCGCATTCCAATAAATTAATATTTATTTGATCTAATCATTTCATAATTTGGTATAATGAAATCACTAATGACTAAATTGTATGTAAAACAACTACATAGGTTTCTTATTATACTAATACATTCAGACACTGATTATATAAACACATACTTATAGATAAAATAAGGATACATTACGCTTAAATTATAAGAGACACACATACTTAAAGTACCTACTTAAATAAATGATTATGAAATATGAGAAATGGAATGCTTACAAAAATTGTGATTATTATGTTTAAATCTGTTTTATAGGATTTAAGTTAAAAACACTGATAAATGGATCATAGCTATAGAATATTTTGCTAATATCTGATTTAGCATGAACCATAATATGAAGGTGGGCAACATTGTATCTTATTTTAGCGCCATTCCACGCTTGAATCTTTTTATTTTTAACAGCTTCTGCAAGTGGGGCTTCAATAAAGAAACTATATAGATTAGGACAGGGATCAAACAGCACGGTGGGGTCACCCAGCTCAACAGTCTCAGCGCTACTCTCTTCAACAATACATATATTTTCTATTGTACCACATTTCGCAAGGCTAGTGTACAAAAGATCAAAATTTATAGCTCTGTCGGTAAGCCGAAAGTTTTTCAAAGTTTTACTTTGATGGATAGCTTTGCTTATTAAAATAACGCATGGAGATATCGCTGGTGCTTCTACATTCAATGTGACTAGACGGGTACAACTTTTAAAAAGAATAGTAAAGAATTCTGGTGTAAATTTTATAGACCCAGTTATACTGAGATATGTCAATTTGGTTAAATATTCAGACTTAGATGAGAGAGTGACGGGATTTATGATAAACTCGTCAAATAGAATACTTAATTCTAACTGTTCTTTAGTTTTGAACAGTTCATCATAATCAAGAGCTACGGGAGGGGGCGCCACGCGTTTTCGTTTAGTTGCTTCATATGGCTTTTCAAGACGATTATCTGGAACTAGTGGTGTTAAAAAGTACCAGTCATATTTGTCCGGCACTGAAGATTCAGCAAAAGGAGTACAATCACCAGGGAAAAAATGTTTCAAAATATTAGTCAGATTATTAAAAAACTCCGTATTAAATTCGTGATCTTCCTTTTTCCATATCATCATTGCGGCATTACCTATAATGACATCTTTGTATTCGGTTATGTATATTTTATCTGTATCAACATCAAATGTTTCTTGAAAATAAGTTTGGAACAGGGGAGATGCATGGATGCAGAACTGTTTAAAATTTTGCTTTATGATTATTATAGTTTCAACAGTACTAATATCAATTATGGACAATACGGGAAGCATGAAAAATGAACCAAAGAACGCGTAAATGGTCGTCCAATCCAAAAAACACAAAAAAAACCTTTTGAATTTAATCATATCTGCAAGTTCAGCTTGTTGTGGCACATAAATTGTATGCATCCTGTCACTTTCTGCAATAGTATATTTAAGTGTGTCCAAATCGGCATCCTGTAATAATAGTAATACTACTTTTGAATACAAAAGATTGGTAACAGAGCCAACTAAATGAATATTGCACATGTTTTTAAACATATTTTGACATTGACGTATTGATTCATCGGATAGCTTAGACAAACCAGACTTTGAGATCATAAAATTGAGAGAAATATTGATTATAGTTGGGCATACTTTGTATATATCTATGAAGTCTAATAAATTAAGTTGCGTAAACGATATATCTAATGTCATTAAGCTCTTCATTTTCTTTAATGCAGGAAGAAGATAAGACTTCCTGAGGTCCGGCATTCCACATAAGTTAAGCTCTTGAATGTTTGAAGCAAGGTCTATGAAAAAATTGGATTTAAAACTCTTCACTGTAGCCAAAGTATTCATTGAAAATTGGCAATCTTTAACCACACCTTGCATACAAATTATGTTTTTAAAAACAGTACATGTTTGGTACAAATTAGATATTGATTTTGTATCCAATTTGTGGACTATCATTATCAAAATCTCTTCAGGAAGTTGTAGAAGCTCCATGCTGAAACAAAATAAATTATTTAATTAGGCGAGACTACATAAATGGCGTGTGGTCTTTATGAGACTCTATGTTCTTCTTCTTCTCGTATAGTGGCGTAGCTCACCTATTGTTAGAATTTTCAGATCGCCCTAAGGCCTCTGACTTGACCTAACAACTGCTACTAGAGGTAGCAACCTGGACCAAAGGCTTAATGTGCCTTCCGAAGCACAGAGGGGCTCACGAGAATACATTTTTGCCACACTACTAATAATTGACTCTATATTTGCTTACATACATGTGGTCCTAGCAACTAAATGTAGGTTTAGCCTAGCTTAAGTAGCTGACCCCTGTGGATTACTAACTATCCAGTGCCTATTTTATCTATACTAATATTATAAAGAGGAAAGATTTCATTGTTTGTTTGTTTGCATTGTGTAGGCTTCGAAACTACAGGACCGATTTTGATGAAACTTGGTATAAGGATACATTGATTAATTGGGAGTAACATAGGCTACTTAGGCTCTCGATATTTCCGCGGGATCAGGAGTTACGCGGGTGAAACCGCGGAGCGCTGCTAGTAATCAATACATAAATATCACAGATCACACAGCGCCATTTAGCTCCAAGCTAAGCAGCTAGGCACAGAACCTATAGGTAGAGTAAGGCTATAGACGTAGGTAGATACTTACACGAGGGTATAGGTATACTCCAAGTGCACAGATAGGTGGTTTATTCTCCTCAATGTTGGACAAAGGTATCAGTTTCACTTTTTGCTGAACCGCATTTTAGCCCTGAACATGAATAAAGGTTACTTCACTATGTATTTCTTCACTTCGTAATTGCATTTTAGTAAAATACTTTTCATTTACGTACCGAACTCTTTCAGCACCATTTCCGACGTGCCATTTTTATAAAAGAGGTATATTAGAGATTACTTAGGTATTTGTGCTAGCACACAATACAAAAAACTAAATAGTAAGTTACTATTTCGGTTATTAAAACCAGATTACAGGTTTATTTTCCAAAAATGAAAATTCAACAACTCTTCATGCACTTCACTTTTTTCGGCATTTGCTTGACAGGAGCAGGTCGATAAATGTTGCCATTTTCATAAAAATATTAGTTCTAAAAATAACAAAAAAGTCGATGAACTAATAAACTATTTATTTTGTTGATAATAAACTAAAATCGCTTTTTTAACCGACTTCAAAAAAGGAGGAGGTTCTCAATTAGTCGCGTAATTTGACCTTAGTTTTAAAAAAAACTTTCGATGTGTTATTAAAAATCATGTTTGCATTCGATAGCACATTTATCCTAGCTAGCATGAGCAGCACGATATAGCGATTTATCGACAAAAACTGTCAAAATATGCTATATAAAGCCGCCATGTTGAATTTTTATCGAAACGGCGAGCATGGCCCGTGTGTGTGACGTCACGTGTTACGGTATGATAAGATAGACAAAAGAGCGAGCACGACAGTCTCTTATTTATCGAAAGGTCGAGCATGACCGACTAATTGTCGATAAAAAACGTGAAAAGTATCGATTTTTGACATTATGGCGCGTTATTTTATCGACAACGTTTGGAGTGTGTGATAAATTTATCAAGATTATTTAGCGTAACCAATATTAACTTAAATCCATTATTAGACTAGAATGTAAGAAATATTATAATGATTTTTGTGTAAATGTTCTTAATAAATACAGAAAATGTACCTACTTACTTGTAGGTATAACTAAACTAAAAAGATTCTATTCCATTCGTTTTTTTTTATATTATAATTAATTAAAGCTTCGCAGTGTGCAGTATATCTAGTGTCGAGTTACTATTTTCGCACTGTCACGAAATTAAATTAAATTTAACTCGATTATTACAAAGTTTTGCTAAAATAAAAATCAGCGCGCCATGTTGCTCTCGCGTTCCAAAACGCGATTTACACGAAAACGCCAACACTCAAACACGATGATAGCACGATTTCAAAATATAAACATTGAAGAAAATCTTGTTTGATCGTTCTGTCAACAAAGATGTGTCAAATTCAGTCACAGATTGCGTTAAAAGTTGCAAAAAAAGAAGAAAAGAATGAATGGTTAACGTTATTAAATTGGCAGCATTGAAATTCATATCAAGTGGATGTGACGTATTTATCATCTCATATTGCGTGATATTATTTTAACATATCATATCGCTCCATTTGTCATACTCGCGAAATCGATAAATCTTTAGGTGTGGATATAATACGTTATCTTTTATCATATCATATCACGAACAGCCATGCTAGCTAGGCTGGAATACTATCCAAAAAACCACAAAAAACAGATTGGAATAATTCCTTCATTTGCAGTTTTGGCATAACAAAACATGGAGAAAGGCGTGAAATTAAAAAAAAAAATGGCGGATATCTCGGAAACTAAGAGACTTTCATGGAACATAGCTTTCGTTTTTCTGATCCGGCACAGTGTCCTCTATCCGTAGGGGCCCGCTTGGCCATTCATTACGGGACACCCTGTATAATGGTCCAGAATATTATTATGATTATGAACACTATATTCACTGACTTTATTATTTTATTATTTCGCTCAAGTTGCGGTCAACTTGAGCGAAATAATTTATAAAGGTGAATAGAACCAGAAATTGTCATTGGCTCTATGTAAAAATTGAGCGAAGTCGAATCAGAAAAAGTAAGTTCCTACATCCGAGAGACGATCCTCCACGCTTTTTCCAATCGCTCATTGACGTAGGAAAAATTAAATTTCATTCTCAATGCAATCGCTATACTTCTCGCTCAGATGTCAACTAACGATATTTGCCTATATTCACACAGCTATTTCCTAACTGAATTTAAAGTGTGAAATTGGCGCATACCCTTCGTCAAGCGAGATTCGATGAACGAAACAGTACAATCGGAAGTGACGCACATTTCAAATTCTCTGCAGCTGACAACATTGATTTTGATTAGTGGTGTGCAAACATGAAAAAAAGATTACCTCCGTTTGTATCTCAGTGTGTATATCTCTCTCTGTCTCCGTATCTTTGAATCACTATGTTATTGCTAGTGTTGACGAATAGTAAATTAAAATAGATCTCTTTATAACAAAATAAATTATTGCTGTGAAATATCTATAATAGCCGCACGTAAAACCGATTTTTGGCGTGGCGACGCATGCCGCTATATGATGGTATTACATTTTCTAGTCATTCTGTCGATATTAAAAATGCATTTGACTCCTATGAACGATTGGTGTGCAATGGCGACAGATCGTGATCAATGGAGAGAAGGTAGAGAGGCCTTTGCCTTGCAGTGGGACAGTGTAGGCTTATAATGATTAATAAATAAATAAATTTGATAGAATAAAACATTTAATTAATTTGGTGCATCTTCTAAACCACGTACAGTACTGATCCTACTTTTTTTTGAAACGATTTTTTTGGTGTGTGTCTATCTGTCTGTCGAAAGGAACTTCGTTCCAAACGCGTGTACCGCGACACGTTCTTTTTTTTATAAAACTCTCTTTCCTATTATCTCCAATAATTACTTAAATATAATTTAAATCAGATTTGTTATCCAAGTTATTACTATTTGTCATTGAATTAAAAAAAATGTTGTAACGTGGAAAAATTCAATATACTCGCTGGGTTTTCTATATATTGGGATACAATAATAGAGGTTTAGGCCGGTTCGATAAGGAGTATTTCGTCAAAATATACGTTTAGTCAAAATCTCGATATTGGGTGGATTGTTTAAATAATAGTGCAGTGTGGTGTGTCACAAAAATAAACAGAGATTAAGATACACATATAGGTATCTATCAATTTTTGCCAGCCCTATGCCAGCGCCAGGCTTTTGGCAGATGGCAATATGGCTGTAGCTTTCGAGTTTCACTGGCAGTGCGCGGTGCTCGCAACGTTTCCAGTGTAGGACTAGAATTTCTGACGGCTGTAAAGTTTTCATTTTTGATTTTTTAGTGAAACTTAGCTCTGTTTACATTAATTTTGTTGAATTTTTGTGGCAAAAATACTGTTTTTTTTCATATCTGTCGTCACCATTTCTGTCGACGACAAAATGGCGTCTCTTGATGAGGTTTTACTGCAAAATTATTTGGTGCATTTTATCATCTTATCCTAATAATAAACTAATTACTGTCCTAACTAATGATTTCATTACATTTTTCTCAATGTAATAATCGGTTTTCATTTAATGCAGTCGTCAGTTTCATGAATAAAAGTGTATTTCTTCTATTTGCTGCAAAATGCTCTTGGTAAGTGAATTTACTACTATTTTTGCAGTTGTTTTGGTGCTCCAGTTATTATTTTATTAATTTCTGTGTTCTAACTATCAGTGGAATGTTCTGGAAGCTTTGGGTGTGGCCCTGAAGAAGGGTGAAAATCTAAGACGTAATTTTGATTTTAGGGGTTTTGGTGATTGTTTACAATACATTTCGGTGTTTTTATGTATTAAAAAGTTGCTTTACTTCAAAAGAAAGTGTATCCAAAGTTTCTTTGTTACGTAATAATACCACGCTGACCTAAGAAAATGGTTTTATAAAAGGACTTATTTCTCAAATTTACCTCTGAAAATTTGTTTTCCTTAGTGCACTTTCAAAGCCTAGAACTTTTTCAGGTTATGTGTAAGTTTCCAGGAATCTAACGATGCTAATCAAGTGGTTGGAATGTGGTTACAAGCCATTGCTTTCCTGCATTGTTGGGAGGACAAAAATCTTAGAATTTGACTTAAAAAAATGTGTTTATTTACCATAACATGATAGTATTTTGAGGTTATATGCTCATTAATTCGTTGTAAGTTAAAGGGAGCTTCTTATAATTGAGAATATATCAAGAAATACCCATGGCATAGTAGTATGTTGTCAGGATTTTGTCAAAGAAGCACCCAAACATTTTTTTAAATTGTCGTATCAGTGTTTGTCTCCCGAAGTTCATGTTGAAATTTCAGAATCTATGTAATGCTATTAAGATGGCAATTTGTTTTTTTATAGAAAAATATAAAACAAAAGTAAGATTTATTGTTGTTAGAAGTTAGAAAAAATGGTATTTTACTGTTCCGATGTGTCTCCGGATGAAATGTGCACAAGAGGTTGTTCAATTACTTGCTTTTGTTAAGTATTTGTTGTTGGGTTATAGTACTATAACCCTAAAAGATTATACAATCTTGTTATTAAATAGGCAATATGGTGTCACTTGTTGCAGACTGGATCCATGAATGAATCTGGAAGTGAATCTGTAAGCGAGAAGGGAGAAAAAAGTGAATCCAGCGGGTCGGGATCTGGCAGTGAAAGGTAGGTTTTACAGATAAAAATTGTAGTTTAACTCGTTTATTCTTGTCTATCTACCTCAAGTACATATATATATTTTAATTAAAACTTGTAATTTAGTCTTTTTAAACTGTTTTATTTGTAGATAAGTTGATACTATGTTATATCGTCTCATTACATGATTAATACACTGTTAGTAATAATATATTTCCCTCTTAGTGAAAGCGGATCCAGCTCTTCAGGATCTGGTTCTGACAGATCTGGATCAAAGTCTGGTGCTGATAGATCCAACCATAGCGATGAAAAACACAGCAATGCCAACTCATCAAAATCAGACAATCATACAGACAGAAATTCATCTGATGATTCATTTAAGTCAAAGCGTAACAATCATGGAAAGGTGAAATCAGACCTCTGGGAAGATAATCCTGACATTTATGGCATTAGGAGATCAGCTAGATCCAGAAAAGAACCTGACAGGTTAAAACTTGCCGATAGTGATTCTAGCGAAAGAGGAAAAACACACAATAGGAAAAGTAGAAAAAGAAGGTACTGTTGTTACAAAAAACCCTTGGTAATTGTTAAAATCTTTAAAGAATATAATTTTTTGTTCAATAAATCAATTGAAATTAAAGTAGGATGTAATTTTTAGTGATTCATGGAATTCGGACAGCTCAGATAGCGATAGTGATTTAAAAGGTTCTCCACCACCACCTTCAAAACGACCAGGCCAAAGAAGTGTACCTCTCAGAAAAAAGAAGCCAGCAAGAAGAAGAAAATTCACTAGTGATGAGGAAGAAACATCAGAAGGATCCGAGGATGATTCAAAAAAGTAAAAAGAAATTATTATAGCTAAATTAAATAATACTTTAACTTTAATCAATGGTTTTCTACATTATTTTATTTTTTTTAGTCGAACAGCAACAAGGAGAACGGGTGCAGCAGTAAGTTATAAGGAAGCTAGTGATGAACAAACAGATTCTTCCGATTTATTAGAAGTAGAGGGAGAAGGAGAAGAAGGTGAACAAGAACCAGAAGAACATTGTGAAACAATTGAAAGGGTTCTAGGGATACGACGTGGCAAGAAAGGAGGTACATCTTCTAACATTTTCTTGATTAACACCTTAACTTTGTGCTTAAAGTCCTCTCTCATTCTTTTTTACCTATAATTTGTTTTAATATCTAAATTATTTGATTTGCATTTTGGTGCAAATATAATATTGAATTTTAGCTAATGCCTTCTTATCATTATGCAGTCACTGGCAATGTGACTACAGTTTACTATATAGAAGAAAATGGAGATCTTAACGAAGGCTGTGACCCTAATGATGAGGAGACCACTGAACCACAGTACCTGATTAAATGGAAAGGCTGGTCCCATATCCATAATACTTGGGAGTCAGAAAAAACGATAGCAGATCAAAAGGTGAAGGGGATAAAGAAATTAGAAAATTATATGAAGAAAGACGCTGAATTGTCATGGTGGAGAAAACAAGCTGGTCCAGAAGACATTGATTATTATGAATGTCAGTCAGAGTTACAGCAGGAACTTGTCAAGACCTACAACAATGTCGAAAGAATAATAGGTAAAATGAACATTTATTTTCAACCAATCTGTCTTAAATTATTTTGAACTAGTTAAATTTTTATTTATTTTTACCTTCAGCTGAACAAACAAGAGAATTAGAAGGAGGTGGTACAGCACATGAATATTTTTGTAAATGGGAGTCCCTTCCTTATGCTGATGCAACTTGGGAAGATGCAGTTCTAATAGAAAGGAGATGGCCTCAAGAAGTAGAACATTTTAAACAAAGAGAAGATGCGAAAACAACACCTTCAAGGCACTGTCCAGTATTAAGAAGAAGGCCAAAGTTTCATCAGATCAAAGAACAACCTGAATACTTGGGCAAAGATGAGGTAAGATTAAACTATTTCTTATTATATTTCTCAGTTTCTGTTTCTAGCTGTTGTTGGTCTACTACTATAGTATTAGAAGTTCTTAGCATTGAGTGGTCTACTGTTCTTCCAGTTTTTTCATTTAGTCTTGCTTCTCATGGTCATCTGCACTTCAGAAGTTCATAGCGTTCAGGATTTTCTACTATTATACAATTCCTCCCTTTTATATTCAATATTTTAGCCATCAGGTACTTAATATTGAAGTAACTTCTTGGTGTGTATTATTCTTCGACATTTTAGCCTCTGGTCACCTATTTGCATTCAAAAATGTTTCTATAATCAGATGGTTTACTGATGTCTGATGTGGTCTACTACTCTCTGATAGCAACTCCTTGCGGTCTTCTGTATTTAAAGCTTTTGTTGCAGTAGTAACTATGGTTATTATATAAAATCAGGAGTTCTAGATCATTGAGTTTTTTAGTGGTTGCTATGACTTAGGGTTCCTGTGGTTGACTATTATTATGAACTACCATTAAATCTTCCTGTAGGCAAATATTGTTTAATAAAGTTTTTGATTTTAGTGGTCTTGTGGACTTTAGATTCATCTGAAAGTTTAAACCTTTATCAATTGTTACAGCATTTATATTCTTTACTGGTTTCTATCTAATAGTTCAAATCTTTCCGTAATCTCCTGCTCTTTAAAAACTTATTCCTGTTTCTGTAGTCTAATGCATTCATTCTCATCCTCATTCGTTCTTAACTACTCCTTAACTTTCTTGTATGTTTTTCTGTACTTCAATTCTTTGCTTCTGATGGTTTACTGTACTTTTACTTTTTGTTACAAACATTTATCTAGCTTTGAATGGTTTCCCTCAAAGTGCTAAATCATCTATAATATTTTATGTGTAACGCTCTTCGTTTCGTTTTATCCACGCTTTAGTCATCATTTTAAGTAAAAAGTCAATTATTTCCAAGTTATTTGAACTACATAACCTAACTCTGTTCCGATGTCAGGAACTTGCTGCAAAGTCGTGTAATGGCCGGCATCCGCCATTTTGTACGAGGTAAAGAAAACCACGAAGGTCAATCAATATTGTTAAAACTACTTTTCGTAGTAGATAATGAAATTGGTAACATATTTTGAGAAAAATATTCAGAGAAGCCCATATTTTTTTATTTAAAATAAATTCTACTAAGTTTTTAGCGAAAACGAACAATTATAAGTATAATGCGATATTAAAATTAATTATTGAACCAAAAAAATAAATGCATTTCCTAGAATTTTCCATGAAATAACAAAAAAAAAAATTACCTTACCTTGATGCCATTGGTTTTGGTTGATTTTAATGTAATATGATATTTACTACCAAATTAAATATTTCTATTTTTATCGTGAACTAAACTGTAATTTGATATAAGCGCCATCTCGTGATGTGAGCTCGAAATAGAAGAAAACGTGGCTTGGTTCCATTTTGCTTGTGCACTTGCGAATTCCGCGCTGCGTTCACAGTTGGCGCTACTAGTATCTTCCTTGTCAATGAATGGAATCCTTATTCAAGCTTGCTATTTTAGAATTATATTTGATATTAGTTTATTTATTTAATAATTATTGTTTATAAATAATATAAGGCTACCTGAAACTGAATTACTTAAAGAAAAAAATTCTGTCAACAGACATTTTACTTTTAACTGAACTTTTAACTTTTTACAAATTTCTAATTAATATTTTACGTATTAGAAAATGTATTATTAAATTATTATTTTATTATGATTTTAATAAAAAAAATTTTTTTTGTTAAACTTGTACTTTGTAGTTTGAACCGTGTTGATCCAATCTTTTGATTTGAACTATAAATTTAATTTTTTTTGTCGATATTGATTTCAGACTTACTTTCTTAGAGATTATCAGATGGATGGATTGAACTGGTTGATACATTCCTGGTGTAAAGACAACTCTGTCATCCTTGCCGATGAAATGGGTTTAGGTAAAACTATTCAGGTGAATATTTTGTTTATTTTGATAATTTTTTTTATATTAAAGCATCAACATGGTTGTAACGAGGTATCTTTTTTCAGACAATAAGTTTTTTATATTACTTGTTCAAATCACAACAATTATATGGACCCTACTTATGTGTGGTGCCTTTGAGTACGATGACTGCTTGGCAGAGAGAGTTTGAGCAGTGGGCGCCGGATATCAATGTAGTTACTTATATTGGCGATGTTTCTAGCAGGGATATTGTAAGTTTATTTTTTAAATACTATTAAATAATTTAATAATCTAATTGGATGCACATACAGGGTGCTTAAATAAATATAGATGTATTCTTCTCAATTTTATTTAATTATTCAGATCGTTAACAAATATGATCCAAGCTTGTTCTTTTTAGGAATCCTTATTAGATCACTTTCTTGTCCGTCCGTCTGTATGTCTGTCACCACCAATTTTCTCAGGAATTAGTTGACCTAGCAAGTTGAAATTCATACCAGATACCAAGGTCTCCCTAATGGGTGTATAAAAATCAAGGTCAGGACCTTGATATCAAGAATACATCTTTATGCATGTGGGAAGTTACTACTTTCCAGAATAAATTTTATAAGCGAAAAGCGAGTAATTTCAAACAAGGATGATAAAAATATAATTTTCTCTTTTACAGATTAGGCAATTTGAATGGAGCTTTGCCAGCTCGAAAAGACTGAAATTCAATGCAATACTAACTACGTATGAGATTCTATTAAAAGATAGACAATTCCTAAGATCGTTCAATTGGGCGGTGTTGTTAGTAGATGAAGCTCATCGGTTAAAAAATGATGATTCCTTATTGTACAAAGCTTTAAAAGAATTTGATACCAATCATAGATTGCTAGTCACTGGTACACCTTTACAGAATTCATTGAAGGAATTATGGGCTCTTTTGCATTTTATTATGCCGTACAAGTAAGTAAATAAACTTATTTGTTCTATAATATTAATGTATCTTATCTGAATTTAATTGTTATTTTTAATATTTTTATGTCTTATTTTCAAGGTTCGAATCGTGGGAAGACTTTGAAAAAGATCATGAAGATGCTGCAACAAAAGGCTATGAGAAGCTACACAAACAACTAGAACCATTTATTCTAAGAAGGCAAAAGAAAGATGTAGAAAAATCCCTCCCTGCCAAAGTTGAACAAATATTGAGAGTCGAGATGACTTCAATACAAAAACAGTACTACAAATGGATATTAACAAAGAACTACAGTGCGTTAAGGAAAGGAGTGAAGGGTTCTATCAATACATTCATAAATATTGTCATTGAGTTAAAGAAATGTTGTAATCATGCACTTTTAACAAAGCCTGAGGATTTTGAATCGAGAGCGTCTTTGGCAACCACTGATGCTGTTGAGGTATGAGAGTTTTGTCATCTTTTGTCTTGGTTTTATTTCACTTGTGAAAGCAAAGTTAATGAGTCCTTTTTCATTGCAGAAATTACTAAGAGGATCCGGCAAACTTTTATTACTAGACAAATTATTGTGTAGGCTAAAAGAGACTGGTCATAGAGTTCTTATTTTTTCTCAAATGGTGAGGATGTTAGATATTATAGCTGAGTATTTACAAAGGAAACATTTCCCCTTTCAAAGACTCGATGGTAGTATAAAGGGAGAGTTGAGGAAGCAGGCGCTTGATCACTTCAATGCTGATGGATCAACAGACTTTTGTTTCCTACTATCAACTCGAGCCGGAGGGCTGGGTATTAACTTGGCCACTGCTGATACTGTGATAATATTTGACTCTGATTGGAACCCTCAAAATGACTTGCAAGCTCAGGCCAGAGCACATAGAATCGGGCAGAAGAATCAGGTAAGTGACACTTTAATCATCAATAATTAGCATTTTCTTTGACTAGAAGTAAATTGAATGAAATCCACAGGTCAACATTTATAGGTTGGTTACGGCAAGATCGGTGGAGGAAGACATTGTAGAACGGGCTAAGAGAAAAATGGTGTTGGACCATCTTGTAATACAACGGATGGATACAACCGGGAGGACGGTTTTGAACAAACGCGATGGGACAGCGACCACCGCTAATAATCCATTTAATAAGGAAGATTTGAATGCAATATTGCAGTTTGGTGCTGAGGAATTGTTCAAAGATGATGATGAGAACGATGAGGAACCTGTCGTAAGTTTTTTATTTTTGAAATTACTATTCCCAGAATCCCTACCTGGCTGCGCCCCGCGGTCTCACCCGCGTAAGTCCCGATCCCGTCGGAATATCGGGATAAAAAGTAGCCTATGGTCTCCAGCTATTTACACACCGAATTTCATCACAATCGGCCCAGTAGTTATTGCGTGATGGAGTAACAAACACACATTCTTTCACATTGTAATAATAAGTAGGATTAATGAAATTTTTTGTTCAAATTTTCATGTTTGTGCAATAGGGGTGCAGCTTGTCCGCGAAGTTTTCGCTCCTAAAATGTGTCATATATATTTTTTTTTATTTTTTTTTATTTTTTATTTATTCCAATATAAAAAACTTAATCTAGTACAAAATTAAGGTGCAACAAAAACTCCAAAAATTTCCAGTGTGATATTGATGAAATTCTACAACGAGCTGAGACGCGAGATGAAGCTCCGACGATGGTTGGGGACGAGCTTCTGTCGGCGTTCAAAGTCGCTAGTTTTGCTTTTGACGAAGAAAAAGCAGTTATGGAGGTCAAGAAAGAAAATATAGAAGAGGAAAGCAAAGACTGGGTAAATATTAATCTAAATATACAGAATTTTTAAATGACCATAAGTTCAACTTTATGATAATGGTAATTGCATTGAAAATCAATCTTTTCTTAGATGTAGAAAATCAATCTTTTCTTAAACACAAAAGATCCCACTGGGTTGAAGTGCTGCTGGCTCTGTAAGCCCCCGATATAAGTTAAATAGATGTAAAGAAAATAACGCATTTTTTTACCCGACTGTAAGGAAAGGGTTATGTTTTTCGCGCCAATCTTAGTAAACATACTAAGATTGGCGCGAAAAACATAACTAAAAAAACATAACATAAACATGTTTGTATCTCTTATCAGGATGACATTATACCAGAGAATGTTCGGAAAACGATAGCTGAACAAGAGAAGAACAAAGAGATGGAGGACCTTTACCTACCGCCCCGACGAAAGACTCAACAAAATAATGCTGATGGCAGTAAGTCTATTTAAAAAATTATATCTTTTTAATAAGTGTAACTGAAGGTTCAATATACACTAGTAAAGTCAAAATAATTGCTTTACTTATGTAAATATGACCTTTCCAATAGAATATAAAAACAAGTAAATATTGACTTCATGATAAATTGATTTAACATGTTTGTTCCATTCCTAATTGAACACTGAGTTCGAATTTGATTATGATGATAAATGGCTTATCGACGTAATATTTCATTTATTTAATACTTATACTGGATTGTAATTTGTCAGTGAAATAACGTAGTTTTTGTCTGAAAGGTTGTTGTCGGTAATACTATTGCAGAATCTGGTATTGCAAATTATTTCCCAAACATAAAAAATTCCGTCACTCATTCCACTATCATCATCATCATCATATCAGCCACAGGACGTCCACTGCTGAACATATCCCTCCCCCAAAGACTTCCAGAGCGATCGGTCGCATGCTCTCTGCATCCAACGACTTCCCGCTACCTTAATTAAGTCGTCCGTCCATCTAGTCGGAGGAGGTAGTCATTCCACTACATAAATGGATAATCATGGCTATAGGTTATCGTGAGGAAACCACAATTCCCTAGAATTTATCGCGGTTTGATAGCTTTATCGTATCGTGTTTTGGTCTTCATGCTAGGCAGGCTGGAGAAGGCACCCCTAGGTGTCTTATTGCTTATCATAGAACATAACATTATAGGCTAACTTAATCATATTATAATATTTTTGTATCTATAAGAAGGTCGCAAACGTCGCGGGCGCGGTTCGGCGGACGGTGAAGACGGAGAAGGCGACGGAGACGGTGAGGGGGACAGTGACGCGTCGGAGGGAGACGCGAGCGCAGACGACGATCGACCAAAGAAGCGCGGACGACCGCCCGCCAGCCACAGGGAGAAGATCAAGGGATTCACCGATCAAGAGGTAAATATATCTTTAGAATTTTAAGCTAACTTAGTCCATTATACATTTTTTTCACAACATTTCAATAGTGAATAACTTGAAATCCCTTTTATAATAATTTTGGTTGTTAGCTGCGCTATGGGTAAACCAACGGCAAACTACGCCTAAAATCTAAACATACATAATTGAAATATCATTTACGACAGTTGTCTAATATAGTACACAAAAATATAAGTATTGTCAAAAAAAATATGAGTTGTCTCGACTTCATTTACTATTTCAACGGGTTGTTCCTTACAGATTCGTAGATTTGTCAAAAGCTACAAGAAATTCTCGGCTCCACTCAAGCATTTGGATAGCATAGCCTGTGATGCAGAACTGCAAGAGAAACCTCTCGCTGAATTGAAGAAATTGGGAGAGATCTTAGAGGAGAGATGCAAAGCTGTACTTAGTGATACTTCTGAACCAGCCAGTGAGTAGTTATTTGTAATTTTAAAAATGAAAACCAAATGAGGGAAATCATATTTTTTCACCTGGGTAACAAAAATTTTACTTATGCACAGGCCTTACCATGAAAAAATTAAAAGATATACTACTTATTTTTATATTATAACTAGCTGTTGCCCGCGACTTCGTACGCGTGGTAGTTTTGTTTTTTTATACCAAAACCTTCCTCTTGAATCACTCTAAAAAAACCGCATCAAAATCCGTTGCGTAGTTTTAAAGATTTAAGAATAGGGACAGACAGCGAAAGCGACTTTGTTTTATACTATGTAATGATGGTGGCAGATTTGTTAATCGTCATAAAAAGACTCGTCATGCTTTGTGTAAAGCAATTGCTGCAAAAGTGTCACTCAGCTTGAGATATGATCCACTGTATAACTTTATTTTCAGATGAACAAAATGACGGTGGACGTAAAAATACCAGAAAAACGTTCAAACTTGGAGGTGTGCCGGTGAATGCCAAGACAATGGCAGCGTGCCAGGCCGAGCTCGCGCCGCTCGACGTTTATTTACCAGATACTAAAGACGGACGATTAAAATGGCAATTAGACTTCAGGTAAGATATCATTGGTTTTTGTTACAATGTAGTCTGTTGGGCTGCAGTTCCAGCCGGTCATTTTATGACGGGCAAATTGTTCTAACTTGATTGTTCAATTATGTAAATGATGGTTAATTGATAGTGATTCATTATTCTGACTTGTTTTGTTTGTGATTATGTCCTCGACTCTAGTTTAATTACATAAACGAGTTACATTGTGCGATGCGAAAACGAAACGTCAGTTTGAGCTATGCCAGTTTCTATATTGTTTGCAAACTCATGTGTTCAATTTAATTTTATTCAACTTCTGTTTAATAGAACTCGACCAGCAAACTTTGATTGTGAATGGGGTGTACCAGATGACTCAAAATTACTAGCCGGTATCTATCAGTACGGTATAGGATCATGGGAAGCTATAAAAATGGACTCGTCCTTTGAAATCGGCGAAAAAATTCTTACAAACGAAGAAAAGAAACCACAAGCTAAACATCTACAATCCCGCGCAGAATATCTACTCAAATTAATTAAGAAATTGCTTGATCAAAAGAATGGTAAACAAAAGCAGAGGAAACCTCGAGGTAAAAGAGGTAATAAGGAACCGGTGACTAAGGATATTGTTGAAGACGACGGTACTTCTGGTGATGAAAAGAAAAAGGGCGCGAAAAATGATAAGGAAAAGGTACAAACTCCTTTTCAATTATTCACAATTGTATTTTTTATGATGATGCGTTTGGTAGTTTAATCAGTAAGCTATTGTAAGATGTTTTTAAAGAAATGTATCCATTTTTACAGGGTAAATTAAAACCTGAAGATATCTCCACTCACGATGAGACTTCAAACGATAGAAAAGAAAAAAAGAGAACCAGGAAAGAAAGAATAAAAGGAGATAAAGTGAAGGGACGCAAGAAACCCGCTGGACCTATGCATTTCACGGCTAATAACGAACCGAGGGCCTTAGAGGTGTTAGGAGATTTAGATCCTTCTGTGTTTGAAGAGGTAAGTGCCAAAACTATAAACCATTGTTTAGCCGCAGTTTCATTTATACTAATATTAAAAAGCTGAAGAGTTTGTTTGTTTGTTTGAAAGCGCTAAACTCAAGAACTACTACAGGGGTGTTAAAAATTTGACCTATATATCTGTCTGTGTCCATTGTAGCTCTGAAACTAATTAAACGATTTGATTGCTGTTTACATCTGAAAGCTGAATATTCCGCAAGTGTATTAACTATGTTTATGAACATCTTTTTAGCTGTTTAAAATTTATCTTTCCAATGGAATTTATTTTACTATGAATCGGGGGTTTTTTAATTTGTTAGAAATACCTTATTTTTACAGTGTAAAGAAAAAATGCGGCCAGTCAAGAAAGCCCTTAGGGCTCTCGATAACCCTGATCAAACGTTAACAGAATCCGAACAAGTATCAAAAACGCGCGCGTGTCTCGCGCAAATAGGACAACAAATAGACATCTGTTTGGAAGCATACCCAGATTCGGAAAAGAAAGTCGAATGGAGAAGTAATCTCTGGTATTTTGTATCGAAATTCACTAATTTTGACGCTAAACAGTTGTATAGATTGTATAAGTATGGTTTGAAGAAATCGGATGGTCCAAAAAGAGACGGGAAACACAAAGAAAACCTAAAGGTAATTTCTTATTTATTGTTTACTGTAACTTTTCTTTACTTATTATCTTGGTTTTATAATTTATGAAGATCTTAAATTTAAACTCTTTTATTACTAAAGTTTATTTTGCAGGCTAATAATAAAAACAATCACAATTCCAATAAAAATCATGTGAAGACTGCGAAAAAAGAATCCAAACATGATATTGGAAGTGAAAAAAAAGAAAAGAGGCCAAAATTAGACAAACCAGATAAGTCTAATGAGAAAACTCACACAACGGGAGGAGTGAAAAGAAAATTGGAGGAGGGAGAATGTGATCCCGACGCGAACCAGAATAAACGTCATGAACGGTAAGTTAAGTCGCTTTCACCCAGTCAACCATATGTTACATATAAAGTCCCTCGCTATTATTTCTACTGAATTCCTTCCTTTCTTCACTAACGTCTCTATCGAAACTACTATGCGCCTGCACGCATGCCTCTCGATAATCTCATCGTCACGTAGCTAACCCTCTAGTCCGCTCACCGCCATACCCCTTCTTCCATCCCTGCAGACATAAACACAAGCACAAGGATCGCAAGGATAGAGATGGCAGCATCAAGCGAGACGATTTGATGTACAGAGAACGGAGCCGGCCGGAGCGCTCTCGAGACCGAGAGCGAGACAGGGAGCGCGATCGTGACCGAGATCGGGACCGTGGAGACCGCGACCGTGATCGGGACCGGGATCGGGACCGAGATCGAGACCGGTCGCGTACGCGGCGCGACAGCGGCGGCGGCGGTGGAGCCCCGCGCTCGCGCCCTTCGTATGGCATGCCGCACCCGCATCTCGAACATCCCTCGCATGCTGCCCACCCTGGGTGGAGCGCGCCCGCCTACCCCGGTCCGCGGCAGTATCGCGGCGACCGCAACCCACGACCGCACGACAAGAGAAGGTAACTATACTCTTACACGCGACAACTCTTCGTTTGGCAAACTCGTTACTAACACGTGTCTCGATTGGTTGCAGCAGGTACGGCGCGTTCGGTGCGATGCCGCCGGGTCCATACGGCGGATACTATGACGGCACGAACGCAGCGATGGCGAGTGGCATGGTGTTCCCAGGCGCACCGCCACGCTACCCCGAGGATTGGCGCGGCTACGCGCAACCCGCCGACTACGGCTACGAGGAACGCGACTACGAGCGCGAGCTCTACCGCCGCGACTACGATCGCCGCGCGCCTCCCACGTAGTCCGCGGATTGCCCTCTCGCGTCCTGTAAATATTTTGTATTTTTACTGTAAATAGTTAGTATATCGTTTTAGACGCCTATGGTATGACCGAGATACTGTAAAAGTGTAAGTGACAAATAGTGCTGTGTTTTTATCTACGTGATGATAAGCGTAGAGCCTCTTACCGTGCGACCGGAGACTTTGTCGACACTGTTTTATAATAAGTGAGACTGTATGTATAGAATTTATTTATTGCTGAATCTGTCGATTGTTTGTTGATGTACAGGTTTTGAATAAAGTAATACCCCTAATTTTATATCAATTCAATTTTGCCGTTCGTTTTATCGATTTTAATTATATTTTTTTAACGTAATCTGATTTTATATTTATTAATTGCCTCATCATCACGTCGAATGTATTTCATTAAAAATACAAGTGATATAAATAGTTCTTAGAAAATGTACAAACTTAGATATTGTTAGTAGATTTGCATGTAATTTTCTAAATCATGTGCAATTCAAGATAATACTAATTGTATAGCTTGATGAGAGGGGCACGTATACTTTGTCATTGCATTTTAGCAGTGTTATATGAGTGGATTACTTTGTATATTCATTTCTCATACTATGTGCATTTCTAGAGTCCTAATGGTAGGACTCGTACAGTCCTATTTTTATACATTATGTAAAGTCTTATTCTCTGTTACATGAAGGAGATGTAATAAGAGTAAAAAGTATCTTAAACGGTACACACCATTATTAAATAAACATATTAAAGTTTACAACGTATTTTATTTACATTTTTATCCTATAAGATTCCTTTGGCTGAATGTTACTTCCTTATGATGGTTATTAACTACACTGCCGATAAAAATGAAGGCTGCTATATTGAATTACGCGGCCTGTAGATAGGTACCTACTCGCACAAAGAATACCTCACGAACGCGCCCTAACTGCGCATGACCGGGGCTTCATTCAGTCGAATTTAATTTTAGTATTCCTCTGACATTGGGGTGGTGAAAATGTAACTGATTAGGATTTCCTTTCACATACGGGATATTATAAAAAATATACTTAGGGCTTTTGTTTAGCTGGACACGTTTTTCCTACGTTTAGTTGAGTTCTGTTAAATATTAAAACTGGTGAGTGTCTGACTTTGTCTATATTTTAGTAGATAATACGATTTTTCATGTTCAATTTTATAATAATCAATGTTTATTCTCTATTGTATGTATTTCACAACACCTCGATTTGGTATCGATCGAATTTTAAAAAGCTGATGTAAGACTCATGTAGCCTGTTTGATTTTCTCTAATATCTGATTATAATCTTCGACTGACGTAGGACCGACTTACATAAAAATTACGAGTCAAACAAACAATAACCGGTAATTATTCGAGTTGGTGAGTTATTTTTTCTTTACGTTAATTTATTTGTAGGTACTTACTTAATAGGTAGGTATTAATTTTATCGTATGTCCGTAGTGCTATGTCGGCAGAGGATGTGTGATGGTCGCAAGAAGGCCCAGCAGCGTCGGCAGCGGGGCCGAACAATGGTGAAGACGCAGGCACTGTCGTTATTAGTGATAGTAGCAGCTGTTGAATGCTGTTATTTATTTCCAAGTGGTTAGTAGTAAAGATTTTGGTACTTATAAGTTTTTGCGAAAATGTAAATTTGACCATTTATTTTTATCGTGTTGACTCAGGACCTTGAATTTTATACACCTAATCGGGACTATAGACCTTAGTTTCTGGTATGACTTTCATCTTGCTAGCTCCACCGGTTTCCAAACTCAGACACAGTTTGTATTTTAAGAAGCATTAAAATCATCGTTTTTAAACGACGTACTTATAGATAAGTTAGTGAGGGGCGCTAGCGTCCAGTCTTTGTCCCCGTAGGGATAGAATGCGGGATAGACAGAAATGACCCAGCGTTCCTACTAAGTAGGTAATCCGTCAATTCAATCCTACATAGCAATGTATTGGTGTGTTCCTTTGCGTCATGCAATTGTAATCACGAAATCGTTATGATCTAAAAACAAGTATAATGAGCGTATCTGCTAATGGGCGCCTGGTTAAAATTTCATCGTCGTCGTCTCAAGCCTAGGTTCCATCTATAACAACTGAGAATTTGC
This sequence comes from Idaea aversata, assembly GCA_907269075.1. NCBI lineage: Eukaryota > Metazoa > Arthropoda > Insecta > Lepidoptera > Geometridae > Idaea > Idaea aversata. The sequence goes on from OU026085.1 coordinate 9,125,061, forward strand.
TGAGTCTGTTCTAGTAGATACAGTAAAGGCAGTTCTGCTAAGGAGCCACTCTAGGCAAGAGAGGCTGAAGCACTCCTTGCTCCGCCTTGCCGCCTCCTTGGCACATTGGTTCCTTTTTGGCCACGTAGTATAATGATCCATGTTCTACCTACTGTAAGCATTACTTGTAACCATCTTGTAACAGACGTACCGGACCCCTGCCGTGGCATAAGTTGCGGTCCAGGCGCGCTATGCCGTCCCACTCCCGATGGCAAAGCATACAACTGTGAATGTCCCACTTCATGTCCAAGTTACGGAGACCACGAGGGTTCTCGTCCACTTTGCGCCAGTGACGCGAGAGATTATCCAGGCGAATGTGAAATGCGAAGAGCGGCTTGTGATTCTAACACTAATATTACTTTCAAATATTATGGGAAGTGTGGTAAGTGAATAAGACACACTACACTTAGGTACCTACTTATTTATTATTTGTTAGACAAACTAATTAACTCTGTTTCAATGAGGAAAATGGCTAAACCGATTTTTATCAAACAGCTCAACTAACTTACGTATTCATGGAAGCAAGCTGGATCTACATGATATATAGGGATCAAACTTGCACTCCACTTTTTAACCCCCGACGCAAAAATTACGGGGTGTTATAAGTTTGACGTGTTTGTTTGTGTGTGTCTGTTTGTGGCCATGGACATAGTAAGTAGGTACGTCCATGGTGGCATCGTATAGCTCCTAAACGGAAGAACCGATTTTGATTTTGTTTCTTTTGTTTGAAAGGTGAATTAGTCTGGAGTGTTTTTAGCTATATTTGATCGAAATCGGCTCAACCGTCTGAAAGTTATGGGAAATAAAAGTCGGGGGTTTTAAATTCTAAATTTAAGTTTTTTAAATGGTCTTCCTATATCCACCAGATCCTTGTGCTGGCGTGACCTGCCCTGATCCCGAAGTGTGTCAACTGGACGAGGGTCGCTCGCCGTCGTGTCGCTGCGCCGAGCCCTGCGCTCTAGAGTTCTCACCGGTCTGCGCTTCTGACGGCAAAACGTATTCAAACGAGTGCCAGATGCACCGTGAATCTTGTCGAGCTAGGAAGCAGTTGAAGATAATTTTTAAAGGACAGTGTAGCACTGGTAAGATTTTGTTTCTTCATCATATCATGCTGAACATAGACTTCCATAGCGATTGGTCGCATGCTCTCTGCGTCCAACGACTTCCTGCCACCGGCGACCATTTTGTTTCTTTTAGTTTCAGAACACAGAATTATTTGTCCTGTAATAATAATAAGAGCCTAGTATACGTCATAACGTATACTAATCTCTTATTATTATTACGCTCCAACGTAACCATCAGTAAGGTACTGCTGGTCATAAACCTTTGGTTGACCTTACTGGTTACAAAGTTATCTTTAAACAATTTTATAGTGTAGGATAATTTTTGGCCATGTAATTTTTTTTTTGATACCTTTGTAGGTAACTGGGAGTTCCGAAGGGAAGTTATTAATAAATATCTGTATTTGTACCCTGGAAGTTATGTAATTAACTCCTCGCCTTGTTAGAGTGCAACCGCCTCCTGTAACTCTGAATTAAGATTCGCACCGGATGAGCTCATTGCACAATACACTTTATTTCGTAAAGTTTGTTGTTGACCGCATGGTGTTTAGTAAAGTGAAATGTTTATCTCTTTATCAACAGGAGTGAACCCGTGTGCAGAGGTAGAGTGTCGTCACGGGGCCGAGTGTCGCGTAGAGGGCGGAGGCGCAGTGTGTGCGTGTCCACCGCCTTGCGAGCCGGTGCTGCGTCCCGTGTGCGGTTCGGACGCTCGCACGCATGACAGCGAGTGTCAGTTGAGGCGGGCTGCTTGTTTACTCGGAAGAGAGCTTCGAGTCTTACACGCGGGGGCTTGTGGTGAGTCATTGGAACAACTCGATATGAATACCCGTTGTGATTTCTGTTTAAAAACAATTGGCCACTATACTACAACTCTCATTGGCCACTGTATCATAAACTTTTTCTGTAAAATCTTCTGGCTTCTAAAAAATCAGTAAACAACGGAATTTACTGGCCATTGTCAGCTAAACCATTGGTTAAGCCATAGGTTAAGCCCCATAACCTATGTTTGACGTCGGACCAAGTAAAATAAGCAATCAGAATTAAGACGCTGCAGGCTGATGGGTGCTCAAATGTAGTCTCATGCTTTTAGGGGCCCATATCACCCGATCAGGGGCCTTATTCTGCTATTTGGCCAACCATTGTCATTATATCAAGACTTTATTGATATTATATCGAGATTGTGACTTTATTTGGTATTCTGTTAAAGTTTTAATAACATCGCAATATAATCACTATGGAGTCTCAATGGTATGGTAATTATTTACCTTGCAGGTGTTGCCTAGCAACATGGTATATGTTGCTAAGCAATATACCGTTTTGACAACTATCGAGATTCCATTAAGCCACGATTGTAGAGCAGAATACAAAAGTGAGTCAGTGGTGTTTCGATAGAATAGTTAACGTTAGGAGAATACCAATTTGACATGTAATGTCATATTTTTGACATTAAATTTCTATTACGATTATATCGACACGTTATATCGTTAGCAAACTTAGACCCCTGTTCTCTTGCGTAGGTTCAAACGGCGTGTGTGCGGACCGCGTGTGCCCCCACGGCGGCGAGTGTGTAGTGTCAGGCGCACGCGGCGTGTGTCGCTGCCCGCGCTGTTCCAACGAGTTCGCCCCCGTCTGCGGCTCCGACGGCATCTCCTACGGCAACCGGTGCAAGCTGCAGCTCGAAGCTTGTCGACATCGGCGCGACGTTAAAGTGCTTTACGACGGCCCTTGCAGTGAGTATCTTAGCGACCACCATTTGTTCGGATCTGTAGCTTTTACGAACCACTTATTGAAACCTGAAAGAGCTTTTCTGTTTTAGCTGGTCTGACCATTTCATAGGGGATCGATCTACTACGTGACTTCTTGCCCTTTACGTAAAGAGGTTCTGAGTTTCTCCAAATTCTCGTTTTGACTACACAATCACATAATAAATATTACTTAAAATAAATCTAATTTCACTCAACTTCTCTTTAGAAGAATTTGTTGGAGTCGTAGCTTAATGAAATCGGAAGTACCTATTTCTCGCCATCTTGCGAGCTAGATGGCGCTGTGTACCACAGTCATGTGGTCTTTATTTTTTTACTTATTTTATTATTATTCTACGACTCAATTATTATTGAGAACACCAAGCACTTTACAGTTTTATTCTATCATTTCAGACGGATGTGAAAACAAGAAGTGTGAATTTTACGCTGTTTGTGAGAGCGACGGTATTTCGGAAGCCAGTTGCGTTTGCCCGAAGCATTGTGAAGAAGGAACAGTAAGTTTAATAAAATTAATTTCAAATGTATCTGCTAAAAACACTTGAATAAGCAAGTTCTTACGTACTCGTTTCTAATTTGATCACTCTTTGTTATACCACACATTCATTTTAGCATTCGCATCTTTGCTACATGCAGTTTTCTTAATCAGTCTTCTTGGTGCAATACTCCGTCCTATACAATAAGACAGGCGTAATTAAGGTCTTATAAATATTTCCTTAATTACTATGCTAAATACTTGCTATTTTATTATTTAATTATATTGACGACCCAGTTGGCACAATGGTCACCATGCCGGACTGCCAAACACAGGGTTGCGGGTTCGATTCCCTCCATAGACAAGTATTTATGCTTAGATATTAGTCTGTGGTCTGGTTGTTTATATGTATTATAAGTATATATTTACAAAAGAAAAGTATATAAGTAGTATATCCGTTGTCTAGCACCCATAACACAAGTCTAGTTACTTAGCTTGGGGCTAGATGGCGATGTGTGGAATGTCCTGCAATATTTATTTATTTATTTATATTTGTAGGAAACCGAAGAGGTGTGCGGTAACGATAATCAAACGTACAGCAGTGTTTGTGCTCTACGCGACGTAGCTTGCCGTGAGAAGAGACGTCTTCATATCAAACACATGGGTTCTTGTGGTACGGATAATATACATCTTTTCATACTTATCAAAACTATCAAAAATATTTACTTTTATAACGTGACTGGGGTGGAATCGTTATAATTTCTAGACAAGCCTAACTGCCTAAGCTTAATACTTTTATTAGTCAAAATGACAGCCCAAAACGGAGGCTGCGGGTTCGATTCCTATTGCACAAATAGTGCTTAGTCTCGGTGTTTTTTTGTATAATACTAGCGACCCGATCCGGCTTCGCACGGCTATATTATGCATGTATTATACATATAAACCTTCCTCTTGAATCACTCTATCTATTAAAAAAACCGCATCAAAATCCGTTGCGTAGTTTTAAAGATCTAAGCGGTCAAAGGGAAATAGGGACAGAAAAAGCGACTTTGTTTTATACTATGTAGTGATAGTGATGATGTAGGTATGTACTTATTTACAAAAGAAATGTACATAATTGTGGCACACATGTTACAAGCTTAGTAGCTTAGTTTGGGGCTAGATGGCCTTGTGTAATGTCTGACAATATTTATTTATTACTAGCAGCGCTCCGCGGTTTCACCCGCGTAACTCTTGATCCCGTGGGAATATCGGGATAAACAGTAGCCTATGTTATTCCCAATGAATCAATGTATCCTCATACCAAATTTCAAATCCAAATTTCCAATTTTTGAAGTGAAAACTTCTTATGGCGCGTTGGGCACTTTTGTGGGTGAGCATTTTCAGCCGTTCTCGCGACAGATGAGATTTGACGCGACAGATGAGATTTTATTTGTGTTAGTCTTTTTGTTTATACTGCCATCTATTACACAAATTGAGAAACTTAGTTTCTAGAAAGACCGCTATTCGAATGTAGATGGCGCTGATTTAAATTTTTTACTGCCATCTAGCGAATAAAAAATAAACTATATTTGTTTAAGTGAGTGCTAATAGATGGCAGTAGCAGATCGTTTCAAGAAATATTCTATGAGAAATAACAAGTTTATTGTTTTCACTTCTGCCTGCACTCCCGGAGTGCGCTGTTTTTTTTTTAGCTCTTACTTTACTTTGCTTTGTGTATATTATCATGTTTTATGTTCCTTACTGTATTGTACAAATAAAGTTATCTAGGTATCTATCTTTTCATTTAAATCGGCACAGTAGTTTGAGAGCTTATTTGTTACAAACAAAAACATAATAAAATATTTCTTCTTTAAAATTGATGGTTTGTTTAGATAACTGGTGGTAACCAGTTCTATACAAGTAAATTACTTCTTCTACAGTAACTTCGGTTCTATAGATGGCTGAAGCGAATTAAACGATACATATTGTTCCTCTAACTCGAATAAATTTGCTCACTTTCATTCCTCATTTCATTAAACATTTCATCTTTAGTATTTTCATTATCACTACATTGTATAAAACAAAGTCGCTTTCTTTGTCCCTATATCCCTATGTATGCTTAAATCTTTAAAACTACGCAACGGATTTTGATGCGGTTTTTTAATAGATAGAGTGATTCAAGAGGAAGGTTTATATGTATAATACATGCATAATATAGCCGTGCGAAGCCGGGGCGGGTCGCTAGTTTATTTATAATTTGATTGTAATTATGGATTTTAATATCTGAAATAAATGAATTGATTGATTGATTCCAGAGTCATGTATCAGCGTGCAATGTCCATCGGGCACGTGGTGCGCCCGCGGTACGTGCTCGTGCGCACATCCCTGCGCAGACGTCGAACGCGAGCCAGTCTGTTCTAACACCGGCCATACATACATTCACGAGTGTGCGCTGCAGAAGGCTGCGTGTGAAGCGCGCATGCGCGGCGAACAACCTGTCAAAGTCGCCTACTACGGCGAGTGTACGGATTCACAGGAGGATAATGTTACTGTTGGTAAGATTATTGTTAATTACTGCTAGTGAAACAATGTAAGTACCAAGTTTCATCAAAATCGGTCCAGTAGTTTTCGAGCCTAGTTTTAGAAAACAAAACAATTGTTTATTATATTAGTGTAGATTAGTATACAGTCAGAAAAGGAATAAGGGTAGCAGGTATATATTTTAAAGTTTAAATTTTTTTTTTTTTTTTCATAATCAGAAATCATTTATTGATTGACTGTGTTCTTATGATGTTAGGTTTACAGATGTTATGTAATATAGTAAAAAAAAGGTATCAACAGACATGTCTGCACCAGACGTTCAATAATTAAGTAATAGTTATTTAAAAAAATTAACTTAACTTAGTCTGATTAATATAATATTGCACAATAGCATACAGAGAGTAGCTTAGATATTATTATATCATCATTTAATATTTAATGACGTTTAAATCATTTTGGTTATTCTGCGTGAAATAACTAACACTTCGAAAGCTTTAGTGATATCTAGCAGAATAATAATTAACAATTTCAGAACAGTTATTTAAAAAAAATTAAATTTAAAATATGCACCTGCTACCCTCAGTCCTTTTCTGACTGTACCTACATACTTATTTTTTCATCTAGAGATGAGAAAATGTTTACCAGAAAGTGGAAATATTTATGAGCATTAAGAGCCTACAGTATTATTTCTTGGTTTCGCTTTGTACACTGTTTCTTTGGTCTATCAGGTGCAAACAAATCATCAAAACCGAAAAATTTGAGTAACGAGATTCGATCTGAAGATGAGAAAGCGGAGAATTCAAGTGAGCCAGCCGCCGGTACTGCGGTTTGTGCGCGTGTTCAATGCGCTTACGATGCTACATGTGCTGTCGATGCTAATGGACAACCTAGGTGAGTTCAAAGTGAAAAAAAAAGGTAAATAATAATTTTAATGTTGAATTAATTCTGAAAAGTAAACAATCCCAAGATAAAACTCGTATCTATGTACGTCGCCACCGGTAGTTGAGTTTGGTAATTATATTCAGATCGCTTTCCCTGCGACTCGTGAATAATTTTCAGTAAAATATAAAGCACGTCTTCCATTAATTCTGTCAAACCATGTTAATACAAAATTTGAAGTAGATTGGAGCAAGGAATCACGTTGTCTCATAAAAACGTTGCCCCCCCTTTTTACCCCCTAGGGGGTAAAATTTCTGAAAATCCTTTCTTAACGGATGCCTACGCCATACGAAGAACACACCCTCCAAGTTTCACGTCTCTACGATCAGCGGTTTAAGCTGTGCGTTGATCCGTCTGTCAGTCAGTTAGGACAAATCATTTTATATGGTTAGACTTGCTTTCGCCCGCAACTTCGTTCGCGTAGAAGTCGAAAATGGACCAATGAATCCGTTGTCCCATACAAACTTTGCCCCTCTTTTTCGCCCCGGGGTAGAAATTCGGAAAATCCTTTCTTATTGGATGCCTACGTCATACATACGATCAGCGGTTTAGGCTGTGCGTTGATCCATCAGTCAGTCAGGACAAAGCATTTGATATCTATAGATGACATGCTAGCAAATAATTTTGGCATAGCTTGACAACGTTCTTTGATATTTTCATAGATGCGCGTGTCTGTTCGACTGCGCAGCCGCAGCGGCCGGCGCCGCAGCGACGTCAGCCCCCGTTTGCGCGTCAGACTTGAGACTGTACCCAACCTTGTGTCATATGAAGTTGGAAGCTTGTCGGAGGCAAGAGGACTTGAGACTTCGTCCTCTTGCTCTATGTCGTGGTTTGGAGGTGATTTAAGAGGAAATGGTACAAGGGGCTCTCTTCATAAAAACTATTACAAACGTAGTCGACTGTTTTCTCCCTGGATAATGACACTAGAGCAAATATTTTTGGTGCCTAAAACTTATAACTGCCATGACCATGCCCCTATTTATTTTTTTATTTGGCACAAAAATATTTGTGCTAGTGTCATTATTCAGGTAGGAAACAGTCGATTACGTTTGTATGGAGAGACCGCAGGTACCCTTTCACCTTAAAACACACAGCTTATTTTATACTTTAGTCGCTAAGGCCATTTAATGCTTCATCATCATTTATGTCTTCAGTTCGCAAATCTGTAGGTTCATTATTACTATTAGATAAGTACCAATTATTTATTACCTTTACTCTTTTCCCTAAATACCTTATTCTACTAATATTATAAATATAGTAGTTGGAGTGTTTGTTACTCCTTTACGCAAAAACTACAGAACTGCCATGAAACTGGGTAGGTATGTAGATAGCGGGAGACCTGGATTAACATAAAGACTACTTTTTATCCTGATATTCCCACGGGTGTCGAACTTCCGCGGGTAAAACCGCGGGCTCCACATGATTAAAAACATTTTTGAAAATAGATCCAATTAGAAAATAAAATATCATAGATCTACCATGAATCTGGCTACCGTATCTTTCAAGAATGATCTCTATGACCTTTCTAATTAATCTTCTATTTCCTTTTAATCAAATTAATTATCCTTTTATTACCAGGTTCGTCCTTGTGGCGATGATGAACCGCTAAAAGACGCGGAAGGTAGACCGTTAGATTGCGGAGGAGGTCCGCATCGTAAGGATTGTCCAGCCGGAAGTTACTGCCATCATAGCACTAAAGTTGCACGATGTTGTAGGAAAGGTATGAGTACTAATGATTCTAAATAAAAAAAACTATTGGTTGTCTGTTAAGTCTGTTTACGGACGATAATTTTACGTGCCAACGTCCTAAAAAACCATTGGTGGTAACCATAGCAACATATTATCGTTGCAACATATCATCGTTGCTATGGTTACCATGTCTATAACAGAACGTGAGCGATGACGTCACACTTTTTTGTGAATGCCTATGTTCATCGATTTAAAAGACATTATCACGTCAAAAACAACACCGATACGCCTTTTTTAGTTAACAAATAACTCCCATACATGTACAGTTTCATATTTCAAAGAATGATGGCATAAATTTGAACAAAAATTACTTGTTTGTAAGAAGGTTAGGTTCCTGTGAAATGGCGTTAGTAACTTAATAGATAAATGCTTATATTTTTTTCCATACTTAGTTCACGATTATCTTTGGAGTAATTAACAGAATTGCACCTCAAAAGCGTTTTTTCTATTTGTGTATAATAATATGCTCAAGTTTTGCCTTGCCATCATTATTTGAGATTGTGGCATTGTTTTTTGATGGATTACCGGGTGCTTAAGTTTTCTTTATCCTAGATTATTCTCTACTTCGCTCCTTACAGATAAAACAGTCATAGACAAGAAAGGTTGCCAAGACTCGTGGCACGGTTGCTGCGCTGACGGCGTGACACCCGCCCGCGGGCCCGGAGGGGCCGGATGTCCGTCACAGTGCGGATGTCACAGGCTTGGCTCCGTGACGGAACAGTGTGACGAGAGCGGACAGTGTCAGTGTCGGCCGGGCGTCGGGGGGACCAAGTGTGATAGGTGCGAGCCTGGATATTGGGGACTGCCGAGGATTGGTACTGGACACACTGGCTGTATACGTAAGTACTTTTTTGCCCTAAGACTACTCATCTAGGACATGTATAGCATACATTACAGGACTAAATAGCATACATTACAGTTGCTGGCACTGTTTAAATATTTAGATGAGAATGGTCGGGGTTGGCATCGGTCAGGCGGTTGCCAAGCGGAAGGCTTGATTATTTAGCTTTATCCTTTGTTTTTTTACAGCGTGCGGGTGCTCAGCTTTCGGTTCTGTCAGAGAAGACTGCGAGCAAATGACTGGACGATGCGTTTGTAAACCGGGAATACAAGGGCAGAAATGCACCGTTTGTTCCAACCACGAATTCACACTCGGTCCTAACGGATGTTTCGATCGTAAGTTTCATAGTTGGCGCTAAATAAATTGGGGGCTCTATCCAAGGCCAATTTACATGGCACCAATAACTTAGAAAAACCGTGCGAGTCCGTTTTGCACTAGCCAGGGTAATTTTTCTTTGTACTGTAATTTATTTGATAAAGAAAATATTGAAATCGAGTTGTTATTTCAGCGGAATCAACCCAACTGCCTGCAACAAATTGTGATCGCATGACGTGCTACTTCGGAGCGTACTGTGTTCTTAGAAGTGGACTAGCTGCTTGCGAATGCGCTAACAAGGAGTGTACAAAAGACGAAGCTGTGCCGGTCTGTGGTAGCGACGGTCGCACGTACTTGTCCGCGTGTCACTTACGTACACATGCGTGTCGCGCTCAAACAGACGTGGTTACACAGGCCTTCGGGCCATGCAGTGAGGATCCACACGTTCGAAGAGGTAGCCGCTCCGGTAGATCACCCCATAAACCTAGCGCTAGTGATCACACCGCACGAAAACCACTCAAGTCTTCCCTCAAAGAATATCACCACACAGATTCTTTGCACACTGACGTTTCAGTCGACACGAGCGACAGTGGGAAACCCGATAGCCCGGAACCGGAACTAACATGCGTCGACATCCTCCCACCAGTCGGCTACCGCTAGATATTAGAGCTAAATTCAGTAGTAATATTTAAAGTAGAAAGTTGATTTCCTTCTTAATCTATCTTCGACTGATTCGCAGAGAATCTCTTCCTTCATCTTAAATCAGAGAATGGATCGAAATGCTCCGAGAAGCCTCCGAAACCTGTCCACTACGAAGACATGGAGGACGATTTCGTTAACGAATTGGACGAGGATTATTCTACGTATGAATACATAGAGGAAAAGATTAATGATAATTTGGGTTACGAAGTGCCGTTGTTTGATGGCGAAGGTCGGATGACTGTGAGGGCTAGGTTCCCCGCAAAGAGGTTCGACGTTTGGGCTGAAGTGTCAGCCATATGCGGTGATGGTGCTTTAGTGAGCGCCACCGGAACGAGGGACCATTTTTGGCTTGGATTTGTACAGAATAAGGCATTAATGCGGTGGGATGCCGGTAGTGGATCGCGTGCACTTCACACTGGGAGAGTTAAATTAGATGGTAAATCGAAAATTTCTGGCAGACGGTACAAGAAAGATGCTATATTGAAGTTGGGGTCGTCGACAGCGAGTGGGACTGCGAGGGGTCGAATGACTTCTTTGGACGTCGATCCGTTTCTCTACGTCGGTCAGCCTCCTAAGAATGTTTCAAGGTGAGTTTTATGTTTCTACACAAAAGAAGAAGCACATCCAAGTAGTACCAAACTGTATTGTTTGCAAGCAATTTTACTTGTAATTTTACCGGGGAGTTGGTCTACTACTAAAAAAAATATTTTTATTCTGTTTTCTTTTTATGTGTTGTTATAGCGCCAAACGGTAAACAGCATCTGTGAAAATTTCAACTCTCTAGCTATCATGGTTCATGAGATATATAGGCAGGGGACAGACAGACGGACGGATTCGCTGTCAGTTTTAGTAATATGGTCCCATTTTTACCCTTATAACACACAGACAAACGGACAAGAAAGTGATGGTATAAGGGTTCCTTTTTCCCAGTTTTTTTATAAGGGGTTTTCGACGACCCAATTAGCACAATGGTCACTATGCCGAACTGCAAACACAAGGTTGCGGGTTCGATTCCCGCCTCAGACAAGTATTTATGCTTAGATATTTGTATGTATTATATTTACAAAAGAAAAGTATAATAAGTAGTATATCCGTTGTCTAGCATCCATAATACAAGTCTAGTAACTTAGCTTAGGGCTAGATGGCGATGTGTGGAATGTCCTGCAATTTTTTTTCTTATGAGGTACGGAACCTAAAAATCTATAATTTAACCTCATTTGACAGGTTATCAGGAGCATCATCAATCCCCGGGTTTATCGGCTGCATTCACCGTCTTCGCGTAAACGGTCGAGAAATAATTCCTCCGACGCGAGACCTTTCCATCACTTCGCAAGGGCTCCGAGCTTGTACTCCATATAACATAGCCCGGATAGTATGCCCTTAAATAGAGAATCGTCTGTTTGCATGTGATCTAACTTGTATTTAATTATATTTTCTTGAAAAATTAGGTTAGGTATGTGGCAAAATCAATATTTTTGCTGACGATGACGGTTATTTGTCGCTGACTTAACTACCTGAATACCTACTTATTAATTTGTTACGAAATGGCCAAAAGTAATATGAAATTAGTACTACTTTTGTCATAAGAAAATTTTACATTTTTTAAAGAAAATAATGTTGAGTCGTAAATAAATAAAACTTTTCACAATTTCGACTCGGGTGGACACTGGAGATAATCCCCGTAGCTCAGTCGGCAGAGCATCGCTATGGTAAAGCGAAGGGAAAATCAGAAAAAATATATTAATTTCGAAAATTGACTATGTGTGGGTTTAACTTTTTAAAATACCATCTTATCAATATGTATTAAAATTTTGTTTGGATCAGAATTTGTAGCCGAAATATGTCGATTTCTGTTGTGACCTTTAATGTTCGTTGTCAAAGCCTTACCTCGAGTTGTTTAGGCATTCGATCAAACGTACTACCGTAGTATTGAGTATTTTTCACCAAACTGCCAGCCGAGATTGATAGCTTGAAACAGTATCTCTGTGTTGTATGTGTGTTAGTTTCTTTAGGTCGAATCTTGCAAGCTTAATTAGAATCACTTCCTCTTAAGGCTTACGCATACTATAGTCAAGACTGCAGTTAGTCAGTCTACCATTCCATAAAACATGCGTCTCAAGGTCTCAAGTATGCGCAGTTACGTACTATTTTATAGAATGGTAGATAGACTAACTATAGTATTGACTATACTGTGCTTACACCCTTATTCTATGGAGTTGTTTTGTGTAAATAGCTGAAATAAACGGCGTGATACAGATACTGTTATAAGCTATCTATGTCGCGGCTCTCATCATCGACGTAGGCCTCTCCCAAGATACGCCACCGAGCCCGATCTTCGGCTCTTCTCCATTCACTGCCCACCGCTTTGTGTATATCGTCGCTCTACCTGGTCACAGGGCGTTCTACCCTACGTTTCCCAATTCGCGGTCTCCACTCCAGGATAAGTTTACCCCAACGATTATCAGTTCTGCGGCAAATATGATCTATGTTGCGGCTCTCATATTGACCGATAATAGTCTTAAAGATTCATGGTAACTACTCAGTACTGTAAGTTTGAGCGAGTGTCACTTAGAAACAACTCGTAATAGCGGTAACAGAATGATTTTGTTCGCGTTAAGAATGTTTGTCACTAATCACTTATTAACTCTATCGTGTGAATTTATGAGTTTATAATATTTGTTTATATTATTTTATTACTAGCTGTCCCGGCAAACGTTGTTTTGCTATTTACAAAAAAAAAACAAAAAAAAAATAGATGTTGGCCGATTCTCAGACCTACTTATTATGCTCACAAAATTTCATGAGAATCGGTCGAGCCGTTACGAGGAGTTCAAGTTCGAACCCCGTGACATGAGAATTTTATATATATAGAGAAGATTATTATTAAGAGCCTGTAGTGTCCCACTGCAGGGCAAAGGCCTCTCCACTCCCCTTCTACTGATCGCGATCTTGTGCGACGGATTGCCAATCTGTCATTTTGTCCATATATTTGTTTATATAATATTCGATAATATTTCACCTCCTTAAAATTCGAGGAGTTAATAGACACCCTGTCTTTTAGAAATGTAATTCTATCTTTCAATATTAAATCAAGACTTTTGAAACATAGTCCTTAAATTATTGTTAAATAGCATATTTTAATAAATATACATAGATATAAGCCAAAATCTACATATATCTCTAATACATAACTTCACAAACGGGTAATTATATTATAAACGTTAAAATTAAAAAAAAAAACATATTTGCATACTTTCCTACAAATTGTGATATTTGTATAACTTCTTAATAATCTATCTATATCATACTGTTAACATATCTAATTCTATGCATTTTGAAATAAATCTTATATTACTGCGTTATAAATGTTGCCACTTTTTCTTATAAACTAAGAAACTTCCTTTAACCTACTTAAGAGGAAAGGGTACTGACGCTCTCTCCATACAAACATAGTCGACTGTTTCCTCCCTGGATAATGATACTATAGCAATATTTTTGTTGCATAAAACTTATAAATGTCATGACCATGTCAATTTTTATGATAATTAGAAAATGAAAAAACCAAGATATAGGGGCATAGTCAATATAGTCATGGCAGTTATAGGTTTTATGCAACAAAAATATTTGTGTTAGTGTCCAGGGAGGAAACAGTGGACTACGTTTGTATGGAGAGAGCGCCGGTACCCTTTTCTCTTAAGTATGCTTTATCTTTCGTTTTCAGATATTAATTATCGTATACATAATTACCACAAACAATTTTTTTCACAGCCCTTTTTACCTCTATAGAGGCTGAAAAAATCTTAGTGTTTGCCTACATTTCAAAAGGAACCCCCATGCAAAGTTTCAGTCGCATAGCTTTTAGAGATTAGTGAAGAGTCTTTTTCTCTTATAAATAGGTAGGTAAGTATGTATTTTATTTTTATGTATGTTCTCTCGAAGGTGCATAACCGATTAGGATAATTCCTTTCTTTCTTGAAAATGGATACTTGATTCTTCTCAAGATTGATATTTTTAGAATTTACTTGGATATATACTATGGATATATTCATCACATCATCCAAGTTAGGTCGGTAAGATTTAGGACTAATATTAGTTAGTATTTGCTTACCTACTATTTTTCTATTATTCAACATAATATTTATTTTATTAAAGGAGCTTTTATCAGTTACAACTAAGGTACCTACTCAAGCTACCAAAGACTTCATTAAAAATCGTTAAAACACTGAAAGAAAGTCGTAAAAACATTTTTATATCTATTCTTATCGATATGAAGTAATAAGTGTCAGATTTTGATTTTTATTAAGAAAACGCCTTGTTTTACTGTCTCTGATGGAGGTCTTGAGATTGTAACGACTTTCTTTATTATGTTTCCATTAAAAACAATGTTATCTAATGGAAATCATGGAAAAGTTGGGCGATAAAGAGTTTTCGGTTAGGTGCCAATTCGTAGGTTTAATATTAATTACCAAATAAAGAATTGATTATAATGGCGAAACACACCACTTATTTACACAGGTACATATAAAAACAACTTACTTAAAAATCATAATTAAAATCCTGACTGACTGATGTATCAACGTAGGTACAGCTAAAACCAAAGAAGGAATCGGGCTATTTAGTATACAGAAGAAAAAATATCGTAACTATTCAAATTTCATTTCAGACTGAATTTCAATTACAAAAAATACCCTCTAAGTAGCTCAAAACACGCTCAAACCGCCGCTTTTTGACAAAAAAAGCTGACTTTGAGGTATTAATTTGTGATCGAAATGATATTGCAATTAATTTGAACAATGTTATTTACGAGAATTGCCCTTCAGGGGCTCTATTTTTGAATTGCTCGTGTGACAAAGCTTCGTCGTATACGCCTACAAGTCACGCTCGACTTCCAAGTCGCATGACACAAATTTACTGTATTTTTGAATCGTTCGTCGTCGAAATTTAAAATGTCAATTTTTATTCGTTTTACGCAGTTATTTGAAAAGCGGTAATTACCAGCGGATATCCGAAATTATCCCAAAAGATATAAATATTTTTCAAAGACCGTTTCCGAATGTTTGACTATGATTGTTTGATGTTTATTCTACCACTACGACGAGTGGTGGAGACCACTCGTTACGATGCATGGAGCGATTCAAAAATAGCGAATTTCCGATGTCGAACGAATATCAGTAGAAATCGAGCGCTCGACGCGGGGCGAACGATTCAAAAATAGGGCTCCAGATAGCTGTTATAACGTAGGCATCCGCTAAGAAACAATTTTCAAAAAATTCGAAGACTACGCGAACGAAGTCTCGGGGAAAAACTAAAAAAAGTTACTACTTATAAAAATCATTCGTAAATAAATATTAGATAAAAATTCATCCGGTAGATACCTACTACTTGTTTTTATGAGTTGTTGCCTTGATGACTATAAACTCCGAGTACCTACCTACACATAATAGAAGTGAACCATATGAGCACTCACTTACTAGGCAGACATTAATTTTGTCACAATAATCGCCTGTTCAACCGCCTGCGTCGCTGTAATATAGCTAAAAGCGTCTATTCATTATTTCTCTCCCTTCAGACGTTTAAAACGTAGAATTGATGCGACTTTCCACTGTAAATGATGGTTTTCACTGGCTTTATAACTTTGTGCTTTCAAATCTAGTATGTTCATTTTGTTGGAAATATAAATCAGAAAATACTTATTATACTTATATTCGATTTAGTTTGTTTTGATAATTGGGATTGTCCAAATTTCGTGACCTACTGTTTTTATATTATTTTCCGAAAATATAGACTAATTAAAGATACCTACTAATTTGAATATTTTTGAGATTTTCTCACTAGTTCTTTTTTAATACATCCTATCCTACTAATATTATAAATGTGAAAGTTTGTGTGTGTGTGTGTGTGTGTGTATGTATGTATGTTTGTTACTCCTTCACGCAAAAACTGCTGGACCGATTGCGATGATACTTGGTACGTAGATAGCTGAAAACCTGGGTTAACACATAGGCTACTTTTTATCCCGAAATTCCCAGGGGATCGGGACTTACGCGGGTGAAACCGCGGGGCGCAGCTAGTAATTGAATATTTCTAAACTTTTAAACGTGGTGACGTCACCAATGGCGTAAACTGTAAGTCTATAACAAAAAGTATACTTAATATATTTATTAGTTGGCTGTCATTCCATTTTTTTAATTTATTATGGCACATGTCGATTTCGTCATAACGCCGATGGTGACGTTATCAGAGTGCAAGTGAAGGTAGGTGTATTAATACGTCCATGAGTGAAGGTCACACATATTAATCGAAAATATGCTAAGTCAACGTTTATGTATTTATAATGTAGAAGTAGTCTATTTCTCTAAATGATTTTGTGATTTTTATTAAAAAACAATCCCATTGTAGTAGGCATGGAAATGAATGCTATTTTGCGAAAATAAGATTGCGAAAAAAACAGCATTAGCAGTCCAAGTGTTTTTTTTTGGCATCTGCTAATTGCGATTTATTTTTCACAGTGTGAAATATCGAGTGACATGCTATTTTTGCCATGACTACATTGTAGGTACCTATCAGTATATAGGAGTTTAACTACTTACCTAGCTGCCTCAAAACAACTGCAAATTTATTGGTATTTATTTGCCTGGAAAAATCTTGTGTTTCGCAGAATAAACAGAGACACCGGAATTAGAATTTAAAATTTCCTTGAGGCGAAGTAGTGAGGTAAGTCTGGGCTCGCAAGAGACTTGTAACTCACATTACGAACTTTACAAACTTACTCTGAAACTCCCCTGTTTAACAAGTAAATAGCTCTTTAATCAGAATTTTGAGTTGTATTTAAAACGAATTACCAAATTACACGGTAATTTAGTCTTAAAATGTTAAGATAATTATTCTATTACGTTTATTTCGGGGTTATTATTTAATCTATAGGTACTACGAGTATATATTATTATACTAATATTATAAAGTTGAAGAGTTTGTTTGTTTGAGCGCGCTTATCTCAGGAACTACTGGTTCCAATTGAATAATTCTTTTTGTGTTGGATAGTCCAATTTTCGAAGAAGGCTATAGGCTTTTTATTTTGATATTTTCACGGGATCAAGACTTACGCGAGTGAAACCGCGGGGCGCAGCTAGTTGATAATTTGTTCTATAGACAGACATCCATGCTACGTATACCTCAGTTAAACGAGATGGCAGACAAGCCTGTTCATCGAAAATATATATTATTTCGAATATTGCCTCTAGTGTGGGTGTCCTAATAAGAAAAAAAGGCCGAATATGGAATACCTAATTTACTTCAAGGATTAGTAGTCCTAACTTTATTCATTTACCAAGATGTTTGCCGGATATTTTCTAGCAAATGTAGGTACCTAACAAGTTTTTCGACTTTGTACCAAAGTATAAGGACTTCGAAATCGCAAATGGAAAGGAAAATCCTTATTTTCTTAGGAGATTTAGGTCACTGGTTATGTCAACGTTGTTTCAGCTTCATATTACAAGCAAAAATAAAATTATGTTACAATTTTTCAACCTTGGTCAAGAAATTTGGCCAAGGGTGAAAATTTGTTAGGCATTGCACTGCATGGTTTGTTGCTATACTCGATAATATTGATAGCATCATACAGCAATGTCGTTGCCAAGAATTGAAAACTAGCATGAAATTAAAAAAAAGATAAACAAATCAACTCATCATATATTTAGGGTGCTTTTCCACCAGAGATGTGCTATGCAGCTATGCTGCGAAGATGTGAATTCTACGCTACGCCATCGCCACCAATGCTAAGCTATGTGCACCAATTAATATGATTGGTGGATATCAAACGCATCCATAGCATCGTAGCATAGCACATCTCTGGTGGAAAAGCACCCTTATAGTTAGGTCCGATAAAATATGATCTTTTCACTAAATAAATAAAGGCCTAGTTGTAGCCTATTTGTGGGCGTCTTCCTTTAGGAGAGCTACTGAAATCAGTATTTAATTGAGTAGCTCTGTAGGTATATAATAAGGACCCAGTATAGATACATATCTATCTAGGCAGAAATTTGTGTCATCCCTTCTTTAGTATTCACAGTCCTACATTATTAAGTTGGGACGAGATAGTTGGACTCCTCGGTTCACAATTGTAGACTCGGAATAGTTTAAGTATCAAAGTTACAGAAATGTTGACGAAATGCCCCAATTGGGTGCCTGTTTCATTCATGAACATCGCAATATTCCCTTTTATGTTGTTTTGTGTTGATTAAAAATTAACAACACAGTTTAGTAGTTATTGCTTATATTTATTACCTACTACCTGCCTACTACAGACACTGTTTTACACATCTAAGTGTAATTTTGGTTTTAGTAACTTAGGTATGTTACATAATTATTTACCATTTTCTTTAAGAGGAAAGGGTACCGGGGGCTCTTTCCATACAAACGTAGTCGACTGTTTTCTCCCTGGATAATGACACTAGAGCAAATATTTTTGTTGCATAAAACTTGTAACTGCCAAGACCATGCCCCTATGTTTTTTATTTTTTTGTTTTGTTAATCTTAATTTCTATGATAATTAGAAAATAAAAAATCCAATAGGGGCATAGTCATGGCAGTTATAGGTTTTACGGCACAAAAATATTCGTGCTAGTGTCATTATCCAGGGAGGAAACAGTCGACTACGTTTGTATGGAGGGAGAGAGCGCCGGTACCCTTTCACTTTAAATAATCTGTCTTTATTTAAAGGTACCTAACGTTCTGCTTATATACCTACAAAATCTGAATCAACCTTAAAAGACATTAATCTACGAAAGCAAGTGTAGCAAAGCGAAAGGAATTCAAACATTTTAAACTGATGCGTTCAAACAACGCGTTCGGTTACGTATAACAATGTTATCTTCGTAATACCTACATAATAACGTTTTCATAGGAAGCGCCTAGTATACGACATTGTTAGAATTTTCAAACCGGTTAATATCAAGGGTAGGAATGTTTAATCACCGCTGTGACATCCCGGAGACAGTCGCGCTTCTGTCACATACCTTCGCTGTTGGTTCTTGTCAGCCCTATATGTAAGTAGGTACTCCTTCCTTAGTAATTACTAACTTATTCGCAACGTTTGGAGTGATGTGTTTTATGATTATGATTGCGAGTATTTGCGAGATAAGGTAGAGTTGGCTAAATTAAACAATTTTGTGTAAATGAAATAAATGTTTGCCGGCGTAACGATTAAGAACACACTAACTGCAATCTGCGGTTTCACCCGCGTAAGTCCCGATCGCGTGGGAATATCAAAATCAAAAGTAGCCTATAGGCTATAATAGCCTTCCTCGATAAATGGATGAAACACAAAAATATTTTTATGATTCGAATCGGTAGTTCCTGAGATTAGCGTGTTCAAACATACAAACAAACAAACTCTTCAGCTTTATAATATTACTAGCGACCCGATCCGGCTTCGCACGGCTATATTATGCATGTATTATACATATAAACCTTCCTAATTGAATCACTCTATCTACTAAAAAAAACCGCATCAAAATCCGTTGCGTAGTTTTAAAGATCTAAGCATACAAAGGGAATAGGGACGGCGAAAAGTGACTTTATTCTTATCTTCTTAATATATATAAATCTCGTGTCACAATGTTTGTCCTTAATGGACTCCTAAACCACTTAACCGATTATAATGAAATTCGCACACCATGTGCAGTTCGATCCAACTTGAGAGATAGGATAGCTTACATCCCGATATTCCCACGGGATCGGGAGTTACGCGGGTGAAACCGCGGAGGGCAGCTATATCTTAATATATATAAATCTCGTGTCACAATGTTTGTCCTCAATGGACTCCTAAACCACTTAACCGATTATAATAAAATTCGCACACCATGTGCAGTTCGATCCAACTTGAGAGATAGGATAGCTTACATCCCGATATTCCCACGGGATCGGGAGTTACGCGGGTGAAACCGCGTAGTAATATATATAAATCTCGTGTCACAATGTTTTTCCTCAATGGACTCCTAAACCACTTAACCGATTTTAACCAAATTTGCACACCATGTGCAGTTTGATCTAACTTAAAAGTTAGGATATCTTACATCTTAATTTACCCCGATATTCCCACGGGATCGGGACTTACGCGGGTGAAACCGCGGGACGCAGCTAGTTTTATACTATGTAGTGATAGTGATTAGTATAGATACCTACCTCGAAAAAAAATATTATTGAAATGAAAACCATAACAGAACATAATTTGCTATTAACATCTAGACTGTTTTACTTTATGGTGATAGATTATATACCTACCTACCTATCAGAATAACTTTTGAAAACTTTGTTTAAAATATTATGTTGAAATAGGACTGGCACATTACTCGGAGATTCTCTCCAAAATTTTCTTTTCAAGCAGTGTAAAGATGAAAATCCGTTAACCAAGGTATTTACGTACTTTGTTGCTTTCGTTTGCATTTCAGCTCATATCGTGCAACAGGTTAGTAAGTCGCGGGCGATCCTTCATAAGTGCTGGCTGCAATATCACTGAACGTAGAGCGATCACATACATTTCACTCTTCGGGTGGAATTAGCACGAAAGCCACGACAATTATTTACGACGTTTCCACTGCGGAATTACAGGCTGCCGCGCTACCGAGGCCTTTTATGTTTATTCACGGGTAATTCTAGCAGAGAGGATTATTTGAAAACGTAAACGTAGGTGCGGCTATAACTCACGCAGACTCTAGTCGTTCGGTGGCAGTTGTGAAAGTACCTAATCGCTACAAATGCGTTGGAAATTCAACCCTGTACGTGCCAGCTTATGCTGCACAAATGATTTGTAATGCACTGACGGAATGCTTTATTGTAGGTATCTAGATTATTCTAGATCCATAGCTCCGGTTCAGTCGTTATGTAGCTATGATGGAGTTTTGAATTTATCATCTGCGAATGACTGATGATCGTCATCGGTCGGCAGAGCTCTTTTGCAATAAGCATAAATGCTTAGAATAATCATGCACGTGCTTCTATCTAGACACAGCTTCATCATTGATTTATTGGTACACTAGATGCGCCCTGCGGTTTCACCCGCTAATCCCGTGGGAATATCAAAATAAAAAGTAGCCTATAGCCTTCCTCGATAAATGGACTATCCAACACAAAAATAATTTTTCAATTCGAACCAGTAGTTTCTGAGATTAGCGCGTTCAAACAAACAAACAAACCAACAAACTCTTCAGCTTTATAATATTATATTATAGTATAGATTAGTAGGTACCTATAGATAAGATTATCGGTACCTAATTTACGTACCTATACCTACATATCTAATTAGTGGAAGACATCTACCTACTTACCACATTCATCTCCATCTTTACAAATGCAATGCCAAATAAAGCCATCTAAAATACGAAAATCACAGGTCAGGTTCGATGGCAAATATCGATCATTTTTGCACCTATAGGTAAAGTTAAAAGCACCCATATTTGGCGTAATCCGCTCGACGTGTGAAATACTGAACGTCAGTAAATATTACACACTGCGACGATTCCCTTGTGTGCTGCAATAAATATTGTCACGGGATTTCATATTAAAATATTACTTGCAGCGCTTTTGTGTGAGGAATTGGTTTCGGAAAAATTTGATGCGTATTTAATAACAATGGGAAAATGCGTTACAAAACTCTACACCTAAGGCGACGATGGGATATGTTAGGTACCTACCTAGGTCAGGAAATTCAAAGGGCGCAAACATGCGTGTAGTTACTTACCTTCCTACTATCATAATCTGGGGATGCGGAAACACTGTCGCAATCTTCACACGGTCTCGGATAAATTAGGATAGGACTTACTTACTTATGTACCTAAAATAGCAAATCAACACCCATCCCAACTAAAGTAGTAGGTAACTAGGTAGTCACTTTTGCATGCAGTCACCGAGCCTTAATCGAAATTACTCGGATATTAGACAAATCTTAGTGATTTTAGCGTTTTTTTTTTAACTCATGTTGTTCCACTGCAGGGCAAAGGTCTCCCTCATCCGTTTCCAATTTAAGTCTGTCGGTCCTGGGCTATATTGGGCCAGTCCTCATCGAATGCATCCAGATCATCACGCCATCTTTTACGGGGTCTGCCACGGCTACGTTTGCCGTCTATCGGCACCCATTGCGTGATAATCTTGGCCCATCGATCAGAATGCATTTTAGTGTTTTAAGTTTTAAAAAAAAAATATAAATAAAAAGAAAAGAAAATGGGTTTAAAAACATTACCTATCAACGATAAATTTTATGCCATTCACGTAGGTGTATTAATAGATACCTAAACTATTCGTTAAGATTTCCATCAGACCTCAAATCAAAGTTTATGGTAGCTGTAAAATATTTACGTTCCAGGATGAACAGTTATAAACCTATTTAACTCGCACGTTTGAAGTTTAATGTTTCTTAAAGAAAATACTCAACTAGTTAATCACTTAATAATTGCACTTGATACTACAATATTCTAGAAGCACTTAGACTATAAAGTTGAGCTAGGTATTAATGACTATAAAAGCTTCCGGTGAGAGGTGTTCATTTGCATAATGGCGGGTAATCTTTAACTGATGGTAATTCATCTGAAATTAGTGTACTGTGCAACACTGAAAGAACTCAAGTTTGTAATTAGCAATACGCCGGTAAAGCAGAGTCAATACGCGGCAATAGCTGAACGGGGATTTTTATTTCCCAACGACTACCTGGTAGGTAATAAGCAGTTAAGACAATCAATTTTTCAAGCCTGTACCTGGATTAGATAAAACGGAATAGATAGGACGATAAAGGACTAGATACTTGTCAATGTAGAATTAGACATTTTGAGACGCTTGACATTTGGAAAAGTTTACCAAAATAACGTTATGGAACTTTTGGGTCACTGGAATTTTTGGGACTGGACGTAATAAAACAATGGACTAAAACTCATCCAAATAGAGTTTTTAGTGTTTTGGTTGCTAAAGGCTTCCTTATATACATTATCGATTGGTAGGTACAAAAATATATGCCATTTCCTTTTTTTTTTTGCAAAATTAACAGGTTCAATTCTTGGTTTTGCTACCTGATAACTCTCCAGGCCATTATGGTCTGAACTTCATAATTGCTCATCGTTCATACTATGTTGGTGGCATACGCAGATTCTCAGCTTTTATAAAATCTCGAAAGTTCCGTGGTAGGCGGAATATTACTCTAATAAATTGATTTTAGTGCGGAAATTTATAGTTGCGCGGTGAAAATACAGATTACTAATACCTACCTACCTCTACAGTCGGTATTACTAATTTTGCTTATGGTCTCTTAGGGAATTCGGAGATAGCATGCCGGTTCGACTACACCGTTTCCTTAATTTGGTTTCAGGCGATGCAGTGCACCTACTGCAATAAATAATCGTCTACTAAGTGCAAAGCTAACGAAGACATTGGCAAATGTTTCACCATAAATATCTGACGATGATATAGCTTCGGAGAGCTAGATGTGTGTGTTATTGCTCCATATCAGACAACAGACTTTCTATCGTTCAATTCTATCCATTCTATCGTCCACTTTGCACACTATTGTAAAATCCTTAAAGCCAAAAAAAGATGAGATTATGAATAGATATTATACTATATTTTAAAGCAGTGTTTTTCGTGAAACCTTCGTGAAAACGCGACCCCTTTGCAATTTTAAAAAACCTATCGACCCTCTAGGTCCTGAATAAAACTACATTCTTTCAAAGAATTTGTATTTAATTTTCTCTATATTGAGGAGACCTACCTATATTGATCGAAAAGACAAGGGTACCATCTCAAAATGGAGTTTAATTCCTAAAATATTGATGTTATCTGGATCGTTAACGTCTCTAAAATAGAACGTTAACTAGTGCACGTTCATATAAAATTGTTAAAAAATTAACAAGCACAGATATCTCATTTGTAATTGTAGTTTTTTAATCATAGTGTAGGACCTACAAACACCTTAATTTTTCGTTTACCCGCGACCCCCAGAGTAAGGCTTTGCGACCCACAGGTTGAAAAATACTGTTTTAAAGTATTTATGATACCAAAAATACATAAAGTATAGATGTACGAAAAAGAAAGAAAATAAAACAGTGTGCTTTGGTATTAGTAAGAAATAGCCAAGTGACGAATATATGACGTTTGCCTGGTATTAGGTTTGACTGTTGGACGATTACTTTCAACTGTAAACTGTTTGCTTATTAGGGTAATAGAAAATCGCTAGACTGTTGATAACTTGCATAGCGTCTAGATAAGAAGATAGTGATTGATTCTAGCCTAATGACAACGATAAGTGGGAATCTACTGTTATAATTATGTGTTTACCTTATCAAAAAACTACGCATACTCGTAAGGTAAAATAACTGCGTTATGTTTAATTATCCTTTTCAGTCCAACCGTCAAAGGTGATTGGTTGAATTAATTTTGTTGTTACCAGGTAGTTAATATTATAATTTTATCGTGTCCGTTTTCGCTGCACCGTACTCTGAGCTACATCATAGTATTTATAATTTGGTTTGATTATTATTGCATATTTAAATAATACTGTTCGTCAGTGCTCGTATACTGCAATTGTAAATATTGCAAAGAGTTCAAAATAATTAAAACTACAGGAAAACAACTTGAGACCGACATTTTCAACTTTTTGTTACTTCTTCTATAAGGAATAATTGATAATCCCTTCCATAAAAGAACTACTTTATACTATCCATTTGTTCCTAAAATCAGGGATAATATTGGAACCCATCGGATCGAGAAAGCGATCTAGGACCCTGTCTCTTCCTCCTACTCCACCGTTGATTATTATAAGGCATTTACTAAATGATCTAGCATACGCAGTGCAGATATAATAAGTCATTGGTTTAAAATGTAACGATCTGTCAAAACGAAATTAAATTTTATTAAGACATTTAAATAACAAATGGGCCCTCGATAAAGACGTGTAAAGGGAAGCAATAGTTCGTTTTCTGGCTCGACAAATCAAGATGAAGTGACGCGATAAATGTCGAATCCAGTCTCCGAGTGTCCTATTACGATGTACCTACGACGACGTAGTGTTATTTATGCGGGACCAATCAGTATGTAAATATGTAGGGTAGGTGAACGATCTGGAATGAGTGGGTGAGCCTGCATGGCGCGACAGCCTTCGGCGTGATCTGCGCTCGTGCGCACGCTTCTAACGTATCCTTCGCGTGACAAACGCAAATCAAATGCTACTCCGGAACACAAAAGGGCTTCTTTCTGGATGTGCATCGTTAAATTAAATATTCATAATGCGATCCGTGACGTCATTTGTCTTGTTGATTCTCTTTTCGGACATCGTCAACACGAACGTGCGATCGCTCCAGCCTCGGAGACCTCAACGTTTCGCCGTATCCGCTTGTAACACTACCCTCACGTACGACAAGGTCCTTTTAAAACGTTTAACGTTGCTTTCAAAATACATATTTACGGGCAAAGTGTTCGGTGTTAATACGGGATTAAATGGCACGAGAGTGTACAAAGTGAATATCCGCCGTGTTTTAAAGGGTGATCTGAATGAAATCGGTGTGGTTGTGAAGTTCGGTACGCCTAAATCGCTACGTTTCAGTGACGCGACCGTTTTTGTTGAAAGCTCTGAAGCTTTGTGTCAGCCGCTACGTGTGCGGACTTATGGTATATTTTTAACAGAGAATCACAATAAGAACTCTATGTGGTTGAGTTTAGTCGTAGAGCCATTGGTGTTGACTCTGAGGAGCATTGATATCATCGAAGCAGCCGTTAAAGGTAAGTTTTAAAATAACAGCTTTTTTTAAACAATTAGGTATCATTTAGTGCGGACGATGTGAACATGTTGTATAAACAAGTAGGCGGCAATTAGGGAAGGAGGCGTGACGAGTGTCCGCAACTCACAACCTGCAGCCGCACGTCTCGACGGTAAATAATTGCAGCTACCTGTTACCGGTCAAAGTAATTTTTTAACTGATCAGAAACTTGAGCGTCTCGTTTGAATACAGCTGTCGTTAGGGAATTCATAATAGATTAGGCCATATTGTTAAATATATACCTAATTAATGAGCGTTATAGGTACTTACCTCTTAGTTTACATTTCATGCTAAGATAATAAGGTAAAAATAATCAAGGTTTCTTGTTCTCGATGATAACAATTACCTACCTAATTTCAGAAGAACTCAGAAACATCGTACTGTAATGAATAACATACCAAAGAAGGCACTAAATATGCACAGTAGAGCACGAGATGTATAATAAAAAATCCTGTAACTTCTGTCTGCCCTGTTTCTAATCCAAGATCGTGCCATGAGAATATTAAATTTCCTAGTTTCATGTCTCTGAGGAAACTTCTTTACGTTTTAAACTTTCGTTTACCTGCTCTCGGCGCTCGAGATATTAATTTTATGAAAACCTGAAACTAAGTAGTTGAATTCCTGGCAAATGGTAGAATTTGTTCCCAACCTATTTGCATAAAGTTTGATCGTAATGAAAACTTTAATTTCCTTTAACTGAAAAATCTTTCAAGACAGAATTTTCAATAGGTTTACTTACGTAAAGTTTTATGTTACTTTTTCGGGTTTGAGGTAGAAAGATTAATTTTTGTGGCAACATTTGATCCCTATTTTAATAACACGCAGACAGGAGGAGAAAGTATCTTAGGAAAAGAAAAACTTGTTATATTACCAAGTAAAAAATAACAATAGACATTCCGTAAAACAGAATAAGTAAGCGAAAGTCCGGACAACTTTAACAACAATCTTAGGAGCACTTAGCATAGTTTATCGTTAAGCTCAGATGTTATACCTATCATAGTACAAGTCGAATAATAAAACGCAGTGCAGTAACAACAAACCTATTTCAATGAGAGCTTACAATAAAATGCCGCTTGTGTTTACGACACAATCATGAAGAATAAACTCCCAAGTGTTCTGACAATGACTTATTTTCCGAGTTATAAAAAAGGGGAGTTTTATGTTTATTCCCGTATTATATTTCACACGTCGTTGTACAGATTATGAGAAATGGTAGTGTGCCACAAATTATGGCCATCATATCACACACAGCTCGTGATCTGTAAATTACTTTTCTATAGATAGGTACCTAATCGATACCCAACCATACTTAAGTTCAGGACTACCGTCTCACAAGGCAATAAAATGTGGATTCAAAAGGCAATATTCTGTGATCTTTTGCATCTTTCAAGTCTACAGGCGCGCGCGCATCGATCCTCGCGGGTTTTATGTGGTTTTATTGACTTGTATGGGACCCAACTCATAGGTAGTTAATTCACAACCATTTAAAGAGTACTATGGTTGTTAATGACCTTTGTTTAGAAATCGTTACTTATTTATAGTTAGCATCAAGGTAAGCTTCTCTTATCTTAAGTGGCTGCAAGAACAAAAACTATGTAACCGTCGTCGACACCACACAGAAAAATGGTTTACTTGAAGCAAGAAGTAATCCTCATCCTAGAAGCTTGAGAATAATTTCTTGAATGAATGAATGAATGAATGTCATTTATTTGCTAGAAATATGGTACTTACAAAGATGTTACATAAAAAAATATTATACTCGTAGTTCAACATATTTCACCAGAACTTTTCTTGGCATGCAAATATTTGAAATAATTGAATAATTAAGTATTTATATATAATAAAAATCTACTGTATATAATGTCAGATTGATTTCATTATTATAAAATAATTTCGTTATTTTGATTGAATGTCATGCATGAGCCAAGTTTATTTTATTAATTTATTACAATGTCAGTTACTTAAAAGCTAAAACTTATAATCCAGATATTCTTGGAGAGAGTAAAAACATTTGTCAATTAATAGATTACATAATTTTTTGCTGAACAGATTGCCACTCAAGTCCTTTATAGTCGTCGGTAGCTTATTATACACATATATGCGTATCACTAGCTTTCACCGAAAAAACATTGACCGACAAAGATTGACCAAAAAATTTTGACCGAAAAAAACATTGACCGACAAATCATTGAATGACAAAACATTGACCGAAAAAAAGATTGACCGAAAAAAACATTGACCGACAAAACATTGACCGACAAAACATTGACCGACGAAACATTGACCGACAAAACATTCACCGACAAAACTTTGACCGACAAAACATTCACCGACAAAACATTGACCGACAAAACTTTCACCGACAAAACATTCACCGACAAACATTGACCGACAAATCTTTCACCGATAAAACTATCACCGACAAAACATTCACCGACAAACATTGACCGACAAATCTTTCACCGACAAAACATTCACCGACAAAACATTGACCGACAAAAGCATTGAGATGGTGGTCGAATATTTGGTGTGTTCTAAATTCAAACTCCAAAATAGTGGACGCAGCTGCAGTAGAGCTATGATTCGATGATGGAAGTAAAATACCATCTCAATGCTTTTGTCGGTGAATGTGTTGTCAGTGAATGTTTTGTCGGTGAATGTTTTGTCGGTGCAAGATTTGTCGGTCAATGTTTGTCGGTGAATGTTTTGTCGGTGAAAGTTTTGTCAGTGAAAGTTTTGTCGGTCAATGTTTTGTCGGTGAATGTTTTGTCGGTCAAAATTTTGTCGGTGAATGTTTTGTCGGTCAACGTTTGGTCGGTGAATGTTTTGTCGGTCAATGTTTCGTCGGTCAATGTTTTGTCGGTCAATGTTTTGTCGGTCAATGTTTTTTTCGGTCAATATTTTTTTCGGTCAATGTTTTGTCGGTCAATGTTTTGTCGGTCAATGTTTTTTTCGGTCAATGTTTAGTCGGTCAATCTTTGTCGGTCAATGTTTTTTCGGTCAATAATACCCTAACCCATTTATGGCTGTTATATAGGAATTGCGACGTTGCAAAGCAGATTTTACATGTTTCGGTATCACTAATTTATCAAAATGTCTCTCTCCATATTTAAAGTATTCATCAAACTTAATAAACAGGTGCCTAAGGTTCTTAACAAATTTGCATAGTTCCAATATATATAAACTTAGTTTCAGTTTAAAAATCTCATAATTATAAGCAGTATCTATTTATAATTTAAAAGCAATATTCCTAAATTAAGAATATTGCTTATTGTTTTGAAGAACATTTACCAAAAATAAGAAATTCTACAGGGAGAGGATGCTTTCTTATTTCAAGGACCTTTTTTTTATGTGCATGAGCGTAGACCCTTATCTAGGAAGTAGTAAACCAATTTGAAGTAGGCAGGTATAAATAACAACAACAAGAACTCGTTTATATCAAACCATAATTCCTAATTTGTCTCTTACCAAGTTTACAAGAGATGCCTAACTTTACAAATAATTACCTAGGTAAGTACTTATCTTCCTTTAACATCAATTATAATAGGTGTAACAACACACATGGGTATATCGTTCTTGACATTTATAATCCAGTGTAGAGATACCAATGGTGCTTCCGAACAGTGACAAAAACCGTAAAATAGAAACCTTTCTATCTTTCTTCTTAATATATATAAATCTCGTGTCACAATGTTTGTCCTCAATGGACTCCTAAACCACTTAACCGATTATAATAAAATTCGCACACCATGTGCAGTTCGATCCAACTTGAGAGATAGGATAGCTTACATCCCGATATTCCCACGGGATCGGGACTTACGCGGGTGAAACCGCGGAGCGCAGCTAGTCCCTTTATATAATTCGGGCACGGAAAATCTTGTAATTTGGAAGAGATCGAGTGTAATACACATCGTTTTAGTCGTAGTATTCGGAATAACATAGCTTTTATGCGATTTTTTTTGAAAATTACTAGTAATTAGAGGCTTAGCTACCGTCACCTACTGAGTCTAATTATGAATCTAGCTAGACCATCCATTCAAACACACTCAAAATATTTTTCAAAATCGGTCGAGCTATTTTTAACCCCCGACGCAAAAACGACGGGGTGTTATAAGTTTGACGTGTCTCTGTGTGTGTGTATGTGTGTGTGTGTGTCTGTCTGTGGCATCGTAGCTCCCGAACGGATGAACCGATTTTGATTTAGTTTTTTTTGTTTGAAAGCTAAGTTAGTCGGGAGTGTTCTTAGCTATATTTGATCAAAATCGGTTTAGCCGTCATAAAGTTATGGGGGATAAAAGTCAAGATTAAAAACCGAATGTAAGTAGATATACTCGAGTATTAGACAGACTTATGAAGATAGACTTAGGAAGGTGTTTCTATAGTAAAGAGCGGTCCCCCGACGCAACAATATTTAATCAAAAAATTCACATGTACTTGCGTAGTAGAATCATAATTTCGAGGTTATTTTTTATTTTTATAGGGTTTCTTTATAAAAATAAAAAATAACCTTTTTTATATTTTTTTTTGAAGTGAAAACTTATTTTAGCGCGGTACGCATATTTTTAGATGAGATAAAATCTCTGAACTCGCGACACCGTTACGAGACGCAGCTACAGTGTGTGCATAATATATGCATACATGCGTTAAAATTTTTGCGTGTATATTTTATTTCTTTTATATTTTATTTCACCTCATCTCTTCAGATGGGAAGCGACGATGAGAATGGAAAGACGGATGGTTGGTGAATGAAGGTTTATCAACGTTGTTTCTGATTTTTAACTATAATATAGATATTATCTAAGATTCTCAGATATTCTTGGTACGGTAAGTAGCCCACGCATTAATATTGATATCATTTTTTGTAATAAAAAATAACAATTGTTCTGTTCTCAGAGCACTGTTGGCGAGTCCAAGGTATATTAATGGAAGCTCGGGGCGTTTTTTAAATGAAATCGTGAAGCTTCTATATCGTTACTTAATTATCTTATCCACATTTGAATCAAGGACTGTATGTAACACCGCGGCGGGTTGTTCCAACGCATTTATCGGACATAAATTAGCTTTCTGTAATTGTTTATGTGCGATTAATTGGACTGTTTTGCTGGGAGCAGTCGGGGGAGACTTTCTCGTATATCACAGTTGACATCGGTTTCAATTAACATCCAATGACGCAGTTCAGGAAAATCGAACGCTCTTTAACGATACCAATACTATACATCCACATACCTAAACTACCTCCTTATAACAAGTAGGCGTTTTATTGTGGAAATTGAAAATTAGTGTAGCGAAGATGTTCGTCAATCCAACTTTGTGCTTCTTGTGTCATTTTTTCGTCAAAATAGTCTCGCCATCCACCGCTGTTTCCTACAATATACAAAATAGATAAGAATTACATACAAATATTTAAATAGGTAGGTACCTACATAGACAGTGCGTCATGTATTTAAGAGGAAAGGGTACCGGGGTCTCTTATTCTATGCAAACTATTACAAACGTAGTCGACTGTTTTCTCCCTGTATAATGACACTAGAGCAAATATTTTTGATGCATAAAACTTATAACTGCCTTGACCATGCCCCTATTTTTAGTTTTTTATTATTTTTTAAATCTTAATTTCTATAATAATTAGAAAATGAAAAAAACCAAAACATAGGGGCATAGTCATGGCAGTTATAGGTTTTATGGCATAAAAATATTTGTGCTAGTGTCATTATCCAGACAGGAAACAGTCGACCACGTTTGTATGGAGAGCGCGCAGGTGATAGATTAAATAGATTCTAAAGGGTTCAATAATTAAAAAAAGTGGTTGTGAAACTCCTAAAACGTTGCCCAGCAATTGATTAAGTTCCTTTGACTCAGGGTGACTGTAGGAAGGGATTAATGAAATACTTGTAGGTACCTATTGATTTGACTGACCTTTTCTCACAAACGATTGTTCCCCAGGAACAATAGCGTCGAACTCTTCCAAGAAATCTAAGTTGACTGATTGATTATTTTTAAAGTTTTCAAACTTGAGATGTTTGCAAAGTCCATTAATTTGTTCGTCCGTGTAATGCTTGTTCAGGAAATGACAAATTTTCCGAATTACTGTTTCAGTGTCCTATTATGGGAGGTTGATATTAATTGAAGTATCTATATCTATACTTCTATACTAATATTATAAAGAAGTAAAGTTTGTGTGTTTGTTAAATTGTAAGGGGTAATCTCGGGATCTACTGAACCGATTTTAAAAATTCTTTCACCAATAGAAAGCCACATTATTGCTGAGTGTCATAGGATATATAAAAAACCGAAAAATAAAAAGGCTTTTACGTGGTAGGCCGTTTTGCAAAGTGAATCGGAGAAAAAACGGTCGAATGAAAGCGTTTCTGATATATTTTTGAGTTCTAGAGAAAAGATGTGGAGCTTGAAAATGCCTACAAAAAAGTCAACGACAGCATATGTCTAACTTTTATATTTAAGTTACAAAAAGTATTTTACTCTGTACTAAAAAAGGATTATTAACATTATGCCCAACGAAGTGGGCACGGGTCAGCTAGTAATAAATAAAACCGGGAGTGCCGACAGAAGAACTATAAAAAAACTAAGTAATAAAAAATATTAAACTTATTTACTAAACAACTACAAAATATAATTCGTCAGTGGAAAGGCTACTTGGCTAAAGCGCCAAAATGACATTGTTGGGAAATGAGGTTTAAAGTTTTTTTTTTACGAAAAAAATTCATATCTTTTTTTCCTTTAACGTTAACTAGTTCAAATTAATAAATGTATCTATTTATACACGCGTCCACAATGAGAATTTGTTTCTAGATCTATATATCCCTTGGTTCGTGAAATAAGTGTCGCTTTAGCAAAAATTACCTAGGTTATAACAAAGTGTTAGTCAGGGAAAAATTGCTAATTTACCATCAACGTCTCAAATGTAGTCATTAAATTTGCTAATAAATAATATTAAGCTTAAACACAGTAAATTAAAATTACTAATAAATTAGAAATGTATAAATTGTATAAAGTTATGGAATGAAAAATCGCTTATGAAACGAATAACTATGAAACAAAATTAGGTAAAAGTTGCTAACTACGTAGGTATCTTATGAGTGTTCTGATATTTGTGAATTATAAACATTGCTTATTCACCTTAAATAAGATAATCCTAAAATATTTCTTATTGACTGATCAATTTTTGTTATGAAATATTCATAAAAATAAAACTAGTTTTAGCAGTAGTTTCATAATCAGTAATTTTCATTTTAATAAATGCTATAAGTGCTTTTCGTACCGGGTTGTTCCCATCCGCTGCGATTCCATTGTTTTTGTTAAAAATATTTTCCATAAATTACTGTCGCTACGATTTTAAATTTTATATCGAAAAATATTTTTTGTTTCTAATGCTGCGAAGCTCGATGACTATGTACGACCATCAAAAGCTGTAGTCTTCTAAAAATTTGAATTAAAGCTCATAGAGGCTATGTAATAACACCACTAGAAAAATTACACTTACTTAGTTAAGCAATACATTTCAATTAATTGTATAATAATTTGACGAACATCCATATCAGCCAACAAAGGCCTTAGTCTTTGTTTATCTATAGATTTTTAATTCGCTTCTAAGTATAGACTTTTTATCCTCTCCTCCTTAATTAAAGGTATAGATTATCGTTATTACAAAATTGAATATATTACTAAACGGAAAATAATAACCTATCACTTCTTTTTTGTAAGTGTAATTGTTATAGCAGATTCAATTAGATTCAACGCGGTAGGTAGAGACAATTTTTGGGTGGAGAATTATGTAAATTCCTAAAGTTATTGAAAATGGGATATTATGATTTCTATTATATGAATCTCGATATTTCGATGCTATAGCACCCATTTTTACGAGACAAGAGTTTTTCGGGTACGTCTCGGCAGCAAGAAAACTCCATTCGTTGGTTAAATACCTGTAACTTTAGTAGTGAAAAAAAATTTATTTTAGCTAAAATCGTAAATTATTTTTTGGTCACAAAGAAAATTAGATTAAAAATAGCAATTGCACTCAACGAATAAAAAAAGTTACTTTTAAAAATAATAGTTATTTATTTTGTAACTTATATTGTGCCTATTTTACAAGTTGACCATACCAGTGGATACCTAATTTTCAACCTATTTCATAAAAAAATAAAGGTTATGTATATGACGGATTTGGCTCGAATTCTGGGTTTTTAAAAAGATCGGAGCCGTTGACACCATGAGTGCCATCGGCTCCGTCGCCTGTCTCATCCATTACGATTTAATCTTAGAGAAAACAAAAGTTCAAATTTAATTAATTTTATTTTTAAACTAGAAAATTAAACTCAAAAATATTTAATCTAAAACAAAAGGATCTAAAACAAAATAATATTACAAAAGCTTACGACCTGCTCAGACGAACGCTCGACGCAAAGTGAGCTCTGCCCGATCCAACCGTACGCAAGTAGACTCTCCCTACCATACCCCTACCAACGGGCGATATGACGTTGCATTGCGTACGTTTGGATTTAACTAGTTTTGACTACTTTTTATTTCGACTTATTTAAGAATCTAAATTTACAATTAGTTATTGTTGCATAAATCATAAAAATAATTGAATCGTTTTATGAAAACCTTAAATTAATTATTACTAAATGTAATAAAAACAAAGTAGAACTGACTACTTATTTCCGTTGTCAAAACGTCATCCATTGCATTTACAATATTGAAAATTATTTGTAAAGAATAAATTAATGTTTGATTTGTTAAAAATAATCGACTAGGAACATAGATTGTTTAGATTAATTATTTGATCGTCACCCGTAACATTTTGTAAACAAACTTTTGAATAGTCAAATCAGTTACTAGAAGTATTGTGACAAATCGAAAACTAATAAAGTACGGGTGACGATATTACATTGAAAAACTTTAAACTTACGTGCTAAACTTAATTATTAAGTTAACATCTTAATTAGTAAGTTGTGATTGATACTTTGCGACCTCCGCGGCGACACGGCCATTCTGATAGGCGATGCGTGCTCTGCAGCGTTTTTATTTTATTTTCTGAAAGCACAAATGTTATTTGTAGACTAGGTACTTCCACAGTAAACCTAGGCAAGGTAGATTTAAACTACTTCAGATAAAGTTGGCACTCCATATGACAACTAATAAGCATTCGTTTGATCATAGTATAAGGCAAAAACTTCGTGTATTGTAATCATCCATGCCACAATCGTAGCATAGATATGGTCACAATAAGACGAACGTCTATTTTGGTTATGCGTCGCTTAAACGAACATAACATCTTTTAGTGGTGACTATTGAGGCATCACTCGTACGCACAACATCTTTTAGTTTGTCATAGGATATCTCCATCCGTTTTTAATTTTATTATTTTATTTTTATTATTATTATTATTATTTTTTTTTTTTCATTGGTCGTATGGCGTCTCCAAACCGCCTACAACATCTTTTATTTTATTATTTGGTCGTATGGCGTCTCCAAACCGCCTACAACATCTTTTATTATTATTATTTGGTCGTATGGCGTCTCCAAACCGCCTACAACATCTTTTTTTGGTTATGAGTCGGATCCGCACAACAATAGCACACTTTATATTGTGATAATTTTATTAAACAGCCTTATACGTTGATCGAACAGTTTAGTAAAGTTCTAATGAATAGAATTGAGTAATTTTAGTTTATAAGATTGGTTAAACGAATCATTATGAAAACTGCTCACCTGATAGTGTTCAATCAGTTGAAGATTGGCTATCCGAAATGTTGTCAGCATTTGTTTGAGTTTGGTTAGCTCCGGACGGTCCAGCCTCTTGCTCGTCGATCAGCATCTGTAACTCATTGCTGTCAACATTAGTGTGTGTCGGTGCTGGGGTGGGAGTGATACCCGATGGTCCAGCTTGCTGCTGATCCGACGGCGACACGGTTATCTGATGGTTGCTATTGCGTCCCGGCTGTGGGGCTCGCCGTAGCTGATCATGCGCTACTTTCCGAGGACGGCCATGGTGACCAATCACTTTCTTTACAAGATAGCGATCATTCTCGAGTACTCTGTGAACTTCATAAGGTACACTAAACTTGAGATCTAGCGAAGTCTGATTTCTCGGGTTATTTTTTATCAGAACAAAATCACCTCGTTGAAAACGTTGAATTTTAGCTCTACCTTTGTCGAATCTTGCCTTGTCTTTTTCTCCCGCCTCGATCATCCTGCGTTGTACATGTCGTTCTATAGCATCAGCGTCTATAGATTGGTTATCGAAGTTGACCAGGTTTAACAACTCAGGAGGTACACAGTTTTGACGGCGAGTAAGTAGTGTCAGTGGGGCGGTACCAGTAGTTTTATGCACAGTACAGTTAAAGGCTAGTTGTAAGCTTTCCAGTGCTGTGTGCCACTCTGTAATTTCATAATTCTTGATCATAATCAATCCGTTTTTTAACGTACCCATTACACGCTCCACTTGACCGTTTGCTCGACTGACGCCCGGTGCGATGGTATGTATCTGTATTCCAAACCTGTCACAGTAATTTTTATACTCGCCCAGGAATTCACGTCCGCCGTCCACCACCACTTGTCTTGGCGCTCCAAACAGATGAATCACTTGTTTCAATGCTGCTAATGCGCTGTGCTGACTCTTGTCATTAGAGTAGCGGAACAAGACATACTTACTAAAAGCGTCTATTGTAACAATAACATATTCTTGATCTTGTGGTGTTCCGAGCTTACCAGTAATGTCCATGTGAATGACCTCAAAGGCTGCTGTAGGTTTTGGAATTGGGTGCAATTGTACTTGTGTAGCCCCAGAAGATTGCTTCGATGTCCTGCACACCACACAGTTGTCTACAAACTCTCGGACTATAGTATTCATTTTATCAAAATAATAGGTTTCCCTCAGCTTAGCGAGCGTCTTTTCCCAACCTGGATGCTTAAGAGACGTGTGGAAAGTATTTATTAGACTCCACTGAAAGGATTTAGGGACTACAATAAGTTTTTGTGCACCCAAAGTTGGATCCTGTCGTTCATACTTCAGAGCATTGTTCTCGAGTGTATACCCAGAAACGATTTCTCCATTGTGTAAGGCATCTATAATCAGTCTAAGCTGGGCATCACGACGCTGCTCCACATTAAGCCACTCAAGATTACTCGTCATGATGTTAACAGCCAGAGAACTTGGATTTCTGCTAAAAAAGTCAGCGTGCTGCATTCGCTCACCTTTTCTGTACTCGATGTCGAATTCGAAGTTTTGCAAGAAGGCCCACCATCGGTGAATTCGCGGAAGTAGGTCCCGTTTATGCTCGGAGGCCTTCAGTGCATTGCAGTCAGTGATGAGTTTAAACTTACGCCCATACAGAAAGTGCCGAAAATGCTTGATCGCTCTAACGACGGCTAGGGTCTCTAGTTCGTAGGAATGATATCTGCTTTCGATCTCCGTTGTCCGCATACTGAAATAAGCAACTACGTGCTGCCTACCGTTGATAACTTGCACGAGCACCGCTCCAAAGCCCAGACTGCTTGCGTCGGTATACAGCTCTACAGGATCACCTTCCCTAAATATTGTTAGTACAGGACTAGAAGTAAGATAATGGATGACCTTTTGACGTACTTCTTCGTGAACGTTGGTCCACGACCATTTAACCCCCTGTTTTGTTAAATTGTACAAAGGAACCATTGTACGAGCAAAATCTGGAATAAAGCGACGGAAGTACCCTGCGAGACCGTTAAATTGACGCACTTGTTTAACAGTAGTTGGAATAGGCGATTTTAAAAGGGCTTCTACTTTCTTAGGACTCGGACGGACTTGGCCATCCTCAATTACATTACCTAGATATTCGATGGATCGCTTGAAAAATGAGCACTTTTCAGGGTTAATCGAAAACCCTGAGTCGCGCAAAGCAATTAAAATTCGTTCAAGGTGTGAAAGACCGGATAAGAAGTCACGACTTTTACTTATGACGTCATCAATATAAACTTGTGCAACACTATCATTACTATCGCTATCGGCACTACCTGGGTTGAGAAGAGGTCCAAGAGCCCGATTAATGCATCTCTGATACACAGATGGTGCATTACAAAGTCCGAATGGCATGGTTAGATATTCGTACAAACCATCCTGTGTGACGAAGGCAGTTTTCTCAATAGACCCCGGGGTAATAGGGATCTGATGAAACCCAGATGCCATATCTAAAGTGCTGAAGTACTTTCCACCTGCCAACTGGTCTATCTGATCTCCAATCAGAGGCAACGGATAATGGTCGCGTATAGTGTTAGAGTTTAACTCCCGGTAATCTACGCACATTCGATCATCACCATTTTTCTTTTTTACTAAAACGATTGGGCTAGAATAAGGAGATTTACTTTCTCTGATTATGTTGTTCTCTATTAGTTCTGAAACAATATCCTTAACTTTCTGTCGTTCGATGGGTGTTAATCGATAGGGCCTACGCTCAACATATTTGTCCGGATTTTTAAGACGGATTTCCAGTTCACCAGTGTTGACACGAGTCTTAGAAAAACCACGAACGAAAAGATAAGCATATTGATTCAGTAATGTAAGTAACTGATCAATCTCAGATTGATCCGTTAAATCATGGTCTAAATTATCGAAAAGACAGCTACTGGGGCGAATGTGCATAACGCGGGCATGGTACATTAAGGTTGCATTTGTTTGAGTGACAACTACGCTTAATCCAGTGTCACGCAGCAGATTAGAACCAATCAACACGTTGGTAGTCATTTCGAAGTCCGGTAAAATATGAAATTGAATTTCAACATTGATACCATTTATGATACAGATAGCTGTTAAAGTAGCTGTTGAGATTACGGGGACTGGACCTAATCCACGTAAGTAATTAACAACTT
This sequence comes from Idaea aversata, assembly GCA_907269075.1. Lineage (NCBI taxonomy): Eukaryota > Metazoa > Arthropoda > Insecta > Lepidoptera > Geometridae > Idaea > Idaea aversata. Next base: position 9,164,120 of record OU026085.1, read on the forward strand.
GCTGTCTGCGACCGGGGATTTTATCTGCAATAGTCTCTCGCATTACGGAACATTCAGCGCCACTATCGAATACAGCATCTACCTCGACCTTTCCTACACGCATACGCATGGTATTTAAAGTTGAATTATTGGAATTAGTTACCGTATTAATATTAGATGTAATCTGCTTTTCGCGGCGAAAGCAGGTATCATACGTGTGTCCTGGCTTGGAACAAAATGAACAGAACTTACCTATGGTATTAGTTGTAGGCGTAGTAGTACCGGCAACAGTTGAAGCAGTGTTGTTTTTCTGTTGAGAACTGACTTCGCTTCGATAGCGACAGTTTTGGGAAAGGTGACCTACCTTTTTACAAAGGTTACAGTAAGGCATATTCCTGTTATCAACTGAAAACTTAGCTCGTTTTTGAGGTAGTTGATTTAAAGGCATCTGAGATGGACGCTTAGTTCGAATAGATGAGGCGACCGAAATCAACTCTGGTACGGTTTTAGCCCTAACGTTCATCAATTCAATTCTAAGTCGTTCATCACTTACCATACCGATAACTGCCTCTACTGCATCACTGTTGTCTAGCTTATCTTTAGTGATACGCCTCCATAATAACCAACCTTGAGACAGAAATTCAGCAATATCCTTGTTGGGGTTGTAGACATGCTCCCTAAATTTAAGCACGTCGCGAGAGTAACGATTTTCTGGTTCGAAAGTAGTAATTATAGTCTCACGCAGTTCTTCCCAGGTGGAAGTAGTCACCAACCAATTATCAGCCCATAGTCGGGCCCGGCCTTTGAGTAAGCTACTAACTTTCATGCGAATATCATAGTCACTTAACTGATATGTACTTACCGCTGTTGAGATATGATTACACCACTCACGTACACCAACACTACCATCAGGGTCAAAGGCGGGTAAGAAAACATCAGTAATTCTCACTTTATCGCTTGGTTTTTGTAAAATCCGCTCACTCATGTTCTGCATCATAATCATCATGTGCTGGAAAAACTCTGGGGGTATGACATTACTAACAGACGGCAGTTGCATTGGCAGACCTGCGGATCTGCCACTGCCGACGCTGAGAAGTGGTGTAGTAGCTACATGGGAAGTACCTGTTTGAGAGGCTTCTGCCCGCACTTCTGCGTGAGAAACGCCAGGATCAGGATCTGAAACATATTGACCGGCAGTAAGGGATCGCTGGAGCGATCCCACTTCTGATGACGGATTTGGCTCGAATTCTGGGTTTTTAAAAAGATCGGAGCCGTTGACACCATGAGTGCCATCGGCTCCGTCGCCTGTCTCATCCATTACGATTTAATCTTAGAGAAAACAAAAGTTCAAATTTAATTAATTTTATTTTTAAACTAGAAAATTAAACTCAAAAATATTTAATCTAAAACAAAAGGATCTAAAACAAAATAATATTACAAAAGCTTACGACCTGCTCAGACGAACGCTCGACGCAAAGTGAGCTCTGCCCGATCCAACCGTACGCAAGTAGACTCTCCCTACCATACCCCTACCAACGGGCGATATGACGTTGCATTGCGTACGTTTGGATTTGACTAGTTTTGACTACTTTTTATTTCGACTTATTTAAGAATCTAAATTTACAATTAGTTATTGTTGCATAAATCATAAAAATAATTGAATCGTTTTATGAAAACCTTAAATTAATTATTACTAAATGTAATAAAAACAAAGTAGAACTGACTACTTATTTCCGTTGTCAAAACGTCATCCATTGCATTTACAATATTGAAAATTATTTGTAAAGAATAAATTAATGTTTGATTTGTTAAAAATAATCGACTAGGAACATAGATTGTTTAGATTAATTATTTGATCGTCACCCGTAACATTTTGTAAACAAACTTTTGAATAGTCAAATCAGTTACTAGAAGTATTGTGACAAATCGAAAACTAATAAAGTACGGGTGACGATATTACATTGAAAAACTTTAAACTTACGTGCTAAACTTAATTATTAAGTTAACATCTTAATTAGTAAGTTGTGATTGATACTTTGCGACCTCCGCGGCGACATATATTATTATCTAGTCAATAAACTAAAAAATACCATTTACTAGTACTAGACGTACGTACAGGAACTAAACCCAAATTTTAATCACAGTCTTAGTAAACAAATAGTCGCAGACTGAGAACAACCCAATATTATACTAAATAATTTAGACATTTTTGCTAACTCAACTTTTAGTACTAAATTTTAAAACAATCATTTTCGCTAACGTATAACAATAACAATAAGTAGTAAGCAAACACAAGTCAATAAAAATTGCTTAAACTCCACGCGTCTCAAAATGTTATGCAAGCGCCATATTTTTTGATTCCATGGTAAGCAAAAACAGCTAACATAATAATGTCAACAAACTTAAAGAAAAGGAGTAACGCTTATGTTACTGAAGAGAACAAAATGTGGCAAACTAAAAACTCTTAAGCGCTACGAAACCGAAAATTGTAGCTCCTAAGCGACGTCAGTTGCAAAATCAACGTATTTGGGTCGTTTTAGTCATTGATATTCAACATTTTTCTTAAATTTTTGGATTGCTAAAGCGCCAAAAAAGTGCTCAGATTGACTCGAAACCGACATCAATCGACGCAGAAAAAAAAATCCAATCCAATGATATAAAAAACGTATTTTGGTAAATATGGCGCTTTAGCCAAGTAGCCTTTCCACTGACGATATGTACATGCATATATGCACACATTGTAGCTGCGTCTCGTAACGGTGTCGCGAGTTCAGAGATTTTATCTCATCTAAAAATATGCGTACCGCGCTAAAAGAAGTTTTCACTTCAAAAATGTGGCATCGCTATGTTTGCGCATTACTGCGTAAGGCGGGGTCTAGGAGGGGTATGATCTAGTCAAGCGAAATTTCTTAAGTCGGATGGTCTTTTACGACAGTAAATCCTTAATTCTATGCTCGGGTGTTATTCATACGAGTATGACCACTCCTTTTTCATTATACAGGGAACCTACTCAGTTACGATCATCATCATCATCCGAGCGATGTTCCCGGTTGCATCCCTCTCGGGAGCCCGGGGTCCGCTTTCCTACTTTTACGCCTCCACTTCGCACGATCTTCGGCATCCTGGTTAGTAAGGCCATTTGCACGCATATCACCCTTTACGACGTCAAGCCAGCACTTCTTGGGTCTACCCAGTCTGCCACGGCCCGGCGGAGGTGCCATGGCAAGACATTTGTTCCCCACGTAACTAGCCGGTTTTACGGACGTGACCGTACCAGCGTAGGCGACATTCTTGCAATTTATCTGCAATGTCTCGGAACCTACTCAGTTACGATGCTACTCATAAAAACCTATGTACTTATTTGACGTTCTTTGTAATTGAAATTCTAAATATTTATATTTCTACGGAATCTCAAAATTTATGATTGACAATAAACCGGCAATTATTATTCTTTCGTGGGTTTTGTTCACGTTTTGTTTATTAAACACTTACTTTTATGATGTCCTCATAAAAAATGAAGAGCATATTGGGATGGTGTCTGTGTTTCCACGCTTCTAGAACCTGCTCGATATGGGGCCCTCTTACAACTGAAATAAAAAGTAGACTATGAGGAACTTCTAAGAATTTATGAGTCAATTTTACCACATAAATTTTTGGAAGAGGTTGGTATGAATCATACCTATGATTCATTGGTAAGTTGCTATATGCTTTGCCTCACAAAAACGCAGGTATGACTGTTACCCGACTTTTTTTTGCTGGAGAATTATGTGACATATACCTACTGGTTGACATATCACTGGGAGGGACAACAAAAAATATAGAAAAATAATAACAAACACTATAATTTAATTATAGATTTTGTATTTAAAAAGATGTTATTCTTCTAAAATTTTATTTTAGTTCTTTTAATAAGTACTTATTGCATTTATTGCACACAATTTATGCAATAAACATTCTTATTCCTTATCATTAAATAATCGATTTCAGGCTGGGCGCATCGGTCAGCCGCAAAAGTGCATTACCACCTCGACGCTCTAAGCATGCTAAATATAAGAACTATTTTTGAATGAAAACTAGGCCTGCACTTTTGCACCCCTACTGCAATTCGAACAATTCTTAGTTTAGTACTTGGCTCACCTAAGCCTTCGACGAAGAAACTCCAAAACGTTTTAAAATTATCTTTGATTCCAAAAAGCTTTAATTTTCTACTTAAATGGTACAATGACACTGCCACATCTCTGGGATCTCTGGCTACGTATATTATCTTTGCTAAATCCAAAATATTTGGTGGCAACATTGATAGAGGGATATGACATTTTATTACACGAGGTGACGAAATATCTAGCTGATCAACTGTCGGAACCACCATTCTTTGTAGAACGTCCAAGTGGTTGCAATTTCGCTGCTTATATTCCTCGAGCTTTGGTCTTTGGTATTCTGGATTTATGAAGTATGATCTGAAAGAAATTAATAACTTTTAAGTAAGAATTATTGCCCGCTGTGTTCTCGGTCAAACAACCCATCCTACCAACCTATCGATAAAACAATTACTTACCCCAATACGGCGCATCTTTGAATTAAGTGTTTTGAACGTGCTGTATTGTAATCCAAATTATTAACCAACAGCCATACCAATTCTTGGGTCATAGTTGTCCCTGAAATTCTTTTGAATTTTGATAACTTGAAAATGTATATTAATCACTACATAGTATAAAACAAAGTCGCTTTCTCTGTCCCTATGTCCCTATATCCCCTATGTATGCTTAAATCTTTGAAACTACGCAACGGATTTTGATGCGGTTTTTTTAATAGATAGAGTGATTTAAGAGAAAGGTTTTTATGTATAATATATGTATAATATAGCCGTGCGAAGCCGGAGCGGGTCGCTAGTTATTAAGATAAATAAATAAATAAAATAAATATTGCAGGACATTCCACACATCGCCATCTAGCCCCAAGCCAAGTAACTAGACTTGTGTTATGGGTGCTGGACAACGGATATACTATATACTTTTCTTTTGTAAATATATACTTAATATAAATACAGACACCCAGACCACAGACAAATATCTAAGCATAAATAATTGTCTGAGGCGGGAATCGAACCCGCAACCCTGTGTTTGGCAGTCCGGCATGGTAACCATTGTGCCAACTGGGTCGTCAACGACCCACTTGACTGAAATTAGGAAATAGTGAGGGGTACCTAATCTTAATAAAGTTAAGTTTAATTAATAATGATCTATATTGTAAAAAGAAAAATGTATTGACTAGATACGTGCAGGTACTTAAAGCAGTTGAATATATCCAACTTCCTAAAATATATTTCTTAATAACAATAACATACGAACCGGAACGAGGAAATGTGCAGACGAAAATATCATCACATCGTATGGGCATGCGGTATATGGCGGACATTTGCCCTTTTATATCCCCATTATCAGGGAAGAAATACATTTCCGGCCCGATGTATACAAAACTGCTATACGTTTCTGTGATCAAAGAAAGTAATCATGAGTTTCAGTAGGCGAAACATAATACTAGCCCTATTTTTGTTTACAAAGGCAACACACCATAATTATTATGGTGAGTTGCATTCTTTTGGAAAAAAACTAGGTATCACTTTCACTACATAGTATAAAATAAAGTCCTTTTCGCCGTCCCTATGTCCCTTTGTATGCTTAAATCTTTAAAACTACGCAACGGATTTTGATGCGGTTTTTTTAATAGATAGAGTGATTCAAAAGGAAGGTTTATATGTATAATACATGCATAATATACCCGTAGTCCCGTACGAAGCCGGGGCGGGTCGCTAGTTAAAGTATAAAATACTATTTTTATAATAAACTATCTTTTGTCCGCACCTTCGTCCGCGTAAAGAAGTCGTAAATGGACCTATGAATCATGTTGTCCCATACAAACTTTGCCCCCCGTTTCACCCCTAAGGAGTACAATTTTGGAAATCCTTTCTTATCGGATGCCTACGTCTTACAAAGAACACACCGTCCAAGTTTCAAGCCTCCACGATCAGCGGTTTAGGCTGTGCGTTGATCCGTCAGTCAGGCAGGACAAAGCATTTTATGTGTATAGAAAATCCCCGCCATAAGTGCCATAAGTTTACTAAGGTAATGTTAATATGAGTAACGATAATTTACTTAGGCCACTGAAATATTTTTTCACTTTTGCAACAGTTTCTTTGTCCACTTCACGTATTTCCAGCGGATATTCACATTTATCGACCATTTTCACTATCAGTCAAGTTAACTTTTAATAGGCACTTAAATAGGTAATTTAGTTAGGTACTTATTTCTTACTTCAGGTACCTATTTAAATATATATTATAAATATATATGAAACGTCTGTTTTTAAAGAAGACGGAAAACGATTGGATTGATCGTCGTAAAGTGTTACACTGTTAGTCATAGATAATTAGGGATATATAAAGCCAAATTTACATTATTCCATGCAGTATGACTTCGTTTCTGCGATTCAAACCACGACTGGATTGCTACTAGAATAATCTAAAACAGGCGACGTATTCTAGTACACTGTCCATCCAGTCCAATTAGTGGATTTTGCAGTCTACTTTTCAATCAAATGACACGTGCCAATACAAAGGCTAATGTGAAGTGGGCTTAATGGATTTTTCCTACGATAGAATACGATAATCGTGTCAATGACCCAGCTATACAGGGTTATTGGTAATTATACTAGCAAACCGTTGAGGGCTCCTTCTATGCACCTAAACAAACAACTTTTGTTCTACGACTTTTGGAAATTCGATTTTTTTTTGTTTTGAGGTTAGGTTTACCTGTAAATTAGCTGTTCCATACACGGAGAGGCACAGAAGTAACCCTCAACGGCTTGCTAGTATAAATACCAATAACCATGTATTGCTTATTGTTCACCGATGTGCCGGGTAAGCAATGTCTGACATAGTAACTAAATTGTGTAGCATGTGACCGAAATCATATTTTGTATCTAAAACTATAAACCGGGTAGGTATAAGCCTAGCCTGTGATTTCTAACAGGCACAGATAGTATCAAAACTGGATAGTACCTATTTACGAGAAACTAAGCGAGTTCTAGGTCGGTTGATTCGATTAATTCGATACACAGTTAGATTCACACCAGTTAAGTTTGACATCTTAAACTAAGGTATATTAAGAGGAAAGGGTACCGGGGGCTCTTTTCATACAAACTATTACAAACGTAGTCGACTGTTTTCTCCCTGTATAATGACACTAGAACAAATATTTTTGGTGCATAACAATTATAACTGCCATGACCATGCCCCTAGTGTTTGTTTTTATTTTTTAATCTTAATTTCTATGATAAGTAGAAAATGAAAAAAAAATCAAAACATAATATGGGCATAGTCATGGCAGTTATAGGTTTTATGGCACAAAAATATTTGTGCTAGTGTCATTATCCAGGGAGGAAACAGGCGACTACGTTTGTATGGAGAGAGCGCAGGTACCCTTTCACCTTAAGTTTGATATCATAACTTAGGTATATTAAAAATGATATTAACTTGAAAGTTATGAATTGTTTGTATGTAGTAGAGATGACAGTAGCTGTTTTTAATGCTTTAAAACAATTAAGGACCTAATCTATACCCGATAGTATCTACATTATATTCTGAAAAAGTTTCAAATAAATTCTTTAAAATTCATTTTATTTTTATTTTATTATTTTTTTTACATTTTTTTTTTGAAAAAGTTTCAAATAAATTCTTTAAAACTCATGCTATTTTTATATTTCTGACATAATGTCGTAGGCATAGTTAGTCGTGTCGAAAACAAGTTGAAAATTATCTCACGATACCAATGGCTACATTGAAAATGTTATTAAGATTATCTTAAATGGTAACAATTAAGATTAAAAAACATAGAAAGTGGCCATGATATTGCCTCCAACTCATTTGAATGTAGCGTTGACCATTTTCAAACCAATGTGTAATAATGGTACAATCGACAACAAGTTTGTTTGGCAGACTATAGGTACGGAAAAGGAAGTAAATGCTGAATTGACAGGTAGTATATCCAAAGTAGCTTCTTTTACACCCTAATGGTGAAATACATCTATTATATATAAATTATGTGTCACGTTGTTTGTGCGCGATGGACTCCTAAACTACTTAACCGATTTTAATCAAATTTGCACACCGTGTGCAGTTTGATCCAACTTGAAAGATAGGATAGCTTACATCTTAATTTAGCCTGATATTCCCACTGGATCAGGACTTACACGGGTGAAACCGCGGGGCGCAGCTAGTAAGCTATATAAACTGCTGTTTATCTAGCATTGAAGTAATGCGCGGCATAGAATAGAACTCACCTATCTGCTCCTGATAGCAAATAAGAGATTTAGGGAAACATTGAGCTGGTTCCTTTTCATAAAAATATTTATTTAAAAAAACAAATAGGTACCAAGTTACTTTAAGAAAACTTTTATATACCTACTTAACTTCAACTAAGTATTTCTAAACGTGGTTGGCTTTTATTGAAGGCAAAGTTATATCGCCGTAGAAGGCTTTCACTACAAAAGGTATCCATTAGTTGCAATACGTCTCACTTTTGCTTTTATTTTTGCAATAGGAAAGTGTAAATTGTTTTTGAATGGCCCGAATAGTGCCAGTTTGATTCTTGTTTATCGCCGGTCTGCCATTCTATGGTTCAAGTCATGTACTTATTTAGCTTTTAATCTTACAATAGTTACATGAACGGAGAATACGATGTTCATCTCGTTGAAGTACCTATCACTTTTATGGTTCTTGTAAGCGAGCGCCATTGTGCACCGCCCATTAAGTTATAACATGCAATATCGAATACGAAAATAACAAGTCTGATTCCGCTTTTTAGTGTTGAAATAGTACATTGCGATACAAGTGTGGAAAGTTGATCATTCCATAGCGGCGGTTTATGACAAACAAAGAAAAAACAAAATAAAAACAAAACTCAATTTTTAATTGTTTTCAAAGACGTTATCACGTAAAATTATCGTTCGTTATCAGACTTTAGAGACAACCTTTTGAAAAGAAGAAAAAAGGTACCAACAAAGAGTTTTAAGCCAGCAAGGCTTAAAAACTCTTTGATGGTACCTTTTTTCTATACATCAAAACAGTATAACCCAGATAAATTAAGAATGTTTCATCTACCTAATATGTAATTAGCAGTAAGATACGTATTTAACTTATCGGGATAACGTATTTTTTTACCACTAGTTGGATTTTTTTTTATCGCACGCGTGTATGTTGCTTTATGAGCCTAAAAGCGGTTTAATAAGATCCATAAGAGCAACTGTGATAAAAATACTCTTTCGCTTTTCGGGTGTCAGTCTTTGTTGCAGTTGTTGGTTCGCGTTGAATTTAACTAGTAACACTTTGAATAAATTCTGGTAACGTTTCCATCGACGTTGTCAGCACGGGCGCCGATGTCGCCTCTGCTGAAACATGCAAATGAAGACATGATCTCGACACCGGGATGTTTATGCTCGAAGCCGGCAGCCCCGAGCTGTGCCCAGATGTTAACACTACTCGTGTTATCAGCGTGCGCCGTCTTAAACACGTTTTACGTAACGCTGAGCACTCGATAGCTATCTACATAAATTTGCGGTTATTTGTAGTCTCATAACGGTGTAATTTGCGAGCACAGCCGTGCCGAGTGGTCCCATTCGTTTTATGTTGTATTCCGGTGATATAATCGTGCCTGTAATGGCGAGAGAACATTTTTGATGGTTCTATTTAAAAGCGTTCGGTGGTTTAGGTAGCAAAAGAAAATACAAACTTACATAAGGAAAAGTCTTTAAGATTTCGACTTTTCAGGAACAGTAGATCTCTTGAAAATTCTATTAAGTATTTCATTTACTTAACTCTATCAGCGGAGTCCATTAACCGTGTACCTTTGTGTAAAGTGCAATTAAGCCGATCGAGGCGTAATGCCCTTGCGCACCATTAGCTCGGCAGATTCCCTCACCCTCCGTCTGCTTCACCGTGAAATAAGTGACAGGGGTGAGCCATCTATCTCATTGATCCCTCCGCATAAGTCTCAGTCAATGTTCCTAAACCAAGTTCGATACGATACTATGTAAAAATATCTCGCACGATATTTTTCCTTTGTGTTGAGGATATTAAAGATATTGCTCTGCACATAATTTACGATGCTACAATTATCTTGTGTTATATTTATAAGATGTAAGATACAAACGGTTTCAAAGCCTTTTTTACCGAAAACATAATTTTGAAGACCGATAGATTTTGTAAGAATATTTTGCGTCATTCATGACGTGTAAAAATGCGGACATATTATTGGCAAAATTATTACCCCTATGTGTTTTCAAAGTTATTGAAATTGATTTGAAAATGTGATTTCAAAATACAGACATTTAATGTATCATTAAATTAATTAAATTAAGACTTAGCAAAACTAATTAATTAAAGTGCTCATTTATGTGCTCTAAATAATTTTGAAACTCTTTTGTACCTTAATGTTAATTCTAAGTCAACGCAATCAAAAGTTATGGGCTATGTTTTGATTGTCATGAAAGTTTTAGAAGAGAGATATTAAAACTATCTTTAGCGTTTGCGCCGAAATTTGATTTTTACACCTGATATTGGTATTTTATACAATTCTCTGAAAAAAATGATTATAAGGTATCAAAATTATTTTTTTCTTGGCAAAATAGGCTCACATGGTTGTGAGCTCATTTTGAAGTCTGGTATCACCGCAAAACATTTCCGAAGTAAATAAATAAATAAGTGAGAATAATTAGTAAGAATGAGGATTTTACATTTAATATGTACCAAAGGGATTTTTAGTTGGCGTTGACCATAGGAAATGTATAATCTTTGACAAATCGTTTATATTTCGGCTACTAAAGTAAATAATTCAAATAGTTCGTCATAGCATTGTAATGTTATATAAAAGCCGTATAGTAAACGAAGTTTGCACGGAAACGTTGTTTATATTAAGTCGAACGCTATTAAAACAACATCAAGACATGAGCTAGGCAAATACCCCTAGTAAACTTAATTAATAGCTTGCTATGGGCCCACCAGTCCGTCGTTTATACGGATTAAGAAAGGGAAGATTTGGCTTGTTTTTAATTAGATTGATGTCATTTGTAATCGTCTGTGAAAGCCAGCAGATGGGACTTCCCATATAAAGGATCCATGCCTACTGTTTGTATAGTTATATGGCACCATAGGATTGTTTTTGGTTAGGTATTTCACTTCGTCATTTAATTTTTGTCAAGTCTGTCATCCCTATACAGGGTTTTTTATTTTTTTACATGGGCCTTCAGGGCTCTATCCTAAGCCATAAGAGCTAGCGAAAAATACTGAAAGGTGTTCGTTGCCTGATTTTGACAAAAACTAAAACTAAATCCTTAGATTTTTGATAAAGTCATTACCTTAGCCAGGAATCGAACCTGTTAATTTTAAAAAAATAAGCTCCTATATTTTTATACCAATCGATAGTGTTGCTGATAATCTAATACCGTGATATTTATACCTTCCTACTAAACCACAAAGTAGGTATTGTCTATTATCAGGTAATTTCAACTTTGTTAAACGATTCTCATTTTTAGAAGATAATTGTAGGAGAACAGATCTACTTAACTGGATCATCGAAGCTGAGATCCGGTGACAGTCATGCATCAGTAAGCAGCAATACCTACGCATTTCAGTTTTGCATAATTGCTGTCAAGTGGCCAGGTTCGTAACAATAACTATTTTTTTGTATTACTAGTCGTCGGGGTGTTACAGAAATACCCATAAGATATTTTTGTTTATGTTGGTACTAGGAAACAATTTATAAAATTACTATAGTCGTGCTTACTATTGCGTAGTTTAATTAATACATTGTAACTGCCAGTGCGTGTAACCATATAACATGAAATTGAAATGTTATTAGATGCAGAGTTTCAGTCGATTAAGACGCAATTGTTATGCAAATATCACTATGATACTTCACCACCGTTAAGCTTTAGGGGCTCAGTTGGTTGTTAATTAATGAAATTTCTGAGTAGCTCATGTGGAGGTTAAAAAAGAAAAAGAGAAAATAATGGTCACTGATAAATTCTTTGCGAAGAATCTTACCAAATACCTACAATAAACAATCACACTCATAGATGGAAATTATCTTTTAGTTAGGTTTAGAATCATATTAGGTCGATTGAATGAATGTCATTTATTTGCTCGAAATAAGGTACTTAGATGTCACATATTAATATAGTTCAAGATTATTCACAAACACTGAGCATTACTTAGCATGCAAATATTTAAATATTAGTACCTAAATCAAAAGTACTATAAATAATTAATCAACAATGACAAACAACATTAATGTCAACAATATAGAATATTTTTTTAAATAAAAATAAAAAACAGAATATTTGATTAATAAGTCAAGAATAGAATAGAATTCGATCGAAGATACTTCGTAGAATAAACCGGCACATGATAATATTTATCTTAGTGAAATATATTTGATACGCCCTCGGATCTCTTCGATATCAACGTCTCTCATTGATTTTCTGACACACCCGGCGTGAGACAACCACTTTGTAGTTCGGATCCTGCTGTAGGTACAGTACACAATTGCCTGATTGAGTGTATTGATTGTACCGCGTTGTCTGTAGTTCGCAGAATTACGGATGACATCTGAAGCCTGCTTGTGTCAACAAAGAAGAAGATAATGTTGTATTGGATCGATTTACATAATCAACCATTGCTCTTTACAGAATATTAGCGACCTGCCCCAGCTTCCCACGGCTATATTATGTATGTATTATACATATATACATGCCTCCTGAATCACTCTATCTACTAAGAATATCCGCATCAAAATCTGTTGCGAAGTTTTAAAGATCTAAGCATATGTGTTTTATACTATGGTGATTGTGAAGATTCCGCGCCTAACACCGAACTTCCGTAATTTTATAAAAGCTGAGAATATCTCCGCGCATGCCCTCAACACAGTTATGAACGATGTGCAATTATGAAGTTCAGACCATAGTGACTTTGAGAGTGATCTGGTAGCAAAGCCAAGAATCGAACATGTTCATTTTGCAAAAAATAAATTCACCTATATTTTTGTACCAATCGATAATGTTGCTTTTGTAAAATCACAAAAATTCGGTGGTTGGTGGTTTCCTGGTCTAGGTATTTAGGTTTAAATTGAAAATGATATAGAGTCTTAATAGCGGTGGAGGGGATCTAATACGGCTACTTTTGACGAATCGTACCCGAATCGTATAATACAAATAAATTTTACCTATTCTGGACCATCGTGATATGTAGGCTGATTGGCAGATACGAAAATACGCAACAAACTGAAAACCGCTCCCTTTTTTAAAGTCCGTTATTCACACACAAAATAAGAATTTAATTCGTATTACGGATACTTTTCGTCTTCGAAAGTAGCTATTTTAGACCTGCAGGAGCGCTTATATTTGATTGACATCAAAACGCGGAACTCTTGCTTCTATTGACGTGTTATCTGTAATTGCTTAAAAGAAATCAGCATTTATTTTATTTTAAAGTTGGAACCAATTACCAATGACACTAAAAAGAGTAGGTGGACAGTTTAATCTACGAAAACAAGAAATCGAAATTAAATAAAAAATATAACTAGTACAAAAAGTGACTAAGTAAAACACCAGTTTATGGTGTCAATATCAATTATTTCTGCATAGTTTAGCTCCTCAACCACTTTAGTTGATTTAACTTAATTAACTCGATTCCCAACACTGTTGTCATTGGTGATAATTAAACAGAAATAACAATAATTTATTAGTAAAGGTGAACTAAATTGAAGTTCCATTATACCTCGGGTTCTCTACAATAATTTTACGAGTCTTTATAAACTTACCTAGTCGTAGTTAGTTTGACGACCCAGTTGGCACAATGGTCACCATGCCGGACTGCCAAATACAGGGTAATAAGTAAGTAGTATATCCGTTGTCTAGCACCCATAACACAAGTCTAGTTACTTAGCTTGGGGCTAGATGGCGATATGTGGAATGTCCTGCAATATTTATTTATTTAAATTATTACAAATAATATTCAAAATTCTAGACCTCTAGAGCTAATTTCTAAACGAACAAAAAGGGTTATAAACAGTGAAGAGTAGTGAATTTGATTTATATCTAATTGCTAGATTCGCTCCGTGGTTTCATCCGCAGAAGTCAGAGTCCAGTAGGAAGATCGGGATAAACAGTAGTCTATTTGTTTATTCTTGCCATCTACCTACATACTGAGTTTCTACGCAATCGGTTTAGTGATTTGTGTGTGCGGTGGATAGTGTGTATACCTACACTTCACAAAGGCCACATTCCAAAACCAGGTGAATAGTCCGAGATATGGATTTAAACCTTAGACTTAGACACACATTTCGTGAACTATAGTCTAAACACTATCCCTATAGATTATATAGGGAACTATAGTCTAAACACTATCCTTAGAAATTTTAAGGGGCTTCCCCCTTATTCCAAAACGAGGTTTAAGGATAGTCCGAGATGTGGATTTAAACCTTGGATTTAGACATAGATTGACTCGTGAACTTATAGTCTAAACACTATCCCTATAGATTGTATGGGGAACTATAGTCTTAACACTATCTCTATAGATTATATAGGGATAATGTTTAGACTATAGTTCACGAGTAAATCTGTATCTAAATCTAAGGTTTAAATCCACATCTCGGACTATCCTTAGACCTCGTTTTGGAATAAGGGGATTATGTCTCTAGGATTAACAACGGTTTAGGCTGTCCGTTGATATATTAATCACACTTTTAACTTTATAATTATACTAGCTGCACCCTGGTTTCACCCGCATCAGTCCTTATCCCGTGCGAATTTCGGAATCACAAGTGTTCAATGTATCCCTTTAACTATCACTATGTCAATTATTTTTATCTTATCGGTCCAGTGGTTTAACCGTGAACCGGCAAACAAATAAATAAACAAACTTTGGGATTTATAATATTAGTAGGATTAAAATCTTTTTGGCATCATTTGTATGAAACGATACCGATAGTGCCATTTTTACTTGCACCCTAGCGACATTCAGTAATAATATAATATATAATATAAGCCTTTTATTCCCAACTTAGGTTGTACAATTGTTGATGTTTTAAATGGGTAATTTTGTTATAGAAAATCCCTAAGTTCGGTGTGCCTTTTGGCATAGGCCTCCTCCAACTCCTTCCAATGTGTCCTATCTCTAGCCACTCTGGACCAGAAAGGGCCGACTGTCAGTTTTAGGTCATCCTCCCATCTCTTGATTTGGCGACCTCTACTTCGTTTCCCATCTCTTGGGTACCAGAGGGTGACCTGCTTACTCCATTTGTTACTCGGGCGACATTCAGTACTTATAATTTAATAAGTCAAGCACGTTAATATACATAAACAGGGAAAATAAAACGATTATTAGACCCGATGGGACAATTTGTAAGAAAAATAGAATATAATCCAGAGAGATTGAAATTGTAATATCGTCGGTGTCGTTTTGTAGGTATTTGTAATATCGTTGTAGGTCTCCTGCGATACAAACAAAACAAAAATAACAATTGAACTAAGTAAATAACTAAAAATCACTACATAGTTACTACATAGTCATCACTATCACTATCATCACTACATCACTATCACTACATAGTATAAATCGCTTTCTCTGTCCCTATTTCCCTTTGTATGCTTAAATCTTTAAAACTACGCAACGGATTGTGATGCGGTTTTTTTTAATAGATAGAGTGATTCAAGAGGAAGGTTTATATGTATAATACATGCATAATGTAGCCATGCGAAGCCGGAGCGGGTCGCTAGTATAAAATAAAGTCGCTTTATCTGTCCCTATATCCCTTTGTATGCTTAAATCTTTAAAACTACGCAACGGATTTCGATTCGGTTTTTTTTAATAGATAAAGTGATTCAAGAGGAAGGTTTATATGTATAATACATGCCTAATATAGCCGTGCGAAGCCGGGGCGTGTCGCTAGTAACTTAATAAATAATTGTTGTAAAAATAACAAATGTTATTTTTAAACACATAATACATTAATTTATTAAACTTCTATAGGAACATTAATTAAAATGAAAGAAATAATACAAAGTTAATAATCTAAATAAGTCTCCCGAGGTAGGGTGCCCAAAAGGCTCGCTGCATTGCCTCTTTGGATGGACATTAGGACATATTATTTCATACATAAACTTTATCTGTACCTACTTAGATATACTTAAAAAAGAGAAGAAAAAATGTCTGACTGAGCTTTGTACTGGTAATTACAAAATTTTGTGACGATTTTTTTATTAATATTGTTCAGACTTCTTTAGGTAATATAAATTGAAAGTCTAAGACCTAATCATGTGACGACACAAAATTGTTCCCAGAAGAATTCAAATAATGTTGCAGATAAAGAGTAAGAGTAACGCTTGACCTGACCTACGCTTGATCTGTAGGAATAAAACATAACTCTATGATATCTAATTTAATCATGTTTTTTTAAGGACGGTTAAATAGTTCAGTAGTAAAGTAGGACTAAACTACTCACATATCCACAGACAGAACTACGTATTAGTAGCGAGGGGTCTATACAACCTGGGGCCTAAGTCTGCTAACATAATTGTATTTCAATAGTGTGTCGATATAATCGTAATAGAAATTTAATGTCAAAAATATGACATTACATGTCAAATTCGTATTCTCCTAACGTTGACTATTCTATCGAGACACCACTGACACACCACTGACTCACTTTTGTGTTCTGCTCTACAATCGTGGCTTAATGGAATCTCGATAGTTGTCAAAACGGTATATTGCTTAGCAACATATACCATGTTGCTAGGCAACACCTGCAAGGTAAATATTACCATACCATTGAGACTCCATAGTGATCATATTGCGATGTTATTAAAACTTTAGCAGAATACCAAATAAAGTCACAATCTCGATATAATATCTATAGAGTCTCGATATAATGACAATGGTTGGCCAAATAGCAGAATAAGGCCCCTGGTTTTTTACCTTCACGAATTCAACCACAAGTACCTTTCTAGACCTAACTATTTTAATACAAGTCAACAAAATAATATCAAATAATTAACATCGCTTTACAAAATTCACTCAACTGTTTTATTTTGCGTGTTTTTATCTTTTGGAGTTCTCTTGGTCCCACTATTTTCTTTAATTATTACTCGTGGTGCCAGTCATGAAAAACAGGAATCGTTGTTCCACTAAGTGATGGTACCACGAGTCATAGGTGTTACGTTTTAATATTCGAATCTAATATCGTTAAACGATTGGATACACGAACTGGTGTAGAAATGTCGAACGTCAGATTACTGTAATTGTATTGGACTCGGTTATCATCGACAGCCGTAATGTATCGAGTTTAATTAAATTTAATGCGTCATGTATTAATTTGATTATCAGAATAATAATTGATTTCGTATTTCATTGGTTTTTACCATTTTTAACCTTCTCTTTCGCTCTCTCCTACGACTCCAGAGATTTTTATGGTCGCGACGCGAGTAATAAAAGCAAGCATAAGTTTGGATACAGCGGTCAAACGTTGGGATATTATGTTATTCTATACTAATATTATAAAGCTGAAGAGATTGTTTGTTTGATCGCGCTAATCTCGGGAACTACTGGTTCGAATTGAATAATTATTTTTGTGTTGAATAGTCCATTTATCGAGGAAGGCTATAGGCTACTTTTATCCCGATATTCCCACGGGATCGGGAGTTACGCGGGTGAAACCGTAGAGCGCTGCTAGTCTATACTAATATTATAAAGCCGAAGAGCTTGTTTGTTTGTTTGTACGCGCTAATCTCAGGAACTACTGGTTCGAATTGAATAATTATTTTTGTGTTGAATAGTCCATTTATCGAGAAAAGCTATAGGCTACTTTTTATTTTAATATTCCCACAGGATCGGGAGTTATGCGGGTAAAACCGCGGGGCGCAGCTAGTAAAACATATTTATAGACGCCTATGAGGTGAAATCCAATACTTTTACTTCCGAACACGATCAAATCGAGATCTATTGAATGAAAAGTATATTTTAAATCCGTCAATGAACGGTACCCGTAGGGTTAGGTAATAGACATAAATATCGGGTATCAGGAATACATTGCTCGCGGCCAGTGGTTGCACACCTGCTCGTACAATATCACTACGAACCGAATACATATCTATCCGTGATGTTTCAATTTATATTCATGATATTAGTAACTCGAATGGAATTCACGTCACATTTGATTCCCTTTGTTGGTAAAATAAATATTAGGTACCCTTGCTTTTCTATTCTAGCTCCGGCGTATCAATCTACTTCAAGACATAAACTGTAATTTTGTTTCTTTTTACTTCTTGCTGCTCATTTTCCAAAGTTAGATGTAGGTGCTGCAGGTATGTCTTCTTATTATTATCCCTTATTATACGTGTTCTCAACTTTCACCACTTGTTCTGAATTTGATAAAGATTTTTAATCAATCTACTTCAAGACATAAACTGTAAGTTTATTTTGTTTTTTTTTTACTTCTTGCTGCTCATTTTCCAAAGTTAGATGTAGGTGCTGCAGGTATGTCTTCTTATTATTATCCCTTATTATACGTGTTCTCAACTTTCACCACTTGTTCTGAATTTAATAAAGATTTTTAATCAATCTACTTCAAGACTTAAACTTTAAGTTTATTTTGTTTTTTTTTTACTTCGTGCTGCTCATTTTCTAAAGTTAGATGTAGGTGCTGCAGGTATGTCTTCTTATATTATCCCCTATTAGACGTGTTCTCAACTTTCACCACTTGTTTTGAATTTAATAAATTTCAAAACTGCCTTGGCTTCTTCCATTATCCTCTATTCTCGACTTTCACCATTTGTTCTGAATTTGATAAAGATTTTTAATCAACCTACTTCAAGACATATACTTTAAGTTTATTTTGTTTCTTTTTACTTCTTGCTGCTCATTTTCCAAAGTTAGATGTAGGTGCTGCAGGTATATAATATATTGTCTTCTTATATTATCCCCTATTAGACGTGTTCTCAACTTTCACCACTTGTTTTGAATTTAATAAATTTCAAAACTACCTTGGCTTCTTCCATTATCCTCTATTCTTGACTTTCACCACTTTTGTTCTGAATTTGATAAATATTTTAAACTGTAATGATTTTCACTATTCAAGTTATTGAAAACGAGATATTTACTGTGAAATTTTCTTATTTTTTTATTTTTTGATATTTAGATGTTATGTTAAAAATAAAAAGTTTGGTAAATATTCCGTTATAAATCACTTTATTATTTTAAAATCGTTATGATAAATGTAAGTTTTCCCATAGCATGGCTTTGGGTAACTTATAATACAAGCGTTTATTTATTTTAACGTTAGAAAAAGGAAGTTCATTAATAAAAATAATAAATAATTTACCGTATTCTAAAAGACAGACAGACGGCCCAGAAAGTGAAAAAAAGAAAAGGGTTCCTTTTTTACTTTTTGATGTACGGAACCCTAAAAAACTAGGATAATAATGTGCACTAAGTACTTAAAATTGAAAAACGTCAAAACCTCTTCCACTTTTTATTGTGCCACCTACTTCATTTCAAAGTTGAGCAAAATCTTATTCATTAATTTACCAATCCGCAGATACTACAGATTATGACTTTAAATAGAGACAAAGCATTGTATATGTATAGATTGATTTCATTTGGTATGTGTCAGAGTATCTGGCACTCAGTGGTGGATAAACTGAATAATTGATAATTTGTCCTCTGGCTTCACGTTATTCCCGTCTACGAATGGATAACTTTGTATTTCACACGGTTAATTTAAAGCAAATTGCCTAATAATTTAGCATTTAGCTCAACTAATTAACTGGCTAACCTACAATTTTTTTGTGCACCGTAAAAATTATTGAAATTACCGAAAAATTGTGATTTTAATGTTAGGAATTAAAAGTCGAAAAACCATAACGGCACGTTGCCCCTTGTTCTAAAACCTTGAAGAAGAAAGTAATAATAAAAAAAATAAGGGCGGCTTGCATGACGTTATGCAAAATTGTGCGAAATTTTAGCTAAGTGCATCTATATCTTGACGTGCATCTATGTTTTGACGACCCAGTTGTCACCATGCCGGACTGCCAAACACAGGGTTGCGGGTTCGATTCCCGCCTCAGACTAGTATTTATGCTTAGATATTTGTCTGTGGTGTGGTTGTTTCTATGTATTATAAGTATATATTTACAAAAGAAAAGTATATAAGTAGTGTATCCGTTGTCTAGCACCCATAACACAAGTCTAGTTACTTAGCTTGGAGCTAGATGGCGATGTGTGGAATGTCCTGCAATATTTATTTATTTATTTTATTTATATGTTAAATTACAGGCAATCTAAAATTAAATTCTATTTCAATAACCACTAAGATTGGTAGATATTATTTAATCAATTTCACACTTTAAAGTTAGTTAATCATGTTTAAGGTCTTAAATCTATTTCTTTCTATTGTGCAAGTCCATCGTAGAACTATAAATCTAAAAATAAAACTTTAAAAAGCTCCAGTTCAATTCACAAAAAGAGGATCGCAGGATCGCAAATTAGCAAGTAGGACAGACGCGTCGTCTTCGTCGTCGTGTCGCTTCAGTGCTTCAAACGAATCGTGAAACGTAACACCTTTGAGTACTTCCTTCTGGTTTATTGAACTGTACTCGAAAAAGGCTAATGATGTCTCTATTAGTTATCCATTTTTTAGCTATATTTTTATTTTATTGCTGAGTGATTTGGATGGTATTGATCTACGATTGTATTAAGTTGTTCAGATATAACTAAAGTCACTACTAAATAAAGTTATTAAGATAAGTTAATACTTAATACTTCATTAATACAAATAAAAACATGCAGTCGTTGTTGTAAATTGTCTCTTTCGTAGACAATTTAAAAACATTTAAACAGAAAAATAGCAATATTTTTCGCAAAGACACGCCCGCCGCAATATTGTCGCATAAGAAATGCGCTGTCTTAGCAAGAAACAGTATTACGAGTTGAGGTGCAAATGCTTTGCGAATGCACGGTTCTTCAGTACTCTAATGTCGAGTCAGGCAGAGTTCTGCAAGCCACGCATAAATCGAAAGCAGCTTACAAAGGTGACTGTTTCAGCTTTTATTTCAACGGAGAACGTTCAGTTTCGAACTTAATTAACTTCCACTATTTATGTAGTGCTACTGGAATTGCTAGCTTTGTATCTATTTGTGGTTTTTAAATATTTGTCTGTTTCCCCAATAATACTGGGTTTTAATACATCACTACATAGTATAAAACAAAGTCACTTTTTGCCGTCCCTATGTCCCTATGTATGCTTAGATCTTTAAAACTACGCAACGGATTTTAATGAGGTTTTTTTTAATAGATAGAGTGATTAAAGAGGAAGGTTTTTAGATATAATACATGCATAATACAGCCGTTAGATATAGTTTGTTAAAGGCAATATTTTATCTAGACCGAACTTCTGTTATTTTTCAATTTAACTAAATAGGATCCGATCCGTCCGATCCATTATGCTGCCAGATCTTTGGCAATGTTATAGAGACTTACTCTCATCCGCTTTGGTGGCTCTACCCCATCAACGGGGCAGATGGGGGAAAATGGTTTTATCGTCCCCGGTAGCGTCGGCGTCGGCGTCGGCGTTCAGCGGGGAGGATAGCACCCCTTTTTTGCGTACCCCGTGTCATTACTCCGTTATGGTTGGCGAGGAAGATGGCACTATACATCGGTATTGCACACACAATTTTTAATCTAAACACATTTTTATAAAATTTGGACTCCATTACATTATATAAGTTTTTAGATTTAACTACATTGTCCGAATTATCCAAAGTCCATACCTACATCTACCACAGATATCTACACTAATGTATGTTTGTTTGATGGAACGAAAACCTAGGCTTGAAACTTGGTATGAAGATCCATTGATTAATTAGGAGGAACAGGTAGGCGGCAACTTTTTATCCCGAATTATTCTACGGAATCGGGACTTAGGAGGAAAGGGTATACAGGCGCTCTCTCCATACAAACGTAGTCGACTGTTTCCTCCCTGGATAACATGACACAGCACAAATATTTTTGTTGCATAAAACCTATAACTGCCATGACTATGGCCCTATGTCTTGGTTTTTTTTCATTTTCTAATTATCATATAATTAAGATAAAAAAAAAACAAACAAAACATAGTGCCATGGTCATGGCAGTTATAAGTTTTATGCAACAAAAATATTTGCTATTGTATGGAGAGAACCCGGTACCCTTTCCTCTTAAGTGATTGAAACTGCGGAGAGCTGCTGGTTGGTTAAAAATATGAAACTTGGATGCCACCTTTACCGACTTATCACTGTCTGTGACCAGTAATTATTCAGCAGCTTGAACCGCTGTTATTGATATTATTTAATAACGACATTTTCTCGAGAAATTGTCGCTAAGCGATGTTACGCCTCGAGCTATGCAATGTCTACACTGTACAGAATATATTAAACTAGAAGAAATTAATGTTAGGCACTGTTTAATTTGCATTTTCGATTTACTTCTTGCTTTCGACACTATATCTTGAAGGAAATCACTGTTATCATTTCATACAGTCGGTCGTATAGTTTGTTTGATAATTTTGACTTAGAGTGCTACATATGCGTACTTATTATTAAAACTTAGCTCTTTTTAAAAGCTTTTATTTAACTTGCAATGTATGTATGTTTTTCTCTTAAACATTGTACGATTCCGGTGTTTCCTGTTTTGTGTAATGAACTAGGTTTGTATTTTTTCCTTTTTTATTTATTTTAATTACTTAAAAGTTTTAAATTTTTTTTAAAATAATAAAACATGTGAGTTTAGAATGCAAACTATGCAATCGACTGACATCAATAACATAACATTTTGTTGCAATAAATGGTATGAAAACATAATAAAATGAAATGAATAAAGTAAATAAAATTAACCAAGCTAAGTTACTAATCTTACTAAGTTACTTTATGAATTAATTTTAAGCTATTTAATTTAAATAATACAAAAAGAGATTTCATTATAATAATACCTACAGATGCCAAATTTCATTTTAATACTGTATATTAGGTATATAGATAAACCCGTTATTGCACCATATTAAACCAGTATATCGGTAAATCCTCTTAAAAACTATAAAGCCAAGTTAGATCGATTACTTTTTGTGTTAAGTGACAACTTTAATTAAGTAGTTAACGTTAAGTGACGGTCGTTCGAAGGCGTTCGGTATAACTTTGTTACTTAAAGCAAACCTTTCAGTGAGAAAAACAATTTTCCTTTTCAGACTTCAAGCAAAAAATCTAATAACTCATCGACGAAGGGTGGTCACTAACAGGTGTCACAGATTAATAATAAGTTCGTTTGGGGCGGGCTTAATGAGCGGCTCGTGTAGTTTGACAGAGTGATTTAATATTGGCCGGTGATCGTTTCAGTAAATCGGGATTAGTTTCGGGGCCTGACCGAAGCGTGAATTATTGAGGGAATATGCTGCATTGCTGGTACACGAATTATAATTCAACGTCAATTTCGTATCAAGCGTTTTACTCGTTTATTTTCCAATTTTCCAACAAAATGATGCGTATATTTTTGGCGTCGGCTTTCGTGTTTACATACGAGGTGAATGGCGTATAGAAATAATTGTAGCGGAACGATAAAATATTAACATTATTAATTAAATAGGTTTATTTAGACAAGTAGGTACTCGCATGTATTAGTCGAACAGAAAATGTATTGTGAAAACAAAACTTACTATGGTTATAGCAAATACCTAATAGATAACACAAATTAGGTACGTTGAGAATTCCAGACTAAAAGCGACCTCCATAATATGAATGATATCTTTAGAATCTGAAAGACTTAGGGCGGCTTGCATGATTCTGCTTAAACAAAAGAGAATGGGCATAGTGGCCCACCTATTGTATAGATTCAAGTTATATGTCATTTGAAAGGTCATGACAGTAGCTTTATTTTATTGTATGACACCAACCCTGTAACTCGAATAGGGACGGATCTAGGACGTTTTTAGTTTTTGAAAAAAAAATCTTTCCGTTTAGGTCGAGATGTACGTCATTTGAAAGCTCTTGACAGCAGCACTATTATATTGTATCACACTGGTCCTGAAATATGAACAGGGACGGATCTAAAACGTTTTTAATACTTAAAAACATTAAAAAGTTGAGATCGAGATGATTTGATTTGAAAAATTCTGTTAATAGCTTAATTGTATTGTGACGGACTAACTCTGAAATCAAAACAGGCACAGATCTAGGATGTTTTTAGTAAAAAATATTGTTGTCGAGATGTATAACATAGTTTGAAAGGTCGTAACAGTAGCTTTATTGTGTGACTCCTATCTAAAAATACGAACAGGAACGGATTAAGGACGTTTATAGTTAAAGAACAGGTTGATGTTGCTATGTACGTTATCTGAAAGGCTGAGATGTATGTTATTTGACGCAGCAAGCCTTTTCGGAGGGTAAACAATTATTTTGATTCTCGGATCCTTGCCGTGAGCATAAGTCAAGACGCTAAAACAAGCTTTTTGACGTGATAAATCTTTTAAATCGGTCAGAAGAGTAGGGGTTTAATTACTTGTAAAGATTAAATGCAACGAACGTTGTAACGTCATAAATGTGTTATAGCGTGTAAAGAGTGCATAGAAAGAAGACGTAGCTAATCTAACCTTCTAACAATGACTTTGAATAAGATATATCTGTTAAGAATCGTGTTAATTTGACGTAAAATAAAACGTTTTATGAATTACACTGAGGCTGCGTCCTCGACAGAGTCTACCCGTTTTTTCCTTGATTTCTTTCTGGCGACTGGTCTTGGACGTTGTCATCATCATCATCCGAGCGATGTTCCCGGTTGCATCCCTCTCGGGAGCCCGGGGTTCGCTTTCCTAGCCTCCACTTCGCACGATCTTCGGCATCCCGGTTATTGAGGCCATTTGCCCGCATATCACCCTTTACGACGTCAAGCCAGCATTTCTTAGGTCTACCCAGTCTGCCACGACCTGACGGAGGCGCCATAGCAAGACATTTGTTCCCCACGTAACTAGCGAGTTTCCGTAAGACGTCACCGTAATATCTCGGACATGAAGGCTGCCCCGGACGCGAGAGTTTTGCGTCACTCCAGACATCCAGCGCAACATCTTCGTCTCCGTGACACGCAGTTCCTGCTTATGTCACTCAAGCACCGGCCACGCCTCACTACCATACAATAGAACAGATCTAATGATGGTTTTATAGACCCGTCCCTTTAGTTTAACCGGCATTTTGGGGTCGCAAATGACACCAGTCACCTCATGCCACTTGGCTCAAGCCGCTGAAATGCGTGACTTGACGTCGTAATCCGTCGCGTCGCCGGACGCGTGAAGCACAGATCCCAGGTACTTAAACTGGTCTGTCCGCTCAACCATATGACCGTCTACGCAGACAGGTGTGGGATCTGTGGTATTGCAAGCCAAGTACTCTGTCTTCGCCACATTCAGTTGCATGCCGCCGTTCTCAAGTGACTTCTTCCACGTGTGTCGTTGGACCAGTCGCCCCTTATCCGAGTCCGCCAGCGCAATATTATCAGCGTACATGAGCAGCCACGGAGGCTGCTCGCGTGCATCTCTGATGGCTACATACAGTGCATCTAATATTACGCTGAACAAGAACTGGTGGACTCCAACGGTAACAGGGAAGGGCTATTTGGGCCGCAGCGCCCACCAGATCATCATGCGAGGAACACAGTCAAAGGCCTTCTGCAAATCTAGGAATAGAAAATGCAGAGGCGTATTCTTCGTCCTGTATTTCACCATAACGATCCTTAGGGCGAAAGGGTCCATATTGACACCCAGAGACAGTGCACTTCTGTCGGATCCAAGAGTCGACTATCCGCTCGTAGAGCTTCATGGTGTGGGACATGACCTTTATACCTCGATAACTGCCACACTCCTACACCGATCCCTTGCCCTTGAAAACTGGGGTAATAAGACTCAATCTCCATTGGGCAGGGATCTCGCCGGTCTCGAGTATGCGGTTAAAGAGGTTGGTCAAGATGCCCACGAGAACTCATCGCCTTCCATGGTCTTGGACGTTGTACATCGGATTAAGGCTGGATGGTGGAAATGGCGACAGATCACATCAACCACTTGTGACCCGCGAATACCCCGATATGACCCGTCTTCATGTATGGATCGGAATACTGGGCCATGAAGAAGAAGGATGAGAGAAGATTGCATGTGGCGGAGATGAGAATGTTGAGATGGATGTGTGGAGTAACGAGGATGGATAAAATAAGGAATGTGTAAATTAGAGCAAGCCTAAAAGTAGCACCGCTTACTGATAAATTAAAATAGAACCGTTTGAGTTGGTATGGACATGTGATGAGAAGAGAAGAGATGCATGTGACTAGAAGAGTGATGAGTATGAATGTAGAGGAGTGGAGAGGAAGACGACGATCTAAGAAGAGATGCATGGACTGCGTGAGACAAGACATGATAGAGATAAATGTGAACGATGACTAATAGGAGTAAATGGAAAAAGAAGATATACTGCGCCGACCCCAAACAAATTAGGTTAAGGGCAGGAAGATTATAATGTCTGGTTTTGGGACCATAATTGGCTTGGGCTGAACCGATAGAAACAGAACAAGTCATGAAACGAACTGCTACAAAACGAAAGCGTCTACAAATATCAGAAATGTTACCTACTTGATCTAATGTACCGATTATCGCTGGAGTTAAACTCGTATTGGAGATTTCTTATTGCCAATATGGTAGTGCCACCATCGCGCTACTGGTATAATGTTCGTTGTCGGAGGTTTAAGCAGTCATAGTCTAAAACTAGAGGAATGTAGAGTGGAAGAGTGGGCTGAATACACTGACCTTTAGATAAAATACCTGCTTTTTTAAATATTGGTCGTTACAAAAAAGGTAACAACCAGGATTTAATTCATGACAATTAAATCTTTGTTCTGATAAACATGAGTACTATTACCAAAGTCTTTGCTTTCATAAGGGAACTTGACTGGCAAAAAATACCCAAATTGGCATCACCACAGTTCAAAATCCTTATTTTGTCCTAGTAAATAGGAAACCTTCAATTTAGAACATTCTATGTTTGCTACCAGAATGGAGTTAGTATGTGGCGCAATACAATGAATTGCCAAAGGATAGTGACCCTAATTTTTGAATCTATACTCCCAAGCATAAAACACTAAAGCTTTTTGCTGATGATATAAGATTCACCCTGCAGGTGAAATCTTTTGTAGAAGAAGGATTTATCAAACGCTTCCAGGATTTTACTGACAACACAGTGAACTAGCTAAATACTAATTCGACTAAGAACCAACTCTGAGCATTTAACCTACGTAAATAAATGAAAAATTAAGGGTGACAAACACCAGCAACTCTAAAATATTAAGGCGTTGTCGTAGACAAAAATGTTTAATTTAAACAGCACTGTCAGAACACTAAAATAAAATGTGGGTTTAGAAAAAACGAACGGTATTCCGATTAGAGGATCAACCCACGCATGATGTATACCATAGGTCTGCTGCTGTATGCTATTTCTGCCAGAAAAAAGCTTTGCATAGCCATCGAGTTGATGTAAATAATGCATCTGTCGTCATCATAAGTTCAAACAAAACAATGTCTGAAGTTCAGAAAGTTCTTTTTAACTAACATCTCTCATAACTGTTTCTACAAGAGGATTGAAACTAACTCCAATAATGGGAAAAAAAATACTCATTTAAGGAGGCTAATTTTGACAACCCTGCTAGCTGCAACCCTGCTGCTGTTCTTTTTAGGATCGCCGGACTGGCGATCCTAAAAATAACTTTTTCGGAGTCTCGTTTACTTCCCATGGATTACATTTCTTATACTTCAAATAAAACTGGGTTTTATATGTTGATTAATTCATTCAGTGACTTGCTTTGGCGTCATAGTTATACAATCGGTGAGAACCAAATGGTTAATCAATTAATAACTACAATTACTTAAGATTTTCCACAAGACACAAGATAGTTGATAAATCATAGAAAATAGTTAATTCTTGTTTCAATCACTATCAAATCAACTGAAATAGATATAGATAGTTTTTTAACGTATAATTAATAATTGATGAACACCTGCATTCACAAAAAAATTGTTGTCAGGCGTCATGGTAACAATATGCCAATGACGCCGTTTTGTTCCGGTAGACGTCACGCGTCTCGTGTTTGTTTTATCATCATCATACGAGCGATTTTGTTTTATATTGTTTATTTATAATATCGATCATCTGGCTTGTGTTAAGGTGACGAAAGACGAATAGAAGAAGAATTAAGTATATAAAGAAAAAATATATATGAAACAAAAAGGAAAATAAATATAACGGAAAAGAATAAAAATAAAAGCTAATCAAAAAATCACAATTTTCCATCGTTTTCTTATGACGTTATCACGTAAAATTATCGTCCGTAAACCGATTTTATAGACAACCATTTCTTTTTTCAATCAATTCATGATGCGCTGAATCCGTTCCAGTTCGTATCTTTCTGGAATGGTGTTAAACAATAAAGCTACTGTTACCACCTTTTAAACTATATAAATCTGGACAGCGTTTTTACTAAAAACGTTCTAGATCCGTCCCTGTTCTTATTTCAGGATCAGTGTCGTGTAATAAAATAATGCTACTGTCAAAAGCTTTCAAATGACGTACATCTCGACCTAAATAGAAAGCATTTTTTTTCAAAACTGAAAACGTCCTAGATCCGTCCCTATTCGAGTTACAGGATTAGTGTCAACAATAAAATAAAGCTACTTTCATGACCTGTCATATGACATATAATTCGACTCTATACAACAGGTGGGACACCATCTATACGAAAATGCCCATTCACCTTTAGTAAATTAATTTAACCGGTAATCTGAAAATTAAATTCTATTTTAAAAACCACAAGATTGATATTTTTTAATCAGTTTGACACTTTGACAGTTGGTTAATCATGTTTATATATTTACTAGCGACCCGCCCCGGCTTCGCACGGCTGTATTATACATTTGTATTTTATCTAAAAACCTTCCTCTTTAATCACTCTATCTATTAAAAAAAACCGCTTAAAAATCCATTGCGTAGTTTTAAAGATCTAAGCATACAAAGGGACATAGGGACGGCGAAAAGTGACTTTATTTTATACTAGTAGTGATGATACCTATTAATTATTTATTTGTTTATTATGTGTACCATCATTAATAAACACTAATAAACACACACAACACACACAAACACTAATAATTGAAGAATTTTGGAGTTTGTTATTATAAAAAATTAAAAATTATTAATTTTGGGGATTCCTTCTAAGGATTTCGATCTCTAATGGGGTAAAAAAGGGCTTAAAGGATGAAACCAGCTAACAGCTAGAGTATTTATTAAGTATCTTCTTACCACCGTAATTGAACAAAAATTGTAGTCTGAGAAATGTCACTTTTAAAGTAAGAAACTAAAACAAAACGAATGAAAGACTCGTTAATATTTAAATGATTCGCATTGCTGGTGGTATTCGTAGAATTCCTGAGCTTGAGGTTTCCTACATCGGTCGGATGCCCCAACGTCATACATAAGTGGTTCAACCGCATCAATTACGCGTGGAACAAAAGCATGCCAACATCACGTTGAAGTCACATATAAGGCATACGCGTATGCATTTCCCTTACTATGAGATCGCATAAAATAAAAATATTTCTCGTCTTCATAAGTGTAAAAAGTTATGAAACTATTCTAGAAGACCCGATGCAAGTCGTTCCCTTCATAATTTCCCCTTTCCTCAATTTCCACATTCGCTTCTCAACCCCTTCGCATTCCGTGTTACAACTGCAAAGCTAATTATTTATTAATAAAATGATTAAATATTGCAGGACAATGCACATAATGCCATCTACCATACCAAGTTGAGAAACTAGGCTTGTGCTATAAAAGCCAAATAACGGACAACATTTACTTTTATTTTTTTGTGGGTAAATAAATCCTTATCATACATGCCTACATTTATCTCGGCTACTTCTCTAATAAATTTATTATTTGTAAACCTTGCAAATGTAGAGAACATTTGCACCTACTCTACTACTTTTTCTTGGTCTATTAAAATATTGTTTAGGTTTTTAACGTTTAGTTATTAATAGGTAATAAAAGAAATGAGCACTAGGTCCTCAAGCTCCCATGGTTTCTACCCCCACGGAAACGAACATGTAACTATCCGCCAGGTCCACATATATGTTGGATTAAAGGTACTCCGCCTGCGCGGCCGCTGCCCCAGCCTGTCCGGTTTTTATATTTAAAACAAATGAATAAGAACAATATTTACTATAGTAGGGGTCACAGATGCAACTCACCATCACGAACAAAGAGATGAGTGGGAAGATGCACATTGTTATTTATTTTCCTTTTGAGCTTTGCTGTTGTAACTTTTAAAACATATTTTCATTAAATTGATTGGGTAGGTATTTATAACCCTATAATTATCCGTTTAAAAGTTTAAATAACTTGCTGAATGCTGACTGAACACAACATTATGAATTCAGTTTCGATAAAAAAAACAACAAAACATAACTCGCTTAAATTAAACGAAGCCGATGCAGAATAAATTACAATGACTTATTCTAAAAAAAAACTGTTCTATACAATCATACATCATTGATGAAACGTCAAATTATGCAAACTGAATAAACGGTAAAACAATAGTGAAATCGGCCTTTATGTTACGTCTGTGTTTTTCAACATGAAATACTGAAAACGGTGTTTATTAAACGCATAGAATAATGATTTTAAATGCATCGGAAATATAAACTATTACCACTGACGACCTCTGTGGCGCGTCGGGCGAACACCCGACTGCGACGCAGAAGGTTGCGGGTTCGATTCCCGCCGGGAACAAGTATTTATGCTGACCATAAATTCTTGTTTCTGGTTCTGGGTGTTTCCTATATGTATAATATGTATATATTTACAAAAAAAAAAAAGTTCCGTAAATTTAAAAAAAGTTATCCGTTATCTGGCACCCATAACACAAGCAATAAGTTGCTTAGCTTGGGGCTGGATGGCGATGTGTAATATGTCCTGAAATATTTATTTATTTATTTACCATATGAATTTATGTACAAGTCCATTAAAATGTTTGTGTGGACGTTAATAATTTTCTAATATTATGGCATATCGCCTAGAGAACTGTAGCACATAAGCAGTATTAAATAGCAGTCATTAATTCTACGTTTGAAATATTAGCATTATATATATCTGATACAGCGTTTTGCTATTAGTTGTAGTTTGTAAGTACGAGATAACGTTACCGTTTCTGTATGGAGGTTGTGCAATTATAGATATCTAGGTACCTACGTGGGAGATTAGTTGGTGAATGTAGATGCGGTGTTGGTGACAAGCGGAGGATGTAAATATAGGTTGGGGTTGCTACTAAAGATTTTTACTGCATCATCATCATCATCATCTTCTTTTTTAAGCTATTTAGTACTCAGTATATGTATCATACAAATATAATTATTTATTTAACATCATTTTCTTATTCTATTTTATTTCTTTATTACCTTATATATGTAATTATTTTGCTATTCTACTTATTTATTGTTTGGGTGTGTATGCGGGAGCTAGAGACGATGCACGACGGCAGCGGGTTTGACCGGAAGACCAGCGCTGCAGCCAAGTTATACTTGTCTGTGGCTTACAGCTGAGGTCGACCCATTTGGGCAGAACATGGCTTCTTAAATATTCATAAGTTAAATGTATGCTTTTTTTTCCTTATTTTTTCGTTGTATATGTTACCTATTTCTTTGTGTGTGTAAATTTAAAAGTTGTCGTGTGCCTGTACCAAATAAATGCTTTTCTTTCTTTCTTTCTTTCATTTGAGCGATATTCCCGGTTGCATCCCTCTCGGAAGCCCGAGGCCCGCTTTCCTGCTTATACGCCTCCACTTTGCACGTTCTTCATCATCCTGTTTGGTTATAATATCACCATTTACGAAATCAAGCCAGCACTTCTTGGGTCTACCCTGAAGATTTGCACTGCATTTACTCAAATTCAGTTGACTGTTGAAAATTTAATCAATTAAAAATGATTCAGTGACTATTTCAAGCGAATAAGCCTCGAGCATAGCGCTGCAAGCATAACAAAAGATTTCACTTGTCAAAGAATCAATACGTATTCCAAGACCTTTAGACGTATAAGACCAACTACGCAAAACACCACCTTTACGCAAAACGCATGACTCGCCAAATAATACTTACGCAAAATACCAACTACGCATAACACCAACTTTGATTTAGAAACAAAGATTAGCTCTTTATTATTTCTAAATGATTCCCTAACTTCACTATCACAATTCTGCAAAAAATCATACATCAATCGCTTGTAACTTAGCTTGTAGCTGCGGCGCCACAGGCCGGTCCGCCCACGCGGCACGCATCTCTATATCGCGAGCTTTCACATCACCAGCACCGCTCGTACCCTGCGCCTAGCCTCGCACATTTCATGCTACTATCGAATCATGTAACAGATCTGACGAGAGTAAAATCCTTATACAATTACATGAAGATCTCGAAGTCAGCAAGAATTTACATTAATTAAATTAAAATACTTTTGATAAGCATCTCAAATTATCATATTATTTGAACACTTTGTAGTTAACAAAACAATTTAAAAAAAAACACAATGGTTAATATAATTTTTTTTATCCTATATTGAAAAAATTTTATGAAAGCATTAATCGCACCAGACGCCCGCGGCTGCAATCAGAAACAGTTTAACCAAGCTAACTACACTAATCATTTCTTCTCAGTAATTAGTCAAACAGGATAAGCTTAAGTGTTTGCTTGCTAAACTAATGTATTGCTGTTCATGAGCGGCTGCGGTCTCCCTTATAATCTAAGGCGGGAGGCTGCGTATGACAGGCTTCAGTCAGCGCTGGCGAGCTGCGCGCGCGCACGCATTCACTAAACCCCTTTGCTCCGACGCACCCATGTTTGTTTACCAACATGAACCACCGTGTGAACTTAACATTTCTATGCTCACATTTGAATAAAAATCAAATAACTTCGATATACTGAACCAATTGCATCAATTAAACATTCCATTTAATGACTTTCTGTTAGTGAGATGTCAACGCCTTTGCCCCTTAATAAGCCGGCACCGGCACTTTATGGGCTCCTGTGGACATAAATAACGTGAATAATGTGACAGATACATTTGTAGCGGTCGCATTTCGGTTTGTAAAACGATTCTGCGATATGAGGCTGTCTGTTATTGTCTATATTATCGCGCTGGCGATCATCGCCGCCGCCGGCGAGATCAGGATCAAAGGTAAAGTGAAGAAAAGGTACACAACGCACAGACGACACAGAGCAATACTACCCCCGTGCACTTTCAATAGCACAGTCATAGAAAACGAATGGTCGCTGATTGAAGCAATAGGTAAATCTAAATACATATTCACGGGTAAAGTAATGAGCGTTAAAAAATCTAAACCTATTGACGGAAAAGGAAAGCGATCGAATGTTTACAAGGTTTATATGAGACGAGTGTTGAAAGGTAGTTTGAGTGAAATAAGATCTTTTGTGAGACTGGAAGAGGACTCTGCAACTTTAAGCGGTGCTACTGTTGTCGTGGAGAGAACACGGGCGAGGGAATCTTGTTCTCCGGTTCCTAGGCCGAGACTTTCTGCTGTATTCCTGAGTGATGGCGTCTTCATCGATGTCCACCGACCAGTTCCAAGGCTGCGGCTTCTGACTGATCCTGTACCTCTCACACTATACCATTTGGACAGAATAAATGCTGCTGTTAAAGGTAATAAGCGATATTAATATTGTATTGTCTTATTTAGTTAATAACTACTACAGTCACTTTTGTTACTGTAATTTGAACAGAAACCTATACAAAGGATAGATACGAACTATAAAAGTAAACTAAATAGTTTAACGGATTGAAAATCGATCGGCATAATCCTCAAAGAAATACAATAAGGCGTGGGCGTTGCATCCATAACGTTCATCGTAAAGTCATTATTAAAAGGAGATTTTGATCGACATCTCGACATACGTTCGTTAACTTAATGGACTCCAAGTGTCTGTTCAAGCCGCTGTCTGTAATACAAATACGACCTATACAAGTTTACACACAGAGATCTAATACATAATACCATATAAGGATTATCTATAACGCAAACAAATTCCAATTAGTTGAACAAATATTACGACATTGGTAAATGTCAGCCGTAAAGCGTATTATAATAGAGTGTCATCCCTCTCCTACGCGTAAAGTATCGTTCAATAAATTTTAAGTGATATTTTTATTTGTGTCTTAATGGACTGAGAGCCAGACGCATTTATCTGCATAAGTGTTCTTATTCTCTTTTATAGTCGGAGTTAGCTTAACCAATTTTATACCATTAATATAAAAGTTCATTGCCTCTTTAAATGTATAGCATAGAGTATGTACTAACTACACAATGAGCGATAAAGAAATAAAATCATTTTACGTAGAATTAAATTAAATTTTAAATAGGCCTAGATTGATTTTATAGAAAATCAATAAGCCTGCTTCTTTATTGCGAGAACCACCTAAAATTCTGAGAAGATCCAATTTAAGTTTAGCATAATCCGGTGACAAGATGTGTATCTTACCTACATCTGAAGTCCTGAGTATAGTCCGCTGGGTGCGTGTTTCTTCGAATGAGACACTATATCTGAGCGCACACATCTTGGCACCCGCATCGTAAAGAAGCGCCAGGTCCTTTTGTTAAGATTATCTACTTCAGCGTTTTATTGAGTAAACCTTAATAAACGTTTCTACAGATGCAATGCTTTGACTGCACGCTCCGTGAGAATCCTGACAGACAAAGTCTTGGTGCCACACACGTTCGATGTAATCGGTCTCATTAGATACCACAGTCGCGTCTCGATCGCGTGATTTGAACCCCTATTTAATATAGATTTAGATAGACGATTTAACCAACAGTATGAAGAATGTGCATTTTATCAAAACATCGATAGTGCTATCGTATCTGAAACTATCATCGCAGAAGGCGTTATGGAGTGGTAGAGAAAGTAATGACCAAGTTCATTCGTCACGATATCAATGTGCCACACACGAAGCTCACTAATTCATCTAATAGTTGACTATAATGACTGGTGTATTAAAATTCTACAATCGTAATCAAAGGTTAGGTGTCATCAAAATGTAGATGGTCGATTAGGGTGCACAAACTCACCATGATAATTGCTATTCCTGTATCTAACATGATGTTTCTACATTGAAAGTAATGTTTATGCGAATTTGTTTTATTTATGTTGTTGGTATTCATGAGGCGGAGTCTAATGAGGAGGCGGATAGTCGAATGATTTATATTTTTTGACTGATCTGAACTGAATAGTGTGCATTAAAAATCACTATTTATTACTACAGTCATATGCTATTGAATTTAGCATTATCATTATGCTATAGTGATTAACACACAGCTAACATTAAAATACGCATAAAGATTTACTACAGTTATTCTAATCTTTGAGTGACAAGATTGGAATGACGAGATACGATATATATTTTTATCTACGAAACTATTTGACTAGGAGCTATAAAATAAACACTTAACTCTGTGAAAAATGTTAAAAATATAAAGCGCGGCGGGAAGATTCGTCAAGTAAGCGACTGTAGAGAGACTCGCCCGCCTACGCTCGTACCACTTTCCAAATTCCTCTTGTAAGCGCTTGCAATCACCTACATGGTACGTGCGACGACCGCTAACAACGTTTTTAAAGTTGTTGTATATAAAATCTTAAGGTTTCAATAGAGCCTTTATAGAAAATAACAATACAGACAATGAAGCACGATTTGGTGATAGGATACAGATTCTATTGTACGTAGCCTTGTAATTTGGGACTCTTTCGTGGGTTATGTAATTTGAAATGAGAAAAACATTAACCTGGTACGAGTGTCGAATTCGTAATTTTCAAAACATTGGGTGGAATAAAAATATTGACAAATATTATTGAGTATGGTGTTGTGTCAGTTGTCAATACACATATAAAAAGTTTAGAAAACTTTATAACAGAAGCGATATATATCTATTGTTGTCCAAAACAGATTTTATGGGTTTTGTCCATTCGTTTTGAGCTGGTTAAAAATAGTGTGTGAGTTTTAGTAGCGTAGGGAGGTACATAAATATTCAGGCATTCGGCTTAACTGCGTAGGCAATAACTGTTAACTTGTGCGGTTTCCACTCAGCATCCGTATCCTCGGTACTTTTCAGCTACTACCTATAGCTACTACACAGCTTATATTCACACGCATTCGTAAGCACCAAGAATAATGTTATTCCATTCCTTTAAGTTTTACATACAACTTAATATCTGCTTGTATCAGGTATCACAGTGTATAAATTACTTTTAATATCAAAACGTGGCGGGTCCAATTAGCATGTCACTAATTAAGTTAGTCATAATCTAGAGATAATAACGTAAAACCAAGTTTATTTACGGTTACGAAGGTTGCATTGAATTGCGAGGTCCACCAGTCTACGCGTGAGGCTGCGCTAGCGCACGCGTCTCTGTGGCGCCAAACTTTGCTATTGCGCAACTTGAATCTCGAGCTTGTTTACGATCTAAAGTTTAGGCGCGACGTGACGTGACTGAAATGGCTTTAACATACGCAAAGCTCTTGTACTCGACTTAAACATAGTCAAACAG
Organism: Idaea aversata; assembly: GCA_907269075.1. NCBI lineage: Eukaryota > Metazoa > Arthropoda > Insecta > Lepidoptera > Geometridae > Idaea > Idaea aversata. The sequence goes on from OU026085.1 coordinate 9,200,851, forward strand.
TTCCACAATAAAAATGAAGCTACAGTTTTTAGTGTTATTGCTTTATTATATAACGATAATTTCCGCCCAGTTTCGTCTCAAGGGTGTCGTGAAGAAACGACACACGGCTTACCGCAAGAAAGACATAAATGGTCCCAAATGTGTTTTAAACGAGACGATAACTAATGACTACGAGATTCTGTCGTCAGCGGTTTCTGAATCTAAATACATTTTCACAGCGAGAGTGCTGAGCGTGAAGAAGATAAAACGCGGGAGCAAGCCCAACGCGAAAGTGTTTATGGCTTACAAACTATACATTCGGCTAGTTATGAAAGGCAACATCGAGGAGTTGAAAAGTCACGTATTTTCAGGAGACGAGCGCACTCTGAATGGTGCAATTGTGTTTGTCGACTGGCTTCGGACGAACAAGTGCGCTTATAGGCTGTATAGGCATTCTTCGGGAATATTTCTGAGCGACGGTTCTTACGAGGACGCGAGCGGCAAAGGGTACAGGCGACTGCGGCTTTTGAACGAGCCTCTTCCTCTCTCGCTTTACGATTTGGATAGAGTAAATGCCGCTTTGAAAGGTAAATATTTACTATCACATAATCCGTCTTCATTTGTGACCGCGCGCAAACAATGGTAAAACGTATGTTTATTTATTGTAGCTTTGAATTGTATGTCATAAATAGTACACTAAACCTACACCAAAACACATTAAAATTTAAACTGCAGACAGTACATAAGCTGGGTGGCAGATAAACAACTCTACACTTAATGCTGATTTGGCGTCCGATGTTTTTACAATAAATGCCCGTAAAAGCATTTCACTTTATGCATGCATGCAACTGCCACGGGACGAGGATTAACGTTGATGTCAGATAACAAAATATACTCTGTGTTTTTAATACAAAAACTTCTTTGACAGATGGTGAGATTAAGCAGGATCTCAATTCGATATTTTATTTAAAACATACTTTTTGTAAGATTAGCCTTGCTTTGAATACCTTTATTGAATATGTTGTTCTGTAATGAAATACCAAGTTCTGTTTTAAAATGATAAAAACACATGGTATTGGTTGAAATCTTAACTTAAGTGGGTTGATATTTAAATGGGTCATTCGCGGTATCATTACGTTTTGCCATAGGCGATATAGGGTGCGTGGGCGAAGGTCGGTGCGGTACCACGTAATTTACTTAGAACGTTAGGCTGTAAACTTAATGCCTTATTGGTCCATTACCTCCGCCCACTTCAGAACAATCTTTATAACAGCAAATCATAATGCGATTTTATTGACGAAAGCTCAGTGACTTAGCATGAGTTATTATTATTGTAGTCAGTCATTATTTTATAATAAAGTTGTTAAAATAATTATCGTAAATGTTGTTGACGGTCGGGCTTTCGAAAAAGTAATTTAAAATAATATTTAGTGCAGTAAATTAAAAAAGTCTTTTTTATATATACTAACATTAAAATACATTTACAGCAAACCTGGCCAACACCATTGTCATTCACTGGATTTTTGTGCATACAAGGATTATCCGTGATTGTTCGAATCGAAATCAACATTTCACGTATTTCCTTCCCTATATCCTTCATATATTTGGAATGTACGGTCAGCTGCATAATTGCAGACCTATCGTAGAGCTCCAAAACGGCTGTCATAAGAATGTTTTCAACACGAGCAAGATTCTAGACACCAGCTTTATGTAAAGTTTAATCAACAATTACTCATCAATTAATCAAACAAAAATTATGTTTGCATTCTAATAATTTTTTTTTTTTTTTGTAGTAATTTTCGAACTTTATCGAGGGCTGCAATTATGCAGCCGACTGTACATTGTACACTCAAACTCAAAATTAACCATTTCAGGTTTTATGTTATGTTTTTCAAATTGAAATATACCTTATATATTACAATATTAAAAATCTAACGCCACGGAACCGAGGAAAACTGCAAATGATATTTTATGTATAATGTATTTAGTACAACTACAGTTTGGCTGCCAAAGCTAACTGCAGACCATAAGTATTTAGTTTTTCAACGTTTTTTTATTCAATTTGTGATTTTTTATTTATTGCGTGACTTTGAAATGCCTCCGTTACCAAGAGTATAGGTATATATCAATTGAGCGGAAAACGGAATTTTTCACCCCCTCCGTCAGACTGTGTCACTTCGCAGTACCCTGAGGAAAACTTAAGATCCGGCTGTTCAATTTCACTTCTTTTTATTTCGATTTTAATAGCAATAAATTTATGTTTTAATAACGCAATAATACTAGACAACTTTATTATAATATCAAACTGAAGAGGATTTCAAAGTTTTATGAACGTAATCATCGTATTTTATGTTAATACGAAAGTTGGATGTGCAATTTCGAGATTTTAATTCTTTTTATAACAGTTCCTTTTGACGGGTTCAAAAACTAAAGGTTAGTTTGGATAATTTGATTTTATACATTTTTCAAAATATGTACCTAATGTCCTATAACAGTAATTTATTTATTAAAGTCAATTGACATTAGCTATTGCCATCCAGCGGGGGAATGCAGCTTGTATTCTCGCATCTTTTGTGCCAGGAGTGTCGCGGGGCGGGTTATTTGATTAGATATAAGTTATTTATTTGTAGTTTTTTTAATTTTAGGATGTTTTTTTTATTTTTTTATTTATTTATTTATTTTTTGTATCGATTTAAGTATTTGTTTATTTTTTTTAATGATTGTGATTTTCTTTTAGTTTTATTTGCTTTTGTTTTTATTTGTATTTTTTCAAATTTTAGTTTTTTGTATTGACACGATTATAAAATACCAATTACAGCAATTGACTAATTACGACACATACTTTCTCTCGCAAAAATCAGAACACAATATCAATCTCCATTCGTCCGCAAACAGTAGTTTCAGCACTTGCATCTAGGGAAGCGTTTTTATCGCGTTGATGCTGCGGAGAATAGAAGACCATGAGAGACCGTGAGAGATGCCGGCACCACCAGACAACTAATGGTAATGTTGTGAAGAGGTTGGGAGATATATTAACACTTTGAAGGTATGGTGTTTACTGAATAGTTTTTGAGTAAAAACGGAGGTTTTTATACTAATTAAACTAGGTACATATCACGTCACATGACCTTTTAATACAGTATCGATTTCTGTGTAACCTTGGCCTTGGCACATCTTCATATCGTGCAGGTGTGATGCAATATCAAATTACTATGTTTACATTAGAGTTTTGTCTAAAACTTTTCCCACTGGTTTGCATTATTACACTACATGTTAAACTTTTTCAGCAAGGAGGACTTGTTCAAAAAATAGTAACGGAGATACAAAAAACCTGTAATTAAACAAACAATAATATCTTTTTTTTGACTCATCTTATCTTCTTCTTTAATATATATAAATCTCGTGTCACAATGTTTGTCCTCAATGGACTCCTAAACCACTTAACCGATTATAATAAAATTCGCACACCATGTGCAGTTCGATCCAACTTGAGAGATAGGATAGCTTACATCCCGATATTCCCACGGGATCGGGAGTTACGCGGGTGAAACCGCGGAGGGCAGCTATAAGTTTATAAGTCTCGATGCATGTCAAGTAGATTCCTTCATTAACTTTAAATACATACCTACACAATTCTATGTAATGTCTTTAGTTAATCTTAAAACCCAAATTGTTTAATTACGGCGCCATTGTTGGATATCTATACTAAATCTCGTTTGACTCGGCAAATATTTCAATGATTGGGTAATTTAATTGAACTCAAACTGATAAATCTAGGTTTGATTAACCAAATTACACTGTCGGAGATGCCACCAATTACTTTTGAATTTGCTTCAATTTTCGTATAAATAAATGTATCATCATCATCATCATCATGTCAGCCCATACACGTCCACTGCTGGACATAGGCCTCCCCCATACGACGCACTAACGAGTATTTGAGTGAAAAAATCGGACAAAAATATTTAATTTATTTATATAATTTTATGTGCAATTAAATTAAATAAAACACAAAGTTTGACCAATATAATAATTATATATTTAAAATTTTACATCTTTTTACATTTTTAGGATTCTTCAACTTCTTCTTCGTCGGAACTTTCGTCTTCGCTTTGTCTATTTTTAAATACCGTGCTGGCAGACATCATTTCTATTGCCTCCTTTGAGAAAGGCTGTCTTTTTTTATTTTGCGTCTTTCTGCTGCAGCTGATAAATGGATCTGAACTTAAAAGAAGTCTGTTTATTATATCTATGTTGCAGTCTCTGCGCGAAAATTTGCGGGAAAAATGTAATCTGTATTGCCTAAAATGTTTGTTTCGGGCTTCAGCTGCCTCTTCCGATAACTGGCCAATAGGTAGGAGTGCATGAGCTATTACTTCACCTCCATGTATCAAAATTTTGTGTATGGTTGGTGACATGGGATGCCAACCATACAGATCGACATATATTTTTGCAGTTTCATTTGCGTATGCTTCAAATTTTTCTACATCAATGTTATTGCCACTTGATATTACTTCTAATATGACTTTAAACCTTTTTATTAAATCGACATTGATGCCAGTTATTCTTGAGGAGCGTTCCGGATCTGCAAAAAATCTCCTTGACGTGTTCCCGTCATTAGTGTTCCCAAACCCTGCTTTGGGAACATCTACGAGTAATCCCATTTCCTCTTTAAAGGCTTTTTGTAGTTTTTCTTTAGTCTCTTTTACAATTCTTTTTTCTTCTGTAGACCGTGCTTGCCATTTTTGTAAAGGCAATTTATAGGCTAAATGTAAAATAGATTCGAAAAATCGAATTCTTGCGTGAAGAATTGATAATCCAAACTTCAACGTTTCTACTTTACTTTCTTTTTTAATTAATTTATTAAAATCCTTCGAAGTCTGTCCGCAAATGTAGCATCTCATTGTAGATGAGGTGTCTGTAGCAGCATTACATACCTTGCCATCAATCATGGTAAGTAACAGTTTATGTTTTATTTTGCTGCCATCAATTTCTGTCTCCTGAAGCTGTTCGGCTTGGTTTTCAATGTATTGTATTTCTTGTTTTGTGATATCTTTTGTTTCATTTATAAATCTTATACGTATGGGTCTGCAGAATCTGACTGAAGACGGAACCGGATTTTGCCAAATGATTTTTTTCTCCTCTTCTTCAATGATAACAGATAGTCTTAGAGGCACTAGTGAGCTTTGAAAAATATTTGCATCACTATCTCCGTGATTTTCGAATTTTTGCTTGTATTGTGTCTGCTGAGATCCGTCACATCCCCATTTCGAAATTAACACCATATTTTGTTTTTCTTCTTCAGTGCATGACGTATTGACAACCTCCGCTATATATTTGTACAAGCGCAATGCAGTGTGATTTAGTAATGTTTAACTTCTGCGCTTGTCTCAGTGACATGTATTGATTCTTCCTCGGGATAACATTCAATCTTAGCCATTTGTATGACAGAATAGCATGGGTAAATAGCTTTACCAGATCTGTGGATTATTTCCCATTGTCTTCTAGTGAAATCACCTTCAACAAAGATAGCCAGTGCTTCTGCTGGCGTATATTTTTTTACAGTTGTTTGCTTCTTGGTACTAGAAATAACTTTTCTAAGTTTAGTAGCTCTGGTGGGTGAAGCCATTAATTCTTTAATTATTTTTGATGCATCTTTATTTCCTGAAGTGCCCTGACTCACGCCAGCAGCATAAGTCAACTCCTCGACAGATACTTGTTCACGCAGATCTTTTGTTTTTCTCCGTTTGCTACGGTCACACACATCTTCAAATGATTTTTTTGGACGTCCAGGTTTTGGTTAGGGCATTTCAGGCCAGTTAGGTAATTCCATCGAAGATGTAAGCCACACTTCATTACTTTTAAAAAACCGTTCTTCTTTGTATGAAGCTCCTCTCCACTTCTTTTTGAATTCACTTTTAAAGTGCTTCAAACCATTTACCATTTTATGTTTCTCATGTTCCGGACAATTTGTCAATTGGACAAGTCTATCTTCAAACAATGAAAACTTTTCTTCTATTTTGTGGCCCTTGAATTCATTCAAGATCTCCCACAATGCTCTTCTAGTAAATATCTTGATAGTTCTCGAATTATCTGTACGACAAATAAATAAATATATTAACTTAAAATAATTGTGTAATTTTTACGTACAATTTAAAAGTCATATAAAACAAAATGGCGGACGTAGGCGGATGGTTTTATTATGATTTACAATAGCCAACAAATCAATTATTATATTGTTATAAAAGTTGTAGCCCGACAAGACACGACATATACATAAAAACACGATTGTTTGAAAAAGTAAAGCAAAAAAATGTACCTAAATTGTAACTGTTTTCATATCACATAAAAATATAAATTTTATACGACAAAGTAATCATGTAATATTTTAAAATGTAGTACATACCTTCTTCTGCCATATCCAATAAAAGTTTTTTCTAAATTGAACCACACAAACACACAACTGTGAAGCGAAGTTATAGTGCGAACAAAAGTGCCGAAAACAAAGACATGCGACTCCACGAACGGCTGAGTTTCGACTGATTTGTTAAAACAGGTCTAGGGCGGGGGGATTTTTAATGGCCGCCGTCTAAAAGGTCGGTTACCTGGCTATAGGAACAATAGCTTACATGACACTTTTGACTAAGTTGCGCATTTTTACTTATGTCCGATTTTATTGATCTAATAATCGTTAGTGCGACGCCACAAACAGCGGTCCTGAGCCGCCTCCATCCACCGACCACCCGCGACCGCCACAATGTCGTCGGTCCACCGGGCAGCTGGTCTCCCAACACTCCGTTTCGCGTTGCATCGTGGCCGCCACTCGAGAATCCTTATGTATATAAATAATTATTAATTATATATATAAATTATATATATAAATAAATGTATATAATAATAATATTTTTTATTATTATTATAATAAATTTTATTAAAAAAAAATTTAAAAAACAGAAATGTACAAAATAATGCTACTTTTAAAAACATACCTACTTAACTGTTTACATGTGCCTGAACTAGTTGATCCTGTGTTTTTGGCAAAAACTGCTGTTTAAAATAAAGCTATCTAGTTTTGTTGTTATTTGATAGATAGAGGCATTTGGAAACTTTAAAAGTAAAAAAACTACAGAGCAACACCAGTTTTTCAACTCCTATTATCAACTTAGTTAACATAAAATTATCTATAATATATTTTAAGTGGAAGATACACACTTAGGTATTTACAAAACGGCTTATAACGTTTCTAGCTTGTGTTACACGGTAGTCGATGGAGTTACAAACACTTGAAACATGCAAGACAGCCCGTAAACTACCGATTGACTTTAAGTTAGTCAACATGATTCAAAATAACAGAATGTTAACGAGTTTATAAATGAGTTAAAAAGTTTTTGCTCCTTCAAAACATGTTTTGAGTCTCTTAGACAGACAATAAGTGTTAACAGTTTGGGTGGACATTGAAGACAGTAGTTGACAGTACTATTTATTTATTCTCTAACTAAACCAAAATCTTAGCTATTTACTTGATCGTCTTTTGTTTATTTTTTCGATCGTCTATTGTTTTCATTTCGATCGTTTTTGGTTTATGTTTTCAATCGTCTTTTGTTTTCATTTCGATCGTATTAGCGTAGCTACATAACGTAGAGTTTTTATTCGAAACTATTTATGAATTGAATTGTATTTGTTAACAAAAACCACACAAAAACCACTTAGGTAGGGATAAGTGGAGGTAAATTTCCAAGTATCTTTCCCAGTAGTAGAGATAGGTGGACAAAATTCCATTCATACCCACCAGGGAGATACGCTGGTAGGGACTAGTCCACTAGTCACTAGACCGAATTAATTAATTAATTTATTTGGAAACCAACAGCTTTACAAAAATAATAAGAATCGAGTAGAAAATAGAATAGGATAGATACAAAACAAGCAAGCTAAAACACAAATCATAATCCAGCAAGAATAAAAATATAGGTAAATAAATATAAATATAATACCCCATGTTTGACGTACCAGAAAACAGAAATTATAACGATTGGTGTATGTTTAATTAATTGAACACAAATTGTACGTATCTACTAATCCCTGTAGATAGCAAACATCAGCATCTATAAAATTAACTTACAAGGGTTGAAGTCCAGCTATAATTAAATTGCGGTGTGACAGTTTCACCCCCTTGGGCAAACCCGTAGTGCCCGACGAATAAAGTACCGAGAGCCGTTTTCTCAGTTCCCATTAAAACGACAACCTTTGAAAATTATGATTTCAATTATTCAGTTAGCAAAACCAGTAAAACTAAAATTATATCCGCGGTCTCTGGTCTCCCATTTGTAAGATGGCGAACTGTATAAAATTAATTTTCAAACAAATCAAAGTAGATTTGGACTTGATAAATTTAATATAACTTCAGTGAGAAACCGCAATCAAATTAATGTTTGTTAATAATTTCTTGACAAAAGTTATTGTTTGTTTTGCTTACCGTTGAAGTTTTAGCGTTCGAATGAATGCGCATAAATATCGACATATTAAAGTTCTCTTGTAGTTTCTTATTGCTCCTTTTAATAAAAACCTACGTAAAAATATTTAAACAAAAATATTGTTTGGGAAAAAACAAAAAAATACGGTCAATAAAATAACGAGTTGTATAAAAATACCTACCTATTTAAATATGAAAACAAAATGTTCTATTGTCATGTTTCAAATTCCAACTTCTAACCAGCAAACCTACATAATATCCAGTGTTATTTATACTAGCTGCGCTCCGCAGATTCACCCTAAGTCCCGATCCCGCGGGGATTTCCGGATCAAAAGTATTCCATGCCCTTCTCAATATCCTGAACTATCACAAAGCCGATTTTGATGTAAATCGATCCAGGCATTTGAGCGTGAAGAGGGAACAAACAAAATAATATACAACCTAGCCTACCTTAGTAACCTACCTTAGTTAGAGTTTAAAATAATTGCTAGCCATTTTAAATGCAATTTTCTTGCCGGATTGTACCTATGTCAAAACTTTATTTCTTATTCATTTCAATATCGAAATAGGTGTCTACGAAAATCGAAGCCAGCAGGTGGTGTTGACAGACAAAACGAACTAACGGCCGTCCGGTACCCTAATTCTTGGCCAGTCGATATTATGACAAACATTCAATTTGTTAAATTTTATTAAAACGTAACCTACTTACTTGATAAATCTGTTATTTGGTAAGTAGTACAGGATCTCTTTAAGGATGACCTTCAACGGTCTTGGATGAAAAGTATTTTATATCAAATTACATAGGCCAATAAATATATTGCAAATGGGTTGCCTAAAAAACTTCAGTCCAGAATAATAAAAAAAATATATACCTAAATATATATATTTTTATTTAGACTTTTCACTGGTTTGGTCAATAGACAAATTCCGTACCAATGAAATACATACTTAATCTTTATTTTAACTTAACTTTAATTCATTAACCAGACCAGTGCAAATGACTAGTATCGATTTACCTGTCTACCCACCAGTTGTGACGAGAAAAATAGGCTACCTAACGTTTGCATATTCTATAGACTTCATACTTTTTATTGTTATAGAATTTGTCTCTTAAACAAGCCAGTGAAAGGGTTAAAAAAGAAAACAAAAAATTAAATTTTTAATTATTCATATTCCGGAGAATTTTTAGGCAACTCATTTGCAATATATTTATTGACCTATTTAATTTGATATAAAATACTTTTCATTCATTAGCTCAATAAAGGTCATCCTTAAAGGGATCTCCGACTATAGGTACTAGAGTGCAAGTAAATTCACAGATTAAAGTAGAACCACTGTGTTACTTGACCGTATAGTTTTGCAGCTCACATTTCACCGTAGCACATTTTGCGGGGCGTATAAATAAACAAAAGCCTTATAAATTAAGCAAAGGACAGCTTTTCCAATATCCTAAGAAATTTATTGTTTGTAATAAACCTTTTTAATAGGTCTTATAGGAACAAATCCAGCTCTGAGCTTAGGATGAAGTCGTTATTGTTTAATTAAGAGCTAGCGCGGTTTACGTTGCTGGATTTTACCGCCTTATTCTTTGGGATTCTTCTCCTATATCTCTTTCAACTATTCTGAGAAAGGAGCTCGTCGGTGTTCAAAAAGGTTCTAGATTTTTATTACCTTTACAAGGTTTTTTATTCATTAGTATTACACATAATATTACACGTGCTACACTCGTATCAAAAGTGATGACAAACTAGCTGCGTCCCGAGGTTTCACCTGCGTAAGTTCCGATTACGCAGAAATGTCAACATAAAATTATGTTAAATCACCTGAATATAAGTTATACCTGAATATAAGTAGGTAGAACGAAAGCATTAAAGTGACGATATATGTCTATGCTGTGGTTTAATTTTTATTCCAAATTGTAAAATAAAAATAGGAACGTTCAAATTCCTTTTATTGTGTATACTCGTAATTAGAAGGTATATAGGTGGTTAGTTTCTGAAATAAAATTACATCAATTTATGCAATAAGTAGGTATTTATTAAAATAACAAGTGCTAAAATAGTTTTTAGAAAAATAAACTTTAGAAATATCAAGCAAAAGATAGAGCTAACTTTTTGAACAGATTTTAAGCTATTGCAAAGCTTTTGATGCCCGTGATGGGCTTTGAGCGCGGCGACCGAATCAAGAAATTCCGTTTTATTTTTGTTTCTATCTTTATAATTTTAAAACAATTTTATTAAGTAGCAATGTGCAATCTTTTTGGACTTAACACTACCTACGTGCAATGTTTGAGAAGCTCTAAAATATTTTCCGCCGTAACTTTTCCGTGCTTAGTTTGTATGCAGTTTCTGACCTTACCCATAAATCCGATCGTTTCTGTCATTGCATGTGCTGCTAAAGTTGCTGCACCATTTTTCGAGGTCTGTTCAATTATACTTTTAACATTTTTTAAAATAAATAAATCTATCTACTCAAAAAAGGACCTTTCCCCTTAATTCGTTGTATCTTTCACAAAAAGTAAGCCTTTTTGTGAAAGATACAGTTTTCATTTGAACTTAAGCCACCTCTAATATTGTTTAAACAAAATAAAAGAGATTACTTTTAGACGTTTTAGCAAACAAATATTTTATAATTTTTACTTTAGTAGGATAATATTTTAGGACAACCCTGTTAATTATGCTCGGTTGTCGGAAAAAAGCTAGAGGCGGGGCGGGCGAGTTTGACGATTCCAAAAAATGATCTCGTTCGTATTCTTGCCACCTATACATAGACTATTACAATCATTATCCTTCCGCAATCACTTAAAAAAGTACCAGCTTATTGCTGAGTAGTTTAAGATGTTTATGAAAAGCATTATTGTATTTACGAATACTAAAAGCCATAGTCAACTGCGTCCGTAATGGGTTAATCGCACTACGTCACTTGCAGCAACGTGTGTGGATGTCGCTGAAGAACCGTATCACAGTTGCATAAATATTTCCGCTTTTGGTTAATTAACCAGAACTTTGTTGCCTAAAATATAACTGTGTTGTTTGACGTCCTTTGTATTTAACAGTTAATATCTAAAACTTCGTGCTCTAATGTTATCAACGCCGTCTTTCAACTGAGTCGTTATGTAATTTATTAGAAACCGTTTCGGAATCGCATTTTCGCACTTTATTATTCTTTTGTAGTTGACTCTGTGGACATTTCCAAACAAACATAATGTTTTTGATAATTCTGCGGAAATACGATGAAGATACTGGAAGATGCGGGTGGCTTAGACCCTCTTAACTATGCTAAAGCTCATCACCACGCGATACGCTGGTTAATATATATGCCTATCTACGTAACTTGATATGCAGTAGCGACATAATTAGATGATTCAGTTTCCCCTTGGGCTAAACTGCCTTAGGTATGAATATAAAATTAAGTATTTCGTATGTATTTACCTACTTTAGTACCTTTTTCACCTACACTCCTATGTATATAAAACTCTCGTGCTGCTGTGTTAGTCGTCAAACTCCACCTAAACGGCTGAACCGATATGTATGAAATTTTTTGTGTATATTCGATAGGTCTGAGAATCGAACAATATCTTTTTTTTTCTTTTTTATGGCAAAACAACGTTTGCCGGGACAGCTAGTTAATAATAAAATCTATCAGTTTATCTAGTCCACTACCATAATATACCATCACAATTATAGCCCAAGAAGTTTTCTCTTGTAGTTTATTAATAGTTCTATTCAAACCAGGTTGTCCTTTGGTGCATTTTATACTGCAGAGAGGGATAATCGCCGGTTTGGTATCCACATTATACTTTGCTGTTAAACTTGTTATTTTAAAGGACCTCTACGTGTTGGTTTCGGTTCCACGCACGCCTTCCAAAGGTCCGAGGCTCCAATAGCCATGTGATAGGGGGATACATAAATGCAGAGTCTGGACTAACTAAGCAAGTCAATATTGTGAATTAATTAGTTTCAATATTTCACTTTATTTATACAGTGATCACCTAAATCTTCAGTTCAATACGAAACTAAAAAAATACATATATTATGTACTGTCGGCAGCATAATTGCAGACCCACCGTAGAGCTCCAAAACGGCTGTTATTAGAATATGTTCAACACAAGCAAGATTATAGGCACCTGCTTTAATTGAAGTTTAAAATCTTTTAACTCATGAATTTATCAAACAAAAATTATTAGAATTAAAACATTCCCATAATATAAATTTTAGAACTCTACGGTTCGTCTGCATTTGTGCTGCTGTTCTTAAAAATTGTGTATAAATTGGGAGAGTAAGGGAAGATGAATCAATAACAACCTAATCAAATATGATTGTTCGTTCATGGTTGTAAAAATAAATGATAGCAGATTCTGAGTAACGTAGAGTTTAATATATAAGAATAGAATCAATATTAAATAATCGTTGATATCTAGTAGTCAGCTGAATGTTGTTGGCCACACACCCGTCGTCTGCACCTTACATTTGCAACGTTATCTAAAATGAATACAAAAGTGTATGTTTATTCAAACTGGGTGTAATTCATGTTATTATAATGAACGTAGTATAATTTTGTATGGTTTGCCTAGAAGTAGAATGCCTGAAATAATGACAATTAATTTATCAATAAAAAATCTATATTTAATGACTTTGTAGTTTGTATACCGGCCACCTTTTTTTCTGGTTACTCTCGCTCTGGCCGATTAAGTCCAAGGCGAACCTTGAGTCTAGGTATACAAATTATATAAAGATTTGAATATGACATTTTTAATTTGTTTGTATTGAATAGGCTCTGAAACTACTAGTGCGATTCTGTTGAAACTTGAGATGTGAATACATTGTATGCCGGAAAGTAAATTTGGGTAAACATAGACTACTTTTTAGCCCACGATTGTACTAGTAATAGTAGGTCAATGGGATTCGCAAATAAAATCGCAAGACGCTGTTAATAATAAACATACTTAGATAAGTGTTTTGTCCTTTGTGGATCACTTCACCTGTTAAGTATAATTATAACTTTGACTGAGTAGGTATACCTATTGTTTTATGATCTGAAGTTGTTTATAGTTTGGATACAGGTGTTGCTAAGCGCTGCCGTAGAATTCTTCTCAAAATTTTACCACTAGGGTTTTTGGGAATGTCATCGACAAAACGTACACCACCTCTTAATCGTTTCCAAGGTGACACCTAAAAAAAATACAAAAAAAAACATCCTACAGATCTACTAATCCGCAAAACACCACATAACCTCGAATTGGTGTTTCTGTAAGTATATGGTTTTATGTGTCAAGAAGACAAGAATCGATTACAAAGTACCCTTTCTTAAAATTCTCACAAATCACGCTGTATGTGTTTATGAAGTTTTGTGTAACATACCTTTGAAGAAACAAATTCTACAATATCCTTTTCAGTAACCACAGCATTAGGTTTCATAACAACGAAAGCAGTTGGCAATTCACCAGCCAATTTGTCAGGAAGACCTACTACAGCTGCATCTTCCACGCATGGATGTTGAAGCAGTAATGCTTCTAATTCTGATGGCGGTACCTATACATTTAATAATCCCTATTAGCTATGGAATATCTTATGTGAGTCTTAGTATATTGATTCCAAATAACGTACTTGCCAGCCCTTGTATTTGATAAGCTCCTTAATTCTGTCTATTATGAATATAAATCCATCTTCGTCATAATAAGCAATATCACCAGTCTTGAAAAATCCTTCATCGTCAATGTCTTGATCTACTCCAATATATCCATTGAACACAACTGACCCACCCACACATATCTCTCCTAGTTGGTTAGGACCGAGAATTTGTTTAGTTTTAGGGTCGACTATCTGCAAAAATAAAGATTACATTATTAACATTTTAACTAATACCTTCTACTCAAAATATTGCTTTTCCGATAAATTTCAAATTTTACTCAATATTCTATATTCGAATAGGTTTCATACTTTTACAATAGCTCCTACTGAAAGTTTTCCTACGCTTCCTGGCTTGTAAAAAATTTCATTCTCAGCAGAAATAGCAGTTACTTCCGTCATTGCATACCCTTGCAGAACATGTTGAACGTTGGGAAATCTGTTAACAAAATATTTACGTAGTATCTAAGCAGGAAAATGATTCTATAATAATGTTAAATATTGCATAATTTAATTGATCTGGGGTGTGTTTTACCGGTTCTTAAATTCAGTTATAGTCTTAGATCCGAGTGGTGCACCTCCACAAGCCAATAATTCTAAAGACCGTATGTCATACTTATTCACAGCAGCAGATTTGCATAAAATCACCAAAATCGGTGGAGCCACCAGTATCATTCCTACCTGAAATATTGAAAGTTATCTAAGGCATTACTTTTCCACATTTGGGGTCATAGTATGGGCTTATTTTTTTGTCATTTCAACACTGACATACCTTGTACCGAGCAATCGTTTTCAAATAAAAGTCTTCATCAAATTTTGACAAAAAAACTATAGTCTTTCCATGAAACAATTCATAAACAACAACGGCGCAGCCCATCGTATTCGTGAATGGTGCTACGCTCAACATTGTCAAAGGTTTTGCTGTAAATCTGTAAATCAATGAATTTCCTATTTGGATACTTTAACACTTTTTAGTAAATAATAATTTAATGAAAGTATGTAATATCTATCCACTTACGGGTGTTGATAAATTGAAGTGATCCAATTTACATGTGTTATATTTACACCTTTAGGAACACCCGTTGTGCCAGATGAATATAAAATAAAAGCTCGGTTATTTGTACCTAGAAAAAACCAACCAATTATTACTTACGAGTAACAGTCCGTGGTTTCACCTGCGTAAGTCACGTTCTACGGGAATATGGGGATAAAAGTGGCCTATATACTCCCAAGGATTTCATGTATTATAATACAAATTTTCATCGAAATAGATTCAGTAGTTTCAGAGTCTCAGTAACAAAAAAGAAACCAACAAAATGTAAAATATACATAGAAAGCTTAGAATAGGTTTCATAGGTGTTACAAAATAATTTAAAGTTTAATTTTGATAAAACTATGAATGATTCTTACCATAAAAATTGACTGCATCAAAATTCTCTATAGAAACAGAGTCATTATCTAGTTCAGAAAATAATCTCACATCACGACTATTTTCAGAACCGTAAACAAAAAAATGTTCGACTATATTGAGACATTTTAAAGTAGAAAATTGCGTTTGATTTGCGTTGGGTGATAGTATCACGAATTTCGGTCTCGATAAACCGACAACATGAATGATTTCGTCTGAAATTAAAGATATTATATTTAATTTTTGTAGCTGGTGGAGGAAATACAGCAATAAGAAAATGCGTATATTATGTAGATACCTTTAGAGTAAGAGGGGTTGAAAAAAGTAGCAACTCCACCGGCACATAGTACTCCAATAACTGTTGGTATAACTTCTATTCTGTTCTCGCTACAAATTCCAATAACATCTCCTTGTTTTACACCTAATTGAGTTAGCGATGTCGCAATTCTCATTATTTTACGTGCAATTTCATTGAAGGTGATTTTTTCACTTGTGACTCCATCGATCTTAAAAAAGTAACAAGTAAGTAAAAAGACTTCGCAACAATACTTGATTTTCTGTGAAATTTGACGCAAAATAGTAAATAATTATAAATTAAAGAAAAATATCAATAATTAGAACAAGAAATTGAACTTACCATTGCATCTTTATTTTTGTATTCTAATATTTTATCCAAGAAACATTTACCGTAGTTCAAGTGACATGGTAGCGTAAAATTCAAATTACCCTGGAGGTAACCTTTTTTATTTAGAGAACTCATTTTGTAAGCCATTTAAAAGTATTAAACTAAAAATTAAATGATAGAAAAATTACAAAAATACCTCAATATAGTCTGGGGTATGGGTAGGTACTGAGTAAAAACTAGAATTTTGTCTTCTATACCTAGCCTATTATAACAAATAAATATGCTAACACCGACATAAAAACTAATTTCGTGGAGACTGATTGTATTGAATAATATTCACCTGAACTCGGTGGAATTTACTTTAAAGTAAGAATTATCTTCTTGCGACCGACTCTTCTTACTTAAGAGCGCAGTACGCAGTATTATCATTATTTATTTTATTTTACCTACTGTTATTTCCACTCCTCGTTCCTAAACGAGGCGTGGCGTTCGGAGTGGGGCCTTTTTGAACACGTTAATTCGAATCTCGTATCGGACCCCGAAGAAGTAGCCCGGTTTCGACTCTGACCGTAAATCTTGGACCCGATTGAACCGATTTCGTTCCAACCACGGGAAAACTAACCAACACCTCCATAAATGGGGACTAAGGGAGTCACCACAGTGCGATTGCGGAGCACCTGACCAAACCCTTTCCCATGTGGTAAACGAATGCCCACTTCGCCGTTTTACCGGTGGAATGTCGGAAGTTCATAAACTTACAACTGCCGCCGCAAGCTGGCTGAAAAACTTGGATATAGAGGTTTGATCCACGCAGGATGAATGCCATACGCCATGATGATGTTATTTTCACTGTTCCTTGTCTAGTGCCTGCTGGATCCAGTCCCTACGATGCAATGTTAGTCTAACTCGCCCATCTAAGCCGCTAAGGTTACACAGTATTAAAAAATTACTGAACATGGTCTGCAAAACGTTCAATTGCATGTGCTGCCGACGACGTTGCTGTCCAATTATATTAGGTTCAATCATCATTTTTACAAATTCTTAAATTAATAAATCTATCTTCTTAAAAATGTTCTACTTCTCTTGTTGATTTATTATTTTTTGCATTTTGCATTAACCAATATTGATTTAACAAAATAAAAGAGACTATTTTTGTGATCAAATCTTTTGTA
Source organism: Idaea aversata (assembly GCA_907269075.1). Lineage (NCBI taxonomy): Eukaryota > Metazoa > Arthropoda > Insecta > Lepidoptera > Geometridae > Idaea > Idaea aversata. Next base: position 9,218,132 of record OU026085.1, read on the forward strand.
ATTCTAATTTTTTAAATTTAAAATTAAGTAATTAACCTACCTACGTTAGTACCAATTTGACCTACATTAATAATAAAGTCTAGACTCTACACTAATTTGGAAAGTTAATATTGTGAATTAATTAACTCAATATTTCACTAAATATTTTGAGTGTCTATGAATATACGCTGATAAATTAAAGTGATTATGTCTTCTGTTCGATGCGAAATTAAAAAAAAATAAACAAATATAGAGTACTAAAAAGTTGTGTTTGGGTAGAGTTAGGAGAGAGGGATGAATTCAATACGATTGTTCGTTAGTTCTTACATTAAGTAATAAGAATACAAATGCGCCTAAATAATTTTTGCGTAGTTTTTTAAAGATAAGATTAGCTAATTAGTTTATTTTATCATCGACTAGCTGATCCTCGCGGTTTCATTCGCGTAAGTTCCGATTCCATAAGAATTACGGGATAAAAAATTGCCTATAACACTCAGCTACCCCAAAACTATTTCTAAGCAAAATTTCATCCAGATCGGTATTCTCTGGATTAGGAGATTACCCCCTACAAACTCACAAACTTTACCTCTTTATAATATTATTAGTATTAGTTTAAATATCAAAAAGAATGTATTCTTGAATTCTATAACAATTTATTAATGCTATAAATAATAGTATTTTTTTATTTGTTTTAGGTAATATCTGTCCAGTACTCTGTTCTGCTCCTCAAAAGGTACATTTACATAAAGAAATATAGAGTTTCATAGTTCTAAAACACAACGATTATACAAGTGTGCGAAAGTGTGAACTTATACTTATTTACAGTTTAGATAAGATAGGTGTTGCTAAGCGCTGTCGTAGAATTCTTCTCAAAATTTTACCACTAGGGTTTTTCGGAATGTCATCAACAAACCGTACACCACCTCTTAACCGTTTCCAAGGTGACACCTAAAACACACAATTCATTGGTTGATAATAATACAGGTTTTTGTAAATTATAATATTTAACGAGAATCGACCACTAAGTACCATCCCATAAAATGTTCTTCATATCACAAATTACCTTGTGTGTGAATACAAACTTCTATTCAACATACCTTTGAAGAAACAAATTCAACAATATCCTTTTCAGTTACCATAGTATTAGGTTTCTTCACAACGAAACCAGTTGGTAGTTCACCAGCCAATTTGTCAGGGAGACCTACTACAGCTGCATCCTTCACACATGGATGTTGTAGCATTAATGCTTCTAATTCTGAAGGTGGCACCTGTTTATTTAAAACATCTATATTATCTTTTGGAATCTCTTTTCTGGATCTTAGTCTATTGATTTAAAGTTACGTACTTGCCAGGCTTTGTATTTGATAAGTTCCTTAACTCTATCTATTATAAATAAAAATCCATCTTCATCATAATAAGCAATATCACCAGTCTTGAAAAATCCTTCATTGTCAATGTCTTGATCTACTCCAATATATCCATCAAATACGACTGACCCAGCTACACATACTTCTCCTGGTTGGTTTGGACCAACAATGTTTTTAGTTTTAGGGTCAACTATCTACAAAAATACATATTACATTACTAGTTTTTTAAACTCCGAACTAGAAAAAAAAATATCAACACTACTCCAAACTTTACTTTCCCACAAAAGTCCTAATTTTACTCCATACAATAATGTATATAAATTCTATATAGGTTCTAATAGGTTCCATACTTTTACAATAGCTCCCGTTCCAAGTTTGCCTACGCTTCCTTGTTTGTGAAAATTAGCATTTTCCTTGGAAATAGTTGCAATTACTTCCGTCATTCCATACACTTGCAGAACATGTTGAACGTTTGGAAATCTGTTAACAAAATATTTACGTAATATAACTAAGTTGAAAAAAAATCGATAAACAATGATGTTAATTATTGCATAGTATAAATAAACAATGATTTCCTTTACCGTTTTTTAAATTCAGTTATAGTCTCAGATTCAAGTGGTGCACCTCCACTAACTAATAGCTCTAAAGACCGTATGTCATACTTATTCACAGCTGTAGATTTACTTAAAATCACTAAAATCGATGGAGCCACCACTATCATTCCTACCTAAAACATTAAAATATATATTAGACACTACTCTTTCTACATTTGGGGGTCATGACTCACTGTTAGTTTATCATTTTATTTTGTCTATAAAGATTTGTACGTCAGTTGATCTCAACATTTACATACCTTATACCGGGCCATAGTTCTTAGATAAAAGTCTTCATCAAATTTTGACAAAAATACTACAGTCTTTCCTTGAAATAATTCATATACAACAACGGCACAGCCCATCGTATTCGTGAATGGTGCTACGCTCAACATTGTCAGAGGTTTTACTGTATATCTGTAAATCAACTTATATTTTTACTGAAAGTGTGTCTCTTAAAAATATTATATTCAAATTAGGATACATTTAAGTATAAAATGATTGAGGGAAAGTATGAACTATGTACTTACGGGTGTTGATAAATTGTAGTAATCCAATTTACATGTGTTACATTTACACCTTTAGGAACACCCGTTGTGCCAGATGAATATAAAATTAAAGCCCTATTAGTTTTACCTAAAAATAAAAACTAAACAATTATGCGTAAGTCCCAAACCATGGGAAAAATTGTGTTAAAATTAGCTTATGTCACTCCCATGGATTCCATGTATTTTTAATACTAAGTTACATCAAAATAAGTTATGAGATAAGTCTTTTGAAATAATTATAAGTTTAATTTTGGTAAAAGATTATGATTCTTACCATAAAAATGTACTGCTTCAAAATTCTCTATAGCAATAGACTCATTATCTAGTTCAGAAAATAATACCACATCACGACTATTTTCAGAACCGTAAACAAAAAAATGTTCGATTATATTGAGACTTTTTAAAATAGAATATTGTGTTCGATATGCGTTGGGTGAAAGTATTACCAATTTTGGTTTCGATAAACCGACTACATGAATGATTTCATCTGAAATTAAAGATTTTATTAGATTTTCCTAGCTGGTGGAGGAATTACAGCAATAAAATAAAAAAATGTGCATTTTACATAGATACCTTTAGAGTAAGAGGGGTTGAAAAAAGTAGCAACTCCACCCGCACATAGCACTCCCATTAGTGTTGGTATAAATTCTATTCTGTTCTCGCTACAAATTCCAATAACATCACCTTGTTTTACACCTAATTGAGTTAGCGACGTCGAAATTCTCATTATTTTACGTGCCATTTCATTGAAGGTGAGTTTTTCACCTGTGACTCCATCGATCTTAAAAAAGTTACAAGTAGGATGTAATAAGGCTTTTCAAAAATATTAGTTTTCCGATAATTGTTAAAATGTTATTCAAAAATATTTTTAGGTATGTAATAAGGCTTTTCAAAAATATTAGTTTTCCGATATTGGTTAAAATATTTTTGAAAAATAAACTTACCATTGCATCTTTATCTTTGTATTCGAATATTTTATCCAAGAAACATTTACCGTAGTTCAAGTGACATGGTAGCGTAAAATTTAAATTGCCCTGTAGGTAATTTTTTTTATTTGGAAAAAACATTTTGCAATAATTTCAAATGTATAATTTGAAATTATTGAATAACAATTACAAAAAACGTCAATATAGTGTAAGTACTGAAATAAAACTATTAAATAGATTTTGTATAGGTATTATCTTTGTATGCCTAGCCTATTTATTATAAGAGATAAAATATATTATGTTAACGCCGACGTAATACGAATTTCGCGAAGGCTGGCATTTAAAGTAATACCTACATGTACTCTGTGGTTTTTTATAAGCAATATTATCTTTTATTTTAATACCACTCTCGGGCTTGGTAAGAGCGCAGTGTTATCATTTGTTTGGCAAACACTCTTTCCACTGTTCCTAGTCTAATGCCAGCTGAGTCCCTTCAATAAAAAAGTAAAACCAAAAATACAAAATATAGCAATAAATAATAGGAACATAAAAATATCTAAAACAACACCTAAAGTTGATGCAACAACCTTTGGTATGTGGTTTGGTGTTGTTTTAGAATTTTTTGTGTTATTTTATTATTTAGAACTATATTATAATATGACAAGGTTTGCAATGTAGGAATCGCATTTGAAACTTTGGTATATTTGTTTCTATTCGGTGGTTCATCCTGACTTTTAAACGGCAGACTTTTTAAGAACACTTTCGTTCAAGTCATCTTTCCAACAAGAAAAAACTAAATCAAAATCGGTTCAAATGTTCAAGAGTTACGATGCCACAACCAACAACGTCATACACGTACACGTCAAACTTATCAAAGATAATAATAAATAACTGATAGAAATATTATTATAGTTATATAAAACTTTCAAAATTAATATAATAATAAATATTTTTAAGTTAAAATGATACCCATGATTAGTATTCGTTTTTTTTATTCGTTTTGGACAAAATTTGTCCAATTACTGTTCTGCTCCTCAAAGGGTACGATTATGTACAAAAATAATGGGGTTTGGATATTAAAAAACAGTTACTTATCTTTTGTTAAATAGGTATACAAAGTGGGTAAGGATATTATTTCTCACTGTTCCCACTCACTCGCATGTGCGAGTGAGTGGGGTTCAGCCCATTGGTATTCCAACTGTAATTACTTGTAAAAAAACCTCCTCAGAAACAGTGAAAAACAATATCCTTACCCGCTTTGTATACCTATTTAACAAAGTATCAAATCAGGTAAAATTTGCAACCTTACAGATGTTTGTAAGGTTGCAAAGTAATGTTACCTGATTCAGTTTTTTTAAACAATGTTTATTTAGTACAATACACAATAAGAAAAAAAAAACAAATTAGGTACACTTTTACAGAAGTGCGAGTGCGCTCTGGGTCACGTGGGGTTCAGCTAATTGGTATTCCGACTGTACACATTATAGTTAAAAGTCCTAAGTTGCGAAAGTGTGAAGTGATACATATTTATAGTTTCGATACAGGTGTTGCTAAGCGCTGCCGTAAAATTCTTCTTAAGATTTTACCACTAGGGTTTTTCGGAATGTCATCGACAAAACATACACCACCTCTTAACCATTTCCAAGGTGAAACCTAATAAATAAACACAAAATACATCGGTTTTTATAATTTATTTATTATTATAGGATGATTTGTGTTTCCTTAGTATATATTTGGAGCCAGAATCGACTACAAAGTACGCTCCCTTAAAATGTTAATCGTCTCACAAATCACCTTGTATGTGTATACGAACTTTTGTGCAACATACCTTTGAAGAAACAAATTCAACAATATCCTTTTCAGTTACCATAGTATTGGGTTTCTTCACAACGAAACCAGTTGGTAGTTCACCAGACATGGATGTTTGAGCAGTAATGCTTCTAATTCTGATGGTGATACCTGTTTATTTAAAACATCTATATTATCTTTTGGAATCTCTTTTCTGGATCTTAGTCTATTGATTTAAAGTTACGTACTTGCCAGGCTTTGTATTTGATAAGTTCCTTAATTCTATCTATTATGAATAAAAATCCATCTTCGTCATAGTAAGCAATATCACCAGTCTTAAAAAATCCTTCATCGTCAATATCTTGTTCTACTCCAATATATCCGTCGAATACGACTGACCCAGCTACACAAACTTCTTCTGGTTGGTTAGGACAAAGAATGGTTTTAGTTTCAGGATCAACTATCTGCAAAAAATAAAAATTGGTTAATTAGTGTTCTTAAATCCGTTATAAACATAAAAAGGTCCTGCAAGGACATTGTTATGGTCATATAACAGTCGCTAGAATTTGGAATGAGTACAGCAACAAGCCGTAGCACAGCAAGAACCCAGCGTTATGGTCAAGCATTACCTTACAAACAGTAAAGTCATGCAAAACCTTTCCATCGAATTGCCATCAATCTTACTTCACGCTACCCGAAGCAGAACTCTACCTACAGCTAGTACTCCAGTACCTGACAACATTGAATTTAAAACATTGAACTGCAGAAGAACACCGGAATGTCTTTGTGATGGGGTTATTCGTGACTCGTTAACTTGCTGTATAAGTCGTGCAAATGTAAAAACTATACTACATTGTAGAAATTTGATGTTAGTAGACTAAACCAATTGTAAATCTTATTTGTCCTCGGTCGTTACAATTTATACTGTACCTAATACTTTTTCATGTCATTTTCATTCCTGCTAAAATCTTAATTTTACTCAATTTACAAATTATGTTCCGAAGGCACATATCCTAACTTACGTATCCTAACGCTCCAAAGTGATGTAATGCACTGCATGACTCCTATTGAATAAAATAATAAAAAATCCAACTAAAAAAATAGAAAATAAAATTTAATAAATTTGGATTAAGAATATTGTAAATAGTAAGCGTGTTACATTGTGATGCTACACCTTCATTATTTTTCTTTTGCAATCACAATGTAACACGCTTACTATTTACAATATTCTTAATCCAAATTTATTAAATTTTATTTTCTATTTTTTTTTAGTTGGAGTTTTTATTAAAGCGTGTTTTTTTAGTTTTTTTAAACCACAATTTATTTTATACTTTTTGGTCTTTTTTACTGAAATATGTTAGATCAGACCCTGGTTACCATTGAAAGACAAACTACTCGTCAAGACGATTCTAACGAGCCCAAACTCGATAGGGTTGTGTTGTTTCATTGCGAAGTTCCTATGACCACCTTCCAGTTCCATCATCAGACCCTGGTTACCATTGAAAGCCAAACTACTCGTCAAGACGATTCTAACGAGCCCAAACTCGATAGGGTTTCGTCGTTTCATTACAGAGTTCCTATGACCACCTTCCAGCTCCATCATCAGATCAGCACCATGTTATCATAATATTGCATTGTCATCGGTCTTTGACAAGTGTGCAAAGTTTGAATTAAATCTGATCGTTCTAAGTAGGGCAAAATCGAGCCCAAAGGAGTCGGTTACATACATACAAGCAAACATACAGGTGAAACTAATAAAAGCGTGTTAATAATTAAAAACGCTCGGCCGAGCTACATGGTAGGCGTGGGGGGGGGGGGGTGTGGGTGTAAGATTTTATTTTTGTTACGGAATTTCTTGATTCGGTCGCCGCGCTCAAAGCTCGCGATAAAAGCTATTCAATAGCTTAAAAATTGAATTTTGGGATTTCATACTTTTACAATAACTCCTGTACCCAGTTTTCCTACGCTTCCTTCCTTGTAATTTTTTTCATTTTCCTTGGAAATAGTTGCAATGACTTCCGTCATTCCATACCCTTGCAGAACATGTTGGACGTTTGGAAATCTGTTAATAAAATATTGACGTAGTTTTTAATAAGAAACAGTTTTATACTAATATTCAGTATAATAAATTTGTATTGTAGGTATTTGAATTGACCAGGGTGTACTTACCGGCTTTTAAATTCTGTTATAGTTTTAGATTCAAGCGGTGCACCTCCACAAACCAACAATTCTAAAGAACGTGTGTCATACTTATTTATAGCGGCAGATTTACTTAAAATCACTAAAATAGATGGAGCCACCAGTATCATTCCTACCTGAAATTTTTAAAGTTTCCTAGGCACAATTTTTTCGACATTTAGGGTTATTAGTAAGCATCAATTTTTTGTTTGTAACGAAAGATGATTTCAATACTTACATACCTACCTTATACCGGGCAATAGTTTTTAAATAAAAGTTTTCATCAAATTTGGACAAAAAAACTATAGTCTTGCCATGAAACAATTCATAAACAACAACGGCGCAGCCCATCGTATTCGTGAATGGTGCTACGCTCAACATTGTCAAGGGTTTTGCTGTAAATCTGTAAATCAACAAGGATATTATTGAAAGCGTATCTCATAAAGAATTTCGATTTATATTTATTTTAATTTATGGAAATTATGTACTATCTACTTACAGGTGTTGATAAATTGTAGTGATCCAATTTACATGTGTTTTACACCTTTAGGAGCACCCGTTGTACCAGATGAATATAAAATTAAATTGCTTATTAGGAAATTTCAAAAATTAATTTTGGTAAAGCTATAAGAATCTTACAATAAAAATGTACTGCTTCAAAATTCTCTATAGCAACAGCCTCATTATCTAGTTCAGAAAATAATCTCACATCACGAATTTTTTTCAGAACCGTAAACAAAAAATTGTTTGATTATGTTGAGACTTTTTAAAGTAGAATATTGGGTTTGATATGCGTTGGGTGAAAGTATCACAAATTTTGGTTTCGATAAACAGGCGACATGAATGATTTCGTCTGGAATTAAAGATTTTATTAGATTTTCGTAGCTGGTGGAGGAATTTCAGCAATTTAAAAAATGCGCATATTGCGTAAATACCTTTGGAATAAGAGGAGAAATTTGGGGTTGAAAAAAGTAGCAACTCCACCTGCACATAGCACTCCCATCAGTGTTGGGATAACTTCTATTCTGTTCTCGCTACAAATTCCAATAACATCACCTTGTTTTACACCTAATTGAGTTAGCGACGTCGAAATTCTCATTATTTTACGTGCCATTTCATAGAAGGTAATTTTTTCACCTGTGACTCCTTCGATCTTAAAAAGACAAACAAATAAGTAATAAGGTTTCTCAACAATTTTTGATGTAAAAATACTTCTTAAACGTAGAATTCAAGAAATAAATATTCAATCAAATGATTTTACAGAAGAAAAAAATAGTCTTACCATTGCATCTTTGTTTTTGTATTCTAATATTTTATCCAAGAAACATTTACCGTAGTTCAAGTGGCATGGTAATGTAAAATCTAAATTACCCTGTAGGTAGCCTTTTTTATTTGGAACCCCCATTTTATAACATAACATTATTGACTAAAATTAAATATAAACAAAATTAAAATGCGTCAATGTGTGGGTATTGAAGCAAAACTAGATAGTATTATCTTTGTATCATGCATATTCTAAGAGATATGTTGAATGGTTAATACCTACGTAGGTAATAATTTCGTGACGGCTGATCATTTTAAACAATACCTATCTGGAAAGGCAGAATTATCTTCTTTAAATACCGCTCTTGGGGTCATGTGGGAGAGCAGTATTATCAATAAAAGATAAACTAAATAGTAGATTTATATTATTATTGTATTAATCTTTCATTTATGAGAGTGCGTAAGAGCATTTAAAGAGTAGGTACACGAGTATGCAGATAATAAGTTACCTGTGTACTTAAATACTATATTATTATAAGGCTTGTGTTATGATTTTTATATTGTAAACAAATATCTTTGTATCCAGTCATTTTAACGTAATCTTGCATAATTATAAGAATACGAACATAGAGTTGCAGAGTATGTTACTGTTTTGCCATGTTAGCGTTTACAAAAATACTGAAATTGAATTCTTTTATAATGATGATTTATTTATGCTTTATGCAGACGGCTTAAGTAAGTGTCCGTATTTCCTAATTCATTAATTCAATTTCAATTATTGAAAAATACCTACGTAATTAAAATACCTAGTTCAATTTTAATTACAAAATAAAATAAGAAAATTCACATTAAATTGAAATAAACCACACTTAACAAATACAACCCCACCTAGAAATTAAGCCTCTGGGGTGTATTGGTCCTGTGTCAATATGTTCAAATGTTAGAACAATATATAAAACAAATTAAAATAAAAAAACCTTATTTTGTCTTGGTAATTATTTTATTAGTTATCCTGGTAAAGGTGCTGAAGTTCAGTTTTATCTTAAAATATGAAATATCATCCGCGTAAGTCCTGATTCCGTGGGAATATCGGGATAAAAAGTAGCCTGTAGCACTCCCAATGAATCAATGTATCCTCACACCAAGATTCATCAAATTTGGCCCAGTGGTTTCGGAGTCTACTCAATTCAAACAAACAATCAAATCTTTTCTCTTTATAATAATACTAGCGAACCGCTCCGGCTTCGCACGGCTATATTATGCATGTATTATACATATAAACTTTCCTCTTGAATCACTCTATCTATTAAAAAAACCGCATCAAAACCCGTTGCGTAATTTTAAAGATTTAAGCATACATAGGGATATAGGGACAGAGAAAGTGACTTTCTTTTTACCCGACTACGGCGAAGCCAAAAGGGAGGGTTATGTGTTTGTATAATATGTAGTGAAGTATAAAATACAAAGTCCTGGTGACAGGTATAACTAGCTAGTCCTAGGGACTTGAAGTTTTGAAGGTATTGTGTTCTTTGTATAGGTACTTATCCACTAAGGGTTTTTTGAAATTCAACCCCTAAGAGAGTGATATAGTGGGCGAAGTCAATTATATTTTGAGAATGACTTTAGGTCACTTATTAGCTAGTTCGAAAGTTTATTTATTTAAGAGGAAAGGGTACCTGGGGCTTTCTCCATACAAACTATTACAAACGTAGTCGACTGTTTTCTCCCTGGATAATGACACTAGAGCAAATATTTTTGATGCATAAAACATAAAACTGCCATGACCATGCCCCAATTTTTTTATTTTTTTTTATTTCTATGATAATTAGAAAATGAAAAAAACCAAAACATAGGGGAATAGTCATGGCAGTTACAGGTTTTATGGCACAAAAATATTTGGGCTAGTGTCATTATCCAGGGAGGCAACAGTCGACTACGTTTGTATGGAAAGAGCGCAGGTACCCTTTCACCTTAAGTCATGCAAAATACGCGCAGTGTTAGCAATCAACACTTTTAACAAAGCAGTAAATGTTGATGTTATCCTGCATTCGAAGTATACGTTCGTAGTTTACGCCTGCACATACGACTGGTTTGCCCACGCGCACGTTTACATCTACCTCTTCTCACGAGAGACGTGACTCATTTTGATTGTTTTGTACAACATAAATATCTTTCAATTATTGTATTACACTCATTTGATTGGTCATTTAAATGGTTATAATCATTATAAGTAAAATTAAAATGGTTATAATCATTATAAGGTTATAGGGTTGTAATCTATACTAATATGCTAAGCTAAGCTAAAGAGTTAGTTTGTTTGTTTGAACGCGCTAATCTCAGGACTACTGGTTTCGTACAATTCAAACCAGTAACGCAAACTACTGGTTTGAATTGAAAAATTCTTTTTGTGTTGGATAGTCCATTTATCGAGGAAAGCTTTAGGCTATATAACATCACGCTGCGACCAATAGAAGCGAAGAATCAGTGGGAAATGTGGAAAAGGCGGTGAAAATTATTCATCCGTTGTTTGTTTGAGCGCGCTTATCTCAGGAACTACTGGTTCGAATTGAAAAAATATTTTTGTGTTGGATAGTCCATTTATCGAGGAAGGCTATAGGCTACTCTTTATTTTGATATTCCCACGGGATCGGGACTTATGCGGGTGAAACCGCAGGGCGAAGCTAGTTAGGTATAATCGAAAGCTTGCAAAAAAACAATGTATAATGCAATAAAACAATAAGTTTAATTGTTTATGAACATTTCTATTTTAGGATCATGCCATAGATAGTAGTCCACGATTTCAATAATACCACCCCCTGTAGTTAGTGATGGCCCAGAGACATGTAGATGGACCGGTCTTTCGCTTAATGTCCTTATTCATTAAACTATCGGAAAGCGCCACGGTGGTCGCGACATGTTAAATAAATGCTTTTTACATTGCACTTAAAGTTAATAGACGCTTAGTCCCATTAAATGTAAAGCGAGCTATGTGAAAGCCAGCGGATGTTTCATGAAATTTTATCGGCAAATATGGGAATAATCTAGGTTGTTTATTTATTAATAGCTCTGATAGAGCTATTAAGTTTGACATTTTGTATGCTTTATAATGTACTAGCGACCCGCTCCGGCTTCGCATGGCTATATTATGCATGTATTATACATATAAACCTTCCTCTTGAATCAATCTATCTATTAAAAAAACCGCATCAAAATCCGTTGCGTAGTTTTAAATATCTAAGCATACAAAGGGACATAGGGATATAGGGACGGCGAAAAGTAACTTTATTTTATACTATGTAGTGATGATAGTGATAGTGATAAAGGGTACATAGTGGTGTATTATCTATTGAATATTATTTAACAATAATAAACCCTATCATTGGTCTGTCTGTCACCAGGCTGTCTCATGAACCGTGATAGCTAGATGGTTGATATTTTCACAGATTTTGTTTTTCTGTTGCATTCCTACTACTAATAGAATATATTGGTACGGAACCCTCTCATACAAGTTTTTTCATTATGTGCCGTAGGCAGAATAAATATGTAAGTACTTATCATAATTTTTCAGTTTTATCTACTTCAATGCTATCTCTTTATCTTTTTTCTTCTGTGCTTTCTCTATATACGTCCTTTTCTAAACTCTTTAGATGAAATGACTTTCAGTAAAATATGACTAATATTACCTTCTGACTTGTTATCAACCAGAATATACGAAGTAACTTATTGACATGGAAACTAAATCAGGCTTCCACAAAATCCAATACCAGCCAAACCACGCGAAGAAAATTAATGAAACCAACATCCCTCTGTAATATAGCTGAGTTGATTACGTCATAATTACCCTCGGGGTTCCGCAGATATTAGTCAGATATTGGTTCAGTTAATGCGCCAATATAATAGCCGTGGTATATTGATGATCTCAATCAAATCAGCCCTATTGTTTCCTCTGTGTAATATAACAATGCGCTTAACATATCGTGATCTGGGCCGTGTATCAACTGAATACCGTTGCTTCGCTGAACACGTTGTTGTTTGCTTTTGAGCGATCAAAATGATCTTAAGCCTGGCAAGCGCAAAACTGTTCAGGCATGCAGCTGCACAGCTGTGAAGGCTTGGTTTCTACTACGAAGAGCAGTCGACGTTATACATAGATAAAAAAAAATATTGCAATACAAAAATGAAACGCCTTATGATTACTTACATTTTAAAAATAAATAAAATAAATTTTAACATAATTAACTATCTGCTAAAAGAAAATTAATATTTAAGGTTAAAGGGTACCTGCGCTCTCTCCATACAAACGTAGTCGACTGTTTCCTCACTGGATAATGACATTATTACCATAAAACCTATAACTGTCATGACTATGCCCCTATTTTTTGTTTTTTTTTTATTTTCTAATTATCATAGAAATTAAGATTAAAAAAAAACAAAGAACATGGTCATGGCAGTTATAAGTTTTATGCACCAAAAATATTTGCTCTAGTGTCATTATCCAGGGAGAAAACAGTCGACTACGTTTGTAATAGTTTGTATGGAGGGAGCCACCGGTACCCTAACAATATGGCACAATGGGCGGTCTTATCGCTAAAAGCGATATCTTCCAGGCAACCTTTGGATAGACAAGAATTACCTACATTATACCTTCTATAAACGTTATGAGATTTTTTTTTTATAGAAAAATGTTTTTACGGCTTGAAGCCCTGTCATAGTTCCCTGTTGCCTAAACGAGTCCTGGAGTTTCAAGAACCCATTAAGTAATAGGGCTTCATTAGCGTTGATCAACTAATAATTACTGTCAGTTGCTATAATATGTGCTTGTTTCATAACATTTAGCTTAATTGCTTCTCTGAGGTGGCATCTATACGACGATGTTTCTTGCTACTTTCGTCAGATGATGGATGCAAGAAACACTTTCTTAAAAGAAAGCGAGATGACAAGTTAATATCGTGCATAATATGTACCAACACGTTTATCATATAATTTAATTGTAATCTTTATACATTACGACAAAAAAAGATGACAGTAAGAATAATATGCAGAATTTAGGCCTTAAGAGGAAAGGGTACCGACGCCCTCTCCATACAAACGTAGTCGACTGTTTCCTCCCTGGATAATGACACTATAGCAAATATTTTTGTTGTATAATTTTTTTAACTGCCATGACCATATTGACCATGCCCGTATCTATTGTTTTTATTTTTTAAATCTTAATTTCTATGATACCTAATTAGAAAATTAAAAAATCCAAGACATAGGGACATAGTCACGGTAGTTATAGGTATTATTTATTAGGTAACAAAAATATTTGTGCTAGTGTCATAATACAAGGAGGAAACAGTCGACTACGTTTGTATGGCATGGTCAATGGTCATGGCAGTTATAAGTTTTATGCAACAAAAATATTTGCTCTAGTGTCATTATCCAGGGAGGAAACAGTCAACTACGTTTGTATGGAGAGAGCGCCCGGTACCCTTTCCTCTTAAATCAGACTGTAGTAAGGCAAATAGATAGACAAGCACGTATCTATAAAATTGTGAATGTGATGAATGAGCTCAAACGTGGCGAACATCTCGACGCGTCGAGAGAAATGAAGCTCGGTGAATGATTTACAAAATTTGGGTTCAATTATTATGAAACGCAAAGTTTCGCTGTTCGTTACCGGGAGTTCCGTAGCGTCCATAACATCGAAGTTTATGTTCATCGAAAATGACTAATGATATTTCGGCTCGTAATGGAGTTTACACGTAGCTTGGTGATCGTGTTCGCAGTAGCAACCTGTAACAATATTTTAAAGCTGCTTTTCTAAATACATCTTTATCTTAAAATGAAAAATATAATCGTTTTGGAATTGCTTCGGAACATTACTTTAAATTCATTCGCATACCTTTGACATGACCGATAACCAAACTTTCCCTTTAAGGCATCCGAATATGATACATGCTATTACAACTCACTTAACATCGTTTAAAGTATTTATTAACAGCATTGCATAGCAGCGACATAATTTATTAATGTGCATCTAAGTGGTAGCCACTTATGGAGGACACACACGCACACTTCCAATAGAAACGTAAATAATGTTTGTTTCACAGTCGGCGTTTGAAGTCTGTTATTAAGTGTCAAATAGTGGTTAATGGAGATTATTGCCGTAATTGGTAGTGCATAGGCGTCGCCTTGTGTGTACTGTCATTAGTAATTGACATGCGGTTCGATAATGTAAACTCTACATGCTGTGAAATTACTATATTTTGCTCGACGTGTTGGTTCAGTGTAATCGCTTCAATTAGCTTTCATTCAATACATTGTGGACGTTCATTCATGTCTGCTAAATGTGTGCTGTGGTTTCTTAAAATCTATGTTCACATCCCTATATCTTCTACTAGCGACCCGCCCCGGCTTCGCACGGCTATATTATGCATGTATTATACATATAAACCTTCCTCTTGAATCACTCTATCTATTAAAAAAACCGCATCAAAATCCGTTGCGTAGTTTTAAAGATCTAAGCATACAAAGGGACATAGGGACGGCGAAAAGTGACTTTATTTTATACTATGTAGTGATACTTGGAGGTTGTGTTCTTTGTGTGACGTAGGCGTCGGGTAAGAAAGGATTTATCGAAATTTTACTCCTAAAGGGGTGAAAAAGTTCGGCAAACTTTGTATGGGACAACGTAATTTCTTAATACATTTTCGACTTTTACGCAAGGTGGTTCTCGTGTCAAGGTGTTAGTTTTTTGTGTATATTCGTTAGGTCTGAGAATCGGCTAAGTACTGTCTATTTTTTATTTTGTTTCCCTTATTTATTTATTCATTTTGTAAATGGCAAAATAACGTTTGCCGGGATAGCTAGTACTATAATAGAATCGTATCCGACCTATCATTTTACTTCATTTGTCAATCTTCGTTTGTCGTTACTTCGTGCCTTTTTGGTGCTAGGCAGGTACGGAAACAGTTTCAATCGTTATCTTTTTATTTTATATAAGGAACTTCTGGATAGTCATTTGAATGTCCCAGCTCATACACTAATGAATGAACTAAATAGAGGGCGACTGGAACGCAGGAATAAATAATATCTACTGTAATAAACAAAAATTACAAATCTGCAATTGGAAACGACAAAAGTCGATGTCCGAGATGTTTTAAGCTTAATGTCCCAAAGAAGGAGACAGGTTACAGTTTCAGCAGAAAGTTTTTTCCTATCTAGCCTATTTTTACGATCCCAAACATGACCCAAACCATTCAATTTACACCTATCCACATTACCACGGCCAATATGCAAGGCATTTAGCTCAACCACTTAGCACTGGATAAGTCCACATTCAGAGAAGACCCCGTGGGCGTGTGAGCGTGAGAAACAAATAGCCGATGTCACACTCACGACATGTCGATGAGGAATTGTGGTTAATACGCAGCTTTAATTGCTTCTGGAAGATTTATTGGTTGTTAGTAATATTGTGAGGTATTGAAAACAGCCTCATTAGTGGGCTTAGTTCAGCAGTTAATCTTAGCTTAACTTTGAACTAGCATTTCAAAGCGCATATACAGACGTATTGGATTATAGAAGGTAGGTATACGAAATCAGATTTTGGATTATACTTAAACGCGGGTCTCCGAACCGATTGGATACTTCGAGCCATCGTTGTAAATTTTGTTGATTTTTGTGATATTTTATAAAACATATTTGAATTTTTGCACGTGATTATAATGAGCTACCGGAACCATAAATATTTTAAACTGAATTCTGAAAAAGGAACCAAGGTAGAAAAACTAATGTATGCGGTAATTTTCTCCATAAAATTGTTGAAAAATTGGATCGAATTAAGTCAGCTTTATGTCGTTAAATGATGATAAATACCAAAACGGCAAGAGTGTGATGTTAAAACGATGTAAATGAAGTCCTCTTTCCACGTTCTTTAAACTGCCTATCGTGAGATACAATAATATTACTATAACGTATCAAACATACTTGACACAAATTGTCGGCGAAGCGAAATAGGTGTATAAATAATCACTATAGTCACTGACGCATATTTACTAAGCAATTACCATATTCAATATGGTTTACCACGAGACAGTTAGGAAATATGCTGAACTATTTTCTTGTTTTGCATTTTTATGGTACACGCCGACTGTATCAAGGGGAGTTTTTCGAATAAACTTTCAGGGTTCTATACTATACATACATTAAAGATAAAGGGATAGCTAAAAGGCTTAACTAAAACCAAAAACGTCTTATTACATTTTAAAGAATAATTAACTTAGCCAAAAATCAAACCTAATTTCGTGCTGCTTTCTTTAGATATACTAATCCATTTCCGTCTGTATTAGCTTCTCTCATCTCAGTTCGTTGCTAAAAAGTTATATTGGCTTAGACTCAGACGCCGAACGTAAAAAGCCTAACGAAGTTAATAACATAAGTCATAGTCCTTGAATTTTTGATGGGCTTCAAAATAGGTCGTTTTCAACATAGAATACATGTTCTCTGCTATTTCCGGCGATTTTAGTTAGTTTGAGGATAGAGCACGTCCGTTTATATCTTTTGCGGTTATTTTCAACGGCTTTTAAGGTTTCTAAGAAACAATTTGTGAAATAAGAAGTTTTGATATCATATTTTATAGTATTTTTTCGACAGTTTTAAAGACTCACATTTAATAAGACTCGTTTGTATTTTTCACATACAATGTTGCGACAATAATTAGATTTCTATTTATACTATAGGTTTACATATCGGGCGTTATGTTTGCATCCGATTGGTCAAACAGACAAACAGTAGGCAGTAAAACCGCGGTCACTGTTGACATGGCATTTGCATGGAATGTGAACATCACACTGGTTTATGGTCCCCGCCTGTGAATTACAGAAGACAAATAGTATCCATTAAATATTATTGTTTCAATGAAACTGAATGACACTATTCATGGGCAATTTCGATTAACTGTTTCTGCTGGCGCTATAAATCTTTTATGTTTGCAACATTTTCAGTTGAATCGTTTCATATTTCTTTTTTGTTAGCTGACATCTGATTTTTAGCAAATTGAATGAAAAGAAATATTGACGACTATTTCCACACGAGAACGCGACGCAAAAATGTTTTTGTTTTACATTTGGGTAGGTGCTATGCCATGGAACTTTTGAATGTTAAACTATTGCGTAATAGATGTGCCTATTCGTCTATTTAGAGTTTTGCTAAATCTAATAATAATTTCTCTGAAAATTACCGGCTTCATAATTCCAATTCTTCTTCTTCTCGTAATAGTGGTCTAGCTCACCTATTAATAGAATTTTCAGATCGCCGGGACCAACGGCTTAACGTGCCTTTCGAAGCACGGATCCTGAAAACACATTTTTGCCACACTACTAATTGGCTACACATCGAAGTAATGACCGCGCCAGGCATCGCTTAACCCGCACGACCGTAAACGATCAGCGAGCGATCATAATTCCAATCAGATTTTACAATTATACGGTAGTTCACAATGTGTAGGAGATAAACCATTAATATATCACACAAAACCTCATATCCATGCAGTGATTACGTTGTCTAATGAGTCCATTAAACACCTATAACATTGTGTGACTAAATTGCTTTCCCTTCAAGATAGTCTGGACAAGATTAATGAGCGTAACGTGCAAAACGTTTAAACCCATTTCCAACTGAAATCCGACCAGTCAGTCCCATATATTAGTGCCGGCAAAACGTTCCTGGCACTAATTTCCATCACTTACATTAACCAAATTAGTTAGCTTAAAGCCATCCCGTGAACTAGCCGAATCCAGGGCATTATGTAAACGATCCTAACATATTGCCAGAAGTGCAGAGAATACCCTATTTTCTATAATCTAGATCATCTTTACATGTTTCACAGTTCAGGTACTTCAGCTCTTCAATTTCGAATTTGAGTTAATACAATGGTATGTTATTCAGTGTTAATTAAAGTATATACGCAATGTAGTCGAATGAAACTAATAGAAGAGATGTAATTTCTGATTTTTTCTTTACATGTGGTCTGCGTTTGACCACTATCACACCTGGCCGCATGATATGTGATATGCAGCCTAAGATGTAGCACGCTTTCCTAGAAGATACCTATTCACTCGCGACTTGTAGACATCCAAATTGTACACGTTCAGAAAGACAGACACAGGCATTTTTGTTCGAAAAGCTTCGTGTGGACGTCTGATATTTCCAACATGAATCGGTGCTGCATATCAGTTTGTCCGGCTGTATTGCGAAAGAATGGAGATAGTTCTGTTACACACAAGAAGTGTCTCCGTAAATGTATCCGATAAAGGACTGTCAAGCTTGCCACCTTGCGACGTTGTTAAGACTAGATGTAGAGCAACAGTAGCTAAATCAACAAAGAACTGTAAACTTTAGCATCTACGTAACAAATACGAATTGCATCACCGTAGCTAGGTCCGATCTATTCCATCTTGTTATCGCATCGCCGCCCGTCAATAACATAAAACTTATATCGTTGGTGGTCGCATTGAACTCACGCTGACATATTTTTATTGAAATGTATAAGAGTTTATGGCAACATCCAATATTTATAGCACTAAGCATGACTTCTAGAAAACACTACGTAATCAATTGTGTAACTTTTTTCAGATTTATTTTAGGCCGTGTTGATAGTTGACATGGAGGTTGCGTTCGTAAATTATATTTTATGTTGACTTTTGTTGATTTTTTTGATTGTTTACCTAGATGAATCATTCGTGTTTGGGAGGGAAATAAAAAGATATTCTTTCATTTACGAGTTCGTTTTATGGTGCTTTGACACTTTCTAATCAAAGATGTATATAGGTAATAGGACGATCTCTGTACCTACCTATTGTTGTGTATTTCTATAAGTCGTTACCTAAGTATGTTTATGAAACTCTTAAATCCTGTTTTTTAAATTGCTTCAATAAGCAAAATAAAAAAAATACAAAAAAGTTTAGATCACAAAATAATTGCAAATCAATTAGATAGATAGATTAATTACTAAATTTATTCTATTTTTATACTCTTTATTCCTCTTTTCTTTATTTTTTTTTTTTTTTTCCTTCAATTATTTATTATTAAATTTGTCTAATGTTTTTAATAGCTGTTCAAAATCATTTCAATTTGTAATGAAAATAAATCATATTTTCCTCAGTTTAGTTTGAGGGTCTCAAATAGAACTCGAAATATTCTGTTACATACTGTTTTAGTATCTTATTATTACGATTCATTTTGATAATGAGAGTTAGTTTTCTTTCCTGTATGAGTAATTAGAGTAGGTAAGTAAAATAGTAGATTTAAAAGGTCTAATGAACGTAAAAATATTTTTTTGTGAGATAAATATCCTCTCAAATAGTTTTCGAATCAATCCTAATAAGTCTTATTACAATTGATTGTAGGCTAAAGCCTTAAGAACCTCTATTAGAGGTAGGTGCTTATATTAATTGCAAATTGGGGTTCGCACTTCAACGCTGACTACCGCGAACGAAACCCATTTGCGGTCTTTTCCAACACTCCCCCTAGTGTGATAGATACCATAGTTAGGTAGGTGTGCTTTCAATTAAAAATAGCAAACAGTTCTATGATCGTGCTCATTTTTTTGTTCCATATTTTTTTTTGATCATCTTTTATTTTGCGTTAAGATCGTCCCTTTTTCAAGTTCCAAGTCATTTGTTTTTATTGTAACCGGACCATTTACGCTGAAAATTTGGAGTAATTCGGTAAATGGACTGTCAATATAACTTCTGAAAAAATATGAAAATATTGTTTGGTTGAACGCGTAAATCTCAGAAACTACAAATACGAATTGAATTTTTTTTTTTTGTGTTGGATATTCCATCTATCGAGGATCACTATTTTTTATTTTGATATTCCCACGGGATCGGGACTTACGCGGGTGAAACAGCGGGGCACAGCTATATGAAAATATTTCGAGAATACCTTTAGATTATAATAAAAATCTAAACACTGGATAATCGTGTTCAGTAAATATTATTAACCAAACATGCTTTAAGTGTTTTAGTAGATCAATAAAACGAATTAATACAGATAAATGGTAAGTCATAATATTGTACAACAAGTGACGTGAATGGAAGTTATATTGAGGGCACAGACAGTGGACACTTTCTAAAGTAAAATAATTGAGTCAATTTATTGTGAACGAACATCTTGTCGGCGGGACATGAGTGCATTGATTACGGCTACTCATTACTTATTCTTAACAAGAATATGAATGAAGGATTTTATTGTTTACTTTATAGACAAGACTTCAGAAAAAAAAAACATACTTATAACCGAATTGAGAACCTCCTCCTTTTTTTGAAGTCGGTTAAAAAGGGATGGGTGAGGTGTTTATTTAATGAGATAGGAAACAACGATAACCTTTGAATAAATACAAATTTACATAGATATTAATAAAAAAAATATGAATAAATAAGTAATGAAGTAATTAATATAATTAAGTAGGTAAGGTGTTGTTTAATTATATTATTTTTAAACAATTTTACATACTACAACAGTCTCATTATTACTTTACATTCATACTGAAGCAGAGAATTATAATCTTACTTAAAAAAGTAAAAAGTATTATGTTTCACGTTACCTCAATATACTCGGATCATTATAAATTTCATCATAGCAATTAACATAATAATTGCATCAACACATCGATTAAGTATGTATTTTAACAATGCTTTTGTGCGGTCCAATCTGCATATAATATTTTTCTACGAAAATCTTCACATATTCATAGTTTTTTTTCCAGGTCTCGCGTATTTTATTTTATTTCTCTTACCTTGACGTTTCGACTATGTAACAATAGTCATGGTCGCGAGGATACTACCATAGACTACATAGTCGAAAAGTCCAGGTAAGAGAAATAAAAAAAAATACGCATTTAAGACCCGGGAAAATAATTACTACGAATATGTGAAGATTTTCGGTCTTAAATGCGTATTTATTTCTCTTACCTCGACGTTTCGACTATGTTACAATAGTCATGGCTGCGAGGAGACTAGATTAGATAGTCGAAACGTCGAGGTAAGAGAAATAAATACGCATTTAAGACCCGGAAAAACAATTACTATGAATACAAATCGTGTGAGTTTAAAAAGTTTATCTCCACATATTTTTGTACACTTTTTGTTTCACCGCAAAGTGGGTTCAATGTTTTGCCTCCTTTTAATACAAGATGAAGGTTAAGTACGCTTCTGTCTGTTTCACTTAGACCGTTGTAGCCCTCCGGGTAAACTGTGGCCACTTGAATTCACAATATAACCTACATTATCATGACAGGACCTATCGTTTATACAGGGATGAAGAATGGACGAAGCTTTTTACTGATTTATTTTTATTCCCACACCTATATCTAACTTTAAAGCTTATTTTGATTTTATTACGTACTAGTGACTCGCCCCGGCTTCGCACGGCTATATTATGCATGCATTATAAATATAGACCGTCCTCTTGAATCACTCTATCTATTAAAAAAAACCGCATCAAAATCCGTTGCGTAGTTTTAAAGATCTAAGCATACATAGGGACAGACAGCGAAAAATGACTTTGTTTTATACTATGTAACTAGCGACCCGCTCCGGCTTCGCACGGCTATTTTATGCATGGTTTATACATATAAACCTTCCTCTTGAATCACTCTATCTATTAAAAAACCGCATCAAAATCCGTTGCGTAGTTTTAAAGATCTAAGCATACAAAGGGACATAGGGACGGTGAAAAGTGACTTTGTTTTATACTATGTAATGATAGTCGAGTTTTACTTTTTGTTATTTACGGAGAATAATGCCTTTGTGTCACTCTAGGATTATGTATTTCATTACATTCAAGTTTTTTACTATATTAATTTATAGTGTGTAATTTTTAGTTTATGAGTTTATTAATTAATTTATCTTTTTATACACATTTCTATTGCCCTAGAATTTTTAAAAACTCTACCAGTAATTTTCCATTACACAAATTCATCAATCAATAGGTACTTATGAACATTTACCAATAACTTCCTATTAAGGAACCCGAAAGCGATCTAATTGAATCGATACTTAAGACTGTTGTGACTCTACTATTAAAACTCCTTTATTCTCTATAATAAAATTGGTACGAAATACAGTTTCACCGCCAACCGGTCGAGAGTTCTCGAAAGCTCTCGTAAGTTCATCTCAATACAGCACAATCGTTCGGAACGGCTGTCGAGATTGCTTAGTTGTTGCTTCTGATTGAATTCGCTCGAGTATCCGCGTCTGACCCGGAAAATTAACCCGTATCTACAGATAAATACCGATATGTGTCGAGTGCTTACGATTATTGGTCGAACCGGCTTAATTGAGAATGTAGGTCCCAATATACTGAAGGAAAAAATCGATTGGCCCACCACTCCGCATACTTGGGCTTCTAGCATGGGGTCTGGCCAAACCATTTTAATATTTGTTGGACAGAATAATTGGACCACCCCGAACTCAATGATTGGATCTCATATTGACGACCCAGTTGGCACAATGGTCACCATGCCGGATTGCCCATCACAGGGCTGCGGATTCGATTCCCGCCTCAGACATGTATTTATGCTTAGGTATTTGTCTGTGGTCTGGTCGGTTCTATGTATTATCATTACATAGACATAATATAAAACAAAGTAACTTTCCGCTGTCAGTCCCTATGTAGTTTTAATGATCTAAGCATGCTTAAAACTACGCAACGAATTTTGATGCGGTTTTTTTTCATAGATAAAGTGATTAAAGAGGAAGGTTAATATTTATAACACATGCATAATATAGCCGTGCGAAGCGGGAGCGGGTCGCTAGTAAGTATATATTTACAAAAGAAAAGTATATAAGTAGTACATCCGTTGTCTAGAACCCATAACACAAGTCTAGTTACTTAGCTTGGGGGTAGATGGTGATGTGTGGAATGTCCTGCAATATTTATTTATTTATTATTATATTGTGTTCTGTTTTCAGTAATATTGTTCAAGGACTACTTTATCCTTCAGAGTTGTGAACTGCAAATACCAAAACGGCTTTATACGGATTGAGTGTGAAGATCTTATTGTATTTGATCTCATAAACTCAAAGGCCTTGTGGTTTCTATGCGGTATATGCTTTTGTCACAAATTGAATACCTATCTATATGCATAGTCTGATCCTTTTGTTGCACAATATTCAGAACCTACTAAAGGTCTTCGCCAACTTTACTGATAGGTATTTACCGTAATATACTAAAAACGTAACCGTACAAACGAATTTATATGAAAACGTTACGAGTCGTTGACAAGAGATCGACGAAGTAGGGCGAAAAAAGCCGGTCCATTTACGTCCTGGCGTTTCGCGGCTTTACTTGCGTTAGTGTTTCTTTAAAACTGATATTGATTACCTACAAAGACATACTGCTAAATAGTTACACCAAATTTTCTATCTTTAACAGCTCTTTTGATCCCTCTAGAGCACCCCTGCTCTGGAGGATTTGGCTGATTTGGCTGAAACTGGATTTTTCATAGGGCCATTTCGAAAATTGCAGATGTGTTAGAGGGCCAGACATAAAATAATTAAAGACGTATATTTTTAGGGTTCCGTATCCCAAAAGTTAAAAAAGGAACCCTTATAAGATTACTCTCTTGTCCGTCTGTCGGTCTGTTTATTAAGTTTATTTGGTGAGGTAGGCACATTTATTATGTACTTTTCCAATAGGTAGGTACACTAACCATAATAAGTTTTTCTAAATGTAGATAGATACCTACTGCAAAAATAATAAAAAAGGGGAAATATTTTTTTCTGCATGATCCGGAAACTTTACTTCTTTTATTTTTCATAATATTATTTATGTAATTTTCGTGGTACCTATTTTAAGACTATTCTTAAAATAGGTACCACGAAAATTACATAAAAATTACATTAGTCTGAAGATGTTCATCACTTAGTATAGAGCGATATTTGTTTTTATTCATTTTCACAATAGAAAACATTTGTTCACATAAATAAGGAAAGATAGCTAGCTAGCTTTCGATTACTCAAAAGTCAAGGGTTTTTTCAAGTTTTTTTTTAATCCATAGGTATATTATATTCCGACTGCGGGCCGTATGTTTGACATGACTGCTCTAGAGGTCAAATTTGCAAAAAATGTTTTCTTATTGCTCGCGTACGTCCTAAAAGGAAGCTCCCCATACAAAGTTTCAGTTGGTGAGTCGTAGTTCTTCTAGATTCAAAGACGCCTTGGTTTGAATGCGACGTCTTAGGAGCGAAGCGTATGAGCCTTCTTGGGAATGCGTATCATAAACCGGACGAATACAGGTTTCTTCCTCCTAGTGGGATCACAGCGTCAATCAATCACTACTTTTTAAAATAATAGGAAACATTAGGGCGCGTTCAGATGACACGCGTCGACCACGTGCCCGACATATTAATAGATCTCAAATTGCATTTATCCAAGTCCACCCGCTCAAGCCACGCGCCCGCCCCGCACCCGCTCCGCGCACGCCACGCGCCCGCCCCGCGCCCGCTTGCAGAAATGCAATTTGAGATCTATTGATGTGTCATAAGACTCAAATTATATATAGAACAAATTTCAAAGCGTGTTCAACCCGTGGTCAACGCGTGTGATGCGCGTGGTGGGCGCGTGGTCGACGAGTGTCATCTGAACAAGGTAGGGGTAAACACAAAAGATCCCACTGGTTCGAAGTGTTGCTGGCTCTGTCAGCCCCCGAAATAAGATAAGATGAGACAAAAGTCTTTTTCTGTTTTAGGTGTATGATTATGTTCTCTTTATAGTGAGCAGAGACCTTAAAAGTTTAACATTTATTTGAGAAGAAAAGCAATCAAGAGTTTCAATCATTACTACCGGAGTCAATTTCAGACAGTAGCGCTAGAAGTTGTTAACCCAACACTCACATAAATAATCAAGAACCATAAAGATGAACTAACATTGTACCCGGTAATGTTTTTACAGCGCCATATTAATCTCAATGGGAACACTATCACTACTTTATAGTGTGAAATCTCTGCGGTTTATAGCGGTATAAATGAAGCAATTAACACTACGAGGATTTACGTCCACCAATTTAAAATGACCGTCGTCGTAGCCATTATTGTTTTTTGATTAAGTGTCGGAATTCTCATTAAATTTGGCCCGGAAAATAGATAACATAGGCATTTTATTGTACAAAAATAATACATTAAAATCTTAATTGGAATACATTTTGTTTTTGTCTTAGTTGTTCAAAATTGAATCAACAGAGTCTTTAAGACCAGTGTGAGGCTGTAAATTTGCATACAAAAAGCGGTAACGTTCCCCCCCCCCATAAACGAAGTCCGATTTTGATAATTTTTTTTAATTTTTGAAAATGTTCTAGATCTAATGGAAAACTAGGTTTAACCGTTTTTATTTTAGAGAAATATTGCCATATGATAAAAGTTATTAGTATCTGAATATCTATATTTTTGAGTTAAAAACTTCATCGAGCGTTTCAATTGTTTTTTAATAGACTAAACTGAATTAACAAAAAAGAAAAACGTATAAATAAACCTTGAATAAGATGTAGTGAATCAAATGAGACCAAATTTATTTCATTTTGTGAAGGATAAACGGGGTAAAAACGTTACGTCCCGCAACATTATTTGAAAGCAAAACGTAGGCAATTAAGTCCGAACTTAAACTCTCTCTATCGCACGATACGAGTCATTTTTGAAAATACCTACTCGCGCTGCGTATCGAAAACTCATGATTCTCTTAATTATCTAGAGATTTACTTTAGTAGGAAGGTAGTTTAATTATATTATGTTTTTTTTAATTGACTTTTATTTAACTTGCACTGTTCGTATGTAAGTAAGTTGTCCGATAAAATTTGCAAATTAATTCAACAAAGTCAACAAAGATGAAGACGCTATAACAGAACGTGTGCTGGGATTCGTGCTAACCTAATTAAAAATTCCATTTAAGGCAAGGGCACAATGTAAGTTCGTAATTAAGCTGGGTAATGTCCTAATAGAGCGAGCTCCCGTGCGGTGAGCTTTGGTTGCATTCTCGTTAGTTAGGGTCAAGACGTCTGTCACCTTTGAATGCGTATTCACATTGCTTCAATCGCTTTCATTTAAAAGGATATAAAGTCTGCAACGTTTTTATACAGACTACTTGCTGAGGCGGTCTCAACCGCGTAAGTCCTGACCCCGTAGGAATGTCAAAATAACAAGTAGTCTTCCTCGATAAATAAACTATTCAACACGAAAATAATTTTCAATTGGAATGGTGTATTATGGGTGTAGACTGTAGACCCTCACAGCTAAGTATATCACGTGTGAGAGACACATGATATACATTCTCTCTTTAATGAATACCTCCATTCTTAACTCCTCTCCAGCATAATTATAATCATAAAACTTTTATGAAATATTGCGCGTCGGTGTCGGTCGTGATCCGTGCCAGATTTCATTTGCTCATGTGCAAAAGTAAATGTGTCTGTGATTACGCGTCTATTTATCGCCAGCAAGATTAATGGCTGTAATATTAAGGGTCGAGCGAGATTCGTATTTCAGCTTATTATGTGCTGTGAAGAAATGCGTGTTCGTATTCATTTACTAAATGTGTCATTTCATCACAGTCTTAATAGAGTTGATACTTTATGCGGCGTTCTACCACTTCATCGGAATTAATACTACTTTATTTACATTATAGCTATCAAAAACCGGGAGTTTACCTGACCCGGTATCACACCGCCACATCCGGGGCAACCGGGAGCAGAGCCAATGTTTAAACGGTTAACAAAGTTGATAGGGCATGTGGTCCAATAATGCGTTTAACTCGGCAGGGGAGATGTTGCGCATAAATCATTGCTGAGTGAGATCGGGTCCGATGTGTGAACTCGTAAATCACCCGTGTAAATGAGGCCTGGTCCAATCCGACGTTGATGGTGGCCTATCTTCAAAGCACAAATTATATAAATTAATCGAATCCAAAGTCAATTTGTCTTGTAAAGAAGTGGATCAGGTTACCTGTTCTCTGAGAACTAAATTACAGAATAGCTTGAATTTATTCATTGCCGCGATGACATTCGGCGAGATAAGTTTTTAATTAAAATATTTTGTTACTCTTTAACATATTATAAATACTAGCTGCACCCTGTGGGGCACCCCACTCCCTGCACTAACGCGGGTAAAAACCCGCGTTAGTGTCTCTTTATAAGTGATTAATTTCCTACAAACACAGAATACATAATAGTTACTATGAACGATAAACTTTATCTACCCTTTTTAAGGAATTTCTAAATGCAAAATTTAAGACTTCAATTGTAGCTTCTGACATTTCGTGATGAGTCAGTGATTTTCTCCTTTATTTAGCTATAGGTAGATAAAAGACAGGTAGGTTTCAACTTCAGCGCAATATTAGCACTAAGTAATTTTTCTTACTTAGGAACTTTTTCTAGCTTTTAAAAGCCGAGTTTAGTGTGCCTTAAAAATTTACAAAACCATGTATATGACCATAATAACAGAAATACGCATTAAAATATTTTTTATATTACGAAACCCATGCCAATGTTCATAACATTATTAACTTAAACTATTAATTCGAATACGATATGACGAAACGCAATTAAAACCGATTCGCATAAAGCTTCGTTAAGATGCCTCCATTATCTATTGTAGCACATAGATATCGATGTATTAAGATTAAACTGGAACTAGGCAGATACAAGTTGGTACAGTATAGTAGAACCGCATTGACTTGGCACGAACAGCTCTAAAAATTCAAATCTATTATCAGAATAAGCACTAAGTCATAATCAACTATAGAGGCTCAAGTATGATGCAGTCTCCTCCGTAACCTTCGTTTTGAACAATTTTGTGCAAGCCCTATTTATATCCAAATCAATTTAATTTAATTTATTTTTAGTTTTATTTTTATTTTATGTCATTTTATTACTGTGATTTGTTTATTTGAATTAATAAAGTTTTTTTTATTTAATATCATAATCCTATTTCATACAATTTCGTTATCATCGTTACCATGCTAACTATTGCTGATCTATAAGATCATCATGAGGTTCGTGTGACGAGTTGCGAAAATGACGAGTCGCGAAAATGACGAGTTGCGAAAATGACGAGTCGCGAAAATGACGAGTTGCGAAAATGACGAGTCGCGAAAATGACGAGTTGCGCATGAGTGACGAGTTTGCGTTTATGACGAGTTGCTACTAATCCATATTAGTGTCACCCAAATTCAGTTTCATATTTAGACACAACAAACATAGTAACTTAAAATTGCATGCATTTTAAAACCTATACCTATCGATAGAAGGCATTACGGCTAACATAAATAATGCCTTCACTTGAAACCTCTACAGTGACTCGGAAACGGGTGTCCTATGATTTTTCTAAAGTGCGGTGCACTTTGAGACCTTATCCTTGTCGATTTCTTTTCTCGTTGTCTGTTTGACGTTTTCATTCATATTCATGTGCCGGTCTCTATAATCTATCATATTATGATAGATAGTGCACAAAGTCCTTAAAACGCGCTTGAAATGTCCTACTAAAGAAGTCTCTGCTTTTAACGCTTATAGCTACTTTAAGAAATTAATTCTCGTCTTGTTCGTCTTGAGTACCTTAAATGGAACCTTCTTTTATTTTTAACAGTGTAAGAAGGGAGAAGAAATGTCTTAAGAGGAAAGGGTACCGGTGGCTTTCTCCATACAAACTATTACAAACGTAGTCGACTGTTTACTCCCTGGATAATGACACTAGAGCAAATATTTTTGGTGCATAAAACTTATAACTGCCATGACCATGCCCCTATTTTTTCTTTTTTTTAATTTTGATTTTTTTTTAATTTTAATTTCTATGATAATTAGAAAATGAAAAAAACCAAAACATAGAGGCATAGTCATGGCAGTTATAGGTTTTATGGCACAAAAATATTTGTGCTAGTGTCATTATCCAGGGAGGAAACAGTCGACTACGTTTGTATGGAGATCGCGCAGGTACCCTTTCACCTTAACAGCCTTATCAACGTGATCATTCTATACACCTATTTCTCGGTAGTTAAATCTAGAACATTCACAGCAGGGTAAGGTGTAAATGCACTTGTAATGATCTATTTACATACCAGCCCCTGTAATTTTATGTATCGATACTTGTAAAATGAGATCGAATGAAAATAGCATTTTACAATTCCCGTCGCGATTCTGCGTTCTGCAACCTGCATACTGAGATCTTGTAGATTAAATATTTTATTTGAATTTATAAATTTAATTGATTATTAATGTATGTATCTTGAACGAAGGGTTATTAAGATTGTCTTTACATGAATAGTCGCATGAAGTTAACGTCGTAAGCCATACTTTGTTACATATATTGTGAAATTTATATTTCATACTAGCTGTCCCGGCAAACGTTGTTTTGAAAAAAAAAAATAAAAATATTGGCCGATTCTCAGACCTACTGAATATGCTCACAAAATTTTATGAGAATCGGTCGAGCCGTTTCGGAGGAGTTCAAGTTCGAACCCCGTGACACGAGAATTTTATATATATAGAGAAGATAACCTAAGCAAGTAAGTATGAAATATCTGAATGCAAATATTAGCAGTTAAGATAACTTGATATTGATAATATAGTTTAAAAGTCCTTGTCCTCATACAAAGGCCACCCTTTACTAACTTCAATTGATTAATAAACAAAAGACGAAATAATTAAAACCAAAACTTATGAGTAAACAACAAATATTATTTGTTTTTGTTGTTTACTTGTTATTTGTACAAAGTCAAGAATCTCAAACCTTTCACTTGTTGATGGAAACTAATCCTCATTCTACAGTATTAAAAGCAAAAGTTAACGTTTAATTACAAGGAATAGTATCACGCGAACTACCTTATCATAATACGTTTACTGTTGCGTTTAAATATTCAATTTAATAACACTTCAATTTGATTTTCTATAAACGAAAAGGAGTTCTATTGTGAAAGGGGTAGAGGCTAGATTTTGTTTACCGGTTCCTACTCAAGGGTTGTAAGTAATTGCACGTTCTGTATTAATTGAGTTAGTTAGCTATGGGAGTGGTATCCTAAGCTGGCATCATCAGCTTAATGATCGAATTTCATAGGTATATCGTACGTTTGTGGCTTTCGAGGATGCTATTATTGAGTCGATAACGAGATCATGCTATTTATTAGTTCAATTTAATCGGCGCTATAGAAAATAATAGTTAAGACATTATAATAAGTTGTCTTTGTTCTGAGCGAATTAGCGGTTTAGAGAAATATATTTATTATTGGCTTTTATTGTGTTTCATAATACGACGCTATCCAAAAATCTATCTCTAAAGCAGTAGAGGCTTTTTTTTAATTTTGTCAACATAAATATTATAAAGAGAAAATATTTTGTGGTTTGATTGTTTGTAACGAATAAGCTCCAAAACTACTGGACCGATTTTTATGAAACTTGCTATTAGAAGTACATTAATTAATTGGAAATAACAGATGCTACTTTTGTCTTATCTTATCGGGAGTTATGGAGCGCTGCTTGTCTGAAATAAATAAGTACCTACAGCTATCTTATCTTAATCTTAATAATATATATAAATCTCGTGTCACAATGTTTGTCCTCAATGGACTCCTAAACCACTTAACCGATTATAATAAAATTCGCACACCATGTGCAGTTCGATCCAACTTGAGAGATAGGATAGCTTACATCCCGATATTCCCACGGGATCGGGAGTTACGCGGGTGAAACCGCGTAGGGCAGCTAGTTAATTATAAAATTTTTATTTTACGGTGGATATCGAACTTTTGCCTGTGCTGACGTACTCGCCGAGGATCGACAAAACATTTTACAATTATTGCAACCAAATTTTTATCCGCCAACCCGACGGCGAACTTCCCGCTGACAAGCGTAATTATTTATGACGTTACAATGAGTTTAAATCATGTTTTATGATCGGTTAAATGCGGAATAAGATGTTTACGAGCGTGTTCCCGGTTTGTGATATCGAGATACTTACAGATAGTGGTATTGTGGTTTTGGATTAAGGTGTTTCGAGGGATAATATCGCTGAAATTCACACAAAAAAACTGGTTGCCTGTAAAGTCGGTATACGGGCGAAAGTTTTACGTGACAACAACTGTGCTCGAGTGGAAGGGACGCGTGCCTTTCACTTTTTATGTCTGTCTCTCTCGCTCTTAGGCGGGCTAACCATGCCCGCGTGCCTCTTACTCGCTCTCATTGTGAGCGCATAACGTCAGCGGAGCGTAACGCAGTTTCTTGAAGTGTCACCCGGCAAACCAATTTATAAGACGTTGTCACGTCAAAAGGTAAAGTAGGTTTGAGAAAAAGAAGTCACCGGAAAGACGATTAAAAACTTAAGGGAACTTACACTGAAAAAACTAATTAATTAATTCATGACTCTATGTCCTCTAGAGGGCGCCACATTTAATTTATTGTGACGTCACATAGCCTATAACTAGCGGAGTATTGAGACGCTGCTAAACGATACCTCCATTGTTAAATTATAATAAGTACCTATTTTTTAAGTTAGATGGGAACAGATGAACATATAAACATACATACGGGTCAAAAAAATAACCCTTCCTTTTGGCTTCGCCGTAGTTGGTTAAAGCAGTTGAGTTTTTATGAAAATACACAAAGTTTTATAACTATCAATCGATCTCGTCAGTCGAATCTGCTTTTTACGCATACCTTTTCTCGGAACAGATAGCCTCTATTAATATTGAAAAATTTACTGAGACGTCAGGTATTCTATTAGAATAAAATGTCTAATGTAGTTCTCGATTATTTTATAATAATTGTGTTCAAGATAGTTTACAACTTGTACTCTGAGTCGACAATAAATAACTTACGATGCATCTAGATCATATTCCGATGCAGATCCTGTTTTATGTTGCGAGCGAATTGTGTAGAAAATAAATTGCAACCCGATCTGTGATATAGAGAAAATTGTCAGGAAATCTTTAGTTGAACAACTCGTATACAAGAATGTTTATACAAATCTTGAGTTTACGTGACTTGGTTGGATGAGGCAAATTCGTTTTTTTTTGTGAGTAAATTGAAATAATTTATCTACGGGAAGAAGTTTATACTTAAACTAGCTGCGCTCCGCGGTTTCACCCGCGTAACTCCCGATCCCATGGGAATATCGGGATAAAAAGTAGCCTATATCCTTCCTCGATAAATGGACTATCCAACACAAAAAGAATTTTTCAATTCGAACCAGCAGTTCCTGAGATTAGCGCGTTCAAACAAACAAACAAACAAACTCTTCAGCTTTATAATATTATAGTATAGATTTTTAAATAAGTCGAAATTGCTGATCACACAGAGGCGTTACCGGAAATGTGGAAATTCTGGGGTAGGATTTCTAGTATGGTTCGAGATTCTATGCACCATGCCACACCGGCCGGTGTCTATGTGGCAAGGTCCGTGGAATCTCGACTGTTCCTATCTATGAAACGTTTCATTTTTATTTCAAAACCCCTTTTTAAAATAATATCAAGCAAGCATACAAATACTTAGACTGAATACCTGCTTCAATTTATTGTAGGTATTGGCCGAGTAATCTCTTCATATAAAATGACTGACTGACGGATCAACGCACAGCCTAAACCGCTGTTGGTAGAGACCTGAAACTTGGAGGGTGTGTTCTTTGTTTGACGTAGGCATCCGAAAGCAAGACTTTCCGAAATTCTACCCCTTATGGAGTAAACAAGGGGGCAAAGTTTGTATGGTGCGTAAAAAACCAACTCAAATTCTGCTAGTATCATTTTCGACTTTTACGCGGACAAAGTCGCGGGCAAAAACTAGTTTCTTCTAAAAATATGCTTGATAGCGTCCTAATAAATAAGTAAATATACCGTTACTGAAATAATAATAATACAACAGTCTTCAAAATATTCGTGTTATCCTTAACACCCGTCATGTTTTAACTTTGAAAGCTCTAATTTTTACCTCACATGTCAACACATTAGCGCCTTAAAATTAAAATTTCTTTTACCTGTCTTTATAAAAAGGCACTTGTTCGTTTTGAACAAAAACAAACTTTATCTCAAAGGAGTAAAATACTTTTTGCATTGATTTCTTGTATCTTTCTTAGCTGGAAAAAATCAAGTGAATAAATGATTGACAAGATAATGGTGGGTCATTATTTTTAGGGCGTTGGTATAAAATAAAATGAATTGTAACATAAAAAAGTATCGGCCAAAGTCAAAACCTTCTCGCTTTTTGGAATGTTGGTTAGTTAAGAAACAAGATAATATGTAGGTACCTATTTTATATAATCAATGTAATTTCGGTTTCGATAGGTAGGTATATAGGTATGAACAAAGCTCACCTCAAAGCTCTATAAGATTAACAACGCGACAAATTGAGAACGTACCTTTTTTTTGAAGTCGGTTATATAAAGATGGATAGATAGACACTTTATTGCACCACAGAAACAAAACGCCAAATCTTATATATAAAAAAATAAATTAAATAAATTCTAACATATGTATAACTAACTATCTGCTAAAAGAAAATTAATATTTATTACCTTAAAATATGGCACAATGGGCCTTATCGCTAAAAACAATCTCTTCCAGGCAACCTTTCGATCTCTTCCAGGTAACCTTTAAAGGTGGCGCCGGTAAGAAAATTCCCGCCTACTGTGATGGAGATGCAGGTTCGATACCTGCCGTTGAACAAATATTTGAGTACAGATTTTACTTCTAGATTTTTCGGTATGTAGAATATTCTCAAGCCTATATAGTTGCTTAGATTGGGGCTAGATGGCGGTATGTGCAACGTCTTTTAATATTTATAGATAAGTAGGCACTTTCATCTAAGATTAAGAACAAAAGTTTAGGTTCACCATAGAGTTTAAAATTGCTATTAGGTACTTAGTTATTGAAATGTTTATAAAATTTTCTGTATTATTTACAGATTAAATAATACAGAAAATTTTATAAACATTTCAAGTAATTAAGGCCGTGCTTGAGTTGAAAAATCGAATAGCAAAACTTTTGTTGCCGTTTTAATTTCACAAAGAATTTCGAAATAGTTAAGTTTCATTAATTACATTTTAACATTTTGATAGAGAAACAAGTAGGTTATTTATTATTTTTCGGGAGCAAGCGTTTATTCGAATATGTTATTATTTGACAAATACATATAAAATTGTGTAAATACGTCGATCTGTCTGCCCTCCGCCGGATACAAGCCGGATGTAGGTATCCGGGTCTGTCAGCGGATTTGTAGGTTTATTCAAATATGAGCATTAGGTATATACGTTGTTTTGTTAAAAAAATAGGGGTATATTGAATTTGTATTTCTTTCATAAATGAATATTATATTTTTAATTGTAAAATGGAACGGAAGTAAAATAATGTAATAACGAACCTTTTAGATTGGTAACAAGCGTTATTGATATTCTTGAAAGTAAGAGAGACTTTTGTCCTGCAATAGGACACTTTAGGTATAAGTCAATTTTCTTTATTCCTTTCGATGCTTATGTATATACACTACACGTGATCACTTGGAATAGTCTTAAAAACTAAGTTAGGATGTGTGCCTTCAGAACGCGCCCACCAATGAGAAGAAGGCACAAGAAACTCATGGGGTTTTTTTATGTGATCACGCTCACAAAGGTCAATATTACAAATATTTGAAGGTATTATTTGAAATGGAGCAATTAAAGTCAAATCCATGGATTTTTATCATTAAGGTACGAAGAGGTATCATAGTACCTATGCCTTACCGCACAATTTATGCTTTATAAAAGTTTTGAATTTGTTAATGGACATGTCTTATACATCTTTAGGTAATTTATTATAATAGAGCACACATAAATACTTACTTACTTACTTACTATTAAACGACCTGCTTATTTTCCGGGCAAGGTCAGCTCATCCCTGTTTCTTAAGTTGAAATTATGAATATCGCTATATATATACCTATTCATCATCATCATATCAACCACAGGACGTCCACTGCTGAATATAGACTTCCCCCAAATACTTCCAGAGCGATCGACCAATTATAAAAAAGTAAAGTTATATAAATATTGATATTTATTGCTTTGATGTGTGATGAAAATAATTCATAAAAATGTATACCTATTTGTTGCTCTTGTGCTTGCCCAGACAGCAGAAGTTTATTAAAATATGGAAAAATAAACAAAACTTAAATTTGGAATTAAAAAAAAACCCCGACTTTTGTCCCCACTTTTAGAAGGCTGAACCGATTTTGATCAAAGAATCATAGGTAAGGACACTGTCGACTAATTCACCTTTCAAACAAAAGAAACAAAATCAAAATCGGTTCAGCCGTTCGGGAGCTACGATGCTGTGACACACACGCATACAGACACGTCAAACTTATAACACCCCGTCCGTTTTTGCGTCGGGGTTAAAAAGACAAATCTAAATCACCGAATTCAAAAGACAATGTGATACACAGTGATGAAGATAAATCGAAAACAAATAAATTAATATACAACATGTTCTGAATGGGGATTGCCGCTGGGCGCTGCCGGGACATACCATGAATATTCATCCTCATCTAGGGCTACCAGACAGTAAAAAGAATGGCTAAGTACAGATATACGGCCTTTGTTTTCAAAACGATGATTTTACTCACAAACTACGAATGTCGAACAACCCGCTTGTTTTGTTGCAAGCTGTAAAACAGCGCACGTTATTTCATTTTTCGTAAGGATTTTCACATTTAAGGCGAAAGGGTACCTGCGCTCTCTCCATACAAACGTAGTCGGCTGTTTCCTCCCTGGATAATGACACTAGCACAAATATTTTTCTGCCATAAAACCTATCACTGCCACGACTATGCCCCTATGTTTTGGTTTTTTTTATTTTGTAACTATCATAGAAATTATCATAAAAAAAAAAACAAAAATAGGGGCATGGTCAATGGTCATGGCAGTTATAAGTTCGTACCAAAAATATTTGCTCTAGTGTCATTATCCAGGGAGAAAAGTCAAAAGAAAATAAAAAAGTCGACCACGTTTGTAATAGTTTGTATGGAAAGAGCCCCCGGTACCTTTTCCTCTTAAGACTTCGTTTGTTTTTTTCATAAAAGTCGTATAAATTAGGTTTACTTATATTGTTTTTTATACATTTAAACGACATCACTCTACAACGCTTCACTTCATCTCAATGAGTTTTTCTAAGCCTCCTTTTTCGAGTATTCGACGTACAGCCCTAAGTAGGATTGTGTCTAAGCACAAACTAATCAATGTCAATTAACGCATACTTGTGTCTACAAAGTTGGAACCTACGGAGTTGGTATTGTGTGCCAGGATAATCGTGTTAGGAAGGAGTGTACGGCCTGTTTTTGAGGTAGGTAGCTAATTATTCTGTTTGTGAAGCGAATGGAATGTAAAAGAGTTTTGTGGGTCATTGTGGTGTTAGGAAATAGGAACCAATTAAGTGTGTTCAAACAAAAAAAAAAAGAATAAAAATAATGAAATTTATATTCATTATTTTTATTTTGTTTTTTTGTTATTTTTGAACAAGTTAGACACACGAGTTTTCAAAAAGTTGATTTTAACAAAAATATTTGATCAAAGAGACTTTGATTTTGATTTAAAACTGTATCAGCATCATCTACAGAGAGTGATTTTACTATCTACTCTACGTAGTAGCTTGCGGTCTCTCGTACTTTTATTATTGCAGTATTTTTTGACAGATTGAACCACTGTTTTCAAGATTGTGTAAAAAAACCTCGAATCATTCTGCTCATATTCGAAATCGGAAATGGTAATACTCGGAGCGTCTACTAGTATTCCAAAAATCATGTAGCCTGAAGCATATTACCGACGACGCACGCCTGACCATTTCCATTACTTAGACATCAATTACTTCACTTCTTCGGTCAAATACAATTTGTTTTATTTCATTCTTTATAACTTTATGACTGAACATTAATACCAATTTTATCTTTCACACAGCCACATCTTAACACATAGTATTTCACAAGTTTAACCCTGAATAAACCCAATGTCAGCTTTAGAAATCGAACTCATTTGACGTTTGCTTCGATACAAATTTTTGGTAAAACGTGGCGAAATGCAACGCTTTTAAATCTGGGTGAGGTTATGTTAGAGTTAACTTACGTAACATAAGATAAATCAAATTTATGTGACGTCTCTGCCACTGAGGAATTTATGTGATTGTAAGAATATGCCATAGGTAAATGGAATGTATTTGGAAAAATAAACGTTTCGTTATTTGTTTTTTGCTTTGGTTTATTTACTATTTTGACGAGGTAAGTATTTTGAGAAGGTGTCGTAACTAGTCCTGCCGGTTACAGAGATGCAATCAACTCTTCTTATAGCGACAAGATCAAAAGATAAGAAAATAAAACTCTCGATAAAATCTTTCAAAAATTACCCCGATTATGATTCTTAAAACTACTTTCACTGAACGTTAAATGGTTTAACAACTCAATATAGGTACTCAACCGAAGCATACGTGACTCGATTTGAATATAAAAAGTCCCAATTTAAACACAAAGAATAATTAGGGGTGATAATGTAAAGCATTTATTCCACGTCTCACAATGTGGATGATTATGTTAATATGGTACATAAATGGAGCAGAATTTGAAGAGTCATGGTGTTGGTGGTTTGGCGTACGTAACCGGTGTATGGAGATGTGGTGATGTAGCGAGAAAACCTACCTTCGTGGGGTTTGGTACAAGTTACACTATTTTATAGGTCAATGGTATTTTTAGATGTAAAAATACAGATTAATTTGTTATTATTTCTGTCTTCGCTCATAATGTCCTTTCTCACAATATATTTTCTCAAAATGTCCTTTTCTCATAATATTCGATGGTTTACAGAGTATATTGTACCGTGGCCCGTGGGTAGGTATTTAAGTTTTATCTAGATGGATACCTATACAAAAAGTAATTTAAACTCATTCTTCTTCTTCTTCTCGTATAGTGGTATGGCTCACTTATTGTTAGAGTTTTCAAATCGCGACCAACAGCTTAACGTGCCTTCCGAATCGCGGAGGCCCTCGCACTACTAATTGGCCACCCATCAAAGTAATGACCGCGCCAGGCGTCGCTTAACCCGCACGACCGTAAACGATCAGCAAGCGTCGCTTAGCTGTGAGCCTCCTCGTTTAAACTCATTGAAGTTAATACAAACGGGTCATCTATACTTTATAATATTATAAAGCTGAAGAGTTTGTTTGTTTGTTTGAACGCGCTAATCTCAGGAACTGCTGGTTCGAATTGAAAAATTCTTTTTGTGTTGGATAGTCCATTTATCGAGGAAGGTTATAGGCTACTTTTTATCCCGATATTCCCACGGGATCGGGAGTTACGCGGGTGAAACCGCGGAGCGCAGCTAGTTATCAATAATTGAGACAATACTTAAGTAGAGTATTTACCTATTTATATCTCCTTTTATTGAATTGAATAATTAATAAATAAGTAAATATTTAACTAATGCTTTGTTACCACACTTAGTAACTTAAAGAAATAATGGTTTATTTAGTGATCTTTTGAAAGTAACTCGTAATTTGCTTAGCCATTTTATATCTATATAGGCAGTTCAGTAATAAAAAGAAAAAAACTTCGTAAGCTCATATCTTAGACTTCGAAAACCACCATCTTGATATTTCAAACACCGTGGGCGTCAAACTTAAGTCATATTTTAATCTTTTGTGTTCAATTTCTTTATTGCTTTAGCCATTCATTATCGTCTTATTAAATAATGTATGAGAAAATTCTATTACGTTACAGAATTTGTCCTCGATTCGATTTGTTAAACTAATATTTTATTTTGTAATTCTACACTGATTCTTTTGGACTCTTTTTTTTCTTCAATGTTTCTCACATTGAAGAATATAATAGTTCACTTAAAGCTCTAGACAACCGGAGAAGACTAGCTACGCGACAACGACAATTGACAAACCACTGTATTTAGTTAGTAATACCTACAAAATTATTATTGTTTTAAAAATAAAATGTTAGGTTCGAGTATGTGTAGGTACTTACATCTACTATATAAAATTCTCGTATCACAATGTTAGTTACCTTACTCCTCCGAAACGGCTTGACCGATTTTCATGAAATTTTATATGCATATTCAGTAGGTCTGAGATTCGGCTACTTACACTATTTTTTTTTTAAGTGAAAACTTCTTTAGCGGCGTTGAGCACTTTTTCTGTAATGGGTATAAAATCTTAAACTCGCGTCAGGACACGTGACCTGATCGAAAAGGCGTAAGACGGATGGAGAGTAGACAGCTATCCCCTCTCTACGGCGCGGCGAAAATGTATGCCTGGGCCTACTGTTTTTAATTTGGCTGTGAGTGTATTAAGACGTACATATGGTATTTTTTAACGGACGACTATTATTGACGGACGACAAATGTCGGACGACTATTGACGGACGACAAATGTCGGACGACTATTTGTCGGACGACTATTGACGGACGACAAATGTCGGACGACAATTTGTTGGACGACAAATGTCGGACGACTATTTGTTGGACGACAAATGTCGGACGACTATTTTTTTTTTTCATCTAAAACTCTTTTTGCGTATGTTCTCGCGACATATGAGATTTTACACAGATATACAGTTTTCACTTCTGCCTGCACTCCCGGAGTGCGCTGTTTTTTTTTTTTGTAAATGGCAAAACTACGTTTGCAGCAAGTAAATCTATTAGCATGTCAGTGACGAAATCGCATCAATTTAATCACATCGTAACACCAAAAGATAAGAATTTTATAAACCGTGGAATTAATATTGCATCGTTAATTCATTGTCTATCTAATCTTAGTAGGTATCGATAGTTATAACAATTTTTCGGTTATAAAACAACAATTAAGTAGGCAGGGCAGGGTAGGTATCTTTTATAGGCATTTAATTGGAATCTCATCTGCTTGTTGACATTTAGATATTGTGCTGAAGAAAGGGATTTACCTAAATAATTACAATGTTGATGATTAGCTGAATTTAATTCGAAAAATGATGTTTTACTCAAAAATATGGTTTTAACTTTCTTGTGCAGATACAAATAAAGTTGATATAAGATTCGTAAGACAATTTTGATAAATTATATTAGAAGGATAACAATGTGTGATAATAACATTCATCAACATTCTTTATTTTATTTTTAACTTAACACCAGTGTGAGGCTGTAAATTTTCATACAAAAAGCGGTAACGTTTCCCCCCCCCCCCATAAACGCAGTCCGATTTCGATAATTTTTGAAAATGTTCTAGAATTAATGGAAAACTAGGTTTAACCGTTTTAACTTAAAAACTTCATCGAGCGTTTCAATTGTTTTTTAATATACTAAACTGAATTACCAAAAAAGAAAAACGTATAAACCTAGAATTAGATGCAGTGAATCAAATGAGA
This sequence comes from Idaea aversata, assembly GCA_907269075.1. Taxonomy (NCBI): domain Eukaryota; kingdom Metazoa; phylum Arthropoda; class Insecta; order Lepidoptera; family Geometridae; genus Idaea; species Idaea aversata. The sequence continues at coordinate 9,259,148 of OU026085.1, forward strand.
CCAAATTTATTTCATTTTGTGAAGGATAAAGGGGGTAAAAACGTTACGGCCCGCAACATTATTTGAAAGCAAAATGAAGGCAATTACGTCCGAACTTAAACTCTCTCTATCGCACGATACGGGTCATTTTTGAAAATACCTTCTCGCGCCGCGTATCGAAAACTCATGATTCTCGTAATTTACGTTGAGATACAAAGTTAATGACATCTGAAATTCGTAACACAATTTTAACTAGAAGGATAGATCATTTTTAAGAATCACCGCAAACGTGTTTACCTAACTTTCAAATCTAAAACTATACAATAATATGCGATAAGTGATTTTATTTTGCACAATAGGTTTGTACTTACTTATTATCAAGCATCAAACGTAAAGTTTATTTTTAAAGGAGCAATTTGTCGGTGTTGAAAAATGAAAGTCACTTCATATTTGCATGTTAGTTCGTAGTTTGCCACACTGGGCATATCGTTCGAAATTACACAGCGGTGCTGGTGTAAAGAAAACCAATAGCCTAGTTTCACGCCACAGCTTTTATTGAAAAGCTTCACACAGCACGAGTATGTTTCTACAAGCATTTTACAGCTAATATTTTGAATACAGAGATTGCTTTTAGAGATAATACCGTCTTTTACGGTTATTGTGGTTGTTGAAAATGTGAATAATAATAATATGTAGTTTTGATTTAAAATACGAACAACAATCCGGAAATTTTATTTGACTAGCTGTGCCCGCGGTTTCACCCACGTAAGTCCCGATCCCGTGGGAAAGTAAATAAATAAATAAATAAATATTTCAGGACATATTACACATCGCCATCCAGCCCCAAGCTAAGCAACTTAATGCTTGTGTTATGGGTGCCAGTAGTCTATAGCCTTCCTCGATAAATGGACTATCCAACACAAAAATAATTCGAACCAGTAGTTCCTGAGATTAGCGCGTTCAAACAAACAAGCAAACTAACTTCTCAGCTTTATATTATTAGTATCGATAAGTATAAATTAGAAATAAGTTGTTTTTTTTTGGCAGGCCTGAATATTGACATCTTTTTTTCTTATAAGTTAGGTAATAGTTTTTAAAATTCATTTCAAAACTTTTTTAACTAAATAGTTTACTAGCAACCCACCCCGGCTTCGCACGGAAATATTATGCATGTATTATACATATAAACCTTTCTTTTTTATCACTCTATCTGTTAAAAAAACCGCATCAAAATTCGTTGCGTAGTTTTAAAGATCTAAGCATACATACCGACAGACAGCGGAAAATGACTTTGTTTTATACTATGTAATGAAGTTAAGAAAAAAAAAATCAAATGTTTTATTGAAATGAAAACCATCATTATTTATTCCATTTCGAAATCTTATAGATCATTAGAAGTTAACATATAGTCATTGTTTCTCCTTTATCTGTACCGTTAACTTGCCTTGTGACACTCCTCTACGCCTACAGGAACACCTACCACCTACTGAAGGCCGCATTCTTTACACCTATAACTTGGACATTAATGGACATTTCCAAGTGATGTGATTTAAAATTGACATTTCCAAGTTTTACATAAACATATAATAAGCGTTTTTAATTAAAATGTGTTTCGTCACTTTCGCAGCATAATAACGTACATGTAATGGTATCAGTTACAAATCTTATGAAACTCACAAAAGTTTGAAACAAAGTCACATGGCTACAACGCCATGTGACTTTGTTTCAAGCCATAAGCAATTAGAATTTTTTTTTAAAAATTAACATTTTTATATTAACTGGAGCTAAACATTAATAATGTTCAATAAAAAAACTAAAGACGTTTATGGCAAATTAACAGTAGTGCCATCTAGAAGTAAGGAGTTTTTTGTTCATGACGCTTATCACTGAAAGGCAGCATTTTCGTGTTCGATCTCACAATGACTAAATAAATCATGTATTTGACGAATAAAAGTTTTAATACATAAATGATTTGAGAAATTGCAAAAATTCCAAATCAAACTTTTGACTTGCGTAGGATATGATACTAATCAAAAATTTTACGAGTGTCTGCAAGACCAGTAAAACGATTGGTACATATAGTAGAGTAGGCTTGTGTGGATGTATAACGCTTTTCGACTTAAACGTACAGTTAATGATATTTAGGTAATTAATAGTTAACTGCAAGATTAATAATAATGTTAGCTCTCATTCAATTCAAGTGACAGCGGCGAAACAGTCGTGAAATCTCAAATGAAATGGCATACAGAATAATGACAATAGTCAATGGATTCAACGTGGACGAATAGTAATAAAACTTGCTTTATAGGCCGCAATAAATATATTTTAATAATGTTCTGCTTTTATGTTTCAATCAATGATAGGTCATTGAATGTGACGTGTTAAGGTTAGGTACGGTCGGCTGCATAATTGCAGACCCACCATAGAGCTCCAAAACGGCTAAAAGAATGTTTTCAACACGAGCAAAATTCTAGACACCTGTTTTAGGTGAAGTTTAAAGTCATCTAACTCATAAATTAATCAAAAAAAATGTAATAGAATGAAAACATTCCAATGATAGTAATTTTCGAACTCTACCGAGGGCTGCAATTATGCAGCCGACTGTCGCTTATTAATTAAATTGTTAATGATTGCATGGAAAATTGTTGTTATATATGTTGTTGAGACTACCGTTTGTAGATGAGATTTTTCTTACATTTTGGAACAATTTTATGATGAAAAAGTTCTAATTATATTCATTTTTTTTCGATGCACCTTAATTTTTCTTAATTGCAAATTTAACCGAACGGTTTATAAGTTTATAAACTTGTATTAAAATATTGTCACGTGTTAAAAGGACAACAAAGATGGCAAAAAGTACGAGAGAAAATGTCGATGTCGGTCGGTTATTATAAAATAACTTTATTAACATAAAACTTAAGAAACATTTGAATTAATACCTAGTGTAAGTTTATCCAGTAACTAAAACTTAAAATAAAAATTTAAACACGTAAACATCAAAAACGGTTGTTTGTACAGTGGGCGATGACTTTAAGTTTAATACTTATCTGAGAAGAAAAGCAATCAAGCGTTTCCATCATTAATATCAAAGTCAGTTCCAGACAGTAGCACTAGAAGATATTAAAGCCAACACTCACATAAATAAAATTATTTTGATTTGTGAATTTTATTACCGACATTAAAAGTTTGGTGTTGTACAAATAAAATATGAAATAGTATAAAAAAAGTTTTTGTTACCTAGTACGCATAGATTTATTGAAAGGGGTCCGGACATTTAGTATGGGAGCTTGGCATTGTTTTTTTTTTGCGCCGTGCATTTCGAGACTCATATACATAACGATAGAGGGCATTAAGGCTAACAAATAATGCCTTCATATCGAACCTCTAAATCGTCTGGGAAACCATATGGGCGCGTTCAGATGACACGCGTTGACCACGCGCCCACCACGCGCATCACACGTGTTGACCACGCGTTGAACACGCGTTGAAATTAGTTCCATACATAATTTGAGTCTTATGATACATCAATAGATCTTAAATTGCATTTCTGCAAGCAGGCGCGGGGCGTGCGCGGAGCGTGCGCGTGGTGGGCGCGGGGCGGGCGCGTGGCGTGAGCGGGACTTGATAAATGCAATTTGAGATCTATTGATGTGTCATAAGACTCAAATTACATATAGAACAAATTTCAACGCGTGTTCAACGCGTGGTCAACGCGTGGGATGCGCGTGGTGGGCGCGTGGTCAACGCGTGTCATCTGAACGCGCCCTAATTTCAAAGAACCTTACTTTAGTTTGCGTAAAAATAAGTACCTTGATTTAATAGGTACCTAAACATAACAACGATCTCAAATTCCTTCTTTATTTTAATTAATGGGGTGTTTACAAAAGAAACCATTGTTTAATCCATTAGAACTGATAAGTTAGGTCACGTTCTGAGACCGGTTTATACTTCGTTAGTCCTGTAGTCCAGTTGTAGAATTAAAATAAAATGAATTCGAATACTTAAAAATAAAGCTTAAAATCTTTTTAGTGTATTTTTAAACTTTGCTTTGAAAGACAATAAAAGCTTTAAAAGTGTAAGGACTGAGTTTCAATTTTGGAAGTTTTTATCGGTTGTTTTAAGCAAAATACGTTAAATACGTTAACGGCTACGGCATAGCCAATAAATAAATAAATATTGCAAGGACATTCCACACATCGCCATCTAGCCCCAAGCTAAGTAACTAGACTTGTGTTATGAGTGCTAGACAACGGATATACTACTTATATACTTTTCTTTTGTAAATATATACATAGAATATACATAGAGAAAACCAGACCACAGACAAATTTTATATCTAAGTATAAATACTTGTCTGAGGCGGGAAACGAATTTGGCTGAAAAATCTGTATTTGGCAGTCCGGCATGGTGACCATTGTGCCAACTGGGTCGTCGCTACTCGACAATAACAAGTAGCTGTTTGATTGGCTAATCGAAACAACAAAACAAGTTTATTATTGGACGCTTTGTTATCCTTCCTGTCGCTCCGTAATGGACACAGTCCTTATATCTAAACCGGCACGTCCTACAGGACTTTGTAAGTGACAACTAGATATATCTGTTGGTTTACGACGCATCGTGATCTAGAGATGATAGGATTTGTACGCGTTTAAGTATTTATAAGGTCCAAAATAATATCTTAATAATATCTTTAGTTAAGTTCTGTTGTTTTTTTGGGTTCCATACCCAAAGGATAAAAAACGGGACCCTATTACTAAGACTAGACTGTCTATCTTTCTGTCACCAAGCTGTATCTCATGATAGCTAGACAGTTGAAATTTTCACAGGTGATGTATTTTTGTTGCAGCTATAACAACGAATGCCACAAGACCAATAACACCAAGGATTGGTTATTAACATGCGTCTGGATCATACTCTGATCATGATCGCCCACGACTCGTCATGCCAGAAGAGATACATAAGTAATTGTCTAATCTACCGCTGCCGAATGTCCTCAGTGTGACAGATTGCAGTATAAGAAAAGTTAAAAAAAAAAAGCTTATAACAACAAATACTAAAAACAGAATATATTGGTACGGAACCCTTCGTGAGCGAGAGCACTTGGCCGGTTTTTTAATTAGTTGACAAGTGATATGTAGGCAGATTCGTTTTGTTTGGTCTAGTTCATTTTTGGTCACGAGCACGAGTTTTTAAAATGCATTAAACGTCTTCAAGTCGCGAGTGAATAGGTATCTTCTAGGAAGGCGTGTTACATCTTAGGCCGCATCGTCACCTACCATCAGGCAGGTGTGATAGTGGTCAAACGTTGACCTATCATAATATGTAAAAAAAAAATAAAGGTATCTTTATGTGTAGGTTTACACCAATTCTACATTTTGATTTTAATATAGCAAGCGATTATAATGATGACAGACATCAGGTTTTGGAATCAATCATAGATTGTCGTTTTTGGATTTAATTATCAATACCTCGTAGAATCATGAAAATATAATAGATAATTTCTATGTTATCTGTAATAAACTTATTTTGTTCCAATCAATGCGTTAAGTGAATTTCAGAACTTGCCCTGAACACTATCAATTAAATCATTGTAAGCCTGTGATTAATCGAGTAGAGAACACTTTGATTGATAATTTATTAGAACCTCTTACTGACTGTCGATCAAAACGTACTTAATTGGCACTTAGTACTTTGTAAAGGTTTCTAATTTCGCTTAGATACTGAAGTTAGATTAAAATGAACAATCATAGTAGCCAATTGTTTTTGGCCATTTTTTAAATTGTTATAGTGTACGTACTACAACATTTTTTTTATGTTTGTAGTTCTTTTCCAAAAATTTGGTAAAATTCTAAGACAAACTTTTCTTGTATTTCTAAGTTTATTTAAACTTAAGTCAACATGTTATATTATAGCCGCGGACGGATGGACATATGGAACCATAGGTGTTTTTGGATAGATACCTAGAAACGAAAAGGAATTGTCATCTGTAAATTTTGGGGTCTCGAGCCTCTGCTTTTTTTAGGAACCTTGGCGCGCGTCTTGTCGAGAAGTCTGGTTATCGGAGGACTGGTGGGTTTTTCGCTCAGAGGGTCAGTCTCGCCATCCAGAAGGGAAATGTTGCCAGCCTTCTCGGAACGATGCCTCGGGGAGACGCGCTTGAGGATTTTTTTATTTTTTATTTTATTTTATTTAAGTTTTCCTTCTTAAGCTTTAATTTATTATTATGGTTCTCTTAAATATGTATTTTTTAATTGATAATATTATATAAAGTAATGGTACACACAACAACACAACTTTCCATACTAATTAACATCTAATTAACAATTTTACTTATCTGCGACAGGCATATTGCGTTAGATTAGACCTCGTTCGAGAAAACAGTAGTCACTATGCGAAGCTATAGTTTTACGTTTATCTTCATTATTCTAGTTATAGAACATAGAACCTATTGAAGAGCACCGACATTACTGAATAGTTACGAGCTATTTAAGAGTCTCCCGACTCATTTAATTATCTCCTAAGACAGAACTAATGATACAGTCGCTCTTCTAAAAGGCTAATAACAGTTTCCAGCGAAACTAACGTTGACTAATAGGTGTTAGACGCACTTTACTTCACTAAAAGGTTTTTAAGTATTCTGCGGTGAAGTTTAGAGCCGCAACAAAATGTTAACTCTGTCACCTTGCAAATATACTTTTGACTTTTCTCGGACTTTTTTTGTTTTAATATTTTTTGGAGTGAATATTCTAGTTTGATATAATTATAAATGTCTCACGATCAAACACAGAGAGAGCCAAGTTCTCTCTAATGAAAATTTGAAGACAGTTCATTCGAGCGAATAAGAGTTAAGAGAACAATGGATTTGTTTGAGTACAGAGGAATGAACCCTTTTTGCAAGCAGAAATTATGTCAACCAATCAAGCCACCTAAATTACCTACAAAAATAATAAAAGAAAAAGGTGGTTCAAGGATTTACCTTTTATGCTTGGGAATTAAGATGATTTTGATGTCATTTCACAAGATGTTTAAACGCAAAACGAAAATGCGATATGTTAAACGAAGTTGTTGTTATGCCTTTACTAGTAGAAATAAAGTTCATATTATAAACATATTTCTGTAAATTATCATTCAAATTCTACGATATTGTAAACCAACGCATTGGAACATTTTATAATCAATTTCTGCAAAGTATATAGCTATAAATCCCATTATGTTGTTATTATATTCATAGTTTTCGCCCACTGGAATCCTTGAATGACATCAGGTTAGTGTAGTTACCACGGTTTAAGTATTCTGTAAAAAGGCTTTTTATGGAACACCAAAAGATGGGTATGTGAAAATAGTGTATGTTATGACTTTGCAATGCGCAATTAGCATGTTTTTATTTACTAATTTAAAAGTATTGAAAAAAGAAAAATAAGCTTTATGGCTCCAGACTTTGAAGTCGGTTAACATAACATAAACAAGGTATGAAAATATGTTTTCAACGAGGCACTTTGACTTAGAAGGTTACGCTCATGGTGGAAGCAAAGTAAATACGAGTCGTTTGCCAAGTGGCTCCCGCGATGCCGTTGCAATAAGCTTCTTGCAAACGTCTGTAGCTGTTTTAACCTGGGTATACGTAATTACGTAGCCTTTTTACCATTTGCCTCAGAATTGGTAGAAGACAGAATGGTTTTGGGTGGTTGGTTTGGTGGAATGGTTTGATTTTGTCCACTGTGCCCCAACACCTGCACGTGGGCGACCTAAATAAGGCCAATGCTTTGGCGCAATATTGGTCAGGTAGAATTTTATAGCACGAAAAGAAAAAGAAGAATGGCTTAAGGTGTTGCATTAAGGGGGGTCCATACGCCAACGACCTTGGTACACAGCCTGCTAAATAGTTACTACTGGCACTGGTCGCCTTTGTTGGTGATGATTGTTACGAATGTGTTTTGTTTTTCTAAAAAGTGCTGAGATGGAATTATAGGTGAGATTTTTACCGATATTTTGGTGTGACTTTGAGCCAAAAATTTCCTTTAATTTTCAAGCTATCCTAAAATTAAGAATTAAAACTAGTCTAGCTTTGAAATGACAAGGAATTTTCGTCTCAATTTACCCCAAAATATGGGTAAAGATTTCACCAACAATTCCATCTCAGCACTTTTGAGAAAAACAAAACACATTCGTTACAATCAACGACGTTAGTCGTAAGCGACGGGTATTTCTGGCGCGTTGCGTTTGGCAGCATAAATAGCCTTAATACAAATTCATTTAGCAACATTCATAGGCCAACGAACTATAATTTTACTTTAATCACAAAATATCAGAATCAATTTTAATTTACAGCTAATTATAAATATAAATTTGATGAAAACAGTAGGTATAATAATATTGTCTTCAATATTTCGTAATTATAAATATTAAATATTATTGAAAATGGGAGGCGATATTACTGTTTTCATCAGATTTACGACTTTAATTATTAATTTACCGTAAATAGTTATTAAAATAAACAACTTCAATAATTATTAAACTTAGAAATTAAATTGTTATGAATGTGTGTATTCTACAATAATAAATTCTACAAGTTTCAAATACCAAAAACTATTTAAAACTATCAAAATAATTTGATTTTCAAGTAATTAGCCTAAAATGTATATTAGTGATTGATTGTAGTGACAATTCTGTGTTCTTATACACCATTAAAACATTTACTCGAACGATGTATGTAAATATTTTTTCTGAAGTCGTCGGCGCTTAGTTACGGCCATAAACTCCACTGATATAATGAATATGGTTTTATCGTTATTTTTGCCATACTCTAAATTAACTTTAAAAACAATGTTATAAAGTTCTTAATCGTGTGTATATTGCAAGTGACAGTTGTACATGTAAGTTTGCGATTCAGACTCGCCGCGGGAAGTAATATAACGAGTAAGATGCTGATGACGGCGCCACTGGCTTTGGTCATCTTTGAAAAGCCCTTTTGATATTACCTTTGGTAGAATATTATTTTTGCTATCATTAGGTCTACTTACAAACCTCTATCTTTCCAAAGGAGTTTATTTTGTGAATGTTTATTTTATCACATATTATAAAACAAAGCCCGCCGCATCTGTATAAACGCGATAAACTCAGAAACGACGACGGACTTTTTGTACGGTTTTTACCAAAATAGACCAAGTGATTCAAAAGGAACGTTTAAGTGTATAATTATTTACGGTTTTGTGTTAATTTATTGAAATATGACAAAAATAAATGTAGAGGTCTATGCATGCTTTGATACCCGTGCAATATGAAACGATGTCAAGAAATCGTCACGTCCCGTCCGTGCAGCGACCTTAAATTGTTAAATACACAAGAACAATGACTGTTTTTTTTATCTTAAAGTTTATACGTGACGTAAATTCAACTCTTCCAGACTTACCTATAGACACGTCTCAAAGTTATAATTAAACTGACGATGTTTTCCCTAGTTACAATTAATTAGCCCATAACTGCGAGCAATAACAAGGAACGAGTGAACGATGAGCTAGGAGCGGAACGCTATGCAACTTAGATTAGAAAGTTATAGTGTCATATAACTGAAGAGGATGATGATTAATGAAACTGTAAAGGTTTAAAGAATACAGACAGGGAGTTTTATGCGACAAAGAAATATTGTTGTTGGTCTTGTGTTTATTTGAACAATGTATTTGTGATTTAGCTTCAGGTGGCCAAAGTGCTGGATGCTACTTTGGCCAACAGATCGGTTGACATCCATGCAACCAGCCAGCCTAGCACTCTACCTAGAGAAGCTTATTTAGATTTTTAATATTATTATTTTGACGTGATAATGTCTAATAATAATAATATAAATAATTCCTGCATTCACAAAAAAAGTGTCACGTTCCGGTACCATGACGCGTCATGGTAAACGTCACGCGTCTCGTCTTTGTTTTATTTTGTTTAATAATAATATCGCTCATCTGGGCCATAACACAAGTTATGGTGACGAGTGACGAATATAAGACTATAAAGGAAAAAAACTCAATTTTTCACCGTTTTTCTATGATATTATCACATAAAATTATCGTCCGTAAACCGACTTTAAAAGTTAGATTTAATCATTTTAAAGATTTACTCGACGATGCTACATGCTTAAGTGCGAAGAAAAAACAGACTCTCCTATCAGCCAATAAAATGAAATGCTCCTACGCTATCAGTCGATAAAAAGTCTAAAGTCTGTTTTTACCCTAGATTAAACTGTAAAAGAGGATATTAACAGCCCCTTATCTTTCAGATATTGCTACTTTAATTTATATTGAAAAGGGTTATAGCTCTTGAAAATGTTAACAATTTCTATAAAACCTCAAATTTATTACGAACCTAGATCAATGGACACGGCTTTTACAATCTAGATGGTTAAGGCCGCTGAACCAGAAATAATCTAATACATATGGTATCTAGAAGGAATTCCTAATTTTATATCTCTCCTAATTCTTTATCACTACATAGTATAAAACAAAGTCGCTTTTTCTATCCCTATTTCCCTTTGTACGCTTAGATCTTTGAAACTAGGCAAAGGATTTGATGCGGTTATTTTTAATAGATAGAGTGATTCAAGAGGAAGGTTTATATGTATAATACATGCATAATAATTATAGCCATGCGAAGCCGGCGTGGGTCGCTAGTCTAATATATTTAAAAGAGCAATTCTTGTATATATATATTTTTATGTATAACCAGGATCTCTGAAACGGCTTCAATTATTTTCATGAAATTTAGTTTAGTCGATGAGTTTCGGGGATGAGGTAAAAAACAAGTAAAATAACCGGCGTGCAAAGCTCGGTCACCCAGGTACTATCTAATTAATTTAAAGTCAGTTTCAGACCTTAATTTAAAAATTGTTAGGTTACTTAGTCCTATTCAAGATGTTTTAATTTACTGTGAAAACGAACATCCCTAGAAAAGTGTAAAGCACGGAAAATCGCATCTCTGCGAGGAAAACTTGCCGGGAAAAATATGATAGCACAATTCAAATGAATATTTTGTAAATTGTTTGTTGCATAATCTACATTCTTACAAAGATAAGGATTATAAGAGGCGAGTTTTAAATTATATTTTGATGAAAACAATTGCAAACTATTCATGGCAAAAACAAATTGTAACACTGCTTTGTCCAGTGTCGGACAAACAGAATATTAATGCAACAATACTGGCCGCGATTCCTACCATAAAATGTTTTTAACTTTCAAATATTCATGCAAAGGGAAACCTGTACATTGTTTTTATTTTGCTCCGCACAACTTTGCGATAAAACAAAAATAATGATGCTGCAAAAAGTAATGCGACGTTTATCCCTCCGTCCAAACAATTCATACTTCAAATGTCAGATTATTCTATTGCCTCGCATACACCGTTGATTGTGCGAATAATAAATCGGTGAAGCGAGCGTCTCGTGTAGTCCACGAGAGCATCAAAGCTGCGCGCGAAGGAACAAAGCCTCCAATTACCTAAGCGGGCACGCCGTGGGCTTTTAGTGAATAATGAGGCCGCTTATCCCACCGGATGACGGCTTCACTAGAATTGTTTTCGAGTGGGCCTGGCGGACCACCCGAACGATACTACGAGGCCACACCGTGCTCATTTCGCCACCTTGTCACACTTCGTGAAGAAATATGGCACGTGCGGAGGCGTTTTTGTGTAGCTCCGTTCCCTGCTGCGGTCACTGCGTCAACACAATTTGCGTCCGACGACGACGCTCGGTGTTTCCCTCACTTTGACATTTTACACAAAACAGACCCGACGCGGACGCCTTACAGCTACTCACAAGCTTTTTCAATGTCGCGTTTTACTTTACACATAAAGGCTCCTACTCACTAAAACAAAGGTTGTTTCAAAGAACATATAATTAAAAAGTATGTGTGCAATAAAATGTTCTATCTATCTATTACCTGGTTTGCCAACAAGTACCTACACTGGGGATCGTAGTAGGTAGATAGAGAGATTTATGAGGATGAACCCCGTCCTTAATAAAATTGATAAAATCCATAATGTAAGTAGAACTTTCAGGCTTGCAGAGATACGATCCTAAATCAACAAATATGGTATAGGAGTATGCAAACAGTCTGGCTGCTTCGTTAATGTTATGAGCTCCAGGTAATAAAATTCGTAACCCGAGGGTGCGAAAGGCCAAACGTACTAAGATTATAATTTCCATCGGTCTGCATTTTAATTAACTAGAACTTGTAGATATATGAATAGTAGAAACCTTATTACCTACGAAACTAGTTTCCTATTTGGCGCCTATTTTATCTACATAATATTGAAGTTTACTACTATCTTATCGTGTAGTGTCATTATGCTGTGGGAATATGTAAAGTTGGGTAAGAGAGTAGGCAAATTCTAAGCTACTCGAAACGTAGCCTTATTTAAATTCAACAAAACAAACAGCTTATTTTGTTTACGTTTTGAAAACCACGAGAACGTAATAAATCATATTGGGATATTGGAAAATTTTAAACGGATCTGTTTTTGGTCACTGCAGCAAAAACATTTGTTCAAAGAAAGAATATCAAATTTTTCAGCGCCTGTTTTGTGAATTTGACGTAAAAATATCTTAGTTGAAGTAAAAATATCATAGCAAAATAATTTAAATGTGTTAATTTCTTTAAGTATGATTTTAACATGTTAAATTACCATTAGTTTTTAAAATGTTTAATTAATTTAATTAGTAATTTATTTATAATTTGCTCTAAAATAAAAATTCACTTAATTTCCTACATTTTTAGCAATAAACTGGAGTACCTACTTACTCGTATTTTTTTTATTAGCCATTAATTTATTTTTTAGTTTCGAGGTGTGACATTAATATTCTGCAAACACATTAAAAGAAACTTTAACAGTCCTCAAAGGATGGGAAACGTAGAACGAGTGAACAGCATCCCATGTTTTATTGTGAGTAGCAATTCCTTAACACAAAATTGCGAATTAAAAGAAAATTCACGTTTTTATGACGTCGTAATTTTGGACTCCGACAATTCTGCTGTTTAGTGGCTGTATTAAAATGTGACTTTAGATATGAAACTCTGAGAGGAGATGTTTAAAACCATTTTCGATTTCTCAAGTGGTCAATGTTTTGTTATATTCTTATTAAAGATTTAATGTACAGAGTATTTACAAATACGTTATGATATTCTCACACGAAGTTTGAAATCTGAACATTAAAGGTTAATTCGTTAAAATAAATCCTGTCAAAGTATCTCGGTATGTTACCACATAATTCAAAAGTTCTACACAAATATTTCAAATCGTCGAGTACAAATCATATTTAGTTTAGTTGTGCTAGTATTTTAGAATTAGTGGTCCGGTGGTCCATTTAAGTCCGGTCGTGGAGCGCGGGCGACGCAGTCAGGCGAACACAATTTGTAGTCCATTTCTCTTGCATGCCTCGCGACACTTCTGCGGATTACAACGAAAGCCTAATGTGGACGTGCCATGAACATTTTATTACTCCAGCCGGTTCTCCGAGCTAAAGCGCAATGACTATTTCAATTTTAAATTCAAAGCTACACCAACTTCCATTCATGACAAAAAAATTACTCGTAATTTGTAACAGTTTACGTTTACTGTGACAGATAAATAGGTGAACTTTATAAAACGGCTCTACAAATTACTATTGTAACTTTTATAACAAAAAACATTGGAAAAGAAAATACTGAATTGAAACTAGCAAATTAGATTCGACGTTGTCAAAAATTCGATAAAACTTTTCAATCATCGTGTTTACAAGTTTCTCGAATATTGTTTTTCATGTCAACTAGTCTGATTGTTTTATTATTTTATTGCTCATCCATTTGTGCATAAACAGGCAAGTATCGATACGGCAGGCGAGACCATGCATTGTCCGAGGCGTGCAGCCAGTTGCGCCACGCAATTTGTCGGACATTTCTCTTGTGTGTCGTAGTTATAAAGCTACAATTCGAGCCGACGCAAACTATTGATAACTGTGCAGAATTAGTGCTTTTGTTTATTGTCTCTTCACTATTTCAATACACATTCGTGTCTTGAAAGAGCTGTAACTAGCGAGCTCTCGTTAGTTCCAATAGAGACGTACCTATAACATTTAAGTACCTACTCACCTACGAGTATTTTAAATGAACGATTGATTTGTTTGGTTATTTTTTAAGTTGGTTGTGAAACGCAAAACACCGTCTTGTAATTTTTTTACCACCAAAGTAGAGTGGAAACGAAAACATCACCGTATAAATACTAAATTTTTACCATCTAAAGTAATTTAATTTCGTCATTGAATAACCATTTTAGTACCTAAGTTAGAAATCTAATTCTAATGTTTATACCTCACGACACAACATGAAGCTTGGCGAAACATAATATAAAAAAATAATATATTTAGATTATAAACGACAATGTTGCAGAAATAGCCTCTACCACAGGCGGCGACGGTGTTAACTTAGTATATTTACTTATAATAACACTTTCATAATACCTTATTCATAAAACCTATCTTGCAAGTGAACCGTACCACCTAACAATAAAGATCAATTTCCAATTAACTTTATTTCGCACTATCGCTTCTCGGATGTTGTTTATCCGATTGAAAATATCTAGAAGAAAACTGAAGTTTGTTTGCGTTCCGTTCAATCTGTCGCGTTGGCCCGAGTGCTGCAAGCAAGGCTGACCGCAAAATGCAATTATCGAGTGGCGTCTGCCACAGCTAATACCTACCTGGATATAGATCCTTGATGAACGCCTACCTCAGATTAGTCGGTTCATCATTTTCGACTGAATTGTCTTCTATACTCTAGTGTTATTATTGCGTCATTGGTGGACATTTTGTAAGCTACTGTTATTCTTCAAAGCTCTGGATAGATCAAGACGACTAGTCGCATGTATACCTACGACCCAAGGGAACTAGCGTGTTGATAAACGCGTCAATGACAGTAAGAAATCAGTTAAGGTTTGGTTAATTCATATTAGGTTGATAAGGATATATTTCTTTTGAAATGGTTTGATTGATTTAAAGTTTCTGCCGCTGGTTAAATCATTTAGATTCGATTTAGATGTAAACGCCTACTGCCCGTTTTTACAAACATTACTTAAGTTGCTCTTGGATAAGTGAACGCGCTAAATGCGGCCCTCTGATTGGGCAACTTTGTGCTCTCTTCACTTTTTATATTATGTGCGGCTCCATGCGTTCGTGCGCACTATGCAATATCATAGGGTTGATTGTGAAAACGGGTGTGAGTGTACCTCTGAACTTCGCCAGTTCTTTATTTCGACACGACACTTCGAAAAAATATAGTTCGACGAGTCATTGTTTCGACTTTACATAATTCGAAAAATATAAGATATATTTTTTGTTGATAATATATGGGTCTAGGTTTGACCACTATCTAATACGATGATAAGTGACAATGCGGTAGATATTACACTTTTACCTAAAAGACACCGTGACTTGAAATAGTTAAACATATTAACTTATTTATTGTCGTTCCGGTTTAGAATATGACTGGATACCAAGTATTTATGCATTCTACGTTGAATTCTACAAATTTTCATTGGTGTTATAAATTAGCTTTTATATTGCGTTAAAGCAGTATTAGTAACTTCTATTTGTCAAATAACTCTCAATACTTTACAAGCAATCTAGTTTAGATAACGTAGCAAACTATTTTGTTACTTTCCCTACCCGATAGCGATATAAATTTATCTTTAAGTAATATAAGTATTCAACTGGTATTTCGATTCGTATTTCTATGATATTATGTACAATTTTATTTATTGCCAACGAAACATACAGGTTACAACGTAAAATTGTACGCTAAAGTTAAAGCTAAGCATCATTGTATAAAGTCACAACTGTCCCCTAGCTAGGCTTTGGACAGCAACCTGTATTGAGGGCGAAAGTCCCGTTTCCTCCTCATACCTTGGATGCCTTATAATTATGATGGAGTAGAGTAGTAGTCTTCTTCTCTTCATCAGCAGCATGTGTTAGCCCAATGCTGGACATAATTAGTTTTCCAACGTCTCTCCATACCCTCCTGTCATCAGTGTTTCTGGACCACGCTGCCCCAGCATGAGCTTTAATGTTGTCGGTTGGTGGTTTGCCCACACTTCTTTTCACAATTCTCGATCCACATTCAAGAACAGCTTTGCTCCACCTTACTTCTAGCCATACATATCCAGCCCACGCCCATTTTAACTTAGCGACGCGATACCCTATGTCTTCCACTTTAGTGTTTTTCCGGGTGATTAGATTTTTATTAAACAATACTTTAGCAATACCATTAACAACATTTTATTTAAGTATATATTATAAATACCTATACATCTAAAATGTTTTCAGACTTATAGACCAACAGAGGTGTAAGCTATTAGGAAAACGGTAAATTATCTAAGAACCTTAAATTACACTTGTTTCTAAGTAAAAAACATAAATATTACTTTATTTCACAATCATATTAATTCGTAGAAATAGTCGTCGAAAATAACTTCCTCTAATTTTGTCTATCTACCTACTTCATTTTGTGTAGTTTTTAGGCACTCTACATTGTAAAAGTTATAAAAGTAAATTTTTGTAAAGATAAGTTGTATGTAAATCCGAAATGTAACATTTTGAGTGAGGTTTAACACATGAATAAAATTTACGATAGAGTTAACGACGCGAGTCTGATATTTGTAATAAATCAAGCTTTTTTATATTTATAACTGGGATAATAGTATCGTATTTGATTCGAAGGCTGACTTTACTTTTTTACGGCAGGCATTGTTTGAGATCTTTTTTATATTTCATGTGAAATTATTTTTAAAAGTATATGAATAAGTACCTATACGGTAGATTAATTATACTTCATTGAAGGAAATACTGTGAGAAAATCGCTATGTTTTAAAGGTCAGAACATTCGCCAATTCGAAGTAGGCATCCATGACGTCTAAGTGCTTGTTTGACACTCAGAGAGGGCCTTGCTCTTTATTATTAATTTGGTAACATAACCTTTTCATGTTAAAATATTTTATTTAAATAAGAGAACCTATCGTTTAGTCAAAAATAATTTAAGTCACAAGTCAAGTTATGTGGCGCTATGTATTATACTCTTTATTGATAGCGATCGAGTATAATAAAAACATCTTGTTAGTGCGGTAAAATATTAATAAATTCTGTGTACAAAAACTAGATGAAACAGAAAGGTGCAAACCGAGGACGCAGCGTACGCAAATTACAATTATATCGATGTAGTAAAACCTTTCTTATCCTTTAGTGAATTTGCAATTTGTTTCTTATTATCCTGAGTTAGAGTTGGTTATTGATTTTCTAAGGTAAAGAGTTGATCTTACTATGTTTTACTTGTTCGCCCACGCGACGCCACGTGCTCGATACAGTGAACCTTCGTTGGGCCCTTTGCCTTCGTTATACATAGCCACGAGACAAGTATCAATACATTAACGTTTTTAAAAATCTTACCTCAGTTTAGACTGGTTTTAAGTATTAATATTAATTTTATACAGACGTACTCGGAGAAAGAATTACACTTTCATGTCAATGATATGTCGAGAGATTTGATCAAAGAATGTTTCAATGATTAGTGTTCTATCGATGTATTTTTGTTTAAAATGTTATTTTTTAAATAAGTGTTTTTGGATATTAATATTTGAGATATTATAGTTCAATAGCCAGTCGAATGTGCCCTTCGATAATTCTAAAGCTTTTTATTTTCGTCAGTTGATAAATAACGAATTCCTTGCTATAGGTAGGTACACAAAAATGTTCACACTTTAGAGCTGTTATGCTTTAAGTACTTAAACACATATACTAAGTAAGCAAAAAATAATTTCATTAATGCAAAATAGTATGCAAAAATTAATTTAATTAATAGTCCACTAAAAATACAGCTCTTTACTAAAAATAAAAAAAATCTTTTTAATAATCCTTAAATTAATTTTTAATCTTGAAATTGATTTTTAATTTCAAAGAACAAGAAGGAAAGTTACAAGTGCCTTAAGAAATAAGTAACACAAATTTTATTAAATTTTATCTCTAACGTAACGGAAATGTTTGCATAAAACAGTTTTAGATTTAGGTCAAAATCGTAAAATTATTTTTCATTCGCATAAAGATGGACCGTACAAATGTTTATGATTGTGCTAACTTGCATGCGACCACTTAGCATTGCACTGTAGAATTACAAGCAAAACAGAATTACTTATTACTTACGTCTTATTACCTACGAGTACCTACCTACTTTAAATATTATTAAGTTTAACTATTTCTAAAAAAACGGTTGTGCCTCGGGACTTATTTACTAAACAACTACAAAATATATGTACATGCATATATGCACACACTGTAGCTGCGTCTCGTAACGGTGTCGCGAGTTCAGAGATTTTGTCTCATCTAAAAATATGCGTACCGCGCTAAAAGAAGTTTTCACTTCACAAAACTAGTAAATACTAATTTTTAAAGTTGTCCACAACGTAGACAAAAAATACGCGTGTAGTTAAGTGATAATAACAATCTTTCTTTTTTTTTGTTTTTGAAGTCGATTTAAATGTCTAGGTGGTTGAATTCAGTCTACAAATTGCTCCAACCTTCAACTTCATCTTACCTACTTAGTAGGTACTCCAAGTAAGTGTAGGTACGAGTAATTTTATTTTGCAACGTCCCTTCTGATGGAATAATTAAAATTCCAAAATGCGTCAGGTATTCGCATACATACAGCTCAATTTCCATAATTTATCCCAAGTAGGTTCGTACTTTTACCTAATACCCACTATATATCAATTCATATGCGTATTCTCACTTGCATTAGAAAACGAGATTCGCACAATCATAATCGTAAACTGAGTTGAAACATCAGAAACTGTCATTTTTCGTTTGGCATCTGACTGTTTTTAGCTGTCTCCTGTTAAAAACAGTCAGATCAGTCAGATGATGATCTGAAATTAGGTAATTCATTTAAATTTCTGTGTGATTAAACTTAACGCTGTTATGAAATTAGGTGAAACTTATATAATGATTACTAAACTAGTTGCGCAGAAAATATACAATCTGAGAGTTGGTAGTACTTGTAATCCCATTATTTCTTTTTAATTGCGGCTAGATTTATTTTTAAGAAAATTGATAGGAAAGAGTACATTATTAATGTTTAATTAATTCTAATATCAGTTGAATATAACGAAAAGTAATATATCAAAACAAGATTATGCAAAAGTAAAGTGCTTAGGTAAAAGAGTCTCTGTTTACTGCTTACACAATGGAAGACAAAACATTTTTTGCGTTTAAGCAGAAGAGTTTTGTAAATATTGTTGATGTATTTGTAGTTAGTGTTTACAATGCTGTAGCACTCTACTAGGATTAACATACAACAGGTTGCAAGTTGCAGGGGATCCGATTAAGCCTCCAGTCGAGGTTGGCACGGCAGGCGGCGCGCGCGCATTTCCCGCTGCACTTCCCACGTTCGCGGTGACAACTAAATACGACACTTCGATCAAACATTAAAAACATCGATGTTGTAGTATCAAATCACTTTGTTGCAAAAATCCTAAATGTTTCCATGAAAAATGTAACAAACCAAAATGATAAAACAAATTTCGATTGTAGTGCTGCTGTTAATTTTCACGACGTCCGCAGACTTTGTCATAAAGGGAAAAGTTAAAAAGCGGAACACTGTAATAAAAATAAACGAGAGTTCGCCACCGAGATGTTATGTGAACAATTCTGTATTTAGGAACAATGATACGTTGCGGCGGATTGTATTCGCAGCCAAATATATTTTCACTGGGAAAATATCTAGTGAAGTGAATAAACGGAGAGGCGTGAAGAGGAAATTATTCAAAGTGTTAGTGAGAAGAGTTCTTAAAGGAGATTTTAGTGATTTGAGTGACGTACTGAACGTCGAAACTAGGACTTTTAATTCGTCGAATCGTGCGTTTGTGATTGTCGAAGGAAGAGAATGGAAGCGGAGCTGCTGGAGCCGGCATCGGCAGGGCTCTGCAGCTCTCCTGTTCAGTGGAGAAGAATCGTCTGCAACTCTGAAGTTGTTGATTGATCCTGTTCCCATGAACTTGGATAGTGTGCGACGGGTTAAGGCACTATTGAAAGGTAAATTAAAAAAAAAAAGCAATTCGATATCATAGAATAAAGAGTACCTACATAATTGAATTCGAAAAATTGACACTGCATAATTTTAAAGAAGAATTATGTTTTAAATGAACACTGGTAATTATTATTGTTCGTCAAATTGTTTTAATTCTGTAAAGCCAATAGTTTCTTTTTGACTTCATACAAATATTAAAGGCAAAATAAACATTTATAAACACTTATTACCTCTTTACCAATGTAACTAAAGTGCATGTAATAACCCAGAGCTATTTTAAAGAAGAGTACTTATCAGTACATAGTATAAAATAAAGTCACTTTTCGCCGTCCCTATATCCCTATGTCACTTTGTATGCTTAGATCTTTAAAACTACGCAACGGATTTTGATGCGGTTTTTTTAATAGTTAGAGTAATTCAAGAGGAAGGTTTATATGTATACTTAATACATGCATAATACAGCCGTGCGAAGCCTTAGCGGGTCGCTAGTCCGTTCTAAAATGATTTTGTACTCACTTGTGAAGTAAACACTATTTTGTGATTACTATCTTGCTAATAAATCCAAAATACGCTTAAAAAAGACCTACCGAAGTGTAAATTAGAATACACAATATTATGCAGTAGGCAACTTAGTTGACCAGTTTAGTAATATTAAGTATGTTACTAAGCTTTTACTTGAAGTTATTCAGTCTAGTTAAAATACTTACTTTTTCGGAAGCAGATCTCCCACTGTTATTGTTCAACTAAGTGAAAACTACAGTCGTTTTTATTTAGCTTTAAAGTTAGAAAATGATAATTCTATGGGCGGTTGGTCGCTGGCGCTTATAGGTATCTCCAACTCAAATGTGATAATCTGGTGTGAATTGCCGACTATCTAGGCGATTATAAAATCAATATTCCAAAGAATAATAATGTTAGGATGCGGTTATTTACATAGAGATAAAGGTTCTTGTAAATGAACATAAGTAATTTTATTATTTAAAGAAAACTTCATAGATTGATTCTTTTTTTCAAGACAATAATAATAAAATAATGCACGACCATCAAAATTTTGCCGTTGCAGTGGCAATAGTTTAGCCACTGCAACTGTGGACAGATGGATCTATAAATAGTTTTATAGTACACACTTAACAACAAATTAATAGACATAAAATAAAAATAAAGCCTGAAAAGTTCTTATAGAAAATTATGTTTTAAGTGTTTATTAAGAGCATTAATCTCCTCATTTAATACCATATACAGTAGCTCTACAGGTTAGTTTTGATTTGTCATTCGTAATATTTCATTCCAAATGCCCACCTATCAAATAAATTAAAATACGATAAAAAATAAATTTTAAAGAAAAATATTAGGTACATAAATTATACATATAACCAGCTGTAAAACTAATAAAAATCCACTCATCAAACATTCGGACGAAGAACGTTTTATTCAAATAAAATGACTTGTTTACTATCTTCGAAGCTATTCAACATTTCTTTGGTCGCCATTGTTGCATAACGCGTAGGTATCGAACACATTTAAATGTGATAAATGATGACACATCAAAAAACTGTAGCCATTCGTTTATCCATGTTATAGCTAAATTATAAACACAGAGTTCCACTCCTTGGTCTGAAATGTATTCGTAGAAGTCTGACGTGGGCGTAGCTGCACCGTGAGAAAATACAACCGAAAATTGTACCATTGTGTGTCAAAAGCCATGGATATATTGCCCAGCTTTATTTAACCAAATTAGTTATATCCTTTACTTTGTTTTTTAAGGGCCGTTACAATGCTTCGGACGTGTTAAATTGTACGTAATCGTCCTTTCGGCTTGTTCTGTTTACAACACGTTCGGCCGTAATTGAGTTTTAAGGCTAAAACGTAATTTAATTGTCTTAGCTGTGATTGTTTGAACGCAGTTCTTCGGATAAAATAAATTAACAGTTTTAAAATTGTTACAAATTCGGAGATCACCCTTTGATAATCCAGATAAAATCTTTGGAAGATATATGGTAATGACGACACGGTCGGCGGCAGATAAAAACGACTATTCAGAAACATGGGTCCGATCCTCCGGGATGTGTCACAACATCCCGGGAACGATCGATTTTATTGGGACCACCGGCGACGATTTGAGACCACTGGACTTCTCAACAAATTTATCGACACTCTTTCAATTAAACCTATTGTTGCTGGCTACAAAACAGTCATAACAGAATAAAACACGATAACGCACCGCGTGAACCCGTAGATACGTTCAGTATTGACCGCCGTCCGCCGTAAAAGGAGATTTATTAAAACTATTTTGAAACTGATTCGATCGAAACGGTACGATTTGACATTTAGATAAAGAGTAAAATTTATTTTTCCCTCGGATACGGTGCATCGGTGGAGTGACAATGGAATAAAAAGGTTATAAAATGCGGCTGTTGCAGCTCGCCCACGTCCCTCGGGTGTTGTCGGATGTTCAAGCGGCGGCTGTGGCGGCGACACGGCCCGCATATCTGGGGACGGGCCGCAGCTGCCACGCTAGCAGATAAAATGCGACGACTGCGTTATTACGGGCCGTTGGTTGCAAGCACGTGTAAATTTCTATGTGAGAACAAGGTAGATAAAGCGACGAAGCGTGGGCGCAGAGAAAATTCACGGCGCCGCAAACGACCCGAGGCGCCGCCTTGACGCTTTCCGCGGTTTTTTTAATAAAATATTGGTATTAATGAGATTTTGTAGATCAGGAATTAATCTATTTACCTTGAAGCTGACATTTATTACCTAGAACATAAAATAAAATCATACTAAATCTAGAATTTTGTTAAAATACTTCTTTATCTTTTAGCGTAGATAACTGTAGAAAGTAGATACTTATTGCTTGTTTTAAATGTTGTATGTATGTTTGCTTACAAATGAGCCGTTCTATTGATAAGAAACTTTCACTGCCGCAATATGATAATATAAAATAAACATTATTATCGTTATAACGGTTTTCTAGGTGGGTTTCTTATAGGTAAGTTAACACTATTGGTCAAACAATAACTGAATAAAATAAAGATAAACTCTCCGTGTATAAAATTGATATTTAAATCAATAATGACCCATTATAATTAGATACTATTTAAATATCGCTCCATGACTAGCTTTTGTTCAATTTTCCACTAAATATTCACTGCATAATT
The DNA here is from genome assembly GCA_907269075.1 of Idaea aversata. NCBI lineage: Eukaryota > Metazoa > Arthropoda > Insecta > Lepidoptera > Geometridae > Idaea > Idaea aversata. Next base: position 9,282,366 of record OU026085.1, read on the forward strand.
TTGTTTTACTCGACAAAAGCATTAACATTTAAATGTGCTACAATAAACATTTCGTTGTGATTTTGGCAGATTACCACAACATTATAATAGCTATCGAGCCATTATTGGAAATGGACGTAGGTAATATAACTCGTTAAACATAGTAGTATATTAATAAAGATGAATCATTATGACATTTGATGTATGAAGATACAATTTAGTTTTTGTTTTGATAAACACGATCATTATATGGACGAGATGCTAGCACCAGAACTTAGACTGTGCTTAGATAAGTTTGTTGAACTTTGTCATTGTGTCACACGAAGTGACGCTTTGGGCGAACACTCGCCTGCGAATTAGTAAGTATCATCGGATCAGTATTCCACCGGTAGCGAAAATTGAACAAACACATAACCCTCCCTTTTGACACTAACTCTACTAAAATAGGGGCAAAAGGGGGAACTAACACGGGTAAAGCTGCAGGGCGCCGCTAGTAGATTAATATTTCGAAATATTTTTTTTATACCAAACATGCGAAACAGTTTCATTATCTTCCTTTGTGTTTACTTTTATAAAGGTCACCGAGTCCTGCGGTGACTCTATTTTTACTGTAAATTCCTGTGAGGTACCAGACACGTCCGAGCCACATTGTTTTTGTTAACATTGAGGTAGATCAGTGAGATAATCTTCTTATAGGACGTGACATAAGAATAGGAATATTTTTTGCCGACTCATTGTTTTGGGACAAAATCATTCTATACATTCTATTCCAACGCGTGACATAACTTGTTTTATTAGATATTACCATCTAGAAGGTGTTGTTTGAATAAGCTGAATCAATTAAACTTATGGGTTTACGTAGCATGACTTGCTTGAGATAGTGTGGAAGTCACTAAACAGACTTAGGACTCAGGTTGGTCACTGCAGGGTGAACTTGGGAAGATGGGTCATGATCGATCCATATCAAATTCATTGCGGCTGCGGGGTTTCCGAGAAAACTATGGCGTATTTCTTATCCTGTCCCTTCAGTCCTAATAGCTGTACGTTGGCGGAGCTAATAACAACGCTAAAGACCTGGCAGGTCCTGAATTGGGCAGATCTGACCATACCTAATCATTTCCCCTATATTTTGTGCTATCGATAGGAAAAAGGAGAATGTCTTGTTAAAATATAAATAGTAAGAGTCCTTAGAGATTGCCAACAAAACATCTAGTCGACAGTCCACGGAATCTTTAACGATGGTAGTCTCAAGAAAGTTATCAACACACGAGTGCTTTCCTCAATAATATTCGTCGACATAGTCAAAGAAAATGTAGAGTAAATATAACTTCTAAATGAATCTATATTATGTTTCTAACTTTATAACGGACAAAGTTAACAATTCACAATGCGTTCCGCTACTGGGTATGCAGTAGCATCAGCTTTAATCTGCAAACGTTACGGTGCTAGCTAACCACACTGCTTCGCTGCTGTCGGTTTGTGGTCAAGTCAGTCACTGACATTTCATAATAACATGAAGAAAATTCAAAATACTTTCCACTTTGCAAAGTATTTTAAATTTTTATATCATTTCATAAAATCATCATATAAATAATTTTTATTTTAGTTTGTATATTTAAGTATTATTAATATTTTGTCTTTTTTTGTAAGTCGACGGTAATAACTTCCTGTAATCTAATTAGTTTATGTGGCGTCTTTATTATTTATTTTGAAGTAACCTTATTGTTTATATAATAAAAATCAGTATCAACGAAAATCTAGAATCAACCGTTTTATTACTCAAAAAGAGTTGAACATTGCTGTAAAATTTACCTACGTATATACAAAGAGCACTCCTGAGGACGCTATTCGCTTGCTTTTAGCTGAATAGAATATTGTGAATGTTAACATCATGACATGAATTTCAATTTAACGATGGACGATGTTCTGAGTGTGCAAAGAGCTACAATCTAGAGAAATAAAAATGCTATATGTTTTTGTGCATCACAGTACTGAAACCGGATAAAATTCAAAAGAGTGTAACGTTATATGTAATTTACATATTATCCATTGTATCCAACTGAGTTTCCATAAAATTTAACAGCATTCGAGTTCACGTGTCCTGCGAGGACCCGAGATGCTACTTTACGACGATCCACAGGACCGAGTTAAGGCTATGACTATAATTCAGTTTTATGAAACCCCTTTTCAGGTAGGAAAGTGTGTTTCGTGAGTTCCCACATAAGTTAAATTAGGCTTAAAAGAGTTAGTGTCTTATTAATTTGTCATTCTGTGGCAGTATAACAGACACTTAAAGTGTTGAAAAATGTTATTAGAGGCAGCGTTCAACTTAGTCTTGGGTCTTATTTATGTTATAAAGTTGGAACATTGATAGAAGGTAGAATTTACACAAGAGTATCTTTTTACTATTCACTCGTTTTAAGCGTGGCGGATCTGGTCATTAAGAAACCAGCGAAAGGTACTCGTTATTCCAATTTAAGACGAGTAAAATTTAGTTCAAAATTTGCTTTAAATCATCTAAATATTTTCCATTGGGCGACTACTAGCTATAGCTACGACAACTCTTATCAAAACCATGTAGATACACATCTAGCTAAGAAATTCCTTTTATTTGTGAAGTTACGAGGATGTTATGGCAGAGAGAAATTCTTAACAAAGGTTTATGGTCTCAATAACGCAGTTTACGATCCATATTGCGGCTGAAGCATGTGTCAAATATAAACACAAGTAGCTATCAGTCGTAAATGTTATTATAAATTATTATCGGATTCAATAATATTTTCGAAGTTCAAAACTGTATTAGAAATAAGCTTCGCAACCTTTGATATCACCCACGATTCGAGGTATGATTCAATACCCTTGGTGTAATATGTTATCAATAAGGTTAAGACGATTGATGCAAAATGAGGTATAGGTACCTACCTAATAGACCGAACACTTTTATATTTTTCAAAAATAAGTAATAAAGGTTTTAAAAGTCGCCGTTAATTTTAAATGAAATAGGTAAGTATCTACTCTAAAGTGCGCGCACAACTTAGAGATTTGAATTTTTATTAAACCATGAAAGTAGGATATAAAAACTAAATTAAAACCACCTCGGTACTTAATTTAAACATAACGACTGTTTTGTAGGTACTTATATACCTACCTAAATTAAAAAAGGTAAGTCAATATTCTTTAACTAATTTTACTTTTAAACAAGACGGTAAAGGGGTTGTGCTCGTAAAGCCATGTTACACAGGGTGTGTCGGTCATAAAAATAAACCGACTCCCTCAAGAAGGCTTTAGTTGAATTGAAACTCAGCATCTAACCATTTCGAGGAAGTGGAATAAGTGAATTATATTCAAATGCAGTCGCTTTATGGAGTAACATACTCGTAGACCTACATACGTACTTTCTTTTATGTGGGTTGCAAACCTATTGTTTTTTTAATTCAAAAATAGGAGTGTTCTACAGCCTTAGGCAAAATCATTATACATATAATTCTTAGGTAAAATGAGATAGGATAAGTGTTCACGTAAAAAGACACGAATCTTTCCAAAGAGACGTCACATTGACTTGATGACCTACCAATCTGTCCATCCATAAACATAGATAATGAATCGATTATATTAAACATTATGTATCATTCGTCTAACTAAACCATCAATCTATAGCTACTTTTAAAAACAATAAAACGCGTTGAACTCTTTTATTTGTTGAATAGGGAGGGCCGTTTTTATCCTTCTTCAATACCTTTTATGTTTATTTCTGAGGACAAATATCTATTGTTGTGTTGTATCAGAAATAAACTAAGGCGATAGAGCTATAAAATTAATATTTGAATGACATGCGGTAGCCGAAGAGCCTTTGTTATGTGTGCAACGAAATTAGACTTAATTTTTCAAAGAATAGAGTTAATATTTGAATGTAAATAGTTTTGGTATCGGCTAGTGCGTCTCGTTGTAGGATTTGGATGACATTCCATCGCTTTGTTCGAGACTCCGTCCCACACACTTCCGGATACTGTAAATGTTTATCAAATTAATGTGCTTGTGTTAAAAACTGAATAATTATCAACCGAATTGACAAGTGAATTATAGTGTAGCATCTTAAGATACTTTTATTTTTGAAATATTTTGAGTTTCTTTGCATCGGAATCGCTGTGTGGCCCATTGTGACCTTTTAAGTTATTTTTTGGGTTCAAAAGGTAAAAAAAGGAACCCTTATAATATTACTTCCAGACAGACCGACAATCTGTCCGTCCTTGTGTCACCACCGTTTTTTTTAATATAGACTAAATTAATAAAGTAGGTAGGTACATAATACCTATATTCGAAGATTTATTACCATGACGAAAATACTAAAAGAAAGTTAAACTCAAAAATAAAATCTTGCTGAAATAGCTTAAAACCAAAACTGTAGTGGTCATCAATACCCGGCAATCAAAGTTCTTAAAAACATGTCTGTCGACAAACGATGACGCTAATGATAAATCATCAATCATTATTGAAGACGAAATTCTTTTGCCAAAAATGTATGTAACACGAATATGGAACAATATTTTAATGAACCACCAATCGCTTGCAGGTTGAAGATTTTCGTAAAATGATGTCATGGTACGCAATACATTTTGATGTCCAAACCAAACAAATAAAAATCTCTATTTAGCAATAAAACAATTCGAGTCATAATAAATTTGTGAGCACGCCTATTCTATTCAACGCCCACTTTGATATATTTGCTACAATAGTGCGGGGGCAACAATGTGGATGAGGTAACTTTATTTAACTATAACTAGCTTTGCCATGCGACGGCGCACGGCCAGATCCCAAAGGAATATCACGATATAACGTCTATAAGTTATTTGCAGGGTCCCGCTGCCTCGATGACAAATTCATTAATTATGAAGGAGTAACAAACTGTCTTGGTTCTGTCTCGTTTCGTTTCGGTTTTACAAGTCCCGATCACGTGAAAAATCGGGAGAAAACGTAACTAACGTTTAATTAACGTTAAAAATTAACGATAACTTAAGTAATAATGACCTTCTATAATAATTTAATGAAATTTCGTAAGCCTGTAAGGTAGAATATAGAGATGCTATACGTGTAATTATGTCAACTGTACCACCTATATTTACGAATAAGTGATTATGATTATGGTTTTAAGCTATATTTGTTACAAATTTTGTCTTGTTAAGTCTTGCCGTTTCAACGTGAAGGAGTAACAAACTAACACACTTCGTTTTAAGTTTATAGTATCTATTAATAGAAAAACGTGGTAATTACTAATTGTTTTTATTCTTATTGTTACAGGTAAGGATCAACAGCTGTGGGCGATCTAGATCTTTAATTAATAAGATGGTTGTTGTTTGCGGACCATTAGGTAAGCAGTTGCAACAAAAACCTAAAATTAAAAACATACTCGTCAAATTGAGGACCTCCTCCTTTTTTAAGTCGGTCGAAAGTAGTAAACAGTTGCGGTTAGTTCCGCTATGCTCGATTTCCGCTATGCACGGTTTATAAAATACCTAAATAATAGTGCCGCTTTGCTCGGAATCAGATTCCCGGACTATCGAAAGAAAAATGCTTTGGGGCGCAAAATGTATTCGTAAACAAAAGACACAGAGATTTTTTTTTAATTACTTCCCTAACAGTTTTTGCCTTCAAGGCTATTAAATATTTAACAAATCTGTGGGACGTTTCAAAAATTTTTTTGGACGCATCACAAGAAATACTTCCTAAACCACTCTCAAGATGGTCTGTTTGGGTTGTGCAATGTCTGATCGTCTGATATCGAACTATTTTAATGCTACTTCTTCATTTTGTTCCTTGATAAAATCGGTAATAGATAGCATTATCTGTGGAGTAACTAAAACATTAAACCCTTACGCCCCTATAAAAAGACTAGTAAAAGTCGCAACCAGAAACTAGCTCTTTTTTACATATGTGTATATGATAGTGGTCAAACGACGATAGTGGACCTATCCACTATCGTCGTTTGACCACTATCACACCTGCCTGATGGTAGGTGACGATGCGGCCTAAGATGTAGCACGCTTTCCTAGAAGATACCTATTCACTCGCGACTTAAAGACCCCCAAATTGCAACGTATTACAAGGCAATAGATTCCATTGCCTTGCAGTACGAATAAGGAAAGCTTAGCCTAAAGTCAGGTCTTCGCCTAGTAAATATTAAAATACTTAAGTAAGTTAAAGGGTAGATTACAGACTTTTCGGTCGTTGATTATTTAACCGAGATTATTAACTGGTTGATTACTTAACTGGTTGCCGATTGCAAAAAAAATCCTTCAACGTGACCTGTCACATTTTTAATAGATACCTATCTTTTCTTTATCTGCAGCTTCACACAGGTATTATAATTAACTATCGCCAGACAGAAAGTATGCAGTCCATGAAGGCTCTACGTTGAAGGCGTGCCTTGGGGCTGACTCTTGCCAAGTTTTGTTTACGTGTGTCGGCAATGCAATGTTGACAGTTGAACCACTATGTCATCGTTGTAGCTCCGTAAGCACTGCGTTGCAATGTATTCATTTTGAAGTGACTGTAGGTAGAGTATTTTGATCACCTGTAGTTGGTTAATATCTCAGGAGTTCTTAATTAAAAAAATAAGTTTGGGAACCTTGTGTAGCAAAAAAAGAAATGAAACAAGAAAAAGCAGTGAAGGTATACTTAAAAAGCGTGCTAATAATTAAATAAATAAATAAAATAAATAAATATTGCAGGACATTCCACACATCGCCATCTAGCCCCAAGCTAAGTTACTAGACTTGTGTTATAGGTGCTAGACAACGGATATACTACTTATATACTTTTCTTTTGTAAATATACTTATAATACATAGAAACAACCAGACCACAGACAAATATTTAAGCATAAATAATTGGCTGTGGCGGGAATCGAACCCGCAACCCTGTGTTTGGCAATTAAGTTGATAATATTATAATGATTGCAAAAAGATCCATCAATGGATCTTTATAGTGAATTTTAGTGGAAAGGGGGTTCTAAACAATCCACTTTGCCAATCAAGGAAGTGTGGACATAAAAGTTCAAATAGATCTATCGATAGATTTTCACAGAGAATTTTAGTAGATAATCGTCACTAAAGTTAATTATAATCAATTTCTAGAGTAGTTAGCCATTGATTATAATTATTAAGAAGAGATTTCTTTGATTTCGAATGAAAATTAATTCTTTTTCAATAATAAACAGTAAAAGTTTTACCTTTAACTACAAAATTATGCCTTTATTCATAAATTTATATTTTATGTAGGATAATTTCCGGTTTGTCAACTGATTCTCACTTTAGTAACTTGCATTGCAGTTTATAGTTACATAAAAGTCGACCATATCTGGTTTAAAGATATACGAACTTACAGAACTGTTACAAATCTAATAATTGTGAAAGTTGTTCAATAAATATGACCCATTTACATAAATAACGTACAAAATATACCTCAAAATATCTAAAACAAAATAAATAACGAAAAAGTGGCAAATATTCAGTTTAAATTACTTGACTTTTTCAATAATCTAATGATGATAATGGGGCATGATAATGGGGCACGCGACCCCTTTCGGCATTTTTGATATATAAAAAAAACCTTTTGCAAGAAAATATCTACTAATAGGTGGATATTTTCCCAGATGTTGTACATTTTAGGTTAATTAAATTGTCCTTTTAATCTAAACTATTTGTAAATTTTTAAAACTAAAGAAAAGGTATAATTAATTAATTAAATACATAATTATTATAAATCGCGTACTTATCAATAAAAACAGGAATAGCACTTTTCTATCCATATTTTTTTTCGATTTTCTGATGTTTTTCCGATTGTCCGGTGTTTCTTATTTTTTGTGTAATTAATTCTAATGAATTATTAACATCAAAAAAAATATAACGGTCAAGTGCGAGTCGGACTCGCGCACGAAGGGTTCCGTACCATTATCATCACATAAAAATACATGAATGAAGGGTAAATGGCGGTTTAGGGTTCATGACGTATTAAAAAAAACTACTTACCAGATCTCGTTCAAACCAATTTTGGGTGGAAGTTTGCATAGTACCTAATGTTTATAATATTATTTTTTAGTTTCATCATTCTCTTATTTTAGAAGTAACAGGGGACACACACACACACTATTTTACCACTTTGGAAGTGTATCTCGCGTTTTTGTTTAGAAAACAAATTATATTAGAAACTTCAATATCATTTTGGAAGACCTATCCATAAATACCCCAGATGAAAAAAAAAATTTGTTTGAATTTGATGAAAAAAGTTTGATGAAAAAAGTTTGATGAAAAAAAAATTTTGAGTTTCAGTTTTAAGTTTTAACCCTAAAATTTATTGTTGTTTTTTCTATTTTTTTGTGTAAATCTTAATGCGGTTCACAGAACACATCTACTTACCAAGTTTCAAAAGTATAGTTCTTATAGTTTCGGAAAAAGTGGCTGTGACATACGGCAGACAGACAGACATGACGAATCTATAAGGTTTCCATTTTTTGCCATTTGGCTACGGAACCCTAAAAACGGAGAAATATAAGCTAAATCACTTATAAGTTTTAAATTAAATGTATACTTTTTTAAATAACATTAAATACACACAAACTATTTAAGCGATTGACATCAATAGCATGACATTTTATTGCAATTTAGGAGATGAAAACGGTTAAATTCCATTAAAAATTGTCATTGATATGTAATCCTCTTAAATGTTGGACGCCTTGTCTAAATGTAATAAATGTACAAGTTTTAATTGAATACAAAGACTTTCTTCTGAAGAAATAAGTTCTTAGTCTTAATTAAAATTAAACTCATACTAAAAGATGCTTGTGCGATGTGCCCTATCTCTTTGTACTAATTACAGCTTGCTTTTAGTTTAAATGACGTTCCATTTTCAACGGAACAACCTAATTTAAAGATAGATTAGTGTCTGGTTAAACACTATTCGACATGTTTAAGAGATTTTGAACTTTAGCGTATAACAATAGGATATTTAGTCGATTGTACCGTTAACTATACTATACTAGATCATTTTATAGTTAGTCTTATTTGTCGTATAAGTAAGGACTCAACTGATTTAGACGTTCCCTCGAATTTCGCATCTATGAGTACCTATACAAATAAAAAGCTATCTATATCTATTTATCTACTAGCTGCTATTATAGAATACAATACTATGGACACAAGTCTAGTAACTTATAGCTTGGGGTTAGATGGCGATGTGTAGAATGTCCTGCAATATTTATTTATTTTACAATGCTGATTGACCGAGCGAGCGAAGCGTCTCTGCTTCAAGTCTGGCTTAATTTTCTTTCTTCTATCAGTATAATGTTTTTGGTTCTGCTCTATAGGGCGTGAATTAAACCCGATCTAGACGAAATATTTACAGGTTTAACGATTTTATAGATTTTTGTCGTCGGAAATTTTTATTAGCGGGGAATTCCCCCAAAATTGGGCAAAAGGGGGTTTATGAGATCAGCCCAGGCACAGAATATATTAGTAAGTACAAGGTCAGATCGGAATCGGCACTTTAATTACTATGTAGGGATCACACTAAATTCCTTAAAGTGCCCGCGAAGTATACTGTTCGCAGAACTACTAGTGTAGTTAGATATCAATACCTGAAAGAGATTGACTTTAAAACTAAAACATTTCAAAACTATAACATAAGTAATATCATCATCATCACCACCATCATCATCATCAGATCACCCACAGGACGTCCACTGCTGAACATAGACCTCCCGAAGGCTTCCAGAATGATCGGTCGCATGGTCTAATGATTTCCCGCGACCTCCGACTAGATGCACGGACGACGTAATTAAGGCCACAACACATAGTATAATGACCGGTTTACATTATTCCAGTCCAGTAATCTACTCAGTACTGGAGATACCGTCTATATGATCCCATAAAAGCTGTCGAATCGTGTTTCTGTAAAATTGTTCTGTCAGCACTAGAATGGCACTGGATTGGCCGCCTACATTATTCCAGTAGCGCTGGAATGGCCATTGGTCGTGCTGGATTCAAAAGTAGATCGCCAATCCAGTTACTGAACGGATTGCTCACTGGATTCACTGTATTCCAGTGTGGGTTTACATATTTCTAGTAGGAATCCAGCGCTGGATTCGATCGCTAGATTGGAATGTAAACCGACCATAACAAAATACAAGAGTGTAAACAAACAAATTCAAAACCTATTTACAGTATCGATACCCGTAAATCTCAGAGATATCGATATGAACATTGTCCCCGTTGTCAGGTCATTCAAAGCAACGGCGAACACGTTAAGCTTAGACATGTTCTGATCCTAGACGACGATATGAATACAATGTACTGACACATAATACTGGCCTCGAAGTTCACAACTCTATTAACGTAACTAAGGTATAACTAACTTCTTATTCGGATAGCCCCGTTTATATCAGCCAGGTGAAACTTTAATTAAACGTGTGTTCCATTATCATAGGTCTGTTCTTCATTGCTAAGTTTGCTCTATATCTCTACTTTAGAAGAAGTAAGGACGAAAACAAATAGAAAAAAATAAGTTTTAGAATAAGCTATTTATATATTTTTGCGGGCACGATCAATAGTTTTGCTTGTATAATGCTTATTCTTAAACCTATTTTTTTTCTATTTCTCTTTGTCCTTGCTTTTTTAAAGAGAAGTAGAGATATCTATTGTCTGTCTGTTACATAAGCAATTAAAGCAGACTTCAAAAAAAGGATTATGGCACCGACATAATCTGAAGTCAGGTAGTTTTACGTTTCATTTTATAGTGTTGCTCCCCTACGGTAATCACTCAATAAATGAATTACGCAATGGATAATAAATCACGTCAATAAAAATACATTATTTTAAATTAATATGTTACTAAAAATATATATGTTTTTTTGGTAAATTGACTACAATATTAGAATAGGTAGGTAGGTACATATATTTTTTCTCTCTATTGAGCGTAATTTGTTTATCCCAATAAGATAGGTAATACGTGGTTAAAACAATATTTACCAAGCAACTAAAATATTAATTTTAGTTGCTTGGTAACGATGAGCGAGATAACGATTAGGTACCTCATCGTTTAAAACTATGACAAAGTTGTTGTTTACATAAACAAATTCAGCAATTCCCTGCTTAAAATAATTTAAAATAAGCATCCCTATACTGAATATTTTGATACAACTAAAATTAATTTGTCACAAAATAACAGAATAGGTACATTTAATTCTACCAGGAAAATAAGCGGAATTTTGCGGGAATGACTTTCTACGGAATTTTATCGGTTATCTACTTGAGAGCTGCCTATAAAACATGTACTCTGGTTTGGCCTGTTTTAGTCCCACGCGATGTCACGGAAATAAAATATTAGAACGGCTTAGTTACCGATAATAAATACAATAAAAACGTAACGATGTGGAAAATATTTCCATTTGAAAAGATATAACGTATGTAGTTATTACGCGTGTGATGTACTTAAAGAAATAATTTTAAAGGTGACTTAGCTATGCCCACAGTCACTGCTGAGGTGTAATGATTATGGATTTTTATCATGATTGTATCAAGATTTGATGTAATGTTGCAATCGATGATGTTTAGAATTACGATAGAGATAATTTCTTACTTTTTAGGGTTCAGTAGGTACCTCAAAAGGTAAAAAAAGGGAACCCTTATAAAATCACTTTCTTGTCTGTATACTGTTTACTTCCTAATGTTAATAAGTAGGTACTCATCTATAGGTATTTTTATACTAGATACACAATTTTTTAACACTGATAATTTTTTGTAACAAATAGTGATAGAGATTATAATATGACTTTAGTTTTACTTAGACTGACAATTAGGTATACCTACTTGAAGAGATATTGTTTTAGAAAAGCAAGATTTTTGTCAAAAAATACCTATTGGAAATCATAAAAATACCTAAGTATTTTTTTTTGAAAAATCTAGCTTTTAAATTATGCTTAGTACGGCGTGGTACAGCCATAAAGTTGTTTTAATCTTCCGTCTTATCCAGTTGTTGTTTCTCATCGTATAGCTGCCAATTTCTTATCACCTGTCATAAAAGAGATGTTTCAGTTACAAATATATTACATCCAGGCATCCAGGTGACAAATTAAATTATTTTGTTATATTTTATTTGCCCGTAATATTTTCCGGGAAGAAATACATTTAGGAAGGTAGATAAATAGTGAAATTTCGTGTCTTCGTATTTTGTGGACTATGCAAATGTTTTATTCAATCCTTTTTTTAAATGTTCTTTTTAAGAGAGTTACCGCATACTTCTCCAAACAAAAATAAATAAGTAGCTTGGTTCTTCCCTTAATATTGTACTATTTCAGTGTTTCTTTTTTTTTTGTAAAGTTGTAAGTCATTAAAATTATATTTTTTTCCAAATAATAAGACATGTAAGCCTAGAATACAAACTATTCAAGTGATTGAGTTGAATCATAAAACATTTTTTTGCAATTTAAAGGATGAAAACAAGTAATTATTATGCCCAGGAATGAAAATTCCTTCAAAGTAAGATCCTCTTACTAAGGACATGCTGTGCATTGCCAGAACGGTCATATCGCTATGTACTTTAGTTTTTATGCTCACTTATTGAAAATGTATAGCAAGTTGGCAACAAATAGTCAGGGTGTTGCAAATTTTAAAGTGAGCGCATAATATACCATCGTAACATCACTACATAGTATAAAATAAAGTCACTTTTCGCCGTCTCTATGTCCCTATGTCCCTTTGTATGCTTAGATCTTTAAAACTACGCAACGGATTTTGATGCGGTTTTTTTAATAGATACCTAGAGTAATTCAAGAGGAAGGTTTATATGTATAATACATGCATAATTTAGCCGTGCGAAGCCGGAGCGGGTCGCTAGTACTTATATAAGGGAAAAATAAATATATAAAAGAAAAAAAAAATATTTTCCTCACTTATCTAAAATTTATAGCAAGTTGGCAACAAATAGTTAGGGAGTTGCAAATTTTAAAGTGAGCGCATATACCATCGTAACATAGCCAATAATTACAACTGTCCAATTTAGTTGTATGCTATGCACAGTTAATCACAGTTGATGCTTTGGCCATAAAACTAGCGGAGAGTTAGGTCGAGAGCATGTAGTGGTAGCGTGTTACTTCGTGGGTTTCTTGAATAACGGTGGGGTACGAGATGGTCGGCTGGCTTTGTTGATATTGTTGCAAAAAATCAGTGAAAAATACAGGATTTAAAAAAGAATAATTTATAATACTCGTAATGCTACGTGTCGTCGCAGGGGGATTTATTTATTTTTAAGGTTCCATACCCAAAGGGTAAAATCGGGACCCCATTGCTAAGAGTACTGCACTGTTCGTCCGTCAGTCCGTCGTCTGTCCGATTGTCACCAGGCTGTACCATGAACCATGATAGGTAGAGAGTTGAAATTTTCTCAGATGATGTATTTCTGTTGCCGCTAGGTATAACACCAAATATTAAAAAAAAACAAAATATAATGGTATTTTTATTTATATTAGTTACTTTACATAGATTACCTACTTTTATACCTACCTACGTTGGTTTTGTATATTCTTATTTTTGTCGGTTTAAAATAATGTGAAAATAATTATAAGTAAAGGCTCCACACACGCCTTCCAAGGTTCAGTAGCCCTTCGATATGGGACGTATAACTTGAAAGAAAAAAACATTGTTTTGTTGGATAATAAGTCATCATCATCATCTTCCTGCCCTTATCCCAATTTATTTGGGGTCGACGCAGTATATTTTCTTCTTCCATTGACTCCTGTTAGTCGTCATCTCATCGTTGACATTCAACTCTCTCATATCTTGTCTCACGCAATCCATTCACCTTTTCTTAGGTCGTCCTCCGCCTCTCCATCCCTCTACATTCATACTCATCACTCTTCTAGTCACATGCGTCTCTTCTCTTCTCATCACATGTATAACCCATATTTTGCATATCACTCAGCGCTGAGTACATGGCCTCTACCATATTCGGTCTTGTTCACCCACGCATAAAGTCCGCTGGCGCCAATTGCCAGATACACGACCCAACGATATACCGTTTTCGAACTTCTAACAATTTATATTCTCCTGGTAATTAGATTTTTAAACGACGTTTAACTGTTGTTTGGCTGGCTGATTAGTTTGTTGACATACACTTAACATTCATGGAATCTGTGCTATGTTGATCTCACACAACGGTCTCACTTCAATCTTAAGAATCGAAGCGTTAAAGTAATCAGAAATTTTAAATTATTGTCATTGAGGCACTTTTTCTTTCTAGTAACGATGTGGATCACATAATTATTATTTTTAATTAAGGAATTTTTAATTATTGTTATTGAGACACTTCGTCTTTCTAGTAGCAATGAGAATAACATAATGTTACAATTTTCAGTACCTAATTATTATTATTTATTATTAAGGAATTTTGAATGAATATTGAGACACTTCGTCTTCCTAGTAGCATTGCGGATCACATAATGTTACAGTTTTCAGTAGGTACCTACCTAATAATTAGTTTTGATTAATAAGGATGTTTCAATTATTGTCATTAAGACACTTCTTCTTTCTAGTAGCAATGTGGATAACATAATGTTACAGTTACTAATAATTATTAATCAGTACCTAATAATTATTTTTGATTATTAAAGATTTTTCAATTATTGTCATTGAGACACTTCTTCTTTATAATAGCGATGTGGATAACATAATGTTACAGTTTTCAGTACCTAATAATTTATAATTGTATTTTATTCTTAATTGTTATGAAATGTTTAATTATTGTCATTGAGACACTTCTTTTTTTTAGTAGCAATGTGGATAACATAATGTTACAGTTTCAGTAATAATTTAGAAGTTTTAAATTAGCTAACGTACATGTTAACCTCGTCCTTGTTAAAATATGTATATCCTAATTACAACGAGTTACCTACATAATGTTCAAAATTACACCCCAAATAATTTCATAACTTTGTTATCAACTTGGAAATTAACAAAATACTCCTACGTACTTTGAAACAATTCGTGTAATGAGTAACAAATTATTAATGATCTAGCTAGAGACATCCATAAGAAACTTAATTGTTGCTATCGACTTACAGTGAATTATCGATTAAACTGAGTCTTGGTGATATATTAACCTAGTTGTTGCTACTCGTAGTAAAGTTGTGGAACAGTCAAAGATTAATATCACTCTGTTACTCCGCTGCTTCGGAATCAATTAATCTTCTGCATGTGAAATATTTCAGACGTAGGTACCTAGATATCATTTTAGAAGCGAAAAATATTGAAGCAAGTACAAGAATTATTGAATATATTGAAGGGACTATTTGCCCGATAATGAAAATTCCATTAGTTACTAAACCAAAAAAACCTGTCTTAGTACACTGAGTACTTTTAATTCAAGTATTTATGTTTGTGTGTAACGTTTAGAAGAAGGTCGTAAGTCCAATACTTTTTTATAGTATTATTGTAGCAAACTGATATGGGACTTATGACGCATACTGTATGTTTCTATTATGTAGGTACTGTGTATTCTACATTGTAATATTGTTTGTATTCATACAATCTGGATGAGAGCCGTTATAAATTGCAAAAAGACGAAGCCCGCTTTGAGAAAGCGATTTCTCGAAATTCTTTACGATACAATACTCTCCTCTCGCATTGTGTCGACGTTGGGCGTAACCCTATATTCTTCACTGGATTTATATACTTTCTTATTTTACTCTAATATCGTATATGGGGGCTTAGTTTTGAGGCAATGAATTGTAACCAAAATAAGGTTTTGTAATAAATATTCGCGGTACTGTATTATTTGATAGGGTAAATTCACTTTAATTTATCTCTGGAAAAGAAGATTCAAACAAATTGATTTTATATAAGGAGGACGTAGACTATTGACTAACGGGTCGGCCGACAACCCGCCGACTTTTTTGTTTAGGAATACGCGTCTAGTATTATTACAGACTAGAAAGATAAATATAAAACAGATTACTTTTAAGAGCAAACAAATAACTAAAAAAAAAACACTACCTAAAGATATCCGACTTTTTACCTCCGACTTTGTCCGTGTAATTATTATTTTTCCGGGTCTTAATTGCGTATTCTTATTTTTGAGTCTCTGCACGACCATGACTAAAAATAGGCGATTAAGAATAAATACTATGAATACAAATCGTGTGAGTTCAAAAAGTTTATTTGTCTGTGTAGGAATTGAATTTTCCAAAAGCGTACCTTAGCGAATGCCGATTACGTCATGAATAGTTATCTGTATGATAAATTTAAGCCCAATCCGTACGTACAAACCAATGCAGTGCGTTGATACACCTATCGTTCGTTTAGTTAGCGGTCAAATATCAGCCGATATTAAGTAGATTTAAGTTTGCAGTCTATCGTTTACCCAACATTTTTCCTATCACATGACTTCCCTATGCATACAATTTTGCACACATATTCTCATTTTCAATTATTAATACATGTCAATTTAACAGATTTTAATATTCAAATTTATTTACTACACTTCTTGTAATGTTTATTTAATATCCTGTTTAAATGAACTCACAACCTACCATAAAACCATCCAAAGATTGCCTGGAAGAAATCGCTTTCAGCGATAAGGTCACCTATTTGTGCAACTTGTACTTTCTAGCTAATATCTTACTTTGCTTTGTGTATTTCTATGTTCCTTACTGTGTTGTACAAATAAAGTTATCTATCTATCTTCTTGAATTTTATAAACTACTAGCCCCCCGCCCCGCCCCGGCTTCGCACGGCTATATTATGCATGTATTATACATATAAACCTTCCTCTTGAATCACTCTATCTATTAAAAAAACCGCATCAAAATCCGTTGCGTAGTTTTAAAGATTTAAGCATACATAGGGATATAGGGACAGAGAAAGCGACTTTGTTTTTTTATGTAGTGATAGTGATGAAATGTCAGTCGATATTAAGTGGATTTTAAGTTTGCAGTCTACGTTTACCCAACTATTTCCTGCCACATGGCTTACTTATTCATACAATTTTGTACGCACAGTCTCACCCTATATTATTGGTACATATCAATTTAACTAATATTCAAATTTATCTACTAGACTTCTTCTATTTTATAAACTATTTAATCAGCAAACAATTTCTTTAAACAAATTTTGTTATTGCTTTTTTCATGACTGAAGTAATGACTTAATACAATGCTTTCATGGAAATTGTATGCCATTATTGCATTCACGATGTTCAACTAGTCATTAAGGTCTCATCAAGAGTGAAACTACCTTGTGCTGCGCTGTTTTGTATTGTTTGTTGAACTTTATGTTCAATTATCATATTGCTTTTGATCGCTATGTCGTGAGGCAATTACCTTACCAAGTTATTACAATTTAATTTATGATTCAATATTTTTAAAGGATACTGAAATGCGTCTTCAAAAATTCCTACTGAGACGAGACTAAAACTCGCATTACCGTTCAAGCGCGCTTTATCAATTACGCCACTGTCACGTACCGTCTCATAGTTGAATTTAAAAATCACATTAACCTTTTAGATAGCCCAATGCAGGCCATACACTATAAACATAAATAAAAAACATTGAGATTATGATTTAATATTGTAAATTTCAAATTAAGGTCTGTACGAAAAGGAGTCGCGCTACAGATATTTGTACCCTTGCCAACGTCGCTTGATGACTATACTTAACAGAATCTGGCGTCAGAATCTTATCTACAACCTAAGATAACAATAGAACTAGGAGCTCAAGGAGCTCACTTCCGTCAAGTTGTAAACTTAACCCCACCATTAATATGAGTCTGAGCTATATTTGAACGCCTCTAAGTTAATTAAGACACTCGGTTTACCTTATCCAAGTGTTGCAGCATCTAAATGTTCCAAGTTTGCGGGAAGTTATCTCTAAAGTTCTGCTATCTACCTCGTAGGTCGGACCAATCTCTCTGCAAATGGCTCTCTAAGTAGCCTAAAGCAGTGTCGGTCCCACTACAACTCTCAAAACGTTGTTATGAAAATACCTTCTGCATAATGAGGAACAACGGTCCTCGCCTACAGCCTTGGCACCGACCCGATTTGACCAGAACGGACGCTACGAAAACCAACTTCTGTCTGATACGAAAGTAATTTTGTTTTTACAGGACGCTCCGCCGCAGTTCTCATTTCGATTCCGTTCAGACAGTACGAACGTAACATTACAAGCAAATGCTGCCCAAACAGAAACTTTAAAATGCAATCTTTGCGGTACTGAAAGATTAATGGCGGAAACGTTTAAACGGTAGCCGGTGACGATGCCAAAAATCTCACGAAGCATGTGTCGGAGGTAACAAAAACGTTCTTACCGAGAATCCCCTTCATTAACAGTGTGGAAATTAGTGAGCGTTAGTTTGAGGTACAGTCGCAAGAGGGTAGCCGCATGCAAGTCATTATGCGGACGATCATTGAATTAATTACGCGGACGCTACGAGAGCGGAAGTGTTGCAAGCCGCGTCGTTTTCCCGCTCACCCCTGTTACCCCTTCCCGACCCTCCTCTTTCCTCCCCGCTACGACTTCCACAATAAAAACTCCGACTCTGATGAATACAGTTTTTTAAATCTACTGATGCATTTTCTACTTTGCTTTACTTTGACCTACTCATGCAAAACTGTTTTAAACGCCTTTCAAAAACATGTAACGTTATTATATTGTAATAAAAAGAAAATGGTTTAAAAATATTGCAAACTAGTTTTATATTGTAAACTAGCATTCACCCGTAATTTCGTCCGGCATAGGTGTTGAATTTTTCAAAAACCTTATTTAGCGGATACTTTATTAAGTATCCGCTAAATAAGCGCTATTGCTATCATAATTATGCTATCTGTGTGCAAAAATTTTGTCCGGTCCGTCTATTGGCTTGATCTGTGCTCTGATATACCAGTCTGTCACTTAGTTAATCATATTCAGCGCTTAAAATTATATAAATTACTACTATCTCTCCGCGATTTTACGCGCAACTCCCGATTCCGCGGGAAAATCGGGTTAAAAAGTAACCTTTGTTATTTCCAGTAAATCAAACCTCATACCAAATTTTATCAAAATCGGTCTAGAGTTTCGGAGCCTATTCGTTACAAACAAAAAAAAAACGTGTGGCACTCGGGGACAGCCGCGGTAAAGCTATTGCATCGTGCGAGCTTCGTACAGTCGTACGTCGTACTACCATATACATATGTTATGGACCAAGTGATTAATTCGGGCATTATACATAATGCCCGGGCATTATGTATTTTTTTTGTTTAGTTTTGCATTTAAAGCGCGGACACGGAGGTCCAAGCATCTATAAAATAAAGAATTTTTGTGTTTCAAATGTTAATTTAATGTCTTAAATAGAACTAACAGTAATAAAACATGTATTTTTATTACCCTGCCCAATACGTGACAGGCATTATGTATAATGCCCGGGCAATATGATTATTTCAATAGTTTTAATCACATTGCACTCTCATATTGGTCATTATTCATAATGCCCGGGCATTATGTATAATGTCCAATTAATCACTTGGTCCATAACACATACACGTTAAGCGAACACTCGGTCGAGCTACATGGTAGGCGGAGTGGGGGGTGTTAGGTTTATTTTCGTTACGGAATTTCTTGATTCGGTCGCCGCACTCAAAGCCTGCGATAAAAGCTATGCAATAGCTTAAAATCTTTATTCTTTATAATTTAGTATCGAATAGATAGATACAAAAAAACACAACTTTACTTTTAAGTTTTAGCCAAGAAAAAGATTCAATATTCGATTACAGTTGATAAAAAAAAAGATTTGATATCAAGGTGTTGAACAAAATTGCGAATTGGTTGTCGTGATCTACCGTCGAGTTTGCATGTTACTCAAGATAAGGGTGCTGTTACATTCCCTCTTTGGAACACGACATCGCCTAGTCAGTGTTGGGTAAACTATCATGTAAACCTACTATCAGTTGTTCAGTACAGTGTTAAACTCGATGTGGCTTTTAACTTTTAGTTTCAACACGTGATTTCCAAAATAAACCGATAATTGGGTTGGGCATGGGCAATATAAAAACATTTTCTAAGTTTTTGCAACTTGAATCATAATGAAACTATGTTAACGGATATTTTGTTTTTTTGTTAAAATTTGACATTTTGGTAACTTTGCAGATTCCACGGTCACAAACAAATGGTGGGGACAAAATAAACGCAATTATGTACATTAAAATAGTTTAATTTCAATGTAATAACATCTAGTAGGTTTGCAGTAGAACGCCCGCCTGTGACTAAAAATACGGAAGTAATCAGAAAGTAACAGATTCAATAATAAATATTTGTATGATCTATAGATCTATTTATTTGTTTATAGTCGGTACAATTTATATTAAATTTAAAAAATTTAGTAACAACAGTAATCGCAACAGCTTCCATTGACATCTTACACAGTATCCCATCAGATTTGGCGAGCCGGAATATAAAGTTGGCTGGCTCGTCGGCGAATCGAATTAGGTCGGGAGCGCGATGCTATCGCGTCTGCAGCTTCTAGCCTCCGTCTCCAGATAACAAACCTTCAGATAGCGTTCATTTACTTATTGCTCTCCCTCCTTGACGACAAGTTGGACGTCCTTTAAAACGACCAGTACACTATCAAACAGTGCTGCAATCTCATACATCAAACATGAAACTGCACCAGAATGTTGGAAAGTTTGAACACCATTAACACCAACAGCAGTTGTGTTCAAGTGCTGCTCGTAAAAACTCATACATCGTATACTACGAGACACCTAGATCGATTTGAATTTCGGCAGTGTCAAGAAGAATGCTTGTTTACACAATTTTAAACTTTGTTTCGATGTAGATATGAAGCGCTTCTTCGTCATCATTATCTTACGGTGTTATATTACGGTGATCGTATTCTACTTTTGCATTAAAACGTATTTAGGCAAAATGTATATCGCGATTAAAATAAGTAACCATTTCAGTATTATTTTTGGATAAGATGACCCCGAACCCCACTCAAGCATTCTACTTGAGTTGAACCGTATGATTAAATATATTGAAGCCTCCGTAGTTTGAGATTTGAGATTGATGAGTTTTTGATCGTATAGTGGTCACTTTAAAAATCGTTCATTTACTTATTGCTCTGTCCTTGATGATAAGTTGAAAGTCCTCCAACAGCGAGCGGAAAGGTTTTTCGAATCTTATCTAACATTATCTAATTTAAATGAAATCGAAGGACTATTGCTTTCTCCATTATTCTTGTTTGTTTGTGGTGTGAGGAGGATTAATTTTGGGGAGAGTTTGTTAGGTTGTTTAATTCGTAGAGTAATTCATTCAGTTGAGTCTGTGTATGTTGATAAGGTATGCGCACATGTATATTTGTGTTTCGTCAATGTTAACTACTTACAGTATATACCTATAACATAATAATTTACAAAAACTTAATTTGTATGAAAAGTCACATAATCGTTTAATGACAATTTCAGATTAACTTTAGGATGATATTCAGTGAGCGTAGACAATAAATGATAAAGCTTTCGGTTTGTTTTAATTCAACTGTCAGAATTTATAGCCTTGATCGTAGAAACGCATTGAATCGTTCGTTCCCGATAGCCATTATGATAATGTCACGCTTTCTGCGTGATTTTTTGGAAATATTCTGTTATAAGTGAACAAGAAGAACATTTAGTCATTTAGTATTATACTAGCGACCCGCCCGGCTTCGCACGGCTATATTATGCATGTATTATACATAATAAACCTTCCTCTTGAATCACTCTATCTATTAAAAAAATCCCCATCAAAATCCGTTGCGTAGTTTTAAAGATTTAAGCAGTCAAAGGGAAATAGGGACAGAAAAAGCGACTTTGTTTTATACTATGTAGTGAAGATGATATTTAAAAATATATTGAAAATCATCATTTTGGTCACAAGAAGGCCACTGTATGACACCCCTAAAGATTTGCAGACCTAGGTTCACTACGGACTGGGTCCCGAACAGCTGGCGACCCTGCGTCAGGTCCAGAAGGAGATGGCGGGATGGGTTGGACTCCCATCGTAGGGACTGGAACTAAACAGGGAACAGTAGAAAGCTGCCTTTGCCCTTGAGTGGGACGGAAATAAATTAAAATTAAAATTCTAGAGTCAACTGATTGTCAGCTACAGACTCTACAGATATAAAAATTTGGCACTGGATCCAATTGTGATAGAATCATGAAGACCTCGCAAAAAGAACTATTATTAGGTAAGTATAGCAACAGTAAAGTTATCAGGTTAACTAGATACCCAAGTAGATCTAACTACAGTTCCAACAAGGCTTATGTTATTAAAAGAACACGTCGTCTCGTCCTCCCATACGACCTCATTTTTGCGTGGTCGCCAAGTAGTGAGGCCAACTTCCCGTTACCTAATTAACTAAGCCTGCACTTACGGAAGACTTCGTTATGAGATCTAAAAGCGAAATGCGGGTAAATGACACAAAGAACATAAAACTCTCGCATCGCACGAGACAAGTTTTTCATCGGATTTAGCCGGGAATTTTCATAAATAGCCATGTCGCTACAAATTACTGACCTCGTTAACCTATATTAAGTTGGATCTACTGTAAGATTAATAACTGTTGGTAGGTATTGCTTTCGAGGGTATCGTGATATTATCGTGAATCGGCGCGCTGTGGAATACTAGTTGAAAGTCGGAGTGTCGCTGCTAACTTGGAATTCTCGTAGTAGTTCATTTTCAGTTCCAAATTGACATTTATGTACCTCACGTAGTTAGGAGAAATATGTAACAGGGTGGCCCAGTGATAATTTTATTTAAAAAATATGTAGGCAATTAAGTACAAAAAGGCTGTTTAACCAAAAAAAAATTACATTGATATTTTCAATTTAAAAACAATCTAGTTTGTTCCACTTATATTCGACCATAATAAAACAACCCACTTACAATAAATCATAATAAAAAACATTTATCAAGACGTTTTATCATAAGAAGTACGAATTCCTTATCATAATCATTTTGCAGAGAAAGGGTGGGTTATAGTTATATTCTAGCTAATAGACCGTTCACATGGCTCGACAATAAAATTGTCCAGAGTAACGTGACAGAATGTTGAAACGACAATAAGCTATATGCCAGAGGTAATAAAAGTGTTAAGGGAATTCCTCGGTTTTGGCACAGTGAGACGTAAAAGGAAGAGTGGGTAATACGTTTATCGTCGTGTGTTATTTTGATTAAAATAGAAAAGGATAAAAGCTTGGGTTATTTATTTTAATAAATAATACAGTACAGTCGGCTGCATAATTGCAGCCCCCGGTAGAGTTCGAAAATTACTATTATTGGAATGTTTTCATTCTAATAATTTTTGTTTGATAAATTGATGAGAAGACTTTTAAACTTCAACTAAAGCAGGTGTCTAGAATCTTACTTGTGTTGAAAACATTCTTATGACAACCGTTTTGTAGCTCTACGGTGGGTCTGCAATCATGTAGCCGACCGTACACAATTTATGAAATAAACATTCTTATTCTTATTAAAAAACTTAGATAAACACAAGAAACTCTAAACTTAAAGTGGCATTTACACCATCGGGGCATAAATAGAGGACTAGAAGGTAGTAAGTATATTGATAACTTTGAACTCTGAAACAAATCCCAAGCTCTCTTTAAACCCCAAAATCAATACTAAAAATATGTGTTCGAACACACCACTAAGCGGACTGGGTTTCTATCTAATGTGTCGCGGGCTCCAGCTCGGCTGTAAACTGCACATGTTACTAGTAGTTACGACCGGGCTGCGAAGGCTCGATCCCTTGTGGACTTTACGAATTTCAGCTAAATAAACCGATAAATATGCCGCAGAATTATTCGGCTACAATCTCGCTATGAATCCGTGGGGTATGATGATGGTGTGGTGTGATGTGGATTTGTGTGTGTTATGTGATTTGAGATGTGCTCGTAGTTGCTTTGATTTGAACCGAAAGATTTTGCTGAAAATGTTTGGAAGTTTTCAGGAAAATAATTGTTGGAAAAATAAATAAAGAATATAAAACAAACACGAGACGCGTGCTAAAACAAACACGAGATGCGTGACGTTTACCATGAGGTTGTCATGGGACCGGAACATGACGCATGACGTTAAACTTTTTTGTGAATGCCGGTGTATAATTCGATTTATAAGACGTTATCACGTCAAAAGTATAATCATAGAAAAAAAAGATATATATCAATGTGGCACGTTTTATATCGTTAATTGTACGATCGAATATTTATAATTAATATTTCCGACATACATTTTTGATCCTCCCTGCCTCTTTAAAGTCAATCAATCTGCGTCCAGATTGATCAGAGCCGAAAGATTCGAGTTTTTGCCGTCCACGGAAACAGGTACCTTATATCAATAGACATAAGGTACCTACATTTATATTTCCGATGACGTCATCAGAGTCGACCGCATCATCAGATGCGAAATATAAAAAACATAAATGAAAAATAAATGGACCTTATCTCTATTAATATAGGGTACCTTTTCCCGTGGACGGCAAAAAATCGATTCTTTCGGCTCTGATCAGTCTACGTCCATCTTTAGGCTGATTAATTTGAGTGAATATAAATTTATATGGCCGCTTTGTGACTTTGTGTGTCTATTATAATTTTCAAACAATCTCCCCATTTACCACGACACAATCATGCCTAAAGATCGATTTTACGCCATGTTAACGCCAAAACAATTCAAATTATTCCCTCAGAGGACCTCTAATCAGAATTTCATAACCATAATGAGGGTATATCCGTATTATTTACGAAGTAGGTAGCTACGACCTCAGAGTACGGCGGATGTGAAACAATTATTATTGTTTACCCAAAGCGGGCTTTTGCAACATGTTATTTGTACGTTAAAAAAGCTTCGTGTCCATTGTTTTTGTTAAGAGAGTATTAATTACTTATTGGATTCTCGATAGAGTTTCTTTTTTTATTTAATAGTTTTTTGTCACTTTTAGCTCTCATAATTGAAACTTCTAGAAACAATTCACTAAGGTAACTAATCGGTTCATGCATCGCAATTTTTTATACGACAAATACAGGTAATTACAGTCACATTACCCATTAGCTGAACCTCACGTGACCTAGAGCTCACTCGCAAATCTGTGAGGTTGTAAAGCAATGTCCCTGATATACCTGATTCTGTTAAACAATTTACAATACAATATTAAAAAAATAACAAAATAGGTAAATACTATATTTTTTACAGATACGCGTGCAAATGAGCTCTGAGTCACGTGGGGTTCAGCTAATTGGTAACGTGTCGATCTTAGTGAGATGCAGTGGCGTAAATCTTTATTTTACTTGATCTTATGTTATTAACTAGCGACCCGCCCCGGCTTCGCACGGCTATATTATGCATGTATTATACATATAAACCTTCCTCTTGATTCACTCTGTCTATTAAAAAAAACCGCATCAAAATCCGTTGCGTAGTTTTAAAGATTTAAGCATACTAAGGGATATAGGGACAGAGAAAGCGACTTTGTTTTATACTATGTAGTGATTAGCATAATGTTCACATGCTCGCTCCAGGGTTTTGATATTATTATGAAGACCTCAAAAATATAATTCGAAAGGTATCGAGTATCAACAATTAAAATGAATAATGATGTCAATATAAATCGTGGCCGTAAAAAGTGTGCGTAGGCTTAATAATAAATAGCGTGTCGGAAATCACATTACTTTTTGTCTATTTTTAAAAGATGATTGGTATCGAAAACCGTTTATGGTACGATTTTTATTTACAATTCCTTTCGTTTTATTTTTATTAAAATTATGTGTGTACGTAATTACGTTTACAATCCAGTGCAGCACTATTTGAACATTATAACAACGTAACCTGTGGATCGAACCCACGTCGGTTGGTGTAGCGGGTGGCGGCTTATACTACTCACACAGCTAAAGACATAGCTAACATGTTGAAAATAATAATCACACTGAGTACTTTTAATTCAATTATTTATGGTTGTGTGTAACGTCTATTAGAAGAAGGTCGTAAGTCCAATACTTGTTTATAGTATTATTGTAGCAAACTGATCATTTACTTATGACCTATACTGTACCTACCTATATTTGTTGTGGGATGGTTTGATGAGCCAAATTTTCGCGGGAATTTTAGGGACGTCGCAAAAACAAGGATAAATTCGTAAATTCGGTTCATCAATTGTATCCTACGACAAATACTACGGCCTATAAAGGCCTAAGAGTAAAGTAGGACTGTAGGTTCATAAATAGTTCTACGGTGATATGATAGTTTCCTTACAATTTGTTCCCATACCTTAGCCACACCTTAGCTTCTTAGTAAGATATAGAGATATTTATTTTTCCAATTCCTAATGTAATACAAGTAAATTTAGTCATATTTTCTGAGCAAGTTAAATGTTATCGAATAGAATCAACCCTCAGCCTGTAAAGATGGCTGTAAAAGCCACTTCAAACACAGTGACCCGAGTCGAACTACTGTGTCGGAATACACAATGAAACTGCAGTCCGTCTTACTGATAACAAATCCCTTGCTCGACCTTGAAAAGTACCGGTTTTGGGAAATTTATTTAATTTGTCAATACGTACCTTCATTTTATTCAGTGAGCTAAAAATTATACTATACGTCTTCTTGTATAGAAATCCTTTTTTATTTAATAATACTTCCTAATAATCCTTTTTTTATTTACACTTACTTATTGACTTAAATAGTTAATCATCATCATATCAGCCCATTCACGACCACTGTTGGACACAGGCCTTCCCCATACGACGCAACAAACAGCGGCAGCTGCTCCTAATACTCCGTTGCGCGTTGCATAGGTAAATAGTCAATAAGTACCTTATATTGTTATAACAAAAACACCAAATTATTAAAAACGTACACCTAGGTATTGAATGGAATAAAGTAAATTATTTGAACTTTATTATCAAATTATAACTTTATGCATAGTTTCGCTAAGAATATCAAAGCAGAGCGTCATATTGCACAGTTGCAATATAAAATTAATATTAAAACATAAACTAATATGCCTGAGCTTGTACGATAAAGTCTAAAATCCGTGCGAATTATTTTACTGCTGGTATAATTCTTCGAATTTTTGACAGCGCAATCGAAGTTCTGCTCTAGGCTGTGCCGATGCCGCTGCCGGGCTTAATTAAGAGGTGCAAACTCGAAGGATGCGAATTGGAACTATGCTTGTTCGAAAATACTCGGTTACTTTTGCGCTATTGCATGCAAAATTCATTGATACTTTAATTTCTTGGGTAGATTTGTTTCGTTGTAGTTAAACTATTGTTTTATACCAACCTTACAATTTTGTTTCAATAACAAATTTAGAGACTTTTAATTAAAAAAAATGCAATAAAAAAAAGTAGGTATTTTTACTCGATTACTTTGCGAATAATACTCACTTCTAAATAAATAAAATTTAAGTAAGCAAAGGAAAAATACTGGTACATTTTACCTGCACCGTTTAAAATAAATGACATGGTTTAATTTGAATTTGGCAAAACTGGACGTTAAAGGTAATACAACCAAATTCGCAACTGTGCTCAATCAACTAAAAAAGGAACTTTTTATTGGTTGTACTGGGCCGTGTGCGGAACGATTCTAACGAGCTCATTGGAAATTCAAATCGGACTGGACCAGCGGACCCTGTAATCAATAATATTACATGTACGTGCTTCCTGAAGTCACTGCGACGGAATCTAGGACCGGACGCGGCCAACTAGCCTGACCGCAATTTACTAACCGATATCTCACGTATCATTTTTGCCCAATGATACAAGAACCTTTCGTAAAAACCATCTCCAGATATTACAGTACCCCATTATAGGAGTTAAAAGTGTATTAAGCAGTAACGCAGACAGTACAAGCGATGAAACACAATATTATCTATGTCATTACGCACAGCTATAAAAGTAAGAATCCCGTTTATACTTCAAGAAAACAACTTTAGGTGATGAGAAGCTCCGCAAAAGCTGACTTCGGTTATCTAAACTGCCAGAATAAAGTGACAATTCTGAAGGCTGGATCTGCTAAGTAAAAGAGGCACTTACTCAATTGCTTATGAATAGGTCTCGATAAAGATGAACGTATACTTACTTAAAATGCAAAAACAAGGATGCAATTTTATAAAACACCGTGTAACTATACTCAATACTCATTTATTGGTAAATAATCATTACATGTCAAGGATAATAAATAAATTAAATAAAAAGTAAACTCAATTACTTAGAGCAATAAATAACTTAAATAAAATAACTAAAACACAATGTCAAACAATATTCAAATCTACGCTTTGTACTTTAAAAATTCATCAAAGTCATAAAACGACCGTTCGACCAACCACCGTCTTAATTTAATTTTAAAACTTGGAAGGCTGACCGCCGAAACCACGTCATTAGGGAGTTTATTATACACCGTTGGACCTATCACATGCGCCAGCCTAGCAGTCCTAGTCAGACGTCTAGGAATAATTATAGTACTGAGCTAGTTAGCCTGACGCGTGTTAATCGAGTGAAAATCCCTTTGTGTTCTAAAAGTGTTCAGAAGGCCAATTCTCGTAAATAACATTGTTTAAATTACATTTCAATATCATTTCGATTGCATTTCGATCACAAAATATTACCCACAAAGTAGCTAAAAATATCCTCAAAGTTAGCTTTTTGTAAAAAAAAATGACTTCAAGGGTATCTTTTGCAATCGGAATCAGTTTTTTTTTACAAAAAGCTAATTTTGAGGGTATTTTAAGCTACTTTGAAGGTATTATTTGTGATCGGAATGCAATCGAAATGATATTGAAATGTAATTTGAACAATGTTATTTACGAGAATTGACCTTCAGATTTATTCTTATGTATACAGCATATTATGGAAGTGAGCTAAAAGTGGATATTATTGAGTTATTTACTCATAGTTGGACTTTGTATTGAGGCCACATCATATAAATTAAGAGAAATCCAGTCCTTCAACTTGACTTAAAAGTAGTTACTAGTTATTCATTCGAACCGGAGTATTCTCAGCGATCGTTATCCTCTAGTGTATGCGAAGAAAATTGCACTAACTAATGATCATATCGCTTTTTTGAATACAAATTTCGAGTCTTTCAGCAAACGACGGGCAGCGGGCTAGCCTATTACTGCCGTGTTACAACTTGGTAAATTGAAATGGCTTATGATTTATTGTAAGACTTCACGAACGTGTATTACGCCGACTTCCTACACAGACGTGACGTGAAGTCGCAAAATGTTACAAAAATTAAAAGGTTCCGTCGGTATTACCTCTCCTTGACGGCACAATATGTAAAACATTACGTGTAAAATCCAATAAAAACCGTATTTAAATTTTAAAAACAGTATACTTGATGTCAGTGCTTCAAAAGTGGAAGCGTATTTTTGCTGAAAAGCTGCCTTTAAAATATTCACTGGGCGTTTACCCGTTACGTAGCTCAAATTCAAATCACATTAATCTCCCATGATAACATTTCAACGAGTTGGTGTAAATTTCTTCAGTTCCAAATTAAATATACGAGTGGGAATGGGGATGTTCGTATGAAAATGTACTCGTTTAGCAAAAAGCCGGAATATAGAGAGGCTTCTGGTTGGTGGGATGCGGGCGAGCTCTTAGTTTAAAAGTCATATTTAGCTAATTACGGCGCGGCCGCGGTCGCCTGAATGGTGGTTTGGCGCACTGAGTCCGGAAATTCCACTTGAAACTCTATCCAAATATTAAAGTACCTTTAAACCGTTAAATACAAAATTAAAGTTCTGTGTGAAGCATCTCTCACAATTATTAAGATTTGTACCATACTTAAATGCATTCTGTTAACAATTTTAAGCCCATAATAGCACAATTATTTAGGATAGACAACGATTGTCAAATAAGCGTAAAACCTATAGGTACGAGTTGCCTGTGTATCATTTATGTTTCCACCCCGAAGAAAAAATAAAAATATAGATAATAAAGGGACACGATATCGACACAGAGCCGCCTCACCAGTTGTAATCAAACAAATACTTAATTCTATTTGTTTGTATATTTTGTTCCGTTTGTGTAAGATAATGCTGTTAATCACTTTGCTTATTGGATAGAAGTTAGGCGTTGCTAATTGACCCCAGCATACTTGAAACAACTATTTAACACCAGTTTCTGTTCTCGCTTTTCGGATATCTAACTTGATAAAGTACTCCATAAGTAAAACTAAACATCGATTAACTAAGAAGGAAATACTTTTAGTAGTTATACCATTAGTAAATATATTGATTAAGCAATAAAAATTAAACTAAGTAATATACATAAAAATCCATAAATACAAATAAAATTATAAACAAATTAAACCAAAACTAAATAAAAATTACAATCATCAAAAACAATTATTATTTTATCCTATTTATTAGTTTTTGGTTTAGAAATATTTTTAAAGTATAAGATAAATCCAAAAGAAATTGTTTTTTTTTTAGCTATTATTTCATGTTTAAAACAAATATTAATAATCATATCTTTATTGTGTTTAAAAAAAAATGGTTGTCTGTAAAGTCTGTTTCCGGACGATAATTTTACGTGATAACGTCTTAAGAAAACATTGATGGTAACCATGGCAACGATAAAACTTTGCTATAGTTACCTTGTCAATAACATGAGGCGTTCCAGTAACGACGCGTGACGTCACACTTTTTTGAGATTGCAGGTGTTCACCAATTTATAAAACGTTATCACGTCAAAAATAATTCGGCAACACGAACCAGGTTAAAATTGAAACACCCATTAATACTAAAGTGAATGCAAAACCTGGCAGATAAATAAATGAAAAGCGGCTGCAATTCACAAAATTCAGCACTTATGAAACCGCCTCCTGAAATTGCCTCCACTCACACTTTGCATATAGGTAACTACACGTTATTATAGCTATAGGTACAAAAACACACAGATGCAGGTAAACTTGTGTATTAAATACCTGCATCCAGCGGTTTCAATCTATACTAATATTATAAAGCTGAGGAATTTGTTTCTTTATTTTTTTGTTTGTTTGAACGCGCTAATCTCAGGAACTACAGGTTTGAATTGAAACATTATTTTTGTGTTGGATAGTCCATTTATCTAGGAAGGCTATAGGCTACTTTTTATTTTGATATTCCCACGGAATCGGGACTTACGCGGGTGAAACCGCGGGGCGCTATTTTAAGCTGAAGAGTGTGTGTTTGTTTGAACGCGCTTATCTCATGAACTACTGGTTTGAATTGAAAATATTTTTGTGTTAGATAGTCCATTTATCGAGGCCGGCTATAGGTTACTTTTTATTTTGATACTAGCTGCGCTCCGCGGTTTCACCCGCGTAACTCCCGATCCCGTGGGAATATCGGGATAAAAAGTAGCCTATAACCTTCCTCGATAAATGGACTATCCAACACAAAAAGAATTTTTCAATTTGAACCAGCAGTTCCTGAGATTAGCGCGTTCAAACAAACAAACAAACAAACTCTTCAGCTTTATAATATTAAGTATAGATTCCTACGGAATCGGGGCTGATTCCGTAGGAATACGAAGTATCCTATTTTCTTCTTCATAATATGGATTACCCGTGTACAAATTTTCATTCAAATTGCTGGAGCTTTGAACGTGTAAATAGAACATTCAAACAAAACAAATTTATAATATTAGTTGTAGAAGTTTAGATTTGGATAGAAGCTGTGAATGTGAAGCAACATATCGACGCTAGTGTGCTAGGTGACCCGGTTAGTTAGAATCCTTGGCTTATTGCGGTGCTCTTACAAGTGTCTAGGGAAACTGCTAGCTGTTATTACGTGAAAATTTATGAGGTGAATTGTTCTGCTAACTTCCAAGTTTGCCGTAAACAACAATATAGAACTTATCCAATGTTCGGAGCGAGCCTAATGTGACGGTGAGAATGGCAAGAAATCCACCCTGAAAAATTTGTTTTACCCGTGTTATGAGAGTTTATTTACCTGAATGAAGTTTGTATTTTATCTGTTACCGTATTGCGAGGTGAAAATGTAGAAAAATGAATTTTTACTAAATAATTTTGCACACTGCCGTACTGCGATATGAGCAATTATCCAAGGTCTTCTTCTTCTTCTTACTTTCCTATGTAATCTTATCATTAGATACATTTTACCCATTTATTGCTAAAGGGTACTTCCCTGAATAATGACACTAGAGCAAATTTTTTTTAGCATAAAACTTATATCTGCCATTTGACCATTGCCGGTTGTTTTTTTGTTTTTGTACTCATGGCAGTAATAGGTTTCATGCAACAAAAATATTTGTGCTAGTGTCAATTATCCATGGTGGAAAAAGTCGACTAAGTTTATATGGCGAGAAAGCCGGTAACTTTTCCTCTTAAAATTTAGAAGTTACGTGTCATCCATCATTCAATCATCTATCATTCAAATAAATAATCAAATTGCCTTTAATTAGATTTAAACCTATCACAGAAAACGTTTATCAACAGATAAAAGGGATTAATTGTTAACAGTCACGCTATAATGAAATTAGTTGCGTACATTCTTAACAATAAAATATGTCCACGGCATTTTATGATTTCTGTGTAGCTTGAAATTATTACTACAAACCTGTATACCTGTACTCTACATATTATAAACCATATTTATAGTTCATTGTTACATTCTGTGAACGAAGCTTTGTGTATACTAACGAATGTCAAGTTAGTAGAGAAAAGCTTAAGTATTTTATTTCAGTT
Source organism: Idaea aversata (assembly GCA_907269075.1). Lineage (NCBI taxonomy): Eukaryota > Metazoa > Arthropoda > Insecta > Lepidoptera > Geometridae > Idaea > Idaea aversata. Next base: position 9,315,078 of record OU026085.1, read on the forward strand.
TGTTCTCGGAAAATATGTTAAGAGGAAAGGAAAGGTTCTCTGTCCATACAAAAGTAGTTTGTTTCCTCACTGGATAATGACACTAGCACAAATATTTTTGTTGCATAAAACCTATAACTACCATGACCATGTCTTGGTTTTTTCATTTTCTAATTATCATCAAAAGTAAGAGTTAAAAAACAAATAATATGAAAAAAATAAGACAGAGTCATGGCAGTTATATGTTTTATGCTACAAAAATATTTGCTCTAGTGTCATTATCAGTCGACTACGTTTGTATGGAAAGAGAGCCGGTACCCTTGTGTAATGGAAAGGTAGTGTAATTGAGTAAGTTACTTCTTGTAACTACAATGTTTTAAGTCAGATTTAGTGATTCGGTAAATGAAACTAGTAAATCAAAGATTAGAACAGATCCGGCCTAAACTAACCGTAAACCAGCAAATTGTATCCATTTCAGTGTGTAGAACGCGAGTTAAATGGAACGGATAAACGACAAGCCAATTCGAAAACACAATCAGTCAACTGCGATTATTAAATCATGCCGTCATCGTCACTGAGATTTGGGCAACATCGGTCCGTGCGTGGCTTCATGCTTTCATATGCTGTTCATTAACTGAATATGATCGATTGCTGAGCAGAAGCGTAGCTTGGCCGTAGCGCTAGATCATTACTGATATGCGAATGGTGCCTGACTGCGGCTCGAAAACGCCCTTCTGCACGTTATTAATTGCCCCACGAACAAAAGCAAATGACTCGGTAGAGGTGATCCTGCAAGGGAGGGCCAACGTTATCCATTCACCCGGTTTAGACGTCCGCGCTGAGAAATGTTCATTCACGATAGGAGAATTTATGACTTTGATTTACGCGAGACTTTTCACGTGGCGCCTTCTACGGAGTTGCTCCATAAATAGAAAAGGGTCGCTGACGTTTTAGGTACCTCGTTACATTATATTATTGTATGCTGCTCCATGCTGTCAATATTCAACATCCATCGACCGTACCGAATTGATACCGGAAACGGAAATATTCATATTTATACCCATATTCGTTTTTGCTCTCTATTTTTAAACGGGCTCCGATACTGGTTGTTTTTTTTAATAGATAGATAGTTTTGGTGACGTAGGCTGTCAGAGATCGCTAATGGATAGAATATATAGGTACACGTGAGCGTATTGACTTGTGTTTGCAGCTAAAAGTGGTTTGAGGACGCAAAAAGTATAGGTACAGTAAAACAAAAATGTTATTGAGATTAAAACAAGATAAATGTAGGTTAGATACTCGTATTATAGAGTAAAGAATGGAGTTACAAAAAATCGGGACAACGTTGTTGTCGCCACATTGTTTGGTCGGCATTGCAGTGGCAGTTAGGTAGTTTTATCTTTCACACAATTTCAATTTTTCATCTGCAGCTGTCAGCTCGGCGCGGGCGGCGCGGGCAGCGGCATAGATAAGTAACGTTTGCGTTCGCGTCGCGTCCCACCATCAAACTTTGTTCCCAGCCAGTTTGTTCGCTCCACTTCCTTTTATAAACTTTTTGTATGAGCCACCGGCGCGGCGGCGCGATATCAATAATTCTTACAATTTGTGTTCAGATTCAATCGATGGAAAAAGGCTGAAAGCCTGCCAAGCTATTTTGCTGGAAAAACTGTAATAGCTGAGCATATTAACATTTTTAAGAAAAAACAACATACCTTAAAGCAAATAGTAGATTTGAAAACCTATGAACTTTAATAACATTAGTAGCGTGGAAGATATATTTCCGACCTGTAGAGAAATAAGGGTTTATCTCATTTTTTTACATCATTAGGTATAAATTAAATATTACATATAAAAAAATCGTAAAATCCACGAAAATTAAAATTTTGCATAAATTAAATGATGGTAGGTATTTAGGATTTATGAATAGGTACTTAACATTCAAAGTCAATCAAACCCGAAGTCTATTCAGAAAGTTTTGCGCTGATATAACTCTGAAGGCTGTCGCGGATCTTCACTCGTTTGTTTAGTTATTTAACGGACAGTTAATTAAAGCTTTGCGTTCTTAGTTTGACTTGATAGAACTTTTACGCAGATAACAACATTATAATGAAAACTCGTCTGGATTTGGGAAAAGAGTGCCGTTGACGGTGACAGCTAGAGGCAAGCGAGGCGCAAGGGCGGGCGGGGTTCACGCGCGCTCTTCGGGCGGCTGTCAGTTCCCTTTCGGCTGTAGCGAGGCTACGTCGCCGCTCACCCTCCGACGATACGCTTGCGATCGCAACAGTTATATTTCACCGGATTCTGAAACTATACTTTTATGAACGATAATGGGGACATTTACCTCGCTGAGAACCACCAAGCCTATAACTGTGTTCAAATGTTTAGTGTGACGCATGTGATTTAGTTTTATGTAATGTGTTGAAGCAGATTGTATGGGTGCATTGGTTCGTCGCCCCGACTCGGTTTGTCACCCACTTTCGATGATTAGAACGTACCTATGCGTATTTATTGATAGGTTTGGTATAGCTATGTTACTGCGACACTGTTGACATTAATTACAATCATTTAAAATTTGATTGGTCTGCGAGTCATACAAATTTTCCTGCTCTACAATTAAATGGACATTTAGTTTAACAACTTCAATTTACAGCCTACATTTTAATTGTTATAACGATATCTATTTTCCCCGGGTAGAGTGGGTTTTTAGAAACTCACCCACGTGTAATCTGATTTTATCAACGACCTCCCTTTTCATAATATAAACTTTAGTAGTTTTTACCTTTAAGTTGACTTTATATTATGTAGGTTAGAAATATTTTTAAGCGGACCTTTTTACAATTTAAATATAATAATTAAACATTAAAATTTTAATTATTTTAGATTAATAGGTAGGTATAATTAATTTGGTAAATGAATAAAAAAGAGGTTGTACTTAATGACTTAATTTTTTTTTTATTTTACGGTTATACGGTTTGACTGATTTTCATGAAAATTTAAATAAGGATCTATAAAAATGTAGAAGAAAACTTCTATTCCGATATTTCCACAGGATCGGGACTTATCCGAGTAAAACCTCGAGGCGCGGCTAGTAATAAATAATATTATAAGTAAAAAGGAAAACCTTTATCACCTTAAAAATAAACGTAGAATTAGTTTAGCAAGGCACAAAAGAAGAGACAAAATAAAACAGGAAAAGATAAAGTTTTTTCTTGCTCTACCCGCATCATTGTTTGAAAACGCTTTAGTCTTCATTCGTTTTAACACTGAAGCGTGAAAACTCTTTGAGAACGACTTTTCTTTAATTTAACACTATTTAATTGTGAGTACTTACTTTCATACAAACTGGTAGGTGTTAATTTTGTTTGTACAGTAATTATAGTGGTACGCCTCTACATAAAAAGAGGTAGGTACATTTTAAAGAGAAAAATAAATCTTAATCTCGCGCCATCACAGATGCAGATTTACTAGTTTATACAGAGGTAACTCGGATATTTAAAATAAGATAGAATTTAATAACAAAAATAGTTAAATGTAAAGTCGGTTTACGGCATATAATTTTACGTGATAACGTTATATAACGTCATAACGTTATCACGTAAAAGTATGTCGTGAGAAAACGATGAAAACTTAAGATTTTTTTGTTTAGTTTAGTTTAGTTTTACGGGGCTGTTTCCGCACTTAGCCTCATTATTTGGGCCATTGTGCGTAAGATTTTTTTGTTATTCCTTTATATATTATTTTCTATTTTTTCTGTTTTTATTTTTTGTATATTTTTTTTTCATTTAAGTATATTAGTCTTCTATTTGCATTCTATGTTTTGTTTTGTCAACAACTATCAACTGTGCTAAATATGTTTTTGTCGTGTGCTTGTCCAAATAAATGTTTTTCTATTCTATTTGTCATTTGCCACCATAACACAAGCCCAAATGAGCGGTATTATTATTAAATACTCTGTTTCCTGACGAGAACGGACGCGTCATGACGCATAACGTCACACAATATTACCGTGACCATTTTTTGTGAATGCAGGTGTTCCACCAATGTATTAGACGGTATCATGTCAATAATATGAAACAAAAATTAAAAATTTTGTGCCATGTCCCGAGCATGATTTTGTGCGATGTTTTTGGCCCGAGGTGATAACGCTACTATGGGATGCATACCCATACATATTATACATATTATATTATCATACATTTTTTCAGTTTGTCTATGAAATAAAATTTTACCTCTGTACTTCAATGTTACTTTATGAAAGAAATAGAAAAACAAAAACTTACGCAAACAGTTAATAAAACGTTTTACGTTTATTTATTCTTACGGAGTTTTTATTTCGAATCATATTCTATCTAAAATGTTAAATAATAATATTACTAAATATGCTTTGTATTTAAAGAAAACGTGTAGATGTTTTAATCAAAACATTGCTTGTTGAATAAGTATTTTTAATTTCTTTGATAGTACTTAATTAATTTAAAAGAAAAGTTGGAATCTTAGAACGAATTTTTAAGCAAAATACGATTAATATACTATCAGTTTTATAGTCCACACGGTCGCCGAGAAAATCTAATAAGCCCAAAGTGAAACTACTCATTTTATAGGATAAGTACCTATCTACCTAAATTGTCGTTAGGAATATTCGAATAGAATATCTACTCTACCTCCACATTTTGCATAACATTGAATCCTAATACGCCATAACTTTGAAAGTTATTAACAAAGGTTATGGTTTGAAATAGCAGTAGTTAAAGTAGGTACGTAGTTAGAGTCGGGATAGCCCGAGTTCTGACGCTTCTATCTAACAAAGTTTGTTAAACGTTAGAACGTTATACAGTGTGTCAGTTATGGCTGCTTCAATGGAAGTAAATGATTATCATTTTAAAGTTTAAACGTTGTTTATAATATGTTGAATATTTTACATTGTTCGGCTTTATATTTTAGGGTCTTCAGCCATTGTAAAATATTAGAATCATATCGCTTCAGCCCGGAATTTCACTCCCGCCGTACTTTGAGGATCTCGACGACAAAAGAATCGTCGAGCCTGTGACGTTTTCATATCTACTATACTCTATTCTAAAATCAGAGAGATGTTTTGTATAGCTAACTGAAAATAAAATTTGCGTACATTTTAGTTTTGCTTCCTTGCCGTGGCGCGTCGTTCGAACCAATATGTCAGCTGTGAATACCATGCGAGCTCATGAAGTAAAACAAAGTTAAAAGACAAAAAGTAATTATAAAGCATGGAAAACAATACTCAACGTTTCATTTCGGCAACGTCAATTTAATTCAAGGCCAGGTAAGGCCTTTAATTCATCTCTGGTTTTGGAATAGAGCTTTTTATCACAGCTTTTTATAAGTATACTATAAAGCCCTACGACCAAGTATCAATCAACAAGCTGCATGCAAGCTGTAAGTGGAGTCTTAAATAATAGGTAGATAGGTATTATATCTCAATTATTATTTTTGTTCTCTGTATTACAAGCGTATATTATTTAGTGAGTCCATAAAAAAGTAACGAAAAGTTGTACGGGGTTTATTTAGAGAACGTGGAAACATATAATAACTTATTCATAAATAGTTGTTCTAGATTTCTGAAGGTGTTATTGAATTTAAACAAAAAACTAAAATAAAGCAAAACTTTTTATGAGATAAGGTCTACTAGACTAGTAAAAAAAATCTTTGTTTTACGTGTCATTAAAAATAATTACTGTGTTGTACTTACTTTGATATTTTTCTAGGTTATGTTATGAGTATTTATCGATAAAAAAAATATTTTCGTGATATTTTTTAAACGCATGACCTATTAATAGTGGAAGTACCAAGAATCAATTATTATATTTACCTATTATTACGAAATATAGGCTAAAAAAAGGTTGATATTAAAGTGATATAATTGGTGCTCAAGATTTTTTACCATCAAAAGAACCACGACGTTTATTTACGTTTATTAAAAAATGATACTCGGCTCGTTTTGTTGTAATATTTTTACAAAAATTGGATCTAATTCGAGAGTCAACCAAGAATTTAATCTATTAATAAAATTATTTTTCTTTAACAGCCGGGAAACTCTAATTAAATTGCCACTTTACCTAATTTGCTAATTCAATTATCACATCGTTAGTGTTGATATTAAAATTCGATAATGGATAATCTAACTGATCTAATCTAACTGCTTAAGCCGCTCACAGCAAACAGTAGAGATGGGAAAAGCTAACATGAGATGCCGTAGTAGTAGTTATATAAGATTATAAAGTTTTACCTAAACCTTATTTATGGTGAACGTACATAATTTAATTTGCCATGGGACCCAAGGCAGACAATAGTTAATACAAAGTTATAGCTCAAATAAACAACGCGACATGTGCGTTCATAAACGTACATGATTTGCCGTGGGACCCAATGGCAAATGATGTACCTTTACCTCCGCTCACATCAAACGGTAGAGATAGGAAAAGCTAATATGAGATGCCGTAGTAGTCGACATACGAGGTTAAATAATAAGGTTATGGTAATCATACACAATATGATTTGCCATGGGACCCATGGTCTACAATGTTTATTCATAGCTATGTAACGACGCTACATGCGCGTATATGAACGTAGGTACGGTCGGCTGCATAATTGCAGACCCACCGTAGAGCTCCAAAAGGGCTGTTATAAGAATGTTTTCAACACAAGCAAGGTTCTAGGCACCTGCTTTAGGTGAAGTTTAAAGTCTTCTAACCCATCAATTTATCAAACAAAAATTATTAGAATGAAAACATTCCAATGATAGTAATTTTCGAACTCTACCGGGGGCTGCAATTATGCAGCCGACTGTACATGTTTTACCGTGGGACCCAATGGCAAATCATGTACGTTTACCCATTAACTTATTTTAACATCATATATCTACAAGTGGAACATCTCATATATATATGAGATGTTCCACTTGTAGCTAATACCATCTCATTTTGGAAAACGTGTATGATTTGCACTAACGTTACATAATATTTTTTAAAGAACAACGCACAAAAAGAACGAAAAGCTCGAGCGAACGACGCGAAATGCGTCAACAATTATTTTTTACGTACAACGAAACTAATCCTACCTATTATTTGTTCAGACAATTATGCTACAGATAACATTTATATATCTCCAAAAGTTTTGAACTAGTAAAGTTATGAAAATTCAATTCCAACGAAACTTATCCAAGACTTCGTTTAACTTGATAGGTACTTATTTATTGTATCAGGGATTTAGTATCGGTGTATAGAATTACATAAACAAAACTTAGTCCGAAAGGTTTCGATTTACTTTATCCATATTTATGAACAGTTTGTTTAACTCGTGCTCATTTATTACGATGCTTAAAATCTGTGCCTTAAAATTTCACATTTCTAGACCTTGTCTGTCAGTCATGCCATTACTTACCATGAATTTAATTAAGTAGAACTGGATATACCTACTCGCGTTTGCAGAGAAAAGTCTCCTTGTATTTTCTAAGTAACCTAAATAGAATTTAGCAGAGGTACTTACCTTTTAAACAAAAACTACAGACACAGCGTGAGCGTACCGCAAATTATTCACTGTTAGGTAGGTAATCGTACCTTAGGCAACCGTGGTACTTAGGTAAACGTTTCAGCTATTTGCATACATTCGTAGATACTCAGTGTATATATTGTATGTAGGCATGTTTGATACTAATCTACACGTAATAGATTCGACCTAGTGAATAACAAGCTCTATACCTAAGTAACGTCATGTATGGTTTCGATTAGATATCATGCTCTATTGATTGATTGAAAGGAATTAATATGTTTTGATGTAATAATAATATTAGCTCACTGAAATAATCGTTTATCTGCTTCAGTTATTGTCACTTATAATGATAATTTTGTAAAAAATGGTAAATGGTGGTTTCTTGTCGGTTTGAAATATTTATTTTTGTTTGAAGGACGCAACCTGCATTATATTATTTAGTCACACCGATTTCCCACTTAGTACCTCTAGGTCTTCTTCTTCTTCGTCTCAATGCCGTCAAAATAGTTTGGTCACAGTAGCCTCCCCCTAAATTTAGCCACAGCAATTGCATTAAAGTACCTCTAGGTAAAATATTATGCATAGCCATAAAGACGTTATTCCATTGCAGCGCACGCTACGCACGCTAAACACACTCGCCTCGTCAGCGGCGTGGTTCCGCCACAGAATAGATAATAAGTTGTTCGTAGGCATATTTATCGTTCGTAGCGTGCGTCATAAAGAAATAGCGCTTTAACATAACAAAAATTTAAATGAATAAAAAATACTTTACCTTCAGCTACCTGATAAAATTGTTTACGGTAGGTTTAGTTCGTGACATCGTAGGTGTACCTACGTTTTACGTTGTTCTACGTACCGCCTACTGCCGTCAACACGTCGGCCCGACCACTGAATCAAAGATAAAGCAAACGAGAACATTTTTTCGCTTACCTAGTTTATGTTCCTATTACACTTCGGAAATATTTTACGACCGTACTATACTTACTTTGTACCTACTACTTTCCTCAATATATCCACAAGTCTTTGTTATTTTAGATATTTACGTACTTTTCATTTTATTATACTTATCATATATGCACGCTTATCGACAAAGTTGAATGTGTTTTTCTTCAGTATGAATAATATTAATTCTGTGTTAGAAGGTTTTAAAGTGGTAATAATATTTATTTTTATTATGATCTAAAGTGCTAAGTAATATAAGAGTGGAAAAAAACGTAGTGACACTGGAGTTTCAGTTAAAGAGGGGACAGTTTGTTCAAATGAATAACATGGAATTTGTCATGGTAGTAAGTAACCTACCAAAATTGATCATTTTTAACAGTTTTTACCGTTACAGTTTTTATTAATCAACAGTATTTTATTAACGTGTTTGCATTAGCTTTTTTCTTCATTCGAAGTTAACAAAATATTTGAAGATAAACATTGTGTTTAAAATAAGCGTGTAAAGAACAAGAACTTTATATTTTTGCTTGGCGTGTAAAGAAAAAGAACTTTCATTTTGCTAAACACAAAATCACTGGTTTATAAATACGCTTCTATACTATTCTTGGCTCGTCGCTTATTCGCAGTGCTTATTCCTTTGATCGTGACCATCTATATTTACCTATATCATATATTTTCCACCAGTAAATAGCGTCAAGTCTTCAACCTACACTTACTATATTTTATTCAGTTCACTCGAGGCGGGGTGAATCACCCCTTTTTGATTCACCACCTAGAATCGATGCACTTTATTACATATTCCTTGGAACCATACTTCTTACGAGTGAATGTAAAGAAAAATACCTTTCTCTAGTTCAATTTCTATTCATAGCATGTGTACATTATTAACGTGTTTTGTTGTGTATTGTTTCGAAACTTATCTCTCAATGTCAAAGGTATTTAATAAATAATGCCACCGCATACTATAGCGGACCGTGACAAATGCCGCATCATTTTGTCTATCATCTTTTGTCGTCAATTCTGTGATATATTCATGCAATGTATGCTATTTCGGTATGAGTGAATGTGCGTAGACCTTAATTCTAAAACAAACGTTGAAGTACCTACGACTTGTTTAGTAATTAATTATAATCCTTTGCGGCAAACCCCTAATTTACAACAGAGGCGGCCATCACCAGCGTTAACTTTCTGTCCCAAACTTTGATGTAATGACTTCTGTTTGTTTTTAATTTAATTAATTGAAACGGATTATCCTAGTTATCGCAGGGATTCAGTCGAAACTTTGTTACTTAGTCTAAGTGAAAGGTCAACGATCTTTTATTAATGCAATAAACTTTTGTTTGGCCTTAACAAGAAGTAGACGTACCTAATTAAATCAAGAGTTTCGTAAGATACTTACCGGTTTCCTTTTATCCTTGTTTTTCTGGTCTAATTCTGTTACATAACTCGCACGTGTCAAAATCACTGGTATAAATACGGCTAATTTATGTGAGTGTTATTTACTCATTCTCCGTCTTTTGTAAACCTCTCAGAAGGTAGTTGTTTGTAGCTAGGGCGTGCGTCTGCTGTCTATTCGTAGTAATACAAAAGATAAATACGACCACCTAACAACAGAGGTAATTGAGATAAACAGATGTCGTGTTTTGACTCTATAACTTTCTGTTTTTGTTTCTTTTGTGATGCGTAATGCAATTAACTATGTTATTTGTTCGTTTATGTATTCGTAACTCATGAAAAAGAAACTTTGTATGACTCGACACGGCCATTTTGTTACTTCAATTTTAATGACTGATGTCAGTGAGTACATTTCAGCTAAATAATTTCCCGCAATGAAACCCAGACTCAAATGAAGCGATTAAGTGTTGAAGATGAACAGGCCGGGCTACGATTACACCGTGCCTGTATCAACGACGTATTATGCAACTAATAGCCGGCCACCGCAGTACGACCGCGGCTACGGCCCGCTTACAGCCGGACCCGTGTATAGTCCCAACTCTCACCCACTCTCCAACTACGCAGATGTATACGAAGGCAACAATGATACTACACTCAGAGCGGAAGAGAGACACTGGTACATAGAGAACCATAAGAACCTACAATCAAATTATGACGTCAATCATGAAACTATACCTCAAGATGCCAAAGTTAAAAAAGAGGAAGAAAAGAAAACTGAGGTTCCTATTAGGAGGTCTGATACGCAGCCGAGACAGAGGCGGAAAGAAGATCGTTGCTCCTGCGAGTGTTGGCCTAGCACAGACAATAATGCCGTGCAAGATAGCGCGGGTAACGAGACGACAAGATCATTATCGGGCGTCGATATGGTGGCTTCGTATGGTGTGTACGGGAATCCACATGATGACGACAGTTCTGGTTTCGCAAGGTTGTCAGAGAAGAATACTATGTATGGACAAGGGAGCGAGGCTCCCGTGCAAGGTGTGATAGTGAATCAGCAAGGGAACAGTGCAGTGGTTCGAGCGTCATCTCCATCGGAGCCCTCTTGCAAGTGTTGCTCGTGGTCTTCTAGTAGACCTGCAGCTAATTCCGAGGATTATTGTTGGATACATTACTGCCGGCCCGCGCTGATTGTGTTACTACTGTTATTTTTTCTGGTCTTGCTGGGCGTTTCAACAGGGTTCTTATTAACAAATAACTGTAAGTATCCTTAAATAATTATAAAATCATGAGAAAAATATTTCAAGTGAACTAGCGTTGGGAAATTGCAGTCAAACCAATTATTTCAATCACAATTGATCACTGAATCAGTTAAAAATGGTGCAAAACTTTCGCCGTTTTGTCAGCTTTTATTTTAACATGTTTCGGGAGAACGTTGTATTTTCTTTCAACGTTTTAAATGTATTTTTTATTCTTAGTAAAACGACACTGTAACAAAAATAAATTATGGTTACGTTTGCCGTAGTATACGTTCGTAGCTTCAAGGAAATGTTAATTAGTATAAAATAATGAACTTCTTTTCATTCCGCGTCACTCAGTAGGTCCCAGAGAGGCGTACCTCTCTGGGACCTACTGAGTGACGCGTACAACGTATTGTCATGACGTCAATAGGTGAAAAACTTCGTGTAGCCGTCAGTCAGACAGACGTTGCTATCTAGAACTCACAATTGCCACCCCCCTAATGAAATCTAGTACCAAGAATCTTTGTCTCAACTTATTTAAACCTAAACTGCTTTAACAACTCGTAAAACACTACTCTATGTGAACGAAGTCACGTGGGGAAAGTTAGTTTATTCATAATCCTAAAACAACCCTTCGCATAAAAACGGTTTTTTACTGTTTAAACTTCAAAGTTGATTTTATTTGAACAAACGGAAAGGTGTGCTTTGTAAATGTGTGAGTGTGTGTGGCGGGTTCCGCTCGTTTTTCTCTCTGGCAGAACATTAATTTTAGTGGCACTCTGGGCGCCATACTGAGTCGGATTTTCAAATTGCGGTGAAACCACCGGAATTAAGGAAGTCGTTCGTACACACGTATTTATGTAACGCGTGTGCTGTTAGATTGAAAGGACATAGGTAAAACTCGAAAAGGAGATAACATGTTGTGTTGCTGTCGGAATTCAATTTAATTAAAACCAGAAAGTTGCGACATACACCGTAGGTACTTAATTGAAAACTCATTACAATGTTGAGAATATTGATTTGTCATACTCACTCGCAGCTGAAGCAATAACTGAAGCAATATACGAAGTCATATATTTACATACATAACAATATCGTGCTCGACGAACGAGTAGGTACTGCAACAACCGAAGAGTTATTCTGAACTCCATGCAATAGATTGTCGAAAACTCGGAGCGAATCATTCCTTTTTTAACGGCAGAATTAATTTCCACCGGCGCCGTTGGTGCGGCAGGGGACCGCTTCACGAGTCACGTTCGACTTTAGCTTTGAAGCCGAGCGAGAATGGCTAATCGATCGATTAATTTTCACGCCTTTTGAACAAACATTTCCTATGGAATGCAAGAATTCGATTCTGCAGTCGTTGTCGCTTGGACTATAATACATTCATCCGTATCGTTCTATTTATTGTTATTTTAACGGATATGATATAAGCTAATTTCAGAGCTGCGATTTAAATGTAGCAAAAACCACTATCAGTGATATTCGGCAGGCATAAGTTTCAAACCAAAATGAATTTGAACAATATATCATAAATCTCGCTTCATTGAATTTCGGGGAGCGCGAAATTAAATAGATATTGGGCGATATAAACAGCAATGGTTTCGAGCGAACGATTCGAGATTAAGTCCATGCGGACGCAACAGGAAACTCGAGCGAAATCGATTCATACAACGAATCTAGCAGAGGCGGCTGTTATGGCACCGCAACAAATTGAAATTGATACCATCGGTGGGCAGCAGCGGGCGGCCGGATATTACGGGTGTCAGGCACAATCACGCACTTGCCTACCAGTTAAGACTGGTGGCCATATCTAACTATTCTTTGGATCTAGTGCCTGCGGTGGTAGATCCAATCAATCGTAGCTAAATATAGCCTCGAGATCCTTCGTTTTGAAGTAACTGATTGTTTCTAGTTCTAAAAGAAATGAATAGGCTTTAGGTTATAAAGCGGTATTAAGCTAACAGTTTTAATTCATGGTATACGGATTGGGGATAAACCTATTATTTTGATGAATTATTTTAGCATTTGCCTTGCCTTGCATCAGCTTAATTAATCAATAATGTAATAAAGTAAAGTAAAATACTATGTTATAACATACTTACACGAAAGACAAGTCACTGATATCCAAGTATTAGTATGTTAGAAAGGTTTTGTCTCTTCGAATGATTCATTACCTACAAAAGGCATACGGGAGGTTTCCCTCGAGCTTGTAATAATTCAATAGCTTTTGTCCGCACTTTTTGTGACTCGGTGCTACTTATTAGGGTAAAAACCTTCGTGATAAGGAGCCGTTAGTCATATTCATTATCGTTGTATAAATTATAGCTTCATATACAATTATTGTATAGTTCGAAACACTACCGTGGCTTTGTTCGTGATTCATAAAATGTAATTCAAATTCAAAACGCTGACGTTGTCTAATTTAAGATTGCATTTACCGCAGTTTTCAATTATGAGGTTCTTCCATGATTATAATAAATATGAAGGCATTGAGATCAAAAACTGCCAACAAACTTGACTCTGCCAACAAAGTCAAGTATTATATAAAAACAACAATAAGCATTTATTTACATGTTATTATGAATCTTAAAATACCGCTACTGTCGCTAATGTAGCGCTTAGACCTATTCTAAAACTACCTTATGATAAACTAAAATCTAAACTAAAAAAAAAACTAAAAATACAAAGAAATTGGTTTGATCATAAGGATTTAAAAATGCAAAATTTATTAAAAATATTCCTAAGTAAGTAGGTATCAAAGTATTTCGAAGCGTAGTATGGTGAAGCACTTGACACTTACTGAATAAAGTTCGGAATGTATCGTTTCCGACAAAGCGAAACAGGCCTGCGGATAAACAACATCAGTTTTCTAAAACCTTAGTTACATGACGTGGGGGTCCTCCGAGCTGCCCCTGCCGTCTCACATTGTATGCAACGATCGAATTCGTTTAACACGTGACTGGACACTACTAGCTGTAGTTTAATAGCCTCGTATATGTAAAGGACAGGCGCGGTATACGTCCAACCAATTTGCAATAAAACAATATGGCGCACCGGTCGGCTTGCGGCTGCCCGTTCGGCCTCTTGTATTTTATATTTATCCTGAATGCGAATGCAAACCCATTAGTTGCGATCTACGACCTCTTTTTGTCACTTTTCGAAATAATATACTTCTTATCCCTTGCCAGAAAATAATTTGCAATGTCGTAATATCCTTTTTGAATCCCATTTCCCTTTTTTCAGACGTTATGAATTCCGGAAAGGGAAGGTAAACTCATTTGAATGCATAGAACCTTAATCAGATTAAAATAACTTTTAATTAGGTTTAATTGTTTTTAATTTTATTCATTGTAGGTTAGATTATTATTACAATGCTAATGAGTGACGCTTTTAAAACTTAATGAGTTTGGTATAAAAGTTCGACTTCTGATTCTTCTAACTCTTGATTACAGATTTTGATGTTTTCTCTTTTTGTTACAGATTTACATTATCAGCCCAGACCTCCTGCTCCAGAAGGTAATTAATATTCATTTATTTTATTATTCTTTAATATATTTAGTAAGATATTTTTTTATCATGTTGAACACTACGGAATTTTCAGACAAGTAACCCCATAATTGTCAAGTGGAGATCCTTCTATGTTTGAGGTCAATTGCTAAGAGTTGGTTGGGTGATTGTTTAATATATATATCCCAGAATGTTTTTAAGTTATTCAAATAGTGATAGATTTTACTAAATATTATATCGAGATCACAAAAAATATTTTATAAACAAAAAGCTTTTGCTTTTGCGTTCAGTGTTTTTAATCACTACATAGTTTAAAACAAAGTTGCTTTCTCTGTCCCTATTTCCCTTTGTATGCTTAAATCTTTAAAACTACGCAACGGATTTTGATGCGGTTTTTTTAATAGATAGAGTGATTCAAGAGAAAGGTTTATATGCATAATATAGCCGTGCGAAGCCGGAGCAGGTCGCTAGTTATTTATATTCTGGAAACAACAAAGTCTTTAATTAAATCAGTCATCAAATTTACCTACTTTAAAAACTTATCTCCCTAAATACAGACCAAATTTACAAATTAAATAGAGTTGCCTTACTAAAATAACAAACTTTAAACATCCCACGCTACAAGCAAGATAATTCGAAATACAAGATAATTCAAGTAAAATAGCTTGTTGTACGTATATACATCTTAAAAGCCACGAGAAGCTTATCGTTGGTCCACAATCCACATACGTAGGTACTAGAGGTACACAGTGGGGGTGACATGCCAACTAAGTCTGTGTTTCGAGCCAACAAAATTGCTTTGTCTCTGACTTTGGGTAGATACAATGCTACCTTCTCGCATTTTGTCTGTTGGAAAGACTGACACCGCACTCCAACTGTTATTATTTTGCAGCAATTTTTCTGGAATGTTTTGCTTAAATGAACCGCATTCGAGCAGAACCATCTTGAATCGTGGTTTTTATTAGTACAATACACAACTCAGTTTGGCGTACGTATTCATGTAACGTAACCGCGCTGTTTTTTTTTATAGCTATGTATGAGAAAATAAGAATATAGGTACGTACTTAACGGAAAAAGATGTTACTTTTTGTAGGTTTCAGGAATATGCGAGCAAAAGCTGTTACTATTTCTTTCTGTACGTTACCTACATATTGGAGAGTGTAATAAGGATTTATGTTCAGATAATATGGATAATTTAAACAGCTTTCGGGGTTGAGAAAGAGACGCGGTGAATTCCCTAATTTTCTTACATTCAGGAGGCATCCGCCATCATTTTTATCTCCCCTCCCTGTCTCCATTTATCTCGGGTTCTTCTACAGCGATTCAGCTTCTAACATTTTTGTTTGTTTCCTACAAAATTGTTATTTCCGACTGCTTTCTTTTCTCTAAACGAATTCGTCAACGGCCTTTTATTTGAAAGTTGAGGAAATAAGAGAGCGATAGAAATCTTAAGTTTTTTTGACTCGTTTTTTAAGCAAGTAATATGGTGTATACTTACTTAGTGTAGTAAGGCTTAGACTTCATATTTTTTTATTATTAATAATCAGTTGATGTTTTACCTAAATGGTTAACAGAAAAACATAATAACTTTAGAAACAGAATACAGGCATTTGTATACGAAACTGAATTTCTAACCACTGCGTAATATAATCACGAGCGTTCATGTTTATAATCGGGATGAAAATTCCAAATTAACTTTTACCACGCCACTGTGCGACTTCGCACCAGACAATCTGCTCAGAATTTTAACTAGACGATAGAAATCGGTAATCTCGGAAGCCTACACAATGCTGTGGCAAAACGGAAGGTCTCATCTTATTGGTCCTTCTTAATAATGTAGTCACGCTTTCGTCTCCCCAGGTAGAAAATTGGAAATTGTGTCATACTCAGTTGAGTTCCGCTAGGAATTATGTCTTCTTTAAACGAATTTGCCTTTCACTCATCTCTTCTGATATCAATCTTGTTACATTCAATAGCTCAGATACCAGCAGGTATTATTAAATTCGATCTACCTGGGTTCAGAACAGAGTAAACAAATTTTATCCGCTTTCTGGCGACAAAATTAGGTGCGTGACCCAATCCAAACGGTCGAAATTGACGGAAATCAATCGAGTTATGACGCGACCGTATCCTATCAAACGTTACGTCGAGCTATGTGAAAAACGTATCCGCATTTGGTCGCATAACTCAATCACGTTCTCATTTTGGAAAAATCTGTGCCAGGGGGGAAATAAAATGGAATAAGTGAGACCGTTGTTTGATTTGTAGCCTCGAGTTAATATTTAATATTTTGTTTTGTTACAGAGGCGTGTGAGAAGACTTTTTGCCGGTGGGGGGCGGAGTGTGTGTCCCTTGGGGATGGTCGGGCGCATTGCGCTTGTCCAACTAGCTGTCCCGCGTCTGCGGCACCGGTGTGTTCGACCGCAAGTCGCACTTATCGTAACCATTGCTACTTGAGAAAGGAAGCTTGCGAAAGAAGACTTAACTTACGAATCAAACATGAAGGTGAATGTGGTGAGTAACACTTTTTAATGTTATAATATACTAGCTAAACGTGCCATTAAAAAAAAAAAGGAAATAAAACATGTTGTTCGATTCTCAGACCTAACGAAATAATTTCATAGAAATCGGTACAGCTGTTCAGATGGAGTTTGGTAACTAATACCGCGATTCGAGAATTTTATATATTTAGATTATTTAGGTATTATATTTATGTTATAAAGTTTAAATGTGACTTTTACTCTACAAGATATCAAATTATATAAATAATTTAATCATTTAATTAATGTAATTTTAGGTGAAATGATTTCATTACCGCAAAGTTCGTTCAGTGTCAACATTGATAATGTCAACACTAAAATAATTAATATAGTTTTAACGATTGCTTTAGTTATTAATTACGTTAATGGCCTGCCAACGAGAAACTGTGGGGCGTTGTTGATGTCCTGATAATGTAAATCCATGATTTATTTTTAGAAAATTGTACTTAAATTAATATATCTCTATCTCTATAATATATACAAAATTCTCGTGTCTTAGGCCCGCATTAATAAATCGCTCTCAATATCGATCTTGAGTGCGTATCAATCGAGTGAGTCTTGAGATGTGGTCACTATCTTAAGTTAGGCGTTAATTATTAGATAAAACTCAAGTTTTAACCAAGCTGATATCGCTCCTGAGATTTGAGACTGATCTTGAGAGCGACCTTGAATGACAGCAGCGCTATGTTCTTACCTTAAATGGTCTGTTTTTACCCTATGGTAGGTAGTTTCGTCATATTTTACTGTCAACTTATTTTTAATGTAAAAATATTTTACAAAATGTAAGATTTTACTATTAGATAATTATTCCGAGACGTTTTAAAGGTTTGGTGTGATGACTTTATTTGTTCACTGTAATGCCCTCTAACTTAGGTCATGTATGACCCGCAATCAGACTTGAGTTCACGAAACTACATCTTGAGAGCTGAGTTTGATTTATTAATACGGTGTTACTCAAGTGATACGTCGCTCTTTAATCGCGTCTTAAGATAGGTTTATTAATCAGCGCAACAACTCAAGAGCAAACTTAAGATTGAAATCGATATTGAGTTCGGTTTATTAATACGGACCTTAGTTATCCAGTTACCAAACTCCTCAAACGACTGAACCGATTTGTATGATTTTTTCTGTGTATATTATTTAGGTCGACTTATTTTATTTATTTATTTTTTGTAAAAGGGGAAAACAACGTTTGCCGGGACAGCTAGTCTTCACTACATAGTATAAAATAAAGTCACTTTTCGCCGTCCCTATAATTCTATGTCCCTTTGTATGCTTAGATCTTTAAAACTACGCAACGGATTTTGATGATGTTTTTTTATTAGATAGTGTGATTCAAGCGGAAGGTTTATATGCATAATACATGCATAATATAGCCGTGCGAAGCCGGGGCGGGTCGCTAGTCACTATCACTACATAGTATAAAATAAAGTCACTTTTCGCCGTCCCTATGTCCCTATTTCCCTTTGTATGCTTAGATCTTTAAAACTACGCAACGGATTTTGATGCGGTTTTTTTGATAAATAGAGAGATTCAAGAGGAAGGTTTATATGTATACATGCATAATATAGCCGTGCGAAACCGGAGCGGATCGCTAGTCACTACATAGTATAAAACAAAGTCGCTTTCTCTGTCCCTATATCTCTTTGTATGCTTAAATCTTTAAAACTACGCAACGGATTTTGATGCGGTTTTTTTTATAGATAGAGAGATTCAAGAGGAAGGTTTATATGTATACATGCATAATATAGCCGTGCGAAGCCGAAGCGGGTCGCTAGTCACTACATAGTACTCGTATAAAACAAAGTCGCTTTCTCTGTCCCTATATCTCTTTGTATGCTTAAATCTTTAAAACTACGCAACGGATTTTGATGCGGTTTTTTTTTAATAGATATAAAACATTCTCGTGTCGCGGTGTTAGTTACCAAACTCCTCCTAAACGGCTGAACTGATTTGTATAGAATCAACCAACATATATTGACTTGACTTGACTTAAAATATTATGAACATTGAAGAAACTTTTATTAGAATTTCTTTTCAATAATTTTTTTGTCCATTGTCTGAAGAATCAGGTGATCCATGTTCCGGCATCCCTTGTCCAATTGGTGCCAGATGCGTGCCCACTTTCGGTCAACCAGAATGTCGATGTCCACGGAGCTGTCAGAAACGGAAACCTGTCTGCGGGACCGATGGAAAGGACTACCCATCGGCCTGTCACCTCGACAAACACGCCTGTGATAATCAACTGAATATTACTGTCAAATATCACGGGCTATGTGGTAAGTTGAACTTTGCTTTGTCATACCTTATTCGCTTAGTGAAGTAGTGTAATCATTTTGACGACCCAGTTGGCACAATGGTCACCATGCCGGACTGTCAAACACAGGGTTGCGGGTTCGATTCCCGCCTCAGACAAGTATTTATGCTTAGATATTTATCTGTGGTCTGATTGTTTCTATGTATTTATAAGTATCTTAATATATATAAATCTCGTGTCACAATGTTTGTCCTCAATGGACTCCTAAACCACTTAACCGATTATAATAAAATTCGCACACCATGTGCAGTTCGATCCAACTTGAGAGATAGGATAGCTTACATCCCGATATTCCCACGGGATCGGGAGTTACGCGGGTGAAACCGCGAAGGGCAGCTAGTATATTTATAAAAGAAAAATATATCCGTTGTCTAGCACACATAACACAAATCTAGTTACTTAGCTTGGGGCTAGATCGCTATGTATGGAATGTCCTGCAATATTTATTTGTTAGAATCTCTTTTTTTTTACTAATAGGTGTTATCAACCCAATAAAAGTGTGCTAATTACATTGAAGACCGTATAAGCTTATTTGTGTCGGCCTTACCTGCCACCATAGCTAAAGCGCCAAAGAACTTAGAGGTTCTTTACTCAGATGTTGTTCTTGTCTTCAGTTCAGATAAAGATATTTTGGAAATCTTCTTCTCGTATAGTGGTGTGGTTCACCTATTTTGGAAATAGACGGGCAGGTAGAGCTATTTTATCACTACATAGTATAAAACAAAGTCGCTTTCTCTGTCCCTATGTCCCTATATCCCTATGTATGCTTAAATCTTTAAAACTAAGCAACGGATTTTCATGCGGTTTTTTTTAATAGATAGAGTGATTCAAGAGGAAGGTTAATATTATGTATAATACATGCATAATATACCAGTGCGAAGCTGGGACAGGTCGCTAGTATAAAATATAATACTTACCTATTCTTCAAAATATTTCGTATACATTGTAAAGGCTTTATCTAATTATAAAAATAAATAGCCTCTACTGAGTTTTAGTTCTGGTTCTTTATGAAAATTAATATTACCGCTGCTGTTGATGTTTTTAATTTAATAAAAGAAACATTTTTGGAGCAATTTAAGTTATGTAAGCAAGGTATGATTTTAATTTATAATATGTGTATGAACTCAGGCTGATTAAAGTATAAAATCGGTAATATTTACGAGATATATGGTAAATGTTTATGAATGTATTTCTTCCTGTGACTTGTACATATAGTATCCATCATACCAGGATCCCACATTAACCCGAGCTCTCGTAAAAAAGTTATACAGTAATATTTTATAAGCGTTGAAATATTTTTCCTGTAACTTGTACAAAATTATGTAGGTTTGGGTAGGTAAATAAATTACCCGAGCTCCTAAAAGTTACACAAAGACTACCCGTTACATACAATATTTTCATATACAAAATCGGTATTGGGTCGCATGCTTTCTTTTTCATAAAAGTAATTTAATCTCGTGTTCTTTATGTGGGTACTTACATTTTGCTAACCCTTTTCACAGAACTTGTCCCAGAACATTCGATCTGAACTAAATTTGAACAAGACCAAATGCCCGCACATTCCGACATCCTTTTGCGAGATTCTCTATTTACATTACTAGCTACGCTTTTGTACTTTTATTGAATTGTTTCATCTTTTCTGTGTCTGGCGCTTCGTTACGTAGGTACTGAGATTTTGTTTAAAGAGATGTTTCGGTGTGGCTTTTATATTTCGTGTAGCTACTACTCTACGTACTTGGCCTAATGGGATTAAATAATTGAAATCTTTGTTCCAGATCCTTGTTCGGAGCACGAATGTGTTGATGGTGGTGTGTGTCAACTAAACGAAGTGAGAGTGCCTGTGTGTAAATGTGGGCCTCCTTGTGACTTGGTGGTTAGGACTGGCTCTGCAGTGTGTGGTTCTGACTACAAAGACTATCCAAGTGAATGTGCTTTGAGAAGAGAATCCTGTAGAACGAGACAGCAAATCACGATAGCTTACAGAGGAGAATGTGCTTCCGGTGAGTCGCTTTTGCCTCCTATAATATTTGCGATACTCTTTTGTATGTAAGATTTCTATCGATACACACTCCATAGCGATTTTCAAATGAAAGCCGATATTGTATACCTATTTCGTATCTACTTATTAGCCGATAATAAGCATATTTCGAATCTACTGTCCGTAAATAAAATGAATGAACCATGAAATAGATATCTTTGTAGTACCCATTTAATTTCGCAGTAGGTACTCATAATTCTTTTTTATATTATAACTCAGAGAGGATTCTCATACGTACAACCATAAAGCGTATATTTTTGATATCTTATGTGAATATAACATCTCGTAAACATATTTCGCTTGAGGCTTCTTTTATACCTACCTAAATACTCACGATATACAATCAAGCGGAGCGTTCATGCAAGCTTATGCCACAAGCATGGAACTAAACAACTTAGCCGTTTGATTTGAGGTGTATTTTTGCACGTCAAAATAAGTTGACTGTTAGCCGTTGATTTGTATTAATTTCACCGCAATCTGTATACATGTCCCTACATGTAAACAACCACTCTAGGTTAGGTATATTTAAAAAAAAAAGTTCAATCTACTGGACCTATTTCGATAGTACCTACCTACCTAGTTATATGATAAAGTGGTTTAATTAAAGTATTCAATTCAAAGTAAAAAGATAATTGGCGAGTATTAGGGGAATGCTACATCCTCGATTCCATGATCGTTTACCATCAGGCAAGATCAGGTCAAATTAATCCCCATTTAAAGTTAAAAGCAAAACAACAAGGTGGATATTGAAAAGTTTAAGCTAGATAAGATATTTTTAGTAGACACTAGTTACCTAAAGGAAGATTTCGTATTTCTTTTTTTTTTATGGTATTATCAGGGGGCACGGCACTGGCTCGGCCAAGTCGAGCCATCGTTATTTTTATCTGAAATGAAATCTCTGTTGGAAAATACAAGAGATGTGCTATTGGCCTAGCTAAATAGAGAGGAGAGACGTTTTGTTTAAATGAAAGTAATTGGATCTAAAAAAAACTTGCCATTTAGAAAACTTTAGAATTAAGGCAGAGGCAAAAAAACTTTGGTTAACTATTTGAAGTCCCGGTTGATTATTTTACTCAGAATTTAAAAAAAGGATAAAACGTGTTTGAGCCTTTCGCCTATAACTAATTTTGTAAAAAATGTTGTTAAGTTGTTTGTAGGTAATCTCTTAATTTAAATCACAACATAGTATAAAACAAAGTCGCTTTTTCTGTCCCTATTTCCCTTTGTATGCTTAGATCTTTAAAACTACGCAACGGATTTTGATGCGGTTTTTTAATAGATAGAGTGATTCAAGAGGAAGGTTTATATGTATAATACATGCATAATATAGCCGTACGAAGCCGGAGCGGGTCGCTAGTTTAAGAATAATTGAATAACGAATTTTTTTTGTCTTTTCTAAGCTTATTCAAACATAAGTCGAACTATCATGATAAACCAACTATGGTTTTATTAAAGTTTGGATATGCAAAGAAACGACAAGGAATTTTACTCTCCAAATTATACCAAAATGTATGAAAAGATCTCACCATTTCAAATCCATTTCCATTTATATTTTTAATGAACCCGTATTAATGGAAATATTCTGTCTATATCTTACTAATTACTTACTAAATATTTACCTATATTCAGTGTTGAAAATGTCTTATTTATTTAATTTTAAGTAAGTAGGACAGAATTTAATAGAATCTATGGGACAGCGGCATTTGGTGTGGATGAATAATTAAAAAATATATCAATTATTAGGTGCCGAAATGTATAGGTAAAATAAAATATAGAGAACATGTAGGTGCTTTTATTATTACTTGATGTTATTAAAATTTATTACTTTCATTTGCATAGCTTAAGGATGATAGTAATGGAACCAGAGTTTAAGATATTTGTACGATGTAGTGACGTACTTAGCGGTTTCTTTAGTAACATTACTTATTCGTTGGGTTTCATCAACATTTAAATTTGGCACAGGATCGTTTCTGAGCTAGATTTTTGATGAACTAAATTATAAAGGATCTTTTTAGGGTTCCGTACCTAAAGGGTAAAAACGGGACTGTCATAATAAGACCTTATCCGCTTATCCGTCTGTCTGTCACAGGACTGTATCTAGCCCCAAGCTAACTATCTAACCTTGTGTTATGGGTGCTAGACAACGGATATACTACTTATATGTAATGGGTCTTCATGTGACACAATGGTCATCATGCCGGACTGCCAAACACAGGGTTTTGGTTTCGATTCCCGCCTTAGACAAGTATTTATGCTTAGATATTTATGTGTAGTCTGGTTTTTCTATGTAAAAAAATATAAGTAGGTATATATTTACAAAAGAAAAGTATATAAGTAGTATATCCGTTGTCTAGCACCCATAACACAAGGTTAGATAGTTAGCTTGGGGCTAGATGGCAATATTTATTTTTACAGCACATATTAATGGGGTTATTGGATTAATGAATAGATAAGGTCAGATCCGCCCACTCCAATGTCTTTGGCGTTGTTATTAGCTGACATTCGCTCAGTCAATGTACAGCTATTAAGTCAATGTACAGCTATTATTAAGGTTGGAGAGGCAGGTCAAGAGGCGTAGCATAGTTTGTTCTGGAGCCCGCACTACTTAAGTAACGTTTCACTTAGGAACTTTTCAGAGCTTTTGATAAGGTATTTTTTTTAAAGTTATATTTCGTCCACACAGCTCAACATCCGTGCGAGTCCGTGAAATGCGGTGTCCACGAACATTGCGCGTTGGACGCACACGGTGTCGCGGTGTGTGGCTGCGGCCCTGAGTGCGAGGCAGTGGTCCGATCCGTGTGTGGCACCGACGGAAGGACGTACGACAGTCCATGCGCCCTCGACCGTACCGCCTGTCTTGAAAATAGACATATTCGAATAGCTTATATGGGAGCCTGTGGTGAGTGCAATTCAAATAATGTGATTTCATTTTTCAGGTGGATTTCAGTTATGTAAAACTTGTTCCACGGTTTTATTCCCGAGACAATATTATTAGGATGAAAACTATCAATGTTAGTGGAGGATTCCTTCACCGAACTAATTTATGTATGAAAAGTGTTTTGTATCTAATTAAATAGGTCATTAAATATATAGCAAATGGGTTGATTAAAAAAATTCAGTCTTAGGGATCATAGACTACCTATGTGTTAAGCTATATATTATGTTCTTAGTGTCATCGTATCCGATTCAATAGTTTTGCATGCAGAATATAGTCACACTCACACTTAAACAGGGTTATTGGTAATTATACTAGCATGCCATTGAGAGCTACTTCTCTGCACCGTAACAAACAACTTTTGTTCTACGACTTTTGGAAATTCGAAAAAAAATATGAAAATTTTGAGGTTATGTAAATTCGAAAAACAGCTGATTTTTTAAAACAAAGGTCGTTTAGACTAAGAACAGTTGATAAAATAAGTAAAATTTTAAGGTCAATGACCTCTCCGTGTAAGGAACAGCTGAGTTTCAGGTAAACCTAACCTCAAAATTTAAAAAAAAATGTTCGAATTTCCAAAAGTCGTAGAACTAAAGTTGTTTGTTTAGGTGCACAGAAGTAGCCCTCAACGGATTGTTAGTATAATTACCAATAACCCTGTTTACACACATCCCCACTTGATAGACCGAAATTCAGTTAAATAAAGACCGTATTTTTTGATATTTAGGTGTGGAAAATCCATGTGGCCGAACTTCATGCCCGTGGGGTGGCGCTTGCATTGCTCGCCACGGGGCAGCACAGTGTGCGTGTCCCGTTTGCGATGCCACCCTCGCCCCAGTGTGCGCGACTGACCAGAACACATACGGCAGCGAGTGTAAAATGCGAATGCATGCTTGCCAAGAAAGCATCAAGGAAGAAGACCTAAAAGTTCTGTACAACGGAACTTGCCGTGAGTATCCGTGAGATTTTTCATAAAATTTATGATCTAAGTATTACTGGCAGGTATGTGCCTTCCTTTTCATTCGAAATAAATCGGTTTAGAGACAGAGATAAAGAATTTTGATATAAATTAAAGAACTCCATTCAGAGAAAAATCGCTATCAATTTCCTGTGATGAAATTTTTTCCATCTTATGAAATTGTCAATAAATGGCGAACAATATTCTTTTGAAATATAAATTATTTCGCTTTATTTCGACGATTATACGTTATTTGAATTGTAGATCCGATAATATAAAAATATCTTCGCAAGTGATGAGGAAAAATAGATTACCAGTTGTCTAACGAGTTTTCCGAAGTAGCTACGATACTGAAAAAGGTAAAGCAAACATCGGACTTTATGTTTGTTTGATTAGACAAACATCAACCTGTTCCCTAAAGACGGCCAATTTGATTGATTGCCCCGAATCGGATACGTTACTTTATAGCATTGATTGAAACAGTTGTACATACCTATATACTTGATTTACTGAATCTCGTTGTTCGAATAAATTACGACAGTTAATTGTTCAGTTAAATGTCCATTACAGATTACAATATTCCCAGCGGATTTTAAACTCTGAATTGATGAACTCGCCTCATTATAATATTATGAAGATGACACTCGTATTTATGCTATTTATACACAATATTTGATTAAATCTGTTTGAGTTTCTCAATTACATTATTGAATTGTCAATTGTTTTTTTGAGTTTCTCAATCACAATTCTGAGTTTCTCAATTACAGTTTTAATTCAAATTAAAGCATCACCTATTTATCATCATATATTGATCATATATTATATGAGTCATACTACGAGTCGCATATAAAAGAAAACCTTTTGAAACATTATAATATATTATCTGAGCTTCTTATAGCTACAGTATTGGAATAAAGTCTTCCTATTGATCAATCGTATTAGATGCTTAAGTATCTTCGTGGAATGAACTCGGAAAATATTGTATTTACCATCTTGATACTACAGAATTCTTAGAATTGGTTGCTTTTCTTCATTTTTATATTTACGATAAAATTATAAAAGTCAAAAGTTTCAAAAAATCCTATCCTACTAATATTATAAATGTGAAAGTTTGTGTGTGTGTGTGTGTGTGTATGTATGTTTGTTACTTCTTCACGCTAAAACCACTGGACCGATTGCGATGAAACTCGGTATCTAGATAGCTGGAAACCTGGATTAACACATAGGCCCGGTATTCCCACGGGATCGGGACTTACGTGGGTGAAACCGCGGGGCGCAGCTAGTATTTAATAAAAAAATAAGACACATAAAGATAAATAAATAAATATTGCAGGATATTCCACACAGTGCCATCTAGCCCCAAGCTAAGACATAAAATACATAAAATATTTGGGTTACGTACTTACCTCAAAACAAAAAGTCAATTTTTCCACCTTAAATAAACCAACCAAGTACGCTGTACGAGTAGAACACAACTAGACGCCAGTAGGCATTCTAAAGGCTTAAAATGTTACAAAAACCTTAAGTTTTCGTCGACTTCGTTTTTTGATGTGCGAAAGTACAGAGGCCCTCCTCTGCAAAGTGACATCTTATGCAAATGCACGAAAGTTTTTCACTTAGCGTCATTATGTTGACTACCGTTCCAGAATTTCATTACTTTTTGTGACCAAAAGTTGCAAATTCAACAAATAGAGCAAGCCAGTGGCGAACAACGAGCTCAAACAACCAACTTTGTTTTAACGTATTCTGAGCATAAATCATAAATTCCCTTCGGTAACGAGCTAATTGTTTCATGATTATTTATTTATTGTTTACGTAGGGACTAGATTTCTGAGGATTCGTTCGCCTTAATGAGTTTTTGAGATTTCTGAGGCGATTTTGATTATGTATCAAAGATATATTAAAATCAACCACTGGAATATTTCCTACTGTTTCATGATTTTTGATTTTAGACCAGTCTTACCCAAGTGCAAGGGGTATGTTCTTAAAAGCTATCTTTTTTGGGTTCCGTAGTCAAAAAACTTGGTACAAATTTCATTAAAAAATACTTAGGTGAAGTGGTTAGAGGTTACTAGCCATAAAACAGTCAACTCAATAATTGACCGAACGAGCGAAGCGAGTGAGGTCTAGTGTTGAGACGGTCGGTCGCTCGTATGTTTGTATGTTTATATGTTTGTATGTTTGTATGTTTGTTCGACGATAACTTGAGTACCGTTGCTCTGATCTTCATGATTTTTGGTATACAAGTAGTTGAGGTCCATAGAATTTTTAAGTTCGAACATGAGCAGGATCGGTCAGGGGGTTACGGAGACAGGGGGTCCAAAAGGGGATCTACCTCTTTGGCACACAAAATATAGGGCAAATATACCCGAGTGGGGTATCAAATGAAAGGGCGTAACTTCGGTGACAATAATATGGTACCATGGAACTGATCTGATGATAGAGCTGGAAGGAATCTGCAGGAATTATCTCATTAGCCATACTTCATAGTTCATTCATTCAAACTACTCGTCAAGAATCTTTCTGACGAGTACTTGCTTTGTCTTTCAATGGTAACCAGGGTCTGATGATGGAACTGGAAGGTGGTCATAGGAACTTCGCAATTAAACGACACAACCCCATCGAGTTTGGGCTCGTTAGAATCGTCTTGACGAGTAGTTTGTCTTTCAATGATTGGTAACCATTGAGCCAATGGGTTTGATCTAACATATTTCGTTATCAAAGACCAAAAAGTATAAAATAAATTGATAGTTTAGAAAAACTAAAAAAACCCGCTTTAATAAAAAAAACAACTAAAAAATAGAAATAAAATTTAATAAATTTGGATTAAGAATATTGTAAATAGTAAGCGTGTTACATTGTGATTGCAAAAGAAAAATAATGAAGGTGTAGCATCACAACACAATGTAACACGCTTACTATTTACAATATTCTTAATCCAAATTTAACGGGTGTGATGATTGAGCTGGACCTATGCTTTTAGAACTTAACAACAACAACAACAACAACAAGTTAACAACAACAACAAGTTATGCTTGTCGTGTTTGAATTCTCTAAATCATCCAATGTCAGATATTAGCGATACTAGGCACCTATCATTCAAATAAGATAGACCTGTCGTATTTTGAGTCTTTTGTCGTTATATTATACATTTTAGTACCTACTTTACGCTGAAATATAATAATCGCTGAAAACAACTCGTGAGGTCTCAGTTCGGGGCGAACTACTAGTATATGTTTATCAAAAAACCGTCTTCTAAGCTGCATTTATGACGGGTAACTACGGAACCCTACACTGCGACAATACGCACTTAGCTAATAGCTATAGGTAAATTCGACAAGTCAATTAATTTCTTTCTTCTTCCGCACGTCTTGAAAAATATCTCTAAAATAAGGAGCTATGTTATTTAAAAAAAAGTATACTTAAAATTATTTTGTATCCATCGCATTTGCACCAGCAATTTTATAGACTCGACGAGACAACTTTCTATATATAGATTGCTACTAAACATGATGTATGGCCCTTGGAGTTATTAATTTTACTTTCAATATGAAATAACTTGGTAGAGTACTTTATTAATTTATGTAACTTATAGAGACAAAATTTAAGATCATTTTGAATGAATCAAAATATAATTAGGTACTAGCTAATCACTTCACTACATAGTATAAAATAAAGTCACTTTTCGCCGTCCCTATGTCCCTTTGGATGCTTAGATCTTCAAAACTACGCAACGGATTTTGATGCGGTTTTTTAAATAGATAGAGTGATTAACGAGGAAGGTTTTTTAGATATAATACATGCATAATACAGCCGTGCGAAGCCGGGCGGGTCGCTAGTATTTAAAATAAAATACTTCAGATCTGCCATTAAGTTTGACATGAACAGTACAGATTAACAAATGAACTAAAATGGTACATGTTTTTAACAGAATCTTGCGCTGATATCGTGTGTCATGGTGGCGGAGACTGCGTCGTATCTTCTGAAACGGGTCGCCCTGTCTGTCAGTGTAATCACAACTGTACTGAAGCAAAGGTAAGATAAAAAAATAGCAGGTAGGTAACTTCGTATTCAAGTTTTTTGGACATTTTTATCATCGTTGTAGTATAATTAAGGCAACACTTTGATTTAATGTTAAAGTATACTGGTAAGTTTCCTATAGGTTTCTAATCTGAAATTTGATCATAGATAAATATTGCTGGACAATCCACACATCGCCACCTAGCCCCAAACTAAGTAACTAGACTTGTGTTATGGGTACTAGACAACGGATATACTACTTATATACTCTTCTTTTGTAAATATATACTTATACATAGAAAAAAACAGACCACAGACAAATATCTAAGCATAAATACTTGTCTGAAGCGGGAATCGAACCCGCAACCCTGAGTTTGGCAGTCCAGCATGGTGACCATTGTGCCAACAGGGTCGTCTAGAATATAAGTAAGACTTATTATGGATATAACGTTCTAAGCCCATTTATTAGCTCTAACACAAATAAAATCTCAGTACAATGTAGAAAACCAATGAGCAATTATTTTAAAACAACAATAAGAAAATTAACTAATTGACAAGCTAGAAACGAAATTGATTAAAGCAGTTTTATAATTAGTTCCATTAGGCGGCTTCTCTGAAATCGGTAATCACTGAATGAAAATCTCGACACAAAACAAAAGATCCGATATCGAATGTATTTTTGTTTGCATTAGACGACAAAATCGATTGAAGATAAGCTTCTAAATTAACTGCAAACAATGTCGGAACAGAAGTGGTAATAACCGGTCCTCGGATTCTAGTTATTAAAATAGCTTAATAGTATTATTTCTCTGAATTATCCTGTCGGTTAATTAGTGTTTGCAAATGTTTATTGTGCAAGTGTTAATACGATTTGCGGGATAAACTGAATTATCAGGAGCGTGGACTGAGTTGTTAGCGAGTAGGTACCTAAACTTCGTCTGGCTTTTGGTTTTTAATTAAAACTTTTGTTGCCGATCAATGTAGAGGCTTATATTTGAAGGAATTTTATGACAATCTTATTTTTCATTGTTTTGAGACTTGAAAATAAGAGATGACTTATTATGTAGATATGCTGCAATGATAAGCAAAATGATTTATGTTATTATTGATATACAATCTCAATTTTATTTTGTTTATATATTTTTAATATTTAAATAATATAAATAAATATTACAGGACATTCCACACCTCGCCATCTAGCCTTAAGCTAAGTAACTATGCTATGGGTGCTAGACAATGGATATACACTACTTATATACTTTTTCTTTTGTGAAAATATATTAAAAATACATAGAAACAACCAGATCCTAGACAAATATCTAAGCATTAATACTTGTCTGAGGCGAGAATCGAACCCGCAACCCTGGCAGTCTGACCATTGCGCCAACTTGGTCGTCAAATATCTTTGAAATTCGAAGTTACTTAATCAGAAATATGTAAGTATTCTAATGTAGTTTAATTTCTTTAGGAATCCGAAGCTGTTTGCGGCAACGATGGACAAACGTATCCGTCGCAGTGTGATCTGGATGCGACGG
This sequence comes from Idaea aversata, assembly GCA_907269075.1. Taxonomy (NCBI): domain Eukaryota; kingdom Metazoa; phylum Arthropoda; class Insecta; order Lepidoptera; family Geometridae; genus Idaea; species Idaea aversata. Next base: position 9,346,006 of record OU026085.1, read on the forward strand.
CGTGTCGCGAACAAATTGACCTGCGGCTTGCATACAAAGGAGACTGTGGTACGTTATTTCAAACTTTACGAGCTGCTTCTATTCCAAAACATAAATTTAATATTACAATGCACGTTTTACAGTTGCCAGAGAAGGAATAGCTATATGTAATACTAGCGACCCGCCCCTTCGCACGGCTATATTATGCATGTATTATACATATAAACCTTCCTCTTGAATCACTCTATCTATTAAAAAAAAACCATCAAAATCCGTTGCGTAGTTTTAAAGATTTAAGCAGTCAAAGGGAAATAGGGACAGAAAAAGCGACTTTGTTTTGTACTATGTAGTGATGTTGTTAGACACCTTCTAGCTACAGGCTACAGATAGCTACAGGGGTTTGAACTAAATTAAAGTTTGGCTATCCAGTAAGAGAGTTGCATAATGAGCATGACTTGATTCTATGAAATATATAAAAATACTGCGAAAGAAAAATGATAAAATTAAAAACCTACGTGACATTTCTGTTTATCAACTACGAAATAATATATACAATTTAAGCTTGCTCAAATTTGAGATACATTTAACATGATGAAGAAAATAAATGACCCAACAAACATATTTTTATGAGAACCATTTTACACGATTTCTGTGTAATAAACATCATTTTCTTGAGTCTGCCTCCCCTGCGTAATCAAGTCGCTTTTTCCCTCCTCTCCTTGGTTTATTTGGTTAAGGTTTAATTTTGGTGCTTCCTGTGTCTGATGTTGGCTTTTTTATTATTGTTTGTTTATTTCATAGGTTAATTTTACTTACTTTAAGTTGATTTTATCTAAAAAAGAAACACAAAACTCTATTCATAAATTGTTCGTCTTTAATTGTGGTTAGTTATGGTTGTATGGTGTTTTGATCAAAAAGCTTCTACTTTTAATTTAAAAGAAATCATATAAAGCTTTGAAAATAATAGGTATATGTATGTTATGTTTGTCAAAGTAATATAGTTTAGCAAAAAACTTACCTATTTTAATCATATTACTTGTGCTTTAATTCACTTCATATAAAACTCTTTAATTTGTTGCCCCACTCGATAAGATTTGAAGAAAATTTGTATTTTGGGCGCCATAATGTGGGGTTCAAAAATGACCCCACATTATGGCGCCCAAAATCCACCATTATATTTTGTTTTTAAAAATTTTGTTCTTTTTGACACTCGTGCTGGTATGGAGAATCTAACAATGTGCCACTTATCAAAATCGGAAAACGCTTTTGGTCTCCAGAGTGCCACAAAGAAACAAACTAACGTACATAGACAGATAAACGCATTACCACTCTTTTGCATCGCGCAGTCGGGTAAAAAAAATAAACGAATGCTCTAACATGATAGAATGAGCACTTGTCTTATACAATAACATAATAATATTATATTTAAGGTTTCAAAGAATCTGAAACAACGAATAGGTAGTCAAGGTTATTACCTCGTCCCTAATTTATGTGTGGTGTGAACCAACACCCCTCAGAAATAATAATAACAGAAAGTAACTCGATACATTTCAGAATATTACACCATTAAATCTTAAAAGCTTTGTATCATGAAATAACACGAAAGTTTGAGTCACCAAAAAGGAGAATACTCGTAATTGTTGCGTCAACTTTGTTCCAAGAAGGAATTTTAATCAAAAATTGTTATAGACAGTGATAAATTTTACAGGTGGTAAAGACAGGCGAGTTAAAGCGACGTTTCAAATTTTGCTGTAAAGTGTCTAATTTTAATTTTATAAATGCATGACATGTTTGGTGATAACTTCTGAACTTTTAGGTATGTTTGATGGAAACCGGTTCAGCCGTTTAAAAGCAATTAGTGCAGTAATGAGTTGTGACCGGAAATAATTATTTTTCTGAGTTATAAATCTTGTTATTAAAGGACAACCTACATCTAAATGAGCGTTTAGACGTAGGTTGAAAGACGTTTTTAACAAATAAGGAGTAACCAAAGAGGAACGCATTTCCTACCTCTATTTAGTTTTTATTGAATTCATCATGAAAAATCGGAATTAAATAGAAAACCTTTTGGAAAATCAGAATAAATATAAATAAATAAGAAGAAAGATATTGAAATAACCTTTCTGATTTGGAAGCAAAAATAGCTATTTATTCATATTTTTATTTTTAAACATTTTTTCAAGTGTGGAAAAAAAAATAAGAAACGAAATAATACAATAAAAAAACTGGTTGTCTGTAAAGTCGGTTAAGGGACGATAATTTTACGTGAAACGTCATAAGAAAACATTAATGGTATTAACCATAGCAACATAACGTGAGCGATGACGTCACACTTTTTTGTGAATGCCGGTGTTCATCGATTTAAAAGACGTTAAGTATGACGTGAAAATCCTTTAGTTATAGAGTACTTACCGTATATGCTCATTAAAAAAAAATAACTCTCAATTTTCAATGTTTATTTTGATAAGGTTATTTTGGCCCTGTGTTTATTTACAGGGATAAAATCTATTAATATTTTGAACATTAGTTGAAGCATGCGGGCCTTGATTAGTGAACACTTGACCGAACAATATAATACAAATATAGAGGTATAGGTACTTGTATTTTAGGGATTAGAGGTCGATACGGATTATAGTGTTCTACAGCTCGTTCAACGAAATTAAGTCCGATTAAGGCTGAGAATAGACAATATACTTTTGAATCGGCTGATCTTCTTCTTTGTCCTCGCCTTATCTCGTAATAAGGGGTCGGCCATGTAGCTCGTTGACTCGCGTCTTCATTTCTAAGCCCGAGGCTTTTCATGTCCCTTTGGACATTTGTCATCCATGTGGTTTGGGGTTTACCCCATATTCCTTTTAGTAGCCATGGATATGCACTTTCCAGCGACCGCATCAAATTGGACAATTCACTTTTTTGTATTCGTTATTGTCAGGACAAGGTTTGTCTAAAATAAAATCGAACGTAGATTGAAACCATGGGGCGCGGCTAGTTTTTAATAAATATTTAATTTGTCCACCTAGCTATAGTTATAGTTAAATCATATTGCATCAATAGAACATAATGTATAAATAAGTATTTTTAGACACCATTACACAAGCTTAATTGCTAGCTTGGGGCTAGAGTGCGCTATGTACAGTCGGCTGTTTTTAACACTACCGGGGGCATTGCAGCCCCCGGTAGTGTTAAAAAAATACTATTATTGGCATGTTTTCATTCTAATATTTTTGTTTAATAAATTCAGGACTTAGAAGACTAACTACTAACAGACTAAGGCAGGTGCCTAGAGTCTTGCTCGTGTTGAAAACATTCTTAAAACAGTCGTTTCGGAGCTCTACGGTGGGTCTGCAATTTTGCAGCCGACCGTATGTTGTCGTATGTTTATAGCTCGCTCGTTTTGACTTGTATTTTTTTTATTTGACTTCTGTAATGATTGCTATCAACCGATCTAAAAATCTATAGTCTGCTTTCACCCTAAGTAAATCGCCTTTGTGTCGTGCATCGTCGAGTTGCTTTGTCTTCTGTACTGTTAAATTTAATTTAATTATAACGGTTTATAGCGGTATCATCAGTTTAAATGAAAGTTTATTGACATTGTTCAATACGATTAAATCAGTTTCCAAGGATTATTAACGCCATACCGTGTAACGAAACTCTATAATCCCGGTGAAAATATGAACTAACGCAAACAAATAATAAATAAAACCGGCCAAGTGCGAGTTGGACCCGCGCACGAAGGGTTCGGTACTATGTTGTATTGGAGCTTAAATAATATTTTTCTTTTTTTAGTACTTGTAGTTATAGCGGCATCAGAAATACATCATCTGTGATATTTTCAATTGTCAAGTTATCACGTTTCATGAGTTATAGCCTGGTGACAAACAGACAGACAGATGGACGGACGGATAATCCCAACCTTAACCCTTAGAACGAAATTTTCGATGTAGGAAATTTATTTTGTCAGTTTTATACTCTGTACCTATATTTCTGGTACAACACTGGCTGGTTAAACTTTTAAAGTTCATAATGAAACATCTTTCATTTCCCGCCTGACATTAATCGACCGAGTTCGCAAGGTTTTCATTTTGCGGGCAAGTGGTAAACAATCGTTATTAAATTTGCACGGGTGTCTTCACTCGTTCTCATTTCAGAAACGGGAATGGCCAGATTCTTTTAGCGTAAGAATGGAATGGAAAGATGGCAAGCTCGCAATTGTCCAACCTAACGACATTATCCTGTTCAGTCATTCGTTTCTCCGCGAAATTTCAGTTGAATGCTTATGCGGTCGGTCGTAACCAAAAATAAAACATAAAATAAATAATATAAATAAGAAAATAAAACTCGAATCATTATTATGATTTAAGATTACATCATAAGAAGTTACATTATTTTGGAATGATTTAAAAGAACAACGTTATAACATTGCCTTTTGTCAACAGCTCTTTGTGATGGAGTTCAATGTTCATTTGGAGCCCGATGTTCTGCCAGTGAATGTATTTGTCCAACGGATTGTACTGGAGCAGCACGAGAACCTGTTTGTGGTAGCACGATGCAGACCTATCAAAATGAATGCGAACTTCAAAAAGCGGCTTGCCGACTACCGCCACCCGCCACGCTACATGTCATCTTCTACGGAGACTGCAAGGATAGACTCGCTGTTGTTCCTCCAATAGCAATGAGTAAGTAATACTATTATCATAAAACCTTTATCTTTATCTACCATCATAAACGAACTTCGCTAACACTAAACTGCATTCGATTACTGAAACTTCATTTCCCTATTCAAATCAAACTTTAGCAATTTCAATGAAAGTGATGATCGCTTTTACTTAACGACGTTCCCAGACGTGATCGCTGACAAAATATTTACCATCAGACCGTCATCAACCCAGTTGTTAGCAGTAATTCCAATAAAGCGACCCGTCCTCGATCAATTAACTAACTTTCCGCTTTATCGTTCGACTAACACGCAAATATTTGGGAATGGGTAGCTACGACCGCGATGACCACAACCGAGGTAGAGGAAGGTTCGACGGACTCCTCCGCGATGGATGAAGTGAGCACCGTTAGCTCCACTGCGTGTCGTGACATACGGTGTGACTTCGGCGCCAGCTGCGAGCTAGGAGACGACGGTTACCCTCGATGCTCTTGCCTGTTAGAATGTCCTCACGACGAAGAATACTTTCCCGTTTGCGCTTCTGACTTTCGACTTTACCCAAGTCTGTGCGCGATGCGTAAGGAAGGCTGTCAAAAACAACTCGAATTAAGACTCCGTCCCTTGGATCTTTGCAAAGGTTGGTGGGTGCTTTTACTAACATTTATTTTGTGCTTACCGTTTCCTTCCTTCAATGAAAATACCTACACTTTACTCCGTGGATAAGAGTGGCAATCATTTTATTGTGTTTTCTTAAATTGAATTCCTGAATAAAATGAGTGTAACCACAGGTATGGAAGTAAGACCTTGCGGTAACAACAAAGCAATGGTCGATCCGACAACGGGTCTCGAAATTGACTGTGGTAATGGGCCGCACCGGCAAGATTGCCCCGTCGGCAGCTATTGCCACATTACCTTGACTGCCGCAAGATGTTGCCCTAAAAGTGAGTATTACCTTCTGAACAGTATTTGTTTCAATTTGTATTCTTGCACGCACGAACCACATTTTTAGAAAATATTAAGGTTGTTTCGGGATATTGCCTAACAAAAAGGTTTGCGAAGTATTTGTTGGTGAATTTTAGCTTACCGCAAGCAAAATTTTCATACGTGATACCCTTCTGTTTAATAAATTTATACCGACACGTCCTCCGTCACTTTTAACAACCGTTTTATCGGATAATTACTAGCTTCAAACATTTCCTAGACAATGGTAATATTTCTTTAAGAAAATGCTGTTTCATGCACATAACGATAGCAACTGGTGATTTGTCAAGGTAGAGATACAAACGGTACACGGCACCACTGGCAAATAGAACACAATCACGCCACCGGCACCGCTTTGAGCAGTTTCAACCTGTCTCTAATACTGTTAGTAAATATATTGTATCATTAGTGATTGATGTATGACCTACTATAACAAATTGTCTTGACGAAAGTTTTCAAAACTCAAATAATAACCTATTTTTTCTCTATTCCCTAATTTTTTAAAATCAAAACATATGTTAAGAGCTAATAATATTTAATATATTTAAACGAGCAATTCTTATATTTACAATGTGTTTCAGCGAAGGGGTTTAAATACGAAAGGGGGTTGTTCTAGAAGTCTAGGCGAACAACTTTTGTTCTACGACTTTTGGAAATTCGAACATTTCTTTGAAGTTTTTGTATAAAATAGCTGATTTCAAGTAAAAATTTCCTCAGGATCGAAAAAAAAGTTTGAATTTTCAAAAGTCATTCGCTGAAACACATTGTTTTTTTAAGTGTAAAGGATCTCGGAAACAGCTTCAACAATTTTGTATGCGGAAGGGGAGATTTCGGGAGCGAGGTAAAAAAAACCTAAAATCCACTCAGGTACTAATTTGAAAAAATAAATAATATTTACTACACAACTTGCCAAATGACTAACTAACCCTAATAGTAAAACTTTTTTTTTTCATTTGACGTAACAGATACTCTGTTCTATATTAAATAAGTCCAATATCCAAAGTTTTCGGTAAAGTAGCAACCTAAAGGACATTATACGGACCAAGTCAAATATTGACCTCATTGTAGAGACAGCGGCAGTAACCTCTGAATGTATACTCAGTGACCTCTGAGTATACTCAGTACATATTGAGTACAATGGGCAAGTTTTGTCTAAACGCTTACATTATCGAACTTTATCAGTTGTTTGATCACTTGAGGATATTGCTGCTTGATGGAGACATGATTTATCTCTTACGTTAATGTTTATTTTATAATTCTTTATTTAAAAGATAGACACGTTATATTTCAACAGTTCCATGTCTTTACACATTCGCCTATCCGGAAAATGCATTAATTGCATCTAGCTGTTACCCTTTCTCATATAAGGTCTGTTTATTTTATAATTCTGTTACACAGAATACGGGGTAGTTCCAATAGTTATCTGTCACTTTTTTCACCTACAGATTAAACAATGCCGTTGTTAGGCATTGGGATAATATGCACAACTTTTGAACTTTTCGTATTTATTGGTAGTTCTTTTTTATGTTTTTCTTATATCTTTAATTTCTGTGTTAGTTTTAAGTTTTGAATTTTGTAAGTATGGATTTCGGTCTGAATAATAAACATATATTAGTAGCTGCGCCCCGCGGTTTCACCCGCGTAAGTCCTATATTTCTCACAGTTTAAACCTTCTCTAGACTACCACTAACATTTCAAAACCGAAATCATTTAAATCAGACCAGAAGTTCTCGAATTTTAGCGATGATTTTTATCTTCTTAATATATATAAATCTCGTGTCACAATGTTTGTCCTCAATGGACTCCTAAACCACTTAACCGATTATAATAAAATTCGCACACCATGTGCAGTTCGATCCAACTTGAGAGATAGGATAGCTTACATCCCGATATTCCCACGGGATCGGGAGTTACGCGGGTGAAACCGCGGAGGGCAGCTAGTTTATATATATAGATAGAATATTATTATTATTATAAAAGATAGACATGTTATATTACAACGGTTTTATATCTTCACACATTCACCTATCTTTAAAAAGTATTAATTGCATCTAGCTATTAACCTTTTTTAATAGAAGGGGTCTTTATTACAATGAAAAATAACAATGTGATAACTGTAAATTTTTTTTACAAAACAGATGATACGAAACAATTAGATGACAGAAAAATTACCCATTGCTCCGAATCAAGTTACGGCTGCTGTTCAGACGGAAGCACTCAAGCTTCAGGTCCTAACGAAGAGGGTTGCCCCATAACCAGTTCTACTTGCGGATGCAATCGCTTAGGTTCAGTGTCTGATAGATGTGATGACGGTGGGCAGTGTCAGTGTCGGCCAGGCGTTGGTGGCTTGAAATGTGATCGGTGTGAGCCTGGGTATTGGGGGTTGCCGCGAATTGGCACCGGACATACTGGTTGTATACGTAAGTATTATCATCTATTGCTATCTATATTGGAACGATAGTTCCTTATCGCGCGTTGCGAAAGGGGGCTAGACGGAAAAAATTAAGCCCAAAAGTTGCAACGACACTTTTTGCATAGAAAGCAAGTCAGTTATTTTCGTTTCGTCTTTCTATTTCGAACATTGAACAGTGTCGCGACGACTATTTACAAAAAAAAAATATAAAAACATATTACAATAAAATTCCTTTACTAATTAATCGAAAGGAACTTCGTTCCATCCGGGTGTCCCTTGACACCTCTCAAGTTTTTTTATTTTATTTTGTTATTTATTTATATTTGACGACCTCTGTAGCGCGGCGGGAGAACATCTGCCTGCGACGCAGAATATTGCGGGTTCGATTCCCGCCTCAAACAAGTATTTAAATAACTGCTTCAGGTCTGGGTATTCCTATATTTGTATTTTAGGTACAGGTATATTATATTAATTTACAAAGGAATAGTACATTGTTATCCTAGGTGTGAAAGTCACTCATTACAAGTCCCGAGACGGAGTTTGGCGCCCGAGCGTAGCGAGGGCGCTAATAGTTCGAGGGACTTAATGAGTCTTTCACCCGAGGTAAACACTGTGCTTTTCATTACGAATAATACATAAAATTCTTCATAACAACGAGAGTGAATGAGACTATGAGACTCCATACCACATGAGTTACTCATGTGTCCATACTACCTGATCCTCTTACAAGGTTGGGACCAAACAGGTTATACATTATGTAGTGTTTTTTTAGGTTTCTGCTATTTGTATTCAATACTTAAATACGGCGGTACTTACCGAAGAAGTTTTTATTAATGAGTTAATCCAACATTGGGAATTGACGCGAAGTCCGTAGATTTAACTTACAGTTTTTGTAACACGGTTTGTCTATAAAATGTTATTTACAAAAAATACACAATCATAAATGAAAAACCAGATTAAACTTAACACAACAACATAATAAAATAAGAAAAAAAAGTTACTTAGTACTAAACTCTGGCAGTATGCATGAGCCGTGCCAAGCCATAATTATTATTCTTTGGTGTAAAAAAAAAAAGCAAGGAGGTTAGGTTTTTGAAGTTCCTAATGCGTAATGATACTGATACTGGCTACGTGCAGATTGCACAAGTCGTGCGAAGCCATAATTTGACATGACAGCTGTCAGTGAAAGTGAAAAGCCCTAGGGCTGGAAATTTTATTTTCTCCACGCTCTTCAGGCATATTTAGACCTACTTTCGGAGTATGAGTAATGAAAAAGTATATAAGTATTCTATTCGTTGTCTAGCTACCATTACACAGGCCTATTTTCGTAGCTTGGGGTTAGATGGCGTTGTGATGATTATATTTTGTAATTTTTAAACCTAAAAAAATTACAAGATACGAGACTACTTCTATATTGTAGTTTATTTATGCCATGGGTGCCATATGATGTGACATACTTCATACTACTCACTATTGTTAGAGGATGAAGAAATCACTGTAATCAGATGGACCATCTTCTCATTCCGTCCCTTAATTAAGCAAGGTATCAGGTTTTGTGATAAATCAAAATATAATTCTAAGAGTAAATACGATTCTTCGGTATGATTCTTAGTATCGTGAAATCGAAATCTTGTGCCTTAATATCATGAAACGAAATATTCCACAGTACTTCCTACGCAAAAACATCTTCTAAACATGATAGTGACTGAGCAACGAAATATTGGAATATTATTTTGTTTGTAGCTTGTGGGTGTTCGGCTTTCGGATCAGTAAGAGAAGACTGCGAGCAAATGACTGGAAGGTGCGTCTGCAGGACTGGAGTCCAAGGACAGAAGTGTACTGTTTGTGCTGATCATAGGAGAAGATTGGGCCCCAATGGATGCTCTGATCGTGAGTTACATATAACACATTACTATCCAGTTAAAATAAAAGTATAAACTCATAATTGTGCACTAAGAAGTACTTTGTATTAACACATCTTCTTATACTCGTAGTAACGATTTTGTTTCGATTAAGTTAAAGAGGAAAGATTTTACTTTGTTTGTTTGTTTGTAACTCATAGGCGACGAGGCTCATAGCAAACCGCCGCTCGCTGATCGTGTACGGTCGTGCGGGTTAAGCGACGCCTGGCGTGGTCATTAGATCGATTGGTAGCCAATTACTAGTGTGGCAAAAATGTGTTTTCGTAAGCCCCTCCGTGCTTCGGAAGGCACATTAAGCCGTTGGTCCCGGTTGCTACCTCTAGTAGCAGTCGTTAGGTCACGTTAGAGGCCTTAAGGCGATCTGAAAACTCTAACAATAGGTGAGCCACACCACTATACGAGAAGAAGAAGAATATAGGCGAAACTACAAGACCGATTTTGATGAAACTTAGTATGATGATACATTGCATTGATTGATTAGGAATAACATAGACTTTTTTATCCCCATATTCCTACGGAATCGGGTGTTACGCGGTGAAACCGCGGAGCGCTGCAAGTTATTCATATAGTCATAGCTTGGTCCATCAAATACATTAGTCTAAAATAAGGTAAAGCGGTAGTTTTCATTGCTAAACCCTTATGGAAAACATTCAGAATGGAACTCTATAAAATTATTGTCCACTCGAATAAAATGTAGAGGTATAGGAAACCAACTAATAAAACAGAAACTCAGTTTCACACGACAAAACTATTTACAATAGCGGTTGAACAGAACATTCCTGTCTGTAACTTTGTATCAACCAACATTCGTTTAGAATAAATCCTTTTTAACAAGCTCCCATTTTTCGGGTAGTATTTTAGGGTAAGGCCCTTATTTTGTAACCAGCTGACCTGCCGGACCCATGTCAAGAGATTTTTTTCTTTGGACACATATTATACGAATCTATAGACTTACCCTCTTGTTTGTTGCATAATATTATTTGGACAACGTTTTTATTTAATTTCATTTTTTTAACCGACTTTAAAAAAAGAGATATTTTAAGCTGTAATTTAATATACATATTGGTCGAGTAACTTTAAGTGAAGCGGGTGGTCGAGGCATCCCAAAAAGCCAGCTACATTTAATCTGACTCTTTGAGCGACAGCCTACATATTCGAATAGTTCTTAAATTGCTTCAAAGACATCATCAACTAAAATATTTTTTCTTTTTTCGTCTGTTCAGCTGAAACGGGAGGTATAGTGGGGTCATGCAACCTACATATCAAAATAGCTGTTAAATTGCTTCAAAGACATCATCAACTAAAATATTTTATTATTTTCGTCCGTTCAGCTGAAACGGGAGGTATAGTGGGGTCATGCAACCTACATATCAAAATAGCTGTTAAATTGCTTCAAAGACGTCATCAACTAAAATATTGTATTATTTTCGTCCGTTCAGCCGAAACGGGAGGTATATTGGGGTCATGCAATCTACATATCCAAATAGTTGTTAAATTGCTTCAAAGACATCATCAACTAAAATATTTTATCTTTTCCGTCCGTTCAGCTGAAACGGGAGGTATAGTGGGGTCATACGCGGACCTGTCGTGCTATTTCAGCAGCCTACATATCCAAATTAGTTCTTGAATTGCTACAAAGTAATCATCAACTAAAATATTTTATCTTTTCCGTCCGTTCAGCTGAAACGGGAGGTATAGTGGGGTCATGCGCAGAGCTATCTTGTTACTTCGGAGCGGTTTGTACGGAGCGGACGGGGGGTGCTCTGTGTGAGTGTGCTGCCGCCCCATGCCCCGACACCGATACTAACATGCTGGTAAGTGAAACACTTTGCTTTACACCTCTACTTAGTTATGCGAGGTGGCGTACTTTTTAGTTTATAAGCTAGTTTGATTTTCAGTACGATAAAGTTGTAGGTTTGCCTTTATTCTTTTGCATGGAGTAGGGAATCGCAGTGTTCAAGTCGCTTTAAATGTCCATAACTTGCGACTGATCAATACCAGAGTTTTTTTCTTGGATTTTTCTTTTCGTAAAACTATTCGTCATAGTAAAGTGTAATTTTAACTTAATGCGTAGTATTTTGATACTTTAAGAGGAAAGGGTACCGGCGCACTCTCCATACAAACGTAGTCGACTGTTTCCTCCCTGGATAATGACACTATAGCAAATATTTTTGTAGCATAAACTGCTGCCATGACCTAGCACAAATATTTTGGTTGCATAAAACATAATAATATAACTGCCATGGCTATACCCCTTTCTCTTGGTTTTATTCATTTTCTAATTATCATAGAAAGTAAAACTTAAAAAAACGAAATAAAAAATAAGACATCGGGGGTCTTATTTTTTATTTCGTTTTTTTAAGTCTTACTGAGAGAGAGAGAGCGCCAGTACCCTTTCCTCTTAATAATGAAAGTAACTTATGAAAATAAACATTTGATGAATTGGTTTCTTCTTACTGTATCAAAACTGATACCAATCAAACGTCTAAATGATTAATAGAGTGTCAAAACTTTTAATCCATGCTCCAAATCTGTTAACCCTAAACAAACCTAACAACAAAGTAGGTACGTACTAAATAAATCCCCAACCGCTCCATAACTCTAACTCCGTCCAGGTATGCGGCAGTGACGGCAAGACGTACGAGTCAGAATGTCACCTAAAGTTGCAAGCGTGTCGCACGCAAGAGGACATTGTAGTACAAGCATTCGGTCCTTGCAAGTTAGGCGAACTAGCTGGCACCGCCGGACCACCTCGTCCATCTTCCCCAATACAGTTCACGCAGCAAGATGACGGAGCTGCGTCAAAATCTACGAGACATCTGATGAATCCGGACAAGTATTATAATAAGTACGATTGGACTAGGAAGGAGACGGCGAGCGATTTCGATAATATGTTGTCTGGGCAGAGGTTTAAGGGTAAGTTATTTTTGTGTATTTTTGGCATAGACATAATATTTTAACTGTTAGTACAATTGAAACTTTTTGAATGTCAAAATATGATTGTGTTCGCACAATGTCGTTTTGTAAATTTTTGGACTGATCACAAGAAGAAGTTTCGTTTTAGTTATCGTCTAATTATCAACTACTGGCAAATTGAAATTGTGTAATCTGAGTCAGTGCTAAAAGCAACTTAAGATACCTACGCGTCTATCATAGTTGGTATCAGTTCTATTATTACGGTATTAACAATAACATTTTCAAAATACACAGGTACACGTATCCCTAAAATTAAAAAAAACACTGTATTTTAAGATGGAATTCCGTCGTTAAAACGTCGGCTCCACTTTTTAATTAAATAATAAGATTAACAAAAGTTGTTGTAAGTTCCTACCTACTGTAGTCTTTTTAAACAACCAGAAATTAAAAAGAACTTTTTTACACTCGCTACAAAAAAGATTCTTTGTTAACATTTTTTCCAAAGTATTTCAATAAAAAGTATTTGTTCGCAAACAATTTCACTGTAAGCTTTTCAGTTTTCATCATCCGAAAGATTATTACGTCTACATTCAATGTCAATATTTAATTTGGCTCTCACTTTATTATCATTTTGAGACAATTTTATTTTTCTTTTAAATTTAATGGTTCTCTATAATAGTTCATTCATTACTAAAATCGTTTCTGACTTTACTTCAAGGTAGGTACATTGTTTTCTCGCTGTTAAAAAACTTACAGCCTATTAATAGACAGCCAACTACAGGTTATATTTTCTAGCCTCATTTGACAGAGGTGAAAACACATTGCGTGATAGCATTTTTCTTCACTCGTCAAGGTTTACCGACTTATACGATTCGAATCTAATTTAGTTTAGTAATCTTGATGGCGGTTTAGGGTATAAAATTGTGGAATATTATTCTCATTTATAAAACAATTTTCTGTTAGTCAAACTTCTATTCGATTAATGTAGGTACTTAGTATTATTTTGATGTGACCTTTCTTCAGAAACAAAGTTAAGGTCTAGAACACAAAAATGCCCAGAAGGTGAATTCTCGTAAATTTTGTTTAAATTACATTGCAATATCATTCCGATAAGTGAGGATATATTGAACTACTTTGAGGGTATTTATTGTAGAAATGCAATCAAAAGATATTCCTATTAAGTATGATATTATTGTATAATTTTGAAGACTTCTGTGGTTTGGTAAGCAAACTCACGCATTCGATTTCGATGTGTATAATTGTGAGTTCGATTCCAACGAATAAACATTACATTTAATAAATGAGGATATTTTGAGCTACTTTGAGGGTATTTTTTGTAATCAAAAAGATAGTGAAATGTAATTTGAACAATGTTATTTACGAGAATTGTCCTTCAGGAGTCTAGTTATTTAGTGCGTATGTATTTATTACTCTGCATAAATAGTAGGTAATATCCGTCTTAAAATAAAATTATAATTACAATAACAAATCTCTAATAACATCCGGTTTCTAGATCCGAATTTTAAATAAGTATTCCATGAAAAGGGTTATACGTATTTAACTCGGCGTTATTTTATTTAACCAAACCAAAGAAGGTTTGTATGGTTATAGCTATATTTAACTCTGCACATAACAATGGGTGTAGGATCTGTTATTGTAATTCCAAGGGCCATTTTGCCGGAAAAGACCCTTCAACCGGTAACTAATTGGGGAGAACGTTGCGTTCGTACAAAGAAAAAATAAAAACAGGAGTGGTTTGAACATAGAAACGTGGTTCGAGTTATAGCTATTTTGTTTGAGTAGTTGCTTGGGATTAGATGTAGGTTTTACTTGAATAGCTTTCTTTTATTGGTTATTGTTAGGTTTGGTAAAAAAAAATGTAATCGAAAAAGATTCTTATTATGTTTCAAAGATCAGTCAATCTCATCCCGTCAAAGTTTTCAGTTTTTAGTTTCAAAATACAAATAAATTGTTATGTAATTTCTAAATAAAATTTCTACTACCAGTTTTGATTGATTACTACAATGGTACGGTATTTAAAATATTGATGATCTCAAGGTCACCGGTTCGAATAGAGCCAAGACAAATAGGGACGGGCGGGCAAGACGGATGGGTCGGGCAAGAAGAATTATTTGAATATTTTCATAGGTGTTTGTTAGAAAGAGACAACAATAGTGTCGGATGACGCGCCGTTAGTGACTGCTCAAGGCTAGTGCCCCGCAAGCAGCGGCATGTGTTCGATGTGGGAGTACGCGCCAAAAATATTTTTTTTACCAAAAAAAATCAATTTTTAAGGTATTTACATCAAAAATTATGCTTTTTCTATAAAACCCTCGTATAAATTGATATTTCCATCAACATGAATATGTATTTAAGTTAATTTTTTTATAGTTTTAGTAAATATTAGCCAATATCTTGTCTTGTTTAATGTTTGACGTTTCGAAAATGTACCTGGCGGGCAAAAAGAAACCGGGCAAAAGGGATAGTGTTCGTTTTGCCCGCCTATATTTTTTAATGGAGAGAAAAGGTCTATTTTTAGGGTTCCGTACCCAAACGCCACTAATGTAAAGAAGAAGGTGAAGTTCGAAACAATGCCTCAGGCAGGACCATCAAAAGTCTTAAAAAAAAAAACCTTTGCCAAAGATAAATCTAAGGAAAATAGAAAAACCTATTTATGCACAACATGTAAAGAGATATATATTTATCCCCCAATCGAAGACTGGATCCAGTGCAATATATGTCAAGAATGGACACATGAAGCCTGTTCTTCGTACAAGGGACATGGGACCTACTTTTGTGATGATTGCTTCGACTAAATGCCATCATTCGTTTTGCCCGACTATGGAATTCGTTTTGCCCGCCTAGGTCGGGCAAAACGGATAATGGCAATGTTTTAAAAAAACACCTAAATATGTTACTTTCGATTTAAATATGTTTAATTTTGTTAACTTTTTATAAACTTGAATTATGCTAGTTCCTAATGAAACTAAGACTGATTAAAAACCTTAGTTATAAATATGTGTTTCTTTCAACCAAACTTAGCTCATCCGTCTTGCCCGCCCGTCCCCTAGTACCTATTCTGAAACGTTTTTTGACGTGACAACGTTTTATAAATTGGTTTGCCGGGTGACACACAAGAAACTGCGTTACGCTCCGCTGACGTTATGCGCTCACAATGAGAGCGAGTGAGAGGCACGCGGGCATGGTTAGCCCGCCTAAGAGCGAGAGAGACAGACATAAAAAGTGAAAGGCACGCGTCCCTTCCACTCGAGCACAGTTGTTGTCACGTAAAACTTTCGCCCGTATACCGACTTTACAGGCAACCAGTTTTTTTTTATTTAAGTGAAATGTTGCCATAATGTATTAAAAAGTTATAAAAAATAACTATAATTCTACCAGCAATTTAAATTTGTTTTAAAATACCAACAAATTGTTACGCAATTTCTGAATAAAATTTATATTTTTAATTTCTTTTACCAATTTTGATTGACTACTACAATGGTACGGTATTTAAAATATTGATCTCAAGGTCACAGGTTCGAAAATCCTCCTCCTCCGTCGTTCCCTCAATGCTGAGGATCGTGACTCTGCTGGTGCAGTCGATTTACTGTCTTCCTCCAATGGACTCTGTCCGACGCCCGGTGTAGAGCCGTGCTGAGCGGTATATCCAGCTGTTCGGATACTTGGTCGGTCCACCGTTTGGGGCTTCGCCCTCGTGGTCTTTTGCCCTCAACCTTCCCCGTCACCATTAGGCGCTCGAGATTGTCAGAGCTCCTGCGCGCAATATGGCCAAAGTATTGTAGCACACGCTGTAAGCATATAGTGGAGAGCCTCGGAGTCTGTGCTAGTTGCAGCTCCTCCAGAATGGAGACGTTCGTGCGGTGAGCGGTCCAAGGTATCCGCAAAAGGCGGCGCCAACACCACATCTCAAAAGCATCCACTCTTTGCCTATCCGCGGCTTTTAGGGTCCAAGATTCAGCCCCATATAAAAATATGGAGAAAACAAGGGTACGCACAATGTGAACTTTTGTGCATTTCCTTATATTCCGGTCTCTCCATACTTTCTTGAGCTGGGTCATTGCAGTCTTTGCCATGCCAATACGACGCCGAAATAGCCGAAAATAGCCGAAACAAATTTTCAGAAATCTATTTTTGTATTTAGGCATGTGAAACTAATAATTAAACGAACTTACTTGTACGTGAAGTTCTAGAATCCTGAACTCTGATCTCTAAACTTAATGACGTAACTAAAGAGTGACCAGTGACGAATTAATACCAATGTAAAAAAAATAAGTACCTTCCTGCTGATCAAAGTTTCTGGTCAAACTAGTTTGTCTAAAAAAAAAAAAAACATACATACAACCGAATTGAGAACCTCCTCCTTTTTTTGAAGTCGGTTGAAAAGGAATGTCAACTATTATGTCGTTAACAAAAGGCGATCGAAACGGTTGTATTTTGAAGGCATGAGATATAAATTAAATCTATAATATAAAAATCAATTGCTGTTCGTTAGTCTGGCTAAAACTCGAGAACGGCTGGACCGATTTGGCCAATTCTTTTTTTGTTGTGTTTGTTGTAGTCCAGGGAAGGTTTAAACGGTGAGTACTTACGCGGGTGAAACCGCGGGGCGCAGCTAGTATTGAATATTTTTTTTGTGGGGGCATGAGACCAAATTTTTGGAGGCATGAGATCAACCCGGAAAAAAGACAATCGAAATGGAATTTGACGACCTCTGTGGCGCGTCGGGCGAACACCCGACTGCGACGCAGAAGGTTGCGGGTTCGATTCCCGCCGGGAACAAGTATTTATGCTGACCATAAATTCTTGTTTCTGGTTCTGGGTGTTTCCTATATGTATAATAATATATTTACAAAAAAAAAAAAAGTATATAAGTAGTTTATCCGTTATCTGGCACCCACAACACAAGCATTAAGTTGCTTAGCTTGGGGCTGGATGGCGATGTGTAATATGTCCTGAAATATTTATTTATTTACTAGCTGCCCTACGCGGTTTCACCCGCGTAACTCCCGATCCCGTGGGAATATCGGGATGTAAGCTATCCTATCTCTCAAGTTGGATCGAACTGCACATGGTGTGCAAATTTTATTATAATCGGTTAAGTGGTTTAGGAGTCCATTGAGGACAAACATTGTGACACGAGATTTATATATATTAAGATTTATTTTAATATCACTGTTAGAGTAGATCACCGCTACCGTGTTACTATTGTATTGTGTGTACATTTATAATGTTGCAATATTGCAATAAAAAGTCATAAAAAATATCTATTTTTCTACCAGCAACCACAGCAACTGTGGGAGCCGTAGGCGCATTACTTGGTGACCTATGTGCCGAAGATTCTGACTGCGCTGCGCTTCCGGGCGCGCATTGCACACGCGGAGGCTGCGAATGTCGACCTGGATTCGTATCTACTGTGCATAGGAAAGCTTGTATTGGTAAGTATACAATAATCACATAAATACATACAAGTGTCTCTCTAAATCTAAAATATTTAATGTCAAAATTAGTAATTGTTAAAAGGCACAGAGATTTACCAGCTGAAAGCAATATATTTTACTTTTGTATAAAATTAATTCAAATCCCTACCTAAATAAACTTTTGAATTCTAAGTTCTAAGTTGCTGAACTCTGACTGCTACGCGTACTACGAATTCGTAGACAGTGCTACGAAACTTTGAGATCTGTACGTAACTCCGTAGCGTCGTCGGTATATTCGTTAATATCGCTTGACTGATTGGTTGGTTCCAGTAGTATGTTTAGTACCTACCTAATATTATTACAAAGAAGGCAGATTTTTCGTTGGCACGACTAATGTCTAACAAGTAAAATGTCCAAAATCCATGTTTGAAAATAAAAATGTACATCAACAAAAAATATAACTTGTAATGGGTAGGATCCGAAACTACTGGACCGATTTGGAATGAGAATACATTGCATAATTCAAAGTAACATAAGCTATTTTTTATAGGAAATTACGCGGGCTAGTTATAACTAAACAAACCCACAGTTTTAACCAAGTAAGAATCGATCCGAAAAAAAGTACCCAAGATAAAAAAAAATGCTATAGATCATACAAATGTTTATTCGTTGGAATCGAACCCACAATTTCTCCATCAAAATCGAAGGCGGGAGTTCGCTTACCACACCACAGAAGTCCTCAAAATATACAATACTAGCGACCCGCCCCGGCTTCGCACGGCTATATTATGCATGTATTATACATATAAACATTCCTCTTGAATCACTCTATCTATTAAAAAAACCGCATCAAAATCCGTTGCGTAGTTTTAAAGATTTAAGCATACAAAGGGAATAGGGACAGAGAAAGCGACTTTGTTTTATACCATGTAGTGAAATAGCTGTCCTAGGTTTTTTGCCATTTTTTTTAATGGCAAAAAACCTAGGCTGATTTGTGAATCTAAACCATCCGGGGCGCCACCCAAACGCACCCAAACGCATGTTATGTTTGGAATCTAGCTGGAGGGGTCCAGCTAGATTCCAAACATAACACAGTTATAGGCTACTCTTAATTCGATCGAGACTTACGTGGGCAGAACTACGGAACACAATTGGTTATAAAGATTTTTCTTCGATCCGGTTGAATTTCTATTTATAGATAGATAGATACATTCTTAGCAAACACCATTTTTTAATTACATAAAATATAAAAAACAAGACTTAAGTCTAAGTGTTACAAAGGGTGGCCTTATCGCTGAAAGTCATCTCTTCCAGGCAACTTATGGATGGACAAGAAGTTAACCAATTATCAATTTTTTAAACAGAAAACATAGCGCAAGAGACAACAGAAGAGTACAGTGCGTGTTTATCGGATCCTTGCTACAATTTAGGATCCTGTGTTGACCTACCCGGCTCTACATACACTTGTCTCTGTACCCCGCTGTATACTGGCCTTAACTGCGAAACTCTCGCCAACGAAGCAATACTCATCACTTCATACATCGATACACCTTCGTTCGACGGATCATCTTACATACGCCTGAAACCTCTCAAAGCCTACCACAAACTAAACATCGACATAGAATTCAAAACTTTCTCGGAAAACGGCGTAATTTTATATGATCAGCAGAAAGTCGACGGTACCGGCGATTTTGTTTCCCTCGCTTTGGTCAACGGATATTTAGAATTCAGGTAAGCAATATTTTTATACTTGACCGGAACCTAAACCGCAACGTAATTGGAACTGTAGCAAGTCATTCGTTTAATTCGACCTCGTTTTAGGTATAATCTTGGGAACGGAGCTCTGATTTTGACGTCTCTCGAGAAAATAACGTTAAATGAATACCACAAGGTATCGGCTAAACGATACCATCGTGACGGGATATTATCAGTTGATGAAATGGAGGACGTTGTCGGTCAGTCCGCTGGCCATTTGAAGGCATTAGACCTTGCTGAGGACGCCTATGTCGGAAGCGTGCCCACTAATTACTCCAGGTAAATTACAAAAACGTTTAGTTTCCCATTCAATTTGTTTATACTAGCCTTCACCACTTCGCTATGGCAACTAACAACCAATCAAAACGACTAATATCCATTTTCGTTCAGGGTTTTCGATAATATCGGCACTCGTAGCGGATTTATCGGTTGCGTGAAACACTTAAGGATAATACGTCATCAAGTGACAAAGAAATTGGGCCGTCCAGACTCATTAGTTGTCGGAATAGAAAACGTTCAAGAGTGCCAATCGAGTCCGTGTATGAGTATTCCTTGCAAGAACGGGGCCACGTGTAAGTCGGTAGAGGGGTCACTGACCGAGTACACTTGTAGCTGCCCTATCGGATTTCAAGGAGCCAATTGTGACGAAAGATTAGATCCATGTGAGTCGAATCCCTGTGGATATGATGAGGGGCTATTGTGTGATACTGGACCTGACGGTGGACACGTCTGCCGCTGTTTGTTTGGTGGAGAGATCGGCTCCAACGGAAATACCTGCAACAACGGTAAGCAAGGCTTAGTATAGAGGTACTTAAATGTTCTCCGTCTTCCCTTTTGTGTTCGGCATTATTGAATCGAAATTCAAATTTTGCAGACGTAACAGTTGTACAAGAAACGTGGTCCCCGCAATTCAATGGGACGAGCTATATTGAATTAGCGCCACTCGAAGGGATGGGCAAAGCGTTCCGCATTGAAATTTGGTTTTTAACGAACCGATTTTCCGGAATGCTCCTTTACACCGGCCAGTCTAATAAAGCCAAGGGGGATTTCATTGCGATTAACTTGGTTAATGGTTATCTACAGTTTAGGTACAATTTGGGGAGCGGTATCGCTAATATAACGTAAGTGGTACTTTCTGTTTAGAAGTAATAGCTCTTTTTATTGCTCAAGGATTAACTTTTGAACAAAATGTTGAAGCAAATTTTATTACTTAAATTACTTTTCATTCTAGAAATTTAATATCAACAAATTGCTTTTAAGGGTACATGAAAATATTAATAAATATTCCGAAATTTATAATTTTGTCCAGGTCGCCTGTACCAATAACTAAGGGTAGATGGCATAGAGCGAGGGTGTCCAGGGCTGGTCGTCATGGTAACCTTCAGCTGGATAACCATCCGATTCAGAAAGGCTCTTCTCCTTCACCATTGACGCATTTGGAACTAACATTGCCATTATTCATTGGGTCTTTACCGTGAGTATGAAAAATGTTTAAAGAATTAAGCTTATTATCATTTTTTTCATAACAGCTGATTATAATGTTATACCTATTAAGTACCTACCAACTAGAAAACAGTTTAATTTTATGTAACGACTGTTTTCGAAGCATTATCTATGTTCTCGCAAATAAATAAATTTTGTTTAAACTTAAGTTATTGACAGATAGAAAATACATATTCACACTGGATTAATTGACTGCATAGAAATATGAAATGTTTTGTATAGGAAATGTTTTGCAAAAAAATTACCTCGATTGATTAAAATATGACGAAATTGCAAATTATTTTTGATGAAAAAAATCACTGAATCTTTCTAACTTATCAAAGCACCCATGCTAAAATTGGCTCAAATATTTTTAGCTCATACATCCGACCTCACAAAATGTCAGGGGTGACGAGCAGTTTCATCGGCGCGGTTCAACAGGTCTTCGTGAATGGGGTTCCACTATCTTTGTACGGGATTGAGATTGGCAAGTGTGCGATTGTGCAAGATGAAGAAAAGTTACCTTGCGCCACCTCTGGAGTTACTAAATACGGTGGACCGCCTTGTGGAGATGGTAAGTGACGTAAACTTTGTGGTTTAGGTACAAATTCCTATCTACACTAGAGGAAAGATATTTTTTTGTTTGTAACGAATAGGCTCCAAAAGAATAGGCTCCAAATAGTTAGATTTTTGTTTTGTTTAAAAAAAAATAGTTTCATTTTTGTTTTGTTTAAAAAAATAGTTTGGTTTTTGTTTTTCCTTATGGGTTAAGGTATCGTCACGTTTGACGGTTTTATTCATAGCGCAAATTTTTTTATTATAAGTCATAGTAGTGGAAACATTTAATTTGCTTCTTGTTACTATTGTAATTTCTTACCATTTTTTAAGAGCAGTTTGTTTTCCTAAGAATTAAATAAATAAATAAATAAAACTACTGGACCGATTTTGATGAAACTTGGTGTGAGGATACATTGATTCATTGGGAATAATATAGGCTACTTTTTATCCCGATATTCCCACGGGATCGGGAGTTACGTGGGTGAAACCGCGGACCGCTGCTAGTAACCAATATACAACGAATTTACTTTGTGAGGAAATCAATATATGGATTGCATAACTATAAATATTTTCCATGGTAATATAAACAAAAACGGTTTAATTGAAATGCTAAAATATTTATATTGACTAGTTTATATAACTTAATTAAATACTTTGTAACTAGGGTAATTTTTCTTTAGATGCTTGCATCATTAATTTCAGTTAACATAATTAAGAGTCATAATTTTGAAATGTTACTTTTAAAAAGTAATAATTTTTGTAACCGGCTTTAAGAGCTATAGAAATAAAAACAATTTAATTATTCCAGCTGGTGGGTAGTTCCTAAATGTCACAGGTGACAAATAATTTTATATTAGAATTGGAGATATCACTGACTTTGGCATTTAATTTTGTATTAACATTTATGAGTATGAACGTGACTTGAAATTACGTATTGAAAATCACAATTCACATGCTAAATGAACAAGTTAACTACAGTACCAAAGATAAATATTTAATTAGTATTTGTTGTAGAAACGTTTTCTTTGCAGGCACATCCTAATCAAATAAAGAAACATAATCTATTAACTCGATAATATAACGTCTTTTCGCTGAGAAGCACTCATTAAATTGTTAACAAATTAAAAGAAAAATTGGGTAGATTTCCATAATCTCAAATCCATTCCTGAAAATTTCAACTAAAATATTTGCGTAATACGGACCCAGAGAGATATATAGACCAGTAGTAAATACTGGCTCAACTATAAATCTTTTAGTATTAGACAGAAATCTCATTGAAGTAGTTGGAAGATGGAATACGACTTCAAACACTTAGCCTCTCTAGACTATAGACTTTTTGTTGCACGATAGTATGAACCTATAAATAAGTGACAACGATTCGACTACGATCTTCTAAGGAAAAGGGTGAACACAAACTGAAGGCAAAGAGAAACAAGTGAAGTCTTCAAATCATCAGAGAGCTATCGACAAACAGAAAGTCCGTAGTCTGTGGAAGCTCTATAGACTTATTTTTAGGAATGAAGACTAGAAATGGCGTAGTTTAGAAGCCCTTTGTTTTCTGTACTCATTTGTAAAGCCTATTGAGAAATACGACAAATGTTTTCAATTTAATTGGCGTAAAACGTAAACAATAGATGTTTTGGCGAAAGAGTTCCTTTTTGTTAATTAGAAATAGAAACAATTAACAAATAGGTACAATAATTATTTATTAAATATTGTTCGTACTTTCAGCCGTTTTTTTTTAATTGTTAACCTACGTAACGTATAAATTAACTAACGGCTATATACATTAGACATAAATAAAATAAAATAAAATAATAGTTTATTAAACAAAAGTGTTACAAAAGTAGGAGCATAACAACGGACCTCGAACTAGGAATATATCCTGTATCTCGAGTGTCCAGAAAAGATTACAAAAACTTAGCGATTAAAGTAAAACCGTGGAGATTAAGTAATAAACTATTGGTTGAATTGTAACAAAGAAAGAAAGAAAACATTTATAAGACAATAGATAATAAATAGGTAATCACGCTCTGCGGTATGTATGGATGTATGTTTGTGTGTGTGTGTATGTGTAATGTGATGTAAATGGTATATGGGACAGGACCAGGAAGTCCTCGTCACCCCAGGGTCATAAGACTCCGGGTACGAGGTCCGAATCCTGTCCATGAGTGTGAGTGGGACTGAAACAGTACAATGTAAGTGTGCGTATTTGAGTGATGGTGTAATGTATGTGGAGATGAGAGTATGCGGCTGAGTGTATAGATCCACTTCCGCCACCACAATGTTCCTATGATGTTCATGTCAAAGTTAAGGCAAACTATTTTTTCAGAATGGAACTGTACATTTTTATATTCCAGTAGAGATTCCCTACCAAATCCTCTGAAAGATCATACGGCATTGTGAGAAGCAGTTCAACAACCTTGGTTTTAGCAGCTTTAACTTTAAGCTCTTTAATATCGCACATTCGGATGATTCGATTGTACACAAAGGAGTGGGCGAAACCAGGAAGACGCCGGGCAAAGGCAGAGTGTACCCTAAGTTGAGGGACCCGGAACACTCGTCTTGCTAATAAAGCTGGGTACTCAGCAGAATTCAATACTCTTTTGTGTACCGAAAGTGTAACTCTGAGTATAAAGAGTTGCCGAACTCTTAACAACTTGGTTTCTTTATAGAGTAGGTCAGTTGGATATCTATAATGTTTCTTGTACGCAACTTTGATGACAGAGCGTTGAGCTCTCTCCAAACCGAGCATAGCTATCTTCCCAGCGCATCCCCACACCCCTATGCAGTAACAAAGTATAGACTCGCATAGAGCTACGTAAACAAGTTTCAGCGTTTTAAGATCGGCAGCATCACGTAGTAATTTCATGACGTAGATAAGTTTCCGTACCCTGTTGCCTGTAAGAATAAGGTGCGGCTTAAAAGACAGGCTGTGATCTATCTCGACACCTAAGTATCTAATGGATGACACGCGTTCGATAACAGGGCACGAGCACCTAAGGGAGGGATCACAAGAAGAGTGGATCCTTAGGGTTGGGGTAAAAGTAGGCTCTGTGGCGCTAGTCTTTCTAAAACAGACAAACTTAGTTTTTTTGGAGTTAAGAGATAGAAGGTTCCTATCCAGATACTCGGCAACAAGACCTAATCCCTTTTGAGCATTATTTAAAGCCTCATCCCATGATTTGCCCTGAAAAATTAGAGCTGTGTCGTCTGCGTAACAAATAACATTACCAAGGTTAGACAAGACAGCACTAATGTCATTTATGTAGGCTAGAAATAATGTAGGTCCAAGGACGCTGCCCTGCGGGACCCCGAATTCCACAGATTCCTCTCCACTCATCCAGTCACCCACCCGCCGACATTGTCTTCGGTCAGTTAAGTAGCTACGGAACCAAGTGAGGGGTAGGCCCCGGATTCCGAGGTTATCTAATTTCCTCAATAGTACGTCAGTCGAGACAGTGTCGAAAGCCAAAAACACACAACATGAATAACATGTACAAGTTATTCATGTTTTTTTAGGTTAAGTTTGCATCACCACTTTTAAGCGATTTTCCGACTAGTCTTGTCGTGTGTTTCGTTTCAAATAAACTGTTCTATTCTTCTCTCATCTTCTTTGCTTCTTTTCACTTAGGGTAGGGTCAGCTCTCTTAATTTTTAGGCGCTTAGACGCCTGGCTGTAGTCCGGGGTTATCGGGTCTGATAGGCCTTCCTTCTTTATAGGACAGGTCATGCCACCATGGCATCGGGGGGCGGCGTCTGCCTCTTTTACGTTCAGAGAGGTTTAAGGCTTGTTTAGGTTTAGGGACATTGTTAACCAATCACGTCAGGATCACCAGTGGCAGGTGTTATACCCCGTAGACCGCGGCCCAACGATGTTTCGTTGGAACTTTTATATGAGCTTATCTTCAAAAAAACTTCGCTTTCGTGATCTAAGACGGCTTAGTGCCACAAATCTAATTTAGTTTTTTAACGTTTTTTATGTTTAATGGGCGGGATTTTTTATTATTTTAATGTATGACATTTGTATAGTTTTTTTTTTTTTTTGATGGTTGCGTGTTCTGTAATTAAATATTATTATTAATTTAACACTTTCACAGGCTAAAAGCGCCATTAAAAAAAGCTTATAATTTATTTATTTCATACATTTATTAAACATGAATTACATTAAATTAAGGATAATTATAATAAAGTGCCAGATTATTATTTAGTTTTTTTTGTTTTATCTAGGTCTAACTCCCTGTAAAAACAACGGGTCGTGCATACCTCTGTTAAACGAATACAAGTGTCAATGCCGAGATGGCTACCAAGGAAGGAACTGCGAACATCAGATTAACGTAGAAATGCTTAACGACAGATCACCAGTTTACTTTAATGGAAACAACTACTACTCATATAGGAGTAAGGGGAGTAGAAGGTTAGTTTTAATATATTTAATTTTACATCTCTAACACTATAAAGTTTTTGATTATTTCGATTTAATATTAATAATTCCTAACATATAATGTTCTATCAACATTTAATTCTACTACTAAAATATTTATACTACTAAAATTGATTAATTTTCACAAATCATTTTGATCATTTATAAATTTAATTACTCTAACTAATGAGATGTTTTTAACAGTCAAATAAAATTATTTCAAAACATCAAATATATTAAAATATTTCATGAATAATGGCTATTCTCATCTTCATTTTCATTTGTATGTTAATTGGATTGACCAATTAACAACGTCAACTGAACTAAAAACAAAGTGAAATTCAACTTGGCGAAAACAATGGACACAATACCTACATTTTCGCCCGTGAAACTGAACTGGAATAGGCAACATAAAGAACTTTTCAGACAAGTCCTTTCATAGAATTGTTTACTGTCTACCATTTTCCGTAGTTTTCGCCAGGCTTTATGTCCGATTTTATCTTTTAATACGATTTAATACTGTTTTTTCACTAAACTTGGGCCAAATTCTATTTAGAGTTTATTTCGACAAACACTTGAAAGTTTTACCTGAGAACTTATCTTTAGAACCGTTTTTTCAGCAGGTTTTAAGACTCATTTTAGCCGACTTTAGAAAAAGTTAGTGTTATTCAATTTAACCCATGTGTTTGTTCTCTATTCTGAATTTGGCCTAAGTAAAACGTTCAATCTTTTTCTAGCTTACTTACTAACAACAAAGAGGACGGTGTGGGACATTACGGTGTCAGATAACATTCGAAGGGATCGTCTATAAATATTGTTTTTAATTAAATACTGCAGTTTAGATTTAGGTAACTGATTTTTGATATCTTTATCTCTGTTTTTTGTGTAGCTTGCTTGGTTTGTTTAGTTAATATAAAAAAACAGTGTATCTTAATTTTAGTGTGCTTAGTTTTTTTGGTAATGTTGAAGTATGTTCCGAGCAAGTTTTATTTTTGTCCAAATCAAAATGTACGTGTATGTTTTTGTGTAAAATCTTTAACTTCACATAAATTAACCAACACTGGCAAGTTATATTTCTGCATGTAGGGCCATTACATTTCTAGATAAATACATTTTATAATTACAAGCTAATCCGCAAACCAGTTTCAATTAAGTTCAACACGTAAATAAGGCATTAACGACACAAAAGTCCAAATGACTTAAACATTATGGTACAAGAAACAAAACATAGTTTTATAAGCTAATAGCAAACATTAGAACCTACTTGACTTACAGTAGTAAATGTATAAATTCAGGTCGAGTTAAAGATATTCAATATGCATTATAATAGAGAGAATATCCTAACGTTTACTTGGCAAAATTTGATCATGAATCGAGTGTCCCAGGAAACCTCAGCAACCAGTCTGTTGACTCTGTTGAGATTTCTTCATTGATGGAAAATATTGACAGATTATTCTGTAGTTTAAATTAATATTTTAATTTTAAATGACTCACCAAGTTGTTTACTATTCCGTATAGATTTTTTTTTAAATCAATTTTATTTTACCGATTGACATTGCATGCAAAATGGACCAACTGAATGTAATTTAATGAAATTATTAAATGATATGCATGAATGAATGTTAAATATTGAAGTATTTAATTTAAATGGCGGTGCTAAACGAGCTCAAAATTAACGATGATACAAAATCTGAAATGAATTAATGATTTAATTGAACTATTTTCGTACGAAAAGTATACTTAGATGAAAATCTCAAAATATTGTATGCTTAGTGTTGTGAACTGTTATATCTACTTGCATTATCATCGGCTTATGTACACAGTTAAATAATAAATATTTCTATTTTATTCTAGTAAATGTTTTTGATAGTCTTGTCTCGTCTATAACAAGTAAATGTTAAATGTCTTTAGAGTCGACTCGAATAAGTTACGTGAAACTTTACGAATTTACATAAACGTGTTAACGTAACTAGGTACGTGAATGGAAATACTGTTTCGAGATATTCTTGTGTACTGTGTACGTTAGTAGTTTGTTCTTTTATTTACTTGCAAACATTTACCGTTCGCACTAGTAGAATATGGAATTATTTGTAGCGAAATCCTTGTTTGGTAATGTGAAATCTCTTTTACGTGTGTCATTTTCCTTTCCGGAAAGTTCGTAATCTGTAAAAAGATTTGTAGAGCTTTTTCTTCTTTTACGTTTTCTTTATCTAAGAGTTGAGCTTAAAAGGTTTTCTAAATAAGTATTAGGAAAGTCCATTAATAATAATAAATAATTCTAGTTGGTACCACATACCTACTCATTATAAAACCTTTATTAGTGCTTTAGACAAATGAGAACGACAAATCTCATAATGAAAGAAAGTTTCATTGAAGACCGTTCAGTTTAAGTCAGTCAAATTGGCACAGAATCACATCGAATTCTGTCACTATTAATAAAAAAATAACGTAATATTTAATTTACGTCCAATGCTTAAAAAAGCTTATTGAACCAGTATTTTAAAGTAGATACTAATTCTAAACCCATTGGATTTATTAGTAACAAGTCTGTCAATGGAGCTTAATTAACTGGCACCTGTGCTTTAATAATGTAATAGCTTTTTAGATTTATAAACTTTTTTATTTATTTTTATACTAATAATAACTTTTACCGTTTGATTTGAGCACTGTACAAATTGATGTTTATTATTTTTATTTGAATAATGCGACGAATGCTGTCAATCGACATAATTTAAATTTTGCAAATTGAATCACTGTCGTATCGCGAGTGTTTTGCTACTAATCGTGTCGGTTTGCCTAGAGCCTTTTACAGATTTAAGGAAAAAAAACTCGTGTTTGTTCTTTCGTAAATTTAATAATAGCATTGTTTTTAGGAATAACGGCGCCCGAGGCATACGTTACGAAATTAAATTTCGTACTCACAATGATTCAGGCCTTTTAATGTGGAGACGAAAGATCGGGGTGCGACCTCGGGACTTTATAGGGCTCGGCATCACTGAGGGAAAACTTCAGCTTATTTACACTGATACGGATTCGAAGGAAATCAATTCTGTGCACGAGGACTGGTTCCAAAGTATAGAGTCGAAAGAGAGGGTAGATGACGGAAGATGGCACACAGCTACTGTTAGAAGGAGAAAGAGACTTGCGATGTTGCAAGTCGATGAGACTCCCCCTGTTAGAGGGTATTCACAGTCGTTGCTGATACCTTCGAAGGCTAACCCTAAACTATGGATTGGTAAGTAGAGCACTTTTATTTGGTATTGTATCTTAATGATTATTTGAAACTTATAAATCGGTTAACTTAACTTTGTCTCTGTTCCTATATCCCTATATAATATTCAAAAAGCTATAGACGGTAGAGTTTGGCTTAAGTATTTTACTGAAGCACGTAAAGAGGCAACATATTTTCACGTTCCACAATTTCAAGGTCTCAAAGGAAAACCTATAAGCTTCGTCTGGGAACCCCAAACTTTTCTCATAATACAGACAATTACTTTCGACCGTATCCGTTGTCGCTCACAAACTTCTTGAATATATGGTCCGAACGTAATCCTTTTAATTATCCGTAAAATACCTATATAGGTAGGTGCATCTTACCCCACCGAATATAAAAATGGTTATTCAAGTCGTTCAAGTTTGACTTCTATTAGTTAAATATGTGTATGTTTTTGCTCTCATCTGACGGACTGTTTTCATGTTGCCGTAGCTCTAGAATAATCTCAGAAAAAAGAAAGATATAATGAACTGATTTATTTATCTCAAAGCATACTATTCGTGAAAGTTTATGAAATTGACTGTGTCTGTCAGAATGAAACAGTGTTTGATGAAAAATGTTTTATACCCCTTAAACTTGCAATTGCAATTGACAAAGATGCAATTTACCCAGAATTTACCCTAGTAACAGAGGTTTTTTTTTTAAATTTGTATGACAGTATGAACTTCTTATGTTTGTTAGGTGGTTCTCCAACACTACCTCTTGGACTGCCAGCTGCATTGTACAACGGGTTACACGGTTGTGTTGCCAGTATCAAAGCAAACGGACGCCACTTAGACCTCACGACACCTATCCGACCAACGACTCCGATACGACCGTGCGATTAAAACAACTCCACAAACGTAACAAAAAGTATTAGTAGAGGTTTGTGCCCGCGATACCTGAACACTCTAGAAAAGTCACCCGTATTTTTGACATTGCTGAGTGACGTTTCCATATAAATTCATGTGCTGGGCCGGTGGGTGTCAAAACAGTTATTTGGACGGATACTCTTAGCTGTTGTTGTGAATAGATTTTATAGTACCTGTTAATGTTAACCTACCGATACATATCTGTTCCGTTCATTTCGAATCATATCAAGTGTTTCAAGCTTAATAAAATATTTATTTCTATGTACAACCAAAAGAATGTGTTGCCATATAATGAAGTTACATTTATTAGATAGATATAGGTGATAGAAATATGTCGGACGGTGCTCGACACAATCAATGGTGTAAAAATGTTATTCGTACTGTCATGAAAATTATATAATCGTAAAGACTAAATATTATCATTTTGTTGTTATATTCCTAACAAAAATATTAGTGTTAAATTCGTTGAATCTAAATGGATATTTGAACTCTTTGAAATAAAAAATAAAAATGTACCTATGAATTTCAGTGATAAAAGTTTGAATGCTTTAATGAAACATTCCAATTGCTATGAATATTTTTACATTCAGTATTTCGCTTTTTTACTTTTGTTATTATTGTTAAAGTCTACGCCCACAGTACTATTTATCGTACCTACCAGTAGCAATAAAAGTGAAATTTCTTTGAAAGGAAGCTGATAAACCACCAGAAAATTCGGACACCTTCCTAGACCAGATAAGGTCTACGAAGGCCAGAATCCGTAAAAGTAAACCGCCAGAAATTTGGTTGTATAGACCCCCCGCTACTGGTACCTACTGCGATTCGGCATTTCGCGCCGTATATTCCCGATCTTCTTTTGTCTTAGTTTATATTATGTTTCTGTAGGTAGTGCTGTATTATAGGCGCATACCCTAACAACGATTTCAGACATTCCTTTAAAATCTTTAAAGTAATTATAGACCGGTTCCTATTTCAAAGCCATCAGATTGAAAATTTAACCTCCTTTCATTCGAGTATCCTTTTAACTCAAGAATTTAAGTCAATTTGGTGGTTTTCATATCGGTCACAGTGCCATAGTATTGTACAGTAGTCATTCTAAGTTTCTTTGTAAGTACACTTGCTAAATCGTTTAAAAGGTCGCATTCAGAAACGTTCCTAAATTAATCTTTAGTTAAGGAATAATCTGTTTCGCTCTAAGCATTGCTTAAATTTCACGGAATATTTCTGAGCGCGGCCCTAAGGCTTAGCTTTTAATTATTTATTTTGTTATCGCAACGATTTTGAAGATGGATTGGATTACATTGTCTTTTATTAATTGTCTTTTTACGCTACATAGACCAGTTGGACTTTTGTATTTTTAGTTTTTACAAAGTTAAGTTTGTCCTTCTCACGGACTTGTTATTTGTTCTGAGATTCTTACAATAGATTGATCAAAATGCTTAGTAGATACAATCCAGTTATTTTTTCAGAAAAAAAAATACATTTACTTAAATTTATTTAAAAATTCGCTTTCAGGATTCTATCTGTTTTTATAGTTAAGTGCCGAGATTTTTTTGTGATGCCATATTTTAGTTTTTAATTGATAAAGACGTACTTAAATAGTCAGTTTTAGCGTAGGTATTTTGTTCTAATAAGAAAATAATTAAAGCAATTACTTTTAATAAATCATGTAATATATGTATATAATTGAATAGAAACTAATATTTTTTTTACTTGCAGCTTTTTTATTTGATGGTGTCTATAGATTAATTTGTAAGAATAGATCTGAAAATATGAAACGTGTCTGCACATTAGATTACAACATTAGGAAACTGAAATGCAATCATATTATTGCTCTAACGATATAAAAAAATCCCATCTGTCGTAGTCATTACAAGCCTATTTCTTTAGAAAACCTTTCACTGCCACTTAATACTATAATGAATGATACCCACAAAATCAGCAACAGTGTGATTGCAATTCGGTCCAGAAAATAAAAAATATCTAGGATGCTAAGATACAGTATTAAAAATTAGGCTATACGATACTTATGATAAAATATCTAATAACAATGTCTCTTGCAATTAAAACTGTAATATTGGCTGTAGATAAAATTATATACGTACTAATTAAATTATAACGAATTTGAAGTTTTTAATTTCTAAGAATGTACATTTTTCATCATAAAGTTTGTTAAATAAATAGAGTAGAATAGGTATTACCTAACGTAAAAATAAAATACTTTATTTGATTTCTTTTCTACTTTTTGTCTAGCGAAACTACTTATAAATTATATTACTAATAAAACAATGACAATATTAAAAATATATATTATCAAAAGTGGCGTTTAGAATTACTTTAAATACGTGTTAGACTTGCTTCGTGAGTACGTAACATAATCAGGACACATTTTAGATAAATATTTAGAATATACTCTTTTGCCGTTTATATGGATAATACATCTCTCTAATTAATTGATCTAAGTAGCAGTATTTTTGGTACAGTAAAGATAAAAAAATACCTTATTACGATATGAGAGCTCCGTGCTTTAGTTAGGTACTAACTTTGTCGTAACGTTCAAATCATCCTAGTATTATACAATTTGTTTCAGCGAATTGTTTTTAATACGAAAGGGGGTTGTTCAAGACATCTAGGCAAACAACTTTTGCTCTACGACTTTCGAAAATTTTGGAAGGTTTTGTATGAAACAGCTGATTTTCAAGTAAAAGTTCCCTCAGAATTATCAAAAAAAAGTTCGAACTTCCTTAAGTCGTAGAACAAAAGTTGTTCGCCTAGACTTCTAGAACAACACCCTTTCATATTAAGGCCCCTTCGCTGAAACACAATGTATAGAATGCAATGTTGTTTGTATTGAATTGCATTGAATTACTTCAAAGGATACCTACATACTAAAATGCTGTTGTATTAAAGAATCAATAATGGAACTTTTTATACTTCTTTATTTTTTACCCAGAAAACGGCATTAGAGTGAAAGCAATAAGTCATTAGATACAGTATTGTATCACTGGTTTTTACATATCTTCCAGTCCAATTTGTTACGCATTGTGTGTTTCGATGTATAACTATCTTAGTTAAATAAATAAAAATATTAAAATAAATGAGACTGCGATCAAAAGGACTTGTTTTTTTTTAAATTTAATTTCAAATAGCATGCCTATAAATCGAATTAAAATAACAAGATTACGTTTCGATAAATAAAATATCTCGATTCTAACTTGAATCGTGGCGACAAATAGGTAGGTAGCAAGTTTTAAACCATTATCAAATTGAATCATAAATATATTTATAGGTACGGTCGGCTGCATAATTGCAGACCCACCGTAGAGCTCGTAAACGGGTGTTATAAGCATGTTTTCAACACAAGCAAGATTCTAGGCACCTGCTTTAGTTGAAGTTTAAAGTCCTTAACTCATCAATTTAACAAACATAAAATATTAGAATAAAAACATTCCAATAATAGTCATTTTAGAACTCTACCGGGGGCTGCAATTATGCAGCCGACTGTACCTAATCTACCAGCAGCGCTAATATTTAAAATTGTGTTTATTTTTTATTAATAGAACTAAAGTTAAATTAGTCGTGTTACTTTAAAAAAAACAAAAGGTTATTAAGTTATGTGTATAATTCCAAGAATTCGCCGAAGAGTATTTTAAAAGTGGCGGAGAGAAAAAAATGCAGAACAATTGCTAAAAATTCCGTTCTTTCAGAAGGCCAATTCTCGTAAATAATAAGGTTTCAATTACATTTCAATATCATTCCGATTGCATTTCGATTGCAAAAGATACCCTTAAAGTCAGTTTATTTTTACAAAAAGCGAACTTTGAGGGTATTTTGAGCTACTTTGAGGGTATTATTTGTGATCGAAATGCAATCGAAGTGATATTGAAATGTAATTTGAACAATGTTAATTACGAGAATTGGCCTTCAGGTTAAAACAATATTATTTTTAGGAATGTAGGTTAAGAATCAAATTTAGAAAATTCGTGAAGTAAAAAAGGCTGTTAAAGTTTGCAGTTCATAGTAACTATTATTAGATATTAGTCTGTGGTCTGGTTGTTTCTATGTATTATAATTATATATTACTTACAAAAGAAAAGTATATCCGTTGTCTAGCACCCATAACACAAGTCTTACTTAGCTTGGGGCTAGATGGCGATGTGTGAAATGTCCTTCAATATTTATTTTATTTATTATGCGTTCTGTATTTGTAGGAAACCAATATCACTTTTGAAGAGACACTATGTATGAGTAAAACTGCGGGGTGCAGCTATTTGGACTACCCAGTTGGCACACTGGTCCCCATGCCGAACAGCTAAACACAGGGTTGCGGGTTCGATTACCGCCTCAGACAAGTATTTATGCTTATTTATTTGTCTATGGTCTGGTTGTTTCTATATGTATTCATCATCATCATCATCATGTCAGCTCATACACGTCCACTGCTGGACATAGACCTCCCCCATACGACGCCACAAACAGCGGTCCTGAGCCGCCTCCATCCACCGACTACCCGCGACCGCCACAATGTCGTCGGTCCACCGGGCAGCTGGTCTCCCAACACTCCGTTTCGCGTTGCATCGCGGCCGCCACTCGAGAACCTTTACTCCCCAGCGGTCAGCGGTTTCTATGTATTATAAGTATAAATTTATTAAAGGAAAGTATATAAGTAGTATATCCGTTGTTTAGCACCCATAACACAAGTCTAGTTACTTAGCTTGGGCCTGATGGCGATGTGTGGAATATCTTACAATTTATTTTCAAATTATTATATTAAATTAAATTATAAAATATCTTAAATTATTATATACTTTTTTTTAAATGTTATTTAGCTCTGTAGTAGGTATAATATTTTGTGAAAGTTTTTATTTAATAAATTTATTTTCAAATAATATCATATTGTCAAATGAAGATCTAAAACCGTGATCTGGAGAAATACAATAAGGAGTGTCGACAAAGTAAAAATATAATTAAAGTCCGAAAGAAGAAGAAACCACTAACAACATTTTTAGGGTTCGATACCTCATAAGTTAAAACAGGAACCCTTATAAGATCACTTTCTGGTCCGTCTGTCCATCTGTCCGCGTGTCACCAAAGATTTTTAGTTTATTGTTAGATTTTTAATTTATTATTAGTGACCAATAAATCACCTACAATAAACTTAAAAACCAATGGAACCAGAGTCTGATATTTTATAATAAACTTCGAGTACACTTTAGGTACTTAAATGAATACTTCTTAAAAAGTATTTTGTTTCCCCTTTCAACATTGCTCACTCAATGGAAAGTTAAAAATTGAAAATAAATGTGATAACGAAATCACTCTACTGAAATGATTAAAGCTTTTCACTTGACATCCTTTCCGCAGACATAAATCGAAGAAATAGCGGCAAAGGAAGTTCCGGTTAAAGCTGCTAAAAAGAAAAATGATTTGGGAAAATATTTGCTAACAGACACTGTAACAGGTATAATATTATGATCATCAAGCAAAGACGCTATATAACAAATTACTGAACATAAACTCGATGAATTCGTGTTTTATCAGAGTCTTGGTTAAAGAATAACGGCCCATATTTATAGACAATGTAGGCACCTAAATCGAAGCCAACAATCTCAAATCCTGATTAAGCGTAGGCTGAGCTCATAAAGCCTTCTAAATACGTGTCTTATCAGGTTGATCAAAAATTTATGGGTGATAATTTAACAAACTGTTGTTTTTATTTCTTTTTGTTTTTATTTCATTCCACTTGTATTTATTTCTTAAAACGTAACTAATTGTTGGTTCAAATGCAATACAAGGAAATACGCACACTGTTCCATTGTGCCAAACAGCCGAAACTGCCAATATAAACTGAAGAAAGGGCAAGTTTCTATTACACACGCTTTTTTTAATTATTGTGTTACCTATTTAAGAAGTTGTATGGATATTACCCATACATGTATCCTTCGCCGTTTGTTTTAGGTATGACTGGCATGGACTTTTTAGAACTGAGGCGGAAGTGGGATTTGATGAGTCATTACTATCGATTGTTTCATAATAAAGTTGACAATCCCACCTGTCTGGCTCGTTGTTCCCTATTTACACCGGAAAATCTGGTAAAGTTACGTACGCGACGCTTGTTCAACCCTCCGTCCTCTAGAACCATCACAGCGCGGTATGCTCCTATCAAGCAAGCTCTTATTCTACTCAATGAGCTTATTAGTCAACAACCTGATGCCGATATCTTTAATAATAATGTTAATGTGTTTTATAATATTTGCTATTTTGTTTGTTACTTAAGTTCTATTCAATAATGTACCTACTTAATGACTCTTTGCACGTTTTGGTGTATACTGTGAGTGCAATGAGTAATTGTATTATAAATAAATAAATAAATAAATAAATAAATGTCAGTTTTTGTAAAGGTCAACTTTTAAAAGCCCAAGATAGTTAATCAATGTTTTAGAAAACAATGAAAATATGTTAACGATAAACGAAATGGGACTTAGGTGCCGCCAATATTACTAATGACTAACAGACACGAATGCTTTCAATTTAATGATTATATAAACATTGTTATACTATTACTATTGTATAACTTTTATTTATTAACCAACTTTGTCAAGACTTATTGAATCTAATATATAAATATTTTCTAATTATAGAGCACGTATTTGTTCAATTTAGTTATCTGACAGTTCAATTTCAATTAGTTCAAAAATATAAAAAAAAAAACATAATTTTGTGTTCTGAGTAGGTATATAAAGGACTAGCTATTTTAATCAAATCTGATTGTAGGTTACGTAAATATAAAGGCACTTATCATCAGAACATATTTTAATCATATGAATTACATACCCATCGGCATTATTTTACCACAACGCTTAATCCACTCACTAAAAGGTATTAAACTAATTAACTCAAATAAATGGTACGACCATAAAAAGGTTCGGACATCATGAAGCTACTGCGACAGAATGAACCACGTTCCGTCATTTTATTCCTATTTATAGACACAAAACAGTAGTCAAGATGGCGGCGCCCTGACGTATCCATCAAATGAAGCACTGTATTGTTGACTTCCTTCAGTCGTTTTCGTTTTGTTACTGACAGGTAGGTACTTGGATACTTACAAAAATTAAGTATTTATGCTTGTTTAATTGGTAGTTTAATTGACGAAACAGATACGCAAAAAAATTGTAGTAGCCATTAACATAGAAGCTGTATTTATGTATGTACGTACACTTGTACGTACATAAATCCACCTGCTTGTAATCCCGAAAATTCGAGTATTCGGGAGTTAAGAGAAAAAAACTATTACAAACTGGCTGACTAGATTACAATTTCAGAGCATTTAATAAAAACTAAGGACTGAAAAAAGGGTACTACAAGATGAAACTGATAAATCTTCGTCTACATGGCACGCCTCTAATCTAAACTAGCCTGAATTATGGTGTAGAAAAAATATCCTCTCATTCTTTGCATAACTCATAAATCACTTGAGCCACCGGCTTCCCTTAGGGCAATATAAAAGAAAAAATAAGCAATAAGTAGGTTATATTAACAAAAATTGAGTAATCATTTGGGATTTTCAAGCAACGGAAACGTCTCCCTGAAAAACGGTTAACGTCAGGTCTCTACGTTTTATGTTTTTACCTAACTGTAGTATTATGTACATAAATGTCTTATGTTTAGTTGTAAGCTCAGTAACCTTTTTCCCCGAACGAACTCAATTCGTTTCGTGGACTTTCTATTGCCAAAATGCTCTGAAAGCATTTTTGAAACTGCCGCGACTTGAATTTTCCTTGAGTTTTCTTGTTGTGAATGACTCGATGGCCTGAGCAATTTCGACGCTCATTGAACGTTTCCCTTCGTGAAACGACTGCTACTATATTTTTTGTATGCATAAACAAATGATAAATTTGCTGTTTGAATTCAGTTCAAATGACACGATCTTATTATGTATTACTAAATAAAACATTTAACGGTGTAATAATAGCAGTAATTCTTGTCTACGTAATTGATTGTTTGATGCAAAGGGAAAATGTATTTTTGTTACTAAGTTATATTATAATAATCATTAATAAGTACCCACTTCATAAATAATTCATTCCCTTTGCCAGCTATACTATAGAAAAACGTAAAAACAAAAATAGAAACCACCTTATCGCAGATATTGTTAAAAGAATTAGGTACTCAAAACAATCTTTATAACTCGATGCTTATTCGAACTTCCAAAGTTATTAAGGTTAAAACTATGAACAAAGAACCTAATAAATGGTAACGAAATGAATCATAAAAAGTTTGCGTGTCTCGTGAACCGTTTTATCACTTTATTAAATGCTCGAGTACTATTTGCAGCGTTTCGTAGTGTAAGTTCATTTGATTCGGTACAATTGTTGTTGCATGGCTCAAGGTAATAATGGTACTTTTACAACTTTCGCCTCAACATCTTCAGAACGGTAAATAAACTTTGAAACAGCTTAATTTCCATATGCATGTAAGTTAAGTTTACAGGAGCGATGAACTTTGTAAGTGCATAGAAATGTTTACGCGCGTGTTTTGTCTAGTTAGTGAATAAATGATCCATTAACACGTCTGGCAAATTATGTAGAACATTATAAACTTTGCGTGTAATTTTAAGTCTATGAAAGTTTAAAAACAATTTTACTTTTTATTTACTTTACTTACGAAACCCTCAAGAGTTTTTTTATGATCAAAGTGACGATACCAACTGGTGCTGATCATCCACCGAACTAAGCGGTATTCACAGCTCACGCATATAACAATACAAATCGCTTTGCACCAATATGTAATCTGAATCTTGAATGAATAAAAGAATGTCATTTATTTGCAAGAAATATGGTACTTACAAAGATGTTACATAAAAAAATATTATAGTTCAACATATTTCACCAGAACTTTTCTTGGCATGCAAATATTTGAAATAATTGAATAATTAAGTAAGTATTTAAATATAATAAAAAATCTACTGTATATAATGTCAGATTGATTTCATTAATATAAAATAATTTCGTTATTTTGATGATGAACTGCTTCATATGTTTTCTTATAAACATCAAAAACAAAACACAATTTTTACCCATCTTGACAAACTACTGAACAACATTGGCAATCTTATTCAACGAAAAGACGCAACCTCTAGCTCTGCATGGAGCACGATCATGTACGAATTTTTCTTTCAATCGCGTATAAATAAGGCTAAGGTGAGGTATACAGATTCCGTGGCCGCGTCTCTGGGGATTTGTATCTCAGCTCCACCGCAGAGTGGGACGTGTGGTGAATACGTACTGAGATCGACGCGACATACACCGCGAAACGCATACACAAACCGTAAGGGCGCGTTCAGATGACACGCGTTGACCACGCGCCCGCCCCGCTCATCACACGCGCTGACCACGCGTTGAACACGCTCTGAAATTTGTTTTATACATAATTTGAGTCTTATGACACATCAATAGATCTCAAATTGCATTTCTGCAAGCAGGCGCGGGGCGTGCGTGAGGCGTGAGCGGAGCGTGCGCGGGGCGGGGGCGTGGCGTGAGCGGGTGGACTTGATAAATGCAGTTTGAGATCTATTGATGTGTCATAAGACTCAAATTATATATAGAACAAATTTCAACGCGTGTTCAACGCGTGGTCAACGCGTGTCATCTGAACGCGCCCTAAGCAGTACAGTCAGAATCAAAAGTTAGCGTGACGAAAGATTTATAAACCGAACATCTCAGCGATAGTAGATATATATTTCAAACCATTGATGTCTTTGTAAAGGGATACAAATATTCACAATGCATTTATTTCATGCTTTCTTTTAACAAGATTATCTGCAATAGTTTTGCAATGTTACCCTTTCAATCTCAACAACTACTGACTAATAAAATACTTCCAAAGCATTACTTTGCAATTAGTTCGTGTCTTTACTCTGCCGCTATTGTCCAGACATTCTAAGGCTTTGTACCTGGAGAGATTGAATTACAAAATTGCGCTCATTCTGTCTTTGAAACGTAGACTTACAAAGGAAGCTCAGAGATAATACCGCTATTTTAGTACAACTAGAAACATGGCAAGACATTGTTCGTTTTATAGTCAAGTCAAGTGTAGGAGAATCCCTCCCATAACATTCAATATGACTGTTTGAGTAGTGTATTTATAAATAGAAATACTCATTCATTTTTTTTTTTTTTTTATTACAATTACTATCAGTTTGCTACAATAAAACTATAAAAAAGTATTGGACTTACGACCTTCTTCTAATAGACGTTCCACACAAACATAAATACTTGTATTAAAAATACTCAGTGTGATTATTATTTTCAACCCTTACATGTTAGCTTTGTCTTTAGTTGTGTGAGTGGTATAAGCCGCCACCCGCTACACCAACCGACGACGACGTGGGTTCGATCCACAGGTTACGTTGTTTTATTGTTCAAACTAGCGACCCGCCCCGGCTTCGCACGGCTGTATTATGCATGTATTATATCTAAAAACCTTCCTCTTTAATCACTCTATCTATTAAAAAAACCGCATCAAAATCCGTTGCGTAGTTTTAAAGATCTAAGCATACAAAGGGATATAGGGACATAGGGACGGCGAAAAGTGACTTTATTTTATACTATGTAGTGATGTGCTGCACAGAATTGTAAACGTTACGGTGAGCAAAGACTTTTGACCATTGATTGTACATTGGGTATCATAAATATACTGTTAAGTAAATTTTACCCGAACAAGATTGAAAAATAACAATCTAAATACTCAAGACTTTCCTAACTAAAATTAAACAAAAACCCAATTTAGTACGAGAAATAGGTGCAACAATAAAGTCTGGTGTCACAGTGATCCGCGCTCGGTGGCAACAATAAATCGTTTAATTCCACCCCAGTGACTCTGCCGATTGCGAGAGGCCAAAACGCCATCGCAATTTACTGCTACCCTACCTGATTCGACAATCGTGAACTATTCCACTGTAATAGTCGGGCTATAAGTTTAGAGCGAAATGCCGTTTGAAATTAAAGTTAAATTTACTTTCTAAAGGATATAATTTTTTCTTTCATGTAATAAAACTGTTCATCAGCTTTGCAGTAGATTAGTTTGTTTGTAGTTATGACTGACAGACACCGTGCCTACAGGCTCAATCTTCGTCCAGACGCCTCTATTGGGATCACGTCACTTAACCCATTCATTCAGTCACTGCTTTGGATTTTTTTATAGTTTTTAAAATCTTGTTTCGAACTATTGGTTTGATTTTTTCAAAAAGAAAAGTTAATGTAACTGATTTATCTCTTTGTACTATTAAATTTTTTGTGTTTCTTTCACGTTTCCATCGGAAATTAATATTTTTACATTTCCTACGATCCGATCATTCGTTAAAAGCATGGCAGATAGGTTCTTATTTATTAGATATTTTATGCGATAGAGGCATAATTTATTATTGTTTATATCTATATTTATTTTTGTATTGTATAAGTAGATATCTATAAAATATTATTTTTTGGTAATAGAATTATTATTTTGTTTAATATACTATGTTGCACGCGACTTCGTACGCGTGGTATTTCTGGTTTGTTTTGTATAGGTCCTAAAACCTTCCTCTTGAATCCCTCTAATAAAAAACCGTATCAAAATCCGTTGCGTAGTTTTAAACATCTAAGCATACATATATGGACAGACTGACAGCTTCAGACTTCACTTTGATTTATTCCCACCTCTTTTTATTGATGAACGATGACCAAAATGAATAAAAATATCATTTTTGTTTTTATAAAAACCAATACTCAAACAGTATGTCCAAAACTTCATTCAACTTTTAATATCATAAACCAACAAAGGAAATAAACATTTATCATGAATTAAAA
This sequence comes from Idaea aversata, assembly GCA_907269075.1. Taxonomy (NCBI): domain Eukaryota; kingdom Metazoa; phylum Arthropoda; class Insecta; order Lepidoptera; family Geometridae; genus Idaea; species Idaea aversata. The sequence continues at coordinate 9,388,501 of OU026085.1, forward strand.
ATTACAAAATCTGTTTGAAAAATTCTACAAAAGCTTCAACTCAATTTCAGATTTCTATAGCGAAATGATATTGAAAGCGGCTAAGCCCTCTGTCACGAATGACTGAAAAAACTCTGATCTGAATAAGTGAGCGGCCAACCAATAACGTACGTAGCTGATGAATGACGTTATTATTTTAGTATTGCTCGTTTAACATGAAAATGCTGTCAGTATTTTAGAATTTTTAACAATGAAAAATATAATAAATTTTTGAGACTTTATTTTTTTTACAGAATAAGTACTAATTGGCTCCAAACCAAGATCGCTAAGCTAAGTATACAGGGTTATTGGTAATTAAATTAGCAACTTCTGTGCACCTAACTAAACAAACAACTTTTGTTCTAGGCTTTTGAAAAATCGAACTATTTTTTGAAAATGTTGTGGTAATGTAAAAACGGAAAGCAGCTGATTTATTAAAACAAATGCCATTCAGACTTAAATCCGTAGATAAAATTTAAAAATAAGCATTATCTTAAGGTTAATGATCTCTTCGTGTAAGAATCAGCTGATTTTGAAAATTAAAAAAAAAACGAATTTCCCGCTTACTAATATGATTACCAATAACCATGTATAAAGTTTATAAATTCGTTCGAAGTTAGAAATTACATCAAATTATCTTCAAACAAACTATTAGGCGGCCTCAACACAATCAGAACACGTATAACCGAACTAACAAAATTTAGATAAAATCTATTGGAACGTTAGTGTCTGACTAGGCTTCCTTTGTTACCGACAACTTAAACAGTCTGATTTAAACTTACCGATAAGCAAACAATAAAACTAAAACTACTTAGATAAGAAGGAAGTAAATTAAAGTTTTAACATATTCATTTCATTACAGTTTAGAGTTGCTACTTCCTTAAATTCCGTGCTTAGTTTTCTATTCATTTGTTTATTTTTAAAATAATGTTTTATGGAAATTATTTTTCTTGTATTTTTTAAATATAATATTGCTTAAATTGTAACCCACAAACTTTCATTATTATTTAGCGAGAATTTTGTAGTAATTTTATTTGTTAAATCAAACTCTAACTCGTACATCACTACATAGTATAAAACAAAGTCGCTTTTTCTGTCCCTATTTCCCTTTGACCGCTAAGATCTTTAAAACTACGCAACGGATTTTGATGCGGTTTTTTTAATATATAGAGTGATTCAAGAGGAAGGTTTATAGTATAATACATACATGCATAATATAGCCGTGCGAAGCCGGAGCGGGTCGCTAGTCATAAATATTGACGAGTGTTGTGGCTGCGCATTCTTAGTACGGTTTCATATTTCACAATATGAAACAAATAACATTAAATTGAATATATTAGTAAATACTAAATAGGTAGGTACCTAAGACGCAAGTTATTTAAAGTCTAAACATATTCACAAATTATAGTTAAGTATACGGCGTCAAAATTTGTTGGTATGCGGTTGCAACACAAGCTGTGTTCTCCCAAGTTAAATACGACTTAGTCCAAGTTCGGCGACATACCGAACGGAGGGGTAAGATGCTGGTTTTGGCTGTGAAACTACTTGACTCTGTTACTCATTTACCTATATAAATAGGTATTTAGGTAACAGAACCACGATAGAGCACCATAACTCTTATTATAATATTTTCAACTCAAGCAAGATTTTAAGGTTTCGCTCAAGTTCAAGTTAAAAGTCTTTCAACTCATGAATTTATTAAATAAATATATTGGAATAAAAACATCCCAATAATAGTAAATTTAGAACTCTAGGTGGGTCTGCAATTGAGTCCGACCGTACGTATATTTGTACCTACATAGCTATTTAGTGTGTTGTTTGTTTTAGTATTATTTGAGGGTATTTACTTGGGAATAGAAAATCACTAACTATATTTTGGTCATCATAATTGCGTATGGTGTTCATTATGCGTGGATCAAATATTATCTATGTTTATATAATAGCTCTGAGAAGGGTTGTTTGATGTTAGGGAGTCCTGAAAAGGACTGTTTAGATCCGTGATAGTATCACAGTGAGATTTACTATAGAGAAAAGTTAGTTAGGTTTTAGTCAAGAACGATGTGCCGTTGTCCAAGTTGGACCACGCGGAGTTAGTTTTCGACCACTTTTCACCCCTATTTTCAGATATGTACCAAAAGTCTAATCTTAATGAAGCTTTTCAAGAATTCTTCAGTACATTTAAATTATTTTATGACCTTTGTTTTCCGACTCATAAAGTGAGAAAAACAAATGGTAAATGTAATAACCTATGGTTAACTAATGGCTTGAAAAAATCCAGTGTCCATAAACGAAGTATGTACTTAAAAATGTTACATTGCAAGTCTAATAAAAAACTACTTAAATACAAATATAAACAGTATTCGAGGATTCTGAAACGTTGCATACATGCTTCACAACAAGTTCAAAATAAAAGATACATAGAACAGAGCAAAAATAAATGTATAGCCACTTGGAAGATTATTAATAGATCCCTAAATGACATTAGCCCATATAATGACATAGACGAGATAGTTAATGAAGATGTGAAATATACTGACCCTCAAAAAATTGCTGACATTTTTAATGATTACTATATACAGATGACAAATAATAATTTTAAATACAATATTGACGCTATTAAAAAAACAATGGACCATAACCATAACACATTTTTTCTTAAACCCACTGATCCCAAAGAAGTACATAAGATTATAAACAGTTTAAATAATTCAAACTCCGTTGTTGTAGACAGCATATGTACAAAAGTTATTAAAGCTTGTGCATTACATATATGTAAACCATTGAGTTACCTCATAAATTTGTCTTTTTCTGAAGGGGTCTTTCCTGAATCTCTGAAATCTTCAATCGTCAAACCTCTTTTTAAAAAAGGCGAAACCACTCAAGTAGCAAACTACAGACCGATTACGTTAATACCTATTCTATCAAAAGTTTATGAAAAGGTCATGCTTGTGAGATTACAGGAATTTGTAGCAAAAAATAATATATTAAGAGAGGAACAATTTGGTTTTCGTAAAAAGAGTACAACGACATTGGCATGCTACAATTTAATAAAATCCATAACTCATGCACTTAATAATAGAAAACATGTAGCAGCAGTATTTCTAGATATGAGTAAGGCTTTTGATTTTGTGGATCATAGATTACTATTATTCAAATTAGAAAAATACGGCATACGCGGTAAAGTCAATGACTGGCTGCGTTCTTATCTCTCAGACAGACAACAAAGTGTACAAATCTCAAAAATTAAAGGAAACGTTAAGGTTGCCTATAATTCTCAGAAAAAATGCAATGGCGTTGGTGTCCCGCAAGGAAGTGTTTTGGGACCCTTTTTATTCCTTATTTACATTAATGACCTTCCTATGGCCACTGAACATGAAACTATACTCTTTGCCGACGACACGACTCTAATAGTTAAATCTGACAAAAGACATGAATTAGAAATTAAATTAAATCAATCACTTGGCTTGACGCAAATAATCTTAAAATTAACATTAAAAAAACACAAATGATAGAATTTCAAAGTTACAATCTGAAACCAATGAACCTTAATGTAAGTTATGAAGGTAATTTTATAGAACAAGTAGAATTTACTAAATTTTTAGGACTGAACATTGATCGAAATTGCAAATGGAAATTCCACATAGATTACATTTGCGATAAACTGGACAGATTTGCTTATGCAATTAAGAGACTTAGAGTAACAGTGTCAATGGAAGCAGCAATAACTGCATACCATGGATATGTGTCCTCTGTTCTGCTGTATGGGTTGATATTGTGGGGTAATTCTGTTGACATTGAAAGAGCATTTCGTGTACAAAAAAAGTGTATCAGGGCATTTACTGGCGCTTGGTTTAGGGATAGTTGCAAGCCTTTGTTTCAAAAACTTAATGTACTGCCACTTCCCTGTATGTATATTAAGGAGTTGTGTCTGTTTGTGAGGGAACATTCACAGTACTTTCCACTGCACACAAATACCGTGAAAAGGAATCACATTTCTAGACGACCTAACAATCTGTACCGACCCAGCGGTCGTCTTCAAATTTACACAAAAAATGTACATATACAAGCAATAAAAGTATACAATAAATTACCAGACACGATAAAGAGCCTTCCTTGCCTGCTTTTCAAAAAAAAGCTAACTAAATGGCTTTTGGACAAATGTTTTTACAGTGTAAATGAATTTTTGAATGAAAAATGAATCTAAAACTGACATAATAATTTTTAATTTTATTTGACATTTATATTAATAGTGATTCCATTCTTTTTTGACATTATATATTGAATCGGACCTGGTGCAGTGCTCAATTATTGTAAATCTTATTTAAAATTTATGATTAATGTATTTTTAAAGTCACTTTATATTTTTAAAAGTCATATCCTACCCACATAATATTTGTACACCAGATGACTGGTAGAATGTAAGCACGTACTAACCATACTAACATCATACATATGTAAACTACATTCTAGACAAATAAAATATTCTGATTCTGATTCTGATTATAACAATATATTTTTGTCAATTACCAACAAATCTACGAGAAAATTAAATCTGTTTCAACGCAATAATAATATTTTCGACGTGAAGAGAATAATATACTTACAGGGTTATTGGTAATGATAGTAACAAGCCGTTGAGGGCTACTTCAGTGCACCTTAACAAACAACTTTTGTTCTGCGACTTTTGGAAATTCGCAAAAAAATATTAAAATTTTTAGGCTATGTAAATTCGAAAAACGGCTAATTGTTTAAAACAAAGGTCATTCAGACTAAGAACAGTAGATAAAACTTAAAAAATAAGTAAAATTTTAAGGTTAATTACCTCTCCGTGTATGGAACAGAGGATTTTCAAAACATCTGTATAATATCATGTAGCTTAGTTCCTAACTTATATAAAAAAAACTACATTTTGACTATAATATACTATAATAGACGACCTCAGAAGGTTGCGGGTTCGACTCCCGCCTCAATCAAGTATTTTTGCTATAGATATTTATTTCTGGTCTGGGTGTCTGATATGAGGATATATTTACAAAAAAAAGTATAAAATATGTATTCCATCCGTTATCTAGAACCTATAACACAAGCCTAGTTGTTTAGCTTGGGTTAGATGGCGCTGTGTAAAATATTCTTCAATATTTATTTATTTATATTTGTTCTCCAATATTTATCATCACTATCACTACATAGTATAAAACAAAGTCGCTTTCTCTGTCCCTATATCCCTATGTCCCTATATCCTTATGTATGTATGCTTAAATCTTTAAAACTACGCAACGGATTTTGATGCGGTTTTTTTTAATAGATAGAATGATTCAAGAGAAAGATTTATATGTATAATACATGCATAATATAGCCGTGCGAAGCCGGGGCGGGTCGCTAGTACTCCATAAAATAATGTGACATTTATACACAGGTAACAATGAAATTCACTAACTTAAATATTATGAACTACAAAGTTAAATAAGAGTTTCGTAGCAACCGAGCGCTCAGATGCATGTTTGTTTACTTCTGGAATATGAAACAAAAAGTGAGCTAGTTTGCGTTTTAAATAAGTTATATTTTTAGTTAAAACTTTTAACTTTGACAAAAGAGCCAGACTTTTGAAAATATGTTGTTAAAAACTGCAATTTTTTGTATGTTATGTTTCTGACCTTTGTTGTCGGTAGGTAGGTACCTATATGTACTAGATAATTTGTTTAAATAGTTTACCTAGGCAATGCAAGTGTAATCGGACTCGCCCACTGAGGTATCCATAAACATTTATTTTAAAAAAAATCTCATCTGTCGCGAGAACGGCTGAAAATGCTCACCTACAAAAGTGCCCAACGCGCCATAAGAAGTTTTCACTTCAAAAAATAAGTGTTGCAGTTGTATGGTACTTATTTAACTTCACCCCTTAATCGTATGAGCGACTCTTATGATTTAAGCGTCCAGTTTTATCGACCACTACTTAAGTATCGATGTATTTATTAAGTACTTACCTACTTATGACCTCAAATTTTTTTTTTTTTGTTTTTTTTTTTCAAATTTAATTTTTCTCAAGACAACGGATCTAACAGGTTTCCTTTTCAAAGTACAGAACTCTGAAAATCAATATTCGCTGAATACACACAGGGCCAAACCGTCTTGGATGCTGAACGCCAGTTATGAGTTGGCCCGCTCACTCAGACTACCAGTGATGGTTTGAAATCCACAGAGGCCTCTGCATCTTAGTCCTTAGATCAGAAAAAACAATGCAATTTTCAGGATCAGGATCTGCCTATACGGTACATAATAAGTAGTAGGGGTTGCAAGAAGGAGCCTCCCCATGTGATGAACATGATATCAACAACAGTATTAATGAGTGTCCGGCGCACCCTAGACTGGACACTTCATTCCAAGACTTCCTCAAAAAGAGGGGTATTGGAGTGGGATAGCCAATCCTTCCAACACGATGACACAACATCGCAAGTAATTGGCTGACCTAATAACAGTTAATAACAACGTCAAAGACCTCACAGCACCAATGGAGTGTGCGGATCTGACCCTACTATTAGTTTAGACAGTATTAGTGACAAAAATCCCTACTATTAGTTGAAAATTCATCATTCCAGTCGATTTTTATTACGCAAAAACAATATTGTTACAACAGTTACAATAACAATTAACACTAAATCATTTTGAAGAAAACATTATTGTTTGTAGTCATTTAGTAGGAAAATTAGGTCGAAACTACGACAACGCCTCCACTACAACTTCTTGTTAAATACCTTTTAACATGCAACTTTTCAATCATTATAATAGTGTTTCTATTATACAATATACAGGGAGTTAGTACAACACCGTTATGTTACATTTGTAACCGCGGAAACAAAACAGAGTTTATAAAGATTGTAAATCGAACACCTAATAGCCCCTCTACATGATGGTCCAGCACTGGACCAGCGAGATGACCATGCGATGGTTGAAACGCAACTACACGATGGCCACGTTCAGCCATCGTTGCCCACTTCCTTTGATGTGCGACCGAAAAACCTACACCGTGGCCATCCAGTCGCCATCCCACAAACCATAAGCCATTAGAAACCACTACGCCTTCTACATGCTGGCCCATATTAGTGGGCCAGCATGATGGTCCATCATGTAGAGGGGCCATAAACCTAACTCCTTACCTTACCTAACCTACCTAAATGTTTTGTTATTATTATTCCTGTAAGCTGGGCAAATAATCGTCATTGTGATGCTGATAACTTATAATAACTAAAATACTAATAAAATTATAAGTTTGAAAACAAAAAGTTAGTTACTTATCTAGTATCTTTATCAATTCTTCAGAAAGTAAACAAGTAGAATAAATAGCCACAAACTCGCTTATCACGTGGTTTATTACTGTGAGCATAAAGGCCGAGAGTTAAATATGTTTTTAATATTTTAAAATATACTTAATTCTAGGCCGCATTTTCTACTAATATAACACTAACAAGGAACAAAAATATTTACTACTTCATTTTAAGTCAATAACCTACTTAAAAAGTTGAAGAAGTTAGTTTACTTGATTCTAGAATTTATCAGAAAAGGGATAATCAAACGCATAGTTAGAGAAACCGTCATCTCTCTAATGCGTCATAACATTATACCAAAGAGTTTGAAATACGAAAGTATAACCGCGAGAGGGGCATGGAAACGGTCCTCTGGTACTGAATAAATTGATACCTAAATGCCCCCGGGAGATATCAGTAGCCGAGCAATTGAAGCCGATGGAAAATACGATGGGTAATGGAATATCTTATATTCTGGTTTATAAGAAAATTAGCGGAGGATTTTTGGATCGCCTTCGTGGATTTTATATTGAAATAAATGTTTGGTTTTCGTTTTGATTGTATTATTATTTTTAACAAATTTAGCCTCTACGTCAAAATAGTAACCTATTATTTATCTATCTTATATATTTCAACGAGCAATTCTTTTATATATATACACATTATTACACATATATATAAATCAGGATCTCGGAAACGGCTCCAACGATTTTCATGAAAATAGTATGCGGTAGTATTCATGAAATTAGGGGGGTTTTGGGGGTGAGGTAAAAAACCCAGGTACTTATTTATTAAATGATACTAGCTGCGCCCCGCGGTTTCACCCGCGTGGGTCCCGATACCGTGGGAATATCGGGATAAAAAGTAACCTATGTGTTAATCCAGGTCTCTAGCTATCTAAATACCGAGTTTCATCGCAATCGGTTCAGTAGTTTTTGTGTGAAGGAGTAACAAACATACATACACACACACACACTCACACACACACAAACTTTCACATTTATAATATTAGTATAGGATAGGATTAGAGGTCGGAGAGCATACGACCGATCGCTTTGGAAGTCTTTGGGGGAGGCCCTTGTTCAGCAGTTATAGATGATGTTGTGATGAGATCAAAAATAAATAAAAATCTAAACCAACCTGACTAGATTTTTCATTTATTTTGATCAAACATACGAATTGAAACCAACTGCAATTTTATATTTACACAAGAACCACACGTTTTCATCGAGAACTCGCATCTGAAACTCTTTGAGATTACAAAGTTATGCCCTCTCGGAGTTTTTACAGGAAAAGTGGATTAAGATTTCCTATATCTACCTAATATTTCAACATAACGGTAAGTTCTCATGATTTATAGGGTAACTTTTGAAAGTTTTGCATGTCATCCACTGGCTCTTTGGGAAATTTTCTTAAAATAAACTTTAAACTTTATACATTAGCTGGATTATGCTGAGTGATCTGAAGGGGAATGTGTTAAAGGTTGATGCGTAGAAAATTGAAAAGTTACTAGTACATACGTTTGTTAGTTTTTCAAGCGAAAAGAGAAAGATTTTGAAAAACTTGATTTTGCACAAAGGAGCTGCTTTTAACTACTATCTACTTTTAACTAAAAGTAGGTAGATGTAAATGTTTATATAAATGATCAAATATCACTACATAGTATAAAATAAAGTCACTTTTCGCCGTCCCTATGTCCCTATTTCCCTTTGTATGCTTAAATCTTTAAAACTACGCAACGGATTTTGATGCGGTTTTTTTTAATAGATAGAGTTATTCAAGAGCAAGGTTTATATGTATAATACATGCATAATATAGCCGTGCGAAGCCGGAGCGGGTCGCTAGTGTATTATATTAATAACCAAATCTATGGCATAGTTTTAAAATCGTTTTGTCTTAGTGAAGTATCAGAACTACCTAAGCCGAAATTCATCAAGAAACTAAACTATCTAGAAGCGACAAAACTGTTTATCTTGCTTATTGTGTAATTAATAAACATCTTTGAAGGAGTTTTAAGCGCCGCCGTTAGAGAAACTAACTCCGGGTATATTCTTGTTGTCATTGATTAATGGGTAAACGACTGCGGGACTGTTCGAGCGGTATGAGTTCTGAGGAAGCATTCACAACCCGTGAAATTAACTTTCGTCGCCTTTCTACTGGCCGTCAGTTTGTTTTCAGAACATTTCGCTTTTTTGCGCGAAAGCTCGGGGCCCGTAGCATTGAGAACGTGAGATTATTTATTGTTGTGAATCGGAATTCTGAGATTTACTGTTTCTGCAGGGTTGTGTTTTTTTTCCTCTTCTTTTGAGTAATCCCGTTCCATTCATTTTGTTTTAGAAGAATTCGGGGCTACTCAGTTAAGAGCTATTTTTTACTGTTATCACCTTTTGTTTCTACTTTGACCCTCTTTACGATGAAAAAGCAATACTAATAAATAGTAAAATATTTTGTAGTATTTTTTTCTCATTCTTATGAGAAAAAAAGAAAAGAAAAAAAGAATGAAAAAAAAAAAAAATGAAATGAAATGATGAATGAAGAATGAGAAATAAAATTGCTGTAATCTGCTTCGAAAACTACTTTTTTATTATCTTGTAGTCACCCGAACCAGAAGTAATGTCTAAAAATATATATTAAAATTCTGTAGGAAACTAGACACGGTATCCGTGGCTACCACTTGGTATGATCGGTTTTTCAATTGAGTCTGATAACAGTTTTTTTTTGCAAGAACTAATGCGCCCTTATTCATCAACTCGCTATCATTGGGCGGTGATGGTATAATATGTTTTCACAAGAAAACATATACCATCACGTTTTAGCGAGTAAACCTCCACCGGTTCTTCACTGGCATTGATGTTGGGGCTGCAGGAACGTTGCAGGATTATTATATAAACGATACGATAAAGCCTTTTAAAACAATCATATTATTATTTTATGGGGCATAGGATACCGCTTAATTAACAATGTTAACACGGCCCGGGGCCTATCACATTCCTCTCCTCACTTTGAAACCAATACATCTCGTTAAGTGCTTGAAATTTCATATGTTTCCTATTTTTTTACACAATATTCACTGTAACGCGTTTAATTTGTTAACCGCACAAGTGATAATTCACAAGTAACAATCACTGTGGGTAACACAAATGGCTCTGCATTATGTAATTTAACCAAATATGGAATTTTGGGGTGACTACAATTATTGTACTGAACAAGCGCCAGTAATGTTAACACGGATGCCACATACGTGAATGTTACGTGCGAAGATATTCGAGTTGCTGGTGGGACAAATTGACCGGACATGGTTTTGGTTCGGAATGTTTATTATATCTTGACCAATATACATGTACATATTTGTATATTTAAGTTGATACGTAATCTTTTCATTAACATAATAATATACGCCAGGCTCTAATGTTAAAAATTCACTTAAGTTCTACTTTCATTTCAAAATTATTCGCAAAGAAGCCACTGATGCACCAAACAAATAGTTTTTATATCCTTCAATCCAATCCAAGCGAAGATCGCTCAATAATCCGAATCAGTGAAGGTGGTATTCGAACTAACAGTGGATTGAGTAGGTAAATTAATCAAGTTTCGACAACCGAATCGCTTGAGCTTACTGAAGCTCAGAGACGGACTTTGGTTGCAAGCTAGCAAGAAACTGCAATTGTGACTATATCATCACCATTTGTAAAGTTAGAATAGACTGGAATATCCTAGTGATTTCAAAACAATGTTCATTATAAAGATTAGAGTATTTTGATTTGCATTTCATGAAATTTTATAAGGTCCTAATATCGGAGGAGGCTAGGACACTTTTAAAACTTGTACAATTTGGATTGCAAAGACATTTATGTGATACCAGGGCAACATTGTGGCCGCAAAGCTCTTAAAATAGATTGAAAAAACATAAATACAATTATGCGTTTTAATAATAAAGATCTAAATTAAACTTATATTCGTTTAAGTACATTTGTGTCGATTTGTAGCATTAAGTGTATAAAATTAGATTAATCTATCTAAATCATTGGGTCAAATACAATTACGTATTCATATTTTAATTAACTCCAGTCCTCACAGTGACATACTTCCTGTGTTGTGGATCATTAAAGTTACTGTCGCTTTTTGGTAGGCGCGAGTAAGTTTATAAAAGAAGAAGAAAAAAACATAAATTACAGCTAGAAACAATAATAAACTGCTAGGTAAGGATAACTTAGTGTAGTAAAATCTCACTTGTTAGACTTAAATAATTCTTAACAAGGATAAAAAATTAAAACTTAATAGCGAACATAGCGAACCAAAATATTAAACGTGACCGCTATTTCGCCTCCTTTAGCACAATACTCTAATGATTTGGCAAACATTACTAAAAATTAGTAGGTAATTCATATGCGGCTAATGAATGTTATTAATGTTGTCATACAAACCCGACAATTCCATTGAAACATGTTTCTGTACGTCATGCATGGAGCACTCTGGGGATGGTCAATATCACGACTAATGGATCGACGTAGCGCCATGCTCTATGTCAATAACAGCCTAGCTTTTAATACTGCCTTTGTTGAAGTAGGCCAATTACCATCAACGATAGCAATTATGGTCGTATTTGTGCAATTGCTTTCAGCTTCATGCCGAAAGTTGAGGAAATAAACTGTGGAATAAATAAGAATAATTGTTTTATAAACAATTTCATTAAAATCGACGATGCTGATTATTTAAAACATTGGATTTGTGATTTTTATGTTGGAATTTCTTTTAAATTTAGTAGATACTTAATTATGTACTAACGATCATATACTCGAATTTGAAGCATGATCTTGTTTAAGTCTCTGTAAACTGGACGGAAGAACTGTAAATCTGAACAATCAAAATTTGGATATGCTGTTGAAAATCGAACAAAACATTTTGTGTGCACTAGTAGTATTTTCATAAAATGATACTAAGTTCGAGGTAGGTTATTCAAGATCAGCCATAAATGTTTCATGGCTTGATGGAAATGTATGTCAAAGGTATAAAATAAAAGAGAGAAAAAACACGATGCACGAAAAAAGCAATATATTCGTCTCTCATATGACTTTCCCATATTTTAAACTCCGATAAAGACTGTCAAAACGTAAAACTCATATGCGATTCAATCGAACGCTATTGTATGGTGGTAAAATCGCTGAAAAACTGTAACAATAAAAACAATAACTAGTAGAAGATATAGCGTTAGAAGCTAGATACAAAATTTCGAAAAATGATTTGTGTTTACTATTCTGAAAGTAGGTGATTTTAGGATCAATAAAGAGAATGCTGCAGAGAGTGTGCGCTCGAAGGCGTGAGTGCATTTTGTCGTAGAAGCAGAGGCAGTGAAACGTGTCAACCTAGTGTCTCTGACTTTGTGATTTCAACCTTGCGAGGTGGGATTTAAATATCAAGCTTTCGACGCTTACAATTCTATGGATATTATTATGCTTTTGTCGTATGTCATGAGAAAATATCACGCGAAAAAGTTATTTTGGGATTTTTATAGTGCCTACCTACCTAAAAACAAAATATAATGTTTTCTATAAAAGCGATAGGTATATCGGTAATAAATAATTTAGAGACGTATGTAGAACATTTCCCACTGTTTATGAAAAGAAAATAAATATTAAAATTTGTTTTAATTAAAAAGCTATTATTTAACTTTAAAAACTACTCGCCTTAATTTTTTTCAATGGTCACCATGCCGGACTGCCAAACACAGGGTCGCGGGTTCGATTCCCGCCTCAGACAAGTATTTATGCTTAGATATTTGTCTGTGGTCTGGTTGTTTCTATGTACTATAAGTATATATTTACATTAGCATTAAAAAAATGTGTGACTTCATGCGTCATGTTCCGGTAACGCGTCACGTTATTGACAAGGTAACCATAGCAACGTATTATCGTTGCTATGCGTAGTAATCTATGTTTTCTTATGACATTATCACGTAAAATTATCGTCCGTAAACCGACTATTTACAGACAGAGATATTTTATTTAAGTGGATAAAAAGTATTTTTATTTAATTAAAACTATTGAGATTGAAGTCATACAATCTCTTCACAGAGTTGAATGTTATTCCAGCTATATCGTAACCGTATGGAATAGAGAAAAGAGCAGTAGAATTGTCTTCGAGAACAGTCGAAACTATAGTGCTGAACGAACGAAACGTGTCGACGATCTCTTGGGATTCCACTGGAATGGTTAACGGGTTACATTCCATCGAGTTTGAAACGACTTGCCATGTTTCATTTATCCTTGGACGTATCGTTTTATGAAGTGCACTCCCTCAGAGCATACAGCTGTTAGCTTAAGTTTTATTCGTTGCTGAATTATTGAGTTTGGAATTTAAATTGGTTAGTTACGTTTTTGGCTTCATTTTTACAAAATATTATTATAAACTATCTACCTACGTCCCGCGGTTTACCCGAGTAAGTTTCGTTCTTTCATATTTTCCCACCATTTAAACTTTCATTTTAACATTTTTAAGCTTTTCTTGTTTGTGCCTGTGTTTAATGTTTAGTTTTAGTTACTAAATATTGTGACCGACTTGACTTGCTTGATATTATTTTTTTAAACATTTAATTTTTTATTTTAATTTTAAATAATTTTATTGCTTTTGATTTTAATTTTATATTAATGAATGATTTTAACATTGGAAATAATTACCTATCTTAAAATTTTCCCTGGACTCCAACAAATATTTCTAAACCAAAATTATTTGCCAAAAGTTATGATGAGACCAAGGTAAAGAGGGATTCATTTTTAAATATAGATTTAAAAAATATACCCACCTGGAAAAAAAACAAACGTTTATGAGTTTCTCATTTTATTACTATATTAAATTCTATTATGTTTTATCGAGTAAAACCTACTTAACTATTAAATACCTAATTGTTTAAATGATCTTATACAATAGTTCATGACCAATGGAACTTGCTTAAATTAGATTAGATTAACCGTAGGTTATGCCTCACTGAAATTAAACCATATAATATATTATCTAGAATGTCTTTGCCTTTAAATGAATATTGTGTTCACTTGGTATATTTATTTAATTAAGTCTCGGTGTATTTACTCGATTGTGTTTTTGTGGCATTGTTTAATAGTGTTACTCGAAAGCGTTTTCGTGTAAATTTTATTTACTCGAAAGCACTAGAAATTTGCTGCGTTGTATTTTCAACACACGAAGAAGGCTTCACTTTTAAAACTTCTTGAGTTTCTTGATAAGGTTTCATTATTTACATCCTCGGCTTATATGAAATTAAATTCTTTGAAGAGTGAAATGCTTGGCTTCTCTTACTAGCTGTGCTTATTTTCTTAATATCACAACTTGAAAGTTTGGTTCGGCACCGACCACTTAATATAATTATTATAAACTGGGTATAATAAAGACGGTATTCAAAACAAACTAAATAATGAATAAATCAAACGAAAAAAGTGACAGTGGATTAGATAATCGGTTTAGGTATCCGGATACTTAGAAACAAAACCACTGACAAACAACAAATAAAAATTAACCTAACATTCCTGTTGATTACATTCAGTTCATTAGGTACATAATTTTATGTTTATATTTTCGACAATTTTAAACTTTATAATGGTTAATCCATTATAAAGCGTTGTCTGTACATTTTGGCCATCAACTTTGATATTTAGGATTTTCAGAATGAATAAAACTACGTTTGATGAGACAGCTTGACAGTACTTTGTATTTTACCTGTAAAATATTCTTAAGTAACAAGTTCTTATTAGGTTTCTTTGTTATTTATGAAAAGATTGATCATTGGATCGTTATTAATTTAAATAAAGTATGTTTAAAGTTGTATTGAATTAGACAGTATAGTCACATGGTATAGTTTCTGAAATGGGGCTAGTTCCTCTTACAAGAACATCAATATGACAGTGACAAGCAATCCAATTTAAGCTGAGAACGAGAGGATGCGTCTCAACGTCTTCCATCCTTAACACATATTCAAGACTGTCCTCACTACCAGCTACCAGTACATGAATTATTCAATTTTATGATTCAACAGAGAAAAGTAATTAAGTTTTCCTTCGTAGAACTTCACTTGTGGCCAGCTCGCTGTTAATTAATCATCTTTCCCGTCTCTTTTCTCCACTTTCAGAAATAGGTTAATAAATGGTTGTCTTTTTCGCATCCTTTGCCGTTTTCCATTATTAAATAAGCAAATAAATTTCACAGAGTTTTTAATTAAATGTAAAGTTAGTTTTTGCTAGTGGTTCTGTTAATGTGGACCGTTCTTTCATTTTTTTAATTAAACGACAAATGTTGAAGATGGTTTTGCTAAACATTATGTATAAAATTTAAGATGTTTATGTATTACTAGCTGCGCTCCTCGATTTTACCCGCCCCGTAAGTCCCGATCCCGTGGGAATATCAAAATAAAAAGTAGCCAAAGTCTTCCTGGATAAATGGACTATCCAACACAAAAATAATTTATCAATTCGAACCAATGGTTCCTAAAAATAGCGCGTCCAAACAAACTCGTCAGTTTTATATTATTATAGTATAGATTTTGGTTTATGTAATTAGAGTGGAACACGTGAAAATAATTAAAAAAAAACAGACGGATAAGAAAGTGATCATATAAGGGTTCCTTTTTTTACCTTTTGAAGTACGAGATAATTATTCACTTTTCTTTCATACTTCCATATTGTCATAATCATATTTAGATAAATAACTAGTACTTAAGATAAAAACAAACAGGTAAATAGGGTTTAGACTTAGATAATCTCGCATAAACCCTTTTCAAGTAGATTGGTAAATAATATGGTAACCTACAACCATTTAGCGAGCTTCGTAGCGATTCCGCTGCATCGCAATGACTTTTCAGAGATAACAAGAAAGCACGACTAGATGCAACTAGCTTTAACAACGTTACCACAGTGAAATGGTTAGAAAGTTAAAACGTACCGATAACATAAAAACTAATTCCGAGCTTTCCTTTTACAATTCAAAAGACAATACAAATATTTGTTTTAATTTTGCAACAAAAGTTTTATTAAGGGCAGTAAATATCAATTAAGTTCCAGTGTTTTTTTTTCTGGGAAAATAATTGTTAAACACAATTAGTTGTCGTTCATTAGTAGAAGACAAATCTTCGTATTTCTCGTTTTAATTGCAGCATTAGGGCACAAATGAGCTATTGTAGAAGAAGCTTTTGTATTTGTTTTATTTTCAACGGTTCAAAGCACATAACAAGCGGATTTTAGACTGCTCCTCGCAGAGACCTTTGTTTGTATCACAAAGCATTGATGAAAATCGTTTCGGTCTGTCTTCCATTTTATTTGTTTTATTTATTACTTAAGTTACTATAGTGTTTTATATTTATTAAGTTGGTAATCTTAGGTTAATCTTTTTTTTAATAGGGTAAGAATATAAAAAACGTACTTCAAAAAACGTTTTGTGATTTTGAAATGAAAAAAAAAGAACATACAGACGAATTGAGAACCTCCTCCTTTTTGAAGTCGGTTAAAAAATGATTTTGTCCTAGTAGAAGTTCAATTTTCCAAAATTCTTTCTTATCGTCACAATAGCCTGATCTTCCCATTGTTTTGAGCTGTGCGTTTATATATCAGTCAGAACTTCGAATTTTATACTTTTGCTATTATAAGTATTTCTGACTGTCTTAAGTCTTCTATTTTTTGAAGAGTTTAGACAAAGTGGTGTTTTTAATTTTGGTTATAAGTTTTAATATATAGATGCATGTACCTAAAGCATGTTTATACATAATCACCAAAGTTATTAAGATCATTCAACCAAATCGTGTAACTAGTAAGAGTATCTCACGCGCTAACGCGTGCACTGCTCTTTCCATGGTTTACCAATTTAGGATAAGTGCTCACGTACCAGAGGTAAGTATATTCCAATTTCGATTGAGCACGAGTATATTAAAGAATTTAAATAAGTTAATATACCACAATTTAGTTACAAACGTGACACTGCAAGATAATATTCTCGTTGGTATATCTATATTACAATAAAACACATTTAATTAAGAAGATTTAGTACAGCATCTCAGAAAGAGCGCACAAAGTGAATCTTGATAAGCGAGCGAAAATAGCCAGCATTAAGGACAACGTTGTCAATTGAATGTCTCGGAACAGAATTTCGGTGTCGGAAATTAAGCAATTCAAGTTAATTATAGAGATCGTTGTATTTTCCTCCAATGGTTTGAGCTATAGAAAGGTAGATACAGTCGGTTATGTCTCTAAAATACGCCTGTATTTCTTCATCAGTTGAATAGATACAGAAGGTTGTCTTAAGATACAGCTTTAAAATATAAAGCAGAGAACGGATTGATCCTGTGATCAATATTAGTGCATTCGTAGTTGAGTGCACGCGGGCTGGGATAGAACGTGAGTGCATTTTGTCGTAGTGGAAACCGGTGAAGCGTGCACCGTACTGCATAAACACACCAAGAGCTGAACATCTAAGCCATACGACGCGACGCGACGCCGGCAGATTTTTCTACTGGCTTTGAATATTGATGTTGTATAAACACTTCGCGAGACCAACGAGCAATGTTCTGCTTGTTTTTGTGACATGAAGAGCGCCCGTGTGGAAAATCGTGTATTTCGTGTCATTTTATTTGCATGACATGAAACATGAAATAAGTGTGCTACGATGTGGAACGATTTTTTTGCTTTTAAGTCATTCTTGCAATCTAGTTGTTGAATTAATCGAATCGTGTGTTCAAATATAGAAGAAAAAAATATTGCCGTAGCTACTTACATTATTAGGTCTTTATGTGATCGATGATAGATTAGAATTGCAAAAATTCCTGGAAAACTAATATTTAATTTAAAAAATCCTTTCGTGACCCAACAAATAAATGGTAAGTATCTAAACAAAACAAAAGATAAATACATTATCGACCGAAGCGCTCTGTCTGCGTCGTCTTCGGAAACGGGTGACAAAATAAATGGCCTTTAATTTAGACGTGCCCCGGAAAAGAATCGCCCATTTTGCTGTACGGATAATTTCTCGTATCTCTGCAGGGCTGTGTCCGGAAGATTTTTGTGTTTTACGCCCATAGGGTTTTGATACGGTCCTTTGAATTAAAAGCAAAAAGGTGAGTGCTTATGAAAAGGGAAAAATAAACATTTTTACCAGTTAAACTTTTCTCTAAATACACGCCAGTTATGTCCCTACCAATTTTGCTATTAGTTACAAAGAAAAATCTAATAGAATACGAGTTTTATGACCACATAAAAATATATTTTCACTTTCTCAAAAAGTAAAATGTGAACAAATTACAGTAAGTTTAATTTGTTTTGAATTAAATCCAACAAAACATAACTCTCATTTTTCGAGTGTAGTTTTTATCAGCATATTGGTTAACGGTCCAATAGTCGGATGATACCGAATCGGAGAAATATGTTTTCTATACCAAAATAAGAATTTACCCGTGCGGTTCACTCATAAAAAAGGTTTTTAGCCATGAGCGGTTTTTCAGAACAGTAGAGGGCTGTGAAGGGCTTTCAAAGCTTTCGTTCAAGCGATATCCAAAATCCAAGATAAAAGCTTGTTTGATTTTGAAGTGATCTGGAAATGTTCGACCTTTAGTTTATCTAGGCCTGTATTACTTACAACGTACCTATTCGGTTTTTAGAAAAACTAACACGATGACATTTTTTGGATAGGTATTTACCTACATTCCTAAAGTATATTTCTGTAAAACCATATTTCAGATTGACTATCACGGGCTATGACAGCGCGTGTTACCATTGTACGAATAATATTAACGAAATTGACCTAGCTTAATTATTGCACACAAATTTACCAAAGGCTTCTCTTTCTTTTCTTATAAATTGTAATTTGTAACTTTTATGTCCTTGTCAATGTTTGTGTCTTTTTCTTCTATAACTATGTTGTCTTGTGTTTCGTCTCAAATAAACTATCTTCTACTATATAAAAATAAGTCGGGTTTTCCTTCCTGACGCTATAACTCCAGAACGCACGAACCCATTTAGATGATTTCGGTTTTGAAATGTTTGTCGTAGTCCAGGGAAGGTTTAAACGGTGAGAAAGATCGGACTTACGCGAGTGAAACCGCGGGGTGCAGCTAGTTCTATTATATTTATGTAATAAATAATAGGTACTGAGGTAATTTTGTCGGCATGAAGTGTTATTTGCCAATCCGGTCACGAGAAAAACAAGACAGCAGTTTACCCAGACATCACACATTGCTGAAATGAGGTAATTTATTGTCACTTTATAAAACAAAGTCGCTTTCTCTGTCCCTATATCACTATGTATGCTTAAATCTTTAAAACTACGCAACGGATTTTGATGCGGTTTTTTTTATAGATAGAGTGATTCAAGAGGAATGTTTATATGTGTTATACATGCATAATATAGCCGTGCGAAGCCGGGGCGGGTCGCTAGTATAATATAAATAAAGGACAATAAATACCTACAAACTATGTAGAGGTAGTTTAATCAAAATAAACCTTATACCGCAGGACTATTTTACATTCTGTGCTTATACGTCGGTAGGGTTAATTAGGCGCTTTTATTTTCATAGTGTAGAGAGTAGAGAAGTCGTAGGGTTGGCTCAGAGTTCCTGGCAGCTGAGAGAGGGCAAACGCCCTGGGCGGTTTCGACAAGGCGTCGCAATTAGTGCCACAAAGTATTAAGGTTCAAAGACTTTAAAGAAGATCTTTGTTAGAATTTTTAAAATGGTCGTTTTAATTTTTTTTTAACTATGTAACTTGAAACTGCTGCTTATTAAAACAAAAATATGAATCAGTGTAACTTTAATTTTAGTCTATGTATGGGTTTGCTATAAACGAAAAGCTCTACGAGTTACCTACACAAAAGAAAAGTATAGAAGTAGTATATCAGTTGTCTAGCACCCTTAACACAAGTCTAGTTACTTACTTAACTTTGGGCTTGATGCAATATTTATTTATTTTACTTATTTGTAGATTTAGTATACCGCGCGCAGCGAACGATGAGCTCTGGCGGTAAGTAGAAGGGTTTGCGCAGAACTCAATTTTCATATAAATATCGAGTTCTGCGCATACCCCTTCCACTTACCCCAGCGCTCATCATTCGTTGCGCGCGGTATACCAAAATGTAAAATTTTATTCGATTGGCAGATTTTTTCATCTGGCATAAAAACTTTATTAAATCTAGCTGGTTCTATTATTTCGATTTCTAAGCCAAAAATCGTATCTAAACCTGGCAAAGCTATGACTACGAACGCTGTAAACTGTTTGAAATACAATCTACCCGCATAGATTCAGACACGCTCGACGTCGATTAGCCGCCGTGCCGCATATCCGAATATGAGTAAAACTAGTTACAATGTAGCTCTTAAGTCATTGAAATATGGTTCAAAATATTCTTGTTTTTTACACGTGAATGTGTTTCATAATATTGGTTGAAAATTGTAGGAATTGAAATTGCTTTATTAATAAAGTGAAATAATCTCAAGAACATAGGCAGGTTGGTTAATGGATTGTAATCTTAGCTGTGTAGGTAATTAATATGTAATGATAATAATATCATAATTATCAAAATGGCGTAAGTACCTATTTCATAAACCTTTCTTGAGTTTACATGATTTTAATACCATGTTATAAGGTGTTTGATGTTTATAACGTTGAATAGATTTCATTAAATTAAAATGTGTGGTTAAAATAGAATCCTTACATAATTTTTTTTTTTTTTTTTAACAATATAGGCTTGCATTTGACCTCATCTCACCTGATGGGAAGCGAAGATGAGGTCGAAGATGTAGCATGCTCGCCTAGAAGGAAATCCAAAAGTTTGTTTGTTTTCGGTTAAATGACTAGACCGATTTGGATAAAAATTGACACGGAGTTAGTTTAGGTGATGGAAACGAATAAGTATAGAATACTTTTGATCCGAAATTCTTGTGGGTGCAGCTAGTCACTACATAGTATAAAATAAAGTCACTTTTCGCCGTCCCTATGTCCCTATTTCTCTTTGTATGCTTAGATGTTTAAAACTACGCAACTGATTTTGATGCGGTTTTTTTAATAGATAGAGTGATTCAAGAGGAAGGTTTATATGTATTATACATGCATAATATACCCGTGCGAAGCCGGATATATTATCGCTAGTAGGGTCGCTAGTAATTGATAAAGAGTAAAAAATCGAAATAAGTACCTATAGTTTGCCAAAAAAAAAATTGGTAGAATTTTCTTGATACCTAATAATTTTTACATGGCATTTGTTGTTTGTATTAATTATATACATTTTCATAGTTTTGAAAAGTGGTCACGCAAACAAAAGAAAAACAAAAGATTAAGGCGACTACTACAATTAAATAGGTATAATTACTACATACATAATTACACGCTAGTGTATACTAACTAGGTTTATTTCCTTCCCTACCTAAATACATAGACATACATAGATTATTATTTATCACCATCAGCTACTTATCTTTACTACGCTCTACCATAGTGTTTAATGTATGAAATTATGGTGTTGCCACATGTCCCCAAAATAGCTCGATAAGCAGATATTTTGGTACTTCAGTCCCTTTATGAAGGTCTGCCATGAAATTATTTAACGTGGGCATTAACCCCGTAATGTTTAGCGTTCCGTAACGAATTGGACATATTGTAAATCGTAAGAAATTGTAAAAAATGGCACTTAGGTAACGTTACGTAATAACTTAACAAATCTAATAGTTATTTTACCTGCATTTCAATAAAGTCGGCAACAAAAGTTGAGTTTTAAAATTGTTATCATTAAAATGTTTTCAACTCAACTAGGTCTCTTAAATCTTGCTTGAGTTGAAAGACTTTAATTTTAAAATGAAATGAAATGAAAAACACTTTATTGTCTAAATTAACCTTATCAGTAATATTGCACTACTCCTCCTGTCACACAAGAGTAATTAAACAAAAGGAGAGGCGTCAGTTTTATTGTTGAGCAGTGCCATTTCTGGTCCTGCACAACGCTGTTTTTTCAGCCTCCCCTACCGCCCTAAGGTGTAATTCGAGGGCTTAACTAGAGAGCTTAACTAGTGATGGAGGGTAGAAATAAATAATAATTAAAATAAACTAAATATTAACTAAAATAATGGTAATATAAAAATTCTACGTTGAGCCTCTAATTTTGATGCCTGATTTTATGAAAGTATTTTTGGATGAAAATCAGGTAAATACAGAAATTAAAAAGATAATTGTTAAAATATTTCAAAGCATTAACATCGATATTAAACGTGGATAAGCTACCTAATCGATTTTTTACCAATGCAACTACTTCAAATTAGGCTCTAAAATAAACAAGTATAACACGGAAAAAGCATCGCTTTCAAATGTTATTCAACCAATAGGTTACCAACAACACTGGCTAGTTAGTGCTCCTCATTAGGATGCACAACTAAAGTCTACCTACCTATATCCTATACTTACATTTACAGTTGTTGTGAATTGAACAGTCATAATGCCAGTATCAGTGGCTATTTCAACAGAACTGGGTGTAGTAGTAAGTATTTGTTTGTATGTACATTCGTGGTCAGAAGTGCAATGGCAGTCTTCTTTTTCCACTATTTTTTTATTTAATTGGGGTTGTGATAAATGTATGAGTTAAAAGACTCTACAAAGAAACTTCAAATAAAACGGGTGTGCTTTTGTTGAAGTCCCTTGTGCAGGTGTCTGAGTTCGAGGAGGCACCAAGGCGTGCGTTAGACGACAAGCGTGATCAGCTGAAGAATAAGCCACCTTCTGCTATTGTTTACAACTATATTAAAAAGGAATTCTAACAAAATAGGGTACATAAGTCACCATAGAGCTAAACATTTGAACCCATATGAGTTATTTTTGCAAATACCAGTCGTTGAAGTCGAAATCGACTAGGATGTTGATGATGATGCTGCCGACTATATTCATGTCAAAAGTGCAATAGTAGTATTTTTCTACCTCCACTTACCTGTTTCAATTCATTCGGGGTCACCAGCGCGCGGCGTAGTAAGCCGTAGCATAAGAATTCGAACTCATACTGCAGTGATTAGGCATTAAGATTTCACGCTCTGCCCCTGATACCAGAAAATATAGCTGGGATTTGAGATTTCTTTGGAAAAGCTCTTTCCATGAGATGTAATGGTTAACATAAAGTCCTTAGATCCCATATTCCCAACTATGGAAGGAGATCTGACCTGCGATTGCGAATATTTCGGGAAAATTCGATTCCTGCTTCAAAAAAAAATATATGTATTAGTAGGTATTGGTTTCTGGTCTGAGTGTATTTAAGTATATATTTATAAAACAAAAGTATATTAGTATTTTATGTATTGACTGACCTCCATAACACAAGCCCAGTTGGCACAATGGTCACCATGCCGGGCTGCCAAACACAGGGTTGCGGGTTCGATTCCCGCCTCAGGTAAGTACTTATGCTTAGATATTTCTATGTATTATATCTATGTATTGTAATATATTTGTATATATATTTCCAAATGAAAAGTACATACTTAAGTAGTATATCCATTGTCTAGTACCCATAACACAAGTCTAGTTACTTAGCTTGGGGCTAGATGGCGATGTGTGAAATATCCTGCAATATTTAGTTGCTCAGCTTGGGGCTCAATAACGCTGATGTCTTCCAATATTTATTTATTGATGTTTATTATTATACAAGCTGTCCCGGCAAACGTGGTTTTGCCTTAGACAAAAAACAATAAGATTAGGCTCGATTCTCAGACCTAACAAATATACACAAAAAAATCATACAAATCGGTTCAGCGGTTTAGGTGGAGTTTGGGAACTAATACCGCGACACGAGAACTTTATTTAGATTGTGGTTACTTAGTTGTCAATTACAAACCCGTGCATTAATAGTTACTGAATATAGTTGTGAAACTGGACTTATAGTTCTTGACTGTACGTACCTGTGGCTATATGTAGATAGGTATTATTTGACTAGTCGATTACACATGAACGCAATCATGGTGGGTACATATAAAAATGTTTGGATTTTGTAAAACGTACCGAAATTTGTAGGAAAAAATAAACTAAGTTTTATCCTCTTTAGTTTCAAATAGGTAAATTTTGTGAAGTAGTACAATCGCGGGAAATTATCTTTAACTTTAACATATCTAAAAAAATAATTTGAAATGAGAGTAAAGTTCAATATTAAAAACATGTGTCGCTGATAAAATAATTGATATCTAAGACGAGTAGGTACCAATTCTATGTAGAAAATCTTAAAATTTTAGTTAAGTACAAGAACATGCAACATTTTCAAATAAAATTATATGATTGCTTTTTGGTACTTACCTACCACCTAAATTCTTATTTACAATCATTTCACTTGTGATGTAAATCAAACTGAAGATTTAACTTGATTAGTTTTTACCAACAAACAAAATCAAAACATCGGAAAAGTCTCTTGCGAAAATTAAACTTTGTAATGGAATTAATAAAATTCTGCTTAACTCCATTACTCAATTAGAAGAACTCTAATTTATAAGGAATAACTATTCTATCTTCGTACCTACATTACAACTTGCAATAAGAAAGTTTACTATTAAAACGAAAATGTAGTTTGAGTTACCTCAAACACATTGTGTACTTACATAGTGAGTAAAGTTAATTAAGTAAGTACTTCTTACTTAAGTTGCTTTTTCTTAACAAAATAGTGAGCTACTAGGTTTGTAGCAACTTTGTTAACAAAACCACAGACAAAACCAACAAATATTTGGTTTTTAAATTGAATAATTTAATAGAATATAAATAAAATGAATAGGTAATAATATTATTTTAGTTAGCCCGTTGATAGATTGATTTATAAAATAAACTAGCGACCCGCCCCATCTTTGCACGGCAATATTATGCATGTATAAACCTTCCTCTTGAATCACTCTATCTTTAAAAAAAAACCTCATCAAAATCCGTTGCGTAGTTTTAAAGATTTAAGCATACAAAGGGATATAGGGACAGAGAAACCGACTTTGTTTTATACTATGTAGTGATGATGAGTCAAGTCAAAATCCATATTGCCACTTACTTGCCCCTATTGGTTACGGATATATTTTCTGTTATTTTGACGTCTACATGAACGATGTTGCGGTCCGAATTGAATGAACAGTGCCTACAGTGCTAGCGATCAAACATGTCGGTCCGAAATGGTAAGGATTGCGCTATATATCCTTTTCAGACCGCAGCCTAAGTAACAGACATACATGATATCAGGTAACCGATTGGATTTTGTGCCTTAGTGACTAGATAAATTATCTACCTACCTAGATTGTATACATCACTATCACTACATAGTATAAAATAAAGTCACTTTTCGCCGTCCCTATTTCCCTTTGTACGCTTAGATCTTTAAAACTACGCAACGGATTTTAATGCGGTTTTTTAAATAGATAGAGTGATTAACGATGAAGGTTTTTAGATATAATACATGCATAATACAGCCGTGCGAAGCCGGGGCGGGTCGCTAGTATAATAATATACATTGTACATTGTATTGTCCTTATAAATCCACGTCAGTAGTTAAGTAGGTATGTCAAATAAAACCTCTTCATTTTTATTATCAGTAGGGACTTAGAGGTATCTTATGTATAATTAAGCGTTTTGGGACATCCTGTACATTTTAATGCTTTAAATTTTGAGGCTTCAATGTCAACCGCAGACGAAATCCTACCACTGCGATGCTTGGTCACTATAAGCTCTCGAGCTTGGGAATTGTAGATTCTAGCATTTAATTGTGGTAGATGGTCAATTTGTGTAGAAAATATTTGTCTATATTTAGTTAAATAGGTATATGACTGCTTTTTAGTATTTACGTAGGTACGTTTATATGTTTATTGCTTTGATATGTATATTTTAACTATATTCAAAGAATGATAAAAAATAAATAAATATCTTTATGATATTTGATTTACTATAGTAGGTACGTATTTGAGGCTATAATACCTTTTTTAGTCGAAAAATTAACATTTTTGATCTTTGAGTATGGAGACATTTAATGTTAGAGTGGGATGTAAGATAGTTAAGTACCCAAAAGTACATAATTATTTATTTTTGAGAAATAATGAAATCGTCGATATAAGTTTGCAGCAAACTAGACAAAAAGAATTTTACAAACAAACATACTGAGATAAGCGGGAAAAACATATCCCTTTTCTTACAGTCAAGTAAAAATGACTTGTCATCATTACATCTCAAAGACAACTGCGGCAAATCGAGTAAAAAGCACGCACAATTTACATTAAATTACAATCTTTTCGAGATTCAGGTCCTAAAGTGGCAGCAAATCACTTTACCAAGACAACAGGACCCGTAAAATAAATCACAGTAAAAAAGTGAGAATTCCCTTTAGATAATACGAGGGCTTACAACGGGAAATTAATTAGGTTTACTGTTAATAATTATTTTGCAGAAGGGTAAGGGGTACAGTGAATAATTCGTGAGTCGCCCTCTAGGGGCTTCCCTGTTAATTAATAGCCAACTAGTCGAGTGCCCGACTCCTTGCGTTACTAAAAATAACTTAAGAAAATTTGATAATGAAGTTTTTAACAAATTAATTTTATTTCTATAATATGTACCTAATATACCTCATTTAGTCAAAGCAAAATAGTAATTCTATAAAAGATAAATCATAACTCTGAAAAAGATACTCACCAAATTAGGCAGCTTTTCTTTTTGGAAAGTCGAAAAAGAAGACGATAATGTTATACTCAATACTCATTTATGGTTAAATAATCATTACATGTCAAGGATAATACTTTATAGAAATAGAACTATGCCATTACTGTTGGATGAACAATAACAAATGGAGTTGCATCTACGTTTTCTTTTTGTACCGAGATAAAATTGTATCGATCGACGCAAAGTAACTCTATCCATTTTCAAAGAGAACGACCTAATACTTCTACTTCCCAGTTTACCACCGTCCATTTTTTCATAACACCTATACTTTAGCCAAAGAATCGAGCGCAGCGTTAATAAAAGAGGAAAAACAGAGGTCTACGAAGGTAAACCTCTGCTTTGCTGGTAAATTGAGCACTTTGCAGAATTTGCAATGTCTTTCGGTAAATGCGGATTACTCTGTAATAATGTTCGGGTTGGCTCGTTTGTTTTTCTCAAGGGCCGTAATGAGGGCTATTTTGAATTTTGTTGACGCTAGAATTTACCTAACCCTGAGCGGTGAAAAGTTGTATGTTTGCGTAAGTTTATAGGTATGCTTATGCGTACGCTTAGCACTCATACGTTTTGTGACTTAATTGGCGTTTAGTAAAAATTATATAAAATAATACCGTCGGTAAAAAAGTCATCGAATTCGTAAAACGAAAAGAAAACTCTAGAAAGTTTATAAATCAGAGTGCTCACTTAATCTTGATACTTTGTCCTCTAATTTGGACGTTTCAATAAGACTCGTTTCGATTCCCCAAAAGTTAATATATTTTAGAATCGAGAACAAGCCTACACAGGGCGGTACAGGTGATTGTAAAACTGGTCACGTGCTCTCTCGATCTAATTTACTCCCAAAAACTGCTAGCAGCTACAATATTAGTTCGCTCGTTTTGGTGACCTTTTTTCCAGCAGAGATCTTCAAGAATTCACTTCGTAAAAGTAGCCGCATTAGATAAATTATATTATACCGACTTCGGTGTGTTTAAAAGCGTATAATATGTCATTTTTTTAATACTTTTAACCCTAATACAAAAATTGGGGTGTTATGAGACGTGCGCCTCTGTCTGTTGCGTCGTGGCTCTTAGGAAGATCATTGTTTTTTTTTATTACAGTCAGCAGTAGGTACTCCTTTATGCTCACTGTACTAGAAACAATGCATATTAATTTTGTTTAAATTGTGAGTTGTTCAATTGGCTGAAGAAAAAATGTTAAGGCTTGTATATTCGTATTCAGC
The DNA here is from genome assembly GCA_907269075.1 of Idaea aversata. NCBI lineage: Eukaryota > Metazoa > Arthropoda > Insecta > Lepidoptera > Geometridae > Idaea > Idaea aversata. The sequence continues at coordinate 9,416,712 of OU026085.1, forward strand.
GCTATCCCTTTTCCTCGCGCGCCGCGAAATGGGCGTTTTTTAACAAAATTGGAAATTCATGAATGAAAAACTTCAATGACAAAACAGCCGGGCAAAACTAGATCACTGTAACGATATATCGTAATATAATTTAAAAAAGCCCAGTTATAAAGAAACAAATCTATCGAGAAAAAATTATGCTATCATGTTTTCATTCGGGGAAAAACTGCTTAAAGATCTGAAGATACATTCTAAATCAAAATTAGTGTTGTAGATGTAGCGAAAGTTACTTAATTCTTCATTTGAAAAGGGGATTTCCAGGTCATACCGGCCCTTAAAATAAAAATAAAACATGTCTTCAATGTACGATCGGCAGCATTAATTGCAGACCCACCGTAGAGTTCTAAAATTACTAATTTTGCAATGTTTTCATTCTAATAATTTTTGTTTGATAAATTATAGAGTTAAAATACTTAAAACTTCGATTAAAGCAGGTGTCTAGAATCTTACTTGTGTTGTAATAGTACATTGCGATACAAGTGTGGAAAGTTGATCATTCCATAGAGGCGGTTTATGACGCGCGAGCGGAACGCGAGCGTGGCAAAAGCCGAGATGGAATGATCAATTCACACGTGTATCGTACGACGTTTTTTATCACAGTTGCGAATAAAAAAAAAGACTTGTTAAAATTTTAATAATAAAAAGTTTTTAAGAATTTTAGGTTATTTTTACTATTTTTTGTTAATTACACTACCGAAAGGCTAGGCAAAAGACTTTTAACCTATACAGCGTCTGACATACAATATTTTTTTAGGGTTTTTTTAATTTGTTTTTGCGTCGGCGGGTAAAAAACAGAATATAATGGTAAGGAAAAAATATATTTATGTAATTACCTAAAGAAAAAACAAAACTCAATTTTTAATTATTTTCAAAAACGTCATCACGTAATATTATCGTTCGTTATCAGACTTTTTTTTTTCTCTCTCTTGTTTGGCCCCAGGAACTTATGCCATTTTCATTTTGTTCTTCATTTTCAGCAGGTTTTTTTTCTTCAGTTATGGCTTCGCACGGTTTGTGCATATAGCCAGTATCAAGTAATATTTTGCATCAAGTTATGGCCCGATTTACAGAAATCGGGCTCAAAGTGTTTCAAGATGGTTAAGTCGTCAAGTCACAGTTTGTCAAGTCAGGGGTCATAGTAAAGCGGTGGCTACTTTACTATAACCTTGTAGGAGATTTTGGAGGCAACGAGAAAAGTCCATGTTTGACACTGATTTTTACTTTCACTACACTTGTGCACTTTCACAGAACTAAATTAGACAACTTTCCACCGGAATTATACAATTTAACTCGGTTTACAACTAAGTTTCGTGTAAATAAAACTGCAGCACGGCATGTTATTGGCTCGTTCCCGCCAAAAACCTGTTCAATTTTCAGACTTTAGAGAAACCTTTTGTAAAGAAGAAAAAAGGTACCAACAAAGAGTTTTAAGCCAGCAAGGCTTAAAACCTCTTTGGATGGTACCTTTTTCTATACATCAAAACAGTATAACCCAGATAAACGAGATCATTCATGTTTCTAACAAAAAATACCCACAAAAAAAAATGCCGGCCAGTAATAAAAATTGTTTCTATCTTGTAGAGAATAACATTTTTAACAATGTTTACTAAGTCAACAAAGAGCTACGATCAAAAATCGTTGAGTTATTTTACATTGAAAACCCAAAAAATGCATTTTATAGAGATCCGTTTGACCACTTAAGATCCCACTAAAACTTCTGAAAGCGTTATTGGATATACCTATTTATATAAATATAATAAAAACAGACAAAGCTTATCCATTTACTACTTATTTTTATATTTTTTCTGTAGTAATATCTTAAAAGTGGTCAAACGCATCTCTACAAAATGCATTTTTTTGGGTTTTCAATGTAAAATAACTCAACGATGGTTGATCGTAGCTCTTTGTTGCCTTAGTAAACATTGTTTAAAATGTTATTCTCTACAAGATAGAAACATTTTTTTTTCTGGCCGGCACCTTAAGTTTTGGGTACGATTTGAACGATGTCCTTAAGAATGTTTCATCTACTATATGTCATTAGCAGTAAGATACGTATTTGACATATCGAGATGACGTATTATTTTAGCACTAGTCGGATTTTTTTTTATCGCACGCGTGTATAATACGTTGCATTATGAGCCTAAAAGCGGTTTAATAAGATCCACTTTATGAGCAACTGTGATAAAAACATTCTTATAACAGTCGTTATGGAGCTCTACGGTGGGTCTGCAATTATGCAGGCGACTGTATCTAAGTATTTTTGTTTTGTAATTTTAAATAATGTACTTTATTCATAATAATTTAAAACCCAAATAATAAAAATAAATAAATATTGCAGGACATTCCACACATCGCCATCTAGCCCCAAGCTAAGTCACTAGACTTGTGTTATGGGTGCTAGACAACGGATATACTACTTATATACTTTTCTTTTGTAAATATATACTTATAATACATAGAAACAACCAGACCACAGACAAATTGACGACCTCTGTGGCGCGTCGGGCGAACACCGGACTGCGACGCAGAAGGTTGCGGGTTCGATTCCCGCCGGGAACAAGTATTTATGCTGACCATAAATTCTTGTTTCTGGTTCTGGGTGTTTCCTATATGTATAAAATGTATATATTTACAAAAAAAAAGAAAAAAAAGTATATAAGTAGTTTATCCGTTATCTGGCACCCATAACACAAGCATTAAGTTGCTTAGCTTGGGGCTGGATGGCGATGTGTAATATGTCCTGAAATATATATGTCGGCGTATAGTCAGACATCAGAAGTAAAAGCCGAGTTTGATCAAATATTATTAATAACACAATTTGAGAATCAGAAGCCAAACCTACAAAATGAAGGAAGGAAACAAATAACGGGTAGCCAGATAAAACGGTTCCCACATGAACCACAGACGTGGACGGTGAAGCGAACCACATTTCACCTTTTATTACAACAAATAAATAATTTAGAAATCAATTAATAATTAATCAGAATAACACTTGAATAAAGGAAGTGACGAGAGCAGCGACAGTCAGTCACAACAGGCAACGATCCGTAAAGGTCCGTTCGCCAGGACGCAATCATGAGAAATGCGTGCCGGTCCAACGTTGCAGCTCGTTTTATAGCAATTCCGAAGTGGGGAGACTCGCCACGCCCTTGCCCCTCCTTTAGGCGTTAACGCTTGAAAAACGTACTAGTAACGCCATCTGTTGGTTGCCTGTCGTAACTGTCTACCGCAAACTCATATTGGTGCTGCCGCCGTCACGGCCATTCTGACAAGTCGCTCGTCCTCGAGCATCTAATTTCTCTTATCTGAAATAAGCAAACACAATTGAATTACTTGATCTAGACTAGATCGTAGTTCATAAAAGCTAGATCTCTATAGGTTATGACAACACAAAAATGATTATTGTTATTACAAAGTTCTGGTCTCGATCACATCCTTTCTAATAGGAAGTATCCCTTCAGTAAGACTATTGATGGTCTAGATCATCACTGAATGATGACCCCTACAGCCTAACTACTGCTGGTCCAGATCGTCTCCCATTTTATGGGAAAGATCCCTACAGCACAACCACTGCTTCTTTTTTTTTTCATTAAATTCGCTGGTCCGGTAGTAAAAACCCTTCAGCTGACTACTACTTCATCCCTTCAGTCTGAACACTGGACCGGATTGTGCTAGACCGGAATGACATCCCTTTAGCTGACTGTGCTAGACCGGATTGACATCCCTTTAGCTGACTGTGCTAGACCGGATTGACATCCCTTTAGCTGACTGCTAGACCGGATTGACATCCCTTTAGCTGACTAGACCGGACATTAGTCCCTGTAGCCAAACATGCTAGACCGGATAACAATCCCTTTAGCTGAGTCATTGGACCGGATTTTCCCTTCAATGACTCTCTCATTTTACTTTTTTTTTTTTTTCTCTTTTTTTTTATTTTCTTTTATTACTCTTTTTTTTTTACTTATTCTTTTTTTTTACTTTTATTTTTTTTCTTTCCTTTTTTTTTTTACTTATTCTCTTTTTTTACTCTTATTTTTTTTTTTTGTTTTACTTTTTTTTTACACTTTTTTTTACACTTTTTTTTTACTGTTTTTTTTTTTAATAATTTGCTCAGCTTGGTGTACAACAACATCGGTTACGACTTTAAAGGAAAGTTCAGCTTCAGTATCACCGACCCTGTCTGCACTAACATTATTACGACCAGTATGTTACTGAGGTTTGCATCCGCCGTCACGGTCCCATCGTCCTCGTCACCTTCATCGCTACAATTTTCTTTGGGAAATCTTAAGATAAGTCTCACCAGATACTTTTCGCAGATTTTCGTGCTCGTATTTACAGATTCCATAGCGCTACTTGTTTGTTCCATTCATACCAATGACTATCCAAAACGGTGACATTTCCAAAATGTCCTTTTATTCCAAACACCCGTAGACCCCGCAGCTCTAGTTTGTAGCCATGATGAGGCACCCGTGGGCCCCACAACGACCGTCCGTAGCGGTAAACACCCGCAGCACGCGTGCACCATAGCAAAACTGAGAACAGAATTGAAAAGCATTAGTAATATCACTGGCTGTTACGCATTTAGAGAACATGTAAACCGGGGAAATAGCCACCACGCGTACAGAGTACACGTGATATCCGCCGCTATACGTACTGTATACGCTAAGCGTACCCTCTCAAGGTAATGGCTAAAATACTGAAGGGCTCTGACGACAGCAAGAATCGAACCTGCTTGACAAAACTCAATTTTTCACGACTCGGCCTAACCTGATTTTCACTAGTCCCCTATTCAATCTCAGTCACTAAGAATGAACACTTTTTCAAGTTGAGTTAAGTAGTATAAGGCCCTGATACCTTCAACATTCTTATATCTGGTTTGTACGTACAGCTACAATGTGCTAAAGATAACGAGATGAGGGATATAGTTGAACCGCTATCGATCAAAGTAGTTATATCCTGAACAATGGCTACTCACTATTGGTGGAAGTTACTAAAACGTAATAAAAATTAACAGTTTTTTTTTTGTTCACCGCTTCATATCTTTCCTCGGCAAAAGAAGTTTCGTCTTTATGGCCCAGCCTGTCACAGAACGAACAAGGTTCAGACCTCGTCGGCACAAAAACAGGCTTGGAAGTCGTGGCACTCCACGTATCCATGAACTACTCGATCCCTGATCGATTCAAGGTCCCTTAGTCCACGAAGTCTGCCCATGTCCCAACTTACCACACGAAAAACTCTTGACGCCACTATCACACGAAAAACACTTGACATACGAAAAACATTTGACGTCACTACCACCACGCTTTCGCGATATTTATTTATTTATTTATTTAATGGAACACAAAACAGAATACAGTCATATCAAGGACATAAGAGTACATCCGCAACTTGTTCACCCGATGCAATATTCCTCAAAGCACTAACCGGTTTAACATAGATCGAGATACATTTGACCAAACTGATTGGCAAAAGTCCCTACACTCTACGTAGACAAAGAAATGAACGACGCGCGCAATCTGCATACGTAGGGCATCTATCGGAATTCGCACTAATAACAACAGCAAAAACACACACGATATCTTACTCCAGGTACGATCACTCGATACCTACTCATTAAACCACCCTTTTAGCGATCACCGATACGCGAAAAACACTCTTAATTGCTCCAACTATTGAACACCTTAGCACGATCTACCTCCGCACACCAATCGTTAATATTGTGTAGATCGGGATTGAAATTCAAAATATAAAAGTGTTGGTTCGACCTACCCGCATAATTTAATCGAACGAATATCGTCAACAATACAGTCGGTGACCGGGGAATATTCCAGCGTCGATGGGGCGTTTCCCTACGCGTTCTGAATCTCGTGGTAGACAATTTCTATCAATGTAGACGGAGACCGCAACTGCTGACTACAATCACAAGTCGACGACCGGTTTCACGACCGCGACGCTGTACGCTTACCGGGACACTAACCCATACGTTCGCTTCGACGGCGATTAACGATGCACGCTACGCGATTCGTTGATCGCAACGCACTGCGGCTTAGCTACGACGTTGTTCGCTGATGCTTCGATGACGACTTATTACAACTGACATCTTCCGGCAATAATACTGCACGATAACTTAAACACACTGAAACGGATGAAGCCTTAGATTCTTCCTCCAACGTCCTCTTGCGAACCATCGCTGCTTTATCTCAAGCTTGTAATTTAATTAGTTTCGATTGTTCGCGATATCCACTGTCAGGCCGGTCGCGGCTATTCACCACAACACAATTTACCAAAATCAACGTAAGTATTGCTGTACACACTCCTGAACACAAATTCACCACACCACACGGAACAATCACTAAAACTTACTGAAAACAGAATCTCTAGCTAAATTTAAGGAGTAGTAGTAGACTAGAGCTGTTGTATAAAGAACTAGCAAGTTCGCATGATCCTTTCCACTTGTTCATCAGTTCTGCCAGCACCTGCATCTATTAGGTGAAGCTGAATGCTATCTCTACTAAAATCCTCTATTTCAAATCAACACGTTTAGGTTTACGTATCTCCTGCAGACCATAAAACTACACTTCCTAATATTGAAAGAAAATCCATATAAATAACAGATAAAATTCTCGACAATTTGTCCAAACGCTCGAGTCTCTCCTCCACGGTATCTGACTACGAAATCGAAAGCACGTCGGCTAAAAAAGGAAGTAACCGATCCTTATTGATTCCTTCGAAACGTTATTTCGACCCAGTAAGACACTGTATTCAAGGCAATCATCCGGAAGGACGTAAAAAGTCATTAAAAGCGAGATCTTCTAGACTCTGGTATCACAAGTTATCTGCTCCGCGCCATTTACTGTTCCTGTCATATTCGCCAGGTCAAACGATCCTTCACTACTAAACAGATTGGAAATACCTTTTCCAATTAGGCTACATTCAGAACCTGAGTCAAAAGCAAAGGTCCAAAGCAAAGGAAAAGGTCCATCATCACACAGACATGGACAGCCCTGCAGCACACGTTGACCCCTCTCTTAACCAACGCTGCTGACTCACGACAACAATTCCCGCCGAGCTCACCGCAGATTCAGCAGGCAACTTGAACCGGTGCCTCTCCAGTATCAACCTGGAACTGGAGAATCTGATTGAAAATGATCCTGCACCAGCATCGGTCGAGAAAACCACGCCTTCAAAAGTTCTCCCATTTGTAGGCCATCCAAACTGCTCCGAGTGAACCTGCAAGTAAAGTAACTGCACGTCCCTTAAGACTGTGGGTCAAGGTCACGACCAAGTCAATTTAATTCAGCTGCTGCCTCGCTACAACTGTTCCAGACAGGTGACACCAGCCTTCTATGCCCAAATCCGGGTTATCAGGGTCAAAAGAAACCAAGAACACGGAACTTGGCGTACCAAGTCAGGCCACCAATCTTTCGACCAATTTAGAGAACACAAACCCTTAACATTGAAATTTTAATTTACATGATCACTGCAGCTGAATCTCCAGAAGTGGGCTGATGATCAGATCCCACTTCTGATGTCGGCGTATAGTTAGACATCAGAAGTAAAAGCCGAGTTTGATCAAATATTATTAATAACACAATTTGAGAATCAGAAGCCAAACCTACAAAATGAAGGAAGCGGGTAACGGGTAACAAATAACGGGTAGCCAGATAAAACGGTTCCCACATGAACCACAGACGTGGACGGTGAAGCGAACCACATTTCACCTTTTATTACAACAAATAAATAATTTAGAAATCAATTAATAATTAATCAGAATAACACTTGAATAAAGGAAGTGACGAGAGCAGCGACAGTCAGTCACAACAGGCCACGATCCGTAAAGGTCCGTTCGCCAGGACGCAATCATGAGAAATGCGTGCCGGTCCAACGTTGCAGCTCGTTTTATAGCAATTTCGAAGTGGGGAGACTCGCCACGCCCTTGCCCCTCCTTTAGGCGTTAACGCTTGAAAAACGTACTAGTAACGCCATCTGTTGGTTGCCTGTCGTAACTGTCTACCGCAAACTCATATTGGTGCTGCCGCCGTCATATATATATATATATATATATATATCTAAGCATAAATACTTGTCTGAGGCGGGAATCGAACCCGCGACCCTGTGTTTGGCAGTCCGGCATGGTGACCATTGTGCCAACTGGGTCGTCATAATAAACCAATAATTTTTCGAACACCAATTCTGCAAATTGAATCTGTGAAATATTTATTGGTGCTATAAAGTTTGCAATTTTAAAAGAGTAATGGAATATTCCAGGTGCTTGCAATCTCTTTTGGGAAATATAAATATGGTCGAATTAGTAAAATACCTAAAGCATATTTTAGTTTTAACTATTTAGTAGACACCACTATTCAGTGGTATACTTTATTTATCAACTAGCGACCCGCTCCGGCTTCGCACGGCTATATATTGCATGTGTTATACATCCTTCCTCCTTCCACCTTCCTCTTGAATCACTCTATCTATTAAAAAAAACCGCATCAAAATCCGTTGCGTAGTTTTAAAGATCTAAGCATACAAAGGGACATAGGGACGGCGAAAAGTAACTTTATTTTATACTAGCGACCCGTCCCGGCTTCGCACGGCTATTATTATACATGTATTATAGACTAGCTGCGCCCCGCGGTTTCACCCGCGTAAGTCCGATCTTTAAATTCTCACCGTTTAAACCTTCCCTGGACTACGACGAACACAACAAAAAAAGAATTGGCCAAATCGGTCCAGCCGTTCTCGAGTTTTAGCCAGACTAACGAACAGCAATTGATTTTTATATATTAGACTAGCTGCGCCCCGCGGTTTCACCCGCGTAAGTACTCACCGTTTAAACCTTCCCTGGACTACAACAAACACAACAAAAAAAGAATTGGCCAAATCGGTCCAGCCGTTCTCGAGTTTTAGCCAGACTAACGAACAGCAATTGATTTTTATATTATAGACTAGCTGCGCCCCGCGGTTTCACCCGCGTAAGTCCGATGTTTCTCACCGTTTAAACCTTCCCTGGACTTCCACAAATAATTGAAGACTAAAATTAGCCAAATCGGTTCAGCCATTCTCGAGTTTTAGCGAGACTAACGAACAGCAATTGATTTTTATATTATAGATAGATATAAACCTTCGTCTTAAATTACTCTATCTATAAAAAAACCGCATCAAAATCCGTTGCGTAGTTTTAAAGATCTAAGCATACAAAGGGACATAGGGACGGCGAAAAGTGACTTTATTTTATACTATGTAGTGAAGTGAAGTGATTACAGTGAGAGATAATTTACAGTGAATGCAAAAGGAGCAAAACGGATATTTTTGACAATAAGGATGCATTTTCACTGCCGCGTAGCTGGGCGGAGTGGAGAGGAGTAGACCTTTAATTGGCCAATCAACTCTTTTCACTGATGAGGAATAGAGATTTCGAGCACTGTGATTGGTCAATTCACGGTCCGCTCCTCTCCACTCCGCCCAGCTCCGCGTCAGTGGAAATGCACCCTAAAGTGTGCAGCTGTAATAGAAGTGTGACCCTGTGTAACCTCAGCATAGAATGGAGCAATTCCAGGTCTCCCTGTGGGTGTCGTAGAAGGCAACTTTAGTATTTAAAGACCTAGTGCAGTGCATCTTGGGTGGCTGGTAAACCATCGCAGCAACAACATTACTACGGAGGTTAGGTGTCAGGGGGCCAGCCGTAAAAAGATTGCCAAAACATATTGCAAAATAAATGAAGAAGACATATAGCGCTCACCCCGAAAAATTTGGAATAATAGCAGGCAGAAGAAGTAGAAGAGAGTAGGAACTAAAGGTTCGGGAATTACACGTACCTATAAAAAGAAAATACAACAGTTCTTTACAGGGTGAAGCATTTACAGAAAAAGTACCTACATTTCTATCAAGTTATGCGAAGCACATACGGGGTAAATGATCAACGCTGCTACGGTGCATGCAAGATGTGTTCAAATTGATGGAATACAAATGACCTTGTTTTAGGTATAAGGAAATATTCAGAATTCATCCATCACGCTTCCGAAAAGGGGAAAATGTTGTAGCCGAAGGTAAAATACTATAATGGATTCAAACAATTCGCAAATAAGTTCAGGCTTACAGTTTCTTCTGATATGACTAGTATTATGACGATCAGGCAACAAAAGTGCAGACTCACTGTAAAGCTAAAAAAAACTACTAAGATTGTTTTTAACTCAGTTGTTGTCAAATCAGTTGATGAGTATTATGACAATCAGGCAACAAAAGTGCAGTCTCACTGTAGAGCTAAAAAACTACTATTATAAGATTGTTTTCAACTCAGTTGGCTTAGTTAGAACGCGTCCTGCACAAGTTAAAGTTTAAAGTCCTTTAACTCATGAATTTATTAGAATAACATTATTAGAGTAAAGTATTTCGATAATACAAATTATAAAACTGTACGCTTGGTTTGCAATTTTGTTACCAACTGTACCAATGACGTCATTGATCCTAATTATTTGTCAAACTGCGCCCTGTGGTGTCACCAGCACTAGTTCCCAAACCTGTGGAATAACTAGCCATTTGCAGAATACATTCCTAAACCGTATGTTCGCCGAAACGCGGCCCTTCGCCCGGGGTAGTTTTTCTTAGATTGGATTTTGAATACCACGACCTTCCAAGAAATAGAGCTATCCTATATAGTAAGTAGTTTTTAATTTCATAGGCAACAGATAAGATAGATGAGATAAGATAGATAGATAGATGATGAGAGACTAGTAGGTAGATATATTAGAGAATTATAATAAAAAAATAACTACACATTCACATTTTACTACTTTTTTTTGTATGAACACACAATACAATTTTGAGTCGATATGATTCCATGTAAAGACTTTAATACTTCCTTCCTTTACCTATTTTATGTACGAGTATGAATATTTAGAAGATAAAGATCGGAGCAACAATAATATTATATCAACAATATATACATACATATATACTGTTGTTATCATAAAACCAAATAAAAAATGGTTGTCTGTAAAGTCAGTTTACGGACGATAATTTTATGTGATAGGTAACGTCATAAGAAAACGTTGAAAAATCGTTTTTTTTTTGTTATTCCTCTATATTTTTTTGTCATCACTATCACTATCATCACTATCACGACATAGTATAAAACAACTAGCGACCCGCTCCGGCTTCGCACGGCTATATTATGCATGTATTATACATATAAACCTTCCTCTTGAATCACTCTATCTAATAAAAAAACCGCATCAAAATCCGTTAAATAGTTTTAAAGCTTAGATCCTACAAACAAAGGGAAATAGGGACATAGGGACTTGATTTTATACTATGTAGTGATGTAGTGATAGTGATCTGTCCCTATATCCCTAATGTATGTTTAATCTTTAAAACTACGTAACGGATTTTGATGCGGTTTTTTTAAATAGATAAAGTGATTCAAGAGGAAGGTTTATATGTATAATACATGCATAATATAGCCGTGCGAAGCCGGGGCGGGTCGCTAGTTTTTATATAAGTCGTCTATTCGTCACTCGTTACCATAACACAAGCCCAGATGAGCGATATTATTATTAAATACTCTGTTTCATAACGGGAACGGGCGCAACATTTCGTCAGACACAATAATTTCGTTAGACACTCGTCACTCAGACACTTTTTTGCGATTGCAGGTGTTCCATCAAGTTTTTAGACGTTACCACGTCAAAATGGTAAAAAAACGAAACAAGCATATTATGAATAAACTTAAGAAAACAAGGACGCAGGCGGGTGAGACCCATCGAGCAGTATCCATCCCACAAAATAAAAAAATAACCATTTCCAGTCGGACAAAAATACGAACATACAAACTGCCGAGTTTACGAATCACACCAATAGATGGCGTTGTCAAATTTAACAAAATTCCTGAATCGCGCTATCGTTGTGTTTTGCCGATAAGAGTACCTTCTCTTCTAACTTTTGAGCAGCAATTACGGACACTTTGGTGTTCAGGTTAAAAGGACATTTTTGTAACGCAGCAGCTATTTAAAAATAGTTCTGTGTATATTTTCTCATTCATGGTTGTAATGACAACATAATTATTTTATAATTCAACATCTTTAATATATTTTAGAACGTTTATTTTCAACTAGCGACCCGCCCCGGCTTCGCACGGCTATATTATGCATGTATTATACATTAAACTTTCCTCTTAAATCACTCTATCTATTAAAAAAAACTGCATCAAAATCCGTAGCGTAGTTTTAAAGATCTAAGCATACAAATTGAAATAGGGACAGAAAAAGCTACTTTGTTTTATACTATGTAGTGATTCACAATTAAGTAGGTCTGTACAAATAAAATTAAATGCAAATAAAACTAAAAGAAAATCACAATCATTAAACACAAATAAATCAATACAAAAAAATAAATAAAAAATGTTTGTAATTGCTTTACTAAGATTAAATCACTACATAGTATAAAACAAAGTCGCTTTCCGCTGTCTGTCCCTATGTATGCTTAGATCTTTGAAACTACGCAACGGATTTCAATGCGGTTCTTTTAACAGATAGAGTGATTCAAGAGGAAGGTTGTAGTATATAAAACAAAACTACCACGCGTACGAAGTCGCGGGCAACAGCTAGTGTTTAATTATTTGTGTAAAATCATTAATTTGATATTAGTTAGTTGTAGGTGTAATTATTTAAAAATTATAACGACGATAATGATTGAGGTCTTAAATTCTAAAGTTTAAAAATGCACACACATTATAAGGTTGCCTTTCCACAGGAGCGGAGCGGAGCGGTTAACGCCAATAGAATTGCGTAAAAAAATTGAATGGTTGTCTGTAAAGTTGGTTTACGGACGATAATTTTACGTCATAACGTCATAAGAAAACGATGAAAACTTGAGATTTTTATTGTTGTTTTTCCTTTCTCTTATAATTTGGTTTTTATTTATTTTTTCATTATATAAGCCTTCTATTCTTAACTCGTCACCAAGCCCAAATAAGCGATATTATTATTAAACAATATAAAACAAATATATAACAAATAAAAACGAGACGCGTGACGTTTACCATGACGCCGTTATGGGACCGGAACATGACGGTCCCGGAACAGACACTTTTTTGTGAATGCAGGTGTTCCGATATATTAGACGTCAAAAACCGCGGCACGCGCAGTTTTTGCGGAGCACTAAAGGTGGAAACGTCGCTCAATACTTATTGCTTAAAGGACTAACCACACCCAAACTACCCAACCCAGTTAGCACAATGGTCACCATGCCGGACTGCCAAACTCGGGGTTGCGCCTCAGACAAGTATTTATGCTTAGACATTTATCTGTGGTCTGGTTGTTTCTATGTATGTATTTATAGGTATATATTTACAAAAGAAAAGTATACAGGGTTATTGGAAATTAATTGACACGGCGTTAAGGGCTTCTTCTGTGCACCTTAACGATCAACTTTTGTTCTACGACTTTTGGAAATTCGAAAAAAAAAATGAAAATTTTGAGGTTATGTAAATTCGAAAAATAGCTGATTTTTTAAAACAAAGGTCATTCACACCAAGAACAGTGGATGAAACTTAAAAAATAAGTAAAATTTTAAGGTTACTGACCTCTCCGTGTAAGGAACAGCTGATTTTCAGGTAAACCTAACCACAAAATTTTCAAAAAAATGTTCGAATTTCCAAAAGTCGTAGAACAAAAGTTGTTTGTTAAGGTGCACAGAAGAAGCCCTTAACGCCGTGTCAATTAATTTCCAATAACCTTGTATATTTAGGTACAAAAGAAAAGTATATACCTAAGTTGTATATCCGTTGTCTAGCTACCTTAGCTTGAAGCTAGATGGCGATGTGTGGAATGTCCTGCAATTTTTTTTTATCTTTTACAATTATAGTATTAGTAGGACAGGAAAGACTTTTTTTTAAATTTTGGACAAAGATACCTAGCCTACATCCTTTTTAAGATTAGCTTAACAAATAGTATTAAAACATACAAACATATATTTAAAACAGGCGTAAATAAAAGCTTTTAAAAATATAACCTCTTCCTTCCTTTCATTCCTTGTAAAAATAAGTTTCCCTAGGTAGGGTGCTCAAAAGACTGGCCGCAATGAATCAGAGAATTTACACAGGAGTTTTATTAATCTCTACAACTAAGTCGTTACTTCAAAATCATTACATAGTATAAAAGAAAGTCACTTTCCGCTGTCTGTCCCTATGTATGCTTAGATCTTTAAAACTACGCAACGGATTTTGATGCTGTTTTTTTAAATAGAAAGAGTGATTTAAGTGAAAGGTTTATGTATAACTAGCGACCCGCCCCGGCTTCGCACAGCTATATTATGCAAGTTTTATACATATAAACCTTCCTCTTGAATCACTCTATCTATTTAAAAAACCCGCATCAAAATCCGTTGCATAGTTTTAAAGATTTATGCATACAAAGGGATATAGGGACAGAGAAAACGACTTTGTTTTATACTATGTAGTGATACATGCATAATATAGCTGTGCAAAGCCGGAGTGGCTCGCTAGTTGTACATATTTCTTTTCTCATCAGGGAGATCTCAATTCGGTCGGTCAACGAGTTCTATATCGATGGGATAAATAAATTTTACCTGACATATAAAATACAGCGATAAAACCTTAAACCCTAAATTGAATTCATTTATTAATAAGCCTCATCATAAATAACCTCGCTGTACCGTATGTAATGAATGAAACAGATTATAATTAACAGGGCTAATTTGGCCCTTTCCCGCACGTAAGCTACTTTCTCGAAATAGGGTGCTCGTCTGAAATAGGCCGCTTTTATAGAGAAAATATTTCGAGGCAAGTCGCATCCGAACATTATATAAGATTTTCTTACTATCATAGTATATGTTAACTAGAATGCTTTCCCCAAATGGGGGATATTTGGGGAAAGCATTCTAGTTAACATGTACTTTGGGGGATAAGGCAACTTACAATTCCCATTATCCCCCAAATTGGCTAGATTATCAATTTGGGGAAAATGCCACGAAGATTCCAACTATCCCCCATTTGGGGTATAGGGGGAATTTCACGAGTAATCTCACTGAAAATAAATTTGTCGAATTAAGTGTAAAGAAGATCACTGAAAAATGAGTAATTTGGGCAATTCAGTGAACCAAAAACAAAATTTTTAATTTATATAGGAACTATTTTATAGTATTACCTACTATTAGGATTATTCCCTAATTTAGTTATGATTTAAGCCACAAAGAATGATGGTATGGCAATACTTACACATAAAGAAAAAAATATCTTAAAAATATAATAAAATATGATAGTATTTTGTGAACTAGATGTGGAAAAAAGATATAAGCATTCAAAGTCACGTTTATTTTTTCATTTTCTTCATCTGGATCTGACGTCCGTCCATCTGACGCCATTAACACATAGGTATACGAACTTCAACAACATTTTTGTTCGAAGTTTTGCCATTATTATTTAAAACTAGCGACCCGCCCCGGCTTCGCACGGCTATATTATGCATGTATTATACATATAAACCTTTCTCTTGAATCACTTTATCTGTTAAAAAAAACCGCATCAAAATCCGTTGCGTAGTTTTTAAGATTTAAGCATACAAAGGGATATAGGGACAGAGAAAGCGACTTTGTT
Organism: Idaea aversata; assembly: GCA_907269075.1. Lineage (NCBI taxonomy): Eukaryota > Metazoa > Arthropoda > Insecta > Lepidoptera > Geometridae > Idaea > Idaea aversata. The sequence continues at coordinate 9,432,364 of OU026085.1, forward strand.
TTATACTATGTAGTGATAGTGAAGGTTCATTGAGTAACGTAGGTACGAAAATTCAGACATTATGTAATGATTATCTAACCAACTTTTCACCATAGAAGCGCCCTTTAGACCTTATTTTATCCAGACCCGTGATTAGGTATGCCTATCGCATAGCCGAGGGAACCAATAAGGATACGAATATTTTTACGGGCATTCAATCATTGATATTGACCGTCAAATTTCGATAGTAATATAAAATTCGTTTACGAGATTTTTTTGCATGTTATTTGTTTCGTTTCGATATTTTGGACCGGAAATTCTATTCAAGTATTTGATTAAGTTTTATTCCTTTTCGATATTTTATTGAATTTAGTAGGTAGAGATCGAAGCTATAAAATGAAACAAATTATTAACTACAACTTTGTTTGGTGCCTTCGATGCCCTTTTACCAATAAAATGGTCAATTTATCTTTGCTCTGAAGTGTCCACGTTTATTAAGAGGAAGGGTACCGGGGGCTCTTTCCATACACACTATTACAAACGTAGTCGACTGTTTTCTCCCTGGATAATGACACTAGAGCAAACATTTTGGTGCATTAAACTTAAATAACTGCCATGACCATGACCCTGTTTTTTTTTTCTATTTAATCTCTATTTCTATGATAATTAGAAAACGAAAAAAACCAAAACATAGTCATGGCAGTTATAGGTTTTATGGCACAAACATATTTGTGCTAGTGTCATTATCGAGGGAGGAAACAGTCGACTACGTTTGTATGGAGAGAGTTCACCTTAATAAGATGTTTACAATATTGTATACCCTCCACGTGTACAGTTTTCAGGCAAAAATGTCACATTACTAACGCACACATAGTCAAGGGTTAAAGATATTGGCACGTTCGGCGTAAAATAAGTCTCAGGTGTGTTTGATAGCCTTTATCCGCCAAAACTGATAAAATATGTGTTGGTTCGAACCTCGACCGTTAGTAGTCACTGGTGTTGCCGAAATATCGATAGGTTACATCGAAAATCAGCTACTTTAAAGGTATAGATACCAGAATAGGTCTATCGATGGTATCGATACTGTTGAAGGTATCGACACCATCGATATCGTGGTTTCAATGGTGCCGTGGCGTGTAGTTGATTTAAAAGTCGGTAATCAAATTGTCGATTGTATTGACAATACTATCGATAGTATTGTATCGATATTATCGGAAGTATTGATACAATTGATAGTTTCATATTGATAGTTGGAGTGGTAGGTGACCTAGATAATACTATCGAAACTATCGATAATATTGCATTCAAATGTATCGATTGCTCGGTACTAACTATTGATATCTGCCTATAAATCAGACCAATTGATACAAATGATAGTACCGATTGTTTTCATTCAATATTATCGATACCATCGATAGTATTATAATGTATCGATAATATACGTACCATGCTATCGATATGCAACACTAATAGTCACCGTTAGTTGTTATCGCAGTAACTATCATAATGACGTGGATAAAGCTAATGCACGTTTATTGGACCCCGATAGAGATACCGAATTGTAATGAGACGACTTCATCCGGATAATCAACAAACTACGCTTGATTGAACTTGTTCTATCTGATCATGAAATTTGGGATAGAAATCTCTGGAGAGAATATAATCGCAGGCAAATTCTTTTTAAGTATGTACATTTTCATTTCTTTTATTCACTTCGACTGTCTCGAGAATTTTATCAGAGCTTGTGAATAAAAAAGTTTGTGCTAGCGAGGTATACTGTTCGGAGAACTACTAATATACCTTATGAATAATACTTAGAAATTAGGAATCTGTTATTGACTGTCGGAATCAACTACCTACCTGGTGTTGCTAGATTAAGAACTGTTGATTCCATTTTAAAACTAATAATGCTTCACAAGACACATGCTGAGATGTAGCAGCTCCTATTTAAGATACTTACTGATTGTTGAATGTTAATAGTAACACTTAAAAACATGACGTCATTATTCTATACTATAGAAATGAATCGCTAAATGTGATGCTAAGCGCAAATGTCGAGAACGGCTGAACCGATTTCGCTAATTCTTTTTTTAGAATATTGCATAAGGATAGTTCTTACGAAGAGAAATTTAAAAAAAAATCCTTGCATCATCTAAAAACAACACTTTTCTATATTCTCCCATACAATTTTTCTATAAAATAAACGTGGTCTTTCTAAGCGCATAACTCGAGAACGGCTGAACCGATTTCGCTAATTCTTTTTTTTAAATATTCCATTATGTACGAGGATGGTTTTTACGGAGAGGAAAATTCAAAAAATTGCTTGAAAATGTCTAAAAACAACACTTTTCTATACTCCCTTAATAACGATTCGGAATAATCCTTAAAATTCAATTTAAACTTTAATACCGTAATATAAAGTTCAAGTTTTAATGGAGAGGTTCCGGGAAGGCAAAGCAATTGAGTGACGTTAGTATCGTATAAAATATTGATGTCAATCGTGTCGCGGTGTTAGTTGCCAAACTCAGCCACCTAAACGTCTGAGCCGGTTTGTATGAATTTTTTTATATGGCAAAACAATGTTTGCCGAATCAGCTAGTACCTAATAGTAATATTATCGACGTAGCATAGACTTTAGGTACAGTCATGTGAACTAGGAATTTAATGTCGATGTATATTAACGGAATAGTGAGTTATAAAATAAAATAAATCATTTATTTCAGGTAACAGCCTTATAAATAAGTATATAAAATAGATACCTTACAGACTAACATACATATAGACCCCTATCCTAGCGTAGCGGAAGATGCAATGCGAGTGTGCAGCCCATCGCATTTTCAGATTGACAATAAAGCTAATATTTATCTAATTAGCTGTTTTAACGAAATATGTAGTTTTCAAATTAAAGTGGCAGGTGGCCCTTACATTATCTAATTTAGGTTGCTATTAAAATACAAGCAACAATGAATGTTGAATGAGAAAGCCTTGAGGCAAACCACATGACACACTCGTCATAATGTTTTTGAGCATCCCTCTGAAACCCTCCAGGCTACTGAGATATCTTCATAATGTCTTACATAATTTAATGTAACGTTACATTCAGAATATCGGAACGAGAACCGAAATATTTGAAATATTTCGGTATTTCGGTTAAGTGAAGATAATACGTAATTAGGTATCAAAATTTCATCGTAAATCTTTGACTAGTCTCCCAGAGGATAATGTATAATTATATTTAGAAAGATTAATATCGGCTTATACTATATAATTAAGCTTGGGAAGTAAACCCACACAAATATAAGTGCTAATATTATAAAGAAGTACCTAATGTTTAGATGTTTGATGCCAACTAAACTTCGACATTACTGGACCGATTTTGATAATTTTGGATGTAAATATAGTAATTTAATTGGGTGTAAATATAGTAATTTAATATAGTAAGTCAAGTAAGACATTATCGATGTGTGCAAAATCATTATATTTATGAAACAAGTTGTGAAAATACTGAAAAAAATTAAGACTGCAAATAAATATTTGCAAATCTTGTTTTGATGTTGTATGAAACTTGAATATGAGGATACAAATAATAACTTGATAGTTATAGAATATATTTGTAACTTTTCAACCCATATTCGCAACAGACCGTGGTGGGGCACTGCTAGATCCAAAATCGGAATCAAGACAAATCTTAGTAAATAGAAAGTAAGAAGTAAATGGAACACTTTTCAAAGCCTATGAATATTCAATCAAATTTCGTTCGATTTCATCAAAAAGGAAACGTTTTGAAGCCTACGCAGTACCTTCGCACTTTTACCATACATTGATATACTTACTGATTTAGATTCAGTATGTTCGTGACTTGAAACTCAATTGAGGGACTTTGCTCCTAGTTAATTTGTACTCAAACTGCCACTTGAAGACGATAGCGAGTTTTCTTAATTGGTTCTGAAGTTACAGTAAACTGTATTGTAACTTTCTATTAATATTAGATAGATGTACCTGGTACCTACGTGAAGCTTGTAGGTTCTTGATAAATTTCAGGATTATTACAAAAGTTAGGTTGTATTGTGGAGTTTTTATTAGCTCTCTATACTGCCGGTAAATTAAATAACTGACTTTGAACACGAAATTTCTTTTTCATTACTCATACTCCGAAAGTAGGTCTAAAGATGCCTGAAGAGCGTGTAGAAAATAAAACTTTCAGCCCTAGGGAAAATCGCTTTCACTGACAGCTGTCATGTCAAATTATGGCTTCGCACGGCTTGTGCAATGTGCATGTAGCCAGTATCCGTATCATGACGCATTAGGAACTTCAAAAATCTAACCTCCTTGCTTTAAGTAACACCAAAGAATAACACTACATGTATATAACCTCTTTGGTCCCAACCTTGTAAGAGGATCAGGTAGTATGGAGTCTCTCATTCACTCTCGTTGTTAGAAAGAATTTTATGTATTATTCGTAATGAAAAGCACAGTGTTTACCTCGGGTGAAAGACTCATTTAGTCCCTCGAACTATTAGCCGTCTCGGGACTTTAATGAGTGACTTTCACAACTAGGGTAACAATGTACTATTCAGTTACTCTGATAAAAAATCTATTAAAAAAGTAATAAAATACTTTGCCTTTTCAAATCAGTGTAGCATTTAAATCTCACTTATCTAAAAGTTGGGTCTTGAATTTTGTCCCCGTTTATTTTACCAGAGACTTGAGTTGTATCGTATTATATGGCTCGTTGTAAGAGAAATCCGTTTTAATGCTGCTCTCGGTTCATTTTGATCCCCTTTAAGCGCACAGGATTCAGCTTTGTACCTAGTAAAATAATAAGACTAGACACCGAGTACGACATTTAAGCAAAATATTTTCCGCATTTTCCTAAGAGATGCTTTAAATATTGAAATGAGAAGTGTTACTTTACAGCTTTAAACAATTTTGCAAAGCAGAGAATAACTGATATCAATTGTTGTTATGTTATGTTTTAGAAACAAATTCTTAATCTGTAGGCACGGTCGGCTGCATAATTGTAGACCCACCGTAGAGCTCCAAAACGGCTGTTATAAGAATGTTTTCAACTCAAGCAAGATTCTAGACACCTGTTTTAGTTGAAGTTTAAAGTCTTCTCACTCATCAATTTATCAAACAAAAAATATTAGAATGAAAACATTCCAAAAATAGTAATTTTAGAACTCTACCGAGGACTGCAAATATGCAGCCGACTGTACATATCAACGCATAGCCTAAGCCGCTGCACGCTGATCGTAGAGACTTAAAACAAGGACTTTATATGACTTAGGCATCCGATAAGAAAAGATATTGAAAAATTTAAACCCGAAAGTTAGTGTGTTTATATCAGAAAATTTTAAAATAAAAACACAATGATTGTTTAGGGTAAGTATGTCAGTACATACTATCCCAGCTCTTTCAAACAAAGACCCAAAATTAAAAGCAGTTTACATGTTCGCACGGTTTCAATTTCCCTATCTCAACAAACAAACATGAGTTTCAAACCAATAAAATCCTTCTTTAGATGACGGAACAACAAAACTTTACTTATTATTGGTGTTATCCTAGTTACACAATCATACTTTCGGCAAATCTACTAGTGAACCCTGATTATTTCGTTGAAACAGCAGGTTGGCCAACATCCCGCAATAGAAACTACGGGGAAACGTGATCAGAATTTTGATGGGGAGATTAGGGCGTCCCGATGCGACCAACTTGGCTTTAGATGTCTTTACTGATGGCTCCTAATTAAGACTGGGCTAATGGAGAGACATGCTGCGCTGTTCTAACGCCCTCGGATCCATTACTGGCACACAGGAGTCAATATTAGAACAGTTATTAAGCAATTTGTTGGATTTAGTATTCAAAATGTGTTCTTACAGATTAGTCACTGTTTATGTGTTATGCTATTCATTATATAACTACCATCATTAAGAATTGTTGGAAATAGTTAATTTAATTTTATGACTTTGATGTTTAAAGGCAAAATAATGAATAGTTCATTTCTTATTTGAACTTGTGTTTTGATAATGTCGAACGCGTTCGTTACCCTAATTTACGTTATACAAACATTGAAAGTTTTCCTTGTTTAATTAGAGCGAAGGTTTGGAGCTACTACTTACGTCTTGAACTCCATTAACTGCTATTATTTTTTAATCAAGAACATCGTGTAATTGAAACGAGAGCAAAGTTACGACTACATTTACCCTCTCGCCTTTGCTTTTTATTGGACACCGAGTTGCTTTATGCGTGTATGGGGAGTATTAATGGCTGTAGGGTGATGTTAAAAGCGATATTTTCCCATCGTGATGTATGGGAATCTTGCTTGGGTGTAATGAGAAATTCCGATGTCACAGCTTTTTGTATGATGTTAGTAAAGCGGAATTTTTAACTGCCTGGTTTGATACAATAATGGATTGATCGGAATTTCTTTTGTCTGAACAGAGGGGTAACATTTCAAAATACAACGTACGAGGAAAATATTGTACGCCCATGTAGTTAAGTAATTGATTTTCAGTTAGCAAAATCCGTGGCTAAGTATACGTCCCTTTTTTCTTTCAAATCTAGAATCACTATCACTACATAGTATAAAACAAAGTCGCTTTCTCTGTCCCTATGTCCCTATATTCCTTTGTATGCTTAAATCTTTAAAACTACGCAACGGATTTTGATGCGGTTTTTTTTAATAGATAAAGTGATTCAAGAGGAAGGTTTATATGTATAATAATACATGCATAATATAGCCGTGCGAAGCCGGGGCGGGTCGCTAGTAGTTTATATTTAATTGATATCAATTATTTAGCTAATTTTTGCTTATGAAATTCACCAAGTTCCCGTGAGGGGGAACTCGATTTTCACATCACGAAGCCGCGTCAGTGTTCGAGTGATATCCACAAAAGAGTTCAATTTCTCGCAAAACGATAACATTTTCATGATTATGCGAAGCGGATACCATCTTTGTGTTATGGTAAAATTTTGTATCAACGTAAAAGCAAATATTATATTCGGAGCGAGCTTGTAATTCTATAGTAGGTACGATCCTGAATATAATATGAAGAACTTTATCCTGTTTTATCAAAATGGTGTTTGTGAATAATTTGTATTAACAATAAACTTGTGAACCATAGAGATAACGAAGAAATTTGATAACAAAAATTTATTACAGCATGTTTGGTAGAGCGAATTATTTATTTATTAGTTTATTTATTTCAAAAAGCAACCGTTGTTTACAAACATGAAATATGTAGAACCAATTTAATTTGTCAATTGGTTGGCCAATGAAGACAAACAAAAAAAAATTTAAGCTTTTTTTGAGAGACGCAGCTGCTCTGAAAAGGCTTGTTTAAGTCAAACAATAATCATAATATAACAAGGCTACTCACAAAAATTTGTTAAGTATCCCGTTTTAAATATCTTTAGTACCAAAAAGTTCTCATTTTGACCCGACTGATATTTCCCGCCGGTACCTACTACACGTCAAAATAAAATCAAATGACCAATCTTTTAGTTGTTTCATGTAATAATTATTCACCTACCTTGAGAATAAGGTAATTTCACGAATCATACAGTGGGTAAGTAATTCTCAATTATTTATGTCGTCAATATTCTCAGATATAACCCACCTCTAGCACTAGCAGTGTAGAGCTGCAAATCACAGTTTATTAAAACAACTCCACTACCACCACAAACAAGGGAATGGTGGTAGTAACAGTGAAATTATACCATTTTATACTGCACGCGATTGGGCGTAAACCAGCTTACTCGCGTGACCGTAATCCTTGGTTCAGTTTTAATTTTAAAACCTATAATTAATTTTACTAACTATTAGACAGCGCGAAGTGAAAAAATAAGTATGAATTGAATTGAATTTTCTCAGTTGAAACGGTATTTGCAGTTCTGTCATCTCACTTATCAATCAATCAATTAATGCATTCTCCAATTCTAGTGATACCTATAATAATATCAGTCATTCAGTGAGAGTGTGCAGGAATTCAGATTGATTAGAAGATTGATTAGGGTTAGTCATTAAGCCATTGATGTCTTCAATAGGTATATAGATTATATCTATTCTATACTTACCCAAATGTAAGATATATACATTTCCGCTAAGAGATTTTAAAGGATTACGTTCACAAGATCGGCATTCAATCTTCCTGGTTCGAAAGCGAATGAATCACTCATGTGCAAAACATAGACACTTCTTGATTTATAACCTTAGTCAATACGGAGTAATTGCATTTTCTCTTCCTTTCAATTTTAAAAGAAGAATTAAGTCTTTTGTTGAGTCTTCAATTTAAGAGTAGAGAAAAGTACCTACCTACTATAAATAATAATTAACTAATATACTAAAATCAATAAACCAACGAATTAGAAATAAAACGTCTACGCCGTTACGGGTTAGTGTGCATAAAATATATGGATGGATGAAAGTGAACTAAAGACTTTTTAAAGCCGATTTCCGACCGTTCAATTTGAAATCAAGCAAAAAAACCAGTTAAGTGTGGGTTGGACTCGCGCAACGAGGGTTCCGTCCGTCCACATAAATTAAAAAAAAAGTAACACTATAAATCTATCTGTTTAATTTTAAGATGTTTGACCTCTATTCTAAACCTCATCGTCTCTTCCCATCAGATGATATAAGGTCATCAGATGAGGCAAGCCTATTTTGCGTCCCTGTTTTTATTTTAAACAAAATGGTCTTGCATTTGTCGTCATCTCTCCTGATGGGAAGTGCAGATGAGGTCGAAGATGTAGCATGCTGGCCTAGAATGTACCTTTTCACTCTAGACTTGAAGACTCCAAGGTTGTAGTTTTGGGGAAACAGCGACGAGGGTAGAGAGTTCCACTTCTTAGCAGTGCGTACGAATGGGGGATGCGTGACGCTTTGTGCGCGAAATTGGAACTTTCACCATGTGTGGATGGCGATCTTTCGTGCACCACGTTATCTTGTGGAAGAAAGGGCAGGATGGAACGAGCTCATGGAGTTCCTAAGAGCACTCACCGAAGTAAATACGAGAGAAGACCGAACGGTGTCCTGTTTTAATGTGCTAGGGAACCCTAAAAAAAGAACTGATAATCAAATTATGGATGGCCGGTAGACAACTCTGTAGTCGGTTTTCCCATATAGGTACGTGTCATAATATTATGCCTGCGTCGTTTTTATATCACGCCTGTTAAAATATATCCACACGGAGGGAAGATAATTGATGTTTTTAATTAATAATTAAAATGAAGCTGTAATGAATCACGCTCAATTGATTTAATTTTGAACGTTGGATAGGTTTGTGAATCGTTGTTTTCATTGTAATTTAATGAAGCTCACGGAAACAAGAGTCAAATGTTTTGTGAAATTATAACGTTATTTTGTAGTACTTTTATTGCAATTATACAGAAATCGTACCTATATAACCCCTCATATGTATTTCTAACGAATTTAAAAAAATATGTGGGATAATTCGGGATCACCGTAAGAGCAATATTCTCCTACGGTGAAGGAAAATATCGTGATGAAATCCGCGGCCTATTTGGTTCCAGACGTATTGACAAGTTATTTCCTTTAGACACATCGACTCAATAATATTTAGGGGACGGAACAGGTGCTAAGCAAGCCTACTCCGTTCTCACGCAAAAAGGACCCAACTGAAGAGGTAAGGACCCAACTGAAGAGGTAAGGACCCAACTGAAGAGGTAAGGACCCAACTGAAGAGGTCTAGTTGCGGAAAACAGCCCGCATATAAGTAAAAGTACAACTTGTCCTAATCTTACTCATTAACATAAACATAGGTAAATATTTACAAGTAGCTCACACTGTCACAGATGAAACTTACGATAAGTAATACACCGCTAAGTAAGTAGGTATTTGTTTTAAAAACACGTGTTAACTAAAAAAAACACGAAATAAATAATGAAATAAAAAAGCATTTAATTTCGTATTCTATGATAATTCAACATTACAGATACCTCTACCTTACATTAGAACACTAATTCCAATTTGCATAAAACTCTGATTTTTCACATAAAATAAAACGACAAGAACCACGTTTAGACATTTCTTTTTAAGGCGCAAAGGTACGAGAATTACCCTCTCTTTGTAATGCTAATTTAAAAACCAAGGAATTCATTTTTTATTCATAAGTTTTTCTGCTATAAAGCCAGCAGTTGGAGCATCCGACTCGTTTGTGATGAGTTTGAAGTTTAAAAATATAAATTCATGTGACATTTTGGGCTACACGTGGGCTTTCTTTAAAAGCTTATACCTATTTTGTTGTACATATTAATAGTAAATACACGTACAATCAGGTACCAAAATTGCAGACCCACCGTAGAGTTAAAAACTGTCATTATTAGAATGATTTGAACTCAATCAAGATTCTAAGGAGAAATAATTATTTCAACACGTTAATTTATTAGATGCACATTATTAGACCAAAAATATTCCAATAATAATAATTATAGAACTCTACGGTTGTTCAATTTCTTTCTAATTCTGTTGCAGAATAAATACACACATACCTGCATAATCGTGTACAGTCACATTACCAATTAGCTGAACCCCACGTGACCTAGAGCTCACTTGCAAATCTGTAAGGTTGTAAAGTAATGTTACCTGATTCTGTTTTTTAACAATATTCAATACAATATAAATAAAAACAACAACAACATACAGTCGAAATAAGAACCTCCTCCTTTTTTGAAGTCGGTTAAAAATAAATATATACTATATTTTTTACAGATATTCGAATGAGCTCTCGGTCGCGTGGGGATCAGCTAATTGGTAATGTGACTGTACATCTATCAAACCATTTACTAATGTAAATCAATATTATTTATTAAGGTATTTCCAAAGCCAAAGTTTTAAATTATTATTATTACTACCTATTAAGTCCTGAATAAACATTGTGCTGAGTACATAGACTAAGTACATTAACGAACTATGTAAGTACGAAAGTTATCATCATATTTGCTCTAAAGAGCTTAATAAGTTTATTGAACCAAAGTGTTGCTATTACATTTACAGTGCTTAATAACAGGTAGAGAGCATAAAAATAACATATTTCTCCATTCTAGGACGTTTTTAAATTATTTCAGTATTTTCTTTACGGAAATTGTTTAAAGCTCACAAAGCCAGCTAAAAGAACGCAAAAAGTGCTCGCAAAACAAATTAATGTAGGTTAGGTTAAATGTAAAAAGTACTTTTATTTTTTGAGCACTTGAAACGTGATACAAAAATTTAGTACATATTTTCATTTTTGTTTGAGAGGCAGATTTTTTTTTACGTGATAACGTTTAATAAATTGATGTAACACCTGCATTCACAAAAAAGTGTTACGGTAATATTGTGTGACGTCATGCGTATGACCATGACGCGTCATGGTAACATAAGAGACAGATTATTTAATAATATAATATCGCTCATATGGGTTTGTGTTATGATGTAGTGACGAATAGAAGACTAATATGATAAAGGAAATAAAATACTTAAATAAAGGAAACAAATATAAGTAAGTACAGGAAAAACAAAAAAAAAACTAATTTTCATCGTTTTCTTATGACGTCACGTAAAATTATCGTCCGTAAACCAACTTTAAAGACAATTATTTTTTTTATTAATGCCTTTTAGTTTAGTCTGTTTCTAACCGAAAATTTCTATTTTGTGCCTTGGTTATAGCCAATTCTCGTCTGGAGAAGGATTCTTTAAATCAAAACATAGGTAGCCAGTTCTACCTTTAGATCCTAAAATAATATTTACAAAATGTAGCCAACTCTCGCCGTTAGAAGTCCTGAAAGTTTTATATAAGATGTAGATACAATTATATCTAGTTTTAAACTTACGTATTCATCTCTAACGGAGAGTTGGTAAGTCATAACAAGCGTCAAAACACACATTAAAGTGAAGTTATTAGTTTTCGAAAAAAGACATACGCAAAGCGGTGGGTACTGAATGGAGAAGAAGAACCGAAGATCGGGCTCAGTGGCGTATCTTGGGAGAGGCCTACATCCAGCAGTGGACTGACACCGGCTGATGATGATGATGATGATTAATTTTCAAAATCGAAGTTTCTGCCAGTACCTATTTTGATATCTATAAATATCAAATGCTTTGTCCTGACTGACGAATCAACGCGCAGCCTAAACTGCTGATCATAGAGACCTGAAACTTGAAGGGTGTGTTCTGTGTATGACATAGTCATCCGATAAGAAAAGATTATTTAAAGAATCAACTCCTACGCGTACGAAGCCGCGGGTGAAGGCTAGTCTTACTATATGAGTTGAATCAGATAGCCATTTTGATCTTAGTTAATTTATACCAATGAAGTAGTCAGCAAAATACCCTGCTTAGTCACTTTACTTCGTTTCCAAGTACAGGGTGCCCCTCAAACAGAGAAAGGAGAATTACAAATAGATACTGATCTCATTCCGGTGCCGACTCTCATTGCGACGAGCCAATATTCGATACTTTTTCCCGAGTGGCACACTTTTACATTTGGACTACTCCTCATTGACGATTCAACCCTTGCGCGGTCGAACAAACTGGATTAGCTCGGGACATGTTCGCTCGCAAGGGAAATAAATTGATTTTTTTGTACCGTTGTGTTCCCAACTCGCGTCCACAATAACAGGCCACAATGAAAAATAATAATGCACGGAAGATTGGACCGCTGTAAATGTTTTACGGCGTGTTAATTTTTGTGGAAATAGGTCACGTTTGTAGCCTGTCTCTTCCATAATGACGCTTTGCGGAGCTTACCCCTCGAATGGACGCGGACATAGCGTCTCTTTTTTCGATTTACGTCTTTTAGATAGTTGAGTGCTATTTTTGTAAAGCTGTATATAGGAACCAGACAAAACGAAAAGATAGCGTTTTAAAGCTAGATCGGGTTCAAAAAACAATTTTGTACTCAGCCAGCTCTAGCGTAACTCTTTTTTAAATTAATATTTATTTACTTGTTACAGGCCGATCATAATAATATGCAAGTCGCGAGTGAATAGGTCAAGAAAAGCATACTAGAGCTTAGACCGCATCGTCGCCTACCATCAAGCAGGTGGAATAGAAGTCATAGGCTGACTTACCATTTGCCCCAAAAAGTGAACTAAAATATAAAACTCATAGTCACACCAACTCTACTACCGTTTCATTCACAATCTACGAAACCTATGAATTTACCGGAAATTGAACGATCAACCGAATATTTCAAATTTCAACAATCATATCTGTGTGGTTGTATCACCATACGCGTTTCCACAAACTCCAATACCGCTCTTTTGGAGCCGTCGAAAATTTCTTTATTGAATGGCTGGCGTATATTTTTTACTGACATTATGAAAAGACCATTCCGTGTAAGTTTTTTCACGTCGTTAGCAATACTTTGCCTCGGAATGGAATGTTGTGTGCCATATGTGCCTATTTATTGATCGCTTTTAGTAAAAGAAAACGTTTAGCTAACGATTGAGCGTGGAGGAAAAATCATTTATCCAACCAAACTACTAATAATAATTGTCACACTTTTCATGATTTCCTTTTTTTATGAAAAGAAAACTTTAAAAATATTGATTAAAGTTAACTTCCTTATTATTTTGTAAAAGTCTTCGCATTGCTCGGACCCACAATAAATATTTTTAAATTTGTTCATGGGATGAAAAGCATGGACCTCTTGAGACACGACAAGGACACGACTCACGAGATCCAAGTTGATGGGTTTGATGTCAGCGGTCCCATTGGATTTCATTTATTTCAGTGATCGACTGAAACGAATACACCTATTATACCTTGTTCTCTTTCCAAAAACATTAACTTGGATTAAGTGTAAACGAGCTGACATTTATTAATACTACCTTTACCTTATTCAGTATCTTATAAATATCTATTGTTGTGATAAAGTTATCGTTACACTTGTGATAAATGTTCAGTACGTAGGTAGCACTTGCTCAATGTTTAGTAATTATACCAAAACGAGAGACGTGACAATAAAACAAACCGCAGATCCCAACTTCCACAATCACGTAAAATTCCCATTTAAATCACACATTCCGAAATGAATCGCAATAACAATGAATCGAGAATTTCAATGGCATAAAATTGTATGGGCAGGTAAGTTCAAACTTTTCGCGTTCCAAACAAATTAACTTTACGCCAGTGAGCATTATTACAGTTAATAAACGATTAAATGGCTGACCTATATATTACAGATTAGACCGGTGCACGTCAGTTTCAACCAGTTTTAACCGGTTAAAACCAGCCTGCAGGTTTGTTATGTGGCGTGCCATGAAATTATCGGGGGCTATTAGCTATTCGGCTGAACGACAGTAATTACAATTCATGACAGTTCAAAACAGATCGTGAACGGCAAGAGATAACAAAATAACCGTGTTTCTTAACGATAAACTTTCTTTTGAGAATAGAAAATGTTTAATGGCGAATCTGTTTTAAACAAATTGAGAAACTCAATGTGTCTTGGGAATGCTGAAAGTAGCGCCAGTTACTGAAAAAGTTAGGGGGAATCGTTTAAGTTGGTATGGACATGTAATAAAGAGAGAGGATATCCATGTGATTAAAACGGAGTAGATGAGTAGTATTTAGAGAGAGAAAATGAGTTTGAATGTAGAGAGGAAGGGAACGACATGGCTGAATGGACTGTGTGAGACTAGATATAAGAAATATGGATGTAAACGATGAGCTAACTTATGTAAAAGGAAGTAGGAGACGTGGGTACTGCGTCGACCCCAAATAAGGGCAGGCAAAAGAAGAATATAATTATGTACCAATAAATAATTAGTAAGTATGACGATTAAGTATACTCCGCAAATGTTAAATCTCTTTAAAATAAACCAAAAACTAAATTTATCTATGTAACCAATCATCTGTCCGTCAAAGTACTCTGAAAGGGTTACCAAAGTTTACATACTCTCAATATTGGTAACTATCGAGACAGTTTATCGTGTTCGGAATACTTATAGTTCTCGACGCAATAACGTCTAGTAAAGACTCAAGCTCCTAGACAAACTTCACATTGTTTACAAAACTAAAAGCTGGGGATCCAGCTTGTACGTACTCATCGGTTTTATTAAAATCCAAGAATGTTTCAAATATGTGCATAGGGTTTTGTATAAATGGACGCGGTGATATATTATTCGAAACTAGGTTTTCCAGCGCGACTTCGTCTGTGCCGATTATTTTTATGAGAAGCGATTAACTAACACTACTTACTTACTTATAGATTACTTATTACGAGTTTATACATAAGCACTGCCCTCACAAAACATATGTGCATTTTAGTTGGAAATCTAATAAAATCTAATAGGGTTCCATACCTAAATAGCTAAAAAAAGGAACCCTAATAAGATCACTTTCTTGTCTGTCTGTCCGCGCGTCGCCACCGATTTCCTCAGGAACGGGTAGACCTAGCAAGTTGAAATTCATACCAGATACTGAAGTCTCTATAGACTTCAGTATCTGGTATGAATTTCAACTTGATTTTCCTTGATTTTTATACACCTAATAGGGACTATTCCCTATTAGGTGTATAAAAATCAAGGTCCTGAGTCAACACTATAAAAGATATGGGCAAATTTAAATTTTCGCAAAAACTTGTAAGTATAATAATACCACTTACCTTAATTTTCAACTTTTTTATATTTCGGATTTTCCTTTTAATTGGAAATTAGTCACTTAGTATGGCGTTGAAATAAAGAATCGAGGAACTTATAAATAAGCGATTCATTTTATTTTTTTCGAAATTAATTTGTATTTCTGATTATTTGATATTTTATTAACAGAAGCTGCTGAATATTATTTATGCTAAAAAAAAATGAAACTCGTTAAAATTTGTGGTGGCGGCATCTAGATAGGTAAGTATAAATAGCGGTAGCATCGTTTTTTTGCTGTAAATTTTTTTGTTCAAGAGTAACAGTTTATATCATTGTTCGTATTTAACTATACTTATATCTTGTTCATCTCCGTAGATCACTTCGATTTAGTGGATTTAAAAAAAATCCTAACTAAGCCATTTAAGTGTCCCGTGGGCAAAATTGCTGTAGACCCAGCGCCCGGTTCAGTCCGTAAGAAGTCTGTACAGACACTTTATATCAGTGGGGATAGATATTTATGGGTAGGTACCTAGTAGATTTTGGGTAGGGACAGGCAAAATATTTTTTTAGAAACTTTTCAGAAAAACAAATGAAGTCTATTATAAATTTCAAGATAGGTAAGGTAGGTATAGTGTGGATTAAGACTGATGATTTTTTTCCTGAAAAAGTAATCTGTCAATATCAGCAACATGCGGCGCGAAGACGTATGGAGGCTATTTCATATATTCCTACTGAAAAACTAGGTTCAACTTCACTGCCTAATCAAGTTTGTTTACAAATTATAAGTACTACATTTGTTGTAAAATAGAACTGTAAAAGAGGGATTGAATGTAGGTACTTGGTTCTTAAAATATTTTTTTATTTTTGTTACGACACTTTATATGTTATTAAAAAGATATACACACAAATTGCCGGGTTTTAGGTATAATTAAAATTATTTACAAATTCCATAGATATACATATACTTAATATGTCTATAACAAATCCCAACAAAGCTAATAGAAACACAATTCACATTTCCACATCAAAACAAATTACCCCAGAAGCGAAAACACACAACAGTTTATTAAAAGTTAAAAACACAACATCAATATTTGTCCACACGAATTAATTTTACAAAAACGAGTTTCGTACCGTTGCGCGTACGTAAAACAAATAAGCACCTCGATTACACATTCAAAAGAGGCTGGCGTAAAACCCGGGGCTTGGTTTTAATAAACAGAACCACGCTCGGTGTCAGTTATGAATGTTATGTTATTATGCATACTGTTATAAGACGCAGCAACAATGCTCCTAGACTGCTGTAAAGCATAATACGAACGTAGCGTAGTTTAGTACAGAACCCATTTACCTTTTGTAGTGGCTTTGTGCTCGGAGCCTGGCGGGTTAACCGTCGAGACATACCGGGACAATAGCTGAGACCTTTTTTAAAAAAATGCCCCTTTCATTTCTTGCTGGTGATTCCCGAAACGTTTTAACTTGATCGAATTGGTTTCAGTGTAACAAAAGTGCTTTTGACTAGCAGATAAATCTGTGAAACACATTGAACTGTATCAAAAAACACTTTCCAGAACATACTGACTTTTATCAACTTTATTTCCGGTGAATCACTTTTTAATATTGTTTTAGTAAGTTTATCTTTAACCTAATTTTTATAACTACATAAACGTATCACTTTGTGTTAATAAATGGTGGTAAAAATGGTTTCTAGCTGAATTACGTAGGTAAGTAATTTATGATGATCGTAAAACCAAAAGCGCAAATTCTATTAGATACAAAGTAATCACATGTACAGTACAGTATGTAAGTGTGAGTAGAAAATTAATCAATAAACAAACATTTCTTTTAATTATATGGGACGTAAATTTAGCAACTGTGGACTCATCGCCATGAAATCTAATATCGAAGTCTAGTCTTGCTTCTCAATTAAGCTTCTGTCTGTTTTGTAAATTATAAAATAAAATAAAAAAATAAAATAAAATAAAAATCATTTATTTCAGATGACTAATGTGGTCCATACAAAAGTGTTAGTAATAAAAAATAAAATAAAATAAAACTTATACGACTAGATGTTAGTAGCTTACAAACTAAACTTATGTAGGGAGTAAAAATAAGACCAGTGTACAGAGGCAGACCAGCAGTTATAGAGGTGGCAGTAAGGGGAACTCTGCTATTACCCTTCTCATTAGAGACTGCCATAGTGGGGAGTCATACCTATCTGCCACTGTCCTCAGGATGCTGTTGCCGCTGCCCCGCAACCTGCGTATCAAGGATGCTGTTTTTTTGCGCAGCATGGCATGAAATCCATCTGTCTCGTAATGAGCAAACATCCCTGAAGCACTGCAGTAACGAGGCAACCCCAACATCATCCTGAAAATATTATTGTATAGTATACGCAAAGTCTCCAGCGAGCGCTTAGTATGTCTAGTCCAAAGACTCCCCGTGTAAAGACTCTGGCAGTAAGCCTTAAAAAGAGTAACTTTAACTTGCTCATTACAACGAGAGAACCTTCGAACCAACATATTTCCACGGATCGCCAGAGACCTGCGCTCCCTTTCAATGTCTACGTCGTCCCTATAATCGAAAAAAATATTTTAAGGTTGGTTTTACTGTTATTTTGTTTGACACAAATTCCGCTTTATAATTTTAGAAACCCAAATTAAAGTATTTTTGACCAATAATTTTGATTGCACGCTAAAAGTGTCTCTTTTAAAATACCAATAATCGTTTAAATTGAAAGATCTTTTCAGGCAAGTGTCTACACTAAATCAGGGAAAATAATGGGTAAAACACCGGCCTAATATGCAAAGGATGAAATTGATTTAAAAATTACTTTACATAGATATTACTCTAGATTGTTTCCCTTTCGCAAGCAAAGATATATTAGTACACCAATCAAGAACTGAGAAACACATAAAGCTATTCACTTATTCAGTCAGAATGACTTTGATTCGAACGGCATTCAGCTGACAGAGAACACAAGGGAAATCACAGTAACGTAACCCCTTCTAAATTATACCTACTCATAGCTATGTAGATGTGTGACGTTAACAAGTAGGTATCTATACCTACGTTTAAACAATATTGTACGAGTTAAATATTTAGTCGTACTTTAGAAAAGTGTTTTTCAAAAGTTGTTTAAGTACCTAGGTATAGAAAAGTATAAAATTCTTTTCTAAATTTTTTTTTACCTTCCCTAAACAGAATATCTAATATATCAAAATCTTCTAATTTAGATTAAAATAAATCTGTTTTTATATGTAGGTACATCACTATCACTATTACTATCACTATCATCACTACATAGTATAAAACAAAGTCGCTGTCTCTGTCCCTATGTCCCTATATCCCTTTGTATGCTTAAATCTTTAAAATTACGCAACGGATTTGATGCGGTTTTTTTTAATAGATAGAGTGATTCAAGAGGAAGGTTTATATGTATAATACATGCATCATATAGCCGTGCGAAGCCGGAGACGCATTAAATACTTAAATTATATATAATATACTGACTTAGAAATCTATACTTTAATATTATAAAGCTGAAGAGTTTGTTTGTTTGTTTGAACGCGCTAATCTCAGGAACTACTGGTTCGATTTAAGATTTAATAGTAGCATTATCTTCTTGTTTATTCTTCTTGTAATTTTTTTTTGTGTTTATTTTATCAGGAGAAGGTTCATATGATAGAAAAAAAATAAGAAAGTGGCGCAGAATAATATTACGAGAGTAAAACCGCGGGGCGCAGCTAGCAATAAATAAAGATTTATTCACTCAGTATAGAAAAGGAAATAACTTAAACTAGGTACAAGCTTGTTTGAATAACCTAGTTTGCGAGACTCTGGTGCCTGAGAAATGCCTCCCATTATCTTAGCAATATGAAATTATTACTAATATATCCCTTGTTTAATCATTAGTTTTTTCCCTAAAAGGTACTCTAATCACACACTCATTATATAAATTGGCTAGAAACAGATCTAGGAAGACTAGATAGATCCGTTAATAACAAAAGCATTAGCACAACAACGCAAAATCTCATTCACTCACCCATAACGCACTCAAACTGTATAAAATAACAATGACATTCAGTTGGAAACCGTTACCCAGTGTTTCTCAGAGAACAATATTTTCCAATTTAAGTGACAAAGTGCACTTAGGTCGGCCTGTCTCAAACCAAAACTTCGCCATTTGAACTACAAAGCAAGTTGCACTGAGAAAAAACCTTCTTTTTAACTTATTTACAGCGATAAGACGTAAGTTTGTGAGTGTGTATCCAGGAAAGTCGTTTTAAAAGTCAATTCTCAGAGGGTCGGTGATTAGAGTTTTAAATATAAAGTACTAGCTGCATCCCGCGGTTTCACCCGCGTAAGTCCCGATCCCGTGGGAATATCAAAATAAAAAGTAGCCTATAGCCTTCCTCGATAAATGGACTATCCAACACAAAAATAATTATTAAATTCGAACCGGTGTAGTTCCTGAGATTAGCGCGTTCAAACAAACAAACTCTTCAGCTTTATGATATTAGTATAAATTATTAAATCTTTTGTTGTAAAACAATATAGGTGCTCAGATAAATGAATACTAAAATTGAAACGAAAAAAGATTATCGATAGGTACATTAAAGCTTCAGATAAACGATAGGCTGAGCGCTATATTTTCAGACAAAACCTTTGTTCCAATCAAACACTGAAAAGCTTTTAGTGGATCAACACACGCAGATCGAGACTAATTTTATTTTCTAGCACCGCGGGCGTGATCGACGAGAAATATTATTTTGGATTGTATATTTTCAACGGGTTCTATACACACTCTTTTGTTTTCTTTGGAAATATTTATGTCTGTCATGGGAAGGTAACTGATAAAAATTTCATGCGATGTTATCGGTTCTTCGCATTTTGTAGCATCTTACTTCCGGAAATGTTTTGTTTTAAACATTTTAAGATATTAAAATAACAGTCTTGTAAGACGTAGATTGTTTCGATCCTCATAGTTCTATTAACCGCCTTCAATAAAGGAGGAAGTTATCGATTCGATTGTATTTTTTTATAATGCGTGGCCTTTTCTTGAAGTATTTATTAAAGAAACAATATTTCATTCATAAATTAAAAATATGAAAAGCTTTTTCGGAATAAGTCAAAAAAACAATGGTCGTCTGTGAAGTCGGTTTATGGACGATATTTTACGTGATAACGTCATAAGTTTTTTTTTCTTTTATATGTATTTATTTTCATTTATATAAATCTTCTTCGTCGTCTATTTATTCGTCACTAGTCCTCGTCACCATAACACAAGCCCAGATGAGCGATATTATTTTTAAACAATATAAAATATTTTTTTTGTGTTATATTTCTGCGTGCTGTGTGACGTCATTGTTGTCATGACGTCACCGAAACGTGACAACGACGTCAACCTTTTTTAATGTAATGAGCTAAGATTACAAATCAATTAAGCACATCAACATCAACCACCGCGTGAACACAATTTCAATCGCCCAATGTACATACACATAATGAAATTATTATATCCGTTTGCGAAGTACGTTGATAATTTCGCAGAATGGTCCCGTTGTTTGACTTTAATTAATTCGAGGCTTGTCAACGGTTCGTGTAATATACGTCGAGTCTGCGAATTGTTGGTATACATCACTGACTGAAATCGTACGTTCATTTTCCGCCGACACGCTGCGACGTCGTGCGTTCCAGAAACGTACGATGATTCGTTTCACATCACATCAACACCCATTTTAATAAGGTTAATCATATTTGTACGATCTTATGTAAATAATAAGATCAAACGAGAAAGGTATTGGGTAATAAGTTGAAAGCCTTTTAGTATTATTCAGTTAGTTAATATGTTAATTTTCATGGGTGGATTTGATGGTATTATGAAAGTAATGAAAGGTCCCTATTTGCTAGAGTAAACTGAATAATCGTAAGTGTCTTCTTTGTCTCAGTGTTTATTTTATTAAGGTGATAAAAAATAACATTTTTTTCAAAATAAATTCAAGTTTAAAATTTAAAATCACACATCGTGGGGATTTGGCTATAAGGATACAAAATATCGTCAGTACTCGAATGGAAAACAAATGCACAAAATAAGTTCGATGCTTTTCGAGAGACGAAACCCGATAGGTAGAGTCCTAGACGCACGCTGAGCCAAGCGAAATCCGTACCATATTTCATGTTCTCCCGTTATGCGCTTTGTGAAAGAAAATACATTTTTCACTATCTTTAGAGATTTTCTAGTTTATACTTTATTTGTTCTATTGCATCTCGATGCGCTTACAAAGGCTTATGTGGACTTAAGAATTTGAATGACTATCTTTATGTTCTATATGTTTGTGTATCTTATTTAATATGAACCCGTTTAAGAAAGATTTGTTGCTAAATATCATATTGATAAAGCATAATATTGACTGTAGAATTCTATGTAGATTATGTAGATATAATTATACAATGTCTTTTAATCTATTGCAAAATGAACTTAGACCAGATTGAATCTACATTTTGTAAAATGCTGTTTTTATAAGTATTTTGCCTGAGCTAGTATCTAGGTATATATTAACAGTCGAAATCAATAAGCCTCTCTTACTTGCTCCAGTCAGTCATTGATATAATTTCTGTCATATAGGCCGATGTTAGATATGAATTTTAATTACGCTCACGCTCGCTATTTAGCACAGTAAGCGTTGTTTATACAAATCGGACCGCATCCTTTATCTTATTATATAAACGTAAAAAGGACAGAAAAGATACCTGACACCAACTGGAATAAGTCAAATAGGTCTATAAATTTCGACGGTTAGCCAATATCACCAAATTATTAACGAATTCAAATTAAACAAAGTCTTTAAAAAATTAAATGCTAAAAACCCATCTACATCAAAATACACGTTATCAAAGTTCTACAGCTAACCATCGCGAGAAATTCAGGTCAATTATTTGACACGTAGAAAAACCGTTCGGAATTGGAAAACGCTCGAACATACCTAGTCCCACAAAATGATTTCTCGTTCCGACACTGTAACGATTCATTTTAGAAACTCATTTGCTCTGTGCCACTGGAGAAGCACTCTCATTTGCGTTTGTAGTTGTTCCTACTCACACACTTGGATCATTAAAGGCACACACGCGATTTTCGCTAATTGCTGTCTAATGATTTATCGCAAGACACTGGCAAAGACGAATGTTAAAATCGCGCATAATGTTGTAAGTTTTAATGAGAATTGTCTTCATAATCCTTTGGTGAGGATTTGTGTTCCCTAAGTAAACTAAGTATGAAGCCGTCAGATATAAATTTAATAGCTCTTGTTTTTATTTGTAGTGGTGAAAGTAATTTGGGTGGTATACATTGTTATTTGTGTCTATTTTAGTTGTGTTTAGATACGAGAACAAAATTATTCCATTTTGGCAACATTCAGATTTAATTTTACGGGTTTTCTCATCCCTAGCGAATTTTTGTACAGTTATTATCTGCACTTTTATTTGGAAAACGCAGAACCGTAGCCTCGTGTGGTACTGATATTTTGTCCTAACCTATAAAGTTTTAAATTTATGTGCCGGGTGCAATACAAATATCAGTTCAGGAAGACACGTCGTTAGGGCATATATGCGTAAAAGAGACAGGACCGAGGAACAGCTGAGGTCTGACTAGCCTGAGTCCAACCCGTGTGGTAAATGACAGGCGCCGGTCTCCAGTTACAATTTTGTCTGGTTTCACTTGCGAACTTCCCGCACAGTTCCAGATCTTCCCGTCCTAATCGTGTTTATTTAAATTCACAGCGTTATAATTGTTTACCAAAATAATTAGCATCCAAAAAGGCGCGGAGGCATGAGGCGAAAAAGCACCTTATGCCAAAGTTTGACATTTTTATTAATAAAAATGTTTTTGCTTAAATGTTTAGGTACAATCCACGGTCAAAAGTATCTGCCCACCGTAACGTTTACAATCCTGCGCAGTACTATTTGAACATTATAATAACGTAACCTGTAAATCGATCCCACGTCGGTTGGTGTAGCGGGTGGCGGCTTATATCACTCGGCCAACTAAAGACTAGCTAACATGTTGAAAATAATAATCACACTGAGTACTTTCAATTCAAGTATTTAAGTTTGTGTGTAACGTCTATTAGAAGAAGGTCGTAAGTCCAATACTTGTTGATTGTATTATTGTAGCAAACAGATCATTTACTTATGACCCATACTGTACGTGTATAATGCCGCACCGCGTTGAGTCAGTTACATCTTAGAGGCATGTTTATTTGTATTTAAACACAAAAATATGTTTGAAATTGTTGGGTGTGAATACAGGGGCCGGAGGATCAGACCACATCGTCAAAATGAAATACGAAGGCCTGCGTGCAATCTCGTATTGACTACAAATAACTGTTTTGTAATGAGTGTTAAAATTTTTAATAAAATACCTAATGAATTTAAGAATCTGACATTTGTGAAATTTAAATCAAAACTGACGATGTGGCTCACTGAGAAATGTTTTTATAGTATTAATGAATTTTTTGAATATAAATTATAACTGACTGACAATTGGGAAAAAATTTAAATGAAATTATATTGATGAATTAAATGTTTCAAATTAATAAAAGTATTGGCTGAGCATGCTTGACAGTTAGATATATATTTGCAATTTTTTAATTTCAGTCGACTTATATAAAATATGTTTGATTTCATACGCCTTTACAGGCAGGTGGCGGCGGGACTATACTGTATATGCAATATAATTATTAATTGTAACAACACCTTGATGTACCCAAAATCTATGAAATAAATTTTCTTATTCTTATTCTTATTCTTATTCATACACTCAAACCACCGAGTGTCCAAACTCAATCACACATTTTACCTATTAGGCCCAAAGACAGTTGAAATCCGAGATTATTTAACCTAACGGCTAAGAACAGAGCAGCCAGTGACATCTTTTAATTTAAATTTGTACTAAAGAGGTCTCGTTATTTAAAACAAAGGGTGAAATTGGCTGAGGCTGCACACATTCCGTTCTCCCTTGTACATTGACCGCAGTCGAGGGCACTGTGGCCACGACTTATCTGTAAAGCAGCTTTTTTATATCCTAACGACTTCTTTTTCAGAACATTTTCTTTAGTTGGACGAGATTTTTGACATTTAAACGTGTTTAAATTCAGTCTGAAGAGTATCAAAAAACCAATTGTCGGATGTGGCGTCAAAAACTTCATAATTGGAAATGGAAACTTTTTTATCCAAAATATTTATTTTAAGTTATGTTTCCTTTTACCTCTATTATATGAAATTGAACTTTTTATTCTACGTACTTACTTTGCCACGTGGATAAATAAATGGGAAGGGAAATATTCAAATGTTTAATCGTTCAGATGTTGAAATATTTGCCCTCTTATTTATTTTGTTTGTTCAAAATGTTACCTATATAAAAATATATAAATAAATTGACTTTTATTTCAAACATAACCCATAAACATATTACAAATTATTATCAACTACATATCAGCAAACCAAATTATTCCATACATATTATAACAAATACTTAAAAAAATGGTTGTCTGTAAAGTCGGTTTACGGACGATAATTTTACGTGATAACGTCAAAAGAAAACATTGATGGTAACCATGGCAACGATAAAACGTTGCTATAGTTACCTTGTCAATAACATGACGTCGCACTTTTTTGAGATTGCAGGTGTTCACCAATTTATAAAACGTTATCACGTCAAAAACAAAAGTGACTAAGTATTTGAATAATTCGAAGAGTTGCCATAATTTCATTATAATAAAGAAACTAAATAAAAATGTCAAAATTAATTAATAAAAATTAAAAAATAGCAATATAAATCAAAGCAAACAATGTAAAATGACCAAATAACTTAAGTTACAATTTTAAAAACTGAGCCCGACTTTCCCACATTTATGATTCCACTAACGTTGCAATTTAAAACATGTTGAGTTTTGTGCCAGTCATCCTACATAATTAAAAAAGAGGTGGCGTTAAAAGTTTTTCCCGATTCCTTGCGGGAAACCGAGATTTTAAACAAAATTATTTTCCGTCATCCTTACTCGCAAACGGTCGCTTTGGACCCGTGTCATTTCCGAAGAAAGAAGTACTTTAACGCCCTAGGGTGCAAAAATACTTACTTTAGACACTTTGAAGGACGCGTTTGATTGGTAAACATCGGGTAGACTTTTATAGCGCAAACCTCTCGATTACCTAAATTAAAACAGTAGACAACGGCCTTATGTTTTCATGGCGCGGCTTGTGCAGCCCTTATGCACCCTTAATCCTTATTCAGCTAGATTTTTTAAATTAAGTACTTTTATGTATTACAAAAGTATTGTGTTATTCGGTTGCAAACCATATGATTTCTCTCTTAGGATGAGTTGGCTATGGTAAATATACGATGGAATCATAAAATATGTTTTACTTCATAAATAAACAAATTGGTATGTGAGTACACACTCACATACAAATTTGTTTTTTTTTCATCATTTCTATACCCCTTATGTGAAGGTCATACATACACATATGGGATATAGAAAAAACAAACATGCACATGTTTGTTTTTTCTTTATGTAAAATGGAATCAGGATGTAGCTAGAGTCGTGCAATCAGGATTAACATGGGTAAACTGAGGGCGGAGGGGTGCAATTGATGTAAGTAGTCACTATAAAATAAATGTAAGGACATATCACTAAGTAGATAGGAATATGGTTGACTCTCAACGGATTCCCTTCTCTCAAATGACCCCCATAGGGATACTTATAATAAATAAATAAATAGTTTATTTTCCAAAAACAACATTGTAGGTACTATAACTAGTTACATACATTCAAAAAATATTGTAGCCAATGTTGCCGAACTAAGCGTGAACTTGTGTTTCGGCATCCAGCGCCAAAACCCCACAGACAATTATAATATATAGGTCTATTTAGCCCTGAAATGAAATTATGCGACGACGTCATAATATCATAAGGATCCCATGAATATTCACACGTTCTCAAACTCGACGTAATCTAAAATATCACGACTAGAAAAAATCGTCACCCGATGACTTTTTATTTTTTATTATTATTTCGCAAAATGTTAAGTAATATTAACGTCAACAAAAAGGTTTGAAGTGACCCAGCATTAAAGTCAGCCTATGACTGAGCGTGATAGATTACCGACCGCCTCGCTCGCATTTATTTTTTATTAAATGCCCCGGCATCTGGCTTCAATTGCGGTAACAGCTTTTTATTGCCATCCTATGTTTACTCTAGTATCTTCTTGTTATGTAAACTTCCAATCTAAGGAGTGAACGTAGTTTTCCAATGGTCTGAACCAGTCTGAACGCGGGGTAATGAGACGTACAAATGAGTCCGTATTTTTCCGGTTGAGTGAGACTGGTTAAGTTTGTTTTTCGTAACTTAAATTTACTTTAGTGTTCTTTGTTTAGAGTTAAGGTTTCAGGTAGGAATTTATTTTATTATCTTAAGGCAGACATACTACATAATTATATGACTTTATCAAAATTTTATTCGGGAAACACAGTAGGTAACAAAACATATTTTATTTTTATAAACTTAAATTTTGGTGTGTTTTGAAGATTAATAAGTTATTTGTTAGATTAATTAAATCCCCCGAATTATAAATAAAGATTCTGAAATCTTTAATCTTTTTTTCTTTTTTTTGTTGTTTTTAAACGTAAAATTATGTCAATGCTTATAATTATCAAAATCACGTATTATAGGAGTAAATATGGCAAAGTTCAAAGTAAAAAAACACCAGTAAATAGCAACTCTATGTTAGATTATTTTAGAGCAATAAAAAAGCTGAATGGCATAGTGTAGTGAACCGTTAAAGCAAAAAAATACGTTGATCCATTCAACAAATACTTCTCAAACCTGGAAGGAATAGGAAATCTCTTCAAATAAATGACACGCCTAAAAAACAAAGACCAATGTTCTGGAAATGAATGATGCGCGAGTATTTTGCCAGTTGAATACGATCTTACATAGTTTCAATGTAAATCTTACATAAAATCTTACATAAATATATGTAGCAAGAAACGTTACGATTTTTGTCAGACTGTATCAGTAACTTTACAAAACGTTCATTTTCATTAAGATAAAACAAAGAACAAAAAGGTCTTCAAACTTTTTCGTCCTTTAATATCAAATTATAATTATGAGACACAAAACGACTGCATAACTTTATTTAAAAACTGTCAAAATAACTCAACGTCTGTTCCGAACAAAAATGTAATAACGTTACAACTGAAATTAGAAAAACGCTTAACAGTAAGACGGGATAAAATTCTTCTCAGAAAGAATGGCAATATTAAAATGTCGCACGAAATTGCGGCAGAAAAATCTGGCAGAATAACAAAAATTAGACCTCTAAATGTGTCCATTGTTCAAACGTAACCGCAAATTCTTCTACTTAAGTTCGGGTCGTGACTAATGCGGGAGGCGGCGTCCGACTGCTTCATTTCGTTTTAACCCGAACGATCGTAAAGCGACATTGATAAGTGTTCGATGCGACACTATTCGGTCCAAATGCGAGATAAGAGTTGAAATAACTCAAGGGAATCGGAAACTAGCCTTACCTAGCTTTTGATTTAGTTGACAGCATTGACGCGATCGTCGATGTAGACCGGATATTTAAGATAGACAGGTGTGCCATCGCTCCCGTTTCCTCGAACGGTGACTATTGTTAAAGTTGGGAAGTCGGTTTGAGGTACACAAATCGTGCAACGACGACAGTCGAAGAGAGAATTCCGTCACCACTAAAGCGTGTGCTTTCCGTCTAATCGAGTAAATGTTTCCAGCCCAATAGGTTGGACACGTCGCTCGTCGCGTAGCTGCTACGAGTCTTCGTAGCCCGGAGCGCCGTAGCTCTCTAGATGTTACTCTACGCTACGAGTACATTCCGATTTGAACAAACATTTGCACTAGAATCCAGTAACATTTGATGGTGCATTAATCGAAATTGTTTATTTCAATTCCTTTTTTAAAATTCGATTTGTTTACCTACCTATTTGAAGGTACAATTTATTACCTCAACTAGCAACCCATTCCGGCTTCGCACAGCTATATTATGCATGTAATATACATATAAACCTTCCTCTTGAATCACTCTATCTATTAAAATAAAAAATACCATATGTACGTCTTAATACACTCACAGCCAAATTAAAAAACTGTATATCTGTGTAAAATCTCATCTGTCGCGAGAAAATCTGTCGTCTGTTGCGAGAACGGCTGAAAATGCTCACCCACAAAAGTGCCCAACGCGCCATAAGAAGTTTTCACCTTAAAAAAACCGCATCAAAATCTGTTGCGTAGTGTTAAAGATTTAAGCATACAAAGGGAAATAGGGACAGAGAAAGTGACTTTATTTTATACTATGTAGTTATTCGATTTGTTTACCTACCTATTTGAAGGTAGGTACAATTTATTACCAAAATTAATGCTTAAAATTTGTCATAATATTTGCAATTCCATTTATAAACAAATCACAGCTGATTAAAATTTTGTTTGTTTTAATGATTGCGTGCTAATAGCACGCAAAATAAACATAGCCAAAATTAATGCCACCATTAGGTGATTAAGGTTATGCTTAGTGTTATATGGAATTTTGGATATGTACCCATAAATCCAGCTTAACAAATAAGAGTATAACAACCGACAACTGGCTTTGTTATTGCCGAGCCGCTATTTATCGGATTAACATACAATTATTCCGAATTATGTTTACAACGCAATCGCAAATCGGTTTTGGATTTTAATAATTGGGAATTCATTGATTTGAGTTCTGTAATATTAATCAGGAATGTGGTTTTAAATAATATTCTTAATAATTTTTTAATAATTTAATAATTTTACTAATATTTTGAATTCGAAAATTTGTGTGACACTTTACAACTAAGAAACTGATTGCAATTAAACATGATGAAGTGATAGTTGTTATTCGACTATCAATTTATTATGTTTAATTGCAATCAGTTTCTTAGTCATTCAAAATTTTAGTAAAATTATTAAATTACTAAGAATATTATTTAAAACTACATTCCTGAGTAATATTACAGAACTCAAATCATTGAATTCCAATTATTAAAATCCATATATTTGTATAATATATTATAATAAATATATATACATATATTATAAAAAATCAAAGGCGTATTTAGTTTTTACATAAAATATTATACTTAGGTATATAATAATCATCAAACATAAATATTTAGGTATTAATAAGTATGTAGATACTTTTAACCTGAGCTTATAACTATGAATTAACTTGTTGTTTTACATAATTCTTATTATCGAGAGTGATCGTTTTTAAAATGTTCCTTTGATGTAATATATAATTTACTAGCTGCCCTCCGCGGTTTCACCCGCGTAACTCCCTAACCCGTGGGAATATCGGGATGTAAGCTATCCTATCTCTCAAGTTGGATCGAACTGCACATGGTGTGCGAATTTTATTATAATCGGTTAAGTGGTTTAGGAGTCCATTGAGGACAAACATTGTGACACGAGATTTATATATATTAAGATAAGATCTGTCTATCTATTAATAAATCTTCCAATAATTGTAAAATTCACTAACACCAATTAAATGCGACGGAAATCATTTCCAGCGCAGCGTTGGCAGATATTGAAGTCACCAACATTTTTCAATCCGTTTGGAAAATTATTAAAATCCCCGCGTTGCGACTCCAACAAAACGTTAATAAGGCTCTGTTACATTGAATTTTTACAGGCATATTGAAGTTATCTCTGGATGTCACAATTGATACGAGTAGTATATAGCCTCACCTACAGTACCTACAATAATGTGAAAGTCGTTTTGTTTGGCTTCACGCTTCACGATCAAACGGATTTCGATGGACATGTAAGATGCTTTCATCTCAGCTTCAGAAGAAGGTTATCTATACCTACCGTAAGATTGTTTAGAAGTAGGTAATTTTTTTAAGTATACCATATAGTAACGTACAGTCACAAGTATAAAAATAGGAATATACGAAAGTCATTAAAATTATGTCAGTTTTGGTTATTCAATGCAAAATAAATATATTTAACTAAGCCTTTTTTGCTGTTACCAAAGTATCTTCTTATATATAAAAATGAATCGCAAAATGTGTTGGTAAGCGCATAACTCAACAACGCCTGGACCAATTTGGCCAATTCTTTTTTTGTTGTGTTTGTTTTTGTCAGGAGAAGGTTCTTATGAAAGAAAAAAATTAGAAAGTTGCGCAGAAAATTATTACGCGGGTGAAACCGCGGGGCGCAGCTAGTCTTATATATAAAAATGAATCGCAAAATGTGTTGGTAAGCGCATAACTCAACAACGCCTGGACCAATTTGGCCAATTATTTTTTTGTTGTGTTTGTTATTGTCAGGAGAAGGTTCTTATGAAAGAAAATATTAAGAAAATTGCGTAGAAAATTATTACGCGGGTGAAACCGCGGGGCGCAGCTAGTCACTTAATATAAATAATTGTAAACCTAACCATAAGTAGATCGTTGTCTTACTTCTATATTAATTTATTGGTTTATTTTATATTATGATATCGGCATTCAACACGTACAAGATGTTAAAGGAAAAAAAGACGATGACCTAAAAATGACGTAAATGATACAGCATATAAGAGAGATTGTTTTCTCTGTTCTTTTAGTTCCTCAGGACTAGTGAACTTACGGTTACGACCTTTGTGGTTGGTGTAATATAAGAGAGATATTAAAATGAAGAAATATTTAGTTAATAGAACAAATAGAAAAAGACGTAGGTAAGATAAGGGCAGGAAGGAGAAGAAGAAGTATACTTTATGACGTTTGTCAAATGGATAGAATCAGCGTGTCAATAAATGGGAAGAAAAACGCCAGTACGAACGAAACGCTAGCTATAAACTTTTTTGATATTAGTCGGCAGCCGGTGCACGTAAATCTGCCCTTACAGTGGTCCCGGTAACTTTTTCAATTTAACAGGTAAGGATAAATCGTTCATTTCTTTTTATTTCAACATAGAATCGATATAAACTCCGAAAAACTTTACATAGAACACCATATTGTTTGTTCCCCTGTTAACTTGGCAAATCTTTTTTGCTAAACTTGACTTGTTCACTTCAATTTAGCTTTTTTCGCGTGATATTGTTTCGAGAGTAAGAAGTTGTTTTTATTGGTTTTTTTTATTTATTGATTCAATTTCAGTCTGTTGAGATGCTAAATTACTTAACATACTCGTATTACAGACCGGGAACTTACTGAAATTGATGCAAGTAACTACGTAAAAAATGATATTCCAAACAAGTTTTTAAATTAACTTTTTAAACTTACACGATTTGTACGCTCAGTCGCAAACGCTCAGTCGCAGCATTCATAGTAATTATTTTCCCGGGTTTTAATCGCGTATTTTTTATTCTTATTTCTGTTATTTTGACTCTTCGACTATGTTAAAATATTCAGGGTCTCAAAAAAAAAAACGCGATTAAGAGCCGGGAAAATAATTTCTAAGTTTTTAAATTAATTTTTTCCTCAATAAATAAGCATCTTTTTTGCGTTAATATTATTAATATCATTCAAACAGATCGTGTAAAGCTAACTAATCAAATAAAACACCCTAACAACATTAATAAATAAAATTGGTTACACGAAACATAAATAATATCGGCGCGGAACAATGCGATGACCTTTTGTTGTCCTACATTCACCCTCCTCGACTCGAAAACCGGCACAAAAACCAAAAGGTAAAGTTCATCCGCCAAATAAGTGTCATTTCAACATGTTTATATATTAATAATATAACTATCATTTCCTAACGTGTATCTTGCTGAGTGTTTTTAAGATTAATTTCTTACCAAATTGTAGATATTAAGAAATAAACTCTTATTGAGCTGAGGTCAAAACGGTGAGAGACGGCGAGATCTCCTTCTGGGCCTCGATTTTTATGTAACAACAATAATTATTCAAAATTCGAGATTATGAATCTTTGATAATGAAATAGAACACGTTAAGTGTTACTCTCTAAATATTTAATAATTTAATTACATTAATTAGGCATAAGTAATTGAATTGGTTTAAATTTTAAATCTAATTTGATAAGGTATCCTCCAATTTTTATATCACGTTACACAGTCTGACTTAATTGTTACGTAAATTGTAATTTTCTATTAATAAAACTGACCAAGTGCGAGTCGGTCAGTTTTATTTACACGAAGAGTTTGTGAAAATTCAACTGTCTAAGCTATCACGGTTGTTCAGATACAGTCTGGTGACAGACAGGCGGACGGACTGACGGACGGACAGTGATGTCTTAATAATAGGGTACCGTTTTTACCCTTTGAGTAGGGAACCCTAAAAATAATACATTTTCGAATCACTCACATCGATGTTCTGCAGCTAATTGGAGTCTAGTGCAACACAGCCTAATGGTAAATTAAATATTCAAATTTAGAAGGAAAATAACGAATGAAATTACAAATTCCTAACAAATTCGTTGAAACTTTTAAGTTTCCCATCGCCCCAATGTAACATCAATTAATAGGTGAAAGTTTTTCAATCGAGAAGTTCTGTTATCTATTAGCCCCGCGACGTTTCTATCATCCAGATGAAGGAACGGACGGGACCATTCGAATCGCATCCTTTATACTCGAATGCTCATAGTCATTAAAACTTTTATCTGGCACAAATGCACTGGCACGCTCGCCGCCCATCTCACGGAGTTTATTGTACACGAAGTGCTTTCAGAACGAAAACCATTTGAGATAACACTTAAAAGTCTACATGCAAATCCGAGGCGGATCTCAGATGATGCATTCTTTTAGCGGATACAGTTAGGCACGCCTCAGTTACTGATTTCTTTGTATGGTGATTACGGTAAAGTAAGAAAATATTTTGAAAAATAGTGATTACCGCAAAGTAGGTACTAATTCGTACAGGGAAGAAATGAAATAACTTACAAACTGGCCTTTGCTGCGTTACGCTTTAGACAGCTTAGATAGTGGTCAGGCGATACCTGATTTTAATCTTATTAGAAAGTTTTATCCAGACCAAATTAAATTAAATCCAGACCTCTACATAACATCAATGAAAAACTTCACAGATGAGATTTCAATTATACTCTGTGTATCTATTCAAACTGGAACTTATCACCCTTCACTATATACGTAAAGATTCGAATATCTATTTTCCACTGGCAGAGTTCTCATTGATCCACTCTCACAATGCTAGCTGTCATTGGACGGAACCCTATTGTAATATTCGGAAGCCATTATTGACATTTTCAAAGGGCTATTAAAATATATTTTTTATTGAAAATCGCTTACGGACATTTTTGGGCGTGAAGCTATAATTCATCGGTGTACCGCTAGAAAATATTGTTAAAATTATGACAAAAGATGATTGAGAATGTATTCAAGTAAAGCAACGAAATTCGTTTTTCATTTGGGACTGGCGTCGACTTTCAACGTTTTTGACGACTTTGAAAATTACTTTGTAATAAATAATAAATGAAAGATAAGATCAAAGAAAGTTGTATCAAGATTTATATCAACTTTAAATAAAAAAAAACATTCTGGCGCTAAAAAACAAAATAGAAGGTCTATGCACTGCGTTTTTAAAGAATACAGTAAGTAAAGGAACAGCGGACTTCGGAATGCTCTTGCATATTTATATTAAAGCATGTGAAGACCCAGAATTACAATGCAAAATGCTAATCACTTTTAAACAGCTGAACCGATTTTTATAAAACACATCTAAGAACATTAAGCTATTAGATAAAAAGCTGCATTCAAATTAGTTTATTCGTTTCATCCCTTCTCGTACGTTTGAAGGTTAAAACAAAAATACGCAACGATAAAACATTACCCATATTCTGGCTAACCTCATAACTAACAGCGAACGTTATATTTTGTATTACCGTTTTTTATCCTCGATTTATTAAGAAATGTAAAATATGGCGTTCCATGTATGAAATTGCTAAGAAATTGCACTATAATTTCCACTTAAGCCTCTTACATCGCACCCTTACGTAGATGGCATGCCTACGTGAGCACTTTGGTAAAATTAGTCACAGAGCGGTTTGCGCCTTACGACCTCGTCCCGCTTATAAATATAACATTTATATTTCATGCGATCAGTCTTTGAGTTTTTGTAAACATTTTTATTTTGAACAAAATGTTCCCTGCGGTTTTACAAGCTTAGAGGGCTGAATACTGTAGGCTCTTTGGATATTACTGTGATAATATAACCATATCCTACTTAGTCCTATTAATATTATAAATGTTAAAGTTTGTATGTGTGTGTATGTATGTTTGTTACTCCTTCACGCAAAAACTACTGGACTATTGCTGGAGACCTGGAATATTACATAGGCCACTTTTTATCCCGATATTCCCATGGGATCGGGACTTACGCGGGTAAAACCGCGGGGCGCAGCTAGTTTTGCGATTTTTCTCAGTTTTTAACATAAGCTGAACATTATTTTATGATTATAAATGAAATAAAACGAATTTTGAGTTACGTAAATTACGTAGGCTTTATAGCACACGTGCGTATACGTCTTTAGTTATTAACATACTAGCTATTGGTCCGCGGGTATTTTTTATACAAACCTTATTCTGACAATTCGGCAATTCATTTTTATTTTTTACTAGCGACCCGCCCCGGATTCGCACGGCTATATTATGCATGTATTATACATATAAACCTTCCCCTTGAATCACTCTATCTATTAAAAAAAAGCCCATCAAAATCCGTTGCGTAGTTTTAAAGATTTAAGCAGTCAAAGGGAAATAGGGACAGAAAAAGCGACTTTGTTTTATACTATGTAGTGATGAAGAAGAAAAATAAAGGTAAAGTAACAGATAACAATATAAGTAGGGAACTAATATATTTTCTCTTTGTGAAAATTATACCTATTACCAAAATCAGCCTTTCATTTTTGCAAACATTTTTATGTTAATAGTAAATGGTGGCCACAAATCCGGGACGTGACGGTTAAGTAGGTTTTTCGTTATTTATTCATAAGCTGCTCGATTCATACATGATTATGGAAGGGAGAAAAACTTTCAGGATTTCATGGAATAGTTTAGGTACATGACAATTATATTATTGTGGATTTATAACGAAAAGAAACGTTTATTTGGTCGTACTATGATATATAAAAATATAGAGTCAAAAGATAGAATTTGGGGGTATATTTTAGAAAAGCGTGTTACATATTAGACCGTATCGTCACTTAGCAGCGTGGGAGATAGTAGTGAAACGCTGACTTATTTATTAGAAAAATAGCTAGGTAGTAATTAATAAATAATAGGTAATTCAGCATAAAAAAAACAATAACAAGTGCTCGGCGATTTTAGTAGCATAAGTCCCGATCTTGTGGTAATGGTTATGGCATATTGTTTATGCATTACAGGTGTTCGCTCGGCGATTAATAATATGATAAATTTTTTATTCAACTTAAGTACAAACATAATTTTATACAGAAAACATACCTACTTTGATTAACAAATGACGCTATCACAAAACTTAACGTTTTCGTATAAAAAAGTACCCACTAAATAAACTAAGGCCGTTCTCATGATTAATGAATGCTAGCTCAGCTTGTTGTGATGCAAATGACTGTGGAAGTCAAGCCGATGATGACTGGACTGGCCTACATACTGCTGACGAGTGGATGACGTCACACCGATACGGTGTACCTAACACTTAGTTAAGATCCGATGAATATTTGATCAATATCTACATAATTTACCTACTAATACAGGGCGTTTCATAGATGAACAATTTACTAAACACCTCAGTTGGTAGACCAATTTGACATGTGTGACAGAGGAATCTATGTGCGCGGTTTCGGCAGAGCCACGGTGGAATTTCGTGTATTTGACCATGCTAAGACTTATTCGGTAATTAATCCAAATTCGTCGCAAAGTAAGAGAATTAGTCGGTCTCACATTTACAAGCTACAGGGTTTGTTAGTGACCCTGCAAGTCTTCCTTCTACCAGCTAGCCTTTGTTTGGTTGGGATCCGACTCCTGGCTGCCAAGTTATGCCATGTGGAGTTTCTTCTGTAAATTTCCAGAATCTGGTACTCAAGACTTCCAGAATCTAGTAAACTAGCTGTGCCTAGCAGTTTCGCTCACGTAAGTTCTGAACCTGAGAAAATATTGGGCTAGTGTACTCGTCCCAACTAACGCGATATGTTCGTAGGGATGAATGGAATTCCCTGGTGGGGAAGAATGGATTTTATTTCCGCCTGTCTCTACTGTCGCGGCAAAAGGCTCCTCTCTCTCTCTCTGTAGTCGGCCCCTCATGACTGAGGATCGTAGTCATCATTGGGTTGTCTGCATTTGGATCGGATGATCTGCCTCCACTGGCTTCTATTCATCGCATCTCTTACAATGTTATCGAACTTGACGACTGATGAGTACTTAATCTGATCCGGCCATCTGGTTGGGGATCGGCCTCGAGAGCGTTTTGCCATCTGTGTTCCCAACCACGATGAGTTTCACTAGGTTCTCATCGTCCTTCCGTATAACGGGACCAAAACATGCCGGTATGTATGTCAGTATGTGTTGGTGGCATGAAGCAGATCTGCTTCATGGTTGGTGGCAAATCGGTTGCCAAAAGGCTCCAGCTATTGCCATATTGAAACTCTGTATGTATTTATATAGCTGAGAACATGTTTTAACTTATAGGTTACTTTTTATCCCGATATTCTCACGGGTTCGGGAGTTCCTTTTTTAAATAAAAATGCATTGATCACAGCAGCGCGTCTCTGTGTCACCAACAGCCGTTTCCACTAAAGTTCCAGGATGATTGGGCGTTACCATTCCGTAGCCTCAAGCTCCGATGATGAGGCGTTCACACAACTACACTATACGAACTGTACTAACCATTGTTTGTTCACACTGCACTTTGATCGGGAGATTCACCTACTCGAATTTCATCCCTATTCTTATAATGTTAAAGTAGTTTATTATTTTTAAGACGGATTAAGCTTAAGGCTCTTTATCATCGAGTTTGATGTACCAGCTATACCAACAATCTGGCGTTAGAATTAGGTGAAAGTTTGTTTTGTTGGATTACTTTATTGGATAGCTTTAGACACAAGTTTGTGGTTTTGGATATCCAAATTGGTTTATGTTATTAAGTCTTAAATTAACAATATAATTAACTAAGTTTCGTTTGAAAGTTACGACGACGAATTGTAAAAACAACTAAGTGCGTACTAAAAAAGAAACTACAAGTCTTTTATAGGTCAATTATTAGATAAATAATGTTTAAAGTTTATCTGTAAAATACTCTTTTCTAAAAGTCCTTGAAACGTCACACACTCAAAAAAATTATGTACAAAATATTTAATTATTCTTCTGAATTTATAAAAAGCAGATTTCTGTAGGTACTAAAAAGTTAAGCTTTTAACCCTAAAATTCACCGGAAACTACCCATTCATATTTTACTACTTTAAAAGACTATAAAAATTTCATAAAATAAACTCAAATAAAAACTAACATCGTTGGCCACTATCTGAAATTTCCATTAGTACTTCTCTTTCCTGGTTTTTTTATATTTTAACACTACCCTAATGGAATTGATACAATTATTTGTATCACTTTTAATTTTTGCTTAGCATAAGGCAAGCTTTGTTCCTTTTTTGTCGTATAAATAGCCTTTGTTTAAAAACTTCAGAACGATTTTAATCTTTAAACGAATTTATCGAAAAATTGTACAGGAATTTTGTCATACAACCCGTGTAAGCAGGAGGCTGCCAACCGGCGGGATTACATTTTTCTGTGGCTTATCAGAAATAGCAAAAAAGCTTATATTTTGCACAATAGCGCGATGAAAATAAATTTTAAAAACTCGTGCCTCAGATGGTGTTCAACAAATTATTATTGCTATGAGGAAAAACTCGGGTTTGTAAAATGTTGTGTAATAGGTACATTTATCTTTGATTTTATCTCGTTTGTTTACAAAGTGAGTGCCTACTGACACCACATGAGTAGAGAACTGACACTTTAGTTTTCTGTAGTTTTTTCACATTTAAATACTTTTTCGTTACCAAGCAATGCCCATTAGTTTATTGTGCCTTCTTCTCATTAGTGGGACACATCGTAACTTATGGGCGCGTTACTTAATTTTAATCGCTTCTTAGTGACGTCATGCATTGTATGATTCCTATTGAACAAAGAATTTTGACTTTGACTTTGAATGCTGTTTCTAATATTAAATATTGAGATAACGTACTGCTCACGTTCAAACAAACCAATATAAGGCGATGGAGATAGGTATTAAGGCAGGTTTATATTGAGTAAGTTACTGAACTGGTATAAGCTTAAGTTCATTGGTACGTGCGAGTAAGTCAATGCTGACTCGGAAACTCTGTCGGGTATAAATTCCTTTTTATACGCACGCTTACTGAGGTACGAGTAAGTTTGATGGTAAAGGTTCCTAATACTGATTGATTTAGATTTGACTTATGTTATGTACGGTAGGCTGTATAATTGCAGACCCACCGTAGAGCTCCAAAACGGCTGTTATAAGAATGTTTTCAACACAAGCAAGATTCTAGACACTTGCTTTAGGTGAAGTTTAAAGTCTTTTAACTCATCAATTAACAAAAAATATTAGAATGCAAACATTCCAATAATAGTAATTTTCGAACTCTACCGAGGGCTCAGATTATGCAGCCGACTGTAGTACTTATCAAGAGTCAGGTTATAAAGTAAACTGAGAGAGTTTAATGTAGAGTATCTAATCTCTTCTAGTAGCTCAACGGTAGAGTTAGGTGGAAAAAAAAACCATTCTTACCCACCAGGTTGGTAGGGACTAGTGCACTAGCCCGTTTTTTTTTACGTCTGCGTAATAATTTTTCTTGAGTTTATAGATTTTTCTTCTTGACTGCGAAAACAAACTAGACTTAATTGAATAGTCGTTGAGTACTCATAATTATTGCTTTTTGATAAAAAAATGTCGGCAATACCCGAAAGTCGATGGCGATTACCAGTAAGCGATTAATGGCATAGAAATTTTCTAAAGTTGGCACTGCGCTATTACCTGTATTGAATTATGCAAAATTCTGCTCCTTAAATTAATAAGTAGGTGCAGGATGTGTATAAAATGCAAAAATACGTTTAGAATACTTACCAAACCATCCAATACAATGGTCAATTCGAGACGGGGAACGATATAGTTAGAGATTGGTAGCTGTTACTCTCGTAGTTTAACCACATTCGCTTACTCAGTGTACACCCACCTTAACTTAGGTACTCTTGAACTGATTGATTCATTGGCCACTGCTCCTACGCTTCTATTGTCGTGATCTAAAGCCTCTCGAAACCGAACTAGTTTGATACTGGGGGATATAAATTGAGTTCGACTTTAGTTCCGATTTTGTAGGAAAGTAGCCATACGAACTTCGGAGTTCTAACTTCAAGCTTTAGTCGGAGTGAAACGGCCGCAAATGTCTGTTTTAAAATTGATTTATTTTGCATTATAGTTAAGACTACCTAAGCTACATTTAATGTTAATTTAGGATGACATGGATATTTAAAATAAACTTTTGGCACAACCAGCCTATCTTGTTACCAGTAAGACAGGATGGGTAGGTAGTATATTTTTCTTGGCAAAAGTTAACTTTGGCGTGCAAATAGAAAGAACATCTGACTTTCTGAGATTCAAGTCGTTCCCTGCAGCTATTTGTATAGTGACATAGAAAAATGGTGTGCCCTTGCATTTTTCAAGCACACGACACGTATTCTGAACGTCTCTTTTTCATTGAACTCTTTGAAATGTGTTTCTTGTGTAAATATATCTACGAACGTTGAGTTCAATCTGTGAAATGGAATACGTACCTAATACTCAAGATTTGTTTCTTATACATTTTAACTTGTATAAGTACATTATGTAAATTATGTGTAAAATAAAACTATCTAAATTTACTTTTAATATTTAGGTACGATTATTATATCCATAAATAATCCTACTGTACATGTGTATGTTACTGAACTCCTCCTAAACATTATTATGACAATATAAATGTGAGTGAGTTTGTTACTTCTTGCCTATAGCAATGAACGGTAGACAGACATAATATATACCTATCGTAAGAGTCCTGGAATATCACACAGGGTACCTACTGTTTGTCTCAATTTTTCCACGGGATCGGAAAACTGCGAGGTCGAGGAAGTTAACAAAATCATTTTAGATTGTGTTCATTTAAAAAAGGTAGGTAGTTATGAAAATGTCTTCATTTTCCTACCAAACCTTGATTGATGCTCACCGAAATTTCCGATATAAAGTTGAATAACTCAATTCGCATAAAATGGCCATCTCTACCAGCGCAATTTAAAACACCGACCGAAGTGGTACTTACCTTTTAGCATTTTCTCTGTATCATCAATCATACTTTCAAATCATTGGGGGGAAGATATGAAACGTTTTTAAAAGGAACTTTTTCAATAGCAGAGATGTAGGAAAAAAGCTTAACAACATATTAATGGTACTTTTTTGTATCATTTAAAAGATTAACTGCGGAAAAGAACTGAATGAAGAAGGGAGTTAAATAAAGTGTGATTATTATAAAAATTAGAGGCGCTTCACAGTCTCACTCTTGGTTCATTTGTCTTTTATATGGCCGTTACAGTAATGGTACCCTGGAGGGGCATATTGCTTGTGATGATATTAATAATGACGGAAATGAACGCTTCGGTGTCTCAAGAGAGTTCTTCGCGTTGTTTTATGATTAATACTTTGAGCTGTACCTACGGTAGCTTAGCACGAAGTTTCGCAGAAAAATAAATTAACTGAAATTGAGTCTGAATGTTATCTAGAATTTTAATAAATTAAAGAAATATTAACAAAACGTTACCTGTTTTTGGTGTTGTTTTGTAACATAAAAGTATAATACAACTTTCTCAGCTTATTTCAAGTTAAATTTTAACGAAATTAGTAGTCTTATTTTAATAAAACTACAGGGAATTGCGTATTTTTTCCACTCATGTAAGAACAGCTACATTTTACTGAGATTTTACCCATCAAACTTGAATGTCAGAAAAAACTGTTAGGTATGTTGTTTTTGTACATGTTGCCTACATTTTCATAAAAATATCCAGCCGCTCGATCATTCATTGTTACAAAAAGCCGTTTTGCTTCGTAGCATCTGTTTTGGCAATAAGTTACAAGGTTTGCGACGTTTTTATGAAACGCTAATAAAGACTGTCTAGTTTGTAATAATAATATTATTGTATGTAACTTATTGTGTAAGTTTTTTGTAGATTTGCTTTACCAGCTCCGTACTTATTTATTCAAGACGTAGAAAAACAAGATCAAAGTATTATACGAGTACCTACTTAGGTAACGAATTGATATATGGTCTGATATGGATAAAATTGATTAGGAAAATAAATTAAGATAGTGGCAAGAAGAAGAAGTTTACAACCAATAGCATCAATAAATCATCTC
This sequence comes from Idaea aversata, assembly GCA_907269075.1. Lineage (NCBI taxonomy): Eukaryota > Metazoa > Arthropoda > Insecta > Lepidoptera > Geometridae > Idaea > Idaea aversata. The sequence goes on from OU026085.1 coordinate 9,474,377, forward strand.
TAATTTTTAATAGGTTTTTAATAAGTATTTTAGTTGAAATATTCACGAAAGCAAACTACTCGTAAATACAATCGGAAGTTTGCAGACCAACGCCGCAAACCACATGAACTAATATCTACCAGTGTTACAAAGCAATTCCGTTCATTATTAAAGTAAATTAAATTTTGTGGACTTCTATTCACTGTTCATAATATAAATAAGTAACCGCGATGAAAAATATGAAAATATACACTTACGTATTTATATTGATTAATTAAGAATATTTATTTCGAGAAGATAAATTGACGACGAAGAATGATGGCATTTGCCTCCGGTTTTGCCCGTCATTTAATCCTTTTAAGGGTGAAATTTCGAAAACCTTTCCTTAGTGGATACATTTACAAAGAACCTACCCTCCAAATTTCATATTTCTAGGACCAGCGCAGCAGTTTATAAGCTGTGTGTTGATATATGAGTCAGTCAGTCAAACTTTAAATTTTGTATTTATAGATCACAAAGAAACACAATGAATTGTAGTAGAAACTGCAACGGCTTGTCGTAGAGTTAAAGATTTTTAATAGTCAAAAACTAATGAAAACGAGCAGCCACCGAAATATTTAGGACACCCCGAATCGATGTTATGCCTTTAAATACGCACAGTTGGTTTTCATCGACGCAGCTGGACGAGTTAAACTAATTTCATCTCTACATGACAAGGGTATTAGTTGGGTTGAGTTTGGGTCTTTTTATAACCCAGTTTCGGTGGTGGTTCGCAAAATTTACTGGCATGAAAATAATTGAGGCGAAAACTACTATACCTATTGTTTAAAAATAAATAAATAAAAAATAAAAAAATAAATATTTCAGGACATATTACACATCGCCATCCAGCCCCCAAGCTAAGCAACTTAATGCTTGTGTTATGGGTGCCAGATAACGGATAAACTACTTATATACTTTTTTTTTTTTTGTAAATATATACATATTATACATATAGGAAACACCCAGAACCAGAAACAAGAATTTATGGTCAGCATAAATACTTGTTCCCGGCGGGAATCGAACCCGCAACCTTCATTGTTCCCGCATTGTTTAAAATGTAGTTACTAATTTACTATAATTATAATACACTAAAAAAAAATAGGTCAAACTATATTAAGTAGGTACTTACTTACAAAAAAATGGGAATTTCAAATAAAAAAAATGTGTTACTTACAAAAAATAAAACACATAACAGCTAAAACACGCTAAATATAACGCACAAAAATAAGTTGATTACTTACATGTTTTACGTCAACTGTTTATACAAGTAGGTAAGATCTGATTACCTAAAGGGGTTTAGTATAATTATGATTAAACTATTATTAGTATAAAAACAATCAATCGTCAAACTAATGAACTCTCTAATGTCTCTAATGGCTCTTCTTAGAACTAACTTATTAGATTTATCATAAAAAACGGACATTGATACTGATAAGAAGAAGGAGATGGTAAACTTCTTTGACTAAAACGTAGATGAGCACTTCAACAGGTGTTTTTATTTCCACAGAATCAGCGTCTACTTTCATAGAGGTGTACTCTCATCTATAAGTAATAATTGATACATTCTATCAAAGTTAGAATGTAGTAATATCCAAACAAGTTCTTAGTAGATACTTCCCTTATTTATAAGCTTAAAACTAAATACTAACTGACAAAACAAATTCTCAGCTTTTAATCCCTTTCTAATGCTATAATTTCCCATTAAATTGTAGGCCTGTAAGTATCCTCGAATACCTACTTACGACAGCGAGTCGTGTAAGATTTAAGAGCGTCACAACTCGCACCAACGAAAGAGATAGCAATGGATTCCGCTAAGCTGGTGAATTACAGTTCCTTTGTCAGACTTCAAGGAATTTCAATTAAATCGGTAGCAAGTTTTAATATGATTACGTTTCTATCGTATCTGTTAATAAGAAAGATCTGAAAATAGAAATACTGGACCTAAACAAGACACGGTGCTTAAGAACGGTACTTTAGGGTTTTATATTTAATTCCTTTTTAGAAATCTATCAGTTCAATTTTAGGACAAATCGTAAACAACATTGTAACCATCGTCATTTTTATAGGTACTTTCTACAATAGGTTTACAAAAGCTACTAATTATCATGACAAAAACAAACCTAACTACCCGAGTAGTAACTCGTAGCCGTGCCAGAGACAATGCAGCAGGTAAATGCTAGGATAATAGCCAAACGGGTAGGTACTCATGGGAGTCGAGATCTCTCCCCGTGTGTTCCAACTTTAATAATCACATAACCTGTAGTTCCAGAAGCCTGTGTTTGAATATTCACAGATACGTGACATGTCTGTCAAAATATATAGGAAGTTACCTTCCGACTTTGTGTGGATACACACAAGTATAAAATAGATCAACAACACGCGATGAGAATCTTAATTTTAATGCTCAGCAAAACGTATTAGTGTGTCGTGCAAACCTGCTTAATTCGTGCAAGATGCTTGATAGCTATATTGAAGAATGTTGGTACATCAACATTCTCTGAAAGAAAAATTGTAAGGTTTTGTGTATAAAATATTCGTATCATTCCCCGTCATTTCCCCGTAGAGTCTACTCAGTAAAGTCAGTAAGACGTCATTAACTCGACAATAATCGTAATGAAATGTTCCTCTCCGTGACCCAACTGCGCCGCCGTTGAAGACAATAACATTACCAAGTTTATCACATTTTAGACGCTCTCAACTCCACCGAATTACTTCATATTCAGGCAGGATGTGCGTTAAAAGAAATAAATGTTGCCTCTAAAATAGCTCACGGTCGCGAGCTTATACTGCTTAAGAGGAAAGGGTACCGACGCTCTCTCCATACAAACGTAGTCGACTGTTTCCTCTCTGGATAATGACACTATAGCAAATATTTTTGTTGCATAAAACTTATAACTGCCATGACCATGCCCCAATTTTTTTTTAATCTTAATTTCTGTTGCATATTATCAAAGTCAACTACAACTGCATCAGCTGTCAAATGGATGTGACGTCATCTGTCATATACTTTACTTTTTGCCACGAAACGTTGAGAATATCCTCCAGCGCACATAATTGTAAAAATACTACATAATCTAGAAATTATATGTATAAAATTCAACACCCTAAGCTCGATACTAGACAATTTCTATGATAATTAGAAAATGAAAAAAACCAAGACATAGGGCCATAGTTATGGCAGTTGTAGGTTTTATGCAACAAAAATATTTGTGCTAGTGTCATTATCCAGGGAGGAAACAGTCGACTACGATTGTATGGAGAGAGCATCGGTACCCTTTCCTCTTAATAAACGTTATAGATTTTGTGACATCCACACATCGTGCTCATAAGAAATTCACCCTTGTCACACCGCCAAGCGAGCCCTTCTGAATTATAACGTCAGAGCACCAAGTTTTTGCCGAGATTAACTGCGTATTACAAGCTGAAAGTATGCCAATGAGCCAGTGTTTCCAAACTTCTTAATTACTTACGAAGGGTTTTTTGTTGCGACCGCCTTTTCCAAGGAGACAGGAATTGTTTTCACATTGCAAAGAAGAAGAAAGACAAGAGAAGCTTGCATAGTTAGCGGGCGGCGCAGAAACTTTTACATAAAAGTTACAAGGAGTTCCTTTTTTGTGAAAAAGATGTTACACAAACATTTCAGAATATTTAGTGACGTAACCATGATTTTTTTTTCAGTTTCTGAAAAAAAAAAACAACTTTACAACATTTAAATACTAGACCTCTCTCGCTTCGCTCGTTCGGTCAATTAATAAAATTACTTTTATAAAATTACAGTTATGTTGACCTAATGCACTGAAAGCAAAACGTCTACGAAATCAAATTACAAAAGTAAATTAATCACCAAATTTATACACCTACAGTCTCGGCATCGCTAATGGCAACCGCTTTTTGCCTTAAGCACTGCAACTGTGATAATGCCTTTAACCGAAACGGTTCATCAGTATTCAGCGGTGAAGCAATTGAAACTGCGGTGGTGCTCGGTCCTCCCACTCAATTTTCCTTGTTCCGACGGCTCGAGTTATTTGCATCACAAAAACACAATGTCGAGGGAACGCGGGACCATTAATCACGCGTAGCGGAACTCAAACATAGCGGTGAATAGCTTCAGCTACACGCGAATGATTCAGACGTTTGTGACGATCGAAGTGAACTGTCAGTTACCTATGTACCGTCGAATCAACACTAGCAAGCATTCATTATTATCTTCCAATGCCTTTTGAACGCTAAATACTTTCGAGTCTTCATGAGCAAACATTTATAAATTAGTATTTTCTAAGGTTTTCGCGACTTGAACCCATAATTATAAATATACTAGCGACCCGCTCCGGCTTCGCACGGCTATATTATGCATGTATTATACATATAAACCTTCCTCTTGAATCACTCTATCTATTAAAAAAACCGCATCAAAATCCGTTGCGTAGTTTTAAAGATCTAAGCGGTCAAAGGGAAATAGGGACAGAAAAAGCGACTTTGTTTTTATACTATGTAGTGATTTGAACGGATATATTCGCTAACGGATCTGCAAAGTTCCCGAAACGTCAGGTTTAAAATAAAAATAAAAACGCGAATATATCCGTTCAAATATATTTATAAATAAATTTATTTTATCTACTAATTTCGTTCGTGGCAATGTTCTACGAATGCGACTTAAATCTTATGATGATGTAACTTTACCCTTAAAAATAGTCTTGAATGATACGATAATAGTCATAATAATTTGTGGTATTCCTAACACACGAACTTGGTTAAGATAAAACAATTTTGCAAGACTCGTAACAATTAAATAAAATTCAGTATACAAATTACTTCGTTGGTAAATGTTCTTCCTGAAATTTGCAACAATACGCCCGTATACGTAGATACTGTTCAAATTGTCTGTGCCTATACTTTAAAAGTTTTTTAAGTGCCGGAACAAGCCGCCGTTTTAATTGCGCCAACCGGAAAGGGGAGAGATGAATGGAAGGAAACGGTAGCAGCCTTGCCAACCGCCCTACATTATTAAAACTTGCCTCTTACTCTACCGCGCTCCACTCTTGCAACTACGAGCATAATGAATAGCGCATCTCTAATACACTTGAAATAATTTCGTTTAAAAATACATTTCAAGTTTTTATCTCACAAAATTTTGTCTCTACTTCACCTGCTAGTTTGAGGGAAACTTTTGAGAGCACTTTTATTATGTTTGAAGTGTTCAAACAGACTCGTTAGGATACACCTCGTTTTCACTGTATCATTACTGGTACACGCGTGAGTTTCTCACGGCAGACACTTGTACATCGCCGTGAACACCAAAGTTAAAAAAAAAGCTATTTTTGTACACAAAAATGTAACTAGTACGACAAAAATACGAAAAGTATCTTAATGAAATTCGTGCTCTATGATATTGTGCATTTATAACGTGACACTTAGAGCGTTGTATATTTATTTAATGTACCTAAATATTGCGTATTTGGTGCATTAACCACGATGTCTATTTATGACAATACATAATTAAAAATTGACTTTAATTTACAGTATGTATTTTAACAACAAAGCGTGCTCATTCAGCGGAGATTGCGAAGGTAAGCATCAATGCTTCGAGTGTGTTTTGTGACGACATACATATAAGACAGTGGAAAAACAACAATGATTTCGAAGCTAATTGCGTCCTCGATAGGAAGGACCCTCTGTGCCCTCGCGGGTCCGCGTTAAACAATGTTTACAAAAGGTGCGAACAAACGGGTGCCCCGTATTACCCTAGCCGCCTTATTACATTATAAGAGTACCTCCACAAAGCCTCCAGCGTGCCTTATCTGTGGTACCACAAGAGCCTCATAAGCCCAGGTTGTTACCTCGGAACACATTGTAGCACATTATGCGCCGTGAGATGTCGACCTAACCTAACATTCACACCCGCACGTAATAAGAATATGTAGTCTATGAATATTTTTACAGTTTCTTGACAGTGTGAGATAGATATTGCAGTGTCGCGGCTTCTTATGCGTTGTTTTTTGATTCCATTTAATCATTATTTATGTCACAACAATACAACATGCTCAGAAAAATATCTCACACAAGGTTTTATTTAAAAAAAACGGTTGCACTGCGGGAGTGCCGACAGAAGTGAAAACTTATAAAATAAAATAAAAAAAACTTTTATCTTAGAACTTAAATAAGTAGTTTTTAAGTTACGTGGGAACAGATGAACATACATACATACAGGTCAAACACATAACCCTCCTTTTTGGCTTCACCGTAGTCGGGTAAAAAAAATTAAACTTATTTACTAAACAACTACAAAATATATGTACATGCATGTATGCACACACTATAGCTGCGTCTCGTAACGGTGTCGCGAGTTCAGAGATTTTATCTCATCTAAAAATATGCGTACCACTGGCGTACCACGCTTTAGCTTATTTTAATAAGCACTTCAAAAATGGTAATGTAAGAAACATTTGATAATTTAATTAATTTACCACTGTTAGAATTCAATTGGCTAACAGATCCCTTAGAATTTCACCGCCGTATTTCACAAAAGCAGTATTGTTTAATAGCGAGCTAGAATTAGCTGGCTATCTGCATAATATTCGGATCTGGATGCGTAAGCGTTACTACTAATTAATGCTAATTGACGTATCTAGCCTCTGTGTATAATATACCTACTTTTAAACTCCTTGAATTGGTGTCTAATATGGGTGATTAGATTTGACATCATTCAATGAAAAATTGAAACATTTTATTCATACTTTCATGTGTGGCTGAGGAGGCCTCTTTCATATCCTAACTACTGCCACAGATAAATAATATAGCAGTCAGTCAACGGCATCGACGTTCGTAGTTTCTTTTTTCTAAGTTTCTTGGTCAACGGTTAATAAATACCTGGCTATCTTGTACGAAATTTAAAAACACTTTCTTAGTCTTTGTTCACCTTCAAATAAAAAAATAAATATCGCAGGACATTCCACACATCGCCATATAACTAGGCTTGTGTTATGGCTAGACAACGGATATATTACTTATATACTTTTCTTTTGTAAATATATATGTATAATAAATAAATAAATATTGCAGAAAATGTCCTGCAATATTTAGTCCTTAGCTTGGGGCTAGATGGCGATGTGTGGAATGCCACACATCGCCATCTAGCCCCAAGATAAGTAACTAGACTTGTGTTATGGGTGCTAGACAACGGATATAATACTTATATATACTTACTTTTCTTTTGTAAATATATACTTAATATACATAGAAACAACCAGACCACAGACAAATATCTAAGCATAAATACTTGTCTGAGGCGGGAATCTAACCCCCAACCCTGTGTTTGGCAGTCCGGCATGATGACCATTGTGCCAACTGGTTCGTCAACCACAGCTTGTAACCATTGAAATATATAAGTGTACTAGCGACCCGCTCCGGCTTCGCACGGCTATATTATGCATATATTATACATACATATAAACCTTCCTCTTGAATCACTCTATCTATTTAAAAAAAACCGCATCAAAATCCATTGCGTAGTTTTAAAGATCTAAGCATACAAAGGGAATAGGGACGTAGGGACATAGGGACGGCGAAAAGTGACTTTATTTTATACTATGTAGTGATTATAATAATAGCACAATGTTCGTAACAAATATTTGTGCATTTCACATTTCTAACCCGCTGGCGATAAATCTATCGACAGCCAAAATAGGTAGGTAAATAGAGATTGATTTCTTCACAATCGATTCCACTTGCAAAATAGGTTCTCAAAATACCGAACCACAGAATTCTATTTCCCGACCTTTGCATTGCAAACAGTCCGCTTTCAGAATAGTTCCGATCCCGATAGATTTGCAAACGCATGTTTACTGTCCTCACTTCCTTAATCACACCTTGTGCGAACTTAACAACTATTTTATTGTCATGAATTGTAAAAGCGCCTAATTTTACAAAAAAGAAGGAGGTTTTTTAAGTTTTGCAAAAAAGAAGGAGGTTTTTTAAGTTTTGCAAAAAAGAAGGAGGTTTTCTAAGTTTTGCTATCACACGTCCCTATCAATTAACAAAGAAGATAGGCAGAAACCAATCGCTGCGAAAACATGTTAATGAAAATGTAGAAGTGTTGAATGAATAGCGTTGAAAAATCCAATTTAATTGCAACTTAAAAACTGTACAAATCTAAACATTTTTGTAATCAGGTGATGGTCAGTGATGATGATAGGTAAGTATTATTCTTACCCTAGATGATGATTGGTATTCTCAAATGGAAACTATTTAGAATGTCTTAAGTGTAAATTAGGAATCCATTCCTTTACTTTGACACAAAATGAGTAGTATCAGGATTTAATAATTACGTTTGTAATGTACTTAGACGTAAAACCTTTTTCATCTGTTTCTCTTAAGTTTAATAATATAACCTTTGATATCAAAACCCATGTAATCCGGCATCACACACATGGTCGAACAAAATTTCCTAAAAAATTAGAATTACCCGAAAAATGATTTAACATCTTCACAATACCGAAAAACGTGCGGTCTTAATCTCTGTCCCATGAAAAGGGCTTGAAGAGTCCCCTACAATCGGGGAAACGTCAATCACACAAAGGTTGAACCAAGTATGAAACTGAAGGGTTGGATTATAAGGGTCTAACTCTGAGGCAAAAGGATTATTAATATTCAGGGCCACGGATGGCTTTAATTTACTTTTATTTAATATTCAATTACCTACAGGTTGGTTTTTATAAGCCTATCAAGGTCAAATGAGAACGCGTGATGCCCGGTTCCTCGACTCCGTTCCGTAGTGAAAAGGGGATTACCAAGTTAATAACCCGGATTTGTCACGATTACCATAAAATTATTACCTTACGTTTTAGGGACTGAAATTCTGTGGGCTAATCTTACAAATATGCCTGCCTAATTTTAGAACGATGTTTACTTTTGTTTTATGCGAGTGACCGGTGGGCGTTACGCGTGAATGCTGGATAATGAAATCCGAGACTCTTTTATCGTTTTTTAATAGCGCTCTACTAACAGCATTAAGAAATAGATAACTAGATAACGTACCTTTACAAATTCATTAAACTAGAGATTTATTGGTAAAGCTTAAACGTAAACTAAGTAATTCAGAATGTACGTGCAAATGTGCATCGAAGTCACGTTTGTGTATTATGCAAGACACATTTCTATTGGCTATGCAAAGCGCATGGCGCACGCCACATACGGTGAATCCTCATCTATGTTTACCCAGTAATGGAATACCGAATGTAAACATTTACTTACACAAAATAAGCTTTAACAACGATCAATAAAAGTTAATTAATAAAACTCTATCATGCGAAGATTTCGTTATGAAGAAATTTTCGTATATTTCGCTTGTAAATTTTAAATTCACATAGATTACATCCTTTAGGTAAATACTTGATGTTGTATTATTTAAATATGTGGGTGGTAGTTATCGCTTGAGTGTAACGGCACATTTTAAAGTAATTATCATATTATTACGTATATCAATTAAGTTCCTACATAGACAAACAATGACAGTTGTCGTCATTATAAACAAGAAAACGTTAGGCAAAATGGCCTTTATTATTAGATGACGCCACCGCTATTTATACAGTTTATACCCCTTATTATACCTATATGACGCCACCACTATTTCATTTTTATATTAGTTTACTAGTTTCATCACTATCACTATCACTATCACTACATAGTATAAAAAAAAGTCACTTTTCGCCGTCCCTCCCTATGTCCCTACGTCCCTATGTCCCTTTGTATGCTTAGATCTTTAAAACTACGCAACGGATTTTGATGCGGTTTTTTTAGATAGATTAACGAGGAAGGTTTTTAGATATAATACATGCATAATTTAGCCGTGCGAAGCTGGGGCGGGTCGCTAGTTTTATTATAATACCTTTAATGTTCAGCTTCTATTAAAAAAAAAATTTAAAATATTAATTTTGAGATGAGAAAAAACACTTTCACATAGGTAGTTATATCGTAAAGTTCTTCAATTTTTTATTACAAATCCACCTGTGCCATTTATTTTCGAAAGTTTGTAGATTTTATTACATTTTAACAGATGAAGTTACTAAAATGTGCTTACGTACGCTATTTTTATGTGCAGTGTTCGTTGGTCTATAGTACCCATTATTTCCTTTGTAACAATGACAGTTGTCGTCATTATAAACAAGAAAACGTTAGGCAAAATGGCCTTTATTATTAGATGACGCCACCGCTATTTATACAGTTTATACCCCTTATTATACCTATATGACGCCACCACTATTTCATTTTTATATTAGTTTACTAGTTTCATCACTATCACTATCACTATCACTACATAGTATAAAAAAAAGTCACTTTTCGCCGTCCCTCCCTATGTCCCTACGTCCCTATGTCCCTTTGTATGCTTAGATCTTTAAAACTACGCAACGGATTTTGATGCGGTTTTTTTAGATAGATTAACGAGGAAGGTTTTTAGATATAATACATGCATAATTTAGCCGTGCGAAGCTGGGGCGAGTCGCTACTTTTATTATAATACCTTTAATGTTCAGCTTCTATTAAAAAAAAAAATTAAAATATTAATTTTGAGATGAGAAAAAACACTTTCACATAGGTAGTTATATCGTAAAGTTCTTCAATTTTTTATTACAAATCCACCTGTGCCATTTATTTTCGAAAGTTTGTAGATTTTATTACATTTTAACAGATGAAGTTACTAAAATGTGCTTACGTACGCTATTTTTATGTGCAGTGTTCGTTGGTCTATAGTACCCATTATTTCCTTTGTTTTATTTTAAATTCGTCAACACATCAAATTGTCTAATTACACCTGAAATAATTTGATAATAGCCATGAAATACTTACAATTTATTTCAATTTTAATTGTCCAATTGTACTAAATAATTACAGTTAAATGCAACTACATTTTCAATTTATATTATTACCTAATTGTTTCCAAATATCAATTAACTTTAAATTAAATATTTAATTCGAACATTAACACAGAAACATGGGACTTCAAAAACAAATCACTACATAGTATAAAACAAAGTCGCTTTCTCTGTCCTTATTTCCCTTTGACCGCTTAAATCTTTAAAACGATTTTGATGCGGTTTTTTTTAATAGATAGAGGGATTCAAGAGGAAGGTTTATATTTTGTATAATACATGCATAATATAGCCGTGCGAAGCCGGGGCGGGTCGCTAGTGATTAATAAAAGAGGCGGTTGCTATGTGAATTGCAAATCAAGCGAAAGATTTTATTTGCCCACCAAAAATTATTCATGCAAAATCTTCGTTAACGAATTGTTTTCTCGAAAATTTTGCAATTCCAAACTTTATTTGTCTGCGGCCTATAATATTAAATTTATTTTTACTTGTTTGACATCGTTGACAAACGAGCTCATTCTTTAATAGCAGTAACTAAGAGAATTAAGAGCAAAATGCAGTAAGTCATAATAACCTAGCAAACAAAAACAAGACTTTAATATTTACTTCCACAAAGCAAATAGGCAAGGGGAGGTTGCGATCAGACTCCCTAACTTTTCGACCACTATTTCGTAAGAACAATGAAAATAGTAATTTTATTTTAAGGCACAAATATTTTAGGCTTACTTATGATTTTTGACGTGATAACGTCTAATAAATTAATGAAACACAAAAAGTGTCACGATAATATTGTGTGACGTCATGCGTAATGGCAATATGACCAGACTCGTCACCTATGAAACGAGAGTATTTAATAATAATATTGCTCATCTAGGCTTGTGTTATGGTGTGACGACTGACGAATAGAAGACTTATGTAAAGGGAAAAAAAAAATAATGTAAACGAATAACAAAAAAAAACAAAAATTTTCATAGTTTTCTTATGACGTTATCACATCTGGGGGCACGGCAGTGCCCCCGCCAAGTCGAGCTAAAATTATCATCCACAAACCGACTTTACAGACAACTATTTGTTTTTTTTATTAAGTACTTAGTTGCTTCTTTAGACAAGATCTTGTTACCATCATTAAAAACTTAAAGATATAAGCTTCAGATCTCTATAAATATTCCAACATCATCATCATATCAGCCATTGGACGTCCACTGCTGAACATAGGCCTTCCCAAAAGACTTCGCGTGCTTTCTGTGTCCAACGACTTCCTGCGACCTTAATCACACCAGTAACAACCAGTAGTAACCATTTTGTTACACCAGTGTAACACAGAAGCTATCTTTTTCCTTACCAGAAAATTACTTAGTTTTCAAGATGTAGTAGGATACCTTCATAATTGTACTTACCTAAGAGGGATTACGGGGCTTTTATTAGATACATACTGCATGTATATTAGATTTGTGCAAAACACATTCGAAGGTATAACTTAGTCAGCACACTAGCTGTACCGTCTCGTAGGTACTCTACAAATAACCTAACTTAACCCGCTGAGATTAGGTTAGGTTATTTGGGCTCGATTTAGATTCAATACGTTTCATATAGACTACAAGCTTTTGCCTGCGACTTCGTTCGCATAGCATTTGTAGATTGTACCAAGGAATCACATTGTCCCATACACACTTTGCTCCCCCCTTTTTCACCCCCTAAGGGGTAGAATTTCGGAAAATCCTTTCTTATCGGATGCCTACGTCATACAAAGAACACACCCAAGTTTCAGGTATCTACGATCAGTGGTTTAGGCTGTGCGTTGATCCGTCAGTCAGTCAGTCAGGACAAAGCATTCTACGTGATTTTTTATAAGCTGAGAATTACTTAGCGCATACCTCCAACACAGCTATGTGTGCGACGATGTGCAATTATATAGTTCAGACTATAAGTGGCTTGGAGAGTTATCAGGTAGCAAAGCCAAGAACGCGGTGGTAAGTGAGATCTTGGTCTAATAGTTTTTATGTTGCTATCTAGCATGGTTTTATAAATACACTAGCGACCCGCTCCGGCTTCGTGATACATGCATAATATAGCCGTGCGAAGCCGGGGCGGGTCGCTAGTTATACATATAAACCTTCCTCTTGAATCACCTATTTATTTAAAAAAATTATTAATTAATAATTATTTATTTATATCCGCATTAATATCCGTTGCGTAGTTTTAAAGATTTAAGTAAACATAGGGATATAGGGACAGAGAAAGCGACTATGTTTTATACTATGTAGTGATAAGTGATTTAAACAAATCACTGGTCCAATGACCTATCTATTTTTCCCTAAATTAGCAGTACTGCGTTTTAAGGGTTTGAATAACTTTTTTTGTACATTGGTACGGTACACTCAACTCGCCCCAGTCCGACAAATGTATTCTACAACCCTAAACTTGACGTTTTAAAATATTTAAGGTGCTCGCATTTTCCTACGTCCACATACTCGGACAATGTTCGTAATAAATAACTCATAAAACTCGGTTTTATTTCAAAAATATCCTGTAAATGTTTGCCGTTCTAAATTCTTTCGAGTCATTTCTCTGTCACCGACCGAAAATTGTTTTATTTTAAACATTTTAGAATTTAAAAAATACGCGATTTATTAAAATTAAATTAAATTAAAATTCATTTATTTCAGATATCATAGATCCATATTAAAATACAAAATTATAGATTAAATAAAATGTCATGTCAAGGGACAAAGATAGATGATTACAAACTAAGATGTCAAAAATAAAATAAAAACATGAATCAAGTAATAATAAATGTCAAACAATACAGAAGTTTATCGCTTAATATTGTAATATATACGTATTTCCGACTCATATGCTTTTAACTTTCTTTTATCTTTTTTAATTAGTTGATTTACCTGTGTAAGAGTGACTAACCCCCTTATTCATAAACATTTATTATCCTTCTTTATTCAAATATTATTATTGTCACTTGTAAACCTTTATAAGGCCTACAACAACCAATTTTAGACCATTAACTCATCGAAAAAATACATGTAGCAATAGTATTTTTTTATTTAATTTTTGCTATCAATGGTCTAAAATCAGGCGAAAAAGCCTTTAGACACAATAATCTTTTTTTGAAGACCTTTTGTATAGTAACTCAAATGCCGCGGTACACTTTAAGACCCATACTTGTCGATAGAGGGCATTACGGTGAGCAAATAATGCCCTCATACTAAACCAAAGTGACGGTGCACTTTTGGAAATACAGCAAGTATTTTCAAAAGAGCACGCAGTTCTTTCCCGCACACAGTAATTTCTTTTGAATATTCCGTTTCCGAGCTGTTTTAGAGCTCTTGTGTGAAGGCATTATTTTTTTGTCTTAGGCCCTCTATTGATCAGTATGGGACTCAAAATGCATCGAGTTAAAAAATCACTATGCCAAGCTCACATATAGTAAATCTAAGGATCGCTTTATATTCAAAATCACAGCATTTCAAAAGCGCCGGGTAGAAAGTATCTAGTAGGTACATATATAAAGTTGACTACTGAAACATGATATCTTTTTTAAACACAATGCTCGAAGCGGTTACGTGGTGCTTGTATATTCCAGAGACCTCGAATTGGTCGTTTTGTTTGGTTTATGTAACAATTAGAAAGGGAAAAGCAGGGAAATGCTACTCCCTGGTCCGTAATGTTAGCAATTTCGGAACCAAAATTAAGCTCGATCCCGCGACTCACATTTTTTTGTTTAATTTTCTTGTGTGAGTTTTCGTTTGTCCAGTAGGAAAGTGAGATAAGCCCCTTGACATTTTTCATATTTTAGAGAAAGAACTTTATACACATTAATAACTATAGTATGGTGTAAAAACAGAAATTAAAAAACGGACTCTAAATGGTCATTCAAAATTCGTCTTAAGTTCCACTCCAAACTACACTTGAAGTATCCTCAAAAGTACAAAAAAAGAATGACCTAAATTGGTTCTTAAACAAAGAAGTTTTGCTACAACATAAAAATAGTAACATCCTCCCTATGAACCTATTCTTTTCTTAAAAATCTATTTTTATTAAACAAACAAGATTTCAGATCCAATTTGTTTTAAACAAAATCGGGATATATATCGAAATAACCATTAGCCTTTGTACGTAATACATGTTCCAATTTAAGTTTTTGTTTGAAGAAGTAACAAAATACATCCTACACACTCACAGTTTCAATATGTTTCTTATTGTAACTTTAACATTTGAAATGTAGGACTGTATAAAACTCTATAAGTACTCTCTGTTCTCTCTGTGTGTGTCTCTGTCTCTCTCTGTAAGTGTCTGTACTCTCTCTCTCTTCTCTCTCTCTCTCTCTCTCTCTCTCTCTCTCTCTCTCTGTAGTATTTCGTTTATAATATCTATTTTAAGTAGGTATTTATATATATATATATATGTGTTTCTAACACCACACGACCTACCAGTTAAGCTAAACAGACCTTCTCCATCCTGAGGTTGCCTGGAAGAAATCGCTTTAAGCGATAAGGTCGCCTGTTTGTACAATTTAATAAGCTTTCTTGTACTCTTTGATTTTTTAAATGTTTTGTGTGTTGTACAAATAAAGTGTTTATCTATCTATCTATCTATCTATAATTTCATTAAAAAGATCGTGAAATTGTTGAATACAAATGCTTCATTTTTTCCTAAAAATAATGGTCATGCATATTTTATTGAATCCCATTGTATAAAAAAGCTTATAAAGTAAAATTTATCGTCATATTTTTCAATCGGATTGTAACGAAACCATTACACTGAACAATTGGTTTTAATTAACAGATATTGAATTTCGTGCTATTGTGTTTTTTAGGAGGCTTGATTAGATTCCGGTGAAACAATGTGTAGGTAAAGGGACAGATAGCGAATTGAATTGTCTTTATTTAAATTTGTTTGTGTTTGACGTCTGTTCATGTTTCAATATTATCTATTACTAGCATCACCTCGCGGTTTCACCCGCGTAAGTCCAGATCCCGTGGGAATATCGAGATAAAAAGTAGTCTGTAACACTCCCAATTAATCAATGTATCTTTGTACCAAGTTTCATTAAAATCGGTTCAGTAGTTTCGGAGCCTATTCAATGCAAACAAAAAATCGAATCTTTCCTCTTTATGTTTTAGATACCACTATAATATTATTGACCTTTGCATATAGGTCTACTACAGCGACAGGAACTTTATGAGGAAAGGGTACCGGGGGCTTTCACCATACAAACTATTACAAACGTAGTCGACTGTTTTCTCCCTGGATAATGACACTAGAGCAAATATTTTTGGTGCATAAAACGTAGAACTGCCATGACCATGCCCCTATTTTACGTTTTTTTTAATTTTTATTTTTTTTTAATTTTAATTTTTATGATAATTAGAAAATTAAAAAAACCAAAACATAGGGGCGTAGTCATCGCAGTTATAGGTTTTATGGCACAAAAATATTTGTGCTAGTGTCATTATCCAGGGAGGAAACAGTCGACTACGTTTGTATGGAGAGCGCGCAGGTACCCTTTCACCTTAAGGCCAGTGTGAGGCTGTAAATTTCCTTACAAAAAGCGGTAACGTTTCCCCCATAAACGAAGTCCGATTTTGATATTTTTTGAAAATGTTCTAGATCTAATGGGAAACTAGGTTTAACCTAAGATTTAAAGATTTTTAAGAAATATTGCCTAAGATAAAAATTATTAGTATCTGATTATCTATATTTTTGACTTAAAAACTTCATCGAGCGTTTCAATTGTTTTTAATAGACTAAACTTAATTACCAAAAAAGAAAAACGTAATAAGATGCAGTGAATGAAATACACATGACGACCTCTGTGGCGCGTCGGGCGAACACCCGACTGCGACGCAGAAGGTTGCGGGTTCGATTCCCGCCGGGAACAAGTATTTATGCTGACCATAAATTCTTGTTTCTGGTTCTGGGTGTTTCCTATATGTATAATATGTATATATTTACAAAAAAAAAAAAAGTATATAAGTAGTTTATCCGTTATCTGGCACCCATAACACAAGCATTAAGTTGCTTAGCTTAGGGCTGGATGGCGATGTGTAATATGTCCTGAAATATTTATTATTATTATTAAATGAGACCAAATTTATTTCATTTTGTGAAGGATAAAGGGGGTAAAAACGTTACGGCCCGCAACATTATTTGAAAGCAAAATGAAGGCAATTACGTGCGAACTTAAACTCTCTCTATCGCACGATACAAGTCATTTTTGAAAATTACTACTCCCGCCGCGTATCGAAAACTGATGATTCTCTTAACCATGCTCTTCTGACGCTGTAGTCCTTAGGACATATTTATGAGGTGGAGTAGGCCTGCCCAGAACCTATACCTACCACCCTCTCAGTTTAATCGACCCTGTCCAGAGGAAATAATTCTTCACTAAGTCAGTAAGTCTGCAGTCAACTAAGTCGCGGGTCATCATCACAATGTGTTCCTTCACCACAAGAGCAACATATATTTTTTGTTAGAAAAATCCATTGGCCATTGGCTGAACGCTGGCACGACCGGCCGGGATTGAAACCCAAGACGACCTTCGGAAAGAAAGTTCATGTATCCACCACTAAGCCAATACCGCTCCAAACAGCATTGGTTTAAACTAAAAAAAAAAAAAAAACTAAAAAAAACTTTGAAATGTCTTTTCCATTTTTAATTGATAAAATTCGTACCTTTAGTTATATTATTTTAGAAGCATAATTATTTCGCTAGTGTAATCCCATATATCTTTTCTAATTTACATTCTGACACGTCTAAACCCAAACTAACCCTTTTTTATTTCAATTACCTACAATATAACTCAATTTGCTTATAGCATTTCCCCTAAGTGTAATCGCGTTCCGTTATACGTAATTTAGGAAATTCTCTCGGAGCCCGACGATGGTATAATTAGATACATCGTTAATTAGACCGTAGTAAGAACACTCTCGGGCCGCTTCCGTTTACTTTTTGACAAGAAAATGCACCTGAATTTTAATATTTATAAAACCTGTGCGCAAATTATAAGTAAAGTTTACCTATTCCAAGAAGCGAGATCCAGACTGTTCTTGTTTGCCGTTGAAATATAAAAATAAAGGTTTAAAATGACTAGTAGAATTGAATGCTGATGAATGATCAACATTACATTTTTTAATATTTTTATGATATAATTATTAATGACCAATTTAAGAGCAACTAACCTACCATATTTCATACAAAGCAACACAAAGACTCTTCCATTACACCTTATCGCCACAAAACATGACACTTTACCACCTCAAAACGGTAAAATTCTATTTGCTCATCCTGAACACACAACCCACCAAAGAAACCAAGCACTCGGCAACGTTAATTCTTGTTAACATAATAAAACACGAACCACATCACCACCATATGCCAGTAATAAATAATAAAGCATAACAGCACACGAAAGAGAAATCGCCGATATAATTTTCCTGAAACACACGGCGTCCCCTAACGTACATAAAGGAGGCCATTCTGTTAATGGAAGCACAATGGAAAAGAAAACTCAATCAAGCGCACGAGTCGCTGTGATTTCTACGCCTAACTACGAGAGATATATCGTAGAAGGGGATGCGTCATTAGTACAGGAAAACCGCATTGACCGCAACAGGAAATTCTTCTAAATAATCCCGCGTAACTTTTTATATGTGCTTGATTTAGCGAATGGCATAACTTTGCCGGACAACTTTTTTGGCTCGTTTTATTTAACGGCTGTGTTTGCGGTGGGATAGTGTAAATTATGAGGGTTATATGTGAGGGATGTTAAAAGGCGTTGGTCTTTTTTAATGTTGTTTTATACTTTTCTAATGAATCTCTCGGGAATATATTATCTTACCGAAAGATCATAGCCATTTCAAACAAATAATTAAATTTTAAATTAGAACTACGATTAAGTATCTATTCATAAAACTCTAGTACCTATAGACTTAATAGGGCTTCTGCAAAAAGTTTTTAGAATTTAGATTTCATCTAAGCATTACATATTATTAAATACCGACAATAATTGCAAGTAGAGACTCCTATAAAAAATGAAGGACATACCTTAATTATTAACGATAACTTCAAAGTTACAGCATACATAGTTGGCTACATTCATAAATAGCTTCGCAATATATCTATGTAAGATGTAATGTATATGGTTACTACGCTCGGCACGTTTGGGACGCGTGCTCGGATGAATTGAAAGGGATGCCTACTCGTTGGCTCATGAGATCAACACGACGAGGCGGGCCAATTTTGAATATCTGTTTACATTTAAATAAAATTGAATTTATATTAACGTTTTATCTAACTTTGTACAATTTGCTGATTAGTTCAATACCTATGCTAAACGGAACAGCTGCTTCAGCTATATTTATGTAAAGAATATTTCATTTTCTCGAGATAGTATTTCATTTAAAAGGTGAAAATATCTCCTGCTGGATAACTTTATCTATTTATCACAAGTAGCTCCTTACTCGTTATAAATTCTATCTCCGTTCCATCGACATTTTTTCTCGCCAAGGTACCTATTTTAGTAACGCTTGTTTAAGAAAAAACTAAGTTCAGAACAAAACTCGTGATCTCAAAAACGTCTGTTCCTAATTTCTTTGCAGATTTTAAAAGAGCCATCTTTCATTTACGACGACATTTAGAACAAGAAAATTTTAGCGTTCGACACAAAGTTTTGGCAATTTCCGTTGGTACTTGGTAAGGCTTTTTTGTGACCCAATACTTTGTCGTTAATCTTTCGAAAAAGAAAAAGTTGCTGATGTTCGGTGACTCGATACTAGAAAGTGACAAATTAAAATTACTGAATTAAATCGAGCGTAAACGATTCATTTCAGTCGTTAGGGCCGTGATAATTGCTGCATTGCTGCATTAATTAATGTTTAAAATGTTCAGGCAACTTTAACTTTACTTAACGACCTCTAATTAAGCTCTGATCGTTTATGTCATTCAAAGCTACGAGATAAAAGAAACCATAGGTAATTAGTTTAGAATGACCTTTGTTTGTCTCCTATTATTTAAAATGCTTAGCACTGAATCTTAATTAAGTACATAGGTACCGATTATGCAGTCAATGGTACCTAACTAATATTAATTACTAACGACCCACCCGGCTTCGCACGGCTATAATATCGCATGTTTTATACATATAAACTTTCCTCTTGAATCACTTTATCTGTTTGAAAACCGCATCAAAATCTGTTGCGTAGTTTAAAAAATCTAAGCATACATAGGGGCAGACAGCGGAAACCGACTTTGTTTTACACTATGTAATGATTGACCTAGTCTGAATAAATTATATTCTATTCTATTCTAAAGCAAGTGACGATGCCGTAGCTGTGGCAAGCTATTGGACTGAATTGGGCATGTAAATAATAATTTTAATTCAAAAATATATGAATATAAAATGTATACCTAAAACCCAAATATTCAAAATTAAAAAATCCATAAAAAAATAAAAAAAATAAAAGTATTAATACTCGGAATCGACCCGCAAAGGAGAAGAAGAAGATAACAAGCCTCAGTGTTTTTTTTATGCAACGCATAACTAAAAACTAATTAATTTCAGTTTTTACATTGATATACAAAAAGTTTAGTTTCATTGATGACTAATATTGTTATATAAGTAGCCATAAAAAGTGTGACTGCACTAAAAATAAAAAGAGAAAAGTTTACAGTTATAAATTAATGTCGTCGAACAAACAACAGTTTTACAATTAACAAAGTTTTCTTCGCCAATAGCTTTCAACGATGAAGTAAATTATTGTTCAATACAATCGTGATGGAGGCATTCACTACATTTTATATTGCCTTCGTAAGGTCGAACGAAATTCGAGGTCCGACCGACTTCGACCTAAATTTGTCCGTATGCTGACTATTGCGGACACATTTTCAAAGTCTGTGAACACTTTTCTTTTATTGGTATGTATATTTCAATATTTCAACGTAACCCGATGCCACATAGAGTACACACGATTTTTATTGCAAATGAAACCTAGGTGATGGGGTGCATCTCGTAAAAGTAGAGTACGTTTCGTGATAATATTCGTAAATATTCATCTTTCATTTTGGTTTTCGGTGTATTTTTTTAGTTTGAAATTTTTACAAAGGAAACTGTCTTAAGTGGGTAACTTGCTTATGTCGAAAAAATGCAACGAATTGCACATAAAATATTGTTCAAATAAAGATATGGTATTGCTATTATAACCTAGGCCGGCCAAACTGTAATATTAATTTTTAATTTACGTAATTATTTTCTATTTAAAATGTTTTTTAATTCATGATAAGTAAATTAATGTTTTATTTAGTTTTTTTTTTGTGTGTGTTTTTGTTTCATTTAGGAAATAAGTACCTATGTAATTTGTGTGGACTACTCTACTGTTGTGAATTTTGTGTACGTATGACAAAAAGCTTTCAAAACTCGTGAACGGACTGCGACATAAACAAATATTGAAATCAGATATCATTCGGTCTAGTCTAGACAAGTTAGTGTACATTGCACAGTTTGCACATCGTTTGCATGCATTTCTTCGGTTTGATGTCAACCCATAAAATTCAAAGGTTAAAATAATATTGCTGTAACACAACACTAAATATAAACAGAAAAACATAGACATTTTTTTTATTTTATATTTTAGCGGGGTGACCTCTTCTATACCTATATATCTATCTATACTTAATATTATAAAGCTGAAGAGTTTGATTGTTTGAACTCGCTAATCTCAGGAACTACTAGTTCGATTTGAAAATTTATTTTTGTGTTGGATAGTCCATTTATCGAGGAAGATTGGGACTTACCCGGGTGAAACCGCGGAGTGCTGCTAGTCCTTCATAAATGTAGAACTCACGTAACTAGGCTATATTTTATCAAGATTTTATCCTAAAAATTAAATTAATATTGGGATTTAGGGAAAAACAATTAACACCTATAATACTTGAAGCACAATTAATATTACAAAACAAGCTGTTTCACCTGCGTAAAACTTTCTTTAAAAAAATCAGTGAGAACTTATACAAAGTTGTAAAAAACTTTGATAAAAAAACTGGTTGCCTGTAAAGTCGGTATACGGGCGAAAGTTTTACGTGACAACAACTGTGCTCGAGTGGAAGGGACGCGTGCCTTTCACTTTTTATGTCTGTCTCTCTCGCTCTTAGGCGGGCTAACCATGCCCGCGTGCCTCTCACTCGCTCTCATTGTGAGCGCATAACGTCAGCGGAGCGTAACGCAGTTTCTTGAAGTGTCACCCGGCAAACCAATTTATAAAACGTTGTCACGTCAAAAGATGGATTAAGTAGATAAAGTCGTTTTTAAGTTATAGCGTGACCAAGGGATTCATTTTTATATTATAATATAGATAAGAGTATGTAACTACCAAGTAAAACAAATATATTTTATTAATATTTACAGGCATTCAAAGCAGCCAACAGAAGCTTTGTCGGGCATTTTCAAACTATTATTCCGATTCTTATTTAATACTACCTGCGCCCTGCGGTTTCACCCGCATAAGTCCCGATCCCGTGGGAATATAAAAATAAAAAGTAACCTATAGCCTTCCTTGATATAACACTAAAATTATTTTTCAATTCGAACCAGTAGTTCCTGAGATTAGCACGTCCAATCATACAAACTCTCCAGCTTTATAATATTAGTATATTATATAACTAAAATAAACAGTTAAAAAACCGTAAGGGCAGGCGCGGTTCAGTGAAAAGTTAGTAAAGTAAAAGGTACTTTATTGGCACCAGTAAATATATAGCTTAACATTTTTATGTTTTCCCGCTTATAATAGAGCCATATATTGAGCTTATTCTGTACTGAACCTATTTTACGATCATAAGTAGGTTTTTACGTCGAGTTTTTTTATATACCTATATTTAATTTTATAGGCTCCGTATTTTTCGATGGGTCTTGTAATTTACAGTGTCAAGTTGTGACTCTTTGATTTATGGTGCATATATTAATTTGATTGAGATTTGCATACATTTTTTTAGGAGATAGGATCTTCTAATCCTTTAGAAGAATCTATTAGAAAAATATCTATCTTTCAGTGTATAAATCACTTACTTTGTTGTTAAATGTAGAATTGTAAGGACAATAATTGTCCTTACAATTCTACATTTAACAACAAAGTAAGTGATTAGCGCGCGCAAACGCATAGAACCGCAAATAAGACGCTGATTCGCTACAGTTAAGAGAGCAGCACATAATTGACCAATCATATGGCCGCATTTAGCGCAGTGCGTTCACTTATCCACGAGCAACTTAAGTATTGTCAGTTAATAGTTATTTTTAACCCCCGACGCAAAAACGACGGGGAATTATAAGTTTGACGTGTCTGTGTGTGTGTGTGTCTGTCTGTGGCACCGTAGCTCCCGAACGGATGAACCGATTTTGATTTAGTTTTTTTTTGTTTGAAAGGAGAATTAGTCGGCAGTGTTCTTAGCTATGTTTGATCGAAATCGGTTAACCCGTCTGAAAGTTATGTTTTTTTTCTTTTTGTAGAGGTTTCACGTAGATAATACCTTATTTGTTCTATTTGTGGCTTTTTGTTTTTCATAGTTATTTTTTGGTTGTTTCACTACATAGTATAAAGCAAAGTCGCTTTCTCTGTCCCTATATCCCTATGTATGCTTAAATCTTTAAAAGTTGGCAACGGATTTTGATGCGGTTTTTTTGAAGTGAAAACTTCTTATGGCGCGTTGGGCACTTTTGTGGGTGAGCATTTTCAGCCGTTCTCGCGACAGATGAGATTTCTCGCGACAGATGAGATTTTATTTGTGTTAGTCTTTTTGTTTAACTTATACTGCCATCTATTACACAAATTGAGAAACTTAGTTTCTAAAAAGACCGCTATTCGAATGTAGATGGCGCTGATTTATTTTTTTTACTGCCATCTAGCGAATAAAAAATAAACTATATTTGTTTAAGTGAGTGCTAATAGATGGCAGTAGCAGATCGTTTCAAGAAATATTCTATGAGAAATGACAAGTTTATTGTTGAAGTGAAAACTTCTTATGGCGCGTTGGGCACTTTTGTGGGTGAGCATTTTCAGCCGTTCTCGCGACAGATGAGATTTTACACAGATATACAGTTTTCACTTCTGCCTGCACTCCCGGAGTGCGCTGTTTTTAATAGATAGAGTGATTCAAGAGGAAGGTTTATATTTTATGTATAATACATGCATAATATAGCCGTGCGAAGCCGGGGCGGGTCGCTAGTTATTTATAATTTACAAACATCAGTTTTGACTTTCGCACAAAATCAATCGGCCCATATCGTTCTATGAGAAAATAGAATGCCTACAAAGCTGCGTATTTCAATTCCTCATCTCTATCCGAGATATGAGTGTTCAGCAAAAATTTCAGTCGATTTCGTAAAGTGATATACGCGAAGACACCGTCCGCAGTGATTGATCGTGGTAAATGGTTTGTGATCGAAGTACCCTCCACTCTGACAGACTGAAGCGACGTACCATGAAAGTTTACGATCCCAACCGTCTATTATGAGGGACAATGAAGAATAAAAGAAAATATAGGTACTAGGTTTAGTCGAGTGTTCTTTCTTGTTGTAATATTTTCACTATTTTATTTCTATAAGTCATGCTGCCTCAACAATAAACTAAAGTTTAGGCTTTGTCTCGTTTTATTAGGTATCACAAAAAAGGATGAAATTCTACAGATTATTTTATTTTATTCAGAGCTCAGATATACGGGTGTTTTATATTTTGTAACCGATTAATGTGTTATATTTTTATTTTTCATAATGATTTTGCAACTTTAATTACTGGTGTATATATTTATTCATCAATTAAATACTTTCCACAACTTTGCAGAATAAGTTGAAAAATATTACCTACGTGAATATTTTCCAATGCAATGTGTTTCAGCAAAGGGGGTTGTTTGAGACGTCTAGGCAAACAACTTTTGTTCATCGACAAAAGTCGTAGAATGTAGTCGATTTTCGCATTTCCAAAAGGAAATTCGAACATTTCTTTCGAAGTTTTTGTATGAAACAGCTGATTTTCGAGTAAAAATACCTCAGAATTATCGAAAAAGAAGATCGAATTTCCAAAAGTTGTAGAACAAAATTTGTTCGCCTACACGTCTAAAACAAACCCCTTTCGTATTAAAACCCCTTCGCTGAAACACATGGTATACAATGAAGAAATTAACCAATATTTTTATTATACAGGGTTATTGGAAATTATACAAGCAAGCCGCTGAGGGCTACTTCTGTGCACCTTAACAAACATCTTTTGTTCTACGACTTTAGGAAATTCGAACATTTTTTCTAAAATTTTGAGGTTAGGTATACCTGAAAATCAGCTGTTCCTTACACGAAGAGTTCATTAACCTTAAAATTTTACTTACTTTTTAAGTTTTATCTACTGTTCTAAGTCTGAATGACCTTTGTTTTAAAAAATCAGCTGTTTTTCGAATTTACATTAACCTCAAAATTTACATTTTTTTTTCGAATTTCTAAAAGTCGTAGAACAAAAGTTGTTTGTTAAGGTGCACAGAAGTAGCCCCCAACGGCTTGCTAGTATAATTTCCAATAGCCCTGTATTTTCACATTTGTCAGCCAGGATTGGGTGTTCAATAACGAATGTTTTTATTCAATTTAGCAGGCTCACTCAAGTTTAAAAGCAGTTGTTGCAAATCTTGATTGATAGCTCGTACGAGAGCCCATCAATTTTCAGCTGGAACCCGTATTTGCACTTTAATGGGCACGCACAAGTACAACCAGCGCCTTTGTATCAAAATATCTACAGTCCCACACGCAATTACAGTATCGAAATTGGTTTTTCAGATGATCAAAGACACAATTTATTAAAATTTGATTTAACCGTACAAACTGTGTAATTTTAATTGAAATTTAAAATCTGGTTAATTTAATTATCATCAAAAGGCAAGAACAGTTCGAAAGCATGGGAAATTGCTCCTCTAGAGAAGGCAATAGTGGAGTCTTTCATGCACCATTATGATTATTTTACGTAATACCTAAAACAGCCTTCTGAATAAAGTTTAAAATAAAACAATTACAAAATAAAAAAAATAGTTTGTATTACAATCATAACATAATAGAATAAACAAGCCCCGCGTTTTCACCCGCGTAATTATTTTCTACGCAATTTTTTCATTCATAAAAACGTTCTCCTGACAATAACAACACAACAAAAAAAGAATTAGCAAAATCGCAGCTGTTCTCGAGATTTGCGCTTAGCAACACAACAGCGATTCATTTTTTATATTATAGATAAAATTATATGGCAAAAGGAGCAAGCTCAGCATATGCTGTAAGACACAGCTACACAGCGCTGGGTTTCAGCCTCAACCTTTCTATCTCTATCTAACCCCAATAAACCATATGAGATTGCATAGTGCACGCAAACGCATAGAGCCGAAAATAAGACGCTGATTCGCTAGAGTAAAGAACGCAGCACAAAATTGACAAATCGCATTAAGCGCAGTACGTTCACTTATCCAAGACCAACTTAAGTACTGTTTTTGAACATGGGCGTAATTGTTATACCAGTTCTATTTTCAAAACAATTCATCTCCTAACGTTTTCAAGTATCAGTTTCTCGCAGGTAAAAGCGACGATTGTTTTATAATTAAATGAAACCCAGGACCCGGGTTTACTAACAGGAAACTAACAAGGTTATATCATCGCGTACAAGTTTGTTCTATAAATCCACACAAGTAAACATGGGGCAAGGAAGCACACCGTAATTTAATGTTAATAAGGGATCCTGCAAAGGTTTGGGAATAGGTACGCGTTATGTTTTCAGTAACTCTAGATGCTAAACAAATGGGCGCAATTAAAAGAATGAATGCGAGTAATCGTTCCTTACTAATAAAATATGGAAAAAACAATTTAAAAAAACCTGAATAATGATATTTAATTGGACAAGAAAATAAAATGATATTAATAAATAATAAATAAATAAATATTGCAGTTATTCCCCAAGCTAAGTAACTAGACTTGTGTTATGGGTGCAGCTAGACAACGGATAAGTATACTACTTTTCTTTTCTATTGTAAGCATATACTTCTAATACATAGAAACAACCAGACCACAGACCAATATCTAAGCATAAATACTTGTCTGAGGCGGGAATCGAACCCGCAACCGTTGACCATTGAGCCAAATGGTTTGTCATATTATAGTTACCATTGCCAGGGCCCAGCAAGATCATGAAACTACAATTTTCGTATAAATTCTTGTTCAGCCTGCCAGAATAGGTAGTCAATGTGCGTACATACCTATAACCATATGTTACGTAGCTCGCTATGTGGCCCTTGTGTCATCCTAAACAATGCGATCCTTGCTACAGCGGAACTATGGTCCTTCCTTCTCATTAAACATGAATAGAACATTATTAGGTGCCGGTAAATGGTTACATTTGATTAAAACGTGCCTATTGATTTCTATGCGAATTGTGATCTATAAATGAACCGCTCACGTTGAACGACCTGGAAAAAGGGGTAGCCTAAAATTGAAGCACGAAAACTGCGTCGCCGCGCGCTGCACCGTAAATCTGATTTTAGTTTTATTTAAATTCTTTTGATAGACTATACTTATTTATACAATAGCGACCCGCTCCGGCTTCGCACCGCTATATTATGCATGTATTATACATATAAACCTTCCTCTTGAATCACTCCATCTATTTAAAAAAACCGCATCAAAATTTGTTGCGTAGTTTTAAAGATCTAAACATACAAAGGGACATAGGGACATAGGGATATAGGGACGGCGAAAAGTGACTTTATTTTATACTATGTAGTGATAGTGATGTATATATTTGTATAGTTTAAACGCACCTTTGCGATTTTTTTCTTTTACATCTATAGCCATTGGTAAGACCATATTGCAACTGTCAAATCTTAAATGGAAAAATAAATCTTGGCCTCTGCATTGGTCAGTAGAAATTAAGGTCTAAAACCAGTGCCAGTGGCCTCTATGAAGGAAAATTTTGTTCGAACGGTTAACAATTTGTAGGTAAAGTAGTGCTGTACGTACGTAAATTTAGTCTCAACACTGACATTAGCAACGGACCACAATGACCCAGAATCGTCTTTTGTAGTAGTAGTGAAACAGTTTGGAAGAGGGCAAGTGCTACAAAATTAGGCCTTATCGTTGAGCGATTATTTTTTATCAAATATTGAATCAAATCTGTTTTTGGCGATAAAAAGTAAAAAAGGCTTAACAATTCTGCTTTGCAGCCCAATTTTAAAAATTATAATAAACAATTTTATGCCATAATAAAAATAATTCAGTGTTAAAACAGTAAAGTAACAGCTGTCTTACAATAATGTTTTCATACTCCACATAAAATTTTTACTTCCTCCAAAATATTGAGGAGCACAAACTTAACAGGACTAGGCAATGAAAAGCGTAAGCCGTAAACCGGCTTGTATCATTATTTACATAAACGCCATAAAACTGAACAAAAGAAAATTTATACCGTAAACTTTTGGGCAATATCCGTTTTCTGTGACACGTTTTTTCGAGGGCCGTTGTTCATCGTTAATCTTCGAAACAAAAACGGCAAGTTCGGTCGGCCGTCTGTGCCTAGCCATAATTTACACCGGTACAAGTGCTCACGACACATGCGGCGGGAAGCCTACAACGATAAAAATTACCTACAAATACGCTTAGGTTCCGATGGTTAATGGCTAATTAGGGTCTCACAACTTTGTTAGTAAATTAATGGTGGACCATTTTGTTATATTTGGTAGCGATTGTAATTAGAAAATTAGGATTTAATGGATTGAAAATAAATTGCAACAAACCAAACGTCTTAGGCTATTGCATAGCTTTTATCGCGGGCTTTGAGCGCGGCGACCGAATCAAGAAATTCCTAAGGAAAATAAAACCTAACACCCCCACTCTGCCTATCATGTAGCTCGGCCGAGCGTTCACTAAAAGTGTATGTATATGGTACGACTGTACGAAGCTCACACGATGCAATAGCTTTACCGCGGCAGTCCCCGAGTGCCACACGTTTTTTTTTATTTTAAAGGCCACAATCCCATATAATATTTTCAGAAGATACTCAAGCTTATCATCCTGAAATTCACAGGATCCGGACTTACCGGGAGTGAAATCACGAGGCACTACCAGAAAAACTAAAAAAAAAAACTCGAAGGAACCGACAGATAAAAATTTTTGGAAGAGTTTTTAAATAAGTAATTATTTATATTACGAAACAAAATTAGTGGTAAATTAAAAAAAATAGCATCGACACCTTCAATAAAATGTTAGAGAAGTTTTACCAGAGCAATAACAACACCATAAACGCGTTTCCGGTAGCAGCGTGGTAGCAGCATTAACTACCGCATTATCTCGTTGCCTCTCCTTTCAAATATTTGGACATTTTATTTGCCATCAGCGAGAACTGTCCGTATTTCCGATAAACGGTCTCATTTTGTAAAGGTAGTGCTTTTATATTTGGTGTCAGATATGGATAAATGTCTCTACCTGGTAAATAAAATGTATAATCAACAATTAGGATAAGCAAAACTTTACAAAAAATGTGACAAAACATTCAAAGTTTGACTTTAAAAAAAGTAAGTACGGCAGGATCCAATTCGCCATTTTCAAATTCGCAGCTAGCGGTATGATGAATTATTGATATTAGAAATCAGCGACTGCTTACTGAGTACAAAATTTAATTTAACAATTTAATTGCGCATTTAAAATTAACCAAAGAATTAATACTTACATTATTAAAAATCGTTATGAAGTACGGTAATCGTTTTGGATTATTAGTTTTTAAAAGTTTTGTAAAATTGCACAAAGGTAAAATAGAAAAATAGTAGTGAAATAATAAAATATGTTTTTTATAGTACCTAATACTAAATTAGGTAAATTAACACAATAAGCATGCAATTTAAAAAGTGCATTAATATAATAATAGCTACAACAGCTACAGCTAAGAAAATTGTCAAAGTTTCGTTGTTATAGAGACATTTTCTTTATAAACGTGTCTCAATAGTGTGGTTATGAAACTAAGTTTTAATCATAATATAAACAACATTTAACTGTAAAGATGCATTTAGGGGTCAAACGCCTGTTGCCGATAACAGTAACTGTAATTTTTAATTATTGGATGAAATAATGGACCCCAGGAGGATCGGATATGTGCCTGGTATTAGTTGAATCAAGGCTACACAGATTTAAAAAGACGTTTTATATTTGTAAAATATTATAGGTTATAGGCAAAGCGTGCGAGGACCCCAGAAGGATTCTGCGCTTCTGGTCAGAGCTGGGTTGGCTGGAGTAACAGCCGAAGATCACACGCAATGGGCAGACTTATGCCTGAGTGCGGAAAATTGGAGCCCTTATCCTAGGTAGGCGAAAGGTATCTTGCTTTTGGCTCCTATATGCGCCTTGTATTCGTTAAACCAAGGCTACACAGATTTAAAAACACGTTTTATATATGTAGTCAAATAAAAACGAACGTCTGTCTTCCATTATGAAATGAAGGCGAGCAGCAGAACGGTAGTCTGTTTTTAAAAATAGTCTTAGGTCCTCTTGAATTGAAATTCCAAAATCACGGTTAAACTTTATCTAGATTTAGTCAATACAATGTGTTTCAGCGTAGGGGTTTTAATACAAAATGAGGTTGTTTTAGACGTGTAAGCGAACAACTTTTGTTCTACGACTTTTGGAAATTCGAACATTTCGTTCAAGTTTTGGTTTGGGGAATTTTTATATTATAAGTATATTATATTACATATATATATATATATATATATATACATCCAGGTATAGTTATTACGTCCATGCTAAGACACTGACTTACGGCGTCCACCACTTCCACTGGCATTATCGGCAAAGTTTATGTGAATGTTGTCTTCTTTATCACATGCCATATTCCTGTGCATCTTATATTTACAAAAAGTAAGAAATTGTGGATATTCACATTCCTTTTATTCTGGTATACTTGGTACGTCATGTACATTTTCACGTCCTAGCGTATATTTTTTATATATGCTAATTAATAATGATGCTCTTATTGAGTCCTGGAGTACTTAATATTGATTGCGCGTCCTCAAATATACCTACTGACTTACGGCGTCCACTATTTCCACTGGCATTATCACCAAAGTTTATATTATAATTGAGGTAACAATACAATAGGGTATTACCGACCATGCAAAAGAAGAACCATGCTAGAATAAAAGTATAATTTCATCATGAAAGACGGATTTGTAAAAGCAGAAAGTACAAACCAATCTTCCACGGATAAATACATTGATGGTGGCGAAATTTTCTCATGCAATCCCGATATCTGTTCTGCCGAATTGAAGAAAATGTTAAAATATCTATGTAAGTACTTATCGTATCAACTTATGTTTAAAAATAACAACACATTATGATTATTTTTTATGTTGCGATCGCTATCTAACCTAACCTATTACAATTAGTTTTCAGATCCGGATTCGGAATCTTACAGAGATGACGCTCTATTGGCTATGTGCAGCTCAAGCGGCATCAAAGCACATGCATCGTCAAGTGCACAATATGCCCCTGACACAAAGTGCGTTTTAAACTCTAACAGCCGTACTCAGAAACGTCAAAACTATACTTTACTTTTATTTGTGCCAAGTAGAAATGAAACTTCACTATGCTTAAGTTTCATTTTTACTTGGCAAAAATAAAACTTAAGGTTCCTCTGGTCGATCATGTTTCTTATTTATTAAATTTATTAAATTAAAATATATATAATTTAATATAAATTAATTTAATATAAATAAATATAATTTGTCTATTTCGTCGCCTACATGGGCTAGATATAGACTTGTTATGTAGATTTAACTTTTGTTTTTTCAAATTCCATAAAGAATAAATGGATAACACTCTAAATTCATTTGTATGGAAACACGATCGACCAGGGGAGCCTTAAGTATGGTTTTGACGTCTCTGAGTACGGCTGTTAGTGCTATTGTCAACGAAAGCAGAAGAGACTGTTACCAGTGTTAGTTAAGTGCCACAACTGCCCCGCATCTAGTTTCTCTAGTGTAGTTATACTATAAGTGTCATATAGTTATATAATAACTTACATAATTCAACTTATAATAAAGGTTTTATTATATTTTTTATTTTAATTTTCTAACCCTAAAGTGTCATACCCCATTCTACACCCCTATGTCCGCAACCCCCCACCGATCAGACCGATGCATGTTCTATTTGTGGCTTATTTTTTTCATATTGTTTATGCTTGTTTTAGGCTTTTTACGTTCATTCATACTACTTTTATTATTTTGTGTAGAGGGTTTTTTAAATTATTAATTTAATTTTTTATTTCATCCTTTTTGTTGGGTTGGACTTTTTAATTTTCTTATTTCATTTATTTTTTTCTTGCGATTTATGATTCAGGCTCTGGATTCAGGTAGATACTTAATTTGGTGTAAAAAAATAACAATGATTAATTTACAGTTAAAATAATATTTTAATCTCAAAATTTAGGTGAAAAATTTAAAATTAATTTTTTAAAATAATTTAATTTAATATCAAAGGGGCACCCTAATTTTCAATCGAAAATTCTCGCGTCAAAATATCACCTTTTTTAATTGAAAATTGGGGTGCTTTTTTGATATTAAGTTAAAATAAGGCGAAAAAATAAATATTTTAAATCAAATAAATTATGGTGTATTTGGGACATAATAAGGTAAGTTTTCACCAAATTTCGTAGAAAAAAAAACATTTTTGAAAAAGATAAAAATAAAAAACCAAAAACTTGGTTATTTGAATTTTTCACCTAAATTTTGAGGTTATGTGAAAAAAATGTTAAAACAAAAGTTGTAGATCTTTTTATTACCTACAACTTTGCCATTCATTTTTTTTCCATAGGACTTGTAGTTTTGCCGGAAATCAAGATAAACCATTTTTTACCCTTAAACCCCCCCCCCCCTCCCACTTCCCGAACTCGGATCGACCGTAATTTATTTTTCCTTTCATTTTTATCATATTCCGCTCCTTTTCTAATGGGTTTCATCCTACTGTGATTTTTTTTGGTTTCAAAAATTATCGACCCTGGTCTAAAGGAGGAGTGTTCTCGACGACTGGGTGAGCAACTTTTGTTCTGCGACTTTTGGAAATTTAACCTTTTATTTTTTCGATAATTCCAAGGGAATTTTTACTCAAAAATCAGCTGTTTCATACAAAAACTTCTAAATTTTTTTTCGAATTTCCAAGAGTCGTAGAACAAGGGTTGTTCACTTGGACGTCTAGAACACCCCATTTCGTATTAAAACCCCTTTGCTGGAACACGTATTTGGCAAAACAATTCTGGAATGAAAACTTTAATTTTCGGGCTAAATTAAACAATAAAATTATAAAATGGTCAACGCCTAGTTCTAAAATAACGTCAAGGTAACTAATGCTTTTATTTGGTAAAACAATAAAACTCTAGATTAAAACTTTAAGTTTAAGACAAAATTAAACAATAAAAATTATATCATAAGCAACGTCTTGGTCTAAAATAACGTCAAAGTAACTAACACTCATATTTGGTAAAACAATTCTGAATAAAAACTTTTCGCTAAAATTATCACACAGAAAAAAATCAGCTGTAGGTAGTATACATTTTGTCGAAGGTACACCACTCTAATCTATTCATTCTAGATTTTTTAGCGGCAAAATTTATAGTTGAGTTCTACTACTGCTATTTATACTTTAATGTGAGTACATTAAAACATACGACTCTCACGCCCCTCCCCCCCTTGAAAAGTGTCCCGTTTTACAGTTTTTCTCAATTTTCAGGAAAGCGATACAGGCTAGGTCGAAGTGGTCAGGGACGAAATTATTTATTAATAAATTACCTATAAATGGGTACTAATATTTATTTTGGTACGAGTTATGGTTTCCAAGCTATGATACGTCAAAGTTGACGAAAAAATTTTTTTTTTGCTAATAATGATATTCATTCAACGTAACCAGCCCAGTATTTCCCGAGTTATTTTGCTAAGTGCTGATTTTTCGTCACCTTTGACGTATAATAGTTTGGAAATTATAACTCGTATCGAAATGAATGTTTGTACCTATTTATAGGTAATTTAATGATAAATAATTTTGTCTTTGACCACTTTGACCCAGCTTGTATCGTTTTCCTGAAAATTAAAAAAAAATGGAACTGTGTTGAAAAAATCTTTACGTAACTCCATAATTCATCAGACGTCCTCTCAGTAGGTACTCCAGTAGGATGGTATATTCACGATATTCATCACAATTTAGTCTACGCAAAATTAGTCACATCCGTTCGTACAGGATACTACAGCGTCCGCAAAGTTCACGAGCAGAATGAAACGATGGCCGCGCGCGGCAAGCCTCATAGTCTCAACGGTCAAAGCGCCTGAGCGGCAACGTCGCATTTCTTTTGTTTCTAACCACACGCACTGCACGAAGTGGCAACAGCATATTTGGGAGTAGACGCAACATTATCGGCCAAATGTACGGGAAAATACACCCAGAAAATATACAGCGACGCAGCGCCGCTATCGGATAATTGGCGAACTATATTATACTCGTCCAGAGACTCTGGAAGTGAAAATGCGTCTCACTGATTTTTTTACTATAGATACCCAATACCTATAGCTATGTAATAGAGGTGAAATCAATCTTGCGTCCGTATACCGGACGCCGTAAGTCGGTGGACGCAATATTACTATGGGATTTTTTGAGGCTGGATGCAATAAGTATTGCAAGTTATAAATATATATATTTATATTATTATTAAAAATTCCCTCAGAATTATCGAAAAAAAGTTCAAATTTCCAAAAGTCGTAGAACAAAAGTTGTTTGCCTAGAAGTCTAGAACATGGTATATATCACGGAAAGTTAAAATCAAGTCAAAAATGTATTAACAAGTCTATGTTTAACAAAATCGGGATTTTACAAGTATGCTGCAAGTAGCCCTTATTTTATTTATAGATCAAAAGATATTCGCACAAAACGGCAATGTTACATTTTTGTTCTTTGAAGTTTTTTCTAGTTTAATCTGTGTCATTTTAAAGGCTCTTTGAAATTTCACAATACCTACCGATTAGGTTACTGTTTTCTTTAGCAGGAACTTTATTATTTTCTTTTCTAGTACTTCGTCATTAAGTTAATAACTTAAAAAAAAGGGTATATTATACCTTATTTTTTTATGTTTTTAGTATTTGCTTTTATAGCGGCAACAGAAATCTGTGAAATTTCAACTGTCTAGCTATCACGGTTCATGACATACAGCATGGTGACAAATAGATAGACATACAGCCTGGTGACAGACTGATAGACGGACAGACGGACGGACAGTAAATTTTTAGTAATAAATAGGGTCCCGAATTTACAATTTGAGTACGGAACCCAAAAAACTATCAACAATTTAAGAACGAAATTGGGACTAAATTTTACGTTTCTCTACATTTTAGAGTAAGCATGAATATAACACAATGGAAGTTCTCATTTATCCCAAGTTCTCAGGTTCACCTGCAATTTAAGTTTGTGTTTCGGTCGATATCGGTTTCGAGGCTGTAGTTAATTACAGAGAGGGCTATACCTTGGGGAGATCATCGGATCGCCTCGTGAGTGTTAAGATTTAATGCTCGACCTTACTTCTTAAACAATCTTAACAAGTGATTAATGTATATTTGAAGGTCAGTGCGTCGTAGGTTTTGTCTTATATACTAATCTTCTTTATATATATAACTAGCTGCGCTCCAAAATCAAAATAAAAAGTAGCCTATAGCCTTCCTCGATAAATGGACTATCCAACACAAAAATATTTTTTCAATTCGAGCCAGTTACTGAGATTAACGCGTTGAAACAAACTAACTCTTTAGCTTTATAAGTTAGTATAGATTCTACTGTACGTGTGTATGTCACTGAACTCCTCTTAAACGGCTGGACTGATTTGAATGATTTTTTTTATGCGTTTGGGTGGCATCTTGCATGGTTTTGATTCACAAATCAGCCCATTTTTTTTAAATGGCAAAACAACGTTTGCCTGGACCACTTGTATAATATTAGAAAGAGGAAAGATGTGTTTGTTTGAATTGAATAAATTCCACGATTACTAAACCGATTTTGATGAAACTTGATATGAGGATACATTGATTAATTGGGAGTGAGATAGGCTACTTTTTATCCCGATTTTCTCACGGAATCGGGAGTTACGCGCTAGTAGCGCTGCTAGTTTTTAATAAATAATTTAAAAGATCTAGTTAGAGTAATGTTAGTATTTCTTAAAAGTTTAAAATAAAATTGCTATTAAAGGTAGATAATAATAATATAAACAATTTACTGCAAGTTTCATTAAATAAATTAATAAGAAATATATCAGAAGAAATGGAGAATCAGAGAAGAAGAAAATAAATCAAAAAGGTTTTTGATTGATTCACTACATCAAATCAC
Source organism: Idaea aversata (assembly GCA_907269075.1). Taxonomy (NCBI): domain Eukaryota; kingdom Metazoa; phylum Arthropoda; class Insecta; order Lepidoptera; family Geometridae; genus Idaea; species Idaea aversata. Next base: position 9,510,677 of record OU026085.1, read on the forward strand.
ATTGTAATCCAAACCCTGGTCCTGGAGGACATTCACACAATGTTGTTTGACCGCTGATCGGTTCACAACTATACCTGCCATTTCTGTAAAGAGACGAAATGAAGACCGATTTCAAAAATATTTTTTCCTTAGTCTTAGCACCGTTCTGGTTAATAAGGAAAGGGAAAATATAAAAATATGTCTTTCAGTTTTATGTGCCTTAAATATAATAACAATTTATTAAACGCGTTCTGAGGTAATTTAATTGATTTTATCTTAATTTCTTCATCTAATCATCATAAATATCTAAAATTTCCAAACACTTACTGCGGTCCACATGGAGGAATTCCACCACATTTTATGGTCTGGATAATGTTGTAAACATCGCATACTGTGAGATCCTCCTGAAAGAAAATTGCAACAATGGAAAAAGTCTGCCTGCAAGTTGATGAACCAAAAGGTAAGGGTTGATTTTGTTGTAATTCAGTTTTATTTATATTATTTAAAGGGATACGAGGTCAGTAAAAAGTAAACCGTGCAAGAGTTTGAGTTAATTGCAATGGCTATTTATTTTGACCCACCTGCTGTCTCTAAGCCACGCCACTCAAATAAAAACATCGCCCTGACTGACCATATTATTCCTGTTGCCTTGACTCTAAGTGATTCCGTATAATACAAATTCTGTTTGCATGATATAATAATTACAAAAAATAGTAATAAATATATTTACATAATAATCATCATCGACCACCATAACTGGTGCATTGACACAAGCTCCAGAGCACTCAATTATATCAACACCGAACAAGCCATCAGAGGATACATTCCCAACACTACAACAACATGCTTCTTCAGCAGCTTCTAGGATCATTTCAGAACCCCTTAGCATGCAAGGAGTAGTGGAACAGACCTTTACGTGGTACTTGCCGCGAAATCTCCTGAAAAATTAAATTTTAGTTATATTTTAAGCACGTCTCTCTACTCAGCCGAGCAAAGTTCTCTTTCACACCTTTACCTAAGTTCTGGGTCAGACATGGTCAATAATCATCAGAACATCGTGACAGCAAATTGGTTTTAAAAATATAGTTACCTAATGTTGTAAGTACCTACTCATACACAATAAAACCGTTTAGTAACGGAAGAAATTGCAAAAGGTTTAAAACAAATTCTCCCAAATAATAAAGCGATTATAGAAATTTACTTACAATTTCTTTGCAATAACACTAGAACTTAGATTTTTTTTGTGATTTATTTACAAATGTATTCCCCTATTTACTTTCTGAAGAATGTCTCTATATCAATCAGTATTTTTAGTACAATCATATAGACATCTGTAATGTTCTTCTTATGGTTGTTTTTATTGTTTGAAGGGTGTCACATTTCTTACAATATTAAGTTGTTAATGCAAAAAAAACAGAGGGGCATATGTAAGTATAGCAAACCTATAGATTTTAAGAGTGCTCTAGCTAGAGGCATTATTCAGAAGATAAAGTAGGGAAAAACATATGAACATAAAACTCTTTTGGTGAAACAAAAAATATTTTGGGTTTCTTATGCAAAAATGTGAAATGTACTAACCTTTTAGTCATTGTGTAGAATGTAGCGAATTCGTATACCCTAATTCTTGGCACGCTCAGAATCTCTGATATTTTATGCATTGCAGATATGGGTACCCAACCTATTTGTCTTTGTGCAATGTCTATAGCCGCTCCTAAGGCTGACCTTTGGCAACCTTGTGGATAATTCTGAATTATCGCATTTAATCTCTGATTTAAAAAAAAAAAACAAATAATATAATTAGTTTTTATTCAAATGTAATAATGTAATTGACTTATCAGTCAGTACCTACATAAAAAGGAAAAAATATTTTGTAATTTTTATTGTTAGAATTATTTACCTACAACCTTGTCCAAAAGCATTAAAGATAAACATTAGTAACTTTGTGCTCACCACTAAGTTCGCATCGGTAAACTCAAAAGGTGTATCTTCGTTGTTTCCCAGGCTGTCTCTGTGTACATTCAATTCATCACTAAATAGCTTACTTGTAGTCACAATTTGTCTTTTCAAACCACCCACCTGGAAAAATATGTTTATTTTCATATAGACTTTTGTTTGTTTGATAACTCCGGCTTCTCTTAGTTTCCAAGAAATTTCATTTACTTCTCCCACAATTCGTTGAAATTATAATATTTATTTAGCTACCGTTTTACATTATTTTTTTATACCCACATAAACAAACAATTACATTTACCTTATCACTTTGAAATCCATTTTAAAAGTAGGAAGTCCAAATAAAAGGAAATAAGAGAATGAATTAAATTCTGCGAACTCTTCACTTAATCGAATTGATTTTGCGATGAAAGCAAAGGGCGAATCAGATGAATTAGTTAATCAGCCTGTGATAAAATTCGTAAGTCGACTTCGAGCCTCGGCAACGAAGTTTCAAAGGACTTAGGAACAAGGGTGGAATGAGAAACTGTTTTTGTCGAACGTGTGACAATGGCAAAGTAAGATCCTCACAATATGAGGGCTTTGATGGGGCTTTGTTACATTTTTGCTAACTTTCGATGAATCAGATTCCCTTTGACACGCATTTTAAGTTAATGACTTACATGTGAGGTTACAGTGTTGAATTTTAACATATTGTTCAGCGTGCGTAACATTTTCTTTTTTATTTAATTGAATTTATTTCAATGTTACAAATCTAGAAGAAATTCTTTGGAAATTCTTAACATAATCTATGTTTAGATGTCAAATGTCAAAGTTTTTTAACAACCTTTCAGTTTTGAATACTAGTTTAGGCAGCGAAAGAAGTATTTATAATTGAATGACTTGCTCGATAAGACGATTTCGTCTGGCTTGGAGCATAGAATAACAGATTATATATCTATGACTTGGAGTTGTAAATAGCTAGCTAGATTTAGCAAAGAAAATTTTTTTAAACAATTTTGTTAGTCGTTGGGCGGTAGGATACCCAGATTTTGTGCAAGTTCTAAGGCTAAAAATATGAATAAATTGTTGAGCAGCAAGTCATTTTTTTAATCATTTAGTAAATTTTTAGCACAAACTTAACTAAAGTAGCTACTTATAGTTGGAATAGTCAGCGGTCAAAATATAGCTAACATAAAGTTACCCTGAGTTACCCCGTAGTTATATAGCTTACTTTAATTTTACTTATACATAATATTAACTTTGAAGTAGGTAGATGCTGGAAATAATGTGTTTTCATCAAAAAACCTACTTGAAACTTGTTCAATATTAAAGGATTTTCCGGAAGATGGCTATCGCGGATAAGGTTTAGTGAGCGCTGATACTTAATCTATAAGTCCTCTATTCTGAAGTACGAGATATTAGACATAGTTTGCAGTTGCATCTGTTTTAAATAATAGTTTCACGATCGAATAATTAATGAACTAATCAATCATTTATATTGATGCCATTCAGTAGGTAGGTACTTATTGGATTGTGGCCAAAATAGAACTTTAATGATTTTACTTAGTAGTTTCTAGGATCGGGTCTTATAGTGCTTGTCAGCGTTTTTAGGGTTCCGTACTCAAAAGGTAAGAACGGAACCCTTTTACTAAGACTCCGCTGTCCGTCTGTCTGTCTGTCACCAGGCTGTATCTCATGAACCGTAATAGCTAGACAATGGAAATTTTCACAGATGATGTATTTCTGTTGCTGCTATAACAACAAAAACTAGAAACAGAATATAATAATATATAATAATAATAATTAATAAATCGTTTCTTTCAGGTAACAGCCTTATAAATAAGTACAGACCCATATAAAATACATACCTTACAGACTAACATACATAAAGATAATATTATAATAAAAGTTAAGTTTTCGTTTTATAATGGAACCCATGAAGGGTGCAAGTCTGACTTCAACTTGGAAGATTTTTAAGTGACAGTAAACACAGCGTGGCTAGAAATTATGACCCAATCGAAATGAACTCAACACAAGTATACAAGTAACGAAAGTAGAAACGAACCCGCCTCACTTGTTTCTTTTTTATAAACTTGTGAATATCACGTCGACCGAGATAGGTGTTCGGATGCAATATCGAGGTTCATTGCCGTAAAACCGCTAGAGGCAAATATCACCGACTATATTGACCGAATTTTCGTTGAACTATCTGTCACATAATATGAAACGATTTTTAGGTGAAGTAGGACCTGAAAACCCTATAGAGATAAAGTGGGATAGAGTCATCGCGCGGCCCTATTGGGATAGAGTCATCGCGCGGCGCGCGTGGGAAAGCGTCCCACGTGCGCCGCGCGATGACTGCATCCCTTTCCGACGCTCACCGCGAAATGGCTGCTTTAACTATTTTATGTAAACGTGTGAAAAATTATATGTTAAAAAACTAACATATTATTTTAGTGTTCAGGTATTTTAGTGAAAAACCATTTGTACCACCTTATGGGATTTGTTGTAAAGTTTATGAAAATATAAATTTCGTACTTGTTCTTTCTTTACAATCGCCGTAAAATTGAAAAAGCTAAAAAAAAATACGATGTTTTAGGATTTTCACGATTTTTTTCTATCGAGGCAAATCACTCTAATCGTGTTTCGAAGTGTATGACAATACAAAGCATTTCTTCACCTTTACGACAGTAGGAATATCATTCCGAAAAAATACAATATTGATGGCTACTTTTTAAAAATAGGATGACGACTCACAACTTGTTATTTATTATATTCTGTTTGATCCTAACCTACCTTCCATTTGTTAGTTACCCGCCATGGAAAAAACGATTGTTTTGTTAGAATTTTTCACTTTTTCGTCGGGCTCTATTTTTTGTTTTTTATCATTCAATTCGCCATTTTATTTAGGACACTGTTCCAGTATAATACTGGAGTGCTATGTTTCTACTGTATAATTCAATTCTTTCTACTTTCTCCAGTTGCATCTGTCTATCCTGACGTGTACAATTTGGTTGTCTTTAAGTCGCGAGTAAACAATAAGACAGTATATATTAGGAAAGCGTGCTACATCATGCATAAGGCGCATTTCTCCACCTTAAAAAAAAAAGGTATGATAGTGGTGAAACGCTGACTTGAAAAAAACCTTTCAATTTTATGACATCGGCTTGCATAAACCTTTTAAGGTGAAAGAGTGCCTGCGCTCTCTCCATACAAACGTAGTCGACTGTTTCCTCCCTGGATAATGACACTAGAGCAAATATTTTTGGTGCATAAAATTTATAACTGCCATGACCATGCCCCTATTTTTTGTTTTTTATTTATTTTTAATTTTTTTAATCTTAAGTTCTATGATAATTAGAAAATGAAAAAAAAACAAAAAATAGGGGCATATAGTTATACAGGGAGAAAACAGTCGACTACGTTTGTAATAGTTTGTAGGGAGAGTACCCCCGGTACCCTTTCCTCTTAAATAAATTGCTTGTTCTAACTAAAGGTACTCATTTCAATATTTTGTATAACTAAAACATATTTGTTCGAAAATAATAATAAAAAAACCACAGGAAGATTCACGCCTAAATTCGGCAAATTAAATTCCTTGTTGATTGCCAAGCTCCCATTCGTTAGATTGAAGCGGATTTTTAATCAAGTGACAAAAATATTCAGCGATAATTTGGTGCGCAAAGAGTGACTCGTTTAAAATTCTTTACCACAAACCAGAAGCTGCGGGTGCCAATGAATTTAAAATTCATGATTTTTATTCAAATTAAATAAAGTAATAGAGTTATATATTGATGATCAAATTAATGAGAGATATACAAGCATTAGAAAAACTACCGTTTTTTTTACATAACATAGTTTATGTAATGTTGTAGCCACTCAAAACAATAAAAATAGTGGTTAAGCATGCTTGACTGTAGCTCATAGCTGACGTCAACCCATTAAGGACACTGCTTCTGCTTCGTTTTCTTATAAATCGTGAGAGTTCCATACCTCAAAAGGTAAAAAAGGATATATGTATATCTTATAAGATCACTATCTGGTCTGTCTGTCTGTTTTTTGTATGTTTTCTTCTTTAATATATGGAGGTTATTTTAAGCCTTGATACAAAAAAGACAGGTCTCTATGCCTATTTTTTTTCTATGTACGATTGCAGTTTTGAAACTATTTGAATGGTGTTATTTATTTATCGATATCGGTTAATACCATTAAAGCTACCAATATGTTCTTGTAACAGGCTGGAAAAGCTTTTTCCATACCCTACGATCTTTTTTAAGTATCAAATTAATAGAGATATCGATTTAGCCAATCGATCTAATAATGGATTCAATATGGTTTCGATCTAAAGAAATTCAATCAAGGTTGCCACAGGATTTTTTTCAAACTTGTGAACCCACCTAACTATTAAAAATGTCTAGGTACTTATAGGTTAAGCTTCAGAATATTGATAGATTTTAACCATAATGTTTGTAGAACTTGAAGCAAACACGAACCACTTAGCTTTGAGATACAGCTGATACACTCGACTACTCGATGCCAACTTGTGCACGAGAATCTTGAGACCTAACGTTACTACAAGTACCTATTGAATGTACTAAATTTGATGTGGATCAAGTGATTTCGAGTGCTTATTAAAGTAAATGCTCACCTTTACCGAATCGTTAGGTTTGAACTACATTTGTCTGAAGGTCGATATATACTTGACATTTTCTACGCTAACGCGGTGGGACTTGGACTTTATAAGTTCACATAGCTCTTATACTATAGAGTTTTATTTATTTATATACTTTAATAGACAAAAGCTATTGAAACCTCCGAGGGCAAATGAGATTTAAAAAGCGTTTAGTACTTACAGCAGTGTTTTTTTCTTCAAAAGTAGGGATCTTCACAAATGAGTCACAAAGTACGGTATGGTCTTCACTTCAAATCCAATTTACGAATTATAAGAATGAGGAACGACAACATCAAGGACATTCCGCCAGTCCACTGTAATTCAAACGTCGACATGTAGAAAACTTGCCAGCATAATAGCAATCAGGTTGTTCTTCCTGCACAATAGAGTTCAAATTGCAAGTTGCTTTAGGTGGAAGTAGGTAGTGAAACCTAGTCACGGCTTAGCCCTGGCGCGGCGCTGCGCTTGGTCATTTAACGACATCTTCGGCTATAGAAGTAGGCAAGTGTTAAACTATAGGTTTTCATCTTTCAACCAGCCGCCCAATTGCCGTATTCTTATGCAGCGCGTCTTGACTGCGTTTGCGTCATAACCATAGATTTCGTATTGCTAAGACGCACTCGTCACGCAGTTACTCATGTGGTTTAGGTTTGCGTAACGTGTGCGTGACGAGTGCGTCTTAGCAATACGAAATCTATGGTTATGACGCAAACGCAGTCAAGACGCGCTGCATAAGAATACGGCAATTGGGCGGCAGAACAAGGGACAGCGAGGTGGATGACACCAAGACCGTCTTTATTCTATTAAGATTCTTCTTTTCTTTCTCTTTTAAGATTCTGATAATTCGAGGTAAGGGAAATCGACGAAATATATTATTATAGGTTGTAACCATCTTTTGCATGAGTTAACTTCGTTTCAATTTATATTTGCTTGCCAAATGTTGGCAAAGTACGTGAAACTTTTAATTTTAAAATCTGTACTTACCATACTTTATACTTATTAATATTTTTGACGTGATAACGTCTTATAAATCGATGAACACCACTCACAAAAAAAGTGTGACGTCATGTCACGTTACCGTTATTGACAAGGTAACCATAGCAACGTATTAAAGTATGCAAAATTGTAATGTCAACGATACAAAAGAGTTCTTAAGACGTTATCACGTAAAATTAGCGTCCGTATACCGACTTGCGACTGCATTCACTTATAAGTGTCACGTTAATATTGTGTTACGTCATGCGTCATGGAAATATGAACAGACGCGTCATGGTAACTTAGGAAACAGAGTAATTAATAATAATATCGCTCATCTGGGCTTGTGGTATGGTGTGATAAGTGAATAGAAAACATAATATATAAAGAAAACAAAAAATAAAAACAATTTTTCATCGTTTTCTTAAGACGTTATCACGTAGAATCCTTAAAACCGACCAGCGCTATTTGCGTCAATAAGTCGCGCGGCTCATGCCCGCCACAATTGTAAACAGAATTCAGTATCCACTTATTTAATTCAGTTATTCTTCACAAAAGTACGATTCAATTGTCTCCTATTACCCCGTTCCGACGACTGTATTGTTAGGTTATCTCGTTACGGTAGCGTAAAAGTTAACTCCAAACGTTTTATGTTCTTCACCTTATACCTGAAGTTTGTTACGAACGAATTCAAGATACGACTCAGAGTAGCGTTCATTGAATGATATTGTCGAGTCCCCTTTAACAGACGCCCTTTTATTGCGCCAGTTTAATCTCTATCGTGAATTAATTCTCATTGAATCCCTAATACCTTTTTGATTTTAAAACTAACTCTTTTTCACTGTTATTGAATTAATAATAATAATAATAAATATTTCAGGACATATTACACATCGCCATCCAGCCCCAAGCTAAGCAACTTAATGCTTGTGTTATGGGTGCCAGATAACGGATAAACTACTTATATACTTTTTTTTTTGTAAATATATACATATTATACATATAGGAAACACCCAGAACCAGAAACAAGAATTTATTGTCAGCATAAATACTTGTTCCCGGCGGGAATCGAACCCGCAACCTTCTGCGTCGCAGTCGGGTGTACGCCCGACGCGCCACAGAGGTCGTCAAATTGCTTAACTTACCTACTTTGTTTGGTGCTATTTTAATTATTAGTAGTTACTAACCTACATTTTAGGCATCATCGTTTTAGTTAAAGCTGAACATAAATCTCTGGACAAGAATGTGTACTTAATCGTCCTAAAATCATTTATTTTCACAACATAAAGGCATCAATCAAAGTTGAACGCGCTAATCTCAGGAACTACTGGCTCGAATTGAAAAAAAAATTGTTTTGGATAGTCCATTTATCGAGGAAGGCTATAGGCTACTTTTCATTTTGATATTCCTACGGGATCGGGACTTACGCGGAATAAACCGCGGAGCGCAGCTAGTTTTAGATAAATCAAATTCCGGTAACAATAAAATCTTGTAAGAGACTGAAGTCTATACCTACTAGAATAATTTCTTATACATAAAACAGAGCATTAAGGTCCGACTTCAGTAGTTACACAAGGAAAAAGGTATAGGTATAAGAAATTAGAGAAATTGTCTCTATTCAAAACCTATATGTATATCTCAAACTAATGAGGTTATGAGTAAACAATTTTGGTAGTATTAAACCGATAAAACAAACTTTATGATGATAACTCATATATTTACAAGAGTAGGTATTGTACCTAAAAGGTTTTTGGTAACACCGGACTAAATTGACCCTCGTCACAAATAATTTTGTTATAAAGTAATTAATTTAACGCTGAGGTGTAAACACTGTCTTTTGCTTTCCGATGATAATGTAAGGTCAATACTAAGTGTTTTATGATTAATGATCTTTAGAGAAATAAATTGATATTATTTTCTTGTTGGTTTTCAAAAATAAGTAAACTATGAAGTTTTAAATGAGAAACAACGACTGCTACTGACAGATTATGATAGTCAGCAATACAAAGAATCTCGAAATATAATAGTAGTAATTGTATTTAATATAAGGTCTCTGCCCACTGAACGCTACTGAGTGTAGAGAATTATAGTGATATTTTAAATTAGGAACGATACATAATTTTTTACTTACTAGTAGAAAATCGCTCAGTCTAGTGTCTTCTGCGTGGAAAATAAAAACAACGACTAAGTTTGTGTTTGAAAAATGTCCCAAAGTGTTCATGTATACACACATACATAATACATATACATAATATAAAATGTTTTGTCCTGACTGACTGACAGACTGACGGATCAACGCACAGCCGAAACCGCGGATCGTAGAGACCTGAAACTTGGAGGGTGTGTTCTTTCGTAGGCGTCCGATAAGAAAGGAATTTGGAAAATTCTATCCCTACGTGGACAAAATCGCGGGTCGCTACTAGTAAAATTTTATCTCTCTGCAATAATAGGTACAGTACAAAAATGAATGAAACCCGCGGCTTAGTTGGCTCCAGAAGTATTGACAAGTTCTCGCCTCTGGACATGGTCGACTAAGCTGAGAGGGTAGTAGGTGCTGGGCAAGCCTACTCCATCTTCACGCAAAAAGGACCCAATTAAAAAGAGTCTAATCGCGGAAAACAGCCTGTATACAAGTACAAGTACAAGTAAGGTACAGTACAAACATAAACATTGAAATCACCTTCAACATGGCAAGTATGTGACATTATCCCCACAAGCAGTACTAAGTATTAAAGGAGAGGCGATGCTTAGAAGAAGGCCAAGCTATATCTTCTCATACATAGAAATGAAAGACATGAAAGGCAAAGAGCTGAAGGATACGCATAACGTTTCCTAATGTACCAAGGGTGACATTATATTCTTTGTAGATATGTGAAAGTACGATTTTTGTGCGAATGAGGTCATAAGAATTTAAGAGACCTTTTCACGAAAAATATTGTGTTTTCAACAATGGAAATATTCTATATGTTTTTCTCATGACGTTATTTAAAATAAGGTGCAAAATACGTTGTTTTGTACTCCTTTAAGCTCGACCATGTTCAACTCAAAAAACTCATAATTATGTTTTTCTTTACAACTTCCATGACCACAGGCGAACTGAGCTACCGTCTAACTTATTACGAGTTTCAATAGCGGTAACCTTAGAAAACAATTCATGTAGGTATTCAATTTGTGGAATACAAAACTTTTGAACTTAGTAAGCTTCTTCTTTATCACAATCTACAGAGAAATACCATCTTGAGGCCTGCCCGCACCTAACTTCCAGAATCAGCAACATAATTCTTACACTTAAGTGTAATCCAGATAAGCCTTGTTCATGCGTCTATCTCAACGGTTTCACATTACTGCGTTGTGATGATATTATTCAGGGCTAGTTCTGAGCTCAATGCCTGCTACGACAGATAACACTGTAAAATGTCAATCTCTCCCGGAGTCCTCCATTTCAAGAGGATCAAAGTTCCGGACAGGGATTATAAGGGTCTGAGATAAGCTCATTTTACAAAGCCAAAATTTGTAATACTCACCTATTTCCTTTGTTATAACACTGATGAGTTGACTTTTTACGAATCTTTGACTGGTATAATTAAGGGCCTTATTGTTTCTGCTAACGGATTCATTATTTTACAAAATTCAACGAGTTCAGGCTTTAAATAATTCCTACTCCAAAGTTACTTTCATCATCGCTGGATGACTTTCAGATAATCATCGAAGATTAATCTCACACTCCCAAGGTTTGTACTTACGTAAGTGGAAAATGATTTTTTTTTCGTTTACCAATTTGAAATAACAACTCTTGAGGATTCTTCGCCAGAGAAAGTCTCCAGAGAGCTAACGAAATGTGTTCTACGGTACCAAACGTGTATCCATTATATAAATTACAAATAAACGTTACCGTACGTACGTAGCTCGCGTAGAGACGATACGTTTGTAACACATAAACAAAGATTTGCTAACGTGCTTATTTGCTTACCTCTCCATATTATACAGACGCTCGCTGTTTTGAGTTTCGCAAACATTTCAACAAAGAGATGGAGCCAAAAAGTTTAAATAAAGCAGGCAATAAGTTACAAAAAATTATTACGTTATTCAACATGGCAAGTATGTGACATTCCATACCTATTCAAAAAATGTAATCTTACTAACTTGGATTACTCTAAAATGTAAATTAGGTAGGTATACTTACTTAACATAAACCTGTGAGGAGATGTTGGCCTAGCTTTATAAATGAAACTCCGTAGCAATGTAGGTATAGAATAGGTATATATAAAAACGTAAAAGTATGTACAAATAACTGGTGTAGAGGACCGAACAATAATAACGAGAGAGACGTGCGCGGAAGACGGTCGTAGCGAGTGGTAGCGAGAGTGGTCGAGTCTTCCTCTAGCGAAGACAAACGCTGCGCGCTGACGGCTGTAGCAGGTTCCAAGTTCAAAGGCAGCCGTAGACAACACGCGCAAGGTTTTGCTGGCGTGTCTGCACGGAGGTTGTCGTAGTGGCGAGCCGCCACAAACCTTAGAAAAAGTTTGACTAAAGTAATTTCTTGTCTCGACCCCACGGCCACTTCAAATGTCCCACTAGTCTCTCTTAAGAAAGGCCTACTCTGACCCATTCACCCCTTCAAAATGTATTTATTGACGTACACTTTCCTGTTTAACCGTTAGGTAATTAACTTTTAAAGAAGATTAACCAATTATTCAAAAGGCGAAAGTTATAAAATCAAACAAAGTTATTTAGTAGAGAATGTTAAAACTTATTCATAGCCGCCAACACGACGCCCTAATTCAATTAGGATTTCATTGACAAATGTATCAGAGTTGGCTTAGCATTGCTGAGCGGTTAGATTTATATGGTAATGAAAGATTTGAATCGTACACTAAAACTAAATGCAGACAGCAAGATTACACGTGGGACGGATTAATCCCTCCTGTTCGGAATCAGATCCCTGAGCTACTCTGCCCTTAGCTGCCAGGGCTGCCACCCCTCAAAGAAGCTTAGTGGAAATCTAGTGAGGCCTTAAATATGATCATTGGTACTCGAAACGGGTTCCCGCGAATACTTAATGAGATTACCCGATTAAGTGATCCCGGTCTAAATATTTAACATTGATCTTAATTGAATAGATTTAAATTTGACATTGAAAATATAATTCTACGAATTAGGAGACTAATTGAAATTACGTTTCTAATAATTGAGTTCGAAATTAAGTTCTCGACTCGACTTTGCAAAGACCTTTTGACATAGGTAACCTAGAGATGGTGATTCGAGTTTGTCACGTATACTTGGTAATAAATTAGTCTGAAATATCAGAACGTTCTATAAGCACAGAATTAGGTAATGTACACACCAAATAGCAGAAACCATTCAGTGAGATACGGTCAAAGGTAAGTTTGTATAACGAATAACTGTAAAGAAAAGTGTACTTCGTAGCACCACTATGGTTTGATCTTAGCATGTCATTACAACTCTTTTAAATTATTACTAGTAGTTCGCCCCGAACTGAGACCTCACGAGTTTTTTGTACCGATTTTTACTTTTCAGCGTAAAGTATGATATAACGGCGAAATACTTCAAATACTTCGGTCTATCTTGTTTAAATGATAGGTGCCTAGTATCACTATCATCAGACACTGGACATCGCTGACTCTATTATACTTTTAACGAATCCAAACGCGTTAGGCATAGGCTCAGAATACAGAACAAGACTAGGTATCTTGTCTAGAAAATGAATTCCATAGCCTAATTTTCTTGGTCTCAATCACGTATTTATTTATTTCGCGTTTTATTGATACTCGAGAGAATAAGTACCTACAATGAAAGTAAATCGTGTGTGATTAAAAACTCCTATAGCCTTCTTCCTTCTATATTCCACCATATCGTCAGTAGCTAGAGTCATCAAGTGAACACGATAGACCTAACTTATCTAGAGATGAGTTCTTTTTAAAATTAAATTGAAATTAATTGACACGGCGTTAAGGGTTTCTTCTGTGCACCTTAACGATCAACTTTTGTTCTACGACTTTTGGAAATTCGAACATTTTTTTGAAAATTTTGAGGTTAGGTTTACCTGAAAATCAGCTGTTCCTTACACGGAGAGGTCAGTAACCTTAAAATTTTACTTATTTTTTAAGTTTCATCTACTGTTCTTGGTTCCAATAACCCTGTATATTACTCGGCTATATTATCAAACCCCAGATATCAGTTGCTTGTTTAACACCTAGAGCACACTCATGTGCCTAGAGTACCTCCTTATCAAGACAACTTTAACGAACATTAACGGTAGACTTATCTTGTCTAGAAGATGAGTTCATATTTCTTTGAAGTTGAGTGCCTTCTTCCACCCCTATCACCAGATCCCAGATGTCAGCTGATTCTTCAGAAGCTATAGAATACCTACTTATCAAGGTGCTTTGAACGAGTACAAACATGGATATGACTATCTTAGACTTCTCAAGATCGTTAAGTTCTTATTGTCACCTTTCTCATCGGGTCTTTATCATCAGACTTAACACTAAAAATTTTAGTACCTATGTAGTAAGTATGTACTCATCTTAATCTAACGAAAGAGGTAAAGAGAAGAGAGGCTCCTCCCTCGATACAAATATATTAGGGAAGTTTGAGACCTATATTATTGGTGGACCTATATGTCCTATAATAGTCCTAACCTATTATTAAATAAAAATAATAAAAAGATTAGTCACCAGTTTTTTTAATTAGAATCTCTAGATCAGCTAGCAATACTATTTAATATTATTCACCACAATTATTAACCAAACCAACCCTTGATTATGAAATAAATGAATAATTATGAATATGAAACAAAAAGAGAGGTCTAACGATTTATAGGAAAGTAGATTAAGTAGACGCTTTTAATCTACAGTCTTCACCCAAGGTAGGTAAGTAGGTAGGTACATCCTGAGTGGCCCAGACGACGTCAACTATAGAAGGATTGTCCAATTTTCGCTTCGGCTTCCGTTTAGCTGATCAATAGCTGGTTCAAGCAGCTACTGATCCTTCGAAGACCATCGAGAACGAACACAAGAGTGCCTCTAAACTTTGCACTCTAAACTTTTACGAATTATTTGAATTTTATTTAGGATGACCGTATTATTATATAGATAGGTACCTTTTTTTATCAATTTTAATCATAATATCAAAGCTAAGTTAATATGTAATGGTTTTGAAATTATCTGGAAATCATATTTTTTACGACAATGACAGAAAGAAAACATGTCATTTTGATTTTTGACATTGTCATTTTTTAATCATGAAGGTCAAAGCGTTTTTTTCCTTTTTGATACAAATGAGTTTGATATAAAAATGACCGCTGAGACGATACATTCCTGTGGATTCCTTCCAGCTCCACCATCAGATCATTTCCATGGTACCATATTATTGTCACCGAAGTTACGCCCTTTCATTTGATACCCCACTTGGGTATATTTGCCATATAGTTCGCCTGTCATATAGATAGATCCCCTACTGCACCCCCTATCATCGAAGCCCCCTAACCGATCCCTCTCATGTTCGAACTTAAAAATTCTATGGACCTCAACTACCCGTATACCAAAAGTCATTAAGATCAGAGCAACGGTACTCAAGTTATCGTCGAACAAACATACATAGATACATATATACATAGATACATAGATATATAGATACATAGATACATAGGTACAACCGACCGACCGTCTCGCCACTAGACCTCTCTCGCTTCGCTCGTTCGGTCAATAATGCCATGTAACAATTTTTCAATTACCCTATATGACACTGTAACAGACCATGGGATAATAGTGGAAACTTATTAAAGTTTAGTTAGTACATGCACTATGGTTTGATCTTATAATGCCAATTTTTTTAAATATTTGTAATGCCATGATAAGAACAAACCATAGTGGTGCTACGAAGTACCTACACTTTTCTTTACATTTTTTTGTTCTAAAAATATGATAAAATTCTGTACAAATCGGGACGACACCATTTATTGTAGCAGTTTGTCAATTGCCCTATATGTCACTGTGACAGACCATGGGATAATAGTGGAATTTAGTTAGTACATTCCTCTTGCGCCTACGAATACGTGCGTCAGTATTATCGTAGCGTAGCTACGTTAAGCAATAGCTATTTTATATTAACTTCCAAACGACAGTGCATAGATTCATATTAAGGTAAAAGGGTACCGGCGCTCTCTCCATACAAACGTAGTCAACTGTTTCCTCCGTAGATAATGACATTAGCACAAATATTTTTGTTTCATAAAACCTATAACTGCTATGACTAATAATGACTATGCCCCTATGTCTTGTATTTTTTTTCATTTTCTAATTATTATAGAAATGAAGATTTAAAAAATAAAAACAAAACATAGGGGCATGGTCATGGTAGTTATAAGTTTTATGCAACAAAAATATTTGCTCTAGTGTCATTATCCAGGAAGAAAACAGTCGACTACGTTTGTTTGTAGAGAGCCACCCTTAACGCTGAAACTGACATAAAACCGGCCAAGTGCGAGTCGGACTAGCGCATGAAGGGTTCCGTACTCTATTTACGTACGTATTTGTTGTTATACATAATCTGCAACCGCCAACATAATATTTGAAAATTTCAGCTATCACGATTCATGAGATACACCCTGGTGACAGACAGACAAATGAATGGACAGTGAAGTTTTAGTTATAGGGCTTTTACCCTTTGGGTACGGAACCCTAAACACTAAACAATTGATAAGTTGTTTCTTTAATTGAGCCGTTAGGTGCAATAACACAGTAATACAAGATAAAAAGTATAACAAAGCTGTTTGGTACATAAAATTAAATAAAACTGCTATGCAATCTGCATTACATTTGAATACTTACATAAAACCTGTTAAAGAAAGGACGGTATTGTCTTTGCTTGGAATATAGCCAAGTGGACTTTAAAATATTGCTGTTAGGTAATCGTGCTAATCAAGTGAGTACAATAGGTAAACTAAACCAAGGTGACTAATAGTACATTGCGATACAAGGGTGGTAAATCGATCATTGAGAAGCGGAACGCGAGCACGTATAAAAAAGCCGAGATGCAATGATCATTAGCCACACGCGTATTATACGACGTTTTTATCACAGTTGCGAATAAAAGAAAAGACTTGTTAAAAAATAAAAATTTAACAAAATAATTTGTGTTTGTTTACTATTTTTTAGGTTATATTTTTTTGTTAATTATACTCCCGAAAGGGCAGGCAAAAGACTTTTAACCTATACATCCTCGTCTGACATACAATTGTTTTTAGGGTTTTTTCCATTTGTTTTAAAAAAAAACCTTATAACTATAATAAATAGGTCAGCGTTTGACAACTATCTCACACGATGGTAAGTGACGATGCTCTGTCTAAAATTATTGTTTTATAGTGGTTTTTTTTCACACTTTCTACAACAAAGTTACCTACAATTATTAATGAAAGTTAAAACTGTATTGACTTGTTCAGTATCTTAGAAGTTATTACGGTTCGTATAGCATTAAATACTAAAAAAAAAATATATTTATGTGGGCGAAGACCATTATTACGATTTTAAATATCTGGGGGCCCCTCACCATGACGAGCCAAGCGAAGACGAGCACTTTCGTCGTTTTTTTGACCCCTCATAACTTTCTCAGGTCCAGGTATAAATCAAACTTAATGACATTGGCGATTGGAGTCCAATAAATATATAAAGCCCCATGTTAATACGTTGAAAAATCTTCCACTACGGACACGAAACAAGTAGTAGGTAATGGTGCCTTAAACTGCTCACATAAATTTAAAAAGTTTTCCAATTTGAATTTAACTAACAACTTGAGATTTTCTTTGGAGAATACTAAAAAGTTTTAGTATTTTAACTAAGCTTTGAGTAGAGGGAAGGGAAGACAATTATTAACAGTTAAGATTTACCGAGCAAATGTGTGTTTAAAACTTTGTCCTCGTCTTGGATAAGTTTTATATGGTTCAAAATTACGATTTCCATAAAGGTAGAAACAGACCAGACAATTTCTATCGGTCGATTCCTTGCCATCCTTACATAATCGAAGGTAGACGTTCATTTGTTGTTTCAATTTGCTTTTAAATATGTAAAATCGGAGAAGTATCGGTTAATATTTAGTCTGCAGTCTGTTTTCTCCCTAAATTAGAGCGAGATAACATTTTAACTGGCTTCTTGATAACTTCGTCCCTGGAAACGAGTGTAAAAGTTATTTCTTTATAGTTAAGGAACTCGTATTGTTTGACGCGACGAACATAAATTACAATAAAATTGTTATGTGACTTACAATTTACGAGGCTGCAAAAGTTTTTGTTTATTTATGGCGATAATATTGAAATCTTTCTTATTGTTTTACTGTGGGTACTTACTTATTTATTTTTATTGTTTATACAGTACGTCCCTTCTTATATTTTTTATTTATAATATATTTTTCAACAAACCTTTAATATTTCTAAATGTTTATGAAAAAACTCATTATGAATCTATTTGTATTGTAAAGCAAAAATAACAATTTAGAAAAAAAATGTGCCTCAGTAAAATTTATATCAACCCTAAACATACGTACCTACTTATAATTATTTTACTTATGATTAATATATTTTTAACAAACCTTTATATTCCTAAATGTTTATTACGAATCTAGTTGTATTGTAAAGCAAAATGTAATAATTTACAAAAAAAATATGTGCCTGAATAAAATTAATAACTAATTTAATATTGCCTGTAATATTGGCTAAGTTTAACTAGTTATTTCATTTCTGTAAGGCTTCTTAGGCATACAATTTTAAATTAAATTTCGACTAGGTCGACTAAAAAAATGAATACGACATATTAATATCCTAATTAATGTTATAAATCTGAATGTTTGTTTATTTCTTTTTTTGATTGAAACTATTTTACCGATTTGGATGAAAATCGGAATAGGTGGTAGTTTAGGGGAGGAAGAATTACATGGAATACTTTGATCTAGAAATTGCGGACTTACGTGGGTAAAACCGCGGGATGCAGCTAGTACTTAATAGAATTTAAAACACTAGAGTTTTCATAAGCAAATTTATTTCGACTACCACTGATGATAGAGCGTAATATTTTATTGTTTACGACCCGCCCCGGCTTCGCCCGGCTATATTATGCATGTATTATACATATAAACCATCCTCTTGAATCATTCTATCTATTAAAAAAAAATCGCATCAAAATCCGTTGCGTAGTTTAAAGATTTAAGCATACATAGGGATATAGGGACTTAGGGACATAGGGACAGAGAAAGCGACTTTGTTTTATACTATGTAGTGATTAAAATTATTCTGAAGAGAAAACTAAATCGACCTAGTTGATTCAAAACGACCTGATTCCTGACCTAGGTAGTCGTACCTAGTCAATTTTGTAGCAACGAAGTCTTATACTTGTACTTGTATATATACGGGCTGTTTTCCGCAATTTGACCCTATTTGATTGGGTCTTTTTTGCGTGAGGATTGATTAGGCTTGCTCAGCACCTACTACCCTCTCAGCTTAGTCGACCATATCCAGAGGAGAGAACTTGTCAAAACTTCTGGAACCAACTAAGCTATGGGTTTCCTCACGATGTTTTCCTTCACCGTAAGAGCAATGTCAATTAACGCACATCAATTTTCTTAAGAAAAATACATTGATGCACGGCCTGCCAAGATTCGAACCAGTGACCTTCAGAATGAAAGTCGAGGTATGTACCACTAAGCCAACACTGCTTTCAGCAACGAAGTCTATAACAGGCACTTACTTCCACAAACCACTGCGCCTTCCGCTATATTGACGACCCAGTTGGCACAATGTCACCATGCCGGACTGCCAAACATGGGGTTGCGGGTTCGATTCCCGCAACAGACAAGTATTTATGCTTAGATATATGTCTGTGGTCTGGGTGTCTGTATGTATATTAAATATATATTTACAAAAGAAAAGTATATAAGTAGTATATCCGTTGTCTAGCACCCATAACACAAGTCTAGTTACTTAGCTTGGGGCTAGATGGCAATGTGTGGAATGTCCTGCAATATTTATTTATATTATTATCTTCAATCTTTGCAGAATCTCGAAATCCAAAAAGTCACGTCACAACTTTGTTTACACAACTTGCTATTCCAACGTAAAAGTTTTGTTTCGCAGTACCTGTGGTATACATTAAAAAATGTCAAAGCTTTGTGTATTTTACGATCGACGATAAATATTCAGGTGGCGTCTAGAAGTCGGCTCAAAGAGAAGGTTATGTCAAATTCATGAGCTGTTTCCTCGGTACCTGCTTACAAAAATATAGCGGCTTATATCGTTGCCGAAGTCGCAGTTTAGATATTTGGAGATAATTAGAATTTTGCAGAGAAAAGAAAACGCGTTAAGAGGTAAGGGTACAAACGCTCTCTCCATACAAACGTAGTCGACTGTTTCCTCCCTGTGGATAATGACACTATAGCAAATCATTTTTTGCATAAAACTTATAACTGGCATGACCATAATTATGTTTTGTTTTTTATTTGTTTTTTTAATCTTAATTTCTATGATAATTAGAAAATGAATAAAAAAACCAGGACATATTGGGGCATAGTCATGGCAGTTATAGGTTTTATGCAACAATAATATTTGTGGTAGTGGCATTATCCAGGGAGGAAACAGTCGACTACGTTTGTATGGAGAGAATGCCGGTACCCTTTTCTCTTAATATAATTTATTTACATCTGATCTCGATGATTTATACAGCAGCAGCAACTTTTAATCGCGCGGCAGTAACGAATGTATGGAAAATATTTTCGAAGAAAACAATCGAATCGCAGCGGATGGGAACAAACCATATTATTTAGGGCGCTCTGAAGTGCCTGAGACATGAATAAGATAAAGTAGGCTTGCCCAGCACTTTCAGCTTAGTCGACCATATCCAGAGGCAAGAACTCGTTAATACGTCTGGAGCCAACTAAGCAGCTGATCTCATTATGATGTTTTCCTCCACGATAAGAGTATATTGATAACATTGTTCTAAGATTTGAACCCACTACCTTCGAAATGAAAGACAAGGTATCGAGACCAACACTGCTGTCCTAAAATTATAATAAATCTTTATTCATTTTTTTCTTTAATAAACGTAATTAGTTCCTACTTTATATTTCGACGAATTGTAATTTTAAAGATGAAACCAAAAAAGGACATTCATTCATTTTCGGTCCTAAGCCAGCACTAATAAAACGGCATGTTTTCTGTATCCCCCAAAAGGGCTCTTTCCACAACAAAGCGATTCCAATGGATGAACCCATCCAAAACGACAGGGGATCAAATCAAATTCAACAACTCATTGAATATTGTTACTGAAAAGTTTTAGCTTAATTAAACAGGCAGGTGGGTTAGGTGTCTGCCTACACTTGAGAGATCTTAGAGCCCTTGCCGATCAAATACCTATCAGAGTTTGCCGACAGTTCACATTTGAATCTTTCATTTATTGGTCGCTTAAAATTGTAACCAATAGGTTTATATTGGTACACACAATTTCTATTGTCTGAGGGTTAGTGTAAGACAAAAGTTCGAAGTATGGTTCTAGTAAATTTAAAAACAGAGAATGCTCTATGTTCTGTAATTAGTAAATGTCAGTCTATACCCACCTTTAGTAACGTAGCTCTAAGGTTTATGCCAACGGCAACAAAAATGTCCCGGCTACGGACTACACCGTCTTCCAATACCTATTACTAAAGTATGAAAATATGTCAAAGTGATCTTTTTGCTATACTCTACATGGAATCAATATAACTATATTAAACTCTTCTGTTGGTTTAATACGAAACATAATGTAAACGCGACAAATTGAAAACCTCCTCCTTTTTTGAAGTGGTTAAAAAATGAAACTAAAAGTTTGAACTTTTTATAGTAGACCAGCAGCTGTCCCGGCAAACTTTGTTTTGACATATAAAAAAATGTAATAAATGAAGAACTGCTCGACCGATTTTGTGCAAACTTCACATAAACCATCTACTAAATAGTCCGGACAAAGCTTAAACATTTGGTTTGGATAGGTGAGCCAGTTTTTGAGTTATAAAATTACAACGAAAAGTGCCATTGATTTTTATATATATATACTAGCGACCCGCCCCGGCTTCGCACGGCTATATTATGCATGTATTATACATATAAACCTTCCTCTTGAATCACTCTATCTATAAAAAAAACCGCATCAAAATCTGTTGCGTAGTTTTAAAGATTTAAGCATACATAGGGATATAGGGACATAGGGACAAAAAAGGGACTTTGTTTTATACTATGTAGCGATTATAGATTGAGTTATTGATTCCGGAAAAAAGTTAGTACTTACTGAAATACTGGTCCGGATAAATTCTAAACTTGATACTATACACAAAGATTCTTAATTGAAATCTCGTCCTCTCCTTTATTTCTGTTCTGTAAGATTTTACACAATAATTTGTTAGATTATAATCTTAATGGAACAAAGTTTTGTTGAAACTCAATTTGCATTTATTTTTCCTCAAGCATTTAGCTACGAGTAGGTATTGAAAATTCTCGTTCTCTTACTTAAATGAAATAGAACATTTTATTCAGTTTAATTCAATATAATCTTGGCACATTTTGGAGGAAACTGCTGCGCTCCGATGTTTATCTTTGCACTACATTATTTTCATGAAGGTCTAAACGTCTTGTTGTTGTAATACACTATGTTCTAGATTTTTTAGGAAAAGACTAGCTTATTAGGGTACCCACTGGTTAAACGACCATGTATAAATTGGTTATTAATGTCATTTAAATTATTAAATATTGCTGGACATTCCATAACCATCTACCCCAAGCTAAGTAACTAGACTTGTGTTATTGGTGCTAGTCAACGTATATACTACTTATATACTTTTTCTTTAGTAAATATCACTATCACTACATAGTAAAAAATAAAGTCACTTTTCGCCGTCCCTATGTCCCTATGTCCCTGTATCCCTTTGTATGCTTAGATCTTTAAAACTACGCAACGGATTTTGATGCGGTTTTTTTAATAGATAGAGTGATTAACGAGGAAGGTTTTTAGATATAATACATGCATAATGAAGCCGGGGCGGGTCGCTAATACTTATACTTATAATACGTAGAAACAACCAGACCACCGACAAATATCTAAGCATAAATAAATACTTGTGTGAGGCGGGAATCGAACCCGCGACCCCGGTACATCCCCGACTGATTCTAGTCTGGGGGTCCGTGCTGCGATGCCGAACACTCCGGTGTATATCTACCGCCTGCACTACACCGTCGGGGAGAAGGACATCGTCGAGTACGTACGCCGGAAGCTGGGCTATGCGCTGAGGGTGCATAAGCTGGAGTCGCATCGAAACGTCAATTTCAAGGCGTTTGTGGTGCGAGTACCGAACTGCTATCTGCCTCGCGTTATGGATGAAAGCTTCTGGCCGAAGGACGTGGTGTTCCGTCGCTTCCGCGGACAAATTCCACAAGAAAAAACTAAGACGAAAGTGTAGTGTCATGGAAGTGCTACTAAAATAGTTCTAAGCTACCTATTAACATATTCAATTACTACTATAAAATATGTATGTTAGTCTATAAGGTATTTATTTATGGGGCTTTGTAGCCTGAAATAAATGATTTTATTATTATTATTTTTGTTGTAGAATTGTAGTATACCTACTTGTTCTACTTTTACAATTAAGACTTCTTTGTGCAGTAAAGAAATAGAAGTAATTTTATATTATTTTGTATTTTGTTTTAACTGTCACTCTAAAATAAACTAGTAACAAAGCAACATCTTTAATTTATTTATAATTAGCTCAAATAGTATTTTACAACAGTAGCTTGGCAAGCGAAGAAACAGTCAACTGTAGCTCTGTCTTCAACGGAAGCCGAGTATATGGCTCTAGCGGCAGCTGCTAAAGAGGCCTGTTATCTTAAAAGTTTCATTTTGGATGTAACTGGTAAGTCTGACACAGTGATTTTGTTTAACGATAGTCAGAGTGCGCATAGTTTAGTGCTTAATCCAGTTCATCACAGAACAAAGCATATTGATACAAAATATCATTTTATAAGAGAAAAAGTGTGTGACAAAACAATTACGATTGATTATGTCCGGTCAGATTTAAATTATGCGGATGTGTTTACAAAACCTTTAGGCAAGGTTGCTCATAAGAGATGTATACATGGTATTAGCCTAGGTTAAGTAATTTCATTTTTTCTTTTTATTTAGTAATGATTAGGTATTTTTGTTTGTTTGTGTTCTTTCCCAGAGTCTTAATTGAAGGGTGGTGTTGTAGAATTGTAGTATACCTACTTGTTCTACTTTTACAATTAAGACTTCTTTGTGCAGTAAAGAAATAGAAGTAATTTTATATTATTTTGTATTTTGTTTTAACTGTCACTCTAAAATAAACTAGTAACAAAGCAACATCTCTAATTTATTTATAATTAGCTCAAATAGTATTTTACAACAATTTTATTATATTATTGTGCCAATTGGGTCGTCAAACAACACAGTATAAAACAGAATATTTACCAAGTGTTTGTTTTTATTTTGTTTATCTCGATATTACTCGGAACGCAAAGTACGTAACTTATACGGAAAATCATCTCTATGAAAAACATTACCAAACGAAAAACCTTTTCCTTTAATAAATATTTACGAGCATCTACTTTAAAGGACTGGTTATTAAAATAAAGCTTGCAAACGACGCCCACGAGGACAATAGCAACTAAAATGGACACGAACTAGCATCATTATTTATTTAGAAAATGTAATTTACATCTCAAATGGTTTTTTTGCTGGAAACATTTTTAATGTACTTACAGGATGGTCCAAAGCTGACGTCCCTTTGCCACGTTTACGGAGGATCTAACGATGGCCAACGCTGTACAGCAATTGCAGTTCAACTATAGTTTATAAACAGTTCAAACTTATACCTACTGACACAAAAAGAAGAAGACGTACTCAGAGTTGATTTAATTGGTACGTTTATCCTACATATTATATTAATCCGAGAAAAAGAGCCACCCCGCAGTTTTATTCGATTTGTTAATAATTCGATTTCTTTTCGTTAAAACTTTGATGTTAACAATGCCACGACCTTCCCAGAAAATAGTGCAATTCAATAGTGAAGATTCAGATTTCAAAAGGTTTAGTATAGTTTTTAATTGCATAGCTAACAAACCGACAGACATATAAATTTGTGTTATTGCTTATCCTATATAAGACCGTTTTTTTTTTGCTTTTAAGTACATAACTTTTATCTTTTCTGCTTTGTATAGAAGTATAGATAGAATAAGCACCGTGTACTACGAAACTACTGTGCTACGAAAGCGTCAAGCGCCTGCATCCAAAATATAAATCAGTGCTTACTGATATCCAACCAAAAGCTTTCTATCGTCGAATTACAACCAAAGATTGTGTATTGAAAACTGAATCAGTAAACAATTAAAACTATAGACTACAGACTTTCTGCTCGGGTGGAATTTGTGTACTTTTGACATGGATTTTGTTTAATTCTTAATGCTCCAACTGTTCCGTTTTAATTCAGTGAATAAATCCAAGTACTGTTTCTAGTTTTTTTATTTCATTCTAATCCATAGCCTTATTCTACTACCTACATATTGATAAAAATTGGTCGATAGAAAGTCTGTAGTTTGCTAACGTAGCTAACAAGTTACGGAAGGGAGCGTTTTGTAGCAATATGTTTTGTTCATCCTCTGGGTACGGAGTCTTAATGAAGGACCAGGTAATCATCATGATTCATGAAGCCCCAGGGGCTTCACGATTAAGTATTACAAAGGTCCTTTCTAAGTATATAGATATCCATATCAGATTATAAGGTAAGGAGATTCTCGACAAAAGGCACCTTTTGTTAGTATTTTAATTTAATATTATGGGAAGGTATTTACTTTTTAATCTTAGATAACGTTCATAAGGATGACCGTTTTTTTATAAGTCGATGTTGCCTACTGAGGTATAGAACTCGCGCACAGCTCGACTGATTTTGATGATTTTTTTGTGTGTTGAGTGAATAGATAGTTTAGATTCACAACTGTGCCTAGTAGGAAGCGTTTCAGAACAATTGGTAGAGTTGGCGGATCAGCAAATTTTATAAAAATAACAAAATAAGCTGCAGAGCTTATTTTTATTTTGTTATTTTTCTAACATGCTAGAATGCCATACTGTCATAATGTGTAATGGCAACAATGTATTTATGTCAAACGTTTAAAAACGTCTAGTTGTTACAACGATCTAATGTAAGAATGCAATAATGCCCGAAATCACAAACGCAATATTGTATGAGTGTCAAAATGTACAAATGTTGGAATGCAATGATACATGCACCTATATAATTAAAAGAGAAAGTTTTTATCTGGAAAATCTTTTTGAAATTTGGTATGATATAAGCATATGACATTTAAACCAGGGCAGGAACGTAGGCTTTATACCTATCCTAATACTCCCGACAACTCGAGCAATCACGGGCAGTTGCAAGTTTGCATATAATACAGACAGTAGCAGTCTTTTCTTTATATAGGTCTGTAAGAAACAAATAAATAAAAAAATTGCTAAGAAACCTTATTTATGCCCTATGGTAAATATTTCAATTATTAAATGTCGTCGATCATTTACCTGTAAAATGCTTGTATTCCTAATGTTTGCATTTAATTGCCTGTCATAAAATAATCGTTAACATTTTTCACAAAATAAAAATTTAAAACAGCAATAAAATTTATATAAAATCGCATGACACACATTTTGGTTTTTAATTTTATTAAATGCTATTATATTTCACATTTGGGGTGTTTGTAGGGCAATTAACTGTGCTTATCAAGTACTGTAAAGCAATTTCATATTTAAATGGGACATTTCGGTAGTAAACAAGGTTTAAAGGAACCATTGTTTGCTGATTTAAGTAGCTATCTACTTCTGTAGAGATTTTTAGCTGCTATTCGTGAGGATAAAGTGCTAAAAAATAACTTTTGCATGAAAAATGAAAATGCCACTGAATTCTACAAACACGATCAAACAGTACTGAGGAAAATGCTACGATGCGGTTTTAATCCCAGCATTATACAGTGCAGTGGCTACGGCCACGAAGATCTTCGGCTCTGGCTAGTACAATAGGTACAAGCCGTCATACAAGTCACTTGCTTCTTTTTGCTTTCCTTATTATTTGGGGTTCAGCGCAGTAAGTCTCTAATAATACCTTTTGCAATAGCCACTGCAAGTTGACACGGTCAATTTGTCAACAAACAAATAAAGAGAACGTCTCTCTTTAACATAGTATATCTACCTACATACACACATAGTAGATACCTAAGTGCCTGTATGTATATTTATTTCACCCATGTCCTTCATCACTATCACTATGACTATATCACTATCACTTCACTATCATCACTATATAGTATAAAATAAAGTCACTTTTCGCAGTCCCTATGTCCCTATTTCCCTATGTCAACGTCTATTCACGGGCGATCGTAACCTCCGCTCTGTACATCTCATCTTGACTTATTATACCTATTACCACAGGATAAGAATATCATCGCAATTAAATTCGAGTGAGACCCTTCCGGGAACTGGAGCTGGTTCGAGCAGGGCGGAGGTGCTCCGCCCTGCTCTGCCGGGTACTCATTAATAGGTACTAAATATACGTCTAACCCTTGCCAATCACACCGCACTCATTTATAACTTACGCTCTTCATCATCACTACATAGTATAAAACAAAGTCGCTTTCTCTGTCCCTATATCCCTTTGTATGATGCTTAGATCTTTAAAACTACGCAACGGATTTTGATGCGGTTTTTTTAATAGATAGAGTGATTAACGAGCAAGGTTTTTGGTTTTTACATGCATAATACAGCTGTGCGGAGCCGGGGCGGGTCGCTAGTATAAGTTAAAGTTCTTTTAATATCCATTGTTAATTAACGTCTTATCCAAATTACGAACAATTGAAACGGTTAACCGTATTCATTGAATCTCTTTTAAAACAACTTAATTAAAGTTCCAGCAACTCCAATTTAAAACTTTAAGAAAGTAGGTATGTACAAAAAACTATTAACAGTAAATAATTGCAAACCGAAAAAGGCTATATAAAGTTTATCCGAAGTTGGTAGGTTTATCTTTTGCTGTGTCGGTTTAGAAATTTCTCGAGCGGAAAATTAGTTGTCTCTTAAGTAGTACAAGCAGTTTTAAAATCTTTTGCAGTTTTTTGACGTGATAACGTCTAATAAATTGATGGAACACCTGCAATCACAAAAAAGTGTCACGGTAATATTGTGTGACGTCATGCGTCATGGTAACTTAGGATATAGAATATCTGGGCTTGTGTTATGGTGTAACGAGTAACGAATAGAAGATTTATGTAAAGGAAAAAAATATATTAAGTGGTAAAAAATAAAAAAAGGAAATAAATAAATAAATAAACAATAAACAAAAATAAAAATCTAAATTTTTTCATCGTTGTCTTATGACATTATCACGTACAATTATCGTTCATAAATAATAAATAAATATTGCAGGACAATCCACACATCGCCATCTAGCCCCAAGCTAAGTAACTAAACTTGTGTTATGGGTGCTAGACAACGGATATTATACTACTTATATACTTACTTTTCTTTTGTAAATAATAATATCTATTTATATAAAAGAGAAAATCACTGACTCACTGACTGACTGACTCACTCATCATGATATCTCAGAAACTACAAGCGCTAGGAGTCTCAAATTTTGCATGGGGGTTCCTTTTATGACGTAGGTGCTCATTAAGACGGGATTTTGCGAAATTCGATCCCTAAGGGGGGAAAATGGGGGGTCGAAGTTTGTATGGGACAACGTGATTCCTTGGTCCAATCTACTTCAAATTTTGCATAAACATTTTTAACAGAATTAATGGAACACGTGTTTCGTATTTTATTGAAATTCATCCCCTAACGGGGTTAAAAAGGGGTAGAAAGTTATTTTGTGGGTGATTTGCTTCGAAGTTGATATCAATACTCTTTAGTGCTTTTGATTAGATTGCTAAAGACGTCACCTCAAGCTGACAGCAGCTGATGTTAACGTAAAACCAAAGAGGTTAAAAACTTCGAACATTGAACTGAAAAAAGGTGTCTTGCCATTTAGTACTGGGAGCTTAATAGAAATAGAAATTATATGATAATTATGAAAAGCCGTCTTTCGGCAGTCGCGGCTAGATTAATGACGTGTTTAACTAATCAATGGCTACTGTTGCGTAGTAGTAGTCAGCTTAAGTACCTACATGTGAGGGGTTTATCAGAACGCATCTGCTAAAGGCGAAAAGTAAAATAAATCTAGAGATACAAACTGAATAACGAACCTATTGAGTAAAACCATGAGCATAAAAAAAAGATATACCTAAGTAGGAGTAAGAAATGAAAATACAATCTATACGAAGTATATACTTATCTATACTAATATTATAAAGCTGAAGAGTTTGTTTGTTTGTTTCAACGCGCTAATCTCATGAACTACTGATTCGAATTGAAAAAATATTTTTGTGTTGGATAGTCCATTTATCGGGGAACGCTACTTTTTATTTTGATATTTCCACGGGATCGACCCTTACGCGGGTGAAACCGCGGGGCGCAGCTAGTATACTTATAATACATAGAAACAACCATATCCAGACCAGTCCATAAACCGACTTTACAGACAACCTTTATTTTTTTTTAATGTATTAAAACATAGTACCTACCTACTTGCTAGAAATGTAACAGGATACCGTCACACGAATTTATTGAAGTGAAAACTTCTTATGGCGCGTTGGGCACTTTTGTGGGTGAGCATTTTCAGCCGTTCTCGCGACAGACGACAGATTTTCTCGCGACAGATGAGATTTTACACAGATATACAGTTTTTTAATTTGGCTGTGAGTGTATTAAGACGTACATATGGTATTTTTTAACGGACGACAAATGTCGGACGACAAATGTCGGAAGACTATTTGTCGGACGACTATTTGTCGGACGACTATTGACGGACGACAAATGTCGGACGACTATTTGTTGGACGACAAATAGTCGTCCGTCAATAGTCGTCCGACAAATAGTTTTTTTTTTTCATCTAAAACTCTTTTTGCGTATGTTCTCGCGACAGATAAGATTTTACACAGTATATACAGTTTTCACTTCTGCCTGCACTCCCGGAGTGCGCTGTTTTTTAACCGACTTCAAAAAAGGAGGAGGTTCTCAATTCGTCTGTATGTTGTTGATGTTGTTGTTGTTTTTTTTGTGTATATGTTACGCGATCACTCGAAGACGGCTCAACCGATGATTCTTTTTGTGTTCGAAAGGTGATACCTCAGGAGTGGTCCCATAAAAATTTGGTGAGGATCTGATGACAATCTTCGGAGTGATGAACAGAATTGCACCCGAGAGTGCAGCAAATTGCTCAGTTTTCGATTTCCACCAGTACAATTGGCCCCTAAACGAATAGTTACCGATAAATGGAATATCTGAAACCACCTTCTCATCAGAAAACTCTTCAATCAGTTACGATTACAGGTTACAATTTCAAGAATTTAGTCGAATTTAGTCACTGGACTAGGTTTGAATGAATGTTGATAGAGAACCCTATCTTAAATAAAGTTCTGATGAGGATCTTCGTAGTGATGAACAGAATTGCACCTCGAGAGTGCAGCAAATTGCTCATTTTTCGATTTCCACCAGTAGAATTGGCCCATAAACTAATATTTACCGATAAATGGAATATCTGAAACCACCTTCTCATCAGAAAACTCTTCAATCGATTACACGATTACAGGTTACAATTTGAATAAAATATTCGCTTTTGCCTCGCCGGACTAGGTTTGAATGAATTTTGATAGAAAACCCTATCCTAAATGAAGATCTGATGAGGATCTTTGGAGTGATGAACAGATCTGCACAGCGAGTTTCATCAAATTGCTCAGTTTTCCATTTCCACTAATAGAAGCCCATACACTAATAGGTACCGATGAATGGAGCATCTGAAAACACCTTCTTATCAAAAAACTCTTCAATGGGTTACGATACGATTGGGTACAGGTTGCAATTTGAAGAAACAGTCGCTTTCGCCTCATGGAGTAGAATTTTCAGTGCCAGTGGCACTAAAAATGGTAAAATAAAAAAATAAATTAAAATTTAAAAAACCGACTTCAAAAAAAAACCTGAAAACAAACATTTAAAAAACCTGAAAAGAAAACCAAAAAGTGAAAAATAATCCATTTCGGGTCACTAAGACAGCAGATAACTTAAACATAAGTACTTACTTGGAAGTCGGACTGGGTGACACCATGTTTTCTTTATACCTCTCAACATTCAATCTAACCCAGTCCGAATTCCAAGGAAGTACTTATGTTTAAGTTATCTGCTGTCTTAGTGACCCGAAATGGATTATTTTTCACTTTTTGGTTTTCTTTTCAGGTTTTTTAAATGTTTGTTTTCAGGTTTTTTTTTGAAGTCGGTTTTTTAAATTTTAATTTATTTTTTTAAAACATCACGGTCAATAACAAAAGATCAACAAAGTACATGCAACTTTGCATTTATGAAGAATAAAGCCTCTTTCAGGCGCAGACACACCGACATAATTCACATAAGGGCCTACTCCACAACCCAAACAAATAAATCTATCCGCATCCATGATCGTTTACAAAATTATTCTCATCTCTTTGACCACTAAATTTGAGGGCGTCACCGAAAGCCCATCGGCAATTGTGGCTCTACTATTATTTGCAACTAAACTTATCTACTTTTCTTTCTTTTTCGAGTTTCTTTGAGTTTCTTGTGCCTTCTTCTCATTGGTGGGCGCGTTCCGAAGGCACACATCCTAACTTAGTTTTAAGACGATTTCATGTGGTCTTTATACTAATGTATTAAGCATCCAAAGAAATAAAGAAATTTGACTTTGACTACTTACTAGCAGCGCTCCCCGGTTTCACCCGCGTAACTCCCGACCCCGTGAGAATATCTTCTCTATATATATAAAATTCTCGTGTCACGGGGTTCGAACTTGAACTCCTCCGAAACGGCTCGACCGATTCTCATGAAATTTTGTGAGCATATTCAGTTGGTCTGAGAATCGGCCAACATCTATTTTTTTTTGTTTTTTTTTTTTGTAAATAGCAAAACAACGTTTGCCGGGACAGCTAGTCGAAATATAAAATAGTCTATAGCCTTCCTCGACAAATGGACAATACACATAAATATTTTTTCAATTCGAACCAGTAGTTTCTGAGATTAGCGAACAAACAAACAAACTCTTCAGCTATATAATATTAGAATAGATTTCTTCTTGGAATCTAGAAAACATATATCTCACAGCAAGGTTAAAAAGCACATACATTATTTTGTTAGATCTACCTGACACATTCTATGACATTCAGTGCTCATAAGCAACGGAGGAGCTCATAAAAGGGATCACTGTTAGCTTTACTGGATCAAAGAGCAAATGAAACATTTTCAGAAAGGTAGGTATGCAGGACTTATTCTTATAAAGACTAAACTGCTTATTATAGGTCCTTTAGAGCCCGTGAGAAGTTCTTAATCCATTTGTAAATTCAATTTATTTCAAGTGAAAAACTAAAAAATTAGTAGTACTTCAGTAGGTTTTGTGAGAATGGAGACTCCTAGAACAACTCTGACATTAACAAACTTCTCGCACCTCGTTCCTATAAACCCAAGGAAGTAACCTTAAATTTTACTTATCAGAATAATATTATAAAACACAAGTTTTAATTAAGTTCCTACCTACCTACCTCTACGTAGGTATAGGTAAAGCCACTAACACCTTAATTTTTTTAAAGAAGCTATATAATATCGCATAAAAAAGTTTCTGAGTGACTTTAATTCAACGAATGGACGCAGTGAAGCGATATTGAGGTACTACCCATGCATTCTACTTGTTTTTATTATTATTACTTTTCTAATTAGATTCGAAGCGAACAAACACTAGGTTTCATTCCGAGGCTTAGGTAAGTACATAATCACTATCACTTCACTATCACTATCACTACATAGTATAAAACAAAGTCGCTTTCTCTGTCCCTATGTCCCTATATCCCTTTGTATGCTTAAATCTTTAAAACTACACAACGGATTTTGATGCGGTTTTTTTAATGGATAGAGTGATTCAAGAGGAAGGTTTATATGTTATTATACATGCATAATATAGCCGTGCGAAGCCGGGGCGGGTCGCTAGAATTATTATAAATAAGACTATACAATTCAAAAGTAAGTATACATTTCTAAAGATTCCTATAATTATTGTATTTAACTACTTACTTGTCGACCTATTTAATATACGCACATTCCAAATTTAATGCTAATGCAATAAATACTAGGTAGATACTACGTACGCAGTCGCACACGTCGAAATTGTTTTGCCCAAACTTAATAGCCGCAGCTTTGTGTGGATTTAGCATTCCACCCACCGAACTACGAAACGAGTGGATAATAAAAAACTGAAAATAAAATAAGCCGTATAGGTTACGCAACGTTACATAATTTTTAATAAATATTTATTTCACATTACCTACTCCCAAGACGTGAGAGGTTTTTTCATAACTATCTTGGAAATTGTAGGATCTCTGAGGGTGAGACCGTGAGAAGGCAATGACATGACTTGAATGTAAAAACAAAACCTACCTATAGGTAGGTTAAGTACTAAAACTGTAGGGATCTACTTAGCACACATCATAAAAAATCTTCGTTACTAATTAATTACTTTGGCTATCCCACCGGTATACGGCGCTTAATTAAAATTACTAGGAAACGATTTCAATAAAATAATCTACTTACCTAATTAATTTTAATTATTATTTTTTTGTGAAAATAGGGTGTTTTTTAAATTTGAAAACAGCGCCATCTGTTGTAATACTTGTGAATCAGTACGCCCAAACAGAGTCGGGAACAAATATCTGGAACAAGGAATACTTACATCGGTGTTTAGTGGTTCGGGTAGTAACCAAGAGATGGCACTAAGAACTAGTTTTCAAATAATAAATAAAAGCATAATAATTGAATAACAGCCTTTGTTGTACGAGATTATAAAACGAACATCCCTCAAATGTAGGTAGTAAGTATCAAGCTAATTTAAATAATATTTAAATGCAAGTAAGTATAAGTAATGAAGACTAGAGACAGTACAACCGATAGGTAAAAATATTGATTGAAACCCCCAACAAAATTCTGAATGACCCGCTCATTAGGTAGACCCTGTGTGTAGCCTGCTGAATAACCTATTTATTCAGCAGACTACGGTGTTGTTGTCCCTTTGTCCCACAAAGGCAGGATAGAGTCACGTCCTCATTAGCCGATGCATCAACTTACACCTACTTCCTTTGTCTACCTTTCATTGATGCGGCTTACAAAACCACCCGCTGTGCACCGGCCGCCCCGTTAGATACTTACTAGCTCAGAGCGAGTTTTAACAGAAGAAGTGTTTAAAATTAAGTTTTAATAACCTAAAATATGAATGAGCATAGAATGTCACTCAAAAGGGTCCCGACTAATGATGACTAGTTGCGGAAAATAGCCCGTATAGACAAGAGAAAGTAGTACTTAACAGTCCAAGTACTTAAGTATTGACAATGCACGGATTCCTACGAAGTTTTCGCTATATTTTCACTGTTTATGTAGGTATTGCGTACCTACACACTTAATTTGCGAAGTAGGTATAAAAGTCAAGGAAATTAAAGCAGAAAAATATTTGTATTAACTAATCAAAAACGCATATCAACTTAATCGTACCTAATCATTATATCCATGCTAATTTAAAAATGAAATGAAAATAAAAATGGTTGTCTGTAAAGTCGGTTTACAAACGATAATTATAAAAATACGATACAAAATTAAGATATTTTGTATTTCCTATTTTTCCCTATATTTATATATAAGTCTTCTATTCGTCACTTCGTCACCATAACACAAATTATTAGCGATATTATTATTAAACAAACACGAGACGTTTACCATGACGCCGTTATGGTTCCGGAACATGACACTTTTTTTGTAAATGCAGGTGTTACATCAATTTATTAGACGACTAGCTGCCCTCCGCGGTTTCACCCGCGTAACTCCCGATCCCGTGGGAATATCGGGATGTAAGCTATCCTATCTCTCAAGTTGGATCGAACTGCACATGGTGTGCGAATTTTATTATAATCGGTTAAGTGGTTTAGGAGTCCATTGAGGACAAACATTGTGACACGAGATTTATATATATTAAGAATATCAATCGAAATACCTCATGTTTATTTGGAACGATACTTACTAACCACAGTTGCGTGTGTTAACATACCAATACACAGATTAAATAACAGTCTCCATGGAGAAATTGAATAGAGTAAATTTTAAAGGCATCCGTATGTACTAGATAAGTCCATTACAGTTGCCAGAATAACATTCACCTGTTGAACTTTCTGAAACAAGTTGGAACTGAAAATTAAAAGCAAGGTCTTAACAGCACAAGTAGGTAAAGGGAAAAATCCGAAATATAAAAAAGTTTGGTACTTATCTTACTTA
Organism: Idaea aversata; assembly: GCA_907269075.1. Lineage (NCBI taxonomy): Eukaryota > Metazoa > Arthropoda > Insecta > Lepidoptera > Geometridae > Idaea > Idaea aversata. The sequence goes on from OU026085.1 coordinate 9,545,744, forward strand.
CAAGTGTTTGCGAAAATGTTTTGCCCATATCTTTTTATCGTGTTGACTCAGGAACCTTGGAACCATTCATAGACCTCAGTATCTGGTATGAATTTCAACGTGCTAGGTCCACCCGTTCCTGAGGAAATCGGTGGTGACACACGGACAGACAGACGACAGACGGACAAGAAAGTGATCTTATAAGGGTTCCTTTTTTACTTTTCGATTTACGGAACTAAAATATAGTCTTTGAAATTTGTCAATTTATAATTAAAGTATCGTTTTAAAAGACCGCCAATTATTGTAAGTAATTAAACTGATTTAAAGGCTATAGTCGGGTAAGGTAACCAAAAATGCCCCTGGCGTTATTAGCCAATGTATATATCCTATGTATTGGTCATAATACTAGTAATCATAAACCTTTTCAATACTGCTCTTAGATAAGCAGGTACCTAAAGATTATTCCAAATACACCATGTTGCTTCAAACCAATTCGTTTGAAACAAACATATATTAGCACATGAGTAGAGATGACCAGAGGCTAAGGTTGTTCGGAGCTGTCAAAATGAATACGTAATTGTGACGTAATCATGTAGGGTTGGCACAGGTGGATTATATTAAATAAAAAAAACTTGAGAGGTGTCAAGGCACACCCGGATAGAACGAAGTTCCTTTCGATTAATTAGTTAAGGAGTTGTAATAAATTAATGTTTTTCGTTTTTTATATTTTTTTATATCTACTTTTTTTGTAAATAATCGTCGCGACACCTCACTGTTCAATGCGAAATAGAAAGACGAAACGAAAATAACTGGCTTTCTTTCTATGCAAAACGTGTCGTTACATCTTTTGGTCTTAACTTTTTCCGTCACTTTTTTCGCAACGCAAGATAAGGAACTTCGCTCCAAAAAAAATGTGTAAACTAAGTATCAGTGTCTTTTATTATGGGCGTTTATTTTAACGCGGTAACAATGTAATCTGAATTGATGATTAATCTATACTTACTAATATTATAAAGCTGAAGAGTTTGTTTGTTTGAACTAAGGAACTACTGGTTCGAATTGAAAAAATATTTTTGTGTTGGTCAGTCCATTTTTCTAGAAGGCTACTTTTTATTTTGATATTTCCACGGGATCGAGACTTACGCGAGTAAAACCGCGGGGTGCAGCTAGTAGATAAATAAATGAATGATGATCATAATACCTAAATCAGAAATTTTTATGGCTTACCGGGAAACTTTGATGTCACAGAATTGAACGTTAAATAGATAAACGTTGACATACTAGAATTCACAAGTAGTATGCTATACATACCTACATATAACTATGCTTTCCGTCGTGTCTAGTCACTATAACACAAGCCTAGTTGCTTAGGCTGGAGCGCTCACTCACTAAATCGTTTCCATTCTTCCTCCCTCCCTCTCTATAAAAGAAAATCTTCTATCCGTGGTCTAGTCACGATAGCACAAGCCTAGCTGCTTAGGTTGGGGCACTCACACACTCAATTCCCACTCAGTAAAGGTACATATTTAATATTTATAACTATTATATCTGTCGCGTCTAGTCACTATAACACAAGCCTAGTTGCTTAGACTGGAGCACACGCTCACTCACTCACTCAATCGTTCCCACCCTTCCTTCGAAAGAAAGAAAATTATTTAAGTCTTCTATTTCGTCACTCGTCACCATAACACAAGAATGGTCCACACTCACTCCCTCCCTACTTAAGACCAAATTAATAACACTATACATATTCTATTAAACAATATGAAACAAACATGCTACGCGTGATGTTTACCGCTCGCATGCGAGTTTGACAGCCCTGAACTTGGGCACTGGCCGAGCCAGTATAGACCGGTTTCTCTCCGTACATGATGTGCCGCCAGTGCTCACGCACACACGCGCGTCAAGCTTGTAGTAGTGGACTTGTCATAGAGCCTTGTAGGACACATTAGTCTCTGGTTGTATTATTTACTCATGTGATATTAGTACGGAAAGAGATAGCACATTGGTGTGAAACAAATGGTAGGTGTCGCTGTCTCACAAGTGTCAAAAAAAACAGTGTGAAATATTTGACATCGAAAATGACCAAGTTAATGTTGACATAGAGACGTCAGGTTTTTTACAAAATTATTCCCCTTCAAGTCATTAACAACATACGTTAATTACACAAGAAACGGACCAGTGGTTTTTGAAATATTATGAAAAGTAAAAATAACTTTGAACTGATATTTCTCGAAAACTGTCAATAATTATGACATAAAACTTGGCACACTAATAACTAGTATTATGACCAATACATAGGATATATACATTGGCAAATAACTCCAGGGGCATTTTTTGTTACCTTACCCGGCTATAGCCTTTCATAGTTTTAAACCCTTAGAAAGGTTTTAGTAGTTATAGGTACTTATAAGATTATGTTCTATAAGCAAAATAATATAAGATTTCGATCGCTTGTCGGGTAATTTTAAGAAAAACTGAAATATTACACCACGCCACACAGTTGGTCGAAATACCCTTAAAACAAGTTTTGACTGTGCAATTGCTCACTGAGCAAGACTTGTGAGACCGCGATCAGCTGAGCGGAATACCTTGACCAAGGCTGCGCTGCGCGCGCGCATACGCCACAGATAACTATCGGTTAACGTTGATGTAAATTCCATAACACCGGTTTTGGAATGAAGATAGTTTTTTTATGTCATTGTGCGGTGTTTATATATTGATTCGTTCGGTCAAAATTGAATTAATTTTACGGATTGAATCGCGTTCAAGTCAAGATGAGACAAGACGAGACAAATACTAAGTATGGTGAATTTCAAGTAGCTCTATCATGAAACTGCACTAGGTTAAAGATCTGATGATACATTATTCTGGTTTCTTTGCTACAAACCATGCATGATTGTGTATTTTGTTCGCATCATGCGATTGTGGTTTTGTTTAATTATTATTAGTGATAGATCAGAGTTTGATCACTATCACATTGCCTGAGAGTAAGTGACGATGTGGTCTAAGATGCAGGACGCATACTTCTAACTAAGCGTCAAGTCTACTTATAGACCTCTAAATTATAAATTGACACTTCAGAATAGACATTTAGCGAACCCTGGGCTCCCGAGAGGGATGCAACTGGAATCATCGCTCGGATGATGATGACTTCAGAAAAGACATGTACGTATGCCATTTTATTATTCTATTCCCTCGCATAGCTCTCGCAGTACAAATAAGGAATGATAACATTAATTGATTCAAGCATATCCAACAATCACACCTGTAACTCTTCTAATAGGCTTGAGGCTTACATCGTGACCTTAAAGTCCAGCGAACTGGGTGAAAATAAACCAGGGTATCAAGCGCATGTTTATAAAACCGAGGGCTGGGAATATACAAGCTGACGTAACGGTCACATGGTTAAACCTTGCGTGACGGTGATACTCTGAAACGGCTAATAATTTCTAAAACAGTTGTTTTGTTGAGTCTACTTGCCTAATTGCCATACATAACATAGGTAATTCACATTACAGTCATCATTGATACGAGTACATAATATCTCATGTAAGAAAGAGAAAATTATTAAATCTCTAAAACTCAATCGCATATTTTATAAATTTACTAGCGACGCCGCCCGTCCCAGCTTCGTACGGCTATATTATGCATGCATTATACATATAACCCTTACTCTTAAATCACTATCAATTAAAAAAACTGCATCAAAATCCGTTGCGTAGTTTTAAAGATACATAGATAAAAGATACATAGATACAAGATACATACATAGGGACAGACAGCGACTATGTAATGATGTAACCCATCGAAAAATTTTCTTCTAACACAATCTTTTGATCGTGGTTCTAAATGAAAGATTCTTGTAGTTGTAGTTCAGTTCCTTTATTAACCTAGTAGTTGTATTTGCAAATAAGTTTGTATTTACATTTAAATAGAAGTTAAGCGGTCTAATGAAATATTTCTTATGGTCACAAATTTTACAAAAAATGCCTTTAGAACATTTAGTTAACATTTGTAAACATAACTGAAATCAACACAGCACCCTGATTGTTGTTTACTATGCAGCCCTACCCGGTTGTTAACATGCAAATGGACAATTTTCAACCTGTTCTGTTAATTAAACTTGAATTTGTATACCAACCATGTAACAAAATGCATTTACGAGGAATGAAACCGAGTCCCTTGTAACCTATAAAAAGCTCTTCGTTTTATAATAAATGAGAATCGTTATGGATTTCAATGGCATCCGTAAAATCTTGCCGACTTTTATCGGTTCGGTCGCAAACATAATTTTTCAAACAAGATAATATTTCAAAATACATAACACTCCTCCACATAATAACGGAAGTATTTCTATATAAGATACCTTTCCTTTAACACATACTACAAGTATGTGCTAGAAGCTACTATAATTTTTTCCATTATCATAATTTTTACCATGTCATCTAAAAGTGACATCAGTCAAGTGTTACAAAGTGTCTGAATCTCCTTTCCTTATTTTCATAATATTCATTTACGAAACGAAATCCACAATCAAGAGAAATCGTGACAAAAATCAGAATTCAACCAAGAAAAGAGGGTACCGTATCAAATCCAAAAGAACCCCAACATTAATAACAAAATATTTCCACATCAAAGAAGCGTGAGGAAGTGGATCATTTTATGGGCCAGCAAGCAGACTTATCAAATACATTAAAATTTAACGTTTGTCAGTTTTATAGAAGGCATAACAAAGCCGCCAAAATTAAATTACCTACCTACTTAAACAGTTTTACTTTGCAATACAAACATTGTACTTAACATCGAAATTAGGTCAAAGTTGTATTAAGGAAATGCTCTCTCTATTCACTGTAATGTTAAAATCTTCGGAGTAAAGCCAACTTATTAAAAATGGCCCAGATTATGAATAACCAGCTTCTTATCTGGTGACCTCAACAACTGATCGGATTGCACTTCGCCCGAGGTAGGTTCCGCCCTCCAAAATTATATACGCGGCATCCACGTTGGTACAAAAAATATTGTTTTATCTGTATGATACCGTTAAATGATTGGTTAACTGCAATTTTGGGTATAATTTTGTTTTAAGGTCTCCTTTGAACCATTTTGGTCCTGGGCCAAACTTGTTTGGCCCAGGACCAAAATGGTACCAAGATGCTTTGAAGAACTGGCCAAGGCCAGTTCTTCGTTGAAGCATCCAGATCATCACATCATCTTTTCCGGGGTTGTAAAATTTCAGAATAATAATACTCCGTACGCAGTTAAGGGTTGAGGTACAAACTTACTTGTTTTGCTATGGCTTCAGGGACGCGTAATTCAACACTTTCCTGTTTGCGTAACGTTTGATTGGTTATTTTAAAGCTCGTGTTTTTAAGGGCTTAGTTCTCGTGTCAGATGGTTGAAAATGTTGTCTTGTGCTTATGGGCAAACTTGTCTAAAAACTATGTGGTATAATTTGTGACTAGTTATTTATGTAACCCGTCTATGAAGAAACTCGTCATAATGTACTTCCATTCATTATATACCTATCAGCTAATAACTGATAAAATGGTGATCGAACTGATCAATCAAACTAGTGGAACCACTGGCCTAATTTCTTACGTTCATTCGTTCAACAAAATCAGAATTTTAACATAAACAATTCCCACGATACTCTGTTACATACAAAATGTAAGATAGAATACCATATCCGGTATTCTATCTTACATAAGAAAATTAAAAAATCTCACACTTACATAGTGTATTGTAAATTTTACCAAATAAACGTCGATTGCCCTTAAATTCCGTTCTAATTAATGAGCTCACTTGGAGCCAGTCTTTGTCTTACATCACTATCGACTTATGAGCGAGCGTAGAGTCGCAGACTTCAAATTTTTCTATAAGCCTTTCTTTCTTCTAATAGCACGCCGATCGCCGACCCCGTATTAATCCATATAAAAATAAATACCCAGCTCTTTTCTCCCCTTGACTGTCTGTGTTTTTTGTGTAATTAATTCATTGTGCTTGTAATTTCTTCTTTCTTTATATTATTCATATATATTATTTTAATACAAAGCTATAAGTATATTGACAGCAGTAACATCAATTTCTTACAATTTAAGGGATGAAAACATGAAATAAATAAATAATAAATAGACTTGTGTTATGGGTGATAGACAACGGATATACTACTTACCTATATACTTTTCTTTTGTAAATATGTACTTATAAAAGAACAACCAGACCCCAGACAAATATCTAAGCATAAATACTTGTCTGAGGCGGGAATCGAACCCGCAACCCTGTGTTTGGCAGTCCGGCATGGTGACCAGTGCCAACTGGGTCGTCAAAGTTCCATAAAAAGTATTCTTCTTCTTCTTTGTATCGATAGTATTAATTAAAGAGGAAATTATTAGGTAGGGTCAGATCCGCACACTCCCGAATGCTGTCAGGACTTTGGCGTTTTTATTAGCTGACGTTAGGTCAGCCAACGAACAGCTTTTAGAGCTGGAAGGACGGATATGCAGCATATTTAAAAGGCAAACAATAATCTTCTGTCTTTAAATGCGAGCTATCGACCGATATAAGTCTCATAGTTTGCGTTCGCCTGAGGCTTCATGATTGCGTAACAAGTAATACATCACTTTCTCTTAGTTATCAGGCTTATGGGGTCACTTGACTCACCAGCTTGTGTATTCTGATCATAGTCTAGCTATCCATTTAAAAGGTCAAGCTATTAAATTGTATAACATATCATAATTGGTAACCAATATGGTACCATTTAAGTTTTCATGTCAAGGCCGTGTTTAGGACATCTTCGGGCCAGAGTTCTTACAAAATGAAACCTTTATAGGTTAGGTATATCGTAAACCTTTTATTCTGTGTCCTTTTTTAAACATCAGAGCAACAAAAGTAGCTATAAATTTGCTTTACAAGCCATAAAATTTACTGCTAATAAATTTATTTATTGCAAATTGAACTAATTTATGACATGATAAAGTAATTAAACAATTAGGTCAATGTTATGTTGTAAAAATTTAATTATTACGACGACATTAACAGAAATTATAATCATATTGATTCGAATATAATCATTTTATGAGATTAAATCCTGGGATTTTACGTAAGCCTAAATATTCCATCGGGACTGATATCACAGAGCGACGCTTGAACTTTAAATGTATAAAATAAAGGAGAACAATATTCAATGTAATCATTAAAAAGCCTTACTCTTAACTTAACTGGGTAAATATTGCCATTAATCAAAACCAATGATCCGTAATAAAGTGATACTGAATAGTAAGAAGTACCCATAGCTTTTGTAGGGCAAAGTGTTCATAAGAATGTCAATCAATAATTTATTGTGTTTGTTTTCTTGTTATGGTGATGGAGTAGAGTTCAGTTCAATCAAATTTCATGGCATTTTCATTATACAACAACAGTTCTCGGTACTTATTGAAGCGTCTCGTTTGTATGGTTCACGCCCGTCGGCTCTTCTGACTGATCTCCTACTCCCGACAGTCCCCAGAACATTTTCATGCCCTTAGATTCGGGATCCCTGGACTAGGAGAGATGACGGGCGTTTATTTAAAATTAGGTCGAAGCGCCTCGCAGATCCCCTTTTTTTTTTAACCGGTGAAATTCCCCAAGGAACGCCTGCCGCCCCCGGGGGGAGGCGGCAGGGAGTGTCGGGTTGGCACAGCCCCTGAGATGTAAACGCACTCACTGCCAAGGACCCACCTATGAAGGCATCAGGTCGTCGCGTCGACGGCGACGACGACCGTTGCGCCCAGGTCTTGGAGCGCGGAGAGGGTACTCCGCGGAGGCGAGCGGTCCCACATTTCCTCCCGCCAGATGAACATGGCTGCAAGAGCTCTCGCAGCCAAGTCCCAGGGCACCTCCTCGGCCAGGACACAGGCCACCTCAACCGCCACCGTTCGGTAGCCCCGGATTATCCTGATCGCCATTACCCTTTGAGACTGTCGCAAGATGGTGAGCGACCGGCGAGTCAGGGTCCCCGTCCACACGGGAGCGCCATACAACGCCATCGACCGTACTACTCCCGTGTAGAGCCGCCTGCACGAGGCAGCCGGGTCTCCGAGGTTCGGGAGTAATCGGGACAACTCCAGAGCCGCTGCTTTAAGCCGAGACGCACGAAGTGTGCGTCGAATGACCAGCGGCTGTCCAGGGTAAGACCCAGGTACCTCATTGTACCCTGGACGGCTATCCGGACGCCACCCACGATTATATGGGCGTTCGGGGGCGGGGCTCGTCGGGGCCCATAGAAGCAAAAGGCCTCCGACTTCTCCAGGGCGACCTTCAGCCCGAGGCTTCTGATCCGCCACACGATATGGGCCACTCCGGCCGTCGCCAGCAGGGCGGCCTCTCGGTCTCGCAGATCCCCTACCTTGAGGTAGGGGATCTGCGTCGGTCGGGATTTGTCGGTAGTTGAACATGTAGAGATTTTTTAAAATCGAATCAATCTCATTTTATGTATGTTTGTTGGTTACTCCTCTACAGAATTTACGATTTTATCGATTTTTTATGTCTGACGATTTTTTGTTTGGGACTTTATGAAGTACTTGAAATTACTTTTTGGAACAATACTTCTTAAAATCAGTGCTTGTGTCGTTTACTGTTTCAAGAACTGCTAGTAGGTATCTTTACTAGCTGTTTCTATCTACTACTTCATATCTACCAAGAAAGTTTAGATAATGTAAGTGCACCTAACCAGAAAATATTCTATCTAGTCTCAATATCGTTGTAGAATCGATACACATTTCTAAATTGAATTGAAACATCGATATCACAAACTGACGCCAGTTATTGGCTCGCTTAACTCGCTTGGATGCCGGTGTTAATAGAAGACTATTCTTGTTGGCTCTTGCAACTATTAATTTATAATTAAGGTTAACAATTAAAACGGATCAACTTTTGTTCAATGGTCCGAAAGGGATAAAAAAACGAATTTAGAACTTCCTCCTTTTTGAAGTCGTTTATGTACCTACATATTACTTAATTTTATTAGCTTTTATTTTTCTAAATACCTACTATAATGAAATTGGCGTAATATTAAGTTATTCTACAATTTTTTTCTCTAACGCACAAGACCACGTTGGTGTCTGTCAATTTCATACAAAAAAAAAAACAAAAAAAGTCTAACCTAACCCTCTGGAAATTTTTCATTTTTTTTTCTGAAAATCTAAGAAACGATAGGAATAACCCTTTTAACAGATATCTTTCATATATACATGAACTCCTCTATTCAAACCAGATTGAGATATCTCGAAGTTCAATTAAAACTGTTGACATTTCAGTTGCATCATGGAGCCGGATTCACTATCTCAAATCACACGGAATTTATATTGAAGAATCAATTGAGTTTATTGCTGTGCTGTAATTGATAGTAAATCTTAATAGAGCTCATCATAAAAATAAGAAATTGAATGACATTACGAAATAAATAGTGAATAAGTACTTAAATGAAAAGAAAAACATAACCCTCCCTTTTGGCTTCATCGTAGTCGGGTAAAAACACCCTAGAGGTCTCAAGTCTCTACGATCAGAGTTTAAGGATGTGCGTTTATTCGTCAGTCAGTGAGTCAGTCGTTCAGGACAAAGAACAAGGCATTTTATATGCATTTTTACTTAAACATAATGTTTTTCGCCCACCCAGACCACAACAAATTATTGTTTATATATAAACAAATATCTATCCGCAAATACTTGTCTAACGGTGGTTCTCGTACCCACTACTCTCTGCGTCTCGCAGGTGGGTCCTGTTTGCTCACAGCACCAACTTGGTCGCCACATATTACCTATTGCTTCTTGCTCTCATCGTTTAAATTAATAAAATAAAGTTTATTTCATCCCACAATAAAAAATAAAGAAATGTACATGGCAAACTTATAGTACTAAAATGTAGATTAGGACTAGGACTTAGATACATTGTGGGACGCTGTTGTCAGAGGTAGGCGTAATGCCTGTACTACGGATCGCCCTCCCTGTAATTCAGCACAGCACATAAAAATTAATAACAGATGCAGAGGCCTCCCCTTAATCACCCTCATTTCATTGCCTCGTGGAATCCTGATCTCAAGTTAAGTTTATAACTAATATTAGTCCTAGAGATCGTCTAACAATGCATGAAATAAAAATTCTCCGTAGGGAGTTGGCAGTTGCATCCGCGTTTTTGTTTCATACCATTCACGGACTCTATTAACCATTGTCCTTACTGAGCAGTAGTTAGATAACTTAGTCCTTAAGCGTTTGTTTAAAAAAACTATTTAAAAAAAAAATGCAGGACATTCCACATATCGCCATCTAGCCCCAAGCTAAGTGTAAATAGACTTATGTTTTGGGTGCTGGACAACGGGTATACTGCTTATATACTTATAAAACTTATTTACTTTGTATAATAATTGTATACTTAGTGAATTAAACTTATAAATAACATTTCCATCCTTTCTCTGTACTACCTAGTAAAGCAAAAAGTAATTGTTGCTATGTAAGCAAAGTTTTTGCTGTTCAGAAACCCTTTGTTATTAGTAGTACCTAGCCTACCTTCTACTCTAATCAACAGCCATTAAATTGCTTATCTAGATTGATGCGGGTACTTTACAGTGTTTTTTTTCATGCATTGTGATCGCACGTGGAGTATCGAGCTAAATTACATAACCTATTTAGTAACATAAGGCTACTCATCTTAAGTGGCGATTAAATTGGCATTTAAGCGTCATGTTTAAATAGGATAGGAGCGTCTTAAATATTTAGTAGTAATTTTGTGCATTTGTGGCGCAGATGGCGAACACTCTGGGACATAGAATGTTGCAGGTTCGTTGCCCGCCGTTGGCTAAATTGTTCCAAGTCTGGGTTGTTTCTATGTAAGTATAATATTTGTATGTATTTACAAAAGAAAAGAATAAAGTACTATATCCGTTGTTTGGCACCCATATAACAAGACTAAGTAGTTACATAGTGGACATAGTTTTAAGTTATCTATTAACACTTTCAATTTATATTATAAAATATGTTAGTCTATAAGGTATGTATCTATGGGCCTTCGTAGCCTGAAATAAATGATTTATTTATATATTCCATTTCAATTATCATTTCAAATATTATGCTTTCAAAAATCTTGAACTTTCTTAGCATGATCACAAAAACTCCATGAGTTTCTTGTGGCTTCTTATTGGTGTTCACGTTCCGAAGGCACACATCCCAACTTAGTTTTTAAGACGTATCAATGTGATATGTGAATTAATCCATATGAATATTTTATTTTTACTTTGACATCATTTGGGGCTGGGTGGGCTTTAGGGGTTTTTTTTGTAGAAGAAAACGGATATATATATTTTGAATCATTACAACGCAATACACACCTTCTCTCATTTACTCTCAGTTATCAGCTTCCTAATTTCTTTCAATATTTACAAAATCGTTTCTGAATTACATACAACTAATAAAAACGAATCACCTACTTTTATTCGTGACTACTGCAAACACCGAAAGCAATTTCATTATGATATAGTTTTTATGAAATTGTTTTTTGTTGCAAAATTGGAGTAGGTACCTATAGAGGCCTTTTCATTTTTATCAATAATATTATTTACGAAATTACTTATTACTTTGTCTGGTTATCGGAAAGAAAACCTTGAATATTTACTATTACTAACAATTCAAACAGTCAATATTTCAATATCTACTTGTATTATGTATCTTATTGGATTGTGGGTCTTCTTCTTGTTATATTAGCTGATCCATTGTTAGAATTTTCAGGTTTTTGACTGAACTAGGCGTTGCTTTACCCGCACGATCATGGTCGGTGAAACCCCTCAACCGTACCATATGGTTAAGTTAGGCTATAGTTAGGTTAAAATATAACCCACTCCGCTGCGGGAATTCACCTGCGACTGTTATGAACATTTCAGACGCCCAGTAAAAGTGTTATTTTGATATATGAAATACTAGCTACGCCCCCCGGTTTACGTTTAAGTCCTGATCCCGGGGGAATATCGGGATAATATGTAGCCTTTAATCCAGATTTCCAGCTATCTAACCAAGTTTTATCGCAATCGGTCTAGTAGTTTTTGCGTGAAAGAGTAACAAACATACATACACAAACTTTCTCGTTTATAATACTAGCTGCGCCCCGCGGTTTCACCCGCGTAAGTCCCGATCCCGTAGAAATATCGAGATAAAAAGTAGCCTATGTGTTAATCCAGGTCTCCAGCTATCTAGATACCGAGATTCATCGTAATCGGTCCAGTGGTTTTAGCGTGAAGGAGTAACAAACATACATACACACCCAAACTTTCACATTTATAATAATAATAAATACTAGTAGGATTAGTAGGATACGGTATAAAAAATGAAATACTAACCGGAATATATAAATATGAAATATACGGAATATATGAAATATAAAGCATCTTCTTTTATTGATGTTTTTTAAAATTGTCATTTTCTCTATTTTAATTATTTAGGCATTTAAAAGGATGAATAATGAGATAATAACCATTTCATGCTCTAAGATATTCTTAACTTACATTATTAATATGTTCTGCAAGTTCATTCAACCGATATCGCATTTGCGTCATTTGAATGTGATGCATTCGTCTTATTGTATTTTAATTATAAATGCAATGAACTTTTAACACTAAAAATAGAAGTTGAAATCTAAATAATTAATTATTATCAACGTACATAATTTGTAAAAAGGCTCTTATTAAAGAACAGAAATATAAAATGTTACAATTGTCTAGTCTAATTACAATAAATAATAGATGTATCTCTAAGTAATATTTTATTTTACCAACAATTCTAACAAATTAATAAAAGGATTTTAGTAAACTTGCAAAAAAGCAGAAGCAGGTAAGTTATTATTAAATCAGATAATCTAAAAACCTCAGCCAGAGTAAAACAGATTACCAACTTTTACTGGGATGACAAAATGTATTAAACTTTCCAGCCACAAAGTTTTATTAATTTCGTTATAAACTAATCAATCAAAGTTTGAGGTAGATTAAAGATAAACATTTCTGTCTGTCAGTAGCGAACCCTTGCTAACATTTTGTAAGCAAAGGCGAGGATGTAAATCGAGCCACTGTCTCAGTCCGAAATGAAATAACCGAGCCCGAGCACGTGTCGCTTCCCCGCGGAAAGTAATTCTCTTCGTCGCAGTACTGTGACTGTAAGTTGAGTGAAAACCCCTTTGAAATCAGTGAAAAACACTTGGATAATACTCTGAATTTATAGTAAAAGCTTTTTACTAAGATATTTTTACCTGGATTGCATTTCCGTTGCCTATTTGTCGGTGCATCAAGAACGTTTGAAGGTAAGCGAGATTTTCATTTGTTCCATAGCGTTGTTTTATCAATTTGTCTTGGAATCGATAGTAGTTAGTTACCTAATTGGTGTTTCTAGGAAGTTTATTTTCGGCTAATAAAGAAGCCTTCAATATTAGCGAATATTTACCTTTTTTTTTTTTTTTTTTTTTTTTTTTTTTTTATCGAGGAGAAATGCGCCTTATGCACCTTCCCACCGCTCCGGGGGGAGCGGCGGGGATGTGTGGGGCTCCCTGCTGGCCTGAGATGGTAGGCGGCCAGAGGTTTACCCACTAAAACTCCTCGGTGTCCTTCTCTTCACCGTAATCCAGGAGGAAGTAGGAACTGTTTGCACATACAACTACTTCCCCCTGGGGTGACTGGTCTAAAGACCCTTCCGCGAAAAAACCCCTCACAGGGAAAAAACCGTCTCGAGAGGCGGCGCAGGACACGCCGCCGCCATCTCGGGCCTATGTTCTGGCGACGAACTCCCCCGAGTCCGTCACCATGGGCCGCTTACGGTGGGAGATGGTCATTTCTAACCCTCCTCCTATTGCGTCGGGACCGGGCAGGGTCGGAGGACATCACCTCCCTCACTCGCTCGGCTTCCTCCTTTGTCGACATCACGGCCTCACAATAGACCCTCATCGCCTGCCATGACTCGTCGCTGTCGACCATAGAGCGTACGACGGCCGGCAGCGACAGATCACTTCCGACCACCGCGACGAGGGCACGCCGCGGTTCAGCCCACGCCGGACACAAGGCCAAGGTGTGATGTGCCGTATCACACAGACTGGCACAGTGGTGACACCTCTCATCCGGCTCCCGCTTTATACGACTCAGAAACTTCCCAAAACAGCCATTGTCTGAGAGTATCTGAGTCAATCGGAACGAGAGAGCCCCGTGCTCTCTACCCAGCCACTCACTGAGCACCGGCCTGATCGCGTCGATCGTCACCCTTCCAAAAACAGCTACATCCAACCTCTGCTCCCACTCAGTCACCATCGACAGTTGCAGCTGCGATCTCTTGGCCTCCACCTCCCTGGAAGCCGGTCGATCACCTCGTTCTCGCGCCTCTTTGCGCCACTGATACAGCGACGCAAGGGCCCGCGCATCCAAGTCCCAGGGAAGCGTACCCGCTAAAACACACGCGGCGTCGCCCGATATGGTGCGGTATCCGCGTACTACCCTGACGGCCATCGCCTTCTGCGACTTTCGCAATATGGCGATGGTTTGGTCCTTTAGGGAGTCTGCCCACACAGGAGCACCATATAGTGCCATCGATCGGACGACCCCGGTGTACAGGCGCCTGCATGAGGTGCTAGGGCCACCCAGATTTGGAAGCAGCTGCCCCAGAGCTCCCGCAGTTTTTACCAGTTTTGGTTCCATCATGGCAAAATGGGGACCAAACGTCCATTTACTGTCCAAAACCAGCCCCAAATATTTAAGGGTTTTCTGGACAGGGATACGGACGCCGCCCACCATTATGTAGAATCCAGCTGATGGTCCTCTTTGGGGCCCATAGAAACACAAAGCCTCTGATTTATTAAGCGCCACCTCGAGTCCGAGCCGACGAATTCGGCTCACCACGTGAGCCACACCAGCAGTGGCCAGTATGGCTGCTTCACGGTACGTGCTCCCCCTGGCGGTGACAAGCGTGTCATCCGCGTAGCACGTCAGGCCAAGGTTTCGCAGATATGTACCGCGAAGCACCCAATCGTACCCGATGTTCCACAGGAGAGGTCCGAGGACCGACCCCTGTGGAACACCGCACGACATGGACCACTCTTTCCAGCCCTCCTTGGTCTCAAATGAAACCGACCTGTCGGAGAGGTATGCTGCGATGATCTTCCGCAGGTACTCCGGGACTTGGTGGTACAACAGAGCCTCCTTGATGCAGGACCAAGGTAATGTGTTGAAGGCGTTAGCAATGTCAAGAGACACTGCCAACAACACCTCACCATTGGAGACTGCATCGTCAACCAGAGCCCTCACGCGGAGAATGGCGTCGATGGTTGACCGCTCTCTCCGGAACCCATACTGGTTCTCTGCGAGATTCGGCCCGACCCCCTCGAGGTGGCTGACCAGGCGTGCTGCTATTATACGCTCTAGCAGCTTACACACCTCGTCCAATAAGACGATAGGGCGGTAAGCTGAAGGAGAGTCAGGTGGGCGACCCTCCTTGCGCAGCAACACTAGCTGCCCGGTCTTCCATTGCTTCGGAAACTGTCCTCTCTCCAGGCAAGCACTGAAAAGGCTGCGCAGTCTACCACCAAGAGCGTCCATCGCAAGGGCCAACGCGCGACCTGGTATACCATCCGGCCCAGGTGCGGTGTTTTTGGCACGCATACGACGAACGACCATACGAAGCTCCGGAACAGTCACTTCCACTACCTCATCCACTTCTTCAGCATCCTCTGGTAAGAAGGCCATCGGTGGGGAAACATGTTCCACCCTATGCGGAAAGAGCGTGCCGACCACTTCACCAAGAAGATCAGGCTCTAGAGTCTTCGTCAGAGGAGGGGCCCACGGACGAAGTCTGTTCCTCACCATGCGATAGGGGCGCCCCCACGGGTCGACATCAAGACTCTCGAGCATCTCCACTCGAGCTTGGACTTTCGCCTCCTTAATGGCCACCCGGAGCGTCTTTCTCGCCTCACGATAAACCTCATAGAGGCTCACCTCCATCGAATCCACTTCATCCGGTGCCAGGAATCTGCGATGACGTCCTCGGTGCCGAGTGTACTGGCGGTACGCCGCTACGCATGCGGAGCGCAAGGCTGCAATGTCTGCACTCCACCAGTACACTTGCCTTCTATTGGGTACCGATCTTACCCTCGGCATAGCAGCGTCGCAAACCAGCGTCATCGCTTGCCTAAACCAGGCAGCCTCCTCCTCGACGTCAACAGGCCTGTCTGGTGCGGACGCCCAAGCCTGGACTAAAGAGGCTTCCTCCAGGACTTCGCGGTCGAGGCGTTTAAGCGCCCATCGCGGTCGGTCTACTCGAAGGGATTGGACCGAAGGGTTGGAGGTTTGGGTAGAGACCCTGAACCGAATATACCGGTGGTCGGACAGAGTCTCCACCTCAACGGCAACCCTCCAGTTGTGCACATAGCGCGCAATGGCAGGGCTAGCGAACGTGATGTCCACGACCGATTCGCCCCGCCTTCGCCAGAAGGTGCTAGTCGATCCTCGGTTTAGGACCGACAGACCGACCAGTGATAGCCAGTCTTGCAAGACCACCCCACGTTGAGTAGTGTCGCGTGAGCCCCAAACCGGCGAATGAGCATTAAGATCACCCATTAAAAGGACGGGGTAAGGACTCCGGTTTATGATGTGGCCTATTTCTTCAAGAAAGTTCTCGAAGTCAGGCATTTGACGGCTGGGGGCAAAATATACCCCAACCACCATCACATCACCCAGAGTCGCTGCTACGTACCCACGTCCTTTGCTAACACCCCTAAGAGCCAGGCTCCCATTGGTGTCATTAACAATAATGGCGACACAGTTTTCAGTATCACCAATCCACCTATCCGGAACTCGGTATGGATCTGCCACTACCGCTATGTTAATGGACCACTGCCGTAGGCTTTGGACCAATAAGTCCTGAGCCGCACTGCAGTGGTTCCCGTTGGTTTGGAGGATGGAGTAATCCATTAAGGACACGCTGCTTCAAACGCCATCTCGTCCTCAAACCTAGATAGGGCCGCTGCCGATGCCGGCCGTCTGGATCCGGACACCTTAACGCTTTTCTGGGGCTTTGGGACAGAGCAAGCTTTACTACCCAATTTATGTTCCGATGGACGGTTCGCTGCAGAGCACAGTGAACATTTCGGAGCAGCCTCACATGATGCGGCTTTGTGTCCCGTCTGGCCGCAGCGGTAGCATTCTTCACTGCGGTCGATTTCGGATGTGCACAAAGCGCGCACATGCCCCAAGTCCATGCACCGGAAACATCTCAGTTTCCTGGGTTCAAGCACCGTGACCCTAGCAGAAGACCATCCCACCAGTAATCGGCCTTCCTTAGCCAACACCTTGGCTGCCTCCGCCGGACAACGGGCCCATGCAGTGCCAGATCCCCGAGCAGACATCCTGACAGCTCCAATCTTAACTGCATCTTTAGCACACTGCCCCAGGTTGACAATGGCCGAGGCAATGTCATCCGCCACTACTGAGTCGTCAAAGCCGGTTATGCGCAGCTCTGCACACTTTACCGGCCTGACGACTTGCGCACCTTCAATGGTTGTTGCCAGCAGATCCCGAACCTTGCTCGCCAGCACGTCTGCATGGCTCACCTTCTCTGGGCCTGGAATCTCAAAAATGCGTGCCCCAGATTTAGTGTTCCGGATGCGCGGTTGAGGAATTCCAAGAGCTTGGATATCGATTTTCGATGTCACTTCCTTTATGACTGACGCGTATGTAACACCCTTCTCGATCGTCGATGGTGATAGAGTCAACACAACCGCAGCAGTTTTAGGCGCGTACACCTTCGGCTTGCCCTTCCCACCTTTTTTGTTGGCGGCCTCTTTCACAACTTTGCCATTTTTGCCCACCTTATTCCAAGCATTGGAAGTTGTTGGTGTTTGGGTAACCGGCGTACATACTTGTACACCCTGCTTAGGGGGAGCCTTCTTTTTCTTTTTCTGCGATGGTCGATCTGATGCTACCGTCGCTGATGTTGATCCACCATCAGCAGCCGCAACTTTGCCGACCCCCGTTTTTGGACCCCCCTGCGTTGGGGCAGGCATTGCCTGTTGTGTGGGAGGTATTGCTTCCTCCAAACGCCTATCAGTCGCGAGTGGCGGCCGAAGTCGCTTCTCTGGGAGAAGTCGGTCACTTAGGGCCTCCAGCTTGGCATCAACCATTTTTCCAATCTCCAACACAATGGACCTTCGGAAATTACTAACATCAGCTATGTCGTTGGAAGGCCCCTCCACCATTGGCACGGAAACAGACGGCAGGCAAGCAACCTCCTCTCGACGGGAGTGGTCCAACTGCGCCTTCATTTCTTTCATCTCATTACGGATCTCGTCCATTTGTCGTGCCAGCTTTGCGTTGGCGGCTTGAAGTTTTACGACCTCTTCAGACTGAGTCCGGTTATGCAGTTCTTCTGCCACAATCTGCAAATTGGCTGCAGCCATCTTTAATTTGTGAGACATGCGCCCATTTAGGTTGCCACTCTTCTTAACCACCCAGTCTATGGTCCGGACACTAAGACCAGCCTTTTCATTGAGGGTAGCAGCTGTCATTTGCCTTGAATCCCCAATGGGCTCAATGATAGGCTCATCCTCCTTTCTCGTGTAGGTCTTTCTTAGCTTGGTAGCATTGAGGCCAAATGATTCTTTATCCTCTTGGAGGCGTTGTTGCGCTTCCTTAGCCTTGTCAAGACCTGTATCTACCCTAATGGTCGATGACCTACCTCTCCCTCTCCGAGCTGGAGTTTGCTGGGCCTCATCGTCCCTATCACTCGCCAGCCTGCGTTTGGCTCCTGGTTTGGCCCAGAATTTGCCGCTGTAGCCATCTTCATCTGACACGATGTTAGAACACGAGCCCGCAGTCTTCATGGTATCGGAGTCTGACTCTGCCCCCAGGTTGCTTGTAAGGCTCGTTGTAGAGCCAAATAAGGGCAGTTTCATCCTCGGCGGTAGCACTCTAGGGCTAAGTCGGCTCATTGCCGTTTCCAACTCCTGCCCAGTTAGGCCTGTAGTGGTGTTAGCATCACTTATCTTTTCCTCCACATTCTTCACCGCATCCTCCTTTGGCATCGACAGATTGTCGGCACTGGAGGTGTTTTGAACCAGATGTGATGGTCTCTCTAAGATAGGGCTCCTTGGCCTCTCCTCATCTTCTTCCAACTCGGGTATATTACGCCCTTCCTTCTCTAGCCTTTCAGACCGTCTTACTCCCAACTTCCTACTTCCTCTCTCTTTCTTTTCTACCTCCTTTTCATCATCTTTTGTTTTTGTTTTACTTAAGGATTCCATATGATTCCCACGAGTAGTGAGGAAATACGGTCGACCTGGGCAGAGCCTCTTGCCGCAGGCAAGCCTACATTTGTAACCCAAGAGGAGGGGCGGCTGGCCCTCCCCCTGGGGGTGCAGTAAAGACTGCCTAGTGGGCAGCCACACAGCCCTCGCCCTGCACCATCAACTTGGCTTTCACCTTTTTTAAGGTGGTCTGTCCACCAGGCCCGGCCAATGAAGGCAAGACCCATACTACTCCATCCCTCGCTTTCGCGAGGAGGCCCTAGGCTACGTGCCCCAACCAACTAAGGGAAGAGCACCCCCAAACTGTGTGTAGTGTAGGTGTGTGTGTGATGTATGTGTGTGTGATTGGTTCGGCCAAGCCGATGGTAAAAGCCCATCGACGAGGACGAGCCGTGTGTGTGTGTGCGCCCGAGTCGGTAGAGCACCACCGACAAGGAGATTTAACGCGTGTATGTGAAGTGTACCTACTATGCCGGACCATTGGCCGTCGCCGATTCATAGAGAGACTTCTCTCGATGGCTCGACGCCGTTTCCACCCACGCCACGAGGAGGCTGACCGACTGGCGGGCAGCGAATATTTACCTAAGTTAAGTTTTAATTACCATCGTGTTTCGTTGAATGGTATGCCTAATTGAATAACATTTTTGATTAAAAACAAACTAAAGTAGTTAATTGTTAAATATTTTTTATACTTTTAGCTTTTCAAACTACGTATTAGATATCCTAATTATATCCTACCTACTTATATATATATATTTTTTAACAAGAGTTTGAATGGTTAGGTGGGTATTGGCAGGTATCTACAAAAACAAACACACACATTTAATTAAATAAATAGGTAAATAATATTATTTTTTCTATACCAGTCAATTTAGGTGTTCTTTTTTTTTTCATTTATACTTCCATAATTATTATTTTTTAGTATTTTACTTGTTAAGACTTCTTGTAATAAGATTCTTTATAGTAACAGAGATGAACACTAGCACATAATGGCTAACCACATTTTATGTGTATCAAAAAAGCCCGTCATCATAATAGTTGTACCTAGTTACAGCTACATATAAAAATTCCATCAATATCCCTGTAATTATGTTTATTCTTACCAATAAAATGTTTTCCTTAGCATGTTCTCTCGAGACTGGCCCGGCCATCCGGCAAAAACCAGTTCCCAGATGATTTTGTGTTATTATTTTTTGTTTGAAACTGGTATCGGTGGAGATGCGATCAACTACCGCTTTACGATGTAGTCCTGTAGAGGTTGGCTTAGAAGTTTTGATGAGAATTTATCTTAGACCTTTCGGTTTGATAGATGGTACTAAATCGAGTGTAGGTAGGTACCAACGGTGATAAATATATGACAATATAATAGTCAATCTATAAAGAAAATGTTGTTCCTATCCTTATTTTTATACCTATATTTATCCATCTTCCACCTACATTTATGTTCCGGTTTCAAATCCTATGAACTGTGAGTATTTCAAAAGGCAATAGACCAAACTTTATTTGTTTCATCCAAAAAAGAGCAACAAATTAACTCTGAACATGTGAAGGAATTAATGTTAAGAGCCTTATTTATTCCATTCTTGTGTCGTGTTAATTGGTTAATAGAGAACTAAATTCTCTCTTCACTACTCTCTATGTTTTGGTTTAGTTAAAACGTTTTTAATTGATGTTTGTTTTATAGCCTTTCTATTCATATGACCTCTTCGAAATATCCCTCCCTTCAACCATTAATTAGAAATCTGTATTTATGCCGACGATCGGTTTGAGTTAAGATAACAGAATATGACTCCGATTTTGTATTGGTATCGCTTTAATTGTGCAATCAACTAAAGTGGAAATTTAAAATCTATTTAGATTTTGTTTGATTAAAATTTTAGGCCGTCTTGGCACCTGTATAGTAGGTAAAATCTATTTTGAGTTGGAATTTTTGTGAAACCGGATTTATGAGACGAGTTAGGTATAAGAATTGCAAAGCTTCTTGGGTGTAATAAACTCGAAGCGGACAAGTGGATAAGCAGCTATTCTTCTCTTTGTTGAATAGATGAATTTGATTTGTGACGAATAATAAGTATATTTGCGATACAACTATAAAATAGTTATTACCTATAAAAATATCCCTCAATTTCCTTATACTATTTGAAAACGTTACATGTGTTACGTTTAAGTGTTACATGAATATAAATATTGTACAAAGTAAATAGGTAAGGGTATACCAGTAGCGAAGGGTCCCTACAACCCGATTCCGTAAAGGCTTTCCTTTACGGATAGGTACCTTTCTAGACTTATTTTGACAAAAGTCAACAAACAAAATAATGGCAAATAATCAACATCGCATATAAAATGAAAAAATAACAGACATATTTTATCGGCTTAGGTACCTTTCAAGAATATTCACCCCTCGCTACTGGTAAGTACATATATAATTTATTTACTTTGCCTCACTTACCTTTAAAATAGTTTTTTAGGGTTTCGTATAAAAAGGGTAAAAATCTAAGACTTCGCTGTTAGTCCGTTCGTCTGTCTGTCTGTCACCAGGCTGTATCTCATGAACTGTGATAGCGAGACAGATGAAATTTTCACAGATTAAGTACTTATGTATTTATATTGCCGCTATAACAACAAATACTAAAACCAGAAAAAAAAACAAGTGAGCCTACCATACAAGATGTACGGAACCCTTCTTGCGCGAGTCCGACTCGCACTTGGCCGGTTTTATTAATTTACTACTAGCAGAATAAATCTACTACCACTCTACGCGGATAAAGTCGCGAGCGGAAAGCTTATAACATCCATAGTTTACAGATACAATAAAGTAGGCGGTCGCGATGTCAGTATGAATATTATTGTACTAAATCGTTGCATAATTTTCCAATATTTTTTAAAGGTTAAAATCGTTTCACCTTCGAATTATGTTTAGTTACACTATTTGTATAAGGCGATATTATGTTATCATAAAGAGCTACCGATACTTATTTGAGTAAGTACGTGTTTGATTTATTGATACGATGATATCAACAGTTGCTTTTAAGGTTGTAAAAACATATACCTACCTATAGCAAGATCCTTATAGGGAGGTATGATTGACTAAATGTAAACTTGACTTTAGTTACACAGTTCGTGTTGCAATTTGGAACAAACACCTATAACCTCTATGAACTTCATTAAAGATTGTTGAAAAAAAAACAGACTTATCCCCAATCGAATCAAAAATACAAGTTATTATTTTACGTTCTATCTTATCTTGCATTGGGGGTAGACAAAGCCAGCAACACTTCGACCCAGTAAGATTTTTTGTGTTAACCCCTACCTTAATGTTTCTTACTCTTTGAAGAAGTGGTAAGAGGAAGAAACCTCTATTCCTCCGGTTTAGGATACGCATTCCCAAGGAAGCTCATACGCTTCGCTGCTAAGACGTCGCATTCACACAGGATGTGCTCCATAGTTTTCCTGACATCACCGCAGGCTCTGCAATAATTATTTGAAGATATATTTTTGAGTGAGTTTAAATGAATTTACTTTAGTCTCTTTCTTTGAAGAGTCGCATGTGACTCGTAGAGTAATGAGTATGAACGTAGAGGGATGAAAGGAAGAGACGACCTAAGAAAATATGGACTGCGTGAGACAAGACATGAGAGAGATGAATGTGAACGATGTGATGACGACCTATAGAAGTGAATGGAAGAAGAAGACACACTGCGCCGACTCCAAATAAATTGGTTTATGGACAAGAAGAAGAAATTCTTCTTTTTTTAATATTTTATATTATCTTCTTCGTTTATTATCTCAGAAACATAACATAGCAATTAATACAATTATATTTAAACCTATTCAAAGGAAGTGTGATAAGAAATATCTTCGTAGGCACTTAACTGACCATTACAATGTCTATAATTGTACTTATCATCATTTCTTGTCAACATAATAAGTTATCACTATCAATATCCTGTGTCAGGCGTTCACTCATGACTGGAGACACGGTAGTTTCTCTAATATTGACCAAGGACTGTGTACAGAATCTAAACTACTATCTTTACTCTATAATAAAGGAGGACAAAAAATCTGCACTTGGAAGCTAATAAATACAGTCAAAAACTGATACACCAATTAAAATCTCGTTTTCACTATTAGATAGTTTTATTTTTGAAGATGGTCGTGGTATGTATTATATCGAAATCCAATTAGTAGAACCTGAATAATTAATAAAAACTGCAGCCGCTCCAGCCCGTGACGAGACGAACGCGTCTCAGCAAACACAAAGTCACAGAATAGTCACAAAAGTAACCTATGTTAATCCAGGCATCTAGCTATCTACATACCGAATTTCATTGCAATCGGTTTTGTAGTTTTAGCGTGAAAGAGTAACAAACATACATACACACACAAACTTTCACATTTATAATATTAGTAGGATAGTGTGGTACGAAAATTTCAAAGTAGAAGACTACCAAGCGAACGAAGTCACGGGCAACAGCTAGTTAAAGATAAATATCGCTGAAAATAACGTACCATCATATAATAACAGTGACAGTAAACCAAATGGGAACATTTAGACCAACAGTCACCTGACCGTCTGTCGGTAGGGGTTGGGATATAAATAATCAGCTAAATTCATCGGACCGGGCCATTTGTCGACCGGGTTGCAGTACGTTGCCACGGTGAAGAAAGCAAACTTTGAAATTGTAGGGAAATATTTATGTTAGAAATTATCGTGTGAGACATTTTTAAGAATGTTGATAGATGAAGTGAATCTAAGAAAACTAAGACTTCAGGGTGTGAAAGACAAGATATAAAAGAACAAATATCTAATGACACTGTGACACATTATTACACATAATAAATAGAAGGAAGATTATTAATGTAAATAGATGAATGAATCTAAGAAAACTAAGCCTTAAAAGTGTGAAAGACGTGAGATATGGGCAGATATCTAATGACAAAGAAAATAAGAAATGAGAAACGGTCAGGACAAAGATTGTGTTTGAGATATACCTATTTGGTGAAACTGAAAGTCAGTTTGATAATTTTGCCAATACATAACGTAAAACGTAGGCAATAAAACGCACCGTAGCGGCGTCGTATGGTGACGATGATTTACGAGTTCCGTACAAGCGATACGGGCACAATATCTGGGTAAATATTTCCATTTTGCTAACGAAACTACATAGTAATGTATATCCTACCCTACTTTAGGTATTATTTCAGAATAATTTATGATATTAAACTCTCGATGATGTCGTGAATGTTCGTGAATTGTTACAACGAATAATAATTTAAATTTAAGTAATCTTGGATATAATTCGTTGCGTTAAAGATATTTATAAATTCTCTCATTAAAGATGGAATACAAGGTCGGCGAGTTATAAAATTTGGAGTATTTTAGGTATATTTTTCGCCATGTTTTATACTAAACAGTGAAAATAATTAGACATTAATTCCTACACAGTGGAAATATGAGACACTAAAAAAAAAGTTTTAAAATTGTTATATTTACATAAAAATAATAATATAAGAAACATAATTTGGCCTAAAAATTCGTCAACAGTTCATGATAAAATTAATCTTTTGCCAGAAGAAACTCAATGCCCTGGGGTTAAATATAAATTTTTATTACGTTATTCTTTAAAAGAAAATAATATTATTAACAACCAAAAGGTCTCGGTCATTAACAACCAAATAAGATCGTCTTAGTGTCTACCAAAATAAACTAGGGAAAGTACCTAAATGTAATATTATTTCTACGAAAAGGAAAATCGAATTTGTACCGAGGTTTCCATAGAATTTCTGTTTTGCTTATTTGCCATTACCTTGTTTTCCGGTGAAAATATTGTACGTGATTTATTTTTTTATTTGCACCTTGTTTACATGTTCATAAAAAAAGATGAAAAAATATATTCAACAATAGGTAATATTTTTCACGAGTGAACAAAAGTACATAAAAAAAGATACACAAAATGCTTCAGGACATTATATTCTCTACCAGGACGAAGTTTTGTACATTATGTACGTAATGTTTCATTAAATTTATAGTTTTTGGTTTATTCAGAAATCTCAAAAGGAAAAGAATCAAGTTTATGGTTTAAAAACATTTGTATACAGGGCGCATAAGGTACTCAAAAGGAAGGCCCTTCTCTGTTTATAGGCCTTTGATAACACCACTCGACAATTCGGAATGAGTACGCACAGTGGCGAAACAACACCTGCGTTTCTTCTGTTTCAAGTATTCCTACCACGACCATTCTTTCATCGTTGTTAATGTTTAGTCTCTCATATAACCGAAAGTCTTTGTTAAAAATCATAAGGTGTTGGTGGTCCCTTCGAACATGTAAGGAGCTGTAAATCGTTCGGACGATCTTGTCGCTAACGTCCATAATCATAGAGGTTATTACGGCATATCATGACCTGTATTTACGAAGGTGCAGTGAACTTTGCTAAGCGCTACGGTTCTGTCCGCACCTGAGGTTCACTCACACGGACATTAGTTCCAAGAGACGTTTTAAGATAGGTATCAAGAGTTTATCACGCAACATTTTAATGCTTCTTCAAAATCTTTGACTTTTTACCGTGGAAACCCGTTTTCCGTCACTAATGAAGCGACGTAAAAACTAAATGATGCAATCACGGACGAAAAGGGGCAAAAAATAAACAACTTAATAACCATTATGGGAATTTGATAATGTTCTAGTACCTACGTATTCGTTATAAAGTAAGTGTATTTAGCGAGTCATCGATGTAATAACGCGAGAAATTGCTTTATAATTGGTTTTCGATGAAGACGAAATGCTTTAGCTACATTTAGATGTTAGAGATAATACGAGAATTTTATTGATGCTGCCTAACTTACATGATGTATTTGCAGTCAGAATTGAATTTTCCCTCAGTGATGAAAATCAGTTTAACCCAGTGAAAGCTTTTTTTGTTGTAGATCAAGTTATACTGAACAATTTTCTATAAATGAATAGTTCAACCTACTGTAACAGTTTTCACCTACTAATATTCCCATTTTCAAACACTCTAACTCTACTTACTGGTTCAACTTTTATTTCTGGAGCGCTCCTACATTTTAACGATGAAATGAAGCTATTCCCAGCTCGGTGCTTGAGGAACGACGCTCGACTGAACTCGAATATTGACCATTAACAAATTAACTTCACTGTTAATAATTAATACTGATTTCTTTTGAACTTCGTTCTGAATTATAAAATAACTTGATGGTTTTCGTTACGGTTTTATGACTGAGTTTGGTTCCGTGGCATCTCTTTTCAGGCTATCCGCTGTTTAACTCCTGAATATAAACTAAACTTTTTGTGTTTTATGAAACGTTATGCTGTATAAACGTCCTTTTGGGGGTCAATGAATGTTACTGCGCATTCGAATCTTTATGAGGTCTAGGTCATCTTGTTACTTATAAATTTTCCTTCCTATAATTTCATAAGAAATAATTTGTACTCTCTTCTCTAGCTAGACTGTTACAAGTTAATAGTAACTAACTATAATTTAAAGAACTATATTTCTCTAATCTTATTTATATTATTAAGTTATTTCCTTGAACCAAGATATGTTAATAAGAAATCAAGTGCAAATAAATATTTGCCGACAGGCACGTTTGCTGCCTATATTAAAGGATGCATTAAATCTACGACATATACAATTAGACGGTGTAAGTGGCCTGGTGATTACAGATGATTAATAATACTGGTGGGAATTAGCAGTATATAGGTAAGTACTGCTCGAGGGAATGAAAATACACAAAAGGTTTGAGACCATAAATAAATACAACAATAATTTTTATGTCTAGATGTCTGGCTCTGGCCACTAATACATCATCTGACAGACAAAAACAATATTATTATACATAACAGAAACTGTTGAGATTACTGAAAATGCAGGCGCTTTTATACAGTTGACTTTTTTATTACAGTGTGCCTAAAGGTTGTACAATAAACAACGTTAATTAGTTGCCCTACCACGAGGACCATTATTCTGGATTCTGCACTAACACGGTACAGACTGTGGAACTCACTAGTGACACCTCTCGAGATTTTGCACTAATTACTTAGCACTTGTTTGGTAAACATTGTTTTCACTTTTCACTCGTAAATTGTTTTAAAATATCACAGAATAGTATAATTTTAGCCACGGTACTAAAGTGTTAACAATATTTTGTCATCATCAGACCAATCAAATCATTCAACAATGCCGAGTTAGCCCATTGTCAACCTTTTTGGATCACATTTAAAATTCAAGTCACGTTTCAGTCCGTACACAGACATTTCCCGAAAACAGTGCAATGAAAAATCATTATCTATTCTAAAGAATTAAACGAGTCATACGAAAACGAACAACTCACTTTTGTCAATCAACAATTTTTGCAGATGAGACTTCTTTCTTTATCGATCGATCATAAACTAACAATTCACATGGCAAGCAAAAAAAGCAAGAAAACAATCGCCTTCACACTATACTGTCGCTTATGGACGATTGGCCGCAGACTAAAGTTTATGGTGTGCGTCGGCAATAATGGCGCATTTGAATGTAATGATCGTACGAGACACGTAGAAGTACCTGACCTTGAAGAGTCAAGGACCGAGCTGCAGTTATTAATGTCCACCGACATACAACGCGACGACGTTCTCATTCTTATTTAAGTATGTATACTTGTATTCTAAACATAGACTGATGAGACTTCTAGGAACTATTAAAATTTGACAGTAAATATATTATACAAATATTACAAGGTTAGTTTTCTATTTACAGAATTATAAAGTCTACATTACTGATAAAGGTTGTTAACTGAAGCGTTTTTAAAGACAGATGTTAAGGTACTGTTTCAAATCATGATTATTTCTATTTTCTTAATTTCTACAGCAAATATTTAAACTAAACAAATATCAGCCGTAGGCATATTTTTTCAATCTCTATGGAGTTATCATAACGCTATTACTGATAAGAGTATGCATTCACTCACAAATTCAAAAGGACAAATTATAAGCATTTTAAGCAACATAAGTTTTAGCATTTTTTCTTTAGGCAAAATTGCAAATCGTTATTGTATTAGACATCAACATGATACAGCTAAAAGGTCAAGTTCAACATGCACCGTAACAATATTTCAGCCAGATTATAGAAAGGCTAAAGATAATGGCACCGTGCTTTCAAATTACGATACAGTTTTATAGCTGGAACTCACGAAAGCAAACGGCATTTTGCAAATTCGCGTTCAGTAGACACAAGACAAGTTATACTCGTTGTAAGAAAATCTACAACTATTCTAAATATATATTTAGTTAGGTTACTAAATAGGAATGTTGTAGAAATGGTTGAAAAAATCAAATGTTTAGTCATTAATACAATTATCATCATTAAGAAATCATTAAGGATTTCATGTTTCTGAACCCAGATATTTCTGCTTTAGGTTAAAGGATCCTAAGGTCTGCTATTATTATTGTAGACACCCGATGGATTGAGCACAGCATCAACAGAATTGCACTGAACTCTAAAAATGAACCTACATTTGCTCAAAATCCTCTAAATCCGAAGCTATTTTATTTCACACTGTTGCAGTTGATCCGTGTCTTGCGGAACTAAACTGACATCCGACTGACATGTGGAAAATGGAAGGAAAAATATCAAGTGTTGCGTGGATAAAACACTGTTGTTGGCAAATCCATTTACTGCGCTATTTCTGCTTCGTCCATATTTATTATACCTAACTGTACTTACTTAGTTTAAATAACTAAAGTAAGGTATTCTGAACTACAAATAAAATAGGTTTTAAAAATGCATCAAGATTTTAATAAATCTTTTAAAGATAGGCAAAGTTGGCAGGTCCAACCATCGGACTCTGATGATAACTATTAATACCGATCTTCAAATATTTTTTATTTCATGTTAATTGTATCACCGATCAAGGGGTGGTCAGGAGTTTGTATCTATTTTTGCACAGGAAAGTTATCGATATTTTATCAATAGCATTATCTATCAAATTAATTTGTATGAATTCGACGTCTACGAACAGAGCAATTTTCCTATCATTAATCGGTGGGTTATCCAGTTGGCTATATTCGAGCTACCTGATTAACCAATCATGGTCCAATGAGTAGAGTTTATAAGTGTGGGTACTGGGCAGCAAGTATTAGTTCGAACAGTAATAAATAAAGATCCAATAAATGTTAATTTAAATTACAAAATAACCTTCGCCTTAATGGTGTATGCAGGAGATACTCTACACTATGTGAATTCAACCGTGTAACAGGTGTCGTTGCTGTTATGGCAGATGGTAGTAGTTTTTGTGAGTCATCATTTTAATTTATATACTTACTTACTACTTAGCGAACAAAACTCATGGCATAGTGAAATTTAAATAAAGGTATCTTAAATTATTATTGCTAATAATTTATTTTTGCTATGATTAATATCATTTTTATGGATTTGTGTGGAGTTAACCTGCAGGTAACATGGATCATATTTATTTTAATTCTAAAATTGTCTAGTAGCAAGTTTATATTACAATTTTTAAAAAACATTATTTTTTCCATCGTAGATTTGATAATAAAGATGACTCAGTGTTTTTATCGAAAATGTTTTGAATTAGGTAATAGAATAATATTATGCCACTTTCACTCTGGCCATAATTATATTATTTTCTATGTCCTTATAGGTTACTTGTAAAAGTCCACTATCAGCGGTGAAAAGGTCTGTCTTTCACATAGATTTTAAGATAGATAGATAAATTCTTTATTGCAAACACCATTACCTTACCATACCTTTTACCATTTTGCCTCTATGTTAGTAATGCAGTTGGTGTATTTCCTTACTACGTAGAAATGCAATGCTTTTTTATTTACCAATATATTTTTGCGTGTAATGCGGATCTAAAGATAAATGAGATATGATTTCTAGCGATATGGCTGTAATATCTAGATAGTGAAAGAACTGTTGCTCGTTTTCTACTATTTATTCTCAATGACTAAGTTGTATAGAATTCGCTTTCGATTTTTCTACGAGTAACAGGAGAAGCAATATAGTACGAGTAGTTACAGTTACACAAAATATTATTGAAAAACCGGGCATATTACTGATCTTGATTAGTGATTACGCATTCGGCAGCATTTTGGTTGACGCTCAGTCCTCACAGATACCAAAACCCACCAGTAAATAGAGGGACTGGACCGATTACTGTTCAAAATAGGGTTAGTATTATACCTAAATACCTAACTCATGACTCTAAATATTTAAATAGAAATATGTTTTAATCAAATTTAATACAGATAATCACGGCAATGTGAAATCAAATGAAATATGGAATGGGGTTGATTAAGATAGGTTTGTAATATACTGAGCTGACGTGTTTTGTAATACCTAATTACATCATTATAATAATGCATAATGCATAAGATTTGCGATTTATTCATGAGAGGACAAAATTATATTGCTCGTCATCTCTGACGAGCAATATAATAAGAAATCTTTTTGATTGTCAAAAGTTTACAAGTTGGTATAATACAAAGTATGTCGTACCCTTCGTTTCATGTTCGCGTGACATGTACTAATAGCTATTATATTTAGATACTGTTATCTGTGCCTAAACAGAAGCGACTTAATTTTAATTTCAGAAACTTAGATCGTGAGTCTGTAAATATTTGGTACTCAATAACGCAGAAATTACTGACTCGACTTCTAAAGTATTTAAAAGTGCAATATGCTTTGATCTCTAAAACAAATCACTGATATCTTTTTAGCCTGATATTCTCGGCAACGGATCCGTAGGTACCAAGGTTGCTAAAACCACACATAGCTAGGCTGCTAATAAATGTAAGAGTACAGTAAAAAATGAACAGCGTATTTCTCGTTAACATTTTAAAACGCCAACCATAAACAGTTCAGTGGAACAAACCGGCGCGATAAAGCAGGTAATCGGATTTGACCTTTCAGGAAGTGACCCTACTCTACGGAAGAGAGGACCCGATAGGCTTCCACTTATCCCGTGAGAGGAGCTTTAAGCTTAGCTTGCAAATATGAAGAGCTTGTCAATGGTTGTTTAATGGTGAGTGTTATTAAATTTTTACTTTCCTGACTTTCCTGAAGGAGTTTTTAAGTAGTTTTAAGTAAATTTGATATTTATTTTTAGGCGTTATCTTCCCAAGGGTCTAAAAAGTCCTCGTCTTTTTTCGCCCTTGTGCGTGGTAGCATCGACAAATTATTTTCAACAACTCCAGCAAAATTATCCATCCACCAACAAGTTGTCCGCTTCTTTATCTATATTTGTAGAATATTTTCTTTTCTTTGCAGCTCTTGACGCTGGATATAAAATAATTTGTCTTTCCTACATACCTGACCGTGTTTGCTTCATATTTTCCCAGGAATTATTCGCGCATTATTATCTGAGATAACTCGTATTCCAATCTGTACGGATGATCGAGTGTGTTTCTTTACTAAGGCTTTTACTACGGTTTCTCTTCGAAATAGCTAAACGAAAACAAGGCAATAAGGAAAATAAGAAACATTTTGTCTCCTTTTACGTACTTGTGTAATGTTATTTATGAAAGAAATAGATTTAACGAGCATGACAAGGATTATGCTCAGAAGAGAGTATGGAATTCTTACAAATGAATACCAAATGAAATGCTTTCTTTTGTCTGATAATAATTCGTCCCAATTCAATTTGTTTTGTAAGAGATCTTAGCTCGTTATTCTTTTGTAAATTAATTCCATATTTTAGCAAAAATTATTGAATTTGATTTTTTTTACATACCTACTTATTATTCGGTTCTTGAAAAAATGTCTGGAACGACTACGCATAATGAAACAATTACTTTGATCCCTTTTATATAAGCACACCTGGCTGATAATATTTAAAATTCACCTGTTTTTTTCATTCGGGCATGATATTTTATTAGGTAGGTTTCATCTCTATGTGATTGAACAAGATATAAAAAGACATTTGTCTCTAGGAGAACCATGTCCTCAAGTCATTGACTTTAATTTGATGATACGTATATTTCACAATAGTCGCCTACCTATAGTATTAACACCTCCGTAAAAGTTATTTCGTAATAAAACCAGTGTCATTTATTGTAGTTCTCAGAACGCATACTATTACGTTACGAAATTGACGATTGTGGTAACATGTGTTCACTGTACAAACACATTTTACTGACATTGTAAAACAATGTAACTTCTAACAAAGTTAGGGCTATTTAGCGGAACTATTTAAGGTTGTATTTAAAACTTCAATAGTTTTTTAACCAAAATTATGGTGCGTTAACGATCCTTTGAGCTTTAAGAGACGTACTTATACGCAAACTGTCTGACACAATCATTGTGAATAAGTATTAGTTCTTCAAACCGGTACGACTAGTCGCGAAATCTTGGGACGCAAAAATAAAAATGTTGCATCTTGTTGCTGGAGTTGCATTATTATCAGTTGCATTTGTGTTCAATTTTGCAATACACTTTTAAGTACTACTTAATCAAAGTTATTAGTTACAGGTTAATACGTTGTGGCATCTATAATGCCACCCCTAATTCCATCATCTCATTAACTCATTTTTTTATACATTTCTTTGTAATGTATCCTATTTCTTTTGATTATTTTAAAACCTTTTTTTTACTGTCCATCAAGAAATTTTGATATTTCGAACTTTGAAGGCTGACAATGTCATTGAAGAAAATTTTGGAAAACTGGCACATTACTTTTAAAAATTAATTACAGAATAATAAAAAAATCTATTGGTTCCTGTTGGAGATTTATCTGTTTTTGTACTAACTAAGTCAGTTCTGGCTGTGGTGCGGAGTTTTACGAAAGAATTTTAGCTGAGTGCATTGGATGCGATTGTATAGTGTGTGTTTATACACCGACGACGACGAGATTAACGCACTTTCTTGCTAATCCTACGTTATTACGGACGATTCTATACAACAACGCGTTGATTTGGCGTGTATAAACTTGATGACCAAGGAGCAAGAAAGGGGTGGAGTTGGTTATGACCATAATTTAAACAGACAATAAAGGAGAACGCAGTATACCTCTACAGCTATCGAATACCTCTGCACTGACCTAGCTAAGTGTTCTTTTTTTATTTTTTAATGTAGTATTTATTTATCCTTTTTTAATTATAATTGTTAATCTTTTTTTCTTGTATTTTATTGTTGAGGGTATTGAGCCGTTAGGTCTATCAGGTAGGGCTGGACTGACGGACCGACCCTCTTCAACTTCAACTTCTTAAGATTTCTTTCTCTCTTTTTTTTTTTTTTAGCTTTTCTAAATTTTTCTTTAAACTTGTAACGGAACCTTCCGTTTCGTTACAGTTTTGGCGCCCAACTAACTGAACCCTAGCCCACCCTAGCCCTTTTCTAAATTCCAAAAGATCCCGCGAGATCCATCTTACTTTTAGTTACAACATTTCGGTCATAAAAAAAAAACTTTTTTTGCTCAATACCTTCTACAATTTTTCTACTTACTACTTCTATTATTAAGCTGTTATAATTCTTCCAGTTTTCTTCTCTGCTTTTGAATGAGCTGGTAAGATTTTGTTGGTCAACTTTCCTGCTTCATTTTCTCTATACGTCTTTACTAGAAGAAACGTCAGGTACGTTCTCTTTTATTATTCAGAGTATTTTTGATTAATTGTTTTATTTTTTTATTTTGCTTTGAAAATCTCTTAATATGACTGAAACTGACCCACCTGATCGAAATTCACAAACCCTACAAGACTCCAATTATTTAAATTCTACCTTTTTACAAAAAAATAATGATGATTTTAATAATTTTCTACTACAAAGTAATTTTAATAATAATTCTAGCTTCGTTAGGGAATTTAAGTCTTTTAATTTTAATGGAAAGACCTGTCTCAGGTCCTTTATACAAAAAATTGAGGAGTTTCGTTTATCGCGGAATATCCCCGAAAATCTGCTAATAAAACACGCCTTCGAATTTTTTACCGGTGATGCTCTTCACTGGTTCCGTTTCCTATATTTAAGAGGTTGTGTTTCATCATGGATACAACTTAAAGAAAGACTTATAAAAGATTTCGGTTCTCACGACTACGATTTCCAACTCCTACAATCTATTAGAAAACGTACTCAAGGTAGTAACGAATCAATTATAGTATATGTTTCAATAATGTTTGGCATGTTTAATCGTCTATCTAATAAACTTCCAGAATCTGAACAATTAAATATTCTTCTTCAAAATATTAGACCTTGCTATTCAGTTTTTATTGCCTTGAATGATGTTTCTTCTTTAGATAACTTGATTGATACTTGTCAAAAATACGAAAAAATTGCTGATAGAGATAATAAATTTGTTGAACCTAAATTTGATGATAATCCTTTTGTCTCTGAGTTTACTTATCGTCCCAATACTTCAAAACCAGTTCAAATTAAACCAAATTTTAATAGATATTCTAATAATAATGACTTTTGCCTTCGTTGTCGAACTTCTGACCATTGCTTAAAAAATTGTCCTCAACCTAAATTTCTTATTTGCTTCAAATGTGGGTTGAAAGGTTATAAAATTCCTGATTGTCCTAATTGTTCTTATAAATTAAAAAACAATGACAATCAACAAAAAAACTAATCACTGACTTGAATAACTCTTCTGATAGCAACAATAATTACTTTGACCCTATCGATTGGGAAAATTGGTTGCAAACAATTAAACGTTTTATGTGTTGTTATAAAACGACTTCTGTTTTCTTTACTAAGGAAATTGATTATGAAAGACCTTTCATCAATGTCCTTATTCATGATTTTTCTTTTTCTGGATTACTTGATAGTGGTAGTTGTATCACTATTTTAGGCAACAATTCCCACATCGATATTCAAAAACTTGGTTTTAAGTTATTCAAGTCAACTACTCAAGTTACAGTTGCTAACAAACAGAAATCTAATTCAATTGGTTATTTCCATTTACCTTTATCTTTTAATAATCAAACTCACATTATTAAAGCATTTGTTTTTCCTGATATTTATCCTTCTTTAATTTTAGGATGGGATTTTTGGAAAGCATTCAATCTTAATTCCAAACTTTCCTCTCTTGATTTAATTTATAACAATCAAACACAGATTAATACTATTGATACAAAAATATTTGACTTCGATAATCTAACAAAAGATCAAAACAATATTGCTGTTGACGTTATTCAACGTTTTAATTCTATTTCATTTGAATATTTGGGGAAGTTAGGTCGTACTTCTCTAATAGTACATCGTATAGATACTGGGGATTCTTTACCAATCAAGCAACGTTCTTATCGTCTTTCTCCTATTAAACAAAAAGCTCTTATTGATGAAGCTGACAAAATGTTAAAACTTGATGTTATTGAAACTTGTGAAAGTCCTTGGTTATCGCCAGTATTAATTACTCCTAAGAAAAATGGGGAATGGCGTTTCTGCATCGATAGTAGAAAATTAAACTCTATTACTCGTAAAGATTCTTATAGCTTACCTTATATTTCTGAAATTCTTGATAGCCTTAAAGATGCTAAATTCTTAACAAGCATTGATATAGCTAAAGCTTTCTGGGAAATTCCTTTAAATCCTCCTGATAAAGATAAGACAGCATTTTATGTTTCTAGTAGAGGAATGTATAGATTTATCGTCATGCCATTCGGTCTTACTAATGCTCCAGCTACTCAACAAAGATTAATGGATTCTCTATTCACTCCAGAATTTGATAATAAAGTATTTTGCTATCTAGATGACATTATAATTATTAGTTCAACCTTTGATGAACATATTCCTTTGCTACTTAAAGTTTTAGCTAAATTAACCCATGCAAATTTAACCATTAATTTTGAAAAAAGTCAATTTTTCCGTAAAGAACTTAAATACTTAGGCTACATTGTTGACGAGTTTGGTTTACGAGCCGATCCTTCAAAAATTCAAGCAATTCTTGACTATCAGATTCCAAATTCTGCTAAAGATGTCAGAAGATTTCTTGGAACTTGTAGTTGGTTTCGTCGGTTCATACCTAACTTTAGTTCTATTGCAGCACCATTACATAAGTTGACTTCCAAAAAGATAGTAAAATTTGTTTGGTCAGACGAAGCTAATACTGCGTTTAATAAACTTAAAAATTATCTAATTTCAACACCAGTTTTAGCTTGTCCTGATTTTGATCTTCCTTTCTCAGTCCATTGCGATGCTTCTAATTTTGGTATTGGCGCTATGCTAACGCAAATACAGAATGATAAAGAAGTCGTTATTGCTTATATGAGTAAATCATTAAATAAACATGAACGTAATTATTCAACAACTGAACGCGAAACTCTAGCAGTTATTTCAGCTCTTGAACATTGGAGATGTTATCTCGATAATGGTAAACCATTTACTGTCTTTACTGATCATTCTGCATTAAAATGGTTCTTGAACTTATCAAATCCCACGGGCAGACTAGCTCGATGGACAGTTCGTCTTTCTTGTTTTAATATGATTCTGAAACATAAAAAAGGTAAAGATAATGTAGTTCCTGATTTCTTATCACGTCAAGAACATCTGAATGTTAATAATATTGGAATGGTTCATCCAATTGGCAGACAATCTATATCTCGTTCTGATCAATTTAATCAGCTCTTTGATAATTGTCAGTCTAATCCTGATGCCTTTCCAAGCTATAAGATAGTCGATGATAAACTTTTTAAATATCTTCCATCTTCCTCTTACTTTACTGACGATTTTTCTTGGAAGCAGATTCCACCTCCTTCTGAGAGATTAGAAATTATAAAACTCGGTCACGGCCAATCAGAAACTCCACATCTTGGTATTTTTAAAACTTATAAGAAGCTTTCACTTAATTACTATTGGAAAGGAATGTTTAAAGATAT
Organism: Idaea aversata; assembly: GCA_907269075.1. Lineage (NCBI taxonomy): Eukaryota > Metazoa > Arthropoda > Insecta > Lepidoptera > Geometridae > Idaea > Idaea aversata. The sequence continues at coordinate 9,582,842 of OU026085.1, forward strand.
TTCTAATTTTATTCCTACTTGCGAAACTTGCTTAGCTTTTAAACACTCTAATCATTCACCTTATGGCCCTATGGGTAAACCTAAAATTTGTTCAAGACCTTTCCAATCAATATCTCTTGATTTAATGGGTCCTTTACCTTTAACTAGACGTCGTAACCAATTTATATTAGTAATTACTTGTACTTTTACTAAATACTGCTTAATTTTTCCTATTAAACGCGCTATTACGTCTAATATCATTATCCATCTCGAAAACTCGGTATTTCTTGTTCACGGAGTTCCTCAAACTATTATTATGGATAATGGTTCTCAATTTCAATCAAATGAATTTAAGAGATTTTTGGAGAAATACAAGGTTCCTTTTGCTTTTTATTCTCCTAAATATTGCCCACAAGTGAACCCAACAGAAAGATACAACAGAACTATTGTTACTGCTTTGGCATCTTTAGTGAATGATGATCATAGATCATGGGATACCTTTTTACCTAAAATTCAATTAGCTATTAATAGTTCTGTCAATGTTTCCACTGGATTTTCACCAGCATTTTTGGTTTATGGTAGAGAAATAGTACCTGACGGATCTCATTATACAAATATTCAAAATTTGGATGAATATGTTTTTCTACCACGAGATATTTATGCTTCTAATCTAGGACTTTTATCATCTGTTTTCGATAAAGTCCAGACCGCTCTACACCTAGCTCATTCAAGAAATGCGATCTATTATAATAAAAATCGTATGTTTAAGAATTTTGAAATAGGAGATTTTGTTTGGCGTAAAAATTATACGCAAAGTAATGCGGGAGCTTATTTTTCATCAAAATTAGCTCCTCGCTATATCAAATCCAAAATAATTGAAAAAATTTCACCACTAGTTTTTGTTTTAGAAGATTGTACAACTAAACATAAAGGAATTTGGCACATAAAAGACCTAAAAATTTAATAGTATATTATCTTGTTTTAAATCTTTTCTTAAACTTAATTTAATTTTAATTCTTTTTTTTTTTTAATGTGTCTTAATTTAACTTAATCTTGTTTTATCTTAACTTATCTTCTCTTAACTTAATTTAACTTCTTAGCTTATTGTAACGTTTTAACTTTATAACTTCTTAATTTTATACTTAATAGGTATCTTTAATTAATTTTAACTTTAACTTTACGTCTATGTATAATCATTTCACCTCATCCTTCACACTTATAATTTATTCGGCGTTGTACTTATCTTTTCCTTACTGTTAATTATTCTTCTATCTTTCCTTAGGTTCGTTAGTGGTTGCTTTTGTATATATTTTCTTCGCGAGCGGTGCATAACTCGTCCTTTAACTAAATAAGCCCTTATGCCGGATGGTCTAACCCTAAATTAGGCCATTCGTTACTTAAACTTTGTCTGGGAACCTACTCTTTGGAACCCAGACGATTCTTTTGAGCATTCTTTGCTCTTCTTTCTTTAGAGCTCTTAAGCTCTCTTAATATGAGTTCTTATAACTCATCTTAACCTTGTAAATACCTTGTAATCTCAATTTTCTTGTTTAAGCCTACAGAGGTGCGGCTTACAACACCTCTCCAAATAAATAAGCCTTATCGTACGGCAGCTTTTAAAGCACAATAAGTTTTTAATAGAGATTATGTCATTTGATTTACATTGTAATCGTGAACATTTCCTCTTACGTGTGGATGATTGTTTTTGAAAGTGATTATGAAAGATTCTGATGAATGAAAGATTTTAAAAACTTATTATAACCTCTAAATTTCTCAGAGTACTAAAAAAAAAAATTTTTTTTTTAGTCAAAAAATTTTTTTTTCACTGTTTTTGGGGACTATGTGGCATCTATAATGCCACCCCTAATTCCATCATCTCATTAACTCATTTTTTATACATTTCTTTGTAATGTATCCTATTTCTTTTGATTATTTTAAAACCTTTTTTTTACTGTCCATCAAGAAATTTTGATATTTCGAACTTTGAAGGCTGACAATGTCATTGAAGAAAATTTTGGAAAACTGGCACATTACTTTTAAAAATTAATTACAGAATAATAAAAAAATCTATTGGTTCCTGTTGGAGATTTATCTGTTTTTGTACTAACTAAGTCAGTTCTGGCTGTGGTGCGGAGTTTTACGAAAGAATTTTAGCTGAGTGCATTGGATGCGATTGTATAGTGTGTGTTTATACACCGACGACGACGAGATTAACGCACTTTCTTGCTAATCCTACGTTATTACCGACGATTCTATACAACAACGCGTTGATTTGGCGTGTATAAACTTGATGACCAAGGAGCAAGAAAGGGGTGGAGTTGGTTATGACCATAATTTAAACAGACAATAAAGGAGAGCGCAGTATACCTACACAGCTATCGAATACCTCTGTCAGTGACCTAGCTAAGTGTTCTTTTTTTATTTTTTAATGTATTTATTTATCCTTTTTTAATTATAATTGTTAATCTTTTTTTCTTGTATTTTATTGTTGAGGGTATTGAGCCGTTAGGTCTATCAGGTAGGGCTGGACTGACGGACCGACCCTCTTCAATTTCTTCTTTTACTTCTTTCTTTCTTTAACTCTTTCTAAATTTCTTTAAACTTGTAACGGAACCTTCCGTTTCGTTACAACGTTCGTACAATTTTGATTCGATATTTAACACCTACCTTATCAAGATATCTTATATCGGAAATACCTATTCAATTTACCATTACATGTTAAATGAAACCATGTTTAAGTGCGAACATGCTAATTATTTAGCACAACGGTTAGTGTCACATTCAGATACTCTGTAATTTTATTAAAATAACTTTTATCCGCAACTTCGTCCGCTTGAAAATGCTTTCGTAACAGATGCATACGTCGTATTTGCTATCTGTTTGCCAAATTTTAGCCTGATCTGTCAATTGGTTTGAATTGTGCGTCGATATATCCACGAGTCAGGACTTTGCATTTCATATCTAAAGCAAAACGCAATTTTTTTGTACATCTAATGCATGTGGTTTAAATTTACGAATACCTTTAGATACCATCATCTTTTAAGATAATCTTACGTGCGAAATATCTCGTCAAACAGCTTAGATGCTAAATATTCGTAAACAAGAAAGAAAAGCAAGAAAATTATAAGTATATAAACAAAAACGTTTTCCATTACTGCCTGGCCAACAACTAAATGCAGTACTACTCATGATTGGACTTGGTAATGGTCAGTGCCTGCATCAATGATATCGCGATGAGCTCAAGGCGGACTGCAGAGTACAGCGGTGACATGACAAACTGACTAGTGACTTTAGTTCCGTCGTGAAGTTCCCACTGAGAGAACGTACGGTGCCGGTAAAACTAATATAATCGAACGCAAATATTTTCCTTGTAATTCTCGATATAATCTACTGTTTTGTGAATGAAAAAGTGATAACTTTCAATGTTTTAACACGTTTTAAACATTTTTAGGTGACTGTGGATTACTTATTGAAATCTTTAAATAAATAAGAAGGAATTTTTCGGATCAAAAGGTGAGGCATTTAGTGATTTAATAATATTTCTCAAATTTGAACTAAATATTACCTGAGTTGGAATATCAAATATCATTTAAGCCTAAATCTTGTTTCGTGGACTATTAAATAACAAAGTAGGTACTAAGATTAGTTAATCAAATCTCCATAAAGTTTTCATTAAAATCTGGCTTAGCTTTGTTTGTATATTAAAAGTTACCTAACCTAAACCTAAAACAACATTATAGAAATTTGTTTGTTGAATTATTTATTAGAATTTTAGCTCTAATTAGTATTTTTCATAGGTTTCCTTTTACCCTTTGTTGAATGAAAGTAGTACCTATTACAATTCTGTATTTACCTTTAAAACAACATTATTAAAATTTGCTTGTTGAATTATTTGCTTATCAGAATTTTAGCACTAAATAGAATTTTTCATAGGTTTCCTTTTACCCTTTGTTTAAATTAAAGTACCTATTACAATTCTGAAGGTACCTATTATAATTCTTTTTCCGTAAAAGGTAAATGCGATAAAGTAGCAGGTAATTCCGTAATTTGGTGCTGTTTCCTCATTTTGTGACGCTATCTACCTAATGTATTTGTATCCTGGTTATACGAACGTAAATTGTTGGATTTTCCTAAATAGCTGCATATTTTACTTTATTTGGTAATTTTAAACAATATTTCAGGATGATGATAATATTGGTCTTAACATTGAACATAGATTATTAATACAGCATTAGCAACTTTAATCAAAGGTATTCAGGGCGCTGCTGTGTCTAGGGCATGTATAGATGGAGTAGGCTTCCTCAGAACCTATATTACCACCCTCCAGATTAGTCGTTTTACTATTAGGTAGGTACTTTTATTTTTCTTATTAAATGTAAGTAGGTATATTATTTAAATAATTTTAAGTTTATATGATTTAATCGTTATGAAGAATATTTTATTCCTTTGATAACAGAACAATTCATTCAATAAACATTCGAACCCTTAGGGGTTCTTTTTGCAAATACCAGTCGCCGAAGTCGAAATCGACTAGGAGAATGATGAACAGAACAATAAACTATTTAATTTAAGGATAGACGTTTTAATAATCAATTAAAATTATTAGTTACTTCTTCGCATGTACCTGGATACCTATTTCATTTATTATTGAGTTATTTATTTCAATAGATTTAATTATCTTACGGTAAAAGTCATCAAGATGAGTTCATCATAGGAACTACGTCTCGATCTCGAAGGTCGAACATTTATTTACTATTTATGAGTCATTGTTACTCCGTTTTATACGTCATAGATAATTATAATCTGCTGCATTTATTAGTTACAGATCAGTGGTTTGATTCGTAAATTTTACGTATTTTACGCTAGTTATGAGTCATAAATCCTAATTCTAATCTAATAGGTATTATTAAATCTTAAAGTTTGTTAATTAAGCTATTGCATTGCTTTTATTGCGGGCTTTGAGCGCTGTGACCGAATCAAGAAATTCCGTAACGAAAATAAAACCTAACATCCCCCACTCCGCCTACCATGTAGCTCGGCCGAGCGTCGCTTAACGTGTAGGTATGTGCTACTATTAGTACTACTACTATTAGTAGTACATACAGTTAGTTATTTATTTGTATATTTGTTTGTTTGTCACGGTCAAACAACTGGATCGATATGAATGTAAATCGGCAAAGTTTGATAGAAATTCCTACGGGATCAGGCCTTACGCGAGTGAAACCACGGGGTGCAGATAGTATATAAGTTTCATTCATAATAAGTAATTAACTTTTCACTTGATACACTTTAAACTTTGCAACATTACTGCAGTAAACACTAGTCATAATGCACTACTGAAATCAGTGTCCACTCCTATACGCAGTGTGAATTTTTTAAAAATTATCAAAGGCTGCTGAATTTTTTACCAATATAATTGTCTATGTAAGTAGAGAGCCTATTTGAACCTTTAAGTTATTTACTTACTTTGTAACTACATTTAAGGGTATATTTAGGTATTTTCTTGATAAGTATACCTACTACCTAGCTGCAAAAAATTTACACAATAAATTACGCTCTTTGTGTCAAATGATTGGAAATCGATTTGTCATTTGGTATGTAACCGGAATTCCTTGATAAAATAATTCGTATTCATGGAATCACGACATTTTTGAATAAGTTGATAAAAATGTTAATTTTAAATTAAAAAATTCAACATTCTTTCCTTTCTAAATGAATCCTAGACCTATTTTATAAAATTCAGTTTATATTGTTCAAAACACATACCCACCTAAATGGAACAAATGAAAATGTATAGTCACATTATCAATTAGCTGAACCCCACGTGGCCCAGAGCTCATTCGCATAATATCTGTAAAAAAATATAGTATTTACCTATTTTGTTATTTATAGTGTTTAAAAATACAGAATCAGGTAACATTACTTTACAACCTTACAGATTTGCGGGTGAGCTCTAGGTGACTGTAATAATAATGCCGTAATTCTTAGCAAAGAAATATCTACTTCAGCTAATTGGTAATGTGACTGTACTACGAATGCCGTAATTCCTAACAACGAAATATCTTCAAATTACAGATTAGTTGGTAATCCAATGTAATACGATTTCTTCCGTTGAAACTACGTCGCCGTATTTGGGTCAAATCGTTTATTTTCATTCTGAGAAGAAGTAAGGTTAATTAGAAATACAAATGTAGGTAAACACTTATATTTTACTTAATCCATGTTCTGATTTTTTATTTTTAAAAAGTCTGACTTCCGTTTTGTTGTTGCCATTTGATGTCTTATAATAATCGTTGTTTCTCTTTCTTTTTAGGGTTCCATACTCAAAAGGTAAAAACAGGACCTTTTTACTAAGTCTGTCTGTCTGTCACCAGGCTGTATAATAATATCATGAACCGTGATAGCTAGATAGTTGAAATTTTCACAGATGATGTATTGTATTTGAATGAGTACTTAATACATTTTAAGTATATAAATGTACCCTAAATGATATACTAGATATAGAACAGTGGAGTCATCTATCACAAATATTTCTTATTTATAGGGTGGCTCCCACAACTATGTTTGTACCTATATTTTATTGATTACTGCAATTTTTTTTTATCTTATTATGATCATTCACGAATTGACGAATTTAAATACGCGATACTTACGCCAAAAATGTACATGTTTTTGGTCATATGCGACGAAACCTTTCTGTTGCCGCTAAACAACAAATAAAAAAACAAAATTCTGTTTTATTTTTCTGTTCAATTGTACGGAATCCTTTGTGCGCGACTCCGACTCGCACTTGGGCGGTTTTTTTAAGTACAGTATGGGTCATAAGTAAATGATCAGTTTGCTACAATAATACTATCAACAAGTATTGGAATTACGACCTTTTTCTAATAGACGTTACACACAAACTTAAATACTTGAATTAAACGTACTCAGTGTGATTATTGTTTTCAACATGTTAGCTATGTGTTTAGTTGTGTGAGTGGTATAAGCCACTACCCGCTACACCAACCGACGTGGGTTCGATCCACAGGTTACGTTGTTATAATGTACGTACAAATAGTGCTGCACAGGATTGTAAACGCTACGGTGGGCAGAGACTTTTGACCGTGGAGTGTACTTAAAGTCATTTAAATAAGATCAGTGTATCTAATCTTCACCTTGAACATACAGCTTAGTTTGTTCAGATGATTTACATCCAACATTTAATTTTAAACGTTTCAACCTTCTTACCACCATACAAGTTAAAAATCCATTTGTAAAATTGCTCAAAATAAATATTGACTTAATAAAGCATTTTGTTAATGAAACAAACACTTTTACGGTATTAATTAAGCTTAATTTTAATTGTATTTTCCTAGTGTAGAAGTAGGTAATTAATTTTCATATTCATTTACGGTAATTTGAACAAATATTTATGTAGGAAGGTAGGTATAAGATATACTGACTCTGTTGTATAATTTCAAATTTAATTAGGGGTATCCTTTCAGGGTCGGCTTTACTACAATGATCCCTAAAGTCATTTTCTTTAGAGGTGGAATTATTATTGTGTTTGTAATAAAATTTAACTACGCAGTAATATTGAATCTATAGATAGAAATTATATAAACCGTTGCGGCAACGGAGCAGTCAGCGTCAGTAAAATTATGTGTGTGCTGACACTGATTGGATTTAGTTACATATAATTATATACAAACACATAGACACTCGATTCGGGGTTATTATAATATGGCTATGTACTAAATACCTAGTTTAAACAGATAAACTTATTGATCTTTCTATACCTACCTAAGTATACATATAAATATAGGAGTCAATTATTGCTTCTAATACTTACTATTTAACCGACTTTAAAAAAAGCAATAGGTTTAATATTAAAGCTTCGACTAATACTAGTACTTATTGAGGTACCTATAACCTTAAAAACTACGTTGATGAAACCTACTAAAATATCTAATGCAAAACAGTCCTATTTTCGTTACATAAAAATTTAATTACGTAAAAACAACGATAGCTCATGTCACATCATAATCATAATTAACATTGAATAACATGCTGAACATATTCAAATAATAACTAGTTAACAGCACAAGTTGCTTGTTCGCTATGCAATGTGTTTGGACGAGAATTTTAAGAGGAAAGGGGGTTGTTCTAGACGCCTAAGGACAACAACTTTTGTTTTTTGATTTTTGAAGATTCGAATTTTGTTAGAAACTTGAGTTTAAGTTTTCAGGAAACAATAAAGTTTGATTGAAATAGTATCTTAATAAATAAATGTACCCTCATAATCAATGACGTCTTACTCCAATTTTCTAAAACTGTATTCGTTTTTGGAAAATACATACATATGAGCCAAAAACATAACCACAACAAAACTTAACACAACATAACATAACTTTTGGCTTCGCCGTAATAGGTTAAAAACATATATTTTCTTTTTTATTTAAAAAAACTGTTGATTTTTCCACATACACACCCTCATTTTTTCGGGGAAAGTGTGAAATTTTCAAAAGTCTTAAAACAAAAGTGGTTTGACTCATTCGTAGACGTCTAAAATAACCCCCTTTTCTTCTTAAAACATCCTCATCAAAACACATTGTATATGTGAAGCTGCAATTATATTGAAACGAAATTTCTTACACAGTTTATTCATGAATCTGATCAATTATTTATTAGCTAATAGTAATTTTTAATATTTATGAATTATAATGTGCGTGTGTTAAAGTAGGTAGGTATTATGTAAGTATGTATAGGTTGAAATATTAAATAGATATTCAAAGAGGCTATGTAAGATATTATGTCAAAGTTATTTGGGTTAGAATATTATCAACCTTAGTTTATATCCTAAGGCATTTATGTTATAAAATGTTTAACGTAGGCAAGCGACTGTTGATTGATAATAATGATAACACAAACTTAGTTTGTCAGTAAAAGTTTTTAATTAAATTCAGCTCGAATGGGACAGTCTGCGAATGGGACGACTTGCGACGAATCCTTTAGTAATACTACTTTTTGACCACTAAATTTTTAAGAGCACATAAAAATTCAACCGATCCGCTATAGGTATATTTATTGACTTTATTTAATTTGATATAAAAATATAATTAGGTACATTTCTTATTTATTTATTTAAATTTATTTATTTCATTTTTTATTTATCCTCGACCTCATCGTCACTTCCTATCAAGTAAGATAAGGTCCCATGCAAGCCTATTTTGTGTAAAAGAAAAAAATAATCGATGAAGCTACATTAAAAAAAAATAACAAAAATATACGCGATGAATTGACAACAACCTTCTTTCTTTGAAAACGGTTAAAAATAAGATCATTGTCCGAAGCATCTAATGCAATAACAGGACCTTATCTTAACAAAATGTTTATAATTGCACAGTGCAAACACTCACACGTCAAAAGGTCTTGTCTTGATAAAGCGTGTAATAGTTCCTTACATCTCTTTATATCAGCTTTGTAGTAGCTTCCATCAGTGCGATGAACTTTGTTTTGCTCGTTCATCATTTTCATTTGTTCCAAGTTATGGATTGCTGCCACGTTGCTGCTCCTTTCTCTGTGTGATATTTATCTCTGTCTAAATTTGCCTTTGAAATACCAACATTATGTTATTATGATTCTATTTTTATAGTACCTCACCTACCATATTACCTACCTTACTATTTGATACGTTCTCTCTTTAGTGCCTGGAATATGTTATTTACATAGGATTTCCTAAAATATTTATAAACTACCCCCTTTTAATCAGCCGTATGTAGAACTAGTAAATTCTTATCAATTTGTTTTTCTTTACCGTCGCAGCACAAATTAAAAAAAGCGCACTTTTTTTTAAACCAGAAAGTATCCGTTTATTGGTCGTGGTCCGACTGCCGGAGTTCTATCAATCGAACCACGGGCAAATAAAACTGTCCGTGGTTCTATCAATCGAACCACGGGCAAATCAAACTGTCCGTTATCCTGGTTTACGGACGTAGGTATATTGTAATAGAAAAATATATAAAAATACTGCAGCAAATGCACACAGCGCTATAAATTATAACCTCAATCTTAGCAGTTAGGTTTGTGTGATGCTCGCCTGATAAGGGAGAAAGTAGGCACTTATATACTTTTCTTTTGAAAATAAATACCTGTGTATTTTGTGTTTTTGTACATATCCGTACCTACATAAATATTTCTTTCACTTTTCTTTTGGAAATACCTACATACATTTGTATTTTTGTACATAACCGTACATAATTATTCTTTGATGCGGGAATTAATTCCGCAGATTTCTGCGTCACAGGCAGAGGCAGCCGTCAAAGCCGTATTATGTAATGTTTAGTAGATTACAATATCGAAAATTACATTATATTTCCTTCTACAAAGTACGTAATCATGACTGCCATGACTCCGTCACTGTGTTTCTACGAGAAAACGAGTTTCACTCGTCGGACATAAAATATTTAGTCACGCCGTTGTTTATTACTTGTAATTGAAACTTTTATGTTCTGTGAAAATTTAATTTTTAAAACCATATTGCTGTGTTATTTTGTTGTAAAAAATCATTTTTATAAATTTATTTAAATCGCTCGCTCTACCTATAGGTATGTATTATGCCTGTGCAATAGTGTTGCCGAACTATCGATACTTTTATTATCGATAGTTTTCATCTGAAAAGCCTATACTATCGATTGGCCTATCGATAGCACAAAACGTGACAATACTATCGATAGTATTGTACAATCGATACTTTCAATTGTTGCTCGCGAAGAATAAAATATCGATACTATCGATAGTACAGTTGCACGAAAATAAAAAACTCTCGGTAGTATCAATAGTGTTGCCAGTATCGATAGTATCGATAATATCGATATTTTTTTAAGTAATATAAAATAATAAGTAATGTAAATCGAAAATAAAAAAAAACTCTCGATGGTATCAATAGTATTGCCAGTATCGATACTATCGATAGTTTTTTTAAGTACGAGCAACAATACAATCTATATTATCGATAGTATTGCCTCGTTTTGAGCTATCGATATTCTCGATAGGCTATCGATACTATCGGTTTTTAATGAACTATCGATTATTCAGCGATAGTTTACTATCGATCGGCAACACTACTATGAAACATAGTTGGTACTAAAATGTCAAAGATGCTGAAAAGGATCGTAGAACTTAGGTAGCTATTTTATACGGCACAGTGCGGCCGTAATATTGGCATTTACATCTAGTTTAGATGATGTTGCTTTTCAGGGTGCTGTAGTGTACACATGAATTAAATGGAGTAGACCTGCCCATAGCCTATACCACCCTCTCAGCTTAGTCGACCATTCTACAGGAAATAATTCGTCAATACGTCTGGAGCCAACTGAGCCAGTGATTTTATCACGATGTTTTCCTTCACCATAAAAGCAATGGTAATTAGCGCACATAAAGTCACCGCATAAGAATAATCCATTGGTTTTCGGCCAGCAAGGATTTGAATCCATGACCTTCGGAATGAAAGTCGAGGTACCCACCCACCACTAGGCCAACAATGCTCTAGAGCGGCAGTAAACCGACAATAAAAGGCACCGTTTCTTATACAAACATTAATAAATTTGCTTTAATTAAATACAGAATTCTGTTTTCAGCATTTTGCTTACAAAAGGTTAATAAATTAGTTTCTTAAAAGCGCTACCGTTTGCGTTTCCGTAAGCAGGTACTCACTAAAAGCCTAAAATTACCCTTTTCAAAAGCAAGCTCTTTTATCTTGTTAATTTCCATGTTTATGTGGTTTCACAATTTTCAAACAATAACTTCGTGAATATTTTAGAGTTTTGTTTAAAACACCGCTTTTCCCATTCAAAGATTATTTCCAAAACAGACTTGTATGGTATTTTCGTTGAATATTCATAAATGTAAATAGTAAGGATCGTGCTTAAAGAGTTCAGTCAAAGTATGGTCGAATTATTGTCAAAAAAGTGAACGTTAAGCTTAATTTTGAACACTTGAATCAATAATAATCTTCTACACGGAAAAAAGGTTTCTTCAATCGAGAAATAATTTTCTTCATAATATAGACGCTAGAGAATAAGTTATTTCTTATTTTTAGTAAATGTTCTTGAAATTAAAAGGATATTGCTTTGAATCGCTTTGAATTTAAGGTTCCGCTGGTCGATCGTGTAGGCCATGTAGGCGACGAAATAGACAAATTATATTTAATTTAATATAAATAAATATAATTTGTCTATTTCGTCGCCTACATGGGCTAGATATAGACTTGTTATGTAGATTTAACTTTTGTTTTTTCAAATTCCATAAAGAATAAATGGATAACACTCTAAATTCATTTGTATGGAAACACGATCGACCAGCGGAACCTTAAGAGTGAATTTAGAAGGGGAGAGAAAAGTGCGTTTCTAAATAGAAGTTAATAGAAGAGCAAGATATAAACTAGATAGGGCGTAGGTAAATATAATTAAACAAAGGAATTTTAATATACAGGGTGTCCCGTAATGAATGGCCAAGCGGGCACCTACGGATAGAGGACACTGTGCCGAATCAGAAAAACTAAAGTTATGTTCTATGAAAGTCTCTGGATTTCCGAGATATCCGCATTTAAAAAAAATCAAAATTTCACTCCGTTCTCTATGTTTTGTGATGCCAAAACTGCAAATGAAGGAATTATCCTAATCTGTTTTTTGGAAAGTATTCCAGGATAAATGTGCTATCGAATGCAAATAATATTTTTTATGACACATTGATAGTTTTTTTTTACACTAAAATTTAACTCAAACTTCATGGTTTTTTAATTTTTTACCTAAACTTTAATCTTTCCCGGCGTAAAAAAATGTATAGTCACCCTCGTGCCAAATTTAAAAAAAAACTTGCCTATTTCACTGAGATTCTGAAATGGTATATGTGGTATTCATAAAGCTCAGGTTAAAAAGTTAAAAAAACCATGAAGTTTGAGTTAAATCTTAGTTTAAAAAAAAACTTTCAATGTGTTATTAAAAATATTGTTTGCATTCGATAGCACATTTATCCTGGAATACTATCTATAAAACAGATTGGGATAAACCACATGGTTTTGGCATCACAAAACATAGAGAATGGAGTGAAATTTTTATTTTTTTTTAAATGGCCGATTTCTCGGAGACCGATAGCGTATGCAGGAAGAGGATAGCTTATTGCTTAAATAAACCTTTATTCTGTGTACTTTATTAATTTTTTTCCCACTTTTCTTCTGACTCTAGGCTTTTATTTGTATTTTACTATGTAAATGAGACAGCTGTGGTACCAGTGTTTTTATTTTATGTTCAATTCACGGGCAATCAGCTTAGTCCACGTTCTAGTTTCTTAAAGAAACTTGAACTATGATGAAATGTTTCGTTATAAAGCGGAACATAAAATGATATAACACACGTAATCCGAAGTTCACAGTCCATTTACCCAGTATCTGACAACAATGGCTTCCCATCGGAGGCTTAGTTCCGACGTTAAAAATTTAATTAAAATGCTGCTTTCATACAATACTTCAAACTGAATTCATTACGCAGAATTGCACAAATATATTCACTGTTAATTTCCGTTCTTATACACAATCCCTACTCCTTACCTTACCTGGCAAAAGAGATTTGATTTAATGTTACAACCATATAAATAAATAAATAAATATTGCAGGACAATCCACACATCGCCATCTAGCCCCAAGCTAAGTAACTAGACTTGTGTTATGGGTGCTAGACAACGGATATACTACTTATATACTTTTCTTTTGTAAATATATACTTATAATACATAGAAACAACCAGACCACAGACAAATATCTAAGCATAAATACATGTCTGAGGCGGGAATCGAACCCGCAACCCTATGTTTGGCAGTCCGGCATGGTGACCATTGTGCCAACTGGGTCGTCAACTATAACTACTAACTACTACTACTACTACTATATACTTGTTTAGGAGCTGTTTTCAGCGACTAGATTACTTTAATTGGGTCCTTTTTGCGTGACGGTGGATTAAGCTTGCCCGTGTCCAGAGAAGAGAACTGGTCAAGACATCTGGAGTCAACTAAGCCGCAGGTTTCATCACAATGTTTTCCTTCACGGTAAGAGCAATATCAATTAGCGCACATAATTTTTTGTCAAAAAAAACCATAGGTACACGGCCACCCGTTAGAAACCTACGACCTTCAAAATGAAAGTCGATGTATCTACCACTACACACATATTATTACCTATGTCTACAACTTAGGTACTAATTGAAACAGTATACATTGTCAGTATCTTTTAATTTAGATGGGGGTGACTCCCGCTCCGGGTCGTTTCTAACGCAGAGGTTATTAGCCATCGCCATTCAGTGTGGCAATGCTTCTAGCATTATGGGAACCTTTGGAATGGGAACCTCCATCAACGATAAGGGGCGGGTTATTTGACTAACTGGTGACTTCATTTATTTGTATTTATAATGTTAAATATGTATGTCTATCTTCTTCTTATCTTCTTCTTAATATATATAAATCTCGTGTCACAATGTTTGTCCTCAATGGACTCCTAAACCACTTAACCGATTATAATAAAATTCGCACACCATGTGCAGTTCGATCCAACTTGAGAGATAGGATAGCTTACATCCCGATATTCCCACGGGATCGGGAGTTACGCGGGTGAAACCGCGGAGGGCAGCTAGTCTTAATATATATAAATCTCGTGTCACAATGTTTGTCCTCAATGGACTCCTAAACCACTTAACCGATTATAATAAAATTCGCACACCATGTGCAGTTCGATCCAACTTGAGAGATATGATAGCTTACACTCCGATATTCCCACGGGATCGGGAGTTACGCGGGTGAAACCGCGGAGGGCAGCTAGTCTTAATATATATAAATCTCGTGTCACAATGTTTGTCCTCAATGGACTCCTAAACCACTTAACCGATTATAATAAAATTCGCACACCATGTGCAGTTCGATCCAACTTGAGAGATAGGATAGCTTACATCCCGATATTCCCACGGGATCGGGAGTTACGCGGGTGAAACCGCGGAAGGCAGCTAGTAATATATATAAATCTCGTGTCACAATGTTTGTCCTCAATGGACTCCTAAACCACTTAACCGATTATAATAAAATTCGCACACCATGTGCAGTTCGATCCAACTTGAGAGATAGGATAGCTTACATTCCGATATTCCCACGGGATCGGAAGTTACGCGGGTGAAACCGCGTAGGGCAGCTAGTTTCTAATAAAAAATACTTTTGTAATTTAAATCCTAACTAACAAAGCTCGATCCCATGTAACTTAATTATACCTACGTCTATCGATTCCCTGTGATCATAAATTCTTTTAAAAAAATCTTAAGACTTATTATTATTTTGCCTGTGTTCCTAAGTTCAAAGCTCTCTATAGAAGTGCCTTCACGTCAGGCGAGGGAAGAAAAAAGCCGAGTTCCGGCTCTTTCAGCCAAAGCTGTATAGCAGCTGTGTAAAGCCTAACACGTACATTAAAAATGTTCAAAAAAGGGCTTTTTACACTGACGTGATCGACATGATAAACATTTTATCAACTTTAGAAAAATTTATTATTATTCATGTCACAATCGATCGCTGACTGATTTTTGTAAAGAGAAATTAGAGGTATCATGTAGGTACTTGTACTTGTATACGGACTTTTTTTTCGCAAGACTCTTTTGAATTGGGTCCTTTTTACGGATGGAGTAGGCTCGCCCAGCACCTACTACCCTCTCAGCTTAGTCGACCATGTCCAGAGGAGAGAACTTGTCAATACTTCTGGAGCCAACTAAGCCACGATGTTTTCCTTCACCGTAAGAGCAATATCAATTAGCGCACATACATTTTTCTTAAGAAAAATTAATTGGTGCACGGCCGGCCGGGATTCGAACCCATGACCTTCAGAATGGAAGTCGAGGTATCTACTACTAAGCCAAAACTGCTTCTTAGAGGTATCATTTGTTCTGTCCAGTCAATCCCCGTCCAAAGTTTTTTAGAATAAGTCAAAAAAAAAAACCGGCCAAGTTCGAGTCGGACTCGCGCACAAAGGGTTCCGTACCATTCTATTCTGTGTTAGTATTTGTTGTTTTAACGGCAAAAGAAATACATCATAAATGTGAAAATTTGTGGTGACAGATAGATAGTGGAGTCTTAGTAATAGCACATGAGTAAAGTTTACTCATGTGGTAATAGGTCCCGTTTTTATCCAAAAAAATCATATTCGTTCATATTATTATGTCTCTCAGCAAACAAACATAAAGGTAATTTACTACGAACATAATGGTACTTTGGTATATCGTTAGTTTTGGTGCAATAACATTACGCGATCTTAACACGTACGATGTACGTATTTACTGTGATTTGTGAAGACCTGAGGCTGATGACCGAATGCGTCACTGTTAATCTTAGATACTGGTATGACGCACCTTGACCTCTGACTGACTCAGGTTTATCCATGTAACAATTATACGATTTTAACTATTAAAAACTGGAATTTGTATTCTTAATCGTGTTAGCATTTAACGTCACTCTTTGTCAACCTTATTTAATGGTTTATTCGCAACGAATCCTCTGGATTCTGTCACACTATGAATGATTGAGAAAAATTGATCAAAGTTCCAAAAAAATTCAAGTAACAATGTGACTCGATGCGAATTTTTATTATCTTTTAACACTGGTTTGTGAATAGTGTAACTAGTTTGGGAAAAGCAAATCCCATCTAGTAACAGTGTGACAGTGTATTTTAGTGTCTTTACAGTATAATTTATCGATTACTAGCGACCCGCCCCGGCTTCGCACGGCTATATTATGCATGTATTATACATATAAACCTTCCTCTTGAATCACTCTATCTATTAAAAAAACCGCATCAAAATCCATTGCGTAGTTTTAAAGATGCATACAACGGTAAATAGGGACAGAAAAACCGACTTTGTTTTATACTATGTAGTGACTCCGTGATGTTTTCATTCATTATGATTATTTTTGCTCGTGCTAAGTAGGTGCAGTTTCTGCCAGAACGGTAGCAAGGGCTTAGATTCTTATAATTAGAGTCGTTGTTAATGATTTACTGTACCAATTATGTGCAAAGTCACCGAATGATCTTGGAAACCTATTTCCATGTAGGCACTTACAATGTATCTCAATGGAAAAACCTTTAAAACGAGTATTTTTTGTAAACATTTGACATTGAAAGTTACACGTTTACTTCGTGCTCTTTACATTTACAATGATTCTTAAAATACAGTTCCATTAACGTGACCAAACTTGAGTGTCGAACTTTGAATATTTTAGACGGAGGCGGTCTGATTTCGATTCTCTTGTGTTCGTGCATTATGGATGTGTGAGAAACAAATCAAGCTCGAAGATAGATTCTATCCGTCTATTTTATAATTCACTTCATGATACCCTAGTCCTTTACATTTCTAATTCGTCATCTTTCCCTTACCATGATCTTTTTCTTAGAATCGGATATCGTTAAAACAAATTCAAAGACACAAGTTCCTCTGTTGAAGATGCAAAATGTACATACTTATGATCCGCATTTCCTATTTAATTGCACAAAATCTGATTATTTGCGACTCTCTTATGTCAGAATTATATGCAGATAACAACACAATATTACTGTACTAAATATTTAATGGATGAAGACTGTTTTGTTTAGTGTACTCGTACTAAGTCATATTTTAATTAAGTACATTCCATCATAGATAGTATTTAGAGAGTTGTATAACTTTTTTTCTTAAATTGCATGCTCGCAATCAACCTGATAATGCTATACCTACCTAATTATAAGAACACCTTTGTTCACATTTTTTAAGCAAATAAATGGTTTTGTTTTTCTATTTAAGAATCTGGTGTAATTGTGAATCTGGTATAACAAAAAAATATGGGTTACTGTTCCTGTCTATCTTTGTCAAAACTGAATCTGATCACCATACCTAGTATCTGCGAATCATTCATCTGGCATAAATAATTTATACAGATTTGTGGAGAAACCAAGGTATTTATAGTCAACCAGACTTGAGTTAAAGTCACGCGAAGTTGTAAATTCTTAGAATCATAATTCATACCTTGATCATCATAAAAGTTCCTAAAGTAATTAATAATTGTAAAAACCTATAGCGTGCTAATCGGAGAACACCCGTCCCACACGTGCAAAACAAATCGGTACTAATAAAAAAATAAAGTAACCTTTTCATGGTCAAGCGGCTCAATATATGTATTTTTCATAAAAATTCTTACAGATAGAATTTTTATGAAAAATACATATACTTAGGTAACTCTATGAAGGTTTTGAAGTTACTTTTATGCAAATAAAACGGTGTCACACAACTAGTGTTTTATAATAATTACTAGCGACCCGCTCCGGCTTCACACGGCTATATTATGCAAGTATTATACATATAATCTTTCCTCTTAAATCACTCTATCTATTTAAAAAAACCGCATCAAAATCCGTTTCGTAGTTTAAAAGGTCTAAGCATACATAGGGACAGACGGCGAAAAGTGACTTTGTTTTATACTATGTAATGAAGTCACAGATTCAACGTTAGACGAAGATAATAAAGCACGGCGCGGAATTCCGAAAAATCTAATTAAAGAACGAATTTGAACTGGATTATCATTCTCCTATATACCTTTAAATAAAAAATAGATACTTACACTTGCTCTACTTATAATTCTTTTTGCGCATTCAATGAGCTTCACAACGTTTATGAATTGTTCCAGTAGGTAGGTACTCGTTTCTATTTGCGAAAACCTCGAAAAAATACTGAAATAATAATATATTCATTTGAAAGATGTTTTTCTGACTATTTTGAAGCACGTTTCTCGTTCTCCGTGAAAATAATTTCGTAAATTATGAGAGAAGGATGAAATATCTGAATTTTCAAATGATTAGATACTTGTTACGCATCATAATTTTTTTTACAGATTTCTTAAATAAATAGACTTGGTTTTTTATTAATAAATTGGAAATAAATCATATCTGATATATATTTATACGTAGGTACCTAGTCCGTCTAGTAAATGGTAGTATTTTTAGCCGCGTTTCCATTACACAAGTAGCTTGTATCTAAAGTGCAAGTAGCATGCAGCTTAATTCAGTAGTGAAAACGCAAAATTAAACATATTATTTATTACACATGCAGATTTTGCAGATGTGGTGACGTCTTACCAGCCTGCAAGTACTTGCACAATGAAAACGTAATCAATCTTATCGAGACTCTTGATTCTGATAACATCATGGTTATTGAACTCCTTTATCACAAACATTTGCAATACATAAAGATACTTACTCTAACAAATACAATTTCTATTCACAACAGTAGGTAATCAATCTGGTTACAATCCGTAACAAAGAAAAAGCTTTCGTTCCCATAGTTACAGTTTTTTATCCCGATAATAAGTAACTAAACCCAAGCGGAAGAATCTCATCTATCATCATTATGTACCTACTTATGGTTGAAAGGCGATAACACTATTTACCATTAGAGACATTAAGAACCAGGAAAACTTACTAGATGAATGGTATTTTCACATCCGTAATACAGTTTTGTATTCAATACGACATCGCGAGTGGGTACTATCGAGTTAGCGACCTCAATATTGATTACCCTTAAACGTGACACTAGAACTCAAATACGGTATTTTCTCTCGAAATTGAATTAAGGAAGTGCTTGGAATAAGAAGAAGTTTTCTAGTTGCTAATCAGTCTATCATAAGTTTTAGGTACTTCAGTACAATTTTCAATTCTGACGATATGAATCAGAAAAAATATAAGTAATAAGTAACAAATTAAAAAAACACATTTAATAAGGCGGTCAAAAGGATACTACAAATACCAGGTATTCAGGAAATATTAGACAACATAGTAAAAACAGTTATATAAAAGCTCTTCCGTAAATAAGTATTAACAAATACCAGTTATTAAGGTCTATGAACTTTACAAAATCTAGGAAACACTTTGTTTTGTTACAAAGTAGGTAATTAAGAAAATATTTTACACAGGTCCACATCACTATCATCACTTCACTATCACTACATATCCCTATGTATGCTTAAATCTTTAAAACTACGCAACGGATTTTGATGCGGTTTTTTTAATAGATAGAGTGATTCAAAAGGTAGGTTTATATGTATAATACATGCACAATATAGCCGTGCGAAGCCGGGGCGGGTCGCTAGTAGATAATAAAAATGATTAAGGTAGATACCAAAATAGGTATAAGTATAGTATTATACCTTCTGTTATAACAGTGCTGTAATCTATTATGTTATAGTCATTAATATAAAATCTATCAACGGGATACCCCATAAAGATATTGTTGTATAATATTGAATTTAATCTAGCTTACGTCACCGTTAAAGCCACCGCAAACGTCTACATTTTATGACAAAAAGAAACTACATTCAGAACGATTCTGAAACCTTGGCAAAATAAAGATATCTACAGCAGATTGTACCGAACCAACAAAGGGTTTCAAACTATATTGACAAAATGAAAGTCACAATTGTATTACGTTTCTTGAATTTTAATACACTTCTTTACATTGGCCACAATGTCCGATCAATACACGCCCCGAAGGAAATCAAACAGACTCGATCAAGATAGATTACCTACTCGACAAACCAAGGCTTACTGGAAATCCTTTAATCTTACCGAAACCAGCACAATAAAAGCCTGTCCTAATAAATCACAGACGGACTCGTAAAATTGTAATCAACTGGCATCGACGGTATAATCTTGACACTCTCATGTAAGGAATTTGAATTGTGAATGAGCGAATGACTTCATTTGCGATGGCGAATGCAAGTCGCCTTTATGACGTCATAGTAAAGTACTTCAAACCCTTTCTTGGTACGTGTATAAGCCCACACTCTCGTCAAAATGTAGAGCTTTTTACGATTTCAGACATAAAGAGTAGGTACCTAACTCGTAAAAGTAAAATTATTTGACCGAACACCGGGAAAACGTGTGCCTTTGACTGTTTATGGATATAGATATAGTAAATCCACGTATGGATGCCACACTGCGAAATGTTTTTATATAAAAAGTACAATAGGTTGTTATGATTAAGTATGTAATATAATTTAATTTAAATTTAAGTAATTTATAAAAGAGTTAATAATCTTATTTTTTGAAAAACAATCATAATTTTTTTTTACTATAAGTAAGTATAGTCGTTTTGACGCAAAAATCTAAATACATAACATAAATTTTAATGCATTTAAAACACTGTATTTGGATCTATATTAATCAGAAAAAAAACATCAATATAAATTTATCGTTAATTTCTATAAAAGTAACTTCCTTTACGATTGATATGCGGAAATCTCAATATCGCCATCTTATATCGAAGAAATCACCTTCTGCATCATTCCAAACATGTTGTATAATAAATATTAACAATACAAAATTATGTTAAACATTGAATTTGATTATTCTAATATCCATATTTAAACCTTTTTAGTAGCCATTTAGTTATATTGCTTTGATTATGTGAGTTCCACACCTATCGATTAGTCAATAGAGAACTGAATGCTTCTCTCTTATGCAACTCATACCTTATAAGATTATTTAAAAATAATAATTTGTGATGGTGTATCTTACTCGTCTGGTAACAAAATATAAACCAAGATTCTGGTCTTGTTGTTTGAGCAAAAGCAGAATATTGTTAAAGTATCCATCTGTTCTTTGGTAACGGTTTACTCAAATAAATTAGACTAGGAACCGATCGAACTAGCTATAAATAAGAGACCTAATAACCTAGCAGCTAGTAAATC
Organism: Idaea aversata; assembly: GCA_907269075.1. Taxonomy (NCBI): domain Eukaryota; kingdom Metazoa; phylum Arthropoda; class Insecta; order Lepidoptera; family Geometridae; genus Idaea; species Idaea aversata. The sequence continues at coordinate 9,604,595 of OU026085.1, forward strand.
TAGTTGAGAGGTCATTTCCCGACTATGTGTTTATACATTTGAGTATTATAGCAACCACTTATTATTGGCTCCTCGGTCGACTAATTTATGACATTTTCTGTAATTATTTGTAAGCTGCTTTGCGATCGACTTTAAAAATTATAAAAGCTTACCATAATTCAAACTATCCAATTAAATTCCCGTATCAAAATGATGTTCACTAATAATTATTATAGGACAAAACATGAAGAAATGAAGTCAGTTTCACATAATGCAAATTATATTTATAGTTTAGCCACATGATTACCTACTCATATTAGCTCTCTGGTCATATTGGTCTCACTGACGGATCGGGCTAAAAAAATGGTGTATAGATAGCTGTTATGACGTGAAGGTATCCGCTAAGATACGATTTTAGAAAAAATCAACTCCTACGCAGACGAAAACGCGGATAAAAGCTGATACAAAAGTAGAAAAAAGAAGTAAAGTCATTTTAATTACACACAGTCACTGAAATCACCCAATAAACTGTCGATGCGTCTTAAGAGTGATTAATTTACCAATGACTAGTAAGTGAACCAAGGCTGGTTATAATGAAATCTTATTGCAATGTTCAGGACTTGTTTTATAATCTATTATATATGATTTAAATGCGATACTTCTAACATTGGTTTCGCAAACATATCGTAGTTTATTTGCTGCCCGATATATTAATTATACTTAGTTAGGTAGCTACATTAATTGCGGTTTCAGTATCGGCTACCTTGCATCGCCCGCAGACACAAATTAGCAATAAAATTGTAAAATATTGACTGTTAATATTGAAGTTATTTAAATCGGGATATTTACCATGTTTTCAAACATCAGACAATATGATAAATATTCTGTAATGAAAATAACCATAGTTATCTTAAAAGTCTTGTAAATCGAAAAAAAAACTAAGCAGATATACCTACGTAGTCCTAGAATGTCTATCAAAAATAATCTTTAAAACTAGCAAGTATTTAAAAAGTAAGAAGTATCATGAATCATATTGTTGCAACATAAGTATAACAAAAATCTATTAGTAGGTATTTATTTCTCACCTACAAATATAGACTCATACATTAGATGCAATTCTTTAACTATCTTGGTATCACACCGTCATCATCTACGGAGACGTTTACAGGAGATCTTTGTATATGAACAAATAGCATCGTAAAAAGAGATTGACAAGTCTTGAAACCAGTCGGGACTTAATGACTTTGAGGTATTCAATGATTTCTACTTTAATATTAACTCGTAACTATTGCAACATTTACAGGTTTTAGTCAAGTTAATATGTTGCGTGTGCGATCTCGATGCTAGTTACCATGTAAACCATGGTTACGACCATAATAATATGAACTAAGAAGTGTTAAGAAAGATACCTACCTACTCTGGTCATATTTTGAGCTAACAAGTTGTGCTCTTCAGACGCCAAGCTTGATGATGGTTGCTTGATCGTAGGTCCCTAGAGCGCTTTTTACAGATAGCATAATTTTATTCACATCTATCAAACGTAATTATAATTGTAGTTTTTAGTGCAAAACGTGTAAATAATTGATATAATTAACAAAGACGCGTCTCGACATAACTAATCTATACTCTGTCTGCGGATGAGTAATTTATCAATCATTGAGTCTATAGAGCCGTGAAATCAAAGCAATCTGCAATTAAATCAATTGGACATTGCAATTCCAACGCATGCCTGGGATTTGTAACTAAATGATAAATGGAGTTATTAATTAAAATGTAGAGCACATAAATGTACCTACCAAGGAAAAAACATGAAACCGAGGAACTTTTTTGCCATGGAATTGTAACCACTGCTGTGCAAAACTTTGTGATGTCTCATAATATTTCTTCTAAATTAAAACTAAATTATTTTAAGCCTTTGGCATTCAATATTTGTCGGTCAGTTCTTAGACGTTTGTTAGGCAGAGTTAACAATGCGCGTTTTCTCTTTTTTTTTCAGTGAGGTGACAATGAAGTAGGAGTGTGAATGATGAGGTGGTTCAGGAAGGGCGAGCCTCCCAGGCTGCTCGCTGTCTCACCGGAGTCTGAACCTCGATCCTCGCGACGATCCAGGATAGGTACCTGTCACTATTTATGTAATCCCTTTAAAGGACATCATTCAAATCGTACCCAAAAATAAGGTGCCGGCCAGTAAAAAATAATGTTTCTATCTTGTAGAGAATAATATTTTAAACAATGTTTACTAAAGCAACAAAGAGTTACGATCAACCATCGTCGAGTTATTTTACATTGAAAAACCAAAAAAAAATGCATTTTTATATAGCGATCATTTTGACCACTTTTAAGATATTAGGTACTACAGAAAAAATATAAAAATAAGTAGTAAATGTTTTGTCTATTTTTATTATATTTATTAAATAGATATACATTTTTTTTACTGGCCGGCATTTTTTAAGGGTATTTTTGTTAGAAACATGAATGATCTCCTTTAGACTTTCACATACCATTCAAAGTACTTTGATCACAATATTGAATATCGTAATTTATACTTTAACAGTTTAAGCTGTGTCATCTGGGTTTAAGTAAAGCTGTCTCTTACTGACAACCTTATTTCCGAAACGGAATTTAAATTTTAATTGAACATCAAAGCAATGATTTGCTGAAGCAAGTAATTAACAGATTAGTAAGGGAGTTAATACGGTAGGTCGATCAGAGTTGGTAATTAAGAGGCAAATTAAACAGGACAAAATAAGCTCTACTACACAGTAGTTGGTTGGTTGACTTCTTTAGTATCAAACACATAAAGATCTGTCCCAAACTTATTTTCTATTTGGTATAGCGGAAAAGGTAAACTTGGTGACGCGGTCCATAAATAAGGGATTGATACTTCTATCCCAGGGAATCCCGAATAATTTCTTAAGAGCCCAAGGTCCCTTTAGTATGATAAAATTACCTTTCTGGATTTTATTTGATTGTAACCTTTCTTTTTCATCCATAATGAAAGAATGTCGGATTGAAATCCTCTACAAACCTTTTGTTAGGTAGGTATTTGTAGCTTAACTGTTTTTAGCTTTGTATATAACAAGTTTGCATATACCTTTTGACAATAAATAGGGCGTGTTCAGCGGCTAAAATAGTCATAATTTATTTGAATATAATATATAATATCATTATGATCACTTATTGCAAAGTAATGGAGCAAAAACTACATAAGTACTTAGTTATTAACCGACTTCAAAATAGAAGGAGGTTCTCAATTCGACTGTATCTATATTTTTTGGTTATATTATGTCACGCGATCGTTTTGTACTTCATTTGCAAATAGTAATGCAATTATAAAATGACGCAAAAAAGATGAATTACAAACTTGCTGTAAATAAATAATTACTTAATCACGGTCTTAATCACAGGAACCAGTATTTAGCAGTAGTAATTATTATCTAATCACTGTTATTGCAAATATCCCGACAAAGTACAAAAATAAGAACGATTGTTAATTCATTCAAATTAAAACAGTAATGTAATATTATCAGTAAAAACATTGAGCAAAATGCTATCACATAATAAATTATTGTCACCTGATACTACGTGTGCAGTTTGTTACAATGTTCATGATTGCTTAGTTTATGCAATGTTATGCAAATGAAAATTATGCAAGTGTACGACTTGATAGTTGGTACGTAACGAATAGAAAAGCCATCTCTTAAAAGACAACAGCCACATAGAACGGGTTGGAAAATGTTTTGTTCCGCTGCTGTCTTCCTGCTTTTTCTTGCGTCTTTCGAAGGCCCCCTCTTATTTGGGGGACTTTGAGTCACAAGCGTATAGGTATCTTCGAAGTAAGCGTGCTACATTTTAAACTACATCATTACTTACCATTGTGTGAAGAGTGGTCAAATGTTGACCTATTAATTTTTTTTTTAAAGTAAGTCATATATAACAAGATTTGACCCGAACAAACATACATACATTGCAAGTTAAATAAAAGCTTTTAAAAAGAAGGTAAAGCCAATGATTTTCGAATGCACTAGCTGCCCAACCTGATAAATAAATTATTTAAATAGGTAGGTGTACTAACTTAGGTACCTTTAGAATGTTATTCCAAAGTTACGAAGGCATGCATAGGTATGACATCATTTGGCAGTTCTACGAATGAGCGACCGCTGACGGACATGATTTACTAAATTTAGTCGTATATATGGAAGTAATATGTACCTGGTAGTACTATTTACATCCATGTAACTTCCATGAGTAACTAGATTCCAATTCTATTAAACTCAGGATGTCGTTTTAGATATAATTTGATATATCTTAAACGACCGGTAGGATGTTCTGGGGTGTATTAAGTTCAGATCGTTTATTTTTATAGTAGAGATACTTCTAATTCAAACTAAGTCTTGTTTGCTTAACCAAGTTTATAATACCCAGTTACTTCTAATAGTTTTGCCTGTTTATTGTCATACGTGCTTAAAAATGAGAAATTTTGCCTTTATACAAAATTAATCAAACATGAAAAAGTACATACTTAGCTACCTATCAACGATTCAAACTCAAAAGAAGTGACTTAACACAAACTCTACTGTAACTTAACACCTTCCTTGATCCGTCTCTGCTCTGGCAACATCCGCACAGTTAGGTAGGCTAAGCTAGTCACTGCCAACTAAGGGAAACGTATAACTTTCCCTGGAGTAACTCAATATCATGAATATGTATCAACGTGTCTCTTTACTCGAAAGTGCCGATTACGCAGAGAAATCAGAAGTCAGGGCAGACAAACGACTGCAGATATTTTAAACGATTACATTACATTTTCAAACAGCGACGATTTTACGAGTAATCTCTCAATCACTATTTGCACTATCACTTAACTATCACTATCACTACATAGTATAAAACAAAGTTGCTTTCTCTGTCCCTATGTCCCTATATCCCTTTGTATGCTTAAATCTTTAAAACTACGCAACGGATTTTGATGCGGTTTTTTTAAATAGATAGAGTGATTCAAGAGGAAGGTTTATATGTATAATACATGCATAATATAGCCGTGCGAAGCCGGGGCGGGTCGCTAGTTTCTAATATAATAGATAAATGAAAAAAAATCCATTAATGTTATACTTTCTACGTTTCAGATATGTCACCAGCCCGCTACCCGAACCGAATGAGTAGCGGTAGCTCGGTGGAAACGAACTTTTACAATCTAAGCGATCAAATAATTATAGTAGAGAAATCTCCACAACAGTATCACCGCGGTCCAGATACGCCCGGCACTCGTCGCATATCGCTACAAAACGGACAACCCTCGCCGCAAGACCATTACAATGCATCACGCAAAAACCGCGGAGGCTCTTTAGAGAAAGAATACATGGTTTACCGCGAAAGACGGAATCCGTTACTAGATAAAGTCAAGAACACAAAACTGTCTTGTTTTAAATCTAACGGTCCAGTGAGACACGATGACGCAGTATCGACCTCGGGCAGCGATTGCAGCGGTTTCGGACATATAGAAGACATTAACTGCCGTTACAATACTAGTAACTACGCAGACGGACAAATCGAATTCGAAAAACACAATCCTTGGGTAAAAATGACTAATAATTATGATGACGATGTTTTCTTCACTAAAGGTACTTCTAGTCCTATGGAAAGTCATTGGAGGGATAACAAATCTTTTATATCCCGAGGAACAAGGTGTTACAGCTCAGGCTCAGAATGTGATCGTTACCACGCAATACCCAAAGCGGCTACCAAATTATCAAAATCAAGCGATCAAATCTTCAATGATGATTATGAAACTTACGAAGATGATACTCCTATTACAGTGAAATCTCAAAAAAAAACTGATAAACATAGTGATGGTAAAGAATCTGTAGGTCCCAGTTCTTGTTTGTCGGCAAAAATAAGAGCAATGTCAGACAGATATTTAAAATCGTCTAATAAGTTTATTTCTAGGCTTTACAAACAAAATGGGGAAAATGAGGAAGAGGTGGATGGTAGTACTGATAATATTTTAAAATCAAATTCTAGTAAAAGTAGAAAAAAGAAAAGCGGTGTAAAAGCCAAGTTACGAAGTTTCTCCTACGGGGCATTACCTGGGTTAGATGAATTTCAAAAAACTTCTGTGTTCCATGACGATGTGTACCAAGTATCGTACGATGACGAAAATGTCTTGATACATGATTGTGAAGACGCAGATTCTGGTATACTAGTCAACGAATCAGCTGCGTCTTCTATTTTTGATAGTGATAGAATATCATCACGTTGTGAAAGCTCTGCGTCACAAGCGAATAATCTAGTGCCATGCCACGGTAGAAGTGCTTCAGGTGATCAAAGCTTTATAAAAGTACGAACTTCGAGTAGAATGAGCAGAGAAAGAAAAGACTGTCCGAGACCAAGACCTAGACAAACACAAAGAGCTTTGTCTCTTGACCGAAAAGAGATTCTTCGGCGTATGCCAAAGAATAAGGATGAATTTGAAGAACCTCAATATTTACAACTTACAGAAAAACAGAAAATGAGACAAAGAGACGCAACTTTAGGTGACTCTGGTATCCCACCAATACCTCCATGTAGAAGACCTGCTAAAGGCATCAAACAAGTGAAACCAGATTTCATAGTTGTCAGAATTTTGAGGAAAAATCCTTCAGACGAACTCGGTATATTCATAGCCAAAACAAAATTGACTGATGAAGGCCACATTGGATACTTAGTAGCCCATGTTGTACCTGGAGGTCTTGCGGAAAAGTAAGTAATAAAAAATATAACAAACCTGTTGTCTTCTAAGTTGTCTATACATCTTCATATTTTAAAATGTTTATTTAATTGTTTTTCAGGGAAGGTACACTTCGTATAGGAGATGAGTTGCTCAATGTAAATGGTAGAAGACTTCGGGATCTTACGATGTCTGAAGCCAAAGAAGCCCTTAGATCTGGTACAGCGGAGATCGACATAGTAGTTTGTAGACAAGGCGATAAACACTGTACTAACGTGAGACAGCGTAACACATCGCAAGGAAACCCAATTTTAATGCGAGAAAGTTCGGTAGATTACGAAAACGCGCTCATTTTAGGAAAGGAAAAGCGTGTTGATAAATATGACGTCAAAATAGATCGTCGAGTGTCACAGGATGAGTCCGCGTCGGCGTGTAATCGCGGCGCACTATCAGTAGCGGACGAGGCGAGTGACGGCGCGTCGGCACCGCACTCGCACTTCCTCAAAGGCCAGAACGCAAGCTACAGCAGCATGAACAACAAGCTGCTGCGCAGACAGGTCGTCAGCTACGGTGGCGCCAACAAAGACAACCTCACGTTCAGTTGCGCTGGAGACGTCAACGTTGACACTCCTGAAACACAAGACCGGACTAAAGATAAACAAACTAGTGAAAGTGATAATCCGACACCGAACGCGGCAAACTTCTGCACGCTTCCTCGAAGACCGCGAGCACCGACACATACTTACCACACAATCACGTTCGAAAAGGGGCACGGGAAGAAACCTCTTGGTTTTACCATTGTGGGAGGGCGCGACTCACCTCGAGGACCTCTCGGGATCTTTATAAAGAGCATCCTCCCTCAAGGGCAGGCAGTCGACGATGGCAGGCTTAAAGCGGGTATGTAATAATTACATAATTTTGCATTATTAATTGTGTAACTTTGTCGTTTGTTACAATCATAACATCGAGGAATGCAATTTGATAAGAATTGACCGACGCAAACGCATGCATTGTGACCGTTTATGTTCGTCGAAGTGGCTTAATAACAAAGAGCGTTTTAATCAAGTTGGTCTATTGTCACGGGAATGGTCATCAGTCATGATATGAATGTTTACAAGACAATTAATATTGTAAGTCAATTGACAGTTATTGTTAATTATTATCACGTATAATGAGGTCTGTACCCATCCAAATGTAAACTACAGTAGTTACTTTTAATTTAACCTCATTTAGGGTTAAATGTATCATTAATTAGCCTCGCTAATGCAGATAATTTATGAGTTTTAACTATGTTTCAGGTGATGAGGTGTTGGCGGTGAACGGGCAAGCATGTCATGAGCTGGCTCACGTTGAAGCTTTGGCATTATTCAAGGCGGTGAGGAGTGGACCCATTGAGCTCAGGATCTGTCGGAGAGTGAAGAATGCACAGTAAGTACTTATCTACATTTAAATTAATGTTTTAAGAGGAAACATTTGATTTGGTTGGCATTGAATAGGCTATGAAACTACTGAACCGATTTAGATGAAATTCGTATGTGGATATTATTAAATCATTGACAGTACATAGGCTACTTTTTATTCTGATATTCCTACGGGATCGGGAGCTAATCGGATAAAATTGCAGAGCGCTGCTAGTTTTTTATAATTATGTTCATTCATTATTTTCGTAAAGCATTCACCTAATTTGTGATTGTTGTTCATGGATCTAAAGCAGGGTTGTCCCATGTTAAGGACAATTGTTTTCAAAATATTTTTTTCTATTTCAGATCTACCAAAGCAAAATCGTGTACAGACCTCCTAAATGACGAATAATAGAAAACATCTATGTTGTTAATAAAAAATAATGTGTAATTAACTAATCTGCAATATATTTAATCGGGCTATTCAATAGCATTTGACGTTATCGAGAATGTTTAGATAGATAAAGTATTTAACATGAAATTAACTATCGAACATGAAAAATATACTTCACTATCACAAAGATACTGATATTTTGATAATACCTACGATATTATTATCATTTTAGTTGATGAACAAAAAATATCTCACCTTATTTATCTATCATATTATTCTAAAGGTGCATTCACACTGCTGTTACTTTTTGTATTGCAACCCGATAGGTAACATTTAATAATACGAAATGGAGTTTTAGATACTGGGAAATACGAACCTTTTTATGAAAGTTATGAGGAACAGGAAAATTAACTGTTTTTGGAAGTAAAGACTTTAACGTTTAAACTTAATAACAAAATTAAACCTCAGGGTCAATGACCTCTAACTCCAAGAAACAGCTGATTTTCGAGTTGAAACTTAATGTAAGTATGACGTAACATAGAGCCATATTCAGCATCAAGTCTTACATAGCTTTCGATATTCCGTACATTGCGATGACGAACATTTTCCATTAAATAATTAGCACTTATGTACTTTATAAATACCTACAGTACATCGAAGTTCCAAAGACCAGTCGTTTATTAAATGTTGCCATCGACGTAATAATTGGAAACATTTAATAACAAACTGTTCACTGCTTTTTATTAAAAACATACATAGTGTGTGACATTATCCTTTTTTTAAGAGAGATTCTAAGGTACAGTCGGAGTCAGAATTTCAGACCCACCGTAGGGTTCTATAAGTTAAATTTTAGAATGGTTTTCTCTAATGATATTTATCTAATAAATTCATGAGTTGAAAGATTTTGAACTTAAACTCGAGCAAGACCTCAGACTCTGGCTTGAGTTGAAAACATTCTAATAACAGCGTTTTGGAGCTCTACGGTGGGTCTGCAATTATACAGCCGACTACATGTCGGTACCCTTGACCAGAAAAAAAACGTGGCTCCACAAAAAACAACTGGGTTGTGAATGCACCTACTATAGATTTATATGTACTTACCTACCTACTTACTAAATTAACAACTAACAAAATAAATAACATTGGTTGCACATATCTAAAATAATGTACCTGAAATTTTATAGCTCAATATAGTTGCTAACAATGAATTCCAAAGATGTGAAATACCTGTAGAAATCTTCCAGTCTTTAAATGAACGCCCATTTGATGCGTCTACGCACATCACCGCACATGCAAAGTAATGTAAGACACTTAAAGAATGCCTTACAATTTTCTCGAATTACTTAACCAATTTATCAGACCCTTCGCGCGACGTTCCATTTTTTCGGGTGTTTTTTGTGCATTGGATATGCGTTCATTTTTATATTAGAAGATCTATATACCTAACTGATTATTATATTATGTACATAAAATATCTATCCGTAGTTAGAGGACTATTATCTATTCTGTGAGTTAGACTAAAGGAAGTAGGTAATTACAATTCTGTAAATTAATCATTGAGATCTATTTAGATAGTCTAAATAAGTTTGTTTGTCTGTAGGTAGTTAAGCATTTATGTATGGCCATGTATTTTTTAGTTATGTACCTTTGTACTTATAGTATGTTTTATGTACTATCAGAGGACAAAATTGAATAACCACAGTCACTAATTTAAATTGTGTATACTTTTCTGTGGAAGTTGTTCAAAAGTTTAGAAGTACTATAAAATATAGTGAAAAAACTATAGTTTACTGACTTATAGTCGTCAAGTTATAATTTCTTTCTAAAAATAAGTTTTCATACTTTAACTTGCAGGCCAAGATGATAGGCTTGTAGGTAGATTATGGCCTGGTTTCTGTAGTCACTGGATATTTATTGCTCTGCCTGTTAAGTAGGTTCAAAGGTTTGTATGTACAAATGATCTGCAACTGTCTGTGTGATGGCCCGTATACATGATGGGCCAGCATGTAGAGGGCTTAATGGTGTCTGGTGACTTATGGTTCGTGGGATGGCGACTAGATGGCCACGGTTCGATCGCACATCAAAAGAAGTGGTCAACGATGGTTGAACGTGGCAATCGTGTAGTTGTGTTTCAACCATCGCATGGCCATCTTGGTGGTCCAGTGCTGGGCCATCATGTAGAGGGGCCATTAAGTAGATCGAATATATTGGTCACAAGTCTCAGGTTCTCCTAAATAAATTCCTCCGAGCAGATTCTATGGTAAATTGTTTACAAACAGTTCGGAGATCAATACTATGGTTAGTACTGGTAGCACATGAGTAAACTACTCATGTGCTGGTAGTATTCAAGGTAATTTCTTATACAATCAAGTTATTTAGTTAGAGCAGCAAAAGAAACGATGTAATGGGAAAAGTTCTCGTCTAATGACGTTTTGAAAAGGCGCGTAGTCCTGTGTCAAAAGTGACAGTATACTGATGGAACGAAGAGGATGCGTTTCGAGTAATCAAATAAAGTGTGCGCGTCCGAAAATCGAGCGCCACAAACTGGTTTTGCAATTTTGTCCCTTGAGAGTAAGTACTTACAGTTAAATAGAAGCTTTTACATAATGTACACTTGCTCTTAAAAATTCGCAAAATATAGTCTAATCGTTGTAATTTTGATTGATATTAGAAGTATGACTCGTGTTTTAACGAGTCTTAAAAATGTTGAACTTTTTCGAAATCTTGTTATGTCTATATTTAATTATTAAATGGTTATTCTAGCATGCTTTTAGAATATTTTATAGTCATATAGAAGTTATTTGAACTGAATTTTATGTTAAATAAATTAAATACATAGTTGAAATCATTTCAGTTTGTTTTTGTTACCATTATTAGGTACTAGCGACCCGCTCCGGCTTCACACGGCTATATTATGCATGTATTATACATATAAACTGAACCTCTTGAATCACTCTATCTATTAAAAAAACCGCATCAAAATCCGTTGCGTAGTTTTAAAGATACAAAGGGAAATAAGGACATAGACTTTATTTTTTACTATGTAGTGATGTCACCGACTAATTGTCCAGTAAACATCAAAAATATGATTTTCTCAAAATCACAGAACGTAAGCCCTTTTTTTCAGATAACATTACCTTTGCAAATCGAACATACCATTCAATATTATGTCAATAGTTTATTAACTAATATTTTTAACCCCCGAGAAAAAAATTTATCGTGAAAGCTTTGAAACTTTGCTCGGAGGTTTGCATGCTTTTAGAAAGTAGGGGAGAAAGGATTTTTTTTATAGTAACTATACATATTCTGGGTCTGTAGGAAATTTTATCACTAAGTACAAATATCACACGTAGTAAGTTTATTACGCCGTTTACTCCTTTATCTATGTAATCTTAGCTAGATTTTAATAAATCATTGTTGTTAGCATTGCGAAAATAATATTTCCTATCAAACAAGATAAACTTACAAATGCCATGCTACGAAATTTGTTACAGTGACATCTAACGGAATAGCGCATAACTGCTTGAAAAAGCTTAGAGCAGTAGGATTCGTAGATCCGTAAGGTTTGTACAATTACTGTAAAACAACAATTTTTAACTATAATTGATAGATGGCGCTGATGGTCATGCTTTATCTATTTAATAATAATAAATGATGTTAGTAAGTATCTAGCAAATTAACCATAATCACTACATAGTTTAAAGCAAAGTCGCTTTTTCTGTCCCTATATCCCTATGTATGCTTAAATCTTTAAAACTACGCAACGGATTTTGATGGGGTTTTTTTTAATAGATAGAGTGATTCAAGAGGAAGGTTTATATGTATAATACATGCATAAAATAGCCGTGCGAAGCCGGGGCGGGTCACTAGTTAACTATATTCAACGGACTACAAAAAAGGAGATGGTCTCGTTCGTGGTGGTGGATGGATTCGTTGTTATTATATTTATTTTGTTTTGGCATTTTAATTAATTCAGGTTCGCTTGCACAACAAAAATTAATTAATACTTACTTATGTTTAAGCTCTTTAAACATGATTATCCAACCTATGAATAATATTATTAACCTGTAGTTTTTAAATATTTTGGATTAGGTAAGTACTACCCGTAAATTGTATTTATTTAGTATTTAGCTTATTTTGTTTAAGCAAAATCTCAAGCACTCCGCCCGGCGCCCTTAATATTGAAAAGAAGAGTCTGGCTCATGTTACATATTATGCAACATGAGCCAGACTATATGCAAGCCGCCCTTAAACACAAAGTTTTACCAATTTGTATGTAGGTAAGTACATAACCTTCCACGTGCTGGTAAAATCTACATTTACAGAGCCTGGAACATCGTCGCAGGGTGGCGAGCTTGTCGGCCTTTTACCGGATACATTTCGGGGAGTGCGCAACAGAACTCCACGACCTAATCTTGTCATCTTCATTCTTTCGTCATACAACCAAGCAGACTGGTGTGCGGCACCGATTCATGGTGGACATACCAAACGTTCGCACTAAGCGCTTTGCTTCATCATTCCTTATTCGTACTGTAAGGGAATGGAATCGGTTGCCTGCGTCTGTCTTTCCTGACGTGTACAATTTGGGGGTCTTCAAGTCGCGAGTGAATAGGTATCTTCTAGGAAGGCGTGTTACATCTTAGGCCGCATCGTTACCTACCATCGGGCAGGTGTGATAGTGGTCAAACGCTGACCTATCATATGTAAAAAAAACACTAATTAACTTAAGTAAGATGAAAAATGATATTTCCACACACAAAGGTACTTATTTGTTAAAAGTTTAATCAGTGCGCTATCTAACAATACAATCTTTCTACTTACCTCGTATATCAAACATAATGATCCCCCCCTATCATCACACCACAATAACATAAAATTGATTAGGTACCCATTATTTCACTTTCGCGCTTCCTAGACAGTCGTGTGAAACTTTCACTGTTTATTTTTCCAAAACAATAGATATAGCGTGCAACGATAGCATGATTGCACATCAATGGTTTTCATAAGGGTGAACGTAGACAACAATGTTTTCGATCAGTATCATAACAGTATTAATGCAGACTACAGTTAAAAAAAAATGGTTTGTTCGATAACGTCATAAGTAAACAAATAGAAAAAAAAATTGTTTAGTAAATAGTCCTTTCTTTTATAAATATGTTTTTTTAATTTTGTCTTTTGTCCTTTAAGTATATACGTCACTCGTCACCATAACACAAGCCCAGATGAGCGATATTATTAATACTCTTGTTTTCCAACGGAAACGGCCGCGTCGTCATGTTATCGAAACATGACGCATGACGTCACGCAATATTATATTACCATGACTCTTTTGTGTGAATGCAGGTGTTCCACCAATTTTAGACGTTATAACGTCAAAAATTCGTTTAACAAAAAAAAATACAAAATACAAAGATATTTATTCATCAAAAAGTGAAGTAGGTACATACAAGTACAAGTATATTAGATATAGATATCTATCTATCTATTTATTTATTTAGGTGCAGTTATTTTTTGAAGTCGGTTGTTAATTTAACATTATGCCCAAACAACCATAAAAAATATACAGTCGAATTGAGAACCTCCGCCTTTTTTAAAGTCGGTTAAAAATTAGCAGTGATCTATTACTTAATCGAAATGTCTATGGTCTGTGTTAGCCATATTATGGAGCGGAAACGAAATAACTTCGTAGCGTGACGTAGTATTGTAAGGAAACGTTGCTTTTAAGAAGGGATTCAATAATAAAAATGTTCCTCCTAAGGTTGTAAGCAATCACAGATAATGTTTTTTTTACTAGAATATAACACGTAAGTATTATGTACCTAAACTTACAAAGGTAACTTATAATAAACCCGACATTCAAGAAGCGCTAACATAACCGTTCCCCGCAACGGATCTCATTAGCCCCAGCACATTCTAACGTACGTATGTAAGACATTATTATATGGTACATATAGTTGTATAAGTCACAGAGTCAACAATAAAAAAAAGAATCCACAACGGCATGAAAAGCTTATCAAATTATAGATCCTAGATGGCTCAGCTGGTGATTGTATTATTAAAATAATTATATAGTAAAGTGTTATCACTATACTACATAGGTAATTATTTCTCGACTCCTTCAGAAACTTTATGAAATAAAACGAATTAAAAAAGTTTGTAAATGGTAACCTTGATATTAGTGTAAAATAACGAAATATTTATCGGTGGCCGTTTACCCGTAGGCACCTTATTCCCAATATACAGATCCTTAAATTGCAAACCATCAGGACCCAATAATCATAAAGGTGTTGACTCTAAAACTTAAAAATACACATAGTAAACCAATCCCATCCAACAAAAATCCTTCTCAAATACACGTGTGTCAAAGTAACCTGCTACTGTCTTCCTTAACGCGTGTCGTTGACTCTCATTTATTACCTTATCATGTAAACAAAGCTCCATTTCCTCACAGATAAGGTGATAAGTAAGACAAGATAATTCAAGTGTGGTAGAACAAACATTATGTAACTTGACCGGTGATAACGTGGCTTTATAGCAGGTGCGTGTTAAATAAAGGTTTATTATTTTGGGAGAGCTTTTAACTGACTATTTAAAAAAAAATATGTTTGTCTGTAATGTTTTCTGTATGAAGAAAGCTGCAGAGAGGTGAGATGGTGTTAAAGATTAGATATACTATAGGTATAACGCTATGCATTCGGTACATTTGGACCGTATGTATGTATATGGGACGTGAGCACGAATCACTCCGTTTTATTGAACAAGTTAAAAAATGGTTGTCTGTCGGTTTACGGACGATAATTTTTCGTGATAATAAGAAAACGATGAAAAATCGAGTTTTATTTTGCTAATTTTTTATATTTTTATTTCTATTTTTTTCCTTTATTATTTTTTAAATACTTAAGTGTTCTATTCGTCACTCGTCACACCATAACACAAGCCCAAATTAGCAATATTATTATTGAATTGTTTCCTAAGTTAATATGACGCGTCTGGTCTTACCATGACACACAATATAACCGTGAAACTTTTGTGTGAATGCAGGTGTTCCACCAAACTATTAGACGTTATCACGTCTAAAAGAAAATGTACAAGATTAAGATTTAAGAAGCTTCTACTTAGATATAACTAACTAGGTTCCTATAGAATTAGGATTACAATTATACCTGCTCGTCTACCTGTGTCTAAATCTCACCTTATATGCTTGCTTTATTATACCCCAAACACTTATTTATACTCTCACACATACTTAATAGTGGCTTAGACGAGTACTTAGACGAATATCCAATACCTAAACATAATATCTACCCATCTAATCTTAAAGTTCACTCACATTCACATTAAGAACAACATTCACGTTTCCGGACATAAAATATGAAGATATCTTCCCCCAAGGGTCCCTATTTCATAGGGCCCTATAATACCAAGGGTCCTAACAGCAATATTACAAGCTTTCATCGACCTATCATTGTTACCTCGGGACTTATGATCCTTACATCAATATTCAATGAACCTATCGCCTTGCGTTATTTATTTGGCACTTGTCGGAATTTATTGCTAAGTGTTATTGCTTATTGGTTAGTTATTAGTATCGGCTGGTGTCTTTGTTGCAGTACAAAATACCGACTAAATTTATGAGAAATAAGTTTTATGAATTGGAAAGACGCTAGCGAAACTATAGAACATAAGCCTCTAAAAGAACAGACACGGAAAAAATTGGTAGTCGCGAAGGTTTGTCGACCCGACATAATTAAGTCCTGATACCGTGGGAATATTGGGATTAAAATATCTTAGTGTTCAGTATTTGATAGATTTACCTATTATCCATTTAAAATTTAATTGAATTAAGTTCTATAATTTTATATTTTGTGGTTTGAGAAATAACCGCAGAAACGAACAGAAAGCAGGAAGTAGAGTAGAAAGAAAATAATATAATAGAATACCATAGTTTATTTGAGAAGAAACACACGACAACAGAATTACATAACTCAGAAGAAAAAGACACAAAAATTAACAAGGATATAAAAACCACAAAAACAAAGAAAAGAAAAAGAAGCCGTGTGCTGTTTCAAATGGAATGTATAGTTAGATGGTACCTACCTCATACTCTTACAAATCACTTATGCTATTTCAGTTGCTCAGACCTATGATAAAATAATTTGTTCAATTTGCAACATGTTCTGTAACTTATGATTTGTGAAAAGGTTTTATTACACATTACATATTTTATTATTATACTTTCGCTCTATTTCCTTCTTATACCGTAACTTTAAGAACCGACAAATACGAATTCCTGCACGAATAAACATGTTAAATTAAAATTAAAAAATAATTTAATAAATACATTCACTTACCGACATGAATTAAGTTAACGTAAATAAAACGAGCTATGTAGGTTTAGGTCTACTTAGGTTCAAACGATTTGCGAAGCTTTCATCTTCAAAGGAGATTTTCATTGATATTTAAGTACCCAAGTACCTACCTAATTCCTTCACTTCACTTTATACCTGTGGTTTTTTTCTTGCCTAGGGTCGTCACACATTGGGTGCCGGAGAATGGAGACGTCGAAATCGAGGCAGACTTCGTAAACGATGGCATGGTGATCCCGATGCCTTTGACACAGACTGGCTAAACCTAGCCCAGGACCGAAATGCTTTGAAAGATGTCAGGGAGGCTTTTGCCCTGCTGTGGGACTACATAGGCTAACAAAAAAATCGCTACTGTTACCTATGAGGAAAGTGTACCGGGGGCTCTTTCCATACAAACTATTACAAACGTAGTCGACTGTTTTCTCCCTGGATAATGACACTAGAGCAAATATTTTTGGTGCATAAAACTTATAACTGCCATGACCATGCCCCTATTTTTTTTTTCTTTTTTAATCTTAATTTCTATGATACTAGGTAATTAGAAAATGAAAAAAACCAAAGTGGTTTTATGGAACAAAAATATTTGTGGTAGTGTTAATAATCTGTTTTATTAAAGGTACCACAAGGACATGTGTATTTTTGCATGAAAATAAAATAATAATTTTTTGTTCGGAAAAATTACCCTAAGGAATTTTCAAGACAATAGCAAAACAATTATTGGCAATGGCAGGAGGCGACGGGCTCTTAAGTAAATAATGATGTTATCACATTTTGAAAATGCCTCAAATTGTGGGTAAATTTGGATAATTTTTGTCAAGATTTGGGCAAGTCCTAAGATGTACATAACACGGTTTTTGTAACACACCGGCATACCCAAACATTTATTTTTATGGTTCCATATCCAAAGGGTAAAACGGGACCATATTACTAAGACTTCACTATCCGTCTGTCCACCCCTCCGTCTGTCTGTCACCAATCTGTAATGGACCGTAATGAACCGTGATAGTTAGACAGCCGAAAGGATAATGCCGCTTAGCGTCCCAAACAAATCGCTACGATGTGTCGTACCTCATTTGAAAGGGCATAATGTGTACTCAATTTTATATTATGGCAGCAAAAAAATCCCACCCAGTGGAACCGAGATATTTCGTCATCAATACAACGCCTCGTACTATGAAAGTTATAGAAGTCGCATAGCCATTACTGTTTAATTAGACGTGTAACACCTTCATGTGGTAGCTCAAATGAAAGGCCTTAACTAGGACTACATTTTTGTTCTACATTACAAAAAAATCCCATCAGGAGGAACAGATATATTTCTTCTTCAATACAACGTCTCGTATTATGAAAGTTATAGAACACGCATAGCCATTACTGTTTAATAAAATGTGTAAGTAACACCTTCATGTGGGGTAGCTCAAATGAAAGAGCTTAACTAGGACTACATTTTTGTTGTACATCACAAAAAAATCCCACCAGGAGGAACCAAGATATTTCGTCTTCAATACTACGTCTCGTAGTAAGAAAGTAATAAATCTCGCATAGCCATTACTATTTAAGCGTTTAACACCTTCATGTGGTACCTCAAATGACGACGGATGTAGCTAATCCAACCTCTCTGTTAAAACTGTCTGCATAATTCTAACAGGTTGGATTAGCTACATCTGTCAGAATGGTGTGAAAGGTTCTATTCTAACAGATAGGTTGAATTAGCCATATAAACCAGAATTGTGTAGAAGGTTCTAACAGAGAGGTAGGATTAGCTACATCTGATCTAAATAACATGAATTTAGCAATAAGATACTAATTTAACTTATCGGGATAACTTTGCAGCACTAATGCGTTAAAGTAAAACGCACGCGTGCGTAATACCTTGTATTATGAGCCTAATATCGGTTTAATAAGATTTACTATAAGAGCAACTGTGATAAAAATAATTTAAAAACATATGAGTATGTCGTCTTCTTGCAAAAGACGCGCGATGTTATAAATAAAGCCTTGGCCTAATCGATTTCATATTAAATAATCTGAAATAATAGAAAAAAAAGAAAACGCTTATTATATAAGCACACGACGATGTTATAACGAGAAAAACAATGAACAACATAAAACAAAAAAATAATAATAATCAGAAACACAAAAAACCTATTAAGGTAGGTAGTCTCAGGAGTCGTGTGCCGCTAACCAGGATCTGCCTTACCATTAGCTACCACTGCATGACGCAGTTACAGCGCTGGTCAACCTGCACCTGCACCTGTGTGGCATCCATTTGTTGGGATTTTGAACACTTAAAATATAGTTATAATTATGAGATAGCTATTTTCCGCAACTAGACCAGTAAGATAACAAATAAGGCTCCACAAGATGGAATTGTTGGAAGTCGATTATTATAGTACATTGCGATACAAGTGTGGAAAATTGATCTTTGCATAAAGGCGGTTTAACACGCGCGAGCGCGGTATGCGAGGGCGTTTAAAAAGCCGAGATACAAAGATCAATCCACACGTGTATCGTACGACGTTTTTATCACAGTTGCGAATAAAAAAAACTTGTTAAAATAATAAAAAGTTTTTAAGAAGTTTAGATTAGGTTTACTATTTTTTGTTAATTACACTCCAGAAAGGCTAGGCAAAAGACTTTTAACCTATACAGCCTCGTCTGACATACTTACTTACTTACGCTGGCTCAGCGACCCGAAGTGGATCTTGGCCTCCGACACCAAAAGCCGCCATTGCACCCTATTCTGCGCCACTTGTAGCCAATCGGCTGCATGAAGGGCCTGCAGGTCTTGCTGGACTTGTTGGTCTATCCAGCGATACCTAGGTCTGCCAGCTGGCCGTCTCCCCTGAGGTCGTCCTAGATATGCTCTTTTGACCGCTGGATCCTCCTTCATTCTCTCGATGTGGCCAAGCCAGCGAAGTCGGGCCGATTTGATCTCGCCGATGATATTAGGCTCAGCCACAAGCTCTTCCAACTCCACATTTTTTCTTACTCTCCATGAGCCGTCCTCTCTCTTGGTTGGTTCCAAAATTCTCCTGAATATCTTCCTCTCCGCTACCAAGAGTTTGTTCTCCTCCTTTAGCGTTAGTGTCCAGGCTTCGCAACCATACATTAAGATCGGTCTTATTACATCGTCGTCTGACATACAATATTTTTTTAGGGTTTTTTCCATTCTCTCAAACAACAACAAATCTCTTAAAACAGAATATAATGGCAAGGAAAAAATATATTTATGTACCTAAAAAAAACAAAATAAAAACAACTCAATTATTAATTGTTTTCAAAGACGTTTTCAAAGCTTAAAAACTCTTTGTTGGTACCTTTTTTCTATACATTAAAACAGTATAACCCAGATAAATTAAGAATGTTTCATCTACTTAATGCCCCTCGGCCACGGTGACTTTTTTGTAGCGATGCAGTAGCGATGCTGTCGCGCGTTCGCATCGATACAGTCGCGATGCGATCGCTAGCAGTGTGCCCTCGCCCACATAACCACGATTCAGTCGCGATGTCAACGCGATACCGTCGCGCTTCTGTCGCGATGCAAACGCGATTCAGTAACGGCACAAAAATGCCTGTGGTGATCGCTACAGTTGCAAGATGGACTCCGTTGAGGCAACATTACGTAACAACGTTTAAAATACTAAAAAACTATGAGCATACATTCAGAAGTTGTTATAGAATGATTTATTCGACGTTTTGCCGACACTGTCGCGCGTTTGCGTCGATACAGTCGCGATGCTGTAGCGCGTTGGCATTGCGTATGTAGCGCGTTGCAAATGCGACTAACGTGCGTTAGTAGTGATGCTGTCGCGCGTTTATGAAACGCGCTACTGCATCGCGACAAAAAGTCGCCGTGGGCAAGGGCCCTAACATGTAATTAGCAGTAAGATACGTATTTAACTTATCGGGATAACATTAATTTTAGCACTAGTTGGATATTTTTATATAGCACGCGTGTATAATACGTTGCATTATGAGCTTAAAAGCGGTTTAATAAGATCCACTTTATGAGCAACAGTGATAAAAAAAAACAATTACCTTTTTAAAGCTAAATACTATTATTTATCTCGGTTCCACCTGGTGGTTTTTTTTAATGTAGAACAAAAATGTACCTAGTCCTACTTAAGACCTTTCATTTGAGGTATCTAATAAAGGTGTTTAATGTTTAAATAGTAATGGCTATGCGAGATTTATTACTTTCTTACTACGAGACGTAGTATTGAAGACGAAATATCTTGGTTCTTCCTGGTGGGATTTTTTTGTGATGTAGAACAAAAATGTATTCCTAGTTAACCTCTTTCATTCGAGCTACCCCACATGAAGGTGTTACTTACACATTTTATTAAACAGTAATGGCTATGCATGTTCTATAACTTTCATAGTACGAGACGTTGTATTGAAGACGAAATATATCTGTTCCTTCTGATGGGATTTTTTTGTAATGTAGAACAAAATGTAGTCCTAGTTAAGGTCTTTCATTTGAGGTACCACATGAAGGTGTTACACGTTTAATTAAACATTAATGGCTATGCGAGTTCTATAACTTTCATAGTACGAGACGTTGTATTGATGACGAAATATCTCGGTTCCACTGGGTGGGATTTTTTTGCTGCCATAATATAAAATGGAGTACACATTAAGGCCTTTCAAATGAGGCATGACACATCGCAGCGATTTGTTTGGGACAGCGTCCATACTAAATGAGGCAATATCCTTTTCAAAGATTATGTATTTCTGTTGCAGCTATAACAACAAATACTTATTATAAAACAGAGAAAAAGAATTGAGCGTGGCTCCCATACATCATGGTACGGAACCCTTCATGCACGAGTTCAACTCGCACTTGGCCAGTTTTTTATTTATACCTGTGGTAGATAAAGTACCTACCTACTTCTTTTCAAAAGTAACAACCTGTGGTAACAACCTTACAACCTACTTGAATAAAATGCTTGTTCATCGCATCGTGTCGTAAGCGAGCAGTTGACAAGTGAAAACAAAAGGTTTGTGCTTTGTCGCACAATCATTGTCTTGTACGCTACTGGGTCGAGATTGTGCTGCGGAACACGTTAATGAGGCACGGCACATACTTTTACTTGTTTATTCTATGAACCGTTTTGTGCATACTTGGCTGAAAAAAAAATATTGAAATGAAACTTGTACTTACATACGGCCTTTTTCTTCACAACTAAACCTCTTTAGTCAGTCCTTTTTGTGTCAGGATGGAGTAGGCTTTCCCACTAACTATGCCACAAAAGCCTATACTACAGGGTAGTCGACCGGTAGTCGAGATTAAACTTATGTCAAAACTACTAGAGCCAACTAAGCCGCTGGTTTCATCACGGTGTTTTCGTTGACCGTAAGGGCAATGTCAATTTTAGCGCTCATTTTTCGAAAGAAAATCCGTTGGCGCAAAGACGGTCGGAATTCGAACCAATCGATCTTCAGAATTAATATCTAACACTTTAACAACACTGCTCTTATCCGAATAAAATTCATCGCTGATATTTTGATCTAAGTATACGCGTTGCGAGCTACGATAAAATTCGAATTTTAAAAGCACTAATTTAAGAGACAACAAGTTAAATAAAAGCTTGTAAAAAGAGGTCGAAAAACGTCATACCTATGTCACAGTTTAGAATTAGTCTCACAACTTACTTTAACCGACATCAAAAAAGGAGGAGGTCTTCAAATCTACTGTTTATTTTTTGTGTTATAAATAAACTTCAAGTTATATTTCCTTCAAGTTAAAATTATTATGCGATTTATAATGACTTTGTGTAACATCGGATTACTAAATTAAAATCTTTCCTAATAAGCGAGACGGAAAATTCTTTTGACGTGACCCAAAAAAAGAATAATGATAAATGTCTTCGAGTCCCGATTTTGTACGCGAGTCTGGTTTTAGCGATAAATCATGTTCGAGTGGCTTGAATTTAATGGTTTTCAAGAAGGTTTTCAACAAGCAGTCTTATGAAATTTTCCGTAGTTCCTGTAGCTAAGTACCAAATGGGCCTGAAATTATATTTATAATAATCTTTTTACAAAAAAATTAATAAGATATGTATTATTATTTAAGTATTCAGCAGCACGTTGTCTATTATTAAAAATTAAATTAGATTATCCTTAAAAAGAAAATGTCGTAGAAAAGACTACAAAACTTATAATTTTCAGCAGATTCGTTGTCCGAACCCATTATGGTTTCATCATATTTTTTTTCTTTTGATGTGATAACGTTTTATAAATTGATGAACACCGGCAGCACTCACAAAAAAGTGAGACAAGGCGTTCCATAGCAACGTCATGTTATTAACAAGGACCGTTCCATAGCAACGTATTGAAGTATGCAAAATGGTATGGTCAACCATACAAAAGAGTTCTTATGACATTATCACGTAATATTATCGTCCGTAAATAAACCGACTGTCTGTACACTAGTGTACACAACCATTTCTTAGAACCAATTTTGATATAACTACAGATTATGTCTACAAAGAAATAGCTTTTAGTAAATCTTATTGAGTATATAAATAAATAACATTGCGGACACTTCACACAGCGCCATCTAGCCACAAGCTAAGCAACTAGACTTGTTTTATGGTCACCAGACAACGAATACTTAAATACTTTTATATTCATACTAGCTGCGCTCCGCGGTTCCACCCGCATAACACCCGATTCCGTGGGAATATAGAAATATAAAATAGCCTATAGCCTTCCTCGATAAATGAACTATCCAACACTAAAATGATTTTTCAATTCGAACCAGTATTTCCTGAGATTAACGCGTTCAAACAAACAAACAAACTCTTCAGCATTTTAATATACTAGCGACCCGCCCCGGCTTCGCACGACTGTATTATTCATGTATTGTACATATAAACCTTCCTCTTGAATCACTCTATCTATTAAAAAAACCGCATCAAAATCCGTTGCGTAGTTTTAAAGATCTAAGCATACAAAGGGACATAGGGACATAGGGATGGCGAAAAGTGACTTTATTTTAAACTATGTAGTGAAGTGATGAAGTATAGAATATATTGATCGTAAGTTTCAAATTATTATCTACTCAATAAATCCAAAGTAAAGTATGCTCTATGAATTGCTATGATATATCAAAGAAAATATTGCTATAAATATTTTCTGACACATTTTCGCTACCGCTAATGTATCTGATACGAGGGAAGTCATCAGGTACAAGGAAATTGTGAAGCATAGACGGACATTAGCTGTTATAATATAACGTAGAGACATTATTAACAACATTCCTCCGTGAAACTAATGGTATTAGGGGACCATTAATACTCGTGTACGAAGCTTAACACGGATTAGTTTCCTTAACATTAATAGATAACATTCAATTTATAGCAATTTCAGATATTTATGTAGGTATGTATGTATATTATTTTAGCTTTTTTAGTTAATTTAACAAGTATATAAGTCTTTAAGAACACCCTATTACATTAATTATTCTGGTAAGTACAGATATTTTACAATTTCCACATGGAAAACCTTTCAAGATATTATAATTTTCAGATACTTAATTATGTTTTGTAATAAATATTTTATTTTAGCTGACTATTATTAGTTAATTTTACAAGTAAATTAATCTTTAAGAACACTCTATTACATAAAATCTAATAAGTATAAATATTTCACAATTTTCCACATGGAAAACCTTTCAAGATATTATAATTTTCCACTTCAATCGTTTTAAAGTCATGTGAATTTTAGCTCACCCGGAACGCAAAGGTACCGCCTTCCACTATCCAATATCCATCCATAATCACCTACTCACCTAACTACTATATTAAGTATTTTACCGTCACACTATTGTAACTCCAATAACCTTGGCCTCCCTGAAACGCTGGTTTATTCAGATTTGAAATGGACAGCAAAACGTGAAATGACTCAGCGGAAGCAATGATAAATGTCTTTCTGAAATTGTAGCGAAAATTGCTTTTAGGAAGCTCAAGGGCAGATTGAAGGTTTTGAGTAGGTATAACATAGATACACTAAGTATATCTAATCAGACCACATACACTTTATAGATATAGACAACACAGCTTCTTGAGTGTAACATAAAAAATTGAGGGATAGCAAACATGTCTGGCTTTATCAAAACTTACCCATATTCCCAAGTATGTTCATTATTGTTCATAATATTGGATTGAAAGCTAAGATAGATAGATGGATTTTTTTTTGTATTTTTGTTAATTTCGTTTTATGTATTTAGATATAAGTAAGCACATGAAATTTTGTGTTTTAAACTGGAATAAAGTCTGATTGAAAGACCTCTATTTAAGTTATAGTAAGCCATTTACAAAAAGGTAAAAATCTTCTTTGCACACGTAAAATACTTATCCTCTGTAATTCAACCTTAAATGGTTTGTCTTCGATTGCTTCATTGTTAACCAAATTGAATGAAATAAATAAGTCTTCGTTCTTACTTTGTATCGCAATGTGTTCTGAACCTTACTTAAACGATTTCATCCACTTTATTACAAAAGGTACCTCTTATCTACGAAGCCTTTTAGCAGAAAAGTTTCCGCGCCAATTTGGGAGTCATGTTATCTGTTAGCGAAAAGTGTATTGGATTGGGACAATCGATTTTGCAAGAGCAACTTCCTCGATGGTAAATTGGCACATTGACCTGATTACAAAGTCCAAATACTCAAATATCCACCCCCCGATGTTATGGAATGTTCAGGAGCCCTATTTTTGGATCGTTCGCCCCGCGTCGAGCGCTCGATTTCTACTTACTGATATTCGTTCGACATCGGAAATTCGCTATTTTTGAATCGCTCCATCGTAACGAGTGGTCTCCACCACTCGTCGCCGACAGGCGAGTAGTAGAATAAACATCAGACAATCATAGTCAAATATTCGGAAACGGTCTTTGAAAAATATTTATATCTTTTGGGATAATTTCGGATGTCCGCTGGTAATTACCGCTTTTCAAATAACTGCGTAAAACGAATAAAAATTGACATTTTAAATTTCGACGACGAACGATTAAAAAATACAGTAAATTTATGTCATGCGACTTGGAAGTCGAGCGTGACTTGTAGGCGTATACGACGAAGCTTTGTCACACGAGCGATTCAAAAATAGAGCCCCTGTTCTGAACTATTTAACTAAAAGTTTGTTATTGGTTAGGTAATAGTTCTAGAGGTTTATTAATATGATGGTATTTATAAAGTAGCTGTAAGGGGCACCCTCCGGTACATTTGGGTATTTCTCAATCCCCTGAAAATTAACCAGGCTATCATAACTTTAGCGATAAAAGCATGCAACTATTTCTTAATAAACGAACAAATAGTAAACTAATTTACTACGGCACACTACGGTCGGTATATACCTAGTTATTAAAGAACTAGCTGCGCTCCGCGGTTTCACCCACGTAACTCCCGATCCCGTAGGAATATCAAAAAGGTAATAGTAGCCTATAGGCTTCCGCGATAAATGGACTATACAACACAAAAATATTTTTTATTCGAACTAGTAGTTCTATAGATAATGGCAAAACTGCGACTAAAAATTACTGAAGTAAAAATATCATCACCCTAGTCATCCTTGTAAATCATTTTTATTTAACCGCTTTGACGCAAAACATTGAGATTAGGTTCTTGAAGTTCCTATATAGGTACGTCAGATGATAAGGTAGAAAATGAAAAAAAAAACGGAATTTATTAATTTTTTTATCTCTTTTCGGGATTTATCTTTTCTCTACATCTAACACACGAAACACTATCAGTGTAATCTAGAGAAAAAAAAAAAAAAAAAAAAAAAAAAAAAAAAAAAAAAAAAAGGAGAATTGTGCCATAGTTTTTCTAATTGTGTAGATATAGAGAGGTGGTTGTGGTGTAGATTATTGCCTCCTTACTATTATTACTTGGCTCTAAAGTCATGTAAAAACTTCGTAGTATTTTATGAATAGACAGCATAGATATACAGTGTAACATACAAATTCCTTTACACTATCTCTTGCAGACAGTTAATTCTAACAAGTGCATTATTATTTCACCAACAAGCAATTGCCAACAATCAGTCAAGTGATCCGAAACGCCAACACACTTGCTTGTTGCGTAGCACTGGGTGCAAAGGAAATATACTTTAAAATGAGGACTCGATAATTGCTACTTCAATTCACTTTACTTAATTGATGAATGAACTGAAAAACATTACTAATGATTCGTGAAAGTAGTTGGTAACAAGTATTGTTCGCTTTCTATAGCAGTTAAACGATACATAATTACTTGGCTTTTACTTATTTCTTAGAACTTTTTTTTACATATGATAGATCAGCGTTTAACCACGATCACACCTGCCTAATGGTAGATGACGATGCGGCCTAAGATGTAGCACGCTTTCCTAGAAGATACCTATTCACTCGCGACTTGAAGACCCCAAATTGTACTCGTCAGGAAAGACAGACGCAGGCAACCGATTGCATTCCCTTGCAGTATGAATGATGAAGTGCGGACGTCTGGCATGTCCACCGTAAATCGGTGCCTAACATCAGTCTCCCTGGTTGTATGACGAAAGAATGGAGATGACAAAACTAGGTCGTGGAGCTTTCATTCTTTTTCAGGTTTCGTAATAATATGTTACTCTGTTTTATTTTACGCCACAGTAAAATCAGTTAACCTGCCATGGGGTGCCTCTGCACCTAACTCAATTCACATCATCAGATTTATTAGATTGACCTATAAAACTTTTTAATTTTCTTGTCTCTTGGTCATTTAAAATTCATTCGCAATCCTGTTTTAATTATTCCACAACTCAAGTTCTTTACCTACTACACAATTGAGTTACTGAATTTTCATTTTAAAGCTAGATTAAAATCAGTTGTGCTATTTAAGAGTCTTCAAGTCGTGAGGTAAGAGTCACCTGCCATCAGGCGGGTATGATAGTGGTCAAACGCTGACCTATCATTTATGTAAAAAAAAACTTATTTTAATTCCTTATGGTTGTTATAAAATCATTATTTTACTGATTATGTTGAATTTTTCTAATAATGCATTAATTATTAGAAAAATTCAACATAACGTTGATAACAGATCATGTTGTAACCACAGAGCATGAAGTGTTGTAATTTCACTTAGGTAGTTCGTATCTATAGCTTCCGGCGACAACTGACGAAATCAAAATCATAGCTTAGGGAAATCTGCAATATTACAAGACAAGGGTGTATTATATTACTTCACCTTGTGTATTATTTACGTTTAATAGTTCCAAAATGTAGCTAAGATTATTAGATTTGTAAAATCCACTTTTTGTCTATAATTATACAGCAACACCAACTTTGACCCATGCTATTAAGGGCACTTTAGTGCCTAGTTTTTAAGGACGTGTAATAGATAATGTAGGCCTGCCCAGAACCTATAGGTACTACCCTCTCAGCTTAGTTGACCACGTTCAGAGAAAAGAACTTGCCAATACGTTTGAAGTCAACTAAGCCGACGGGTTTTATCACTTTAATTACACACTTAAATAACACATTAATAGCGTACTTACATACATTTTTCGTAAGAAGAATTCTGGGATTCGGACCTAAGATCTTCGGAATGAACGTCGAGGTATCTTCCACTAAGCCATCACCACTCTTATCTAGATTTCGAGGAATAATGCTGCATGACCTATTACCCAAAGAGCCATGAAAACTGCCACCCAATATGTACCTAGACTAGGTACCTACTTGAAATTGATCAAATAAAAATTATTTCGTTGGATGGAATACCCCTCTTAGTAGGATTTGAAAAAAAAGTATCTACGTGTTTTTAATTAAAACCGCCGAGGACAGATCTCGAGGATTGTATAAAAATAACTGTACTGTTATGTTGATAAATCCCTTATTCCAGACGAAAGAGCCTTGCTTTTAATTAATTTATACTTCGTCTCTCTCGTTAATTAAACTTTACACCCCTGTAAAAAAATAAATGAGGTTCTTTATTACTAGCAGGCCGCAAACGTAATACCAATAGGCAAAAACTGGCCAAGCACGAGTCGGATTCGCGCACGAAGGGTTCCGTACCATTACGATTGATACACATCGAACAAAAAAACTCTAAAAATATTTTATGTCAGACGAGGCTGAATAGGTTGAAAGTATTTTGTCTGCCCTTTTGGGAGTAGGTATATTTCACAAAAAAAATTGGCTAAAAATAGTAAACAAAATAACCTAAAGTTTTTACATCCTATCCTACTAATATTATAAATGTGAAAGTTTGTGTGTGTGCGTGTGTATGTGTGTATGTATGTTTGTTACTCCTTCACGCAAAAACTACTGGACCGATTACGATGAAACTCGGTATCTATATAGCTGGAGACCTGGATTAACACATAGGCTACTTTTTATCCCGATACTTCCACGGGATCGGGACTTACGCGGGTGAAACCGCGGGGCGAAGCTAGTATAACATATAACATAATATAATCATATTTTTTTTTACTTTTTTTATTATTTTCGTTTTTATTGTTAAAGCGATAACAGAAATACATCATCTGTGAAAATTTCAACTCTCTAGCTGTCATGTTTCATGAGATACAGCCTGGTGATAGACAGACGGACGGACGAACTGACGGACAGCGAAGTCGTAGTGATAGGGTCCCGTTTTTATTACCCTTTGGGTACGGAACCCTAAAAAGGAAAGATGTTGCATCTTTGATAGTACGATTATATTAGGTCAGAACAAAAAGCAACCAAATCTCCTTAAGTAGATTTTGTTGCAAAAACGATCTCTTCTTTTGTAAAAAAAACTGCTTGAATTCGTTTAGAAACAATAATACCACGCCCTTATAGTTCTAAATAGGCCACATCTAGGTGCGGTCGCGATGGTTAAATCACTTTATGCATTTGCTACGTCCAGTAAAGTTCATCTAAATACCAAGGTAGGTATTGTTTGGTTAAATAATAGAGGTAAAGCTAAGTAAGTTAAGTAATCCAGTGAAGTAAAATGAATGAAAAGAGCAAAGCAAACCGATAAGAAGACACAAATTTTGCAATATTATATCGTATCGTAAATGTGGACTAATAAAGAATTTCTTAAATTCTTTGAGAACATAAAAATCTTAACAAATCAAGTTCTTTTATAACGATTTATATTTTGCAATATTATTTCGAATTTATTTATAATTTCTTTTATCAGATTTGTAATTTATTATTTTACTAGTTTTTTTTAAATTTAATTTATCTGATTTCAAATTTATTAGGTAGGTATGTAATTTTTATTTTTCTATTTTTTTATTTCTGGGAGTGTTTTTTTTAATATTACCTATATACTTGACTTGTAAGTCCGTTTATCAATAATTAATTTAATAAGTTCTTCATGGTAAAAGCTCAAGGAAATAAAAAACAGAAACTCATTTTAGTATCTATTGAGCTGTTCTAAACTTGTAAAATAGAAGTGTAATGTTGGTAATTAAAGAAGTCGGTTAAAAAGAGGTAATTTATTGTTTAAAACAAGTGCAACACGCAAACATTTGGCCAGTAAGGCACATCAAAAGGGCATCAATAGAAGGGTCGCAGGCGCAGCGGAACGTGATCTCCTCTCACCGTCGCCGTTCCACTCACTTGAACGGCTAAATGTCATCTCGTTCTGCGATCGTGAATGGGACACCTTTACAGCGAAGTTTCCAACAAGATCAATTTACACCTTTTGTTGAACACGAACTCGAAATAAAATATTAATTGCTCGTTCGTTTTGTTCGATGAAAAATGATAAACAACGCAGCTTGAGATCTATCTAGACTCGTATCTCAAAGTATTTACTTTGAGATACGAGTTCCTGGCAGTAGTCATCGACACTAATGATGTCACCTTGTTAATTTAACAAGTAGGTAACGGTCTATGGCTTCACCGGCATAATTTTCCCCACCTACGAACTCAAGTAGAACCTAGTGAAAAATTTCATGTTTATAGACCCCACGACCGTTAGAGCGTGTTCAGATGACACGCGTAGACCACGCGCCCGCCACGCACATCACACACGTTGAACACGCGTTGGTCACGCTTTGAAATTTGTTCTATTTATAATTTGAGCCTTATGGCACATCAATAGATCTCAAATTGCATTTTTGCAAGCGGGTGCGGGGCGTGTGAGTGCGCGTGGCCCGTGGCGTGAGCGGGTGGACTTGCATAAATGCAATTTGAGATCTATTGATGTGTCATAAGACTCAAATTATATATAGAACAAATTCCAAGCGTGGTAAACGCGTGTTCAACGCGTGTGATGCGCGTGGCGAGCGCGTGGTCTACGCGTGTCATCTGAACAAGCCGTTACAGCGACAAACGGATGTGCGATCAATGCTTGCACGGAACTGTTCTGGGACATCACTCTAATGCGAAAAACCGATGTATTTCGTACAACTGTATTTCGACTATCCGTTGTCAGTATCTGTGGTACAAGAATTTTATATTAAGTAGATTATCTACTTGTAAGTCCCTCGAGAAGCGTACAAGAGACCTTGTTAGGCTAAGATTAGCAACGCATCGGTCGGTAGTTTCACAATTTGCTAGCCTTTCCCTTGCGTCGTTACATCCAAGGGGCATTTCTTACAAAGTGATAAATACATAATATGGTAATGCAAGAATATATACGATACGTGCAAATTAACATTAGATGGGTTGATATCAAAACACTGTCTACTTACTAATTTTACTGAGCAATAAAAAGTAGTGTTTATGACTATAACATAATGTAAGAAGAAATCGACAAATTACAATTTGTTAGCAAACCCCATATACGAGTAATAAATAAGATAGAGCTCTGCGAACAAATTGATATTTTAAATGGGTGTAGAAAATTATGATCGAAGCATTTTCTTTTAAATTTTTTTGCTTGGCAAGATAATTTCTGACTATTTGCAAAAAATGACAAACGACGACATTACGTCAAACCATATTTTCTTCAATCGTCATATAAATGAACAAGCGACCCGCTCCGACTTCGCACGGCTATATTATGCATGTATTATACATATAAAACTTCCTCTTGAATCACTCTATTTATTAAAAAAACCGCATCAAAATCCGTTGCGTAGTTTTAAAGATCTAAGCATACAAAGGGACATAGGGATATAGGGACAGCGAAAAGTGACTTTATTTTATACTATGTAGTGATGATGAGATACTTATATTTGATCTAACATTAACATACTACATATATTGCAAAGATTCCTTACAAATTAAATTCTTAATTACTCAAAGATAACATGACATTTTTAGCAGATTTTAGGTACGCCAAACGAAAACAGCTGTAATTTACTCAAGAAACACAAATCATAGCAATAGTTAAGTTTCAAAAAACCTACCTACAAAACAATATTTCTTCCGTAGTCAAGTTCAAGAATGCTTTTCTTATTATTATTCTAAGACTCGACCATTATTATTAGGGTCAATACCTCACGTCAAGTGCCTATATAATAAAATCGATTACAACTGCAGCTGTGACACTTCCTTACTTTGTTCTTGGCCTTTGTTTTCGTGACAATGCATTTCAACACCGTTACGATCAGCACCGACTTAACTTTGTAATAAAATGTGAAGTTGTAGGACTTTCTTGCTGTAAAGCCATAGATTGTAAAGCTGATAATAATGGCGGTGTTCAATTCCTTTGTATATGAAACAGGCATGCGGTATTATTTTATGAATAAACATGGCAATTCGTCATCAAATTAATAGACTTCGGTGCTCTTAGTTCTTAGGTTTCAAGTTATTCAAACGGGGCTTTATCTTCTATAATGTTGGTGAAGATTTTCAAACGACAAATAGTCCTAGGAATGCTCAGAAGCCAGCACAGTTTCTAATATCAGGCTTCTGTAAATTGTTTGATACCATAAACAGTTGTAGTTTATTTTCGGTTGTCTCAACACCTAAGCACATTTTATGACCACCAAGCTTAGGGTAAAAGCAGATAAAAGACTTTTCTATTGGTTGTTATAAAATACTGTAATCCAACATTTAAAGTCATTTAAATAGAAACTAAACAAGTTATTTCGGAGACAGATTAAAAATGCCGATTGACAATATAACTAAATCAAAACTTTCAATAGGATATTCATAAATGACTACATTCACTGAACTTTAAGCTAACTTTAAGTTAAAAAATTTAAAAAACGCATTTCAATTACTTATAAGACAAACAGGCTAAAAACATGAAGATGTTGCGCTGGATGTGTGGAGTGACGCGAAAGGATCGCGTCAGGAACTCCCGCATCCGGGGCAGCCTTCATGTCCGAGACATTGCAGATAAATTGCAAGAATGTCGCCTACGCTGGTACGGTCACGTCTTGCGAAAACCGGCTAGTTACGTGGGGAACAAATGTCTTGCCATGGCGCCTCCGCCGGGCCGTGGCCTATCCAGTCTAGACCCAAGAAGTGCTGGCTTGACGTCGTAAAGGGTGATATGCGTGCAAATGGCCTTACTAACCAGGATGCCGAAGATCGTGCGAAGTGGAGGCGTAAAGGTAGGAAAGCGGACCCCGGGCTCCTGAGAGGGATGCAACCGGGAACATCGCTCGGATGATGATGATGATGACAAACAGGCTAAAAACAAAAACAAGTGAATTTAACCCGGCGCGGGGAGCTATCTGCCGATATAAATATTCGTTGCCTGCTTTCGCACCTAAGCATATTTAATTACAGGAAGTTATAATTAATATACCAACATTAACAGTTTGTTGATAAGCGGAAATATGAAATTAGATGCAAAGACAATTAAAATTTACTAGTCATAGATATAGATGAACAAAACCGCCTGAATGGAAATTCACAGATACAAAAACTAGCTTATACTAGTAAAATATTATGCCTCTACGTATAAACGGTGTGAACCTGAAACCCGGGTTTTAGAAAGAAGTTTCAGATACCGTCTCTATTCTACTTAAATTTTGAATGTTTTTGATTTAAATGTTCTGATTTATGTTTGTGAGTTAAAAATAGAACTGGTGACTGAAAACATTTCTCAAATGGTTGCCCATTTATTTCCCTAGATACTGTTGACAGTTGTTTGCTTTGGGATGAATGAGTTTGTATTCCGAATGGAAAATTTTGGGCAACATGGTTTGAATCATAAAAAATGGGTAGGTACTTAGGTAAGTACAATAAAAAAATAGATTACACCGTGATCAGGCTAAAAAAAACTAAGTTGCCTTCCTGTGAAAATAAGAATATAATATAGTCCTAATGAAGACACTGTTTCCAGTGCAATAAATGAGTGATTTTCATGAATTCAATACTTTTTTAAATTCCTGTTAGCAAACTCTCTTCTCTATACCTACAATAATTAGATAGCTATATCATTAACAATTTTGAAGACATAAAAACCATAAAAAATTAAATAATTCCCTATAATTAAAAAAAATCGAATTTTTTCCAACCTGCTTTTAACCAAAACACGTCCCTATTTCTCCTATAAAAATTCCGAAAAGACGTAGCAAGTGGCGAATGCAAATTTCTTATTATCGCCACCCTCGGTGCTTTATTATGGCTGTTTTGGTAATGTTGGAAAACAAAAGTCTACGTTTTGCTTGTAAAATTGACAAAGTTTAGATAGTCGTTGAAAGGGAAATACGGAATGTGATTTAGGAAATCTCAATAAAATTGTGTTAACACATTTTTGTGGAATGGTAATGAAGTAAACATTTTTTCTTGGCACAATGAAGCAAGAGCGTTTGTGAATTTGATTCATTTTCTTCCCCAAACAAGGCAGTCATTTATGTAACGAATTGATGACCTAGCCATAGTAGCATTAGATACATGGTAGATACAAACAAACAATAAACAAAACAAACTTTTAGAAAATTAAATATCAAAGACAAAAAAAGTTTAATTAAAATTCCGAAAGAGTTAATTTTCAAAACGAGTTCATTGTTTTAATTACTTTCAGGCGGAATCACTGTAATGGCCTCGAGGGGGCAAAAAATAAGAGTATTTTGGTATTTCTGCAAGAACGGATTTACTTAATGGCGCACAAGTATTTTTTATGGAAATTTAGATAATGCAGAACTTCACTCTTGTCGATATCATAGCTTCTACTGTGTGTTCTACTAATATGATAATTTAACCACAAGTTTTTATTATGTAGGTACTACCTACCTACTTAAATACAATGAGAATAAGAACTAAAATACAACTATTAGGTATGGGATTTTTTAAATCCAGTTTGTAGTTTAATTAGAGGAACTGGTCAATTACTGCGTCTCGCAAAAAAGACATTTTCGCACGATCTTCTTGCACTTCAGTGTCCTGTACTTAATGTTTATATAAAAATCTTTAGATGTAGGCGCAACTAACAAAATAGGAATAAAAAAGCTATTGCATCATGCGAGCTTCGTACAGTCGTACCATATACATACACGTTAAGCAAACGCTCGGCCGAGCTACATGGTAGGCGGAGTGGGGGGTGTTAGGTTTTATTTTCGTTACGGAATTTCTTGATTCGGTCGCTGTCCGCGATAAAAGCTATGCAATAGCTTAAAAATTAGGAGCTTTTTATCGTTTAATATCGGTTTCTGCTACAATATTAATAAAGTTTTCTTCAGACGACAATAAAATAAACAAAAAGAGTAGCAAAATGACTTTTGAAATGCTGCTACCAAACAGCAAACACTCTTTATTATATAGCCCAAAGAAATAAAAAAATAAAATAAGATCTCACAATCCTTATTTATGCGATGCAACTGGCACATTCTAGAGTAGGTCTTTTAGATGCAAAACCTATGAGAACAGTGCATTCATTGCGATATCAACTTCATATAGAACATATTTGAAATAACTGTCGGGATGATGAACCTCTGATCGTTTTGCATTCTTCGTCTATTTCAGTAACGTCTGACAGCATCTTCTAAGCCATATCAGTTGTTGTAATACCTGCCTTAATACCTTTTAATTAAGATTTAATTCAGTTTTAACTTGTGCTATCATCAAACTATGTCCTAGCACCGGTACCGAGTCAATTACTATCTGTTACAAATACTTCAAGTGAATGTGTTTAATGTCATTAGGAAATACTATGTTGCTACATTCACTATAAATTCAGGAGCTATACGAACTATTGCATGCAATTTCATGAAGGATTATTATTCTTAAGATACTACTTAAGTTGACTTCATTGGTGGTTACTCGTAGTAAAGTCATTCCTCGAAATCAATTAATTGACTTGATATTACGGCCGAAGGGTTCTGAACATCCTGCAACTAAAATTGTTATTTTAATATGAAAATAGTACATTGCGATACAAGTGTGGAAAGTTGATCATTCCATAGAGGCGGTTTATGACGCGCGAGCGGAACGCGAGCGTGGCAAAAGCCGAGATGGAATGATCAATTCACACGTGTATCGTACGACGTTTTTTATCACAGTTGCGAATAAAAAAAAAGACTTGTTAAAATTTTAATAATAAAAAGTTTTTAAGAATTTTAGGTTATGTTTACTATATTTTGTTAATTACACTTCCGAAAGGCTAGGCAAAAGACTTTTAACCTATACAGCGTCTGACATACAATATTTTTTTAGGGTTTTTTTCATTTGTTTTTGCGTCAGCGGTTAAAAACAGAATACCTATAATGGTAAGGAAAAAATACATTTATGTACCTAAAGAAAAAACAAAATAAAAACAAAACTCGATTTTTAATTATTTTCAAAGACGTCATCACGTAATAT
Source organism: Idaea aversata (assembly GCA_907269075.1). Classification (NCBI taxonomy): domain Eukaryota; kingdom Metazoa; phylum Arthropoda; class Insecta; order Lepidoptera; family Geometridae; genus Idaea; species Idaea aversata. The sequence continues at coordinate 9,641,106 of OU026085.1, forward strand.
TATCGTTTGATATCAGACTTTAGAGACAACCTTTTGAAAAGAAGAAAAAAGGTACCAACAAAGAGTTTTAAGCGAGCAAGGCTTAAAAACTCTTTGGATGGTACCTTTTTCTATACATCAAAACAGTATAACCCAGATAAAGGAGATCATTCATGTTTCTAACAAAAAATACCCACAAAAAAAAATGCCGGCCAGTAATAAAAATTGTTTCTATCTTGTAGAGAATAACATTTTTAACAATGTTTACTAAGGCAACAAAGAGCTACGATCAAAAATCGTTGAGTTATTTTACATTGAAAACCCAAAAAATGCATTTTATAGAGATCCGTTTGACCACTTTTAAGATCCCACTAAAACTTCTGAAAGGGTTATTGGATATACCAATTTATATAAATATAATAAAAACAGACAAAGCTTATCCATTTACTACTTATTTTTATATTTTTCCTGTAGTAATATCTTAAAAGTGGTCAAACGAATCTCTACAAAATGCATTTTTTTGGGTTTTCAATGTAAAATAACTCAACGATGGTTGATCGTAGCTCTTTGTTGCCTTAGTAAACATTGTTTAAAATGTTATTCTCTACAAGATAGAAACATTTTTTTTCTGGCCGGCACCTTAAGTTTTTGGTACGATTTGAACGATGTCCTTAAGAATGTTTCATCTACTATATGTCATTAGCAGTAAGATACGTATTTGACATATCGGGATGACGTATTATTTTAGCACTAGTTGGATTTTTTTTTATCGCACGCGTGTATAATACGTTGCATTATGAGCCCAAAAGCGGTTTAATAAGATCCACTTTATGAGCAACTGTGATAAAAAATATTGTTATGTGCTGTTTTAAAATCTTTTCCTACATTTGGTATAGGTAACTCAAAATTCCGAAAACTCCTAACTTCCTTGTCGTCTTAGCCCATACAAACTGAAGTCGAATATAGGTGTTTTTTGACTTATATTCCGAAAAGAAAATTATAATATAGATGAACTGACTTAATGTTGGCTTAATATTGACTTTTACTTTTATTTTATTTTTTATTTATTTTTTTAATTTATGCTGACTTTTAATTTATTGATATCCATTTTTTTTTTTTTTTTTTTGTATTTTTTTTTTTTTTTCTAATTCAATGTATTCTTATTTAATGTATCTACCTACCTAATGTAATATGGATCTCGTTATCTGAAATAAATGAATTTTAATTTATATGATAGATTTAGAAACGACAAGGAATTTTTGTTTATAAATTTTATTATACCAAAATATAGGAAAAGAAACAAACGGTACACTCAATAAAATTGTTCCCAATGTCTAAACCTTAGGGTATTTAGGGTAAAAAAAATGTAGTAAAAGTACCTTATTCTATTCTAATTTCGCCTAGCATTAGGGTAAAAGAAAATCTGAGGTGGCAACACTATTGTTTCATGCCAATTGCCTATAAATTTTAATTGTCGGCGACAGCTATGTTGCGTTTATACATCTTTATAGAAACAAGTGTTTCATAAATGAAAACATAATTTAGTCATTTCCTTTTATCAATACAGTTGTGAATGCTCCCTACGATTTGCATTTGAGATTGTGAAAGCAATTTTATTAGATAAAGCAAGGAATTCCCACAGTGGGATAGATGTGCCACCTGCTTCAAGTTTATGTTGTGTATATTCATGAATAACATTCCACGTTTCCATCTAGTGTAACTCACGTAAAGTTTGCACCAGCTTTTACCTCTACTGTTTATTAGCAGCACTGAAATTTAGTCCGTACTTACGTACATAGCTACCTACTTATCTTCTTATTTATTTAATCAGGCCGTTTTACGCAGTACTTTCTTCTACTAACTGACTACAGGGAATAAGAATATCGCATACTTTTATGGGTTACACTCATTTTGTCCGCACTTGGCTCGACTCCATTTTCCTCGGCCCATTTACGCAACGACACATTTTTATGGATATCCGCTATTTTGTTTGCCTATTTTAGATGGACATAATTTGACTGGACTGACACAGAATAAATAAATAAAATAAATATTTCAGGACATATTACACATCGCCATCCAGCCCCAAGCTAAGCAACTTAATGCTTGTGTTATGGGTGCCAGATAACGGATAAACTACTTATATACTTTTTTTTTGTAAATATATACATATTATACATATAGGAAACACCCAGAACCAGAAACAAGAATTTATGGTCAGCATAAATACTTGTTCCCGGCGGGAATCGAACCCGCAACCTTCTGCGTCGCAGTCGGGTGTTCGCCCGACGCGCCACAGAGGTCGTCAAAATAAATATTTGGATATACAAATATGCTTATAAACATTACGTTATAACGAATACGTTGCGATGTTCCAAGTAGGTACATAGCACTAAAGTATAGAGTAGGTACTTACCTAATTTAATTAAGTTTTTTTTTATTTTTTTTTTTGTAATGTCGACCCAGTTGGCACAATGGTCACCATGCCGGACTGCCAAACACAGGGTTGCGGGTTCGATTCCCGCCTCAGACAAGTATTTATGTTTAGATATTTGTCTGTGGTCTGGTTGTTTCTATGTATTATAATAAACAAAAGAAAAGTATTTATGTACTATATCCGTTGTCTAGCACCCATAACACAAGTCTAGTTACTTAGTTTGGGGCTAGATGGCGATGTGTGGAATGTCCTTTAAGAAAAAAAAACCCAATTTAAGTTAGTTGTTATTTTTCCGTATAAGTTTCAGTTCCATAAACAAAGCGATCTTTCGTTTTTAATGTTATTTCGGCTCAATCATTATTTATGTTTGTAATGTCTTTGTTAGTATTTATTGACTGCTTATTGGCATTAAAGTTAATCAGATTATTAATAAAAGGACCAGTTAGACGGGATCTGTCCACGTCGTGGCTTCGCAAGGGAGTGTAATTACATCCGCGGCTAAACAAATAAATAATCCACTGGCTAAGTGATGTCAGGACAGTTGCCTCAGATACTGAGCGTATAAATAATAGGTCAATACTTAGTAATAAATAAATAAATATTGCAGAACATTCCACACATCGCCATCTAGCCCCAAGCTAAGTAACTAGACTTGTGTTATGGGTGAAAGACAACGGATATACTATTTAAGTATATACTTTTCTATACTACTTTTTAACCGACTTCAAACAAAGGAGGAGGTTCTCAATTCGGTTGTATGTAAGTATGTTTTTCCTTGTAAATATTATAAAAGGCACGGTCGGCTGCATAATTGCAGACCCACTGTAGAGCTCCAAAGCGGCTGTAATAAGAATGTTTTCAACACAAGCACGATCCTAGACACCTGCTTTAGTTGAAGTTTAAAGTATTCTCATTAATTTATCAAACAAAAATTATTAGAATGAAATCATTCCAATTATAGTAATTTAAGAACTCTATCTGGGGCTGCAATTATGCAGCCGACTGTACATAAAAATAACCAGAAGGCCAATTCTCGTAAATAACATTGTTTAAATTACATTTAAATATCATTTCGATTGCATTTCGATCACAAATAATACCTTCAAAGTAGCTCAAAATACCCTCAAAATTCGCTTTTTGTAAAAAATAAACTGTCTTTAAGGGTATATTTTGCAATCGAAATGATATTGAAATGTAATTGAAACCATGTTATTTACGAGAATTGGCCTTCAGACCACAGACAAATATCTGAGCATAAATACTTGTCTGAGGCGGGAATCGAACCCGCAACCCTGTTTGGCAGTCCGGCATGGTGACCTTGTGCCAACTGGGACGTCGTTAGTTATAACGTTCATACATCCTGATACGACAGAGCGATGGACATCTAGGTAGAACTGTTTCAAGACGTAAAGATGTAAGATCGTGATAGCTTGTCTCAAGTGCTAGTTTTACACCTGCACTTTTACAACGGCACGTTTCTACAGCGCTAGTTTGTTATAATCATAGTGACACTGATAAATTTATTTTTAACCTTTTCCTGTCTCTGGATGGGTACGGGATATTCTTGATACTGGCTTATCTGAGATGCGGAGTAACGCTATAGATTATAGTAAGAATTTACGCTCTATCTCAACTAATATTATAAATGCGAAAGTTTATTTGTTTGTTTGTTCAATCTTCACGGTTAAACGGCTCGATCGAATTTGATGATTTGAAGTCCGTAGTATGGAAAAGGTTGCTTTTTTTGCAGGTGAAACCACGTGGCAATGTGGCATAACTAGTATATCACATTCGTAACGGCATTTCAAGTAGTTTTTTATGATTTGTAGTCAAATCAGTTATCAAACAGTTCTAAAATCCAAGCAGTAATTGATGTCACCCAAAAAGCAACCATGCACACTGAAGTGGAATTGTGGGGGCCAAATCTGCCGTATTTCGGAAGAACTTTAGGCCAAATCAACTACCTTTTGGATACCCCACCAACGAAAAACCCGGTAGACCCCGTGGTAGGTGGCGAGACGACCTAGATAAGTTTAAGACTGCTGATTGACAATCCGTATCAATAGACCCGGGAGCTATGAAAGGGAAGTAAAGTGAACTACATCAGGCTCATAATATAAATTACTAGCTGCGCCCCGAGGTTTCACCGGCGTAAATCTCGATCCCGTGAAAATATCAAAGCCTATAGCCTTTCTCGAAAAATGATCTATCCAACACAAAAATATTCTTTCAATTCGAACCAGTAGTTCCTGAGATTAGCGCGTTCAAACAAATAAACAAACTCTTCAGCTTTATAATATTAGTTTAGATAAATAAGTCGGTTACGCTGGCTCAGCGACCCGAAGTAAATCTTGGCCTCCGACACCAAAAGCCGCCATTGCACCCTATTCTGCGCCACTTGTTGACAATCGGCTGCATGGAGGAAAATAAATAAGACGAAATAAGAAATATATAATAGGAATATAGATAAACAAGTCGAATCAGTTAATTTTTTCATTCACTATTCACACACCATACAGTTTCACGATCGATTCTCTTTCGTTCAACAACAAATAAAAGCACATAAGTACTACAAAGCTTTTTAAAATCAGTAAGGCTAACTTTGTAAGGGTATGTACTATGTAAGCATCCCCTGTGGTCAAAGGCTTCGAAGTTTATCAAAGCGAGAGTAAAGGTCGGCGCGGGTGATGGCATCAGGCGGCTGGCGCGTCGCGACGGATCGATGTTGAAGGTAGTATAAAGTCTACACTACAGCTAGCCGTTAGGGAGACCATGATGTTAGGAAAACGAGGGACTGTCTGAAATGAAATACCGGTCTTATCCTCATAAATATAAAATTGTCGTGTCGCGGTATTAGTTACCTATGTCCACCTAAACGGCTGAACCGATTTGTATGTTTTTTTTGTGTACCTATATTCGTTATGTCTGAGAATCGCACAACATATATATATATATATAGTATTCTCTATAGTATATTAAATATCTGTCTTAAAACGTATCATACCAGGTCGTAATCAGACCGGCACACCAATGTTTATTAAAAATCTCTCGCGTAAAAGACAAATATAAGTTCGACAAAACACGTGGTAAACGTTAGATTGCAATGCATAATTTCGAATACATTTAAACCACTGACCTACAGTCCTACATAGTAGGTACCACATGAATAGGTACTCTTGTAATAGGTACAATGATTTAAACGAAATGAGGGATATGGAACGTTTTTTCGTTTTTGGAAGTCGAAAATACCATAAACAAGCTATGTACTTGAAAAAAAAAAACTTGTCTCGGTACCGATATTTATATTATGTAATTTGACTCAATAAATAGACTACTCAGTCAAATAAAAATTAATGTTAGCATGGGACCAAAACACGTTTTTTTTTTCAAGGTTTTATTTCTTTAATATTTTTATTCATTAGATCCGCCCTACTCATAGTCACCCGAACTACAATATTTGCAGGGCTTTATGCCCCATCCGGCGGTATGAGACTGCAACCAATTTATGACGAAAGCTTGTTCGAATTTCAAACACTCTGCTGCACTAAAATTTTCTACTAAAAACTATATAGAATAAAAGGGTCCGCTACATAACAACGGTAAAATCCGAAAACGGCCAAACTTCCGTAACAATGTTTCTTGTGATATTCCCTAAGATACCACAAAACTTTTCGGCAAACAATGGTTGAGGTTTTCTTCCAATGGGAAGAAAAGAAAATGTGAATAAAGGGTCGGCTTGTCGTCTCACTCATACAATGCATTAACTTTGGGTTTCCCAACGGAACTATTTCCGTTTCCTATAATGTTTAAGAAGGTAGAGTATAAGAGGGTAGAATAGAGATTCTACCCTCTTATATTATATAATAGTCTTGTGTTTACAATTCTGCTAAAACACCCTATCTTAAATACCATTGTATGTTTTTTTTTCGTGATTTCCAATAACGCACAGGTACGGGGTTGATCGAAATTCAAATATTTTCTAACAAACAATAACCGAAGATCGGATTTAGAATATTAATTTTCCAAAGTACCTCCTGCTCCGCCTACGTAAGAACTTGTGTAAACAATATTTCAGATAAGATTTTTTGTTCAAGAAGGTGATATTGTACCTATATTGATTTTTTTCTTATTTTACACAACTTTTTTATATCAAATAACATTTATCTAGTCAGGTTTATATTGTTTAGGCATTTTACGCAAATGTATTATTTATTGTTTTCATAAAGTGATTTAGCTCTGTATTATAATACTAGCTGCGCCCCGCAGTTTCACCCGCGTAACTCCCGGTTCCATGGGAATATCGGAATAAAAAGTAACCTATATGTTAATCCAGAGACCTCCGGCTATATAGGTACATACTGAATTTATACCGTCTAGTAGTTTTAGCATGAAGGTGTAACAAACATACATACACACGTACACTCACACACATACAAACTTTCACATTTATAATATTAGTAGGAGTAGGATTTTGTAAAAGTTTTTGTTCAATAAACTATTCTTATTTATTCTTCACTACATAGTATAAAACAAAGTCGCTTTTTCTGTCCCTATTTCCCTTTGTATGCTTAGATCTTTAAAACTACGCAACGGATTTTGATGCGGTTTTTTTTAATAGATAGAGTGATTCAAGAGGAAGGTTTATATGTATAATACATGCATAATATAGCCGTGCGAAGCCGGAGCGGGTCGCTAGTAGTCTTATATTCTAAAGTTTGACGAAGACATCCCAGCAAAGTAAAAACAAGCCTCAAATGTAACGTTACTTTTTAAGCGCACTTGCAGATTGATAGGTGGTAAGACCAGAAGCGCGATAGAGGTGTCTTAGAAACAGTTTTTAATTATCAACCACTAAAATCCATAGAATAATATATCTACTGTCGTAAAGGTGAAGAAATGCTTTGTATTGTTATACACTTCGAAACACGATTAGATTGATTTGCCTCGATAGAAAAAGAAACGTGATAATGTTAAAAAATCGTAATTTTTTAAAAATTTTCAATTTTACGGCGATCGTAGAGAAAAAACCAGTACTATATTTATATTTTCATAAACCTTACATCAAATCCCATAAGGTAGTAGGTGCAGATGGTTTTTCACTAAAGATAAAGATAAAGATATTTTTATTCACATAAACATACAATCGGTACTTAAACAATAACTATAAGCTATAACAATCAATGATCCGAATATGTAGTAGTTAGGTACATGACATGGTAGGTATCATTGACAATTACTGTCTGCACTAGGTTAAACCTGTACAACAGACAGTATGAACTCTCTCATACATAGAATCTGCAAAATACGTGTTACTGCACGATGCATGATGCAAATACATAAAGAAAAAGAAAGAAAGAAGAATGCCTATAATTAATGTGTATGCGTTAGTGTAGGTGTGAAACCGGATGTTTATGAAGGGGTGTGAGTGCGAAGGGGGTGTGTGAGTATGAGTACATTGAGTTGTTGGCCTACCCCTAATCACCAGCCTCTTAAGAGTTGGGCAGGGGAGACCTCCTTCTCAGTGTGGAACGTAAGATATGTAGGGACATGTGTGTGTTTGTGTGTGATAAGTGGTGAGTGATTACATAATTATATAAATAAATAAAAGATATATATAAATTATAGTATTGTAAATTTAATGTTTAGGTATATGTATATAAACAATAACATACAATAGACATATGGAGTTTGTACTGAAGTTGACTCAGATCCGAAACCGATTCAGTAGATCCTCAGTTTGATCGTAGTCCAAAGTGATCAACCACTGCGTCAGGGTATGCTTACACTGGTAGTAACACATTGGGTATATATTTGTTTGCACATTGATGGTGTTGTATAGCCGGGCGCTGATATATTTGTAGTGACGAGATGCAAAGGCGGTACCGTATCTTTCCAAGGGACAAACTATAGTTTTAGGCTTTCTTCGATTCTGCTGATTGTTGTCATAGTATAAGGACGAGTGTCGTTTTAGCACTGTACGGAGAATGAAAAGTTGTCTCACAGTTAAAACTTTTGCCTCGTCATACAAATCTGTTGTAGGAAACCAAAACGGTTTGCGGCTCATCACCTTCAGTACTGCTCTTTGTGCACGTTCTAATTTTAGAAAAGCAGTTTTTGCAGCGCCTCCCCATACAGAGATGCAGTATGTTGCGACTGACTCGCCAAGACTTTTATATATCATCATCAATATTGTTTTGTCAGCAGAATTCCTATTAAAATAAATGTTACGCTCTTTTAATTACTTAAAACAGTTAAAAAAGCCATTTCGCGGCGCGCGGGGGTAAGGGATAGAGTCATCACGCGGCGCGCGCGTGGGAAAGGGATACGGGTTTTCAGGTCCTACTTCACCGAGAAACCCTATCCGCAAACAGTTAGATATAGGAGATAATGCTAATAGCCCAATTTATCTAAATATTAATGTTAGGTATAAACTGGACATAAAACATAAAATCCAATAGATAACAATTTTATTAAGACGTGTTACCCACAAGGGACAGTGTAACACCCATAAAATAGACAAATCAGTGTTTAAGCGTGGTCTGCTATTACTGTAGGTAGGTAGATGAAATAATACTGAAGTTTGTTTTGGAAGGAAGTAGTTTCTTTCAACCTAGCTTGCCTAAAATTAGATATTTTAACTATACAGGAAAAGTATTTTTGTAGTGCACAAATTTCGGTATGTTTTAAGCACATTAAAATAAAAAATACTGTTTTTTTTATTTTGGAGCTAACTCAAAAACTCTCAGAGCTATAACCATTTAAGTGTTTCTAACAAAACGACGAAGTCCATGGACACAATACTAGCGAAGTCCATGGACACAATACTAGCGCTCTAAATGAAGGTAGGTACCTACGTGTCACTGTGTGTATCAATACTGAGATACCCAATAATTTAGAAATTGCAGGAAGGTTTCACATTAAGTTTTGGTTTTTTTTTTTATTTTTTTTTTTGCGTAAATGTACTCCACTGCTGACATATATTCAGCAGAAAAAAAATGTGCACTACAAAAATACTTTTCCTGTAGATAGTCATAAAAAAACTTTACAGAATATTTTTCTATTATTTTAGAGATTTTACCAATAATAGGTACATTTGAAGAAAAATATAAATAAAAAAGTAATTTTACATTTTTTACATTTATTGTAACTAATTGGACCAAATTGAGTATAGTTTAAAATAACTGATGTACCAAGTGGCAGCAAAAATACATCGGTAATTTTTTTATTGTATGTCAGACAGTCAGACGGACAGTGCAGTTTTAGTAAAAGGGTCTTGTTTTTACCCTTTTGGTCTTCTTCTTCTTCTTCGTATCGATAGCACAAATTAAAGGGGGGTATTGATGAGGCAGGGTCAGATCCGCCCACTCCAGTGAGCTGCCAGGTCCCTGGCGTTGTTACTAGCTGACATCAGGTCAGCCAATGTACAACGGTTTCTCTCGGTGATACCGTTTGATTTGGTCCTAAGAAGGACCTTTCGTGATGTTCTGCCATCGTGGTGGAAGGATTTGTCACCCCACTCCAATACCCCCTTCTATGAGGGGATCTTGGAGTGAAGTGTCCAGGGTGCGCCGGGTAATCATTAATACTGTTTGTAGTCATGACTATCACACGGGGAGGCTCCTACCTTGTGGAACCCTAAAAAGCACAAGGTATATATAATAGCACTTTGTTGTAGAACTTGTAACTTGTAGAACATCAGACCTACCTAAACATTATAACATAAGGAAGAAAACTTCTGTGAAACAAGCAAGGATCAGGTGGCGTCAATTGCAACATAAATTTTGCCGTTCATCCTCATTTCGCTTCCTTACAGCCACCAGTCGGTTGCTTCAATAAACCCTCTGCAAGTAAAGAGCGTCGTTTAACCTTTTGCTCCTCGCCTAACTAAACAAAAGAAGATCAATGACCTTATTAAGAAGAGCGTTGTTTTTCGACTCAAACATGTAGATGAATTATTATGAAACTTTCGCACTTATTTTTGCAGAAATTTTTGCTTAGAATGGTTATAAGGAAGTTGAGATAAATGAGACGTGAGGTATGAGGAGGAAAATATAGGATGAAAAGGAAAATTAATCTTGACGTCAAATATTTTTTTCCAGACATTTCACTTCGTAACTTCTTATCGCAAATTTTTAAATTATGATGGTGAAACTTTTTGCTACTCAAAATAAGGTAATTTTATTATATTTGATAGGTTTTCTGACTACATGCGACTAGTCATGGCAGGTTTCTACTGGAGAAACCCGATTCTTTAGGCACAAGTCACCTTATTTCACATAAATATCGAAAGTAACATCTTTATCAGCAAGAAAGTGTAAAAAACTTAAATTTATAATTCTTTGGAACCTTATGAGAATACCTTGTAAACTATTTATAAAATTTTGAAGTAGAATGGACGAAGGAATCACGGTCTCCCATACAAACTTTTCACCCCTTTTTCACCCCCTTAGGAGTAGAATTTCGAAAAATTATTTCTTATCGGATGCCGATAGAGATAAAGAACACGCCCTCCAAGTTTCACGTCTCTACAATCAGCGATTTAGGCTGTGCGTTGTTCCGTCAGTCAGTCAGGACAAAGGATTTCTATGTATATATTTCCGTCTGTTATAAATAGCAGCGCCCTTATAAATGCAACAGTGCTGAGGAAGTGACAGGAACGTGATATCCGCAACAGTCCCGTGTGAGCTTGACGCGGCGCAAAATCGATCGGAACTTCTACCACGCGCGGGGTTTCCTACAAACCATCTGTCTCTTTTAATCTTTTATATCAAAAATATCATACTTTAATGACAAAATCAATAAACAATTTTTGTTCAATATGTACTAAGAAAACACAGCAATACTATTTTGTAAAACTAGAAAGAAAGACAGCCTTTGATAAAGACAAAAATATGCTACGATAAATTATTATATTATTAGCATGGCTTGACATCATTTAGATTATTTAACAATTTAATATCTGTAAGAGCTTCTTGTCTTCATTCTATGTATTTAAATAAACATAAACATGATTACAACCATGCTTGTATTGATTTTATGATCTAAATAATGATTTAATTAAGATTTCTTGAAGACCACCTACAATAAGATATAGACTATAGAATAACATTCCGCTTTTGACTCACGTTCGTCTCCATTTTGATAGATCGTCTGTCTGGCTTAATGTTTTGGTCGACTTAACATTTAATATCCCTCGAAACTCCACAAATGAAGGATGCTTATGCAGCCTCCTAATATCAACTACATACGTCTACTCTACTTTTATCTTAATACTGCATTATATTTTCGACTATATTGTCAATATTCATAGCCAAAAATTAGCGTAGGTAAGTAAGGGCATTAGTATCAGCAAATATCAATTGTAATTACATACCCATCAGGATTATTTACCTGTACTATTAATACCTAATCTACAGTTTATATTCTAAAACTAATAAACACAAATAAATTGGGAGACCATTAGAAAGTTCAAGTATCATGAAGCTACTGCGACAGAATGTAACGCGTTCCGTCTTTTTTAAACCCCGACACGCAAAAGACGGGTGTTATAAGTTTGTCTCTGTTTGTGTGTGTCTGTGGCATCGTAGCTCCCGAACGGATGAACTGATTTTGATTTTGTTTTTTTTATTTCAATTTATAGAAACATAGTTTCAGAGTTCCGTTTGTGGCGCCATCACCACAAACGGCACTCTGAAGTATTCATCTTTAATACGATAAAAATCATGAGTTCCACCCGTCGTTTTTCTTTTGTCGATGACAATATTTTTCATTTATTAGAGCTGTCAACAAAATATTTAGTAAATGCAACATTGCTCTCTCATTTCAATAGCTCATCTCGAACAGTAGTTTACATAATAATACTATTGTCTCTGTACGTTAACCCACAACATGACGGTCGATAGTTTTTATGAGTGCGGTGTCGGCTGCGACTAACAACTTAGCGATCTTTTCCAAGTCACGTAACCTCTGATATTCGGGTCAAATTCGGGAATAAATAGGACAATCTCCAAAAAGTGCTTTTCATTGTGATTTCTCTGCACCTTCCCGTGCAAGAACGGACTTTTTATATTTTCTACGAATTTCAAGAATTAATATTGATCGTATATATTAAACTAGCGACCCGCTCCGGCTTCGCACGGCTATATTATGCATGTATTATACATATAAACTTTCCGCTTGAATCACTCTATCTATTAAAATCAAATTCCGTTGCGTAGTTTTAAAGATTTAAGCATACATAGGGATATAGGGACAGAGGAAGCGACTTTGTTTTATACTATGAAGTGATATACAAACGTACTAACACACACACAAACATTCACATTTATAATATTAACTGAGCCCCGTGTTAGTCCCGATCCCGTGGGAATATCGAGATAAAGAGTAGCAAAGATGTTAATCCATAGGTGTCCACCTATCTACAGACCGAGTTTTATCGCTATCGGTCCAGTAGTTTTTGCGTGAAGGAGTAACAAACACAAACTTTCACATTAATAATATTAGTAGGATTATTGATTCTGAAACTTTCAGCAATATATCATTTATTCGATGGCACGCGCTGTCTAAGTCCGTAAAGCCTTCACCTGACCGACCACCCCCTTAAGATGCCATACATAGTCTCACAAGAGCTTTAGAATTTTAAATTTTCTACAAAAGTTTTTACAATGTTCACGTAAGGAATTAAATTAGGTACATTGAACAGATAAAAAACTAAGTGTAATTTTAATAATTAATTTTTTAGTTTACTTTTTAACTAGTAGAACCTTTAGTGGTATGATTAAATGAATACTTATAGTAAATACTTAAGTTTACTTTTTAACTAGTAAAACCTTTAGTGGTATGATTAAATGAATACTTATAGTACTTATACTTAAGTTTACTTTTTAACTATAGAACCTTTAGTGGTATGATTATTTAATCAAAAAAGTAAATTTAAGTATTTACTATAAGTACTTATTCATTTGAATCTATGTTTTGCTATTTTTCATTTCCTAATTATCATAGAAATTTCAAAAATAAAAACCAAACATAGGGGCATGGTCATGGAAGTTATTTTATGCAACAAAAATATTTGCTCTAGTGTCATTATCCAGGGAGAAAACAGTCGACTACGTTTGTATGGAGAGAGGCCCCGGTACCTTTTCCTCCCAAGTAGTACCTACCTGCCTACTTTTTCCTGAACAGAAATCTCGTTTTCATTTCATTTAGGAAATCTAATAAATTTCTACATTTTACTTTCCATTTACTAATATTTTGTTGTAAAACCGACAAGCGAGCCTTTGCCAAGGCATTCAAAGTCATTCAATTTGTTCATCGTTTTATTTTACTCATAAAATTACAATAAGTTATAACAAAATGTAGGTTAATATAGCAATTAGCATTTTGTATCAACTTTGTTTACACAAAGTCACTATAATTTCTTTATCGTGATTTATACGCTATAAATCTCAACGTTGTTTTTAATGTGACAGATTGTAAACTCCAAAAGGCGAATATGTTATAAATTTTAGCTCTAGGTTGTAAACGTAAACTTCAAAACGACACGAATAATGTCTGACTGAAATAACATGAGATATAACATGAAAGAAAATATTAGAATAAAGATTGTAAAAAGCTAGCTAAAAGCGGAGCTAAAAAGAAGAATTACCTTCTATTCGAAGTGAGAAAAATACAAAAATATATCCAATTGGAAAAGACTAGAATGTCGCCAGTAGATTTTCAGGTCTATAATAAGTCAGCCCAAAGCTAACATTTCAGTTCAAGTGGATTATAATTACCTACAAGCAGCGCTCCGCGGTTTCACCCACGTAACTCCCAATCCCGTGGAAATATCGAAATATAAATAGCCTATAGCCTTCCTCAACGAATGGACTATCCACCACAACCAGAATTTTACAAACAAACAAACTCGTCAGCTTTATAATATTAGTATAAATTATTGATTGTAGTGAGGAGTTTATGTGTGTTCTAGGTATCTCGCATCTTAACCACCATAGATAAGAATGATGATACCTAGAAATTTATAATAATAGTAATATTTATATTTTGAAATATTATGTACCTACATATTGATGTATGTTTGTATCTATTTAATCAATTTAATTCTACACTAACATATACAGTCCTAGGATTAAATTGTAACATTTTTACGTCAAAAGCAGACTGCTAGGCGCCAGTTGCAAAATTAGTATTCCATTTATCAAAAGCAAACATCTTTTTCTTGGCAGAGTTCCACCAGTTCATTGTTAAATGAATGATTTGATGAGCGTTACGTTACGATCAAGTTGTAGATTTCTATTTTAAGTTCTAATAAGTCTTGTAAATTAATACCTATAACCACTCTACATTAATATCAATATCAAACATTATCATCCATAATTTTGATGCGGCTTTATTTTTTACTTTTACGGGAACGACTCCCGTCTGACCCCAGAGAGGAAAAGTCAGTGCCAGAGCCTCGTCCGTTTCTCAGCAGGTGCACCAGCTTGCAGGTGAGGTTGACTTGGGCCCAAAGAACTTAGCGGACGCCATACACAACACACCTGATTTCTATCACAGTTTCTATTTAAAGTTCTAATAAGTCTTGCACACATTAATTTAATTCAAAATGAATACCTATAACCACTCTACATTAATATCATTCTCAAACATTATATTGTGTAATAAATACAAATACATTAATGTCGTTAATATTCATAAATAACGTTGCCAATAAAGTTGAATGTTATTCCCGTTGAAAATATTACAGACCTATATTTCATACGTATTGCCGTAAAGTGGGTGAAATAAATTGGACCGTGTCGTTACATGATCAAATATGAGGGCAATATACACTCATTGCCAATAATATTAATGTCTAGACTCGACAGCATTTTATCGGTTGACTCTTAACATTATGAAGTAGGTATATTTTCAAAAATGCATGATGGTTTTGGCTGAAAGCCTTCTTAATAAATTGTATATTTATTTAAACTTAGAATAATGGTGTCAAACCACAGCCGTTCATTTATTAGAACTCGTTAGGCATCGTGTTTTTGTAACCTTGCACCGTGCAATGCTTAATAATGCTCATCTTGCCCACATAAGGCCACTCGATCCTGGGAATATGACGAGATGATGAAAAAAACGCTCGCTAAAGCTGAAAACATAGTACGGACTTGTCGGTTGGTTTTGTTTCAGTTTCAATCGTCTTTAGTTTCTGCTTCGATCGTATTTTTTCTCTGCTTCGATCCTCTTTTGATTTTGTTTCAATGTTTTTTTTATATAGTTTTAGTATCGATCGTCTTTCAATTGATCGATAAAGAGTTCACGTGATTCGATTTATTGAACCACGAGATCGAATGACGGATACAGTTGGTATTTCACTGACAGTTTGTATTTAGGCAATCGTTTATTTGTTTTTTTTTATTCGTTTAAAATATTAATCTCAGTTAGCGGCGGAGTGCACTTCGCTGTTTCTATTAAAGCTACAAATACAAGTATAATCAACGGTCAAAAGTCTCTCCCCACCGTAACGTTTATAATCATGTGACGTGGGTTCTTTCCATAGGTTACATTGTTCTAATGTTCAAATAGTGCTGCTATTTGAACCCACGTCAGTTGGTGTAGCGGGTGGCGGCTTATACCACTCACACAACTAAATAGGTACATAGCTAACATGTTGAAAATAATGGTCACACTGAGTACTTTTAATTCAAGTATTTATGTTTGTGTGCAACGTCTATTAGAAAAAGGTCGTTAGTCCAATACTTGTTTATAGTATTACGACCCGCCCCGGCTTCGCACGGCTGTATTATGCATGTATTATATCTAAAAACCTTCCTCTTTAACCACTCTATCTATTAAAAAACCGCATCAAAATCCGTTGCGTAGTTTTAAAGATCTAAGCATACAAAGGGACATAGGGACGCCGAAAAGTGACTTTATTTTATACTATGTAGTGATAGTGATTGTAGCATATTGATAGTGGACTTATGACGCATACTGTACCTACATGAAATAAGATAGATTTGCAGCAATATAATTACTTCGCTTAAGTTAGGTATATAAATTCAGATCGTGTTCACAGCTCTACGTCTGTAATTACCTCACGTTGTTTTCTTAGCGTGCTGTTCGTATATTAAATGTAAACATACTTGTTACACCTTTATTATATTGACTTATTGAATTAAATGTAGGTATATAAAAAGTACTTGGTTTATGATTCATTAATTATCTTAAATTTCATTTAATTATATCAAACAACTTTTGTTCGAAGACTTTTGGAAATTCGAAGTTTTTGTATGAAAGTTATGAAACAGCTGATTTTCAAGTAAAAATTCACTCAAAATCATCGAAAAAAAAGTTTGAAATTCCAAAATTTGTAGAACAAAAGTGGTTGATCAACCCCCTTTCGTATTAAAACCCCCTTTGCTGAAACACATTGTATACCTACTAGCTGCGCCCCACGGTTTCACCCGCGTTAGTCCCGATCCCGTGGGAATATAAAAACAAAAACTAGCCTAATGCATTCCTCGATAAATGGACTATCCAACACAAACATAATTTTTCAATTCGAAGCAGTAGTTCTTTGTTGCTTCTTCACGCAAAAACTTATAGACCGATTTCGGTGAAACTCGGTATCTAGATAGCTGGAGACCTTGATTAACACGTAGATTTGTTATCCCGATATTCTTACGGGATCAGGACTTACGCGGGTGAAACCGCGGGGTGCAGCTAGTATAGATTGAATAAAATAAATATAAAAAGTACGTGGTTTATGATTAATTAATTATCTTAAAGTTCAATTTAGAAATCTCTTCATTATATACCTATTTATGATTTATTTTGACTCATAGTTTTCACACAAAACAATTTTTAAAATGTTTGTGCGTCGAAAGCTCCCGCGTATGGAAAAAGTTCCGAGAACTTTAATGGCGCATCGAGTCTTGAATGATAAGCATATAACGTAACATGGTCTTCCGTCCGTTCACGTCGTCATACATGAAGGTAATACTTAGTTAATAGTAGGTACGAGTACCTACTTAGTATTTCACATGTCTAGTCTAACTTAGGTTTTTAACTCTCATTTCGTGAAAATAATGATTGAAATCGAGTCGCCGCCTACTAGGATGACCTGAAGGCTAATTCTCCATAACATTGTTAAAATTACATTGCAATATCATTCCGATTGCATTTTTATTACAAACAATACACTCAAAGTAGCTCGAAATACCCTCAAAGTCAGCTTTTGGTATTCTCAAGAATATTTTTGCAATCGAAATGCAATCGGAAGGATATTGCAATGTAATTTGAACAATTTTATTTACAAGAATCGGCCTTCTGAAGACTATTCTCGTAAATAACATTATTTAAATCAAAAAAATACAGTCGGTTTTTTACTTCAAAAAGACTTTAAGGGAATTTTGAGCCACTTTTAGGGTAATTTTGAGCCACTTTTAGGGTAATTTTTTTAATCGAAATGCAATAGGAATAATATTACAATATGATTTAAACAATTTTGCATACGAGAATAAGCCTTCTGGGTACTTATAATAAAATTATTGGTCAGTGTCCCATGTCATAAAGTCTATAAACTGTACCTACTTGGACACCTTAGTGACATTAATGAATTAATGATGATAAGGATAAATAATGTTTAAGCCATGGGTGTATATTCTGAGGTCCTTAAGGATTCGCATATATTATTATGAAAAAGACCGTAAATAGCATGGGTGAAGAAGAATTCCTCTGTATAATAACTATTAAGTCAATATAACATTGTGTTAGATACATGTGAGCATTTTAGGATATAATTAAACACAGAACACAATCCACGTAAACCCAACGTGGTTGCGTATTTATTAATACCTAAGTACTATGTAAACCTTGAAAAGGTCAAACATTGGAAATGGGTTTTAATAGTAGAGTCACGATCGGTCCGTACACGAGTTTGTTTATATGCGTCTCACAGATGCGAAGGTGTAGGTACCCATTGGATGGTGAGAGGTAGAGGCAGGCATAGTTTATTTTATCAGGCTCTTCGGTAAAGTCACCCTACGAATACTCATCCCACGAGAGGAGATGAATTTTAAATCAATCGGTAGACTCACCCTACGAACGAATCATAGGTAGTGGCATGATAATGATGAAAGCTTAGATTAATACCTAAATATTCTTTTTATAACGAAAATCTATATGGATAATATAACATTTTATTGTTAAATACAAATAAATGAAGACAACATTTAGTAAGACAACTGCCCCTTATCGTTCCTGGCGTAAAGGTTCCCATAATGCTAGAAGCATTGCCACGCTGAATAGCGATGGCTAAACTTATAAGTAATAGAATATTCAAATACACATCGACACTTTTCAAAATAATACACCCACTACTTACAAGATAGCGGTCAACCACTGGCCTCTATAATAGAAAGAAATTCAAAGTCCAACAGTACAAACATGTAAAATTATTCTACCATGAAAAAACTTTCTTCTAATCCCATAAAAAAACATGGCTTGTAAAGTAAATATTGGGGTTGTCCTAGTTCGAGCATGGAGACAACCCTCTGAGTTTCCTCTTTTTGTGTCAAATAAATGGCGCACGAAAAATTTATACCGTCCGCGATTTCTCGACGGAGTTTACGAAAATATTCCAACTTCCTGCTCTCCTGGTACCCTACTTAACTAAAATATTCCGTAAAATTGCATTTTTTTATAAAAATTTCAAGGATTTTAATCCTTATTACTGTAAAATTATGTAGACGGACGCGGTTTTTTATCTCAAATTTGAATTTTTACATCGTCTTCAGAACCATGAAAACAATTTCAGCAACTTGTCCCTTCTCAGTCCCTTGAAATTAAATTTTAAATTGAGGAAGAAGTTTCAGCATCTACCTACAACATCTTAGTTAAGATAGATTAGTATAGAAGAAAGCTTAATTTGTTTATTTTCGGGGTTTTATTTTTATTTCTCTTACCTCGACGTTTTGACTATGTTACAATAGTCATGGTCGCAAGGAGATACGATTAAGACCCGAGAAAATAATAACTATACCAACATATTATTTTTCCAATCTAAAAAACTTTTAATAAGATTTGTTTTATGAAAGAGTTCGAACACTGAATTAAGAATTAACTATGTTCTTAGGTAGGTTTAAGAACCTACCTAGTTGATTAATTCAAGCTTCAGTTATTGATTGTTACACGAGCACAAAATATGCCTAAGTAAGTACTATAAATAAAGAGAAGCATGCACCATACAACGAGTAAGCAAACTCTTTAAAGAGACCTTCTAACTAAAGCATTGCGTAAAAACCACTAAAATTCCGTAATTAAAAGCTAGTTCAAACATTGCACGAGTGTTCCGTCACCGCTGTGTCAATATTTGTAATGCACCGGTGTGGTGCCGTGTTCATACATATAGTAACTTAAACTTTAAACTAATTTATACACGTGCCCGTTATCACTAAAATGCAGCGTTTCATCAAGCAAATCACATCAATCTTTACAATTACTTTTAATATTATTTTTCAAACTATAGCTGCGCCATTTTCTTAATAATATATATAAATCTCGTGTCACAATGTTTGTCCTCAATGGACTCCTAAACCACTTAACCGATTATAATAAAATTTGCACACCATGTGCAGTTCGATCCAACTTGAGAGATAGGATAGCTTACATCCCGATATTCCCACGGGATCGGGAGTTACGCGGGTGAAACCGCGGAGGGCAGCTAGTGTACTTATAAAATTATATTTTTCGGGTTCTATTTTAATGAAAGGGATAGTTTAATTTTTTAATGCCGGTTTTTGAACAGAAAAAAATCTCATTTATATTAAGAAAAACGCCCAAATACGGTACCAAAGTAACAACAGACAGAATAAAAAGCAGTATAACTGTCTGTGAGCTAAGAATAGCCGTGCACTTGCCAACTATACAGCTTTATTAGGAAACGACGAATAGTTTTCGACGCAAGTGTTGCGTGCTTGTAATTTAGAGGTAACTGATTGTATGAAATTGCTGATACATTAGACTCTATAGAATATAACTTATTAAATGCTGAGAAATAAACTTTATGTGATCTTATGGGTTATATCGATTAGCAGAAGGAAAATTTATATCTACTTGTGTAATAAAATAACAAAGTGACCCAATTAACCTTATTAGTTACGCGTTACCTTTAATTGCGGTCAAAAGATTTTTCTTTTCTACATTTTTATAAAACCTGCTAATAATGTACTTAATCTATACTTCACTATCACTATCACTACGTTGTATAAAACAAAGTCGCTTTCTCTGTCCCTATGTCCCTATATCCCTTTGTAATGCTTAAATCTTTAAAACTACGCAACGGATTTTGATGTGGTTTTTTTAAATAGATAAAGTGATTCAAGATGAAGGTTTATATGTATTATACATGCATAATATAGCCATGCGAAGCCGGGGCGGGTCGCTAGTAATATTATATAGAGGAAAGATTTGATTGAATTGAATAGGCACCGAAACTTCTAAAGCGATTTTGATAAAACTTGGCATGAGGATACATTGGTTCGTTGGGAGTGCCATAGGCTTTAACCCGATATTCCCACAGGATCGGGAGTAACGAGGGTGAAACCGCGGGGCGCAGCTAGTAAAAAATAAAACTTAGCTGTCTAGTGCCCAGGACGGAATGGAATCCATGTCAATTTAAAGGACAACGCCACTCGAGTCCACACGCTTGATTACCATCTAACTCAAGTCACATGCGACATTATGTCATAAGGAAGATTATGATATGAACCGCTTCACATAAAACAGCCGTAGTGCCCAAAGAACAGGTTATGTATGTATAGACGAGGTATAGACAGACAAGCATTGAATCCAGTGCACTTTTATCGTGCCCACTTATAAACCGACAACGGGACATCTGTTGACTCTCAAATGTCGTAACTCGAAACTTAATAAAAATATTAATTAACCACATAACGGGACCTTGTAATTATTTAATTATCGCATTCGTTACGAAGATTTTGTTATTGAACTTGGGCTTTTATGTTTACGTTTGTGTTTGTGGGTGGTAGATAAAGTCACGGCTAATTACGATTGGTGATATACTGAGAGATGGCTTTCGTCGTTGATGAAGAATCGGGACCAATTAGGGAAAGCGAGGGAGTCGGGGTCGTCGCTCGAGCTTTGGCCCTGTGCCAGAACGCAGTCTCTTCTATTATTTGAACAATTTGCACTTACATACGTCTAACCTCGTGCTGTGAGGTATGCTTCCGCAAATGAATTGACTCGTGTCTTTTGTTGGAGACAGAATGCATTCTACAGTCCTTTAGATATGCACAAAGGCACTCTCTATGCTCTCTATTGATTATTTTCAATAATCATAGCCATTAGATGCAACATAACAGGCTACACCGTTATCTGTATCGATATTGTTCAGTAGAAATATTGAAAATAAAAAGCTCAGTCGAAAAATTCACTTCACTGAATAGAGCCTGTTTATAAAACATTAACATTAACATTAACAACATTAACATTATTTTTTTTTTTTTTTTTTTTTTTTTTTTTTTTTTTTTTTTATTTAATTGTTGGAATTTGTTTATTATTAGTATTTTTTGATTATTTATTTTTATTTTATTTTATTGTAACGTATGGATTTTATTATCTGAAATAAATGAATTGAATTGAATTGAATTGAATTGAATTAACTTTCATGTCACCGATAAAGGCTTTACCAAATCTTTTATGAATGTTTTTAAGAAATCTACTCCTACCGTATCAACAAGAACCGTGTCATTCCTGGTTTCCACTTCTTTTTAACCGACTTCAAAAAAGGAGGAGGTTCTCAATTCGTCTGTATGTTGTTTTTTTTTTGTATGTATGTTGCGCGATCATTCGAAGACGGCTCAACCGATTGAGATGATTAATTTTGTGATCGAAAGGTGATACCTCAGGGGTGGTCCCATAAAAATTTGGTGAGGATCTGATGAGAATCTTCGGAGTGATGAACAGAATTGCACCTCGATCGTGCAGAAAATTGCTCAGTTTTCAAGATCTCCAGTAGAATCGACCCTTAAACTTATAGGTAAAGATTGATAGAGCATCTGAAATTACCTTCTCATTACTAAATTCCTCAATAAATTACGATTACGCGTTACAATTTGAAGAATTTAGTTGAATTTAGTCGCAGGACTGGGTTTGAATGAATTTTGTTTGACAGAATAGTAAGTTTAAACCTTAAGCTATAGATATCGCGGTCAAACTCTCGTCTATTTGTACACATTACGAGTATGCGGTTGTAACAGGACCCCAACAGTGTACATCATCTGTGCTGACTTATTAACTCACATGACTTGCTGCTTTATTGAGTTATCATAGTCCAGTGAGTTCGTAAGGTAATATTATTATATGGAGCCAATGTCGCCTTGTCATCGTTTATCGTAACATGGGTTGAGGTAGATGAGGTTCTGGTTGGTTCCGCTTAACAAAAAGTTACCTACTTCATTTTGGTATCATGTATTACCTATTCCACCATTATCAAGCATTAATCATGACGCTGCACGCTTATTATTCTAAAGAAAAAAAACATTACCCTTGATAGTTTCCATATAGGAAAATTAAATAAAAAAATATTCAAAAAGCTATAATATAAACAAATATATTCAAAGTCTATGTTACTTGTAATGACCGTCATTTAAACCACCTCTTTAGTTCCGAGCTGTGAACAAAGAATCTTACTACGGTCCTGTTAATTCTTCGCTTTCCCACTGTCATGTTAAAAAGGAAGTCACGCTGTAAGGTTCGTTGCACTAAACATTTTAATAGGTAAACGATATGTTTAATCTTTCTTGTTTAAATAAAAATGAATCGCCGAAATGTGTGTATGCGCAAAACTTTCGAACGACTGCATTAAATTGGATAATTCTTCGTTTTAGGGTTCCGTAGCCAAATGGTAAAAAACGGAACCCTTATAGATTCGTCATGTCTGCCACTTTTTTCCAAAACTATAAGAAATATACTGTTGAAACTTGGTAAAAAGATGTATTCTGTGAACCGCATTAAGATTTTCACACAAAAATAGAAGAAAAAAAACAATAAATATTAGGGTTCTTCATACTTAGAACTGAAACTAAAAAAAAAACATCAAACCCGTGTGGGGTATATCTATGGATAGGTCTTCAAATATGATATTGAGGTTTCGAATATTTTTTTTTTCTAAACTGAATAGTTTACGCGAGTGACACTTCCAAAGTGGTAAAAAGTGTGTCCTCCTTGTGTGTAACTTCTAAAATAAGAGAATGATGAAACTCAAAAAAATATATGACATACATTACCATGCAAACTTCCACCCAAAATTGGTCTAAACGAGATCTGGTAAGTAGTTTTTTTTTAATACGTCATAAACCGTAAACCGCCATTTACCCTTCATTCATGTATTTTTACCACTAGCACCATCAATTTTTTATGACTCCTATTTAACACACGTGATTTTTATGTGATGATAATGGTACGGAACCCTTCATGCGCGAGTCCGACTCGCACTTGACCGGTTTTTTGTATTCGTTATTGCCAGGGCAAGGTTTGTTAAAAGTTTGTTAATACATTTTTGTTTTAAGACGAAAATACCATTTAGTCGTCCGTGCAATTATCTAGATTCTAGACTATTAGGTATAAGTAAGGGAACTGCTGTTTATTCATCCATCTTCAAATAAACATAAGTTTTAGGGAATCATTTTGTTGATAGAAATAGCTAGAAGCGATAAATTTGTAGCTGCTAATTCGATTAGAACTAGCGTGATCAATTGGGTAATAAAGCAGCTGGATTGATCGTTAATATGTCTATGAACTAGCAACAATGTTAATTAGTAGTAATAAAGCCTTCATAAACTCTATGGTCATTAAAAGTTTCCGTTAAAGTAAATATACCTCTCTCTCCAAGTTAGTTTTAAGCAAGGAATTAGGTACCTATTATCCATTTATTGGGTACCTAAAAACTAGTTGTAGTTTTTAAACTCAAAACAAAACCTAAGTACCTAGATTATAATGAACAAGTTTTGATATACTAGACAGTTAATCGATAGTTTTCCGTAGTTAGAAGGTACAGGTTATGTAACTGCACATTCGATTCGAAAAGCTGCAGGCGAATATGGCAAGAAGATCTAAAAAGATATTAGATCATAAGAACATGAAGCATCTACTAAAGAAACCTGTCGTACGAACTACGAAGAAGCAATGGAATTCTGATTGCGATTCTTAACTAAATCGGGAAGAAATATCTTTGAACGGTAGACACTATGGCCACTTAGAGGCAATATGTGAGATCAAGGTGCCTTTTCTGTAAAAACTAACAATTAACCGGTGAAGGTAAAGAACAGGCTTCCACCTGTCAGTTTACATTCGTTAGGTGAAAGGTACAGATTACTAACTTTTCAATCGGCCGATAAGCTCACCGACAGTTTAATTTAAAAGCAAAAGTTCCACATTCTATTTTGTTTGCCTTCAAATTGAACTGTCGATGAGGTTTACGGTCACTATAAAATCTGTGGTCTGTGATGAACTGAAGACCGAAGGATTCTAGTGAATAGCCAATTGCCATTAATGGGTTTCTTTGTACTGATGCTTTTTAAATGGATAGA
This sequence comes from Idaea aversata, assembly GCA_907269075.1. NCBI lineage: Eukaryota > Metazoa > Arthropoda > Insecta > Lepidoptera > Geometridae > Idaea > Idaea aversata. The sequence goes on from OU026085.1 coordinate 9,666,126, forward strand.
GGCATCCGTATGGCTAAATAACAGTATTTACCTTTTAGTTTTAGCTCATTGTTAGCTTGAAAAATGAAAATAAATCATAAATAAATGGATATTACTCATTTATTTTTATCTTCCATTGTCTTTAAAATGTCATCATTTCTTTTTACTTTATGATGATTGATTGAGACAGCAGCAATAACTTTTTACAATCTTTACGTATGTTGCCTGGAAGAGATCGCTTTGGTCGATAAGGCCGCCCTTTGTAACACTTAGACTTAAGTTATGTTTTTTAAATCATTACATAGTTTAAAACAAAGTCACTTTCTGTCTGTCCATGTATGCTTAGATCTTTAAAACTTTTTTTTTGAACTTAAATTTTGATGCGGTTTTTTTTTATAGATGGAGTAATTCAAGAGGAAGATTTATATGTATAATACATGCAAAATATAGCCGTGTGAAGCCGGAGCGGATCGCTAGTTTAATGTAATTTAAAAATGGTGTATGCAAAAAAAAAACACTATCTATCAACGTAGATTTTTAAAATGTCTATTATCAGTGATAATAAATTATAAAGTAATAATCTATGATCTTTTTGTGTCTATCGATAATCTGGAATGCACAGTAGGTGCATGTATGTATATACATGTCCAGTAGCCAAACCAGTAGCTATTAGTGCGACGCTAGTAGCGAGCTGCAAAAACAACAGGGAACGAATCGGGAATGCGCCCAGGTTCGTCTCTGGACCCAGCTTTGTATGAAGTATTGCTATTATGTTGTGACATGGTCAATAATGGTCATTCTATAAATAAAAACACTTATTAGAGACATTATGTACCTAATTGGCCATAACAATATGTACAGTCGGAATACCAATTAACTGAACCCCACGTGACCCAAAGCTCACTCGTAGATCTGTAAAAATGTAATTATAATTGCAGCCCTCGGTAGAAGAAGACTTTAAACTTCACCTAAAGCAGGTGTCTAGAATCCTGCTCGTGTTTCTTATAACATTCTTAACAGCCGTTTTGGAGCTCTACCGTGGGTCTGCAATTACGAACCCGACCGTACCTATTTAAAAAAAAATTATATTTTTATCGTATAATAAATTTTATTGTTTAAAAACAACTGAATCAGGTAACATTACTTTGCAATCTCACAGATGTGCGAGTGAGCTCTGGGTCACGTGGGGTTCAGCTAATTGGTATTCCGATTGTGCCTATGTTACTCATGTGCCTATGTACCTAAATAACCGCATCCGGATGAACTTTGGGCTTCTTCTTCTTCTGTTCGATTCAGTCAAGTTTTTCAATAAATACGCACTGCAACTGCAGCAGCGTACGCGCATTCCAGAATATTAATGAGAAAACAAAGTTTTCTTAATAAAAGTTATATAATATTATATTAATATATGACTGTATTTTATTTAAAACAGTGTAGGTATTTACAATTGTGGTCTCGATTCTAAATCAAAAAAATCGCACAGTCGATTACGGTGTGTACACACCGTACACACTACTGCATATAGACTGTATATATATACCATCATATAGCGTGGCGACGCGTCGCCACGGCATGCGTCGCCACGCCAGAAATCGGTTTTACGTGCGGCTATAGATGTTTTACATCAAAAATGTGTCAAATGAATTATATACGATTTTTAAGTTAACTTTTTATGTCTGTCTGCCAGTCCCAGACAACAAAAACATCGGTTTTCATAGATCGATTAAGTCTTACCACAAAATTTTTGCAACGCTACGAGAATTTCATAATAAACTGAAAGATATGAATTGTGGTCGCATAAACGTTTCAGCGATTTAGTTATTTCTTTTGAATATTTAGGTAATCTGCAGAAAAACATAATAATAAATAAGTTCAACAGACAATAAGTTCAAGTAATAAGGTAAGTAAATATTATCGTTTGCATCAATTTAATTCCACAAATAGGTTAACTATTTAATGAATCAATTAGAGCGAGCGTACAAAAAAGTTCTGCCGTTTTTACGTTGCCGTAGTCTACAAGGAATCCTAATAATGGCAGATTTTTTCACGAGGAATTTATCACGAGTTTTTACAAGTTAACGAATAATAATGGACCACAAGTAAAAACAAAGTTCCCAGTAATTTCCATCGAAAATTGCAAATATGATGTTATACGTTATTAGCGGTTGAAACGCAAGATTTTAGTATGAAATAAAATGCTACTAGTCCCCATATTATGATATGAAACTACGGATACAGCCTACACTGCCGCTTGGCCCGAGATGCACTTAGTTTTACATTCGGATTCAAATACGTCGAAAAATCAAACAAGACGACGACTACAGGCGACGATTCCCATACATCTCATCTCATCGCTTCATGAGAGTGTCTTTTCTGTGAATGACGTTTGCGTTGGCGACTCTACACTCTACTGATGTGTAAAGATGATTGCACATTCTTTACATTATTAAATAACTATGATTTACTTATTTTTATGAAGAATCTTAGGCCACATCGTCACCTGCTATCAGACGGGTGTGATAGTGGTCAAACGCTGATATATTAAAAAAAAAACAGATGACAAAAAAAATTGAATTCTAGATTCACGCAGAAATAAAGATAGGTTAGATGAGCAGAAAGTTTTATGGCCACTTTATAGCTTACGCGATTAAACCCAATATAGGTACCTACGCGATTTAAATATACCTATCCGTTGGTTATTCCAGGGAATTAATAGTTAAACTATACATACTGTCTGTATGTAATCTTACGTATTACGATGAGTCATAGAAGTAAATGTGCAAGGAACTTAACACAGAAGCTATTAGATATACCTTCACGTACATAAGCCTTCGTAATTCAAGTAATCGACTGTTCAGGCGCATTAACGCCATTACTGCCCTTGATGCTGTAATGTTTCCGTCATTTCTAAAGAAATCTATTAGCTACAGTTATTTTACATTTTAATCAATTATTTCTAATTGAGGTGAATTTTCGTTTCCGAGTAGGAATAGCGTTGTTTCAATTACTCATAATCATTGGTATTATCATAAAACGTAATATTTTATATGAATTTATGCCATTTGCTGAAAATGTTTTTTACTTTTGTCATGCAATATTTTAACAAACATTAAAATCATAGGAGTGTTTAAAAAAAATATTTGTTCAAGTGGCGTTACTTACATTTTTAAATTATGACTTTTTTTTCATTCTATAAGTCGTCGCCTTTAACGCGAACTTACACTTTTAAAGTATTTAACAAAATCAATTAATCGTGAATAAGATTCATGGAATAACAAAATCAAAATCGGTCCATCCGTTAGGGAGCTACGATGCCACAGACAGTCACACACATAGACAGACACATAAAACTTATAACACCTCGTCGTTTTTGCGTCGGGGGTTAAAAATGAAGTGTCTTACTTTAAAGATTATTGCACGAACTGCACTACAATTATTGTACTTGAAGATTAGTTACGGGACTTACGGATCATTACTCAATTCGATCGAAGATGTCGCATACCTGCAAGTTAATATTAAAGCTACAGATAGGAAGAGGGATCTAATATGGCGAATTTCGACGAATTTTTCAAATTCAAATTCAAATTTCTTTATTTCTTTCAGTGCTTATGTATTTACATACACATGATCACTTGAAATAGTCTTAAAAACTAAGTTAGGATGTGTGCCTTCGGAACGCGCCCACCAATGAGAAGAAGGCACAAGAAACTCATGGGGTTTTTTTTTTATGTGATCACGCTCACAAAGGTCAATATTACAAATATTTGAAGGTATTATTTGAAATGGAGCAATTAAAGTCACATCCATGAATCGTATCCGAATCGTAATACGAATTAGATTTTACCTATTTTATGCTGATTGCTGCTGCTGATTGCTATGCTGTATGCTGATTGGCCAATACAAATATAAATAGTCACGAGCGGTCACTATGAAAATCTTGAAAATCACTACGAAACACATCCTAACTTAGTTTTTAAAACGATTTTATGTGGTCCTGTATACTTTTATGTAGTATTAGGCATCCAAAGAAAAAAAAAATTTTGACTTTGACTTTGAAAAATTCCTATGGAAAATGAGGTCAAAAGGCAGAATTGAACGACGCTAATTCATAATACTATTTTCCATAGAAACAAATCCAAATCGCGCCGCAACCATCGCGCTTTAAAAAACATATTAAAAATCAAGTAAATCTAAAAATATAATTATATACCTATGGAATTGACCTTTTTTGAAGTCCGAATGTGATTAACACACACAAAATTTTAAATCTAATTCGTTTTACGTTTTGGATACGTTTTGTCTTCGAAGGTAGCTCTATTTACCCTGCCATTCTTTCATCGGAGCAATAAGAAATAGATAGACAATACGAGATGTTCACCGAATAATAAAATTATAGGTAATTAGATAAGTATTCGAGAAGTCATCAGTCACTCAACTGGTTCCTGGTAACGAATGCTTTGCTATTTTTGAGATTATTTCTAGGAAATTAAATTTATAGTAAAACGTGACTCATTTCATTAAAAAGGAATTTATTAAGCAATCGAGACATACATTAGAAAAACAGCGCACTCCGGGAGTGCAGGCAGAAGTGAAAACTGTAAAGCGAACTGCGTACGGCAGCTCGCTGCTAACCTGCACCATCCACCGAGAGATGTCGCTGTTAACACTGTTGTACAGAAGTGAGTATCGTAGTTCGGCCGTTTGCACAGAGATGGCGCTGTTTTCAATATTGCATAGTAGTAGAAGCACAATAACTGTTAAAATCTCATCTGTCAAAATCTCAAATGTCGCGAGAACGGCTGAAAATGCTCACCTACAAAAGTGCCCAACGCGCCATAAGAAGTTTTCACTTCAAAAAAATATTTCTAACTTAGGTATAGGTACTTTCGATTTGTTTTGAAGAAATTGCTTTTGACACTTAAAGTGGAAATTTATTTTTTTAACAAAGCGTATTTCAAAACGTAATCGGTAACGTAAAAAAACACAATAATTATCGCGAAAGGTAAAAATAAAACTTTATCAAGCCTTGGCTGTTTTATAAGCTTCTGAATGAATGGGTATTGCAGTACCTTTAGCAAGGGAGAGTTTAGTCGTAAAAGTTTAATAAGGTCGGTTTAGGGGCAACTCAACTAAGTACTTTTCAAAATGATCCACTGAGAAACTCTTCCATATAAAAAGATGGTGGGAGTGATAAAGATTTAAAAAAGATTTAATAAGTATACATCTTTCATTATATAAAACAAAGTCATGATTGCGATAAAACAAGCATGTAAATAGCTAATGTTCTACAAAAACATATTTTTTATCCAGATATTTATTACCAATTTAAAAATACATACATCCATACGGGTCAAAAACATAACCCTCCCTTTTGGCTTCGTCGTAGTCGGGTAAATAGAACGTATAACATGTCACTTTTAACATAGAGCCTGTAGAATGATAGGTATACAGTATTATGATTTTGTACCATAAATTCTTACAAAGTCAAGGTAGTTTGTAGACAGCTGAAAACCTGGATTAACATAATAATATAGGCTTCTTTATATATCCCCACGGTATCGGAACTTACGTGAGTAAAATCGCGAGGCCCAGCTAGTATATTTATAAAAGAAGTTGCTCTATTGACGAGTTGCAGTGGACAAGCTACGCCTAAGCCATGCATGATCTGCAACCCATCAACCGCTTTGATTACATACACATAAAAGTTTTATGTTTTGTTGAAAAAAAAAAAGACGATGAACTAAATTAATAAAATGATTGGATAGATAGATCATTCGCATCATATCAAGATGCCAATTAAGATACAGAGGATGTTATGGACTATTTTATATCAGCATTTTATCATAATAATGGGATTGTAGATTGCATTGGTGAGCTAATACCTTGGTATGTTTTTAGACTTTCAGTTGTGCAGTAGACCAGGAATTTCGGCAAAATTAAAAATGTCTTAATTTTTTTTACGTTGGTATAAACGTAATAACGAAGTTAACGTGATTTCGAATAGAAACCATTAGGTACATAAATTCTATAAACGACGATATTTTTAGGTATAAACTGATAGAGAATCTAAAGGCGTAGGTATTGCACTTTTGTGTTGTTCAGTTTTTATTTTTTTATTGTCACCTCTTAATACCGAATAATCATTATTTTTACACATTTTCATTTTTTTTCTCCCTTATAACTCTGAAGTGCGACTGGTGCCTAGCAAAGGAAAATTGCTCTTACAAGGCCTTTCGCTTATCACGTTCAACTATTGCGGTCTTCGGGAGAAAATAAATTTCATTTGGGAAAAATATGCCATTTCGTTTTATGTTCAAATGACAAAGAACGGGATCGCGCTAAAGGTCCAACAAATAATAGTTTTTTTTAAATAAGATACTATGTGTGACTGGTAATTGGGGAACACCTAGCGATCTTGGAAATCAAGTGAAAAATGATTAAGGTGTTTAAATTTTTGAGCCCAATCAATATAAGGTACTTAATCCTTACTTCTTGATGAGTTTAACTTTTTTTTCTTTTCTTTCTTATGCATCCCAAATGCAGCAAAGTTTTAAACTTACTTACCTACTTATTTATGTAAAGAAAAGTATAGAAACAAATTATTTTCTCTCAAGTATCAGGCGAAAAGAGAAAGGTAATTAAATTAATTCCTAAATAATGCAGTGTATTAACTAAATAAAACCAAGCATGCCATTGTTTAACCATGTAAATGTTAGATACCACTTAATTACTCACAACTTTGTTAACAGCACGCGTCCTTAGCAACAATTCCATTGTAAGTTTAAGCTACTATTACCTAATCTGCTGTTAGCAATCCGGCACGATCGACCGCCTGACTGGACTGCAGTGTGCACTACCAGCAAGTCTGTGTGTAAAAGCGGCGACCTCGAAGGACGCATTGTTACCACAATTGCGATATATCCGCATGCCTTACTCGACCACTCGTCCGACTGCCTGCCACAACTAATTAAAGCCTAATGCTCACTCATTGTAGAGAAATGGCCGCGATTATGATGAAGTGCTTTCAGGATCAGGATATTGACGGTGGAATATAAACCTTTGAGTTGTTTAAGATTGTAATTTAATTACAGATTATTTCTGCTTGAAAGATAGCGAAAATTTCCCCAAGGACGATGGTGCACATCAGTTACACGTGATATTTTTTTGCATTTGAACATTGTTCGGATTCTCTCTCGTTCTGTTCGGAATCGTACAATTTGTTTGTTTTCAACCATTCATCGAGGCATATGGAGATCATTACCAGAGTTAAGACGGACATAAACTGGGTTATAGGAGTTTAATTAGCACTTTTTAGAGGGTTTATCCCAGATTTGTTTAGGTAAAAACTTTACTTTTACGATTATTAACGGAACTTCCTTTTTTAATTCGTAATTTTTTTTAAACAATCAAATGTATGTAGTTGCCGATAAAGGTTTATATGATTTATTTCTTAGAAAAAAGTTCGTCTGAATTATTCAGAACACTTCCTAATAAGTGTTAATTGTATTTAGTTTAATTTGGGTACTTACCCAAATTAAACTAAATACAATTAACACAGTAGGTGCAATGGTAAAATTATATTTCAATATCAAATCCGGTATTGCTTAAAAAACGGCACGATTCAGGAAATCGTCGCATTCCACGGTCGATTCCACGTCAATACCGTATTAAATTGATATGAGATTCAATCAGGTTACGATTGTCTTGATGTTAGACATTCATTGGACAAAATTCTAAGAAGTGGCTGATAAAAATGTTGATACTTCCGATTTTTACTTTAATAATAACATAAGAGCTTGATGTGTTTATAAAGATGCTGTTACACGAATGCTCACAAAAATATTTTATTTTTTAACAATACGCGACTCTCAACAATATTTTTGCCAATTAGGTACTAAATGCTTAATTAAACTATGTAAACTATTCGAAGTTCAAATAATAATTCCATTTACGATTGTCGGTTAATTCATAAACGAAACATATAGAACGTCTGATTAATGTTTTAGTAGTTAGCAAACTATCTTAATTTATATTTGGTTTCAATCGCATTTGGGTCTAATCGCATTTTGTCCTATTCGTATTTAGTCACGCATTAAAAAAGGTAGTCCGATAGCCCAAAAGCAAAAATAACGATAAATATCAACAATCGAGATCACTTAACATAAAACACATTAGTTTATCCTAAATGTACTATTTGTATGCCGTATGGTCATTCGAGTATATCGTAAAAGAAAACGAATATTTTATAGAAATAATAGTTCTGTCGTATCGACCTAGTTTAGTCGCATTATAGTGGAACGAGGGACGCATATGAGATAGAAAATCGTACCCAAGATATTATGAGGAAGAATGGTGTGTATAGAAACATATCGTGAAATATTTCGAAAAATAAATATGTAGTTTAGGCAGGTATTATCTTTAGAAGGCAAAACGAAATTGGTAGGTCTGTAGGAAAAAGTCGATCGTCTTTTGTTTTTTTTTGTCACGTATGTAATCTGTTGCTAATTCGTGTTAGTTGCGAATCTGTGCAGTTGCTACGTGGTTGCTACTGAGCCCTACCAAGACTAGACCTACCTATAGGCATGTGCTATAGGTAGTTCTTAGTGTAAGAGGCAGGTAAAGATTTTTACAATGGAAAATTGTCAAATAGATAAGTACACTTAATTAATTTTTATTATTTTGGCGTAGTATACGGTTAGGTTTTTTAATTGCCGCCTTTTAACATATGGTAATGGTAGATCGATCAGGTAAAGTGTTAGGTTTTGTGACAAATAAAATATTTTTTTAACATAAATAATTAGTAGGTCAATTTGTAGCTCTACGAAACTTTGTGACATGACTTTTGTTGTTTGAATTAATATCCTCATACATTGCCAAAGGTTTGAAAGATGGCCCCGCAAAAAATATAGGTAAAACAAAAGATTCAGGAGACTACTATGGCAGTCTTCCTACTTATTATGTCACTACCCCTTTACTGAATTTTAAAGGAAAGATTAAACAAGATAATATATAAACTGTTAGTCTTCTTCTTCTCGTATAGTGTGTAGCTCACCTATTGTTAGAGTTTACAGATCGCCCTGCTACTAGAGGTAGCAACCGGGACCAACGGTTTAACGTGCCTTCCGAAGCACGGAAGGGTTCTCGAAAACACATTTTTGCCACACTACTACATTTGCCACCCATCGAAGTAATGACCGCGCCAGGCGTCGCTTAACCCGCACGACCGTAAACAATCACCGAGCGTCGCTTGGCTGTGAGCCTCCTCCTAAACTGTTAGTAAATAAATAGGATTATTTAAACAACTGTTATAAATATAAAATTCCTTATAGTTAACTCTAATAGGAAAATAGCAATTAGGTATCTGCTGCGAATGCATTCATAAAATAATTTAATAAGTAAGTAAGTACCTATTACAAAGGCAAGTAAAAGCTGAAGCTTGAAAGTTTATTTTCCTAGTTAATTTAAAAATACCGTTTCATATTATAATAACAACTATAGAAATAGCCAAATCTTTGAATTACCATTACAACAGCACGAGCGGAAATAATTGCCTTCACTGATAGTTTAAGAAAAAATCGCATGAGTCGTAAAAAGAGTAAAGTGTGTCGCGTGAGCAAGCGAAGATGCGCAGAAGCCAGCAATCATTCTGTTAATTGGAGAGAATCATCATTGTAGAAAGTTGTGTCTGCGCGGGCGCCGTCGGGTTACTTCGATACTCGATACTATGACGAACCACCGCATGCAGTGTCAACGGACAAAGCGAGTGCAACAAACTATTACACGGTCATTCACGTACCATTAATTTGTACACACCAATGCTTGAACACGTATTGATTTTGCTATTCTAAAAGCAAACGTGCGCTGTCACGTTTAAAATTTTACTTCTTACTTAAATTCTACAATTTATTGCAGGAAAGATGTAACAGTTTTATTGCGAACAGTAATGAATATAATACCAAGACACTATCAAACTCAAATCACAAACTGAAACTAAGTCTATTGTGCTTTCCTTATGACCTTTACCAAGCAATTTTAACCCATCAAGCCGTACCGACTGACGTTGATAAAAATGTTTTCTCACATCAAGCAGCTGACGATAACAGTTTATATAAGCTTTCACGCCTGCGCAGCTTTAACAAATACCTAAAATTTTCTACAAATCACAACAATTACGCAGATGAATAATAGAAATATTAAGCTTTATAAACGCCTACATCTACCACCAACTGTCAAACCACATAAGGCTGGAATGATAAACTTAAATGACGATTGCGTCACATTGAGGATGAAAGCAAACTGCAGAGTTTTCAATCGGCCGATGGGCGGTTGTTTTTTGGTTGCTGTTAAATATGAACCGACGCGGTCGGCAAGTTATCAGTCGATACAAAGTCAGCGGTCTGTTTTCACCCTGAATGGTGTATTGATAGTCGTGAAAGGCTGCGAGTAATAGGTTTCGATGAGGCCGTTGAGTCAGTGGCCCTTCCTGCATTCACGCCATTTTGGGAACCAATACGTGAGCGGTACGCGATCAGAACGCCAATGCCGAAGAGTCTGCCATTATGTGTTCTAGGAGGTCGTTGTTAAAATTAAAATAACTAGGTGAGCTTAGATAACATTTTTAAGCTATTGCATAGCTTTTATCGCGGACTTTGAGCGCGGTGACCGAATCAAGAAATTCCGTAACGAAAACAAAACCTAACACCCCCCCACTCCGCCTACCATGTAGCTCGATCAAGCGTTCGCTTTTTAAATAAGTTAGTCCTCAATGCAATTCATGAGAGCATAGTGTTCTTTAGAATCACGATCTGAATGTTGTCGCGAGAGTTTTCTGCCTGTAACACTGTGGGACACAGTGTTAATTCAATGTTATTTCAAAGAAATACATTTTATTTTTGTAATCTAATGAGTTAGGAAAACGAAGATTGAGTAGCTCATTCAAATCATTGAAATTGATGATCCGAATGTAACAATTTAAAATTATGATATGATAAAGTTGTCCGTAGTCACCTCCTGTACTATTTCCAGAAAGGTAGAAATTCTACCAAGTATGTCTTCATTGTTCTCAGCATCCATTACATAACTGACAGACCTGTTCATTACAGATTAATTTGCATAAACTAGACATAACATGAACCGATATTATTACATTGAAATCATTAAAAGTGACTAATTAGATACAGATCTCACGGTTAATAATCACGAGCGACTAGTCACGACAAATTGTTCTGAATTGTAAACAAACAGAACTGAATGGAGATGTCATCATAAATTTATTGTTTCTCGCATTTACTTTTATTGTGTGAACAATAAAGATCGTAGCGCTTGCCTCGAGGGAGATATTTCTATTCATGTCAACAAGTTAACGGATTAATTTGGATTTCAATGGTAATCCTTTTCTTGAGAAAAGGATTACCAAATCGGAAAGTTTAATAACATTAGAGTTGACTCTAATGTTATTAAACTTTCCGATTAAACTAAAGATACAAATACAGGAATATAAAATTGTAATAGCACTTCTGTTTACATTAAAAATGTTAGTGGTTTTTGCCTTTTTGGGCGCTCTGGTGGGCGAAACATCACGTCCTTTGGCCTAAAATCCGTAATATGAGACAGATAACAGTTTCAAACTAGCATCACAAATGCCATGATGTGTGAATACGACTGCATCTGCACCCTCGACAAGGCGAGGTGAGGCTCGGTATTTGGCGTACGTACTCTATATACCCTTCAACTCGATTTAAAAATGCAGGAAGGACATATACACTAGAATGTTCAACATCGCAGAACGTATGTACAGACGGATGATCCTGGCGAACATGGTTATATCAACGTCACTGCTTGGTCCTGTGATACCATTCATTGGCATAGGTATGTTTTTTTCAAAATTGGATTCCAATAGCAGGTGCTATGGAATCTTTCCTAAAACAACTCTAACTTAAAAACCTTTGTATCTTTGGCATTTATTGGCATCAAGCCACAAGTTCGCATGACACGTCGAACGACTGCATCGCGCTTAACACTTTCTATAGGTACTATCCAAACTAAAAAGAGACAATATCTTAACGCTTGCGCAGCGTCATGCATACTTGACGATTGTTACTTTGATCGTCGCCGGAGTCTTACGTAGTAGAGATAAAATATTTTAACTATAAAACAAAGACCAGCGTAAGTTTCCAACTTCGTAATAAGTTTGACCGTCGATTCGTCAACGTCGCGACATATTGCTGTGGTTGTCAACCGCAATTAAAAAAGAAAAAGAAAAATGTAGATATACCCGTAACGTAACTTAAATATAAAACCGGTTAGTACTACTTACTCATTAAAACTCGATAGATAGCAAAAAATCATTTAATGAGAGAGGACTTATTAAAAAATCTCTTCTGTATTTTTAAATGGTACCTAACTAAGGTGGAGTGTTTGTAATTAGGTATGTATGTCGTTTAACCAGGACAGGTGTCTAGATTCGCGTTTATTCTGAGGATGTCTGACGACATTTTTCAGCCGGTTAATTGTAGTGAACGTTCCCACTAATAATTCATAGTTTTTTGACGGGCGGGCGACCCGATGGAATCCCGATGGCATTCGTGCACCTGGCAACTTTGTTCACAGCGATGCAATTTCAGCTCGTTATATATTTAATTCAGAGACAATTATTTAACAATAAATTCGTTACATTCGCTAACCCTGTGTTTTAGTAACCCAAACACTCAGAATTTACGACTTGTAAGTTTGTAATATGCTGTTAAAGTAATACCGACAATTTCAAAACAGCGCGAAAACGGGACCAAAACGATTATTTAGCCAACATTCTTCAATAGAACGCGCATCCATGTTTCGTCATTGGAATTTACGAATGCAAACCGATTTCGAGTGCGGTGCTGTTACATCTACAGGTGACTTGCGCATTCACCATGACGAGACGTTCCGTTCGTAGATAAATACAAGTATTTGAACTCACATATTGTGTGATATGTAAGCTACTAACATCTAGTCGTATAAGTTTTATTTTGTTTTTGTTTACTAATACTTTTTTGTATGGACCATATTTAGTTGTCTGAAATACTTAAATGGTTTTTTTACTCATGTGCCTATATTTTTCAGAAGGTACGAAATACTACCGACGTAATACTTAAACCTCAATCGAATCAGACGAAGGGCCCTGCTAGGTACATACAGACATTTACCTTTGTCTATTTTCTATCTGTTCCGTTACTTTTGAGTTTTATTTTAGTATCAAGTATTTCACTAAAACAGCGCTATCAACCCGCATGCATATACTTAATCAAAACGACTTTCTATTAACAATTATAAAGATGCTCAAACCATTCATATTAACAAGCATGCAATTGACCTTGTACAGAAGAAAAATGATATTACGTATAACAAGATTTAAAACACCCTTGGGCCGTTTGAACTATTTTCAAGGAAGGTAAACCTTCATGACATACTTTGCGTAAGAGCATTACCTACGCAGGCTTACCGAGTACCGTCGTGCATAATTAGTCAGTCAAATTGGATTGTATCTACTGCGTAAAATTACACCACGCGTGCACTGCGAACGTTAATCAGGAATCAATGCATCACTTCTGCCGCGCAACTGCGACCCAGTTATGTGATGTTATATAATCGCATCAATCGATTGAAGAAAGATATGTTGTTATACTATCGTCCAAATAAAATAATCAAAACGTTAACGCAGAATAGGCTAACGGTGTCCTGAGGTCAAGCAGCTGTTGTATGTCAATGGATTTGAGCCATGCGTTGATATAAAGTCAGTCAGTCAGTCAATTTTATATTTATAGATGAACAGAAGAAATATTTTCTAACGCTAGTAATAAAATTAAGAATGAAGAGTCCCGCACATTTTCGGAAGGTATTTTAGACTGCTCCTATCTAATTTCGTTTAAAACACTGAAAATCATAGCGAATCAAGGTACCTATAACCTATCTCTAGTTTGTCATCTCATTTACGTTTCAAAATATTAACGTTGTGCATTAATTATACCTTATTCTGATTGTGGAGCTACAGGATATCAGGTGTTGTAAGGCCCGCACCGCGATTGCAAGAGGAAACAAGTAGTTCGTTACCATCGCTGATAAAAATGATTTATGCTTTGATTAAAACCTAATTACTCGTATCTAATGCGTTGCCGCCGATCACTAAATTAACTGAGTAACTAACCTGAAACTCTTTAACTTTCGTTCATGTTAATGTTGTGATTTAATTAACTTGTTTCGAAGTCGATAAAATGCCGAAGCTTATTAAGGAAAATATCTAATGATTCAACGATGAAAAGATTAATTAATTAGCATTTAAAAGTCTTAAATAGTTTAGAGAACAAACAAATTCACCGGCCAGTTTCAGAAACAAATAATATTTATATCTAATAGTTAATTAGACGTTGGCAGGTAATTGAGCACGTATTTTATTATCCGACACTCAGGAACCCCTGTGGTTTAATATCCTCTCGCGTCTATATTCACTATTAAGAACATAGAGGCAGTTATTATAAAATCTGAGCTTCTCAACAGATCGTAACTTAGATGCTTAACACATTTAATATTCTTACTAACTTGTTTTTAAATGATATCCATAATGCAAAAGTTTATTTGTTACCTCCCTTTTTGACCGACTTCAAAAAAAGAGGAGGTTCTCAATTATGTTTTATGTATGTTCGAAGATTACTCGAAAACGCCTGGATTGGATTTCGAAAAAATGTTTTTGTTTCATAGAGAATAACTCACAGGTGATCCCATAAAAATTGAATGAAGATCAGATTAGGATCTTCGTAGTGATGAACAGAATTGCACCTCTAGATTGCAGCAAATTGCTCAGTTTCCATTTCCACTAGTAGAATTGGCCCACATGCACTAATAGGTACCGATGAATGGAGCATCTGAAACCACCTTCTCAACACCAAACTCCTTAATGGGTTACGATTAGGTACAGGTTGCAATTTGAAGAAATAGTCGCTTTCGCCTCATGGAGTAGAATTTTCATTGAGAGCATGGCACTAAAAAATGGTTATTACGCTTAAAAACCGCTTGATCAAAAAAAGGCTGTGTAAAAAGGACAAAGTTTACTTTATATATTGATGTTCCCAAAAGATCGGGATAACTGCGAGTAAATCCGCAAGGCGCACCATGTGCTTATATAAAAATCACTAGATTCCTTTATTAAAATTGCTGCCTACCTATCTGATATCACACTTGCAAGATATCTATTCAACAAGCGCTTGGCTATTTCACAGTGTATTTATTGATAGACTGGTTAGATGCCTTAACCATATTTGATTTAATTACGTAACTAAATATCGGACGACAATCTTATCAGATATTTAATAATGGACACTTGTATTAAAGCACTGTGAAGGTCAGTCTCATGCATAAAATTATGTACAGTGGCAGTTTGCATATAGTACTGCCCAAAGAGATTTAACTGAACAGCGGAATTCGGATGTTTCCACCTTGTTTCCACGATAAAAATGTAAAATTTGTTAAAACATTGGCTCAAGGTCAAGGCTCAGCGTCTTCGCCGGCTTGGCCACCTGGAGCGTATGGGAGAGGAACTTCAAGTCAACAATTGGCAAGAAATAGCGCAGGACAGGGAGCGATGGAAGACTCTCGTTTCGGAGGCCAAGATTCATTTTGGGTCGCTGAGCCAGCGGATTAAGTAAGTATTGGCTACCATTTTTAACAAATTTTACATTATAGGTTAAAAATAACCAATAGGTAGTAGGTACTTACAATATTGACGTGACATTACAAATCGATGAACATAGGCATTCACAAAAAGGGTGACGTCATGCGTTACGTTACGTGATTGAGAAGGTAACCATAGCAACGTATTGAAGTGTGCAAAATGGTAATGTCAACAATACAAAAGAGTTCTTATGACGTTATTGGTATTAGAATATGTTACAAATATGTTGTTTTTGCAAAATAAATTTGATAAATTATTTGCTTGTCCATTACAAGACACGAAACGCAACGCACACGATATTAACGTCACATCATCTCCCTGTAGCAAATTTTACCAGACAAAATACAAAACCTTCAAGGAGTGCGCCTTCAAAGATAAGTAGTGACGTCATCGTGGAAAAAATACTTTTTTTGGAAATGGAGTTGAGGAAAACTCTTTATTTCAGTGTTATTTATAAAACTCTTTGCATATTGCATGTTTTTATGTTTCGCTATTGCGTTCAATAGTACATTTTTACCACGATGTGTATTAAAAGCTTTGAGTTGTCTAGATAAAAAGTTAATGATTAATTCAGTGAACGATTCCTAATGTAGGTACTTAATACAGTCGTGTAATTTTTTCCAGGCGATGTTAACCATTAGGTACTTCACGCCGTGGTTTTCAGTCTGCTTTTTTAAGATGTTATCTTTAAAACTATATTTTATCTATAAATATAATAGTAGGTATAAGTTGAGGGATCCGATTTCCCGCACACAGGCATGCATCCTGCCTATTGTCTGATCGTCAACTGGTACTCCAGGCAATCCAGCTCCAACCAGAAGCACAGAATCTTCCTGGAGTCCTCGCACGCTTCTGGCCCGTTCGCTTGCCAAAGTAGGTATGTCGGCCCGGTAAGCAGCCAGACTCTCGCACTCCAGGATTGAAACGCTAAAGTTATTTGAATACCTATCTATTCAATCAAAACAGGTGAATATTTCCTACAAACGATTAGATTGGAATGATTGTTACTTATTCAACAAAACGCCTGCCGCCTACACTAAACATTCCTCAATTCAGTACCTTCCACCAAGGCAATACCAAAGTCACATCAAATTACCTACACAAACTCGTTAAAACATTAACATTTGAAACAAACGGAAATCTTCAATGGGGATTTTAGGTTAATAATGCAACCTAGTGGCCCTGGGCCCTACACAATAGTTGTACATGTCGTCTTCGCGACATCTGTCCAAACAGTTGTTTAACATGGCATAACGTAGAAGATATCTGCTTGAATAACAAAATAGAATATTTTTGTACCACTTTATAATAGACTAGCGACCCGCCCCGGCTTCGCACGGCTATATTATGCATGTATTATACATATAAACCTTCCTCTTGAATCACTCTATCCATTAAAAAAACCGCATCAAAATCCGTTGCGTAGTTTTAAAGATCTAAGCATACAAAGGGAAATAGGGACATAGGGACATAGCGACGGCGAAAAGTGGCTTTATTTTATACTATGTTGTGATAGTGACAGGATAGTGATGATAGTGATCTAGCGACGCGTAGTTTCCAGCCAATGTTAAAGCCATACCAAAGTTTCATAACAATCAGTGCCGTAGTTTTGGAACCTAATCGCAACCAAACAACAGAAAGCAAAACAATGTTTCCGCTTGATAATATTAATGTAGACGTAGAACAAAGCTGGTACAATAAATCAAAGGTCACCATTTGTCAAAGGCCGCAACGATCAAATAGGTTAGGTAAGGGAGAGTCTGTAAATGAAGTAATATTTGAACCCCAATTCGGATAAGGGGTAACTCCCAAAAGCCAATGTTCCCATTTGGCAACCCTTTGGCCACAAATTAAAATGCCTCCGAAACTCTAACTCGGTCAGTGTAGCAATTAGATCGACACGATATTTCGCATGTTAAATGGAATACGAATGTAAATTTTAGCCTATTTGAACGACAAAGAGAGCAATTGCACTGTCCGACGTCTGATGTCCTTATAAAAAAGGTTGTCTGTAAAGTCGGTTTACGGACGACAATTTTACGTGATAACGTCATAAGAAAACGATGAAAAAATTGTGTTTTTTTTTTATATTCCTTTTTTTTTCCTTTAAACAAGTCTTTTATTCGTCACTCGTCACCAAACCACAAGCCCAGATTAGCGATATTATTATTAAATACTCTTATTTCTTAAATCATAATCATAAATCATAAATATTTATTTTTGTAGGTCTAGGTATAAAAGTTCTTAAAAGATAGAAATAAAATGGTACTTTCTAGATCTTGCCATTTTGGCGTACAAAATTATGTCAAAATTAGATCAACAACAAAAGTAGAAATATAAAATACTAGCTGCGCCCCGCGGTTTCACCCGCGTAAGGGTCGATCCCGTGGAAATATCAAAATAAAAAGTAGCGTTCCCCGATAAATGGACTATCCAACACAAAAATATTTTTTCAATTCGAATCAGTAGTTCCTGAGATTAGCGCGTTGAAACAAACAAACTCTTCAGCTTTATAATATTAGTATAGATAAGTATATACTTCGTATAGATTGTATTTTCATTTCTTACTCCTACCTAGGTATATCTATTTTTTATGCTCATGGTTTTACTCAATACGTTATTCAGTTTGTATCTCTAGATTTATTTTACTTTACGCCTTTAGCGTTCTGACAAACCCCTCACATGTAGGTACAGTCACATTACCAATTAGCTGAACCCCACGTGACCCAGAGCTCATTCGGATATCTGTAAAAAATGTAGTATTTACCTGTTTTGTAAAAAGATTTATATTGTAAATTGTTTTTAATAGTATATTGTTTAAAAAAAACCGAAGCAGTTAACATTACTTTACAACCTTACAGAATTGCAGGTGAGCTCTAGGTCACGTGGGGTTCAGCTAATTGGTAATGTGACTGTACTTAAGCTGACTACTACTATATACGCAACAGTAGCCATTGATTAGTTAAACACGTCATTATCCAGCCGCGACTGCCGAAAGACGGCTTTTCATAATTATCATATAATTTATATTTCTATTAAGTTCCCAGTACTAAATGGCAAGACACCTTTTTTTCAGTTCAATGTTCGAAGTTTTTAACCTCTTTGGTTTTACGTTAACATCAGCTGCTGTCAGCTTGAGGTCTTACCAATCTAATCAAAAGCACTAAAGAGTATTGATATCAACTTCGAAGCAAATCACGCCCAAAATAACTTTCTACCCCTTTTTAACCCCGTTAGGGGATGAAATTCAATAAAATACGAAACACGTGTTCCATTAATTCTGTTAAAGAGTGTTTATGCAAAATTTGAAGTAGATTGGACTAAGGCATCACGTTGTCCCATACAAACTTCGACCCCCTATTTTCCCCCCTTAGGGGTCGAATTTCGCAAAATCCCGTCTTGGTGAGCACCTACGTCATAAAAGGAACCCCCATGCAAAATTCGAGACTCCTAGCACTTGTAGTTTCTGAGATATCGTGATGAGTGAGTGAGTGAGTCAGTGATTTTCCCTTTTATAAATATAGATTAGAAACAAACCAGTAACATGACACTTTTGTGTGAAAGCAGGTGTTCCATCAATTTATTGACGTTATCACGTCAAAAATAATCTATACTTATAGGTTGATTTTTTGATTCTTTGAATTGTTTCTATTAAGACGCGGTAAGACAACAGTAATATGCAGTAAAACGTAGTTCTATTCCTGATAAACAATCGTCACCTTGTTCTAGTTAACTCACATAAATTAACGAATAATTTGAAATGTTTACGGTAAGTAACCGCGACATGCAAAATTCTTAATTTGTACTTCTGGCCTTGAGATGCATTACAACCTATTTACTCAACAAAAAATGGTAATATTTTATTATAATTTAGCAATTACACATTTTAAAAAACCCCGTGAAAATTGAGTAGGTAACTAGTAAGCACCTATGCCTTATGAATGCATTGAAAACCTTCACTCGGTCAGTACCTACAATATAGCTAGTTTTGTTGGTTTCAATTATTTATATCTGTCTTATCAACGACCATCAAAACCCCTATACAGGTGCATATTATAAAATTCTCATAATTTACCCGTTTATGTGGACCAATGTCCACATAATCGGCTAAACCGATTTGTATGAATTTTTTTGTGTATATTCGTTAGGTCTGAGAATCGAACAACATCTATTTTTTTTTTCCTTTATCGTTTGCTAGAGTTATTCCGGTCTGATCCCCTGAGCTGATCCCCTGCTGGTTATTATTATTTTTTAATTCCGTTCTGATCCACTATAAACTTTACCATGCCGCACAGTGGGCTGAAACGGGAAATCAGCGGACTTAGGAATCAAAGTTGATAATTCTATTTTTTTTAAATGGTGATCGATAGAGCTAATTAATACAATAAAAAATTGTTCTACAATAATTCTTAAATACGAATAATTCTCGAGGAAATCGACTTTGTGTGAAAAAAATGTATGAAACGACATATGTTTTGGTCTCTAGCTTCCAACTTATGGTCGATCCCGCACTTTGGGCAGCAATTTATTATAGTATAGGTCTTTACCTTTCACCTGACACCAAGAAGTCCTGCCCCGACCCGCCCTTTCGGAAAATAGAAGCGATTGAAAATGTTGTGTTTTCAAGTTACCATTTACGACCAAATCTTTACAAATTAATAAAATAAATAATAAATAAATATTGCACGACGTTACACACAGCGCAATCTAGCCCCAAACTAAGCACTAGGCTTGTACTATGGGTACTAGACAACGGATATACTACATATTATACTTTTTTTTTTTTGTAAATACATACATATGATACATAGAAAACACTGAATATCCCATGTCTTCGGACCGTGGTGAGTCCTAGGACATGTTGGTTTCCTCACGATGTTTTTCCTTTACCGTAAGAGCGATGTTATTAGCGCACATACCTTTTTCTTAAAGAAAAAGACATTGGTGCGCGGTCTGTCTGGATTCGAACCCACGACTCTCAGAATGAAAGCCGGGGTATCTACCACTAGACCAACACCGCTCTTTTTTGTATTTTGTATGTTGTTGGATGTGACTAGTATATCATAAAACAATGATATGACACCTATTCTACATAACTTTTTGAAAATCGTACAATTTCGAGTTAAGCTAAATGTTTTTAAACATTGAAAAAAATAACATAGTAATGTAGTAGCAAGGTAAACAACCTCTTCCAAGTATAGATATACTTAGTGAAGTAACAATAGGTAAGTACTTCACTAAATAACAATAGGTAGCCTATCTACCTATTGTATCGTAGTACTTCAGTCTTAATAATAAGACCCACTTATTATTACGTTTCTAGGAAATTGCGGCATCCTTCAAAGACTACCTGTGATAATGAGTGTCCTTGCGGTTTTACTGATGAGTTGATGAGTCCAACCATCCAGTAGATACTAGTATAGGTAAATAAATATATACGGTATTTCAATAGAAATACCGTATATATTAATGGTATCTAATAAGATACCATGATAAAATATTATAGTGATTTAGATGAGTATAGTTTAAGGTAATTAGGAACTGGGGTGTAATAATGAAAAAGAAAAATATGTTTGTGTGTCTATAATAAAAAGTTACAACAGAAATATACATATATATAGGGACATCTATTAACAATATATGAACAAAGTTAACTAAATTAATGCTTATAAATAACGCTAACTTACACTGAATTCAATTCAAATTCATATAGAGCAATGTATACATATACATGATAATTTAAAACGTCAACTACGATACTACTGTGGTTTCGGAACGCGCCCTCCGTAATATATTCACAAGATATAAATAAATGCAAACTAAAAATAAGAAATACAAATACAAGATCAATAAATATAACAATTTAAGAAAACTAAAATCAACAAATTATTCTATTCAGAATCGCTATCTTGGAAATTACTTACATCAATAAATTCTGTTTCAGGAGTTTCATTCAGAAGAGGCATCAGGAGATCAAGACATTTTGGAGAGAGAGACATTCTAGTTTTCTGGCTCATTCGCGGTCTTATAATGCTAAGCTTTGGATCGGAAGACAAAAGAAGGTTATGGAGAATATCCTCATTTGTCGCAACCCTGCTATTTTTTCTAGAATGACCCTCTCTGAATTTTCTAAAATCTTTATTACGGGCTTCTGATGCTTCTTCTGAAAGCTTACCAATAGGCAACAAACCAAAATGTTCAATAATGTTAGCTCCATGCATAAGTAATTTATGCACGCTAGATGGCATATAATACCATGGGTACAATCGAACATAATTGTCTGCTGTCTCTTGGCAAAACTGTGAAAATTTTGAAACATTCACGTGTTCTCCAGACGCAATGGTTTGGAGAATAACGTAAAACCTTTCAATTAAATCTTCATTAAGACCTGTGATTCGTGCACTTGTCTTAAAATCTCTAAAAAATCTTCTCGCCGTGTTTCCATCATTGGTAGTACCCGCTCCCTGCTTCACGATGTCAATATGTAGGCCACAAGTTTCCTTAAATTCTTTTTGAATTGCTTCTTTTCTTTGTGTTAACACGGCTCGAAGATCTCCTCTGGCACTCCATTTTTTAAAATCAAGCCTGTAAGCTGCAACAAAACAAACACAATTACTATTGAATATCTAAACAAAAATGCAACTTTCTTATATTGACAAAAAGTAGATGATTTATACCTATATGAAGAAGGCATTCCATACATCTTATCCAGCCGTGTAATGAAGATAGTCCGTACTGGTATATATCCTCATTCTTTGGTTTCCTCCTTACCGCTTCTAAATCGTTCATCTCCGATGGCCTGGCACTACATATATCGCAAGCTGCAGAAGACGTCTCGGATATGATTGAGGTAATCTTACCGTCAATCATAGTAAGTAATAAATTGTGGCCAATCGTTGTCTCTTTGTAAATTGTGGGCATCAGTGTTGCGATCTCCTTCTTTATTCTATTCATCTCTGTTGTTACCACTTCTTTGGTTTCTCTTATATATTTAAAAGATATTGGACGGCAGTAAAATGTAGATGAAGGTCTGTCGTTTTCCCAAATCACGATATTTTCTTCATTGTGCAGCTGAAGAGGTACCAAACTAGCCATAAAAATGCTGGAATCGTCGAATTCTCCTCTTTGTTTATAATTACTCTGCCCTGAAGCTCCATCGAATCCCCATTTGCTAGTAAGCTTCAACTCTGCACGGGAATCTGCTTGAATGTTATTAGCTTCCATTATTCGTGTGATGGTTAAGTTCAAAAGTGCCTGTAATTTAATTTGAGCGCCATCTTCACTTATGCTGATGTCTTTTTTGGGCGGATAACAATCTTCTTTTGCTTGTTTTATCGCATAATAGGATGGATAAACTTCGCATCCTTGCTCACTTGCAGAGTCCCTTAAATTTATATACTGCCACTTAGATAGTTTAAGGGATACAAGAAGACCCAAAGCCTTATCGGGAGTGTAGGCTTCTTCTCTTTTCTTTCCCTTTAAACTCGCTTCTACTTTAGCTGCATCTTCTGGGTGTTTCATAAGGTGATCTAAAATTTTGCTTACTCGTAATTCTCCACTGTTACGAAAGGCCCTCACTGCAGTAGCACCCGATTCTTCAGACGAAAGCGATTTGTCAAGTGAATGACTTATACGCCTTCTCTTTTGCCGTTCACCCAAATTTTCAAACTGCTTTCTGGGTGTGAAGGTCGAAGTAGATGCTCCCGAAGTGCTAGGTTGAACATTTTCTTTCTGAGCATCAACCGGGTCAATTTCTTGAAGAATTTCATGCACATTTTCTCGAGAACACACTACATTCGGCCACTCTATTGAACTCTCCAACCAATCTCGGTGTATTTTTAAAAATCTTTGTAGGGTCCTATTTGCCTTCCGCCACTTCAAAACTATTTTCGATGAATATTTCTGGCAAAACTTAACTAACTGTCCACTTTCTTCTTCATTGATCTCTTTTCCCAATCTCTCCTTTAAAAGTTCAAAAAGTTTTGCAGAGTCTGAAAACGAGTCTAATTCAGTTCTCATCAACACAAACAGGTCAATATTGTTCACTAAATTCTCCATTATCACCACGAATATTGAAATGTTTATGGGACAAATGACAAAATCCGAATGACTGTTGCAATTACATTACATCCCTTAAATAGTCGCACCCCCAACAACCTACCTAACATGCCATATTCATAAAGTACCTATCTAATCCCCTTTTACAACTCATCAGTAAAACCGCAAGGACACTCATTATCACAGGTAGTCTTTGAAGGATGCCGCAATTTCCTAGAAACGTAATAATAAGTGGGTCTTATTATTAAGACTGAAGTACTACGATACAATAGGTAGATAGGCTACCTATTGTTATTTAGTGAAGTACTTACCTATTGTTACTTCACTAAGTATATCTATACTTGGAAGAGGTTGTTTACCTTGCTACTACATTACTATGTTATTTTTTTCAATGTTTAAAAACATTTAGCTTAACTCGAAATTGTACGATTTTCAAAAAGTTATGTAGAATAGGTGTCATATCATTGTTTTATGATATACTAGTCACATCCAAAAACATACAAAATACAATTTGTAAAGATTTGGTCGTAAATGGTAACTTGAAAACACAACATTTTCAATCGCTTCTATTTTCCGAAAGGGCGGGTCGGGGCAGGACTTTTTGGTGTCAGGTGAAAGGTAAAGACCTATACTATAATAAATTGCTGCCCAAAGTGCGGGATCGACCATAAGTTGGAAGCTAGAGACCAAAACATATGTCGTTTCATACATTTTTTTCACACAAAGTCGATTTCCTCGAGAATTATTCATATTTAAGAATTCTTGTAGAACAATTTTTTATTGTATTAATTATCTCTATCGATCACCATTTAAAAAAAATAGAATTATCAACTTTGATTCCTAAGTCCGCTGATTTCCCGTTTCAGCCCACTGTGTGCCGGTCCGATCCCCTTACTCTTTTTGACAGGTTAGTACAGTCAAGAGAAAAACTGTTTTGAATGTATTTTTTTTTAATTTATTTACTAGAACAGCTAGTAGGTAAGTATATAAAATTCTCGTGTCGCAGTGTTAGTTACCTATGTACACTATTGTACACCTAAACGGCTGAACCGATTTGTATGAATTTTTTTGTGTAAGTATATTCGTGAGGTCGAAAATATATATTTTGTAAATGGCAAAACAACGTTTGCGGGACAGCTAGTATTTGAATAAAAGTAATTAATGGTCCAATAATAATATAATTAGGGCACCCGCAGACGTTTCTTTCACACGGTATGCTGTCGGTAGGCATATTATAATGTTATCTGAGTAGCTAGCTGTAATGGTGTGATCGCACGTGATTCCACGTATGTACGAACACCCCAAACAGAAACACACGCCCGAAGCTTTGCCGAAGAACACGTATTATGAACATGTCTCAGATACCAAATTGCAATGTTACGAGTAGGTATGGTTTATCTTCATCTAAAAATATAATATTTTTGAAATAAAGAAATATTGTTGACGACCCAGTTGGCACAATGGCCACCATGCCAGACTGCCACACACAGGGTTGACCGTTCGATTCCCGCCGCAGGCAAGTATTTAAGCTTAGATATTTGTCTGTGGTCTGGTTGTTTCTATATATGTATATATTTACAAAAGAAAAGTATATAGTAGTCTATTCGTTGTCTAGCACCCATAACACAAGTCTGGTTACTTAGCTTGGGTTAGATGGCGATGTGTGAAATGTCCTCCAATTTCACTATCACTACATAGTATAAAATAAAGTTACTTTTCGCCGTCCCTATTTCCCTTTGTATGCTTAGATCTTTAAAACTACGCAACGGATTTTGATGCGGTTTTTTTAATGGATAGAGTGATTCAAGAGGAAGGTTTATATGTATAATACATGCATAATATAGTCGTGCGAAGCCGGGGCGGGTCGCTAGTTTATTTATATGTAGTGTAGTGATTAAGCTATTGCATAGCTTTTATCGCGGGCTTTGAGCGCAGCGACCGAATCAAGAAATTCCGTAACGAAAATAAAACCTAACACCTCCCACTCCGCCTATCATGTAGCTCGGCTGAGCGTTCACTTATATTTATTAATTGTACCTAGTAGGTACCTACCACAGTCCTCTATCTAGAAATAACACGTCACAAAATGTAAGTTCGTAATAGTGCAGTATTTGCAAGGTTGTGGGCAAACCGGCTTAAGTAGTCGCAATATCCAAGCGATAATATGTCTATTCTATTCTTTGATCATCTTAAAATACAAACATAAGCTTATAAATTTAAATAAGCCTGTAAGAAAGGTAGGTACCTAATAAAACGGTATTATATTCATATTATCTCTGTATTAGTTACCTAAGTACTTCTTCCTCGACTAATAAAATCCATGAAGATGTTGTTAACGTGAGAAAAATAAATAAAAATAGTTCGTCGTAAAACTATTTTTATGTCTTTAAATATAGATTTCGTTAAACCAATTAAGTGTATGTTAATATTAATTTATGACGGCCTTTAAAGTCAATGTACCTAATTAATTATGGTTTCCTGTAGAGCACTTTACCCATAAAAACTAAGTTTTTTTATTAGGTACCTATTTAATGTTAACATCTACCACATGCTTTAGTATCTATTTAATTATTATTACAGATACTATAATTAGCAAGTAGATAAAGATAGATAGAAGAAATATGCAGGTAGGTACCTACATCCAATTTATCGTTTTTAACGTTCAAATACTTGAGATTATACAGATCAATGATAAAAAAGGAAGGAATTCGTTTTATCTATCACCGCGGCTAAATAAGTAGGTAGGTACATCTTTCGATATGCACTAGTAAATAATCTTAACAATAAAGTTTTATTTCATCCAATCTAGAGAAATTTCTTTTATTTTCACCAATCATTCGAATCATAGAGTCTATTGAACAAAAATGCAAGCGTGACAAATTTACTCGTGTCTTTACCCGTGTAATTACTGTTAGGTTATGGCCAATAAACCAAAATATGATTACTAAGAAAGAAATTAAATTAAATAAAAAGTAAATAAAACTTATAATTATGATAAGAAAGAATTGTAAGTATCTTTTAAAGACACTTTACAATATAGATAGGCTACCTCTGTTCAAATTTTATTACATTAGTAGTTATTAGTAAGAATTAAATGAAAAACGAAAGTTTTACTAAAGAAAATGAAAGTACTTGTAACAAGAGTCAACATCTTAAATGGTATTGAAATTAAACGCGTACTATCACTTATTAACAACTGTTTAATTTTTCAATAGCCTCGTAAAACGATGCTTTAGGAACGGGGAGGCCACAGAGCTCATGAGAGCTCTACGCAACCAGGTTCGAGTGCATATTATGCTAATTAAAATTATATAGAATGATCATCAAATTGTACACTTACATAAATGGAATTGCGTATTGCGTAATCCCACAACCGTGTTTTGCGATCCGGTGAAATTTTTATGAGATAAATTTGCATTAGGTAGGTACCTACTTATCTATAATATTATATAGACAGACAATGAACCAGCCTTAAGAGCGAGAACTAAAGTAATTACGAGTATATCCCAAAAGGGGAATTGGCAAGTGGGCGCCAAACACGTGTCACAAGCAAGCCCGTAAACCCAAATTGTCACTAAGCTTAGTTTCCTTAGATTCCATAGAGACATCTATATGTTATGTTAATACTACTAAGAAATTTGACATTTATTTGGAAACAACAGATTCACATAAGACACCTATTACAAACGATTATTATGATCACAACCCAACCTAAAATTATATTATTTCCTTGTCACATACACAATACTACATAATCCGAATTCATTGGAACATTAAAAAGAATAAACTAATTGAATTTAATTGAACACTCTAGGCCCCGACAAAACGTAATCGTCATGAACAGAACCATATTTCCTGCCGAAAATAGACGAATTGCTTCTACTAATATAGCATCTAGAACGCGTCCTACATTTCACGCGATAATTACGAGTAAATATTGAGTCTAGCACGTTAAGTTACCTAACATTTCATTGACAAACAAACAATGAATGGGATGATTCAGAAAATCATCTGACTAATTAATTTAATTCTTCATATAAATTAACGACAGAATTTTGCGGTCAGGATTTATATTGTTCAGTATTATGATGGGTAAACAATGAGTTATTCTGTAATGTCATGTATACGTAATAATATAAGTATGGGTAAGTAAAGTACCTTAGTACTAATTTTTTGTCTTCTGAAGAATCTTTTTCTTCCTACCCTTATCCGAATTTACTTGTGGTCGGTGCAGTCGTCATCTCATTGCTCACATTCATCTCTTTCATGTCTATCCTCATCATATGTCCATACCAACTCAAACAGTTCCCTTTTACTTTATCAATAGGTAACTGTACTCCTGACGAATCTAAATAGGAGTTAAAAACAACTACAATTAGTTAATTTGGAGCAGATAACAACACGATATAAAGAATATAAACTACACCTATCTGCAGATACTTGTGTTGGCAATGTTGTAGACGGTAGGTACGTACATACACTGGTACATTTTGTAGGTATGTATTCACTATCCAGACAATCGTTTCGGTTTGGGATGTTTGCATTTGTAGCTGTATCATGCTACAAATGGTTGTCGATATTTAAAGAGATTACAGGTAGTGTATTATGTATTTTTCTTAAGTGCTAGAGCGTGGATAGAGTTTAATAAACATCTGCACGCTTAGGCTCAGGATGCCATGGGAAAGACAAGTTATGCAAACTTTTGAATTTTAATTTAAAATTTTATTTTCGGATACCACAGTGCGTAGTAGGTAAGGTATTGTTTTGCATTTGTGGAATTGTACGTAGTTAAACGTAATTATTTCTACTTATCCGCAAAACACCACAAAATTTCGAGTTGGTGTTTCGCGTATGGTGTTTTACGTTAAGGATTCCAAAAGTGTCCAAACTCGTATTTTATTTAACTCTTCCTAATTACGTGGTTGTATATTTCCGATAGTTTTGTTTTATTTATGTTGGTTAATGTTTTTATATTTATATCCCGAAAGTTGCACGTGCGTAAATAGTAAGAAATGTGACAAGAGCACACTGCGTCAGGGCTGGGCGAGGAGTATGGAGTGGCGCAGCAGCGGGCCGCAAACCGTTCTGTGGTTCAGTCGCGTCGTGCGCACCATCACTGTCGGACCGTACACCATCGCACCGCATTCTAATCGATCTGCACTCTCGTATCGCACTGATAACCCGTGATATTGTATTCAGTGACCCTGCGATAGTGTCGTGACCATGTGATTGACAATTTGACAGGATACGTTATTGTTAATGGACTAACGCAACGTTTTCACAAAGTGTAAGTTTTTATTAGTTATTTGTATAAATTGATGATTTGTTTTTGTTTTGATGTTTTGTTTTAGTCATTGTATTTATTTTTAATTGATGTATGAATCAATGTTTAGTTATATATTAGTAATTTAATAGTCTACACTACACATACAGACCAGAAAACGTTCTTCGAATATTTAAATATCAAATATACCTATGTTTATATGTTAACAATTAATTGTTATTCATAGAATAATATTTGAGAAAATACTAACTTAATCTTAATTTTTTAATAGATTTTTCGTCCAGACAATTTGATTTAAAATCAACGGTCTAAAAATCTCAGTAAAAAATATTTTGCTCAAACTTAAAACATGGTTAACAAATGTTGATAAATGGTAACCAAATGTTCAGCGAAGCAAAACCGTTGACTATAAAAAAATACGTATAAACATATTTAAACGAACAAACTAACGGAAGAATTGCTGTAATATTAAAATAATGAAACATTAACATTGAACATAACTTTCACGGCAAACGTAGTAGATGTTATTATTAAAAAGGTAACTACAATTAGTGCAATAAAAACACCAAACTAGGCCAGAAGACACGCTTTACTTGAAACTTTTTGTAGTAACGTTCTATTTACGAAGATATTCTCACAAATGAACTAAACTAGAGTATATTTGTCAAAAAAATTGTATTTACGTGAATGCTAGTGTATCCGACCAAGCGTGCACGCTAGATTTAACCGGCTATAAAAGGAGAATTATATTAAGAACGTAAGTATACACGAGTCAACACATGCTATAATTTACACTTCAACATAAAAGTAACCGAAAGGTTGAAACAGATGCTCGAAATGAAACAAACCTAGTTTTATTGATAGAAATGTTTATTTCACTCGTACCAAATGGCTTTATGAATTTATAAAGAAGGCACACGATAAGCTTAAAATTCAATTAAGTAATATTTAATTTTGGGAAAGAAAAGCGAAATTGAAAAACTCCACGATTAACGTAAACTTAGGTAGGTTTAACAAAGACGTGATATTATTTAAAGATAAAAACATTTTCAAAGAGAATATTAAAATCATAATTCGAAACGTTTTCAGAAAAATATAGGTTTAATAATGTCTGGGTGGCAACGTCCTATCAAGATAAAAGTTCATCTTCAACAGATATGAACTTTGTCAAAGGCACCTTGGGAATTGGTGAATTAATTTTATATTATAAAGTTAGGGACAGAGTGAATAAAAATAATGTAAAGGAATTTATTAAAACAACGTAGGAACAACGAAGGTGTAACTCAAATCAGAGAGTAAATCAATAACATCACTAAGGTTTCTTTCTCGGAATGAAGCGTCAATTTAATCATGTTATAAACTTAATACCTTCCTAAAACCCTCTAGAGGATAATTTCCTGGATACAGAAATTCTCAGCAAATGGGCCAAGCCTATTTCCTAGACACTACATTCTGCTAGCACAATTATAAATCCATCGAGGCTCAACGTCAAATGTTCTATAATAGATAAGTATATCATCATCAAGTATCAAGATCACATCAAGGCATTGCACGTTAGATGCTTACTGACTGAGTCTTAACGACCCAACAAATAATAGCTTATAATAAACACGCAGTGACCGCGATTACTTTACCAAGAACTAGAACCAGCTGCGATGAGATACGAGTATATTGCAAGTTACTGGTGATCAAAGTCAATTTGTGATAGATTGTTACTTTGTCACTGAAATAGGTGTAGGTAGTGGAGAATTATCTTAGAATGCTAATAAATAAATGCTTAGACATATTTCGTTAAAAAAACCCTAACCAAACTCATGATTACGTACGCCTCTAGTAGTTTCACACTTTTTGCTACATTGACGAAAATGTTTAAAAGGGTTCCTTAAATCTCTATGTTAAAACTCTTGGTGTAGAATTATTTCTGTAATAATTGGGTATCAGATAAAGTTCCTAAATGGAGGGTGTGGTATTCTTAGGCATATGATAATAAATGACAGCCCAAATATCTCCAATTCAAAAATTATCTGGTTCAAATCTGGTTCAAATACGTAAGATGACCTAAACACACCAGATTAAGCAAATAAATGTCAGTGAACTGTCAAATAAAAATAAATATTCGAGTCGATGGTGTTGCTGAGCAAACAGCTTGCGGTAGCAGATGGTATTTATTAAAATTCTTATCAAAAAGCTAACACCTCAGTTGTTTTGCGGAAAAAAGGCAGGATAACAGGGCCCGTAACATAATCATATATTTTATTGTTGATAAATTAACGAATTAAGGAAAACGAAATGACAAAAAATATGGTAACTGTATGAAACTAAAAGCAAATTTTTGTAACATAAATAAATAAGATTTTGACTAAAAATATATAAATTCTCGCATTTTCACCCGCATATTATGTAGGTACATAAAAATAGCTGTAGGTATACTTATTCGATGTTATACAGTTATAAATATACCTATACTTGTTGTAGATACTTATTAATAATATTCCGATGAATATGTCAAATGTCAAAATAAACAAAAACAAAATCAGTTAAAATTATTCGCATGCAGAGAGATTGTTAATAGAGATAACATTATCTAACTTTTATACAAAAACTCGATGCAAAAACTTTATCGTTTTTATTTTCCACCCATCGTAGCCATCCCTGTGCAAAAATACGTCACTCTCAATTTACGATGTCTGTGGTCACACTAGACTTGGCGATTTTGAAATAGTCTGAATATAGTTACTAATAAAATAATCTAAGCATAGAGATACAATAGTTAAATGCTCGAAAAATCTAAGTAATAAATGTTCTTTCTATTTTAATCACTTAAATTTCGTTTTATTGTAGATTTATTATATGTACAGAGAAGGTAACGTTATGTCGTTTTACAGTAGGTACAAATAACATTGTTTAAACTAAATACCACTTGTCCAGAAGGTGAAACAACGTTCGTTATTTGGTGACCGGATTTTAATACAATTCTCCTTGAACAGATTCTTGTTCGAGGTTGTTTATTAAGAACGAGACAAATCGAAGTTTTAATAATTAATTTTATTAAAATTCGATTTGTTTTGGTAAGTAAGTACCATGAATGACTAATTAATAAGGTTTACAAACAACCTTTGAGACATAAGAAAAAAGGGTAAGGTAAGTTAAGTACCTACCTACCTACCATCTAGCTAATGTTTTCATAAACAAAAAAAATGGTTGTCTGTAAAGTCGGTTTATGGACGATAATTTTACGTGATAACGTCATATAAAAGGATGAAAAATTGAGTTTTTTTTTCTTTAATATTTTTTTCCTTTTTTTTCTTTTTTTTTTCCTTTATATTTTTTTTATATAACTCTTCTATTTATCACTCGTCACACCATATCACAAGCCCAGATGAGCGATATTATTATTAAATACTCTGTTTCTTAAGTTACCATGGCGCTTCTGGTCATATTACCATGACGCATGACGTCACACAATATTACCGTGACACTTTTTTTGTGAATGCAGGTGTTCCATCAATTCATTAGACGTTATCACGTGAAAAAGAAATAACCAAAGTAGTTAAGTTACCTATTGTTCCTACATTTTTATGTTGAAAACAATTAACAAGTTATTTTTTTATTAGCTTGCTGTTTAAAAAGTTAAATACAACAAGCGAGCGGACGTTATAAGAATCGAGAACAGTAATTAACCGTCTTACAAAAATAACAATTGTGTTAATCTACAAACATTATAGTTTTTTATAATGAAGAAGTCATTCAGCGTTCGCATTGGCGTGCAATGCGCGAGCACATGTGACCTGAATGCCATCAGACCGTCTCAAGATTAATCTGGTCAATTCATCAACAGTCCGCCATAATTAAAACATATCTCAAATGTTTCAGAGAACAGACGCGTTTTTGATGAAAAACTAGCTCTATTAGGGTAATGTGTAGAAGTATGAAAACCAGCATATCATTCTATACATTTCCTTAATAAGTAGGATATCAATGCACTCCATACATTACGATTTTTTTATTAGAGGATCGTTTAAAGCAACGCCTAGTGTGAATACACAGGATGGCTTAAGTGTTTTCTAGAGCTACTCCGTGTTTCGGAAGCCTGTTAACTCTGATAGTAATGATGAAATTGAGAAGGTTTAGAGATAGACGTAAATACGCTAGACACCGTAGTGTTTTTTTTGCATATTGCAAAGTTTCGCATTATAACTGAACTGAAGGAAGATACGCAACGTTCATTAGTTAATTCAATAAAACCTGTATCTTACTTTGTTGCAATCCGCTTTATTCGTGTACTGTTATGTTATGATGACTATATTCTTGATGTACCAGTTTAATCATCATTTAGTTGGATTAGATACTTATGTACGGAGCGCTATCAATACTCAAACTGAATATCTTTACAAGTAGATTAGGTAAGAAACCATTAAAAATAATTTGTCTGACATTTACGTTTGTTGGGAAAAATGTTATCAAGTGAATAATGTAGACAGCTAATAATTAAAAAATCAACAAATTGTTTTATATAAAAATTAAAAATGAAGCATCTCTGAGTGGTCCAGCGTAACTCCGGAAGCAAACAGGTTCCACACTCGAGATAACTTTTAATTGGACTTTGCTGATGAAACTAATGGGATTCGGCAGTTTTATGTACGCATTACGTGAATTAAGTAATAGCACGGCTTTCACTAAATTTATTACCACTGAAACAAGAAATAAAGTAGGTAATTATTTACCGTCGTCTATTATAACTACGTACATAGCCTATGTTCCGTAAATTTTAATTTTCAATTCAATTAATTTTATAATTATTTTTAGTCTGCAATTTTATTTACAAGATTTATCACTATCAAGAAATAAATCGATATTTTAATTATCCAATAAACTCTAAATAGTCAATAAGCAGCTACCACAATTCATATTAGTCCAAGGTTATAAGAACTGGGCAATGACCTAACACTTTTATACCTCGATAAGCTATTTCATGAGAGAATTTGGCAAAAAAAACTCGTGACCACGAAGCATAACCAACGTCAAAATGATGGCTTTAATTGGCAGCACATATAACGTGTGGAACTAATCTCGGAGTTCCGGAAAATAAAACTAGGTATCATGATCCGATCTACTTGCTTTGTAAATCGCATGTCCAGTCGGAACGCAAGCCTGAAGCAAAATTTTGACGAAGTTATTAGATATATGGCCATATAATGCGAAGCGAGGATAGCCACTCAGTGAGAACTGTTCTAAATATGCCCACGGAGCCCCGGGGAAGTGGAAGACTGCCCGCCACCTGGTGGACCAATATTGCTAGGGATATTAAGGCTCTCAAGGTTTGTCGTTGGAGAACGACAAACCAGGATCGAAGGATCTGGCGCAAACGTACAAGGAGGCCCGACTTCAACTGAATTGGAAAAAGGGCAGGACAAAGAAGAGAAGAAGAGTAGGTGTATGGCGAATATGGACTATAAGCAAATGTAAACTAAAAATCAGCTATTTTCCATCAAAAGGTTGCCTGGAAGACACCGATTTCAACGATAATACTTTTACTCATACTTTCTAGCTGTTACTTTACTTTGTGTATATCGTTTTCTATATCCTTCCTGTGTTGTACAAATAAAAATTATTTAATGATCAAACGAACTTACCAAGTGAAGTTCGATCACAATTATGTGAACGGTTAACCGGACACTGACGTGCGAAGACTTCGGTAGAAAATACAGAATGATGGCGTTGAATGAGCGAAAAGTCAGGTAGGGTGACAGGAAAAGTGTTGCCAGTGTAAGAATTTTTTTAAGCTCTAAATATTCTGTGTGAAGACTGATGGCAGGAAATACTACTACAAATTCTTTAATTTAGAAATTGCAAAGATGAAGCCGTAAGACATAGGTAACTATGTATCTATGGTCCAGTGAAATTGAGGGACTGAGTGATCCTAGGGTTTTATTCCTTCCCCTTGAAATACGAAACTCTGAAAACCAACATTGAGAGATCTATATGTAAGGAAGATAATTTAGATAATTGTATTTCCTCTAACATGGACAGGAAACGGCGGCTTGACAACTTGGAATGCTTCCAACTATGGCTACAGATCGCCACTGATAGACATGTTAAGATATTTTTGACAGAGTTCAAATGCGCGTATTTTGTTAGTCCAACCACAAGAAGGATAAAAACAAATAGAAGGATGTTCGGGAATGACTCACTACAAGTTACAGCTTTTTTGTGGACGAATAACAAAATATTCAAAAGAAGTTAGATCAACTCTATCTACTAATCGGTTCACACGTAGCCGGCACTAGAAACGTCATTTATGTAAAAAAACAGGCTAAGTGCGAGACGGAATCGCGCACGAAGGGTTCCGTACCATGTTTTATGGGAGCCCCAATAAAAAAAAAGTTCTTTTGTTTTTAGTATTTGTTGTTACAGCGGCAACAGAAATACGTACTCTTTAAAAATTTCAACTCTCTTGCTATCATGGATCATAAGATACAGACTGGTTACAGACAAAATGTAGATCTTTTGACATTCATACCAAACCACAAGGAAACGGACGGACAGTAAAGTGTTATTAATAGGGTCCCGTTTGCACCCTTTAAGTACGGAACCCAAAAAAGCTAATATCAATCCTGTTGAAGGCAGTAAAAACACACCGTTTACTGAAATTACAAAGATTACAATATTATGGTAATATGTAATCGTACTTAAATAATGTTTGAAGTCGAAGTGTTTGAGATCCAATTCAGTGACAGGAAACGGTCAGGTTTGTTTTATTGTGGACTATTAATGTCCCTCTGTGGATGCAGTTGATTTACCTACGAGTTTACGTAAAGCCAGAACCCACTATTACCGCAGCGTTCAAAGATACCAGCATCATCTTTATCTAATCACCTATTACAAGTAATGAACAGTGTTTATCTATTTTCTCCATTAGTTTTAATTTTATTTTAATAGCGATGTTTTATTTTATTTTTATTACAAAGTAGACTGTTAAGTTTTATGTAGATTCTGCTGTACGATTGCCTCTTTTCTTGTAACATTTAATTGGTAGCTGATACGAAATGCACCTATTTAACACAAATTACTCTACCAAATGGGAAACGATATGAAAAGA
Organism: Idaea aversata; assembly: GCA_907269075.1. Taxonomy (NCBI): domain Eukaryota; kingdom Metazoa; phylum Arthropoda; class Insecta; order Lepidoptera; family Geometridae; genus Idaea; species Idaea aversata. The sequence goes on from OU026085.1 coordinate 9,702,249, forward strand.
ACAAGATTTTTTTTAAAGATTTTTTATGGTCCATCAGTTTTTATTAGCTCTAGTTACTTTATGTTCGCAACCAACTGACTAAAATCCTAAACTATAAAAAAAATTCATGACCCTAAACAATAAAAATGTGCTATAAAACTGTCTCTATATATATGACAAAAGTTTTACGTACGGTTCTATTTGGTTTCACATTGAAGTATTTGTTGAGGTTTAAAAAGAGTGTATTGTTAGGTGTTAAAGTTTAGACGCATTTTGTTGTGGATCATAAAGTCGCATTTGGGTGTAGGTGGATGGGTAGTTTCGTTGGTCTCGTGAATGATGTCCGCCCACGATGCGCGTGCGCCACCGCTCCGCCTACGTGCTTGTAAATCGTCCCTAACTGTAACAGCGACAAATTACTCAAGCGCCACAATAAATACTCCTTTAATTTTTATTAGAGAGCCATATCCAATTAACGTTTCGTAATCTTTAACAGTGTTACTTTTTACGTCTAATCAGTTATGAAGCGATAATTATGCTAATGCAATTTCACCTGTTTTATGAAAAATTTTGAAAACAAATAGGTACTAAGTAGGTAATCACTAGACCACTCATGAAGCCGGTTGCTCAGATTAACGGGCCCACACTAATGATGTGCAAACAACAAACACACATAATGTAAGTACTCCTACGAATATTAACTGAAATGTTGGTTAACTTCGAAGCACGTCGTAAACTTGAAATGGAACATCTTAGCTAATAAACACATAACTTTATTTCTTAGAATGATCACAACTTTTCTACATACGGAAAATTAAGACATATATAGACATATACCTGTACAGTTACATAATATAAACAATTAATATATTCTAATTACGAAATATGAGCAAAATAACTTCGTGTGAGCTTTGCTAACAATGGATAAAGAGTTTATTTAACTTTACGTTGCTAAATAAAATGTAGGTATTAGTAGGTACCTACCTACGCTAAAGAGCACTAAAACACTGTAAACGGCGACGGCTTATTTAGAACACCCACGTTTTATTCCACTCCTATCTAACTAGTAAGCCCGCTATTATGCGGGTACATACAAACCTCATAATAATTAACATTCTAAACGAGTAGAACTCCCGTCTCAACGGAATTTTGCATTTAAAACAAAAATACTAAAGTACAGTTAGTGTTACAAAGTAAAAAACCTGGACTGCGGAAACAAAATTCATATTATAAATGTACCTTTTAACAGAATGAAACTTTATACCAGTAACGATCTTGGGGTAGGATGTAATCTGCCTTTCGCTTGTTTTCCTAGTCAAGTAGCTTTGTTTGACGTAAATAACAGATAAATTTCGTGTTACGGATAAAACTAGCATGAACAGTTACTGCTATGGGTGCTCGTACCACATCTCGTACTGGTAAATAGAAAATTTTAATGACACAAGGCAATATTACCTATTCTATTCTTAAGGAAATTGTTACAATATATTTTGATTTTAAATAATATTTGTTGCTCATAAAATATTATGTAAATATATTTGCAAAACTTATAACAATATTAGTAACGGCTCGTAATTTAAATAAAGGATGTATAAATTTAAGAAATAACCCATTAAACTTTTATTATTCCACGATAACACATACTTAAAGATATAAATTAAACATGTGTGACGGTTGGCGCCTCAAAATCAATAAATAAAAACCCGTAAATAACAATTGGGTTTGAGATAAATCTAAGAAAAAGTTCTTACGTCCATAAAAACGAAGGGATGCAGAGATGATGCAGAGGGACTTATGGGGTTGCCAATAAGCCAAACAATAGGTAGGACTTATAGACAACCCCTGGCACACTCTACTTTGCATAACTTTCCATACAGTAGTGCGGTGCTGATTTGGAATATCAATTGGGTATTTAGAGGTTAAATTTCACTTTGAAGGACCGAAAATGTTATGCTTTTACTAACATTTTCAATAATTTAAACTTCCAAACAATATAAGTGCAGAAGTCTATTTATTTGTTTCGTAGTTGTTTCGTTTTTTTTTCATCAACCGACCGATTCGATCAAACGGCTCGGTTGATTTTAATAAAAAATTTTAGAGTATTTAGATATCTAAATTTCCATGGAATCCGGAAACTGCAGGGCACAGCTCGTCCAATTAATAAATTAGATCCGGCTCGAAGGACTAATAAATAAATTCTTGATCTTGACGTATAAAGTTTCAGATTGTTGCGTATTAAAATTATTTACTAGCTTAATGAAAATTAATTATTCAGAAAATATAGCTTATTTGGTCCTAAACATGAGAACACATTAAATCTAGGGTTCAATAAATCATACCTACAATCACGGAAGTATATTTTACCGTTGCAGACCCTAATGTCGTCCCTGAGCCCTCGTTTTTACCGTAGAGCGGAGCGTGCGTTTAATCACGTCTCATTGCCGGCGTACTTGTCATACGCAGGCCGGCGTGATTAACGGCAGACTTAGGTATTGAGGGCTGCATGACATGAGGCGGCATTATTCTAAGCCAGGACTTCAAAGAAAATCTATACGTTTTAAAAACTTAAATACCTCGACATTGTATTTGAAAACGAGTTGCTACATTGATGAAACTGAAAGAATAACCTTCGAAAATCCTTACGGAAAGAAAACATCAATTCATGTATTCATTATATTACCCTGTACCTATAACGTTACATCAGTTTGTAGGACGTTATTTCAGGCTAATAGCACAAGCTTCTTAGTAGCTTCGTTTTTTTATACATTTTTAATAAATCAGCGTTAAATTACTATCTCACCTGACGGTAGATGATTTCACCTGGTAGTCAAATCAATGAAAAACTGACGAACAGGCGGACAAGAGAGTGATCTTATAAGGATTCCTTTTTTACCTTTTGTGGTACGGAACCCTAAAAACAAAGGACATCAAATGAAGATGAGTTTACTGTCTTAGCTTTACTGGACCCGTGTTTATGCGGATGGAAATTACCTATCACAAGAAATGTAATTTCATAAATTATTATGTCTTTCCGCTGATAGCATATTGATATTACGAGCAAGCATCTTATAATCTCAATAGAGGACCTACTTCCTATATCGACAAGAAGAGACGATGAATTTTAATTTGTTAGCACCAAGAAATAACTTAGGTATCTACAAACAACATAAATAAAGGAAATTCAATTATTAATTCAAATTGTGCACAAATTGAGATGATTGAGCAATTCCGAACAACACTAAATATAAAAACGCTGACCTAGGTATTGTTCTTTTGTGACAAAATTGCTCGGAAGATGATGATTACTGTATTGTAAGAAAAAAAACCGAAATAAGTAACCCCACAACTACGTAACAATGCGAAGCTATAACTATACTCAACTAGTAATTTCATAATTATCGACAAGAAGAGACGATGAATTTTAATTTGTTAGCACCAAGAAATAACTTAGGTATCTACAAACAACATAAATAAAGGAAATTCAATTATTAATTCAAATAGAGCACAAATTGAGATGATTGAGCAATTCCGAACAACACTAAATATAAAAACGCTGACCTAGGTATTGTTCTTTTGTGACAAAATTGCTCGGAAGATGATGATTACTGTATTGTAAGAAAAAAAACCGAAATAAGTAACCCCACAACTACGTAACAATGCGAAGCTATAACTATACTCAACTAGTAATTTCATAATAGACAGCAAAAAGTAATGACCGTTGCGTTGGGTCAATTAATTTGATTATTTATATATCAAGTTATACTACACGTATAACCGACAGCCCGCTCTGCAGAGCGTGTCTGTCAGACGAAGAGACCATCGCTCACGCAATTCTGGAGTGCGAGAGCCAGGCTACATACAGGGCTGACATACTTGACAACCCAACAACGCTAAGAAGCGTGCGAAGACCCCAGGAGAATTCTGCGCTTCTGGTCGGAGCTGGGTTGGCTGGAGTAAAAGCCAAAGATCACGCGCAATGGGCAGACTTATGGCTGAGTGCGGAAAATCGGAGCCCCTAACCTGAACCTATATACTACACTGCAGTTTCACCCGCGTAACTCCCGATCCCGTGTTAATATCGGGATAAAAAGTAGCCTAAGTTACTTTCAATGAATCAATGTGTCAAGTTTCATTCAAATCGGTCCAGTAGTTTCGGGGCATAGGTACTCGTAACAAAAAAAAATCCTCTATATAATATTATAGAAGATATCTATCTTCAGTATCTATATAGGTATATTTGTTTATAAGACTATTATTATCTTTTTTTTTACCAAAGATATAAATATTAAATGGAAAGAGCATCTGATGAACATTTTCCGAAAGATTAGTAGGTATCTGTATTTTTTTATAAGTTTACGTAGGTATTGTATTATTGCATCGATGGAACTGCTCGTAGAGTTTCATTTGGACGGCTATGTCACGTCTTGATCTATTCGCATGTCATCGTGAGCGGCTTCAATCCTACGCCATTAGGCACTTTCAACGCCGCATCGGTCTATTGTCCTTCTATAGGCGATAAAACATTCTCTACGTGATGGAATTTTTATGTTTCCGATCCCTAGACGCATTATTACGATATTAAAAAATATATTTTTAAATAAGTTACTTATTTACGAAAAGGTCGTAAGTATTCTACAATTACGCTTTTATTTTTTTCTGTTGAATAAAATTAGTAGGTGCCGACTTAAAATTATGATAATGTATCCTAAATTAGTCTTGGCTACTTAACTAAACCTAGTTTTATACGTGTGGGTACATTGAGAAGCGGGCCGGGGCGTTGGTGTTGCGTCTAAAGGGGGGCGATGACCATCATACTAACTTCCGTAAATATAAGAACTTTACGTATACCACTTTAAAATATTATGTACCTATAGGTAAACTGACCCAGGGTCAAAATCAAAGTATTCTGTTAACATTTTGAAGTTACCTAGAGGAAAATCAGGCGTTTATGGAAATGAAGATTATTCATTTTTAACACGCTTTTATTAGTTTCACCTGTATGTTTGCTTGTTTGTATGTAACCGACTCCTTTGGGCACGATTTTTAAAATAATAGTCCAGTCCATATAAAAACAAAACAAATTTTTTAGAAAAAGTTTGAATTTTGCTAAAGTTCGCCTAGACATCTAGAAGAATGCCCTTTCGTATTATAATAATTTCGTGGAAAAGCATTGTATATAAGAAACAAGAAACAGCCGATTTTATGGGTGGCATCCATTTTCAACCCCCAATTTCAACCCACGGCATAATTTTAATTACAATACCTCTATATTCAACCCCATGCAAATCAATAGTCCATTTTCTACCCAAATACGCAGTGGGTACCTAACTACCTACCAAATTTTTACTCAAGTAACGTCAACAGAAAAAATAGATTCATAGTTTCGGTAAAAGTGTTAATTATAATTATAGTAGTTAAAATACGACTTTAAAATATCAAATTATTTTTCTGTCTGTACAAAAAACATCATATTAAGTATTATAATCACTTGGGTTGAAAATGTAATACATTTTAGGTAGAAATTGGAAAAAATAATCAATTAAATTATTGGGGGTAGAAAATGGAACACATTTTAGGTAGAACATGGAAAAAATATTTGCGGGTTGAAAATGGGGATTCAAAATGGATGCCACCTTTATGAGTAAATCTAACCTCAATTTTTTTAGAAAAAGTATGGATTTTTTAAAGTTTTAGGACTAAAGTTGTTCGCCTAGATGTCTAGAGCAATCCCATAAAAAAAGAAAAGCATAGAATAGGTATATGCATCATTGTTAATCTATGCTAACAATTATGAAAGTTTAAAATTATAATGTTTATTTCAGTGTTGGTTCGCCTGCGCCCGCGCCGCGTGCATCGCTGCCCACCCCATGTGCACTTGCTTGAGGTGAGTCACCATTCTCGATATAAACTTGGGTTACCTACCATACACGCAAAATTATATTTTACAAGCTTATCCGCACTTAAAATGGTATTATTTGTTAGTTGAAGTTCAATGACTATACAGGATGTAACAATCACCATATTATAATCCCACACTTGTAGGAAAGCACCCCAAGATATTTTTAACGAATACTTATAATTCGCGTTTTTATTTTTGTTTTAAACCTGACGTTTCGGGAACTCGTTTCGGGGTTTCGGTTTCGTCAGGCGTTCAAACAAACAAATTTTCAGTTTTATAATATTAGTATAGATGTTAAAATAGGCCCGGTCGCGAGGAGACTCATTTTTTTTTAATTAAAGCCTGAAGCGGAATTATTTCGATGAATGAATGAAATACGTTTTATTATCCAAATGATACAGTCATTCCCGACTCCTCCTAGCACACAAGAGTTATTTGACAATAGGAAAGGATTTCACTTTATTATTGTGTAGAGCCATGTAATGTACAGGAGCACTAATTTTAAAAAATCGGTGCTGACAGACAGACGGCCAAGGAAGTGATATTATAAGGGTTTCTTTTTTACCCGACTACGGCGAAGCCAAAAGGGACGGTTAGTGTTTGACCTGTATTTACCCTTTGAGGTAGGGAACCATAAAACTAATGATTTTAATATGCGGTAACAAAATTATTGGCAGCAGACTCGTATTATTGGCTTTAAGTGAATATATTTTTTTTTTTAATGCTACATAACAGGCAAACTAGTCACCCAGATTTTGTTCTGTTCTCTATACATTACCACAAGTGTGGTAGATGGCCAAGCCAAAAAATAGATGTGTCAAACTATGTCAAGATAGGTATATTATGTATTATGTCCTATAAGAGATATAACACCCCCTTTGTAACAATGTTACGTATCTCTTACATTTGTAGGTCTATGTTTATTTAGTACTAGCTGCGCCCGCGCGCTGTTTCACCCGCGTAATAATTTTCTGCGCAAATTTCTTATTTTTTTTCTTTCGAACCTCCTCCTCGTAATAACAAACACAATAAAAAAATAATTAGGGAAATTATTCCAGTAGTTCACGCGTGATGCCGTGATCAAGGAAATTTTTATTTATCTTTTTCATTTTTATAATTTATATTTTTATATATAACTATAAGTACTTATAATATAAAGCTGAAGAGTTTGTTTTTTTGTATGTTTGTTTGTTTGAACGCGCTAATCTCAGGAACTATATACTGGTTCGAATTGAAAATGTTCGATAGTCCATTTATCGAGGAAGGCTATAGGCTACTTTTTATTGCGATATTCCCACGTGATCGGGACTTACGCAGGTGAAACCGCGGAGCGCTGCTAGTTTAGTATAATTGGTAAGTATCCATACTTAAAGGTAAAACAGTTTTTGTAAGCATCACAGTAAGTAAGTATGTACTTAAATATTTCAAGAATGCCATTCGTGTTTCAGTACGTAAATATGGCATCATTCGAAATTTAACGTCCACAATAAAATTCAAATTTTATTGGTGCTATCCAAAGGATAGGACTGAATTTTCATATTTGGACCTACTTCTAAGCTTTAAGCTTAAGCTCTACCTACACCACAAGATTATACCTCAGCAGGTCCTATTATGCCTTAAATAAAGTTACCTAGAAGAGAACGCTTTTAGCGGTAAGGCCGTATTGTGCAACAGGGCTTCTTTAAAATTAAAGTCTTTTATTTTTACTTTTTTTATGACTTTTTGTATGCAAGCAATACATGCGTTCTATCTATATTTCTATTGTAGCTACTTCAAATATTTTTTTGTACAAATTAGGAAATAATAAAATTTAAATGAGAGTTTATGAACAGGATTTATCTCTCTAATATAAAAATGAATCGCTGAATGTGTTGCTAGGCTCTATTAATATAAAAACGAATCGCTGAATGTATTGCTGAGCGCAAATTTCAAGAACGGCTAAACTGATTTCGCTAATTCTTTTTTTGTTATGTTTGGTTTTGCCCAGGAGAAGGTTATTATGAAAAATATTAAGAACGTTACGCAAAAATTTATTACGCGGGTGAAACCGCGGGACGCAACTAGTTTATAATAATACAGGCAACTGGCACCCCGCGCCCGCTTCGCACTTGTAGTGAAGCATTACGCCTAAACATTTTTTCTGCCATATTTCAATCAATGTACACAATACTTGAATTATACACATGAACCTTCAATCATTTAGGTACCAGTGCTCTCTCCATACAAACGTAAGTAGACTGGTTCCTTCCTGCATAATGACACTAAAGCAAATATTTTGTTGCATAAAACCTATAACTGCCATGACTATGCCCCTATGCCTTGGTTTTTTTCATTTTCTAATTATCATAGAAATTAATTTGCTGAAACTTGTATAAAAATTCTTTCAGTATTAGTTTTTAAGAGTTCCGTACCTCAAAAGGTAAAAAATAAAGAAAAGAAAGAAAGAAAAAAAAGGGACCTTTATATATTTTTTTGATTTATCACGTTCAGATAAACAGGCGTGGCGGGGGACTTTGTTTATAAGAAATATAGATTATCTTTTTATACAAACTCATTCATCATTTCCTTTATCAGTTTAATAATAATAACTGAAGCCACATCAAGAAGTCGTCTGTATGCAATCACGTGATTCATTACAATCTTAAACTTATGATAAGAAAAGTTCCTGCAATCAATTTCCGTCTTCATCAACATGAGATTGATTAAATCTCTAATTAATTAAAATATAAATTTATTATGTAGGTACCAGTCTTTTATCGACTTAACTTGCCTGCAGTAAAGATAAAAGTTCGCGACTCGTTCCTATTAATAGTAGGTACATAGGTTATAACTGTTTTTAAGTCAATCATAATGAAAAATAAAAAAACTTTAATATCAGACTGTCTGTGGTTTTAAGACAACAAACAATCTGACATGGGTTATTTTGAACAGAGGGAGGTCGCTTGCGTCCTACAGAATCAACCGAATTAGAACCTTAAGCAGTATGGCAATACAATACGTAAGCCATTACGGGGATAGACAGGAACATTTATCACGTGAGCAGCCCATTCAAAGATAGCCTTGCCGAACTGTAGTTATTGAAAAAAAATATATATATATATTTCAGGACATATTACACATCGCCATCCAGCCCCAAGCTAAGCAACTTAATGCTTGTGTTATGGGTGCCAGATAACGGATAAACTACTTACATACCTTTTTTTTTTTTTTTGTAAATATATACATATTATACATATAGGAAACACCCAGAACCAGAAACAAGAATTTATGGTCAGCATAAATACTTGTTCCCGGCGGGAATCGAACCCGCAACCTTCTGCGTCGCAGTCGGGTGTTCGCCCGACGCGCCATAGAGGTCGTCATTTCACCTGCTTATGGGAAGTATCTCGAAAAACTCTTTTTTATCACAGTTGCTCATAAGATGGATCTTATTAAACCGCTTTTAGGCTCATAATGCAAGGTATTATACACGCGTGCGATAAAAAAAAATCCAACTAGTGTTAAAATAATACGTTATCCCGATAAGTCAAATACGTATCTTACTGCTAATGACATATTAGGTGGTGAAACATTCATAATTTATCTGGGTTATACTGTTTTGATGTAGGTATAGAAAAAAGGTACCATCAAAGAGTTTTTAAGCCTTGCTGGCTTAAAACTCTTTGTTGGTACCTTTTTCTTCTTTTCAAAAGGTTGTCTCTAAAGTCTATTTATTCTCTGTCTACGATTATGAATAGTCCAGATTTTATACAATTATAGCTGTTCTCATACAGATTTTACACAGATTTTTTCACTTATCGATACAGATTTGTCGAAATGAAATGTGGCAACACTGATGTCGGACCCGACCAAATCGGGACGTGTGTATAAGCTATAACTGCCAAAAGGAGGGTTGTACGTAGGTATAGTTTGTATTTGCATGCTAATACAAAATTCGAAAGTAACTCTGTCCGAAAGCAAAATCATTTTCTGCGGGATTTGCGATATTTGCAGCATTTACATTAGCATCTCTATTTAAAGCATCTCTATTTAAAGCATCTCTTAAATGTATATAATCGTCAGCTCTTAACTTTTGTTGGTTACGGGATATAAAATTCAATCTTTCTGATATCATTTTAGCCATCATGTCAACGCAGTATTGACTGAACAAATCTCGGTAATAATGTAAAGTATTGAAACGATTCTCAATGATCATAAGTCTGTGTGCATAGAACTGCATACAGGAAACTGTTTTGTTTTGTGCGGAACCTTGTTGCTGTATAGCCAGATAATAGCCATCATCTTCTTTCACAAACATTAAAGAATATTGCAGGGGATCGTAAGCGCGGTGCAATTCGGACACTCTTTTTAGCTGGCCATCTTTACAATGTAGTCCTATATCACGGGGTCCTTTGTCTTCATCTACTAACAGTAGGTACTGCAACTTCGTTTGTTGTAGGAGAGTTGTATCTTCCTCGATGTTGATTTTGTGGTGTGCGATCGGCGTGAATATTAATTTTAAATTGTCGGAGGAGTTGCTTTGTAAATTGTATTTGAAACAGCGTATGTATTCGTTTTGGCTATTTAATACGGTCTGTAACTCATTGAAAAATTAAATTATCTATACTAATATTAAAAAAAATACTTTTTGTAACTTAAATATAAAAGTTAGACATATGCTGTCGTTGACTTTTTGTAGGCATTTTCAAGCTCCACATCTTTTCTCTAGAACTCAAAAATATATCTTTCATAGTTAAGGCAGCGTTCGTAAGAAACGCTTTCATTCGACCGTTTTTTCTCCGATTCACTTTGCAAAACGGACTAACACGTAAAAGCCTTTTTCTTTTTCGGTTTTTTATATAGCCTATGACACTCAGCAATAATGTGGCTTTCTATTGGTGAAAGAATTTTTAAAATCGGTTCAGTAGGTCCCGAGATTACACCTTACAATTTAACAAACACACAAACTTTACTTCTTTATAATATTACTACGCGGTTTCACCCGCGTAACTCCCGATCCCGTGGGAATATCGGGATGTATGCTATCCTATCTCTCAAGTTGGATCGAACTGCACATGGTGTGCGAATTTTATTATAATCGGTTAAGTGATTTAGGAGTCCATTGAGGACAAACATTGTGACACGAGATTTATATATATTAAGATATAATATATAATATAATATTATATACCTATAGTATAGAAGTATAGATTTATAGTTAGGAATAAAGGAATAAAATTCTTGAAAGAAACTGCGTCTGAAAAACCAGCGCAGAAAAGGCAGTAGCACAAGAATTCATAGTTTTCAAATTAAATAACGACTAATTATGTGTGTAAATTAATAAATACTATAGTAGTTTACGATTGCGTTTGTCTGTGTCAAGTTGAATTATTCAGTGAATTTTTATTTGCTAATGAACGCAACAAATGAAAAGTAAATGATTTTAATTAATACATTTACGATTAACAAATCAATGATAAAGACACGCATAATGATAATGACGTTACACTTAGTTATTTAAAATCTCTTAACTTATAACTTAAACTGAATTTGTAAAATAAATAACCCAGTTCTCAGCAAATAAACAAGTAGGCTGTAGGTAATAAGACCTGGTAACTTATAATTAAATTCGAAAATGTACCTAAAACTGGTAACCTAATTAGTATAAACTGAACTGAAATAATCATGTTTTAACGCAATTAATATTTGCCGCATGTTTGTCAGCTGAACATAAAACAGTTATTAAAATCTGATGAGTAATATAAAAGAGTTCACATGCATTGCGATATAGGTACAGGCTAATTATTATGAATCGTTTAGTGACCGATAGTGCATAAAACAATCGTGTTTGTGAAACATGCAACATGCTATAGGTACATATCATGCGTTCGCTATTAGCTATTTGTTAGCGCGACGCACCTGCCTCGCGGACTCCGAACGATGTCAATGTCCGTCATATGCGACCCTCTAGCGGAGCGCAGAGCCTCGCTGCGTACTTAATAATGTCGCAAATAGGGTTTTCGATTTCTCGACCTATTTCCTTTCTCAAGTTTCGAGGATTCTCAATTGACACCAATTTCTCTAGTATCTGGTATATGTTTGAATTTTTTGATACCTACCTCAACAATCTACATGTTTGAAAAAAAATTCAGTTCGAACATGAGGAAAGTCTAAGACCTTGGGGAAACAGGGGAGAGTAAATGAAAGGACAATAATCTTGCAAAGAAAATACAAAATAAAAGTTATATTGCTTCGTCAGTAAAGACGGTACCTACAATATGATTTCCTAAAAAGTCGGAGCATAAGATTTGAAAGTATAGAGACCTAGATAACTAGTAAATAGATTCTACAATAAACTATGATGATACTCTGATATTCATTGTAAAGTTGTATAAAAATGTAACAGAATTAACAGCAAAAGTTCGACAAAGTACACCCCGAAATATCTTACCACAAAGCACGGTGCAAATGCACACAATTGCAAACACACGCGATATTTAGTAGATAATTTAGAATAGTTTGGCCAATTTCTTAAAATGACGTTAAGTTACCGAGATGCTTTTTCTCGACTAACCTTCGAGTGGATATCTCATGTTTTTTCCCCTCGACAAAGCCTTGAGCGAAAACCCTAGTCGCAAACTAAACATGCTGCGACAAAAAATAATGACTGACGACTATTGGATAGCTTCTAGGAAACTTAAACAACGGATAATGTGACAGACGGCGATATAATGTTCCCTGCTATGGCTTTAGACGGTAAACAAAACTCTTCTATTGCAATTAGGAAGGTAAGACCCTTGTAAGGAAGACAACACATCCGCTCGCTTCGTTAGGCGAATGTATTTAAGTGCCTTACCTATTTTGTTTCAATTGTAATAAAAAAATGTAACAAAGACTACATTTTTGAGAAAAGATAAATTCAGATCACAAGCTAAATGTAATTATCCTTTTTTTTACTTAGGATAGGTCAGCGTTTGACCACTATCACACCTGCCTAATGGTACTCGTAGGTGACGATGCGGCCTAAGATGTAACACGCTTTCCTAGAAGATACCTATACTCGTACCTATACTCGCGACTAGAAGACCCCCAAATTGTACATGTCAGGAAAGACAGACGCAGGCAACCGATTACCTACATTCCCTTGCAGTACGAATATATAGCGATACACCACGTTTTATGTTTGTAGTTTATAAATTATGGTCTAATATTGTCAAAAGCTTGTAATTAATTCTCGACTTTCAATTAGTTTTTGTGGCCGTAATAACACATGAATCACCCGTCCCAATCAATAAAGAAAAAGTCAATTACAATACTCATACTAATTTGCTTGGACACTTATATCGCCGCTTTCCGGTATTTATTAAATGGCCGCTAAGGTTGTTAACTGTACATATGTTTATTCATTTAGAAAAATGTAATTACTACAGTTTGTAGGTAAATTACTCAATGTAGAGACTTGGGAATGGCGGTTTCTTGTATTCAGAAGTGAGCAAGAATTTTAAGTAGACTGGAATCTAAAGAATAGGATTAAATCCATTAAATGGAAAACTAGGATTTAGCAGTTAGGCGTGGTATGTGTGAATGACGGAATAAAGTAACGGCTCGAAATAACCGTCCTACAAAATATAAGTTGAGACAATAACTAGGTAAGGTATTCAGTAAATTAACATAGCATGCATTTATAGTGGCATTATGACTGAGCAACTCCCGTGGTATATTTAATAGCTGCTACGCTATTAGCTAGCTAGATATAGAATTACAGAAGTATAGAAATACTGGCTGAACTCTTTTAAAAAACCCTGCAAATGTGACACAAGTTTAGGTCCCTAAAGACATTTATTTTTACTAGCTGCGCCCCGCGGTTTCACCCGCGTAAGTCCCGATCCCGTGGGAATATCGGGATAAAAAGTATAGCCTATATTTTTCAATTCGATCTAGCAGTTCCTGAGATCAGCGCGTTCAAACTAAAAACGGAAGCCCTCAAAGATGAATAATTTACACCGTTTTTTCCGCATTTCCCACTGATTCTTCGCTCCTAAACGAAGCCTAAAGCCTTCCTCGATAAATGGACTATCCAACACAAAAATAGTTTTTCAATTCAAACCAGTAGGTCCTGAGATTAGCGCGTTCAAACAAACAAATAAACTCTTTCGCTTTAGAATATTAGTATAGTTTACCTTTGTTTTTTTTCTAATACAAATCAACATCAATTGCTTTCTATTATTTAACATTACGTAGTATTACCGCAAACACTTCACACAACCACCTAAGTTACGTTTATATGTTAATTTTTTTCGTGTAAGTGCGTAAGTTCTGGCATCTTTTGTGCTAATAGTGCCTTGTATTGGAATGTCGCTTGACTGCTTTACCTATTATAGACATAACATAACACGCACATATCATACGAATATTGAAATAAATAATGTATATTTACCAACTTAAGTTCATCGCATCAATTATTTTGTACAACTGTAGTAATTTACAAGTAAAAAGTTAATTAGTAATTAGTATTACGCAAGAATATCACATTGATAAGTAAAATGTTTATTTATTTATTTATTTAAAGTCAATTATCACGATTATAAAACCAATTACAGCAATTTACTAATTAGGACAAATCATTCATACATTTCTCTCGCAAAAATCCAAACACACTGACAATATCAATCTCCATTCGTCCGCAAACAGATCAGTTTCAGCAGAAATGTTATATTTCTTAGCAAACGTGTTTGTATACAAATTGCAAGCAATCGAATTTAAACAGTTTATAAACTTTTTGTTGGTAGCCGGATATGGGTACCTACCCATTAAAACGTATGTATCGAATTTTCTATTAGCGGATGCTAATTTTTATTTTGCGATTCCATATTATACTTTTTTATGGTTATGGTGTCGCGATGGTCCCTGCTACAGAAATAGAATGTTTCTATTTATGGTATTGAATAAACGGTGACCGCGTCCGGCCGGAAACAGTGGCAAACTTCCTAACGTTATGTCATTACCGGTCGTATTTTTATGGTAAAAGAAAATGTCAAGTCGTCGGGCAGAGAGCTAAAGTTGGTTAAAAAAATACTAGCTGAATTTTGAGGAGGCTCACAGCTAAGCGACGACGCTCGCTGATCGTTTACGGTCATGCGGGTTAAGCGACGCCTGGCGCGGTCATTACTTCGATGGGTGGCCAATTAGTAGTGTGGCAAAATGTGTTTTCGTGAGCCCCTTCGTGCTTCGGAAGGCACGTTAAGCCATTGGTCCCGGTTGCTACCTCTAGTAGCAGTCGTTAGGTCAAGTTAAGAGGTCTTAAGGCGATCTGAAAACTCTAACAATAGGTGAGACACACCATTATACGAGAAGAAGAAGCTGAATTTTGAGACTCTTTCTTTTGCAGATGATGAAAACGGTTCCCAACAATTATTAAGCAAATTGAAAATAGATCAAATGTGTAACACAGTAAAAATTAATAGTACCGTTAGCTATGATTACGTAAGTTACATGAAATACATCAACATTTCCTGTAACTAGCAAGCGCCACTTAGACGAAGTTCTGTGAGAAAATACTGCTACATACTTGTTAAAACTAAAAATTAAACGTAGCAGAACAGGTTAAGAAGTCTTCGTCAGTTAATAGGTCGTCCTATGGTTTCCGCAGACTCTAATCTTCTTCTAATTCTTACTCAGCTGTATGCTTGACTGTCATCATAAACATGCAATTTGTAATAACGCAAATGGATACGTTTAAATGCGATACTAGTGTCAATCATGCAGATTTAATGGTTAGTAACATAAAAACATAAATGTCATACTGTTGCATCCTTTCTTACCGGTATAATCATCTCGATTACGGTTATTTCGTAAACTAGACTGCGTCTGTATATTGAAATACCGTAATTCTTGTAAATTAGACCGTTATTTTTGTAGTTTTTGTGTAAAACGATATTGCACACAAAATATAGCGACCTATGAATTGTCGCAGTTCAGCTACCTACTAATTACTTAACAAAGCACTACGAGTAGCACTCGAGTACAGGTTATTCAATATTCGAACAGGTTTTTCTGGTGTGTATTTACTCGTACATTATGTCAGATGAATTGTTAAGTAGATGTGTAACGTGTTACAGATCAGTCAGCGCGTACAGCGTGGCGCGATGGTTGCGTGAGCGGTCATCATGCGCCTCTTCCGCGGGCCGAAGCGCAGGGAAGTGACCGCGCCGCGAGCCGTCGCGACGACGTCTCCGCGACGAGACGCCGCCGACGCCGACGCGCCCACACACGACTTTACCATTGTTACGGCGCTACCAGCCATGGTCATGGAGGACGACGTTAAGGAAATGAAAAAAGGTAGGCACCTAATCGATGCTTTCTGCAATCAACAATTGATTTCAACAATCCAGAACACTAAAAAAACCCTTCATTTCTGCTTTCAGTCTTTGCCACATGGGGCCGACGAATGGGAAAGAAATTAGAAATGCTAAAAAAGACGGAACATAAAGATTCACTGCAAGAATCGCCGTCACCGTCAACCGAGGAAATAAAAGAACAATCTTCTCCTATAATTGGGCAATATAAGAAGAAGCAAAGCTGGAAAATGGGACGGAGTAGCTCCGATTCCACATCACTAAAAAAGGATAACGACACTGACTCAATAAGAAGTGGCTCAAGAGACAGGTCTCCCAGCCCATTTAAATCATTTTTCCACAGAATGGGCTCTACAGGAATGCTAAATTCTTCTAAATCACAATCACTCAGTATGAATAAACCACCTGAAACATATCCGGTAGCAAATGGTCCTACCTTATATCGAAGTTGTTCCACATCACATTTGTCAACATACGTCAAGGCAGATGATCCCTCCGATGATATAGATTTGCAAAACTCAAATAATGAAAACAAAAATTCACCTACGAAACATAACAACATTTTATCAGAAGAATCTTTGGTTACTTCTTCAACAAAAGCTATAAGTTGCGATAACATTCCTAATTTAAAAGATGGTCAATCTAGCAATGGTGCATGTAAAAAACCCAACTTTCCTTATGCATTCTTGCGATCTAAATTATCAGTATTGCCCGAAGAAAACAGTATGGCTTCTCAACAAAGAACGAATTGCGTAAGACAGAGTTTTTCAGAAAGATTGGACCGAAAGTCGCCGAAATTTCGAAAAGAACGATTATATTTATCAAATTCACGGTCAGAAGAAAGATATCAAAGTAACGATAGTATTTCAATTCACGAAGATAGCATGCTCCTGAACGCCGCCCTCAGAAATGAATTTGACTATACTAGAAGTTCTATGAGAAGTATAAATGACTTGGATCATGTTTATCCAGCAGGCCGCTTAGATGACGTTCCTCGAAGATCATCTATGATTTCTCACAGAGGGCCGCTTGAATACGACCCCATGCTTATTCCTAGAAATAGAAACAGTTTACCAGTGTATGAATACAGTTCCTTACTAGGTTCAATGAGAGATTTGAAAAGTGAGTTAGCTTCTTCATCACAAAGCATTCACCGCGGACCCGAAACTGTTGAAATACAAACGCATCGACTTAGCAACTATGTAAGCTCTAACGAGTCTGGATACGACAGCGATGGACGGCCTACTGATGAGCACAGCAACAATTCACCTCCCGGTTATTCCTACCATTTGTCTAGCGGATCACTACTAAAAGATTGTTTAGAAAATAATAAATGTGAAGCAAATCGGAGTAATTTTTCAAGACAACTAAGCTTTAACCATAAGATAAATGTGAGTCGAGTTCAGGTGCCTATGCGTCGAAGTTCGACGCCGTGTGCTCTCTTTCCAACAAACAAAAACATTACATACGAATACGAAAATGAGAATAAAAGTCAGTCTTCGAGTATTTCAGTATTAAATAGTGGCTTAGATCAGACCGATGGTAAACCACCGCCTCTTCCAAAGAAAACAATAAATAATAAAAAGCCTCCTTTCGTTTATAAAACAATACAATTAGATGAGAGAGTTCAAACGAGAAAAATAAAGTTTTTACATTCCCAGTTAATACCAGTAGAAACTAATCCCAATAATGATAGCAATCTGAAAACTGTCGAACAGCAACAAAGAATGCAACAAATTCCAGAGGTAGACATTTTGGGAAGAGGACCCTGCACAAAGCGGTTTAGAAAAATAAGACTTTTGAAATCGAGACTGGATGAAAGCCTTGGTGTATATTTAGCTCAACACAGAGTTGACTTTGACAGTACTGGATCTAACTTTGAAATACGGTACATCGTTGTTAAACTAGATATTGATGGAATCGCACACAGAGATGGAAGACTTCGAATAGGTGACGAAATAGTGAACGTGAATGGCAGAGTTTTACGAGGTTTGTCTTCTTTAAAAGAAGTTCAACACATTGTGAACTCATGTTCTACTGAAGCTACCATCGAAGACGGAGAATTGTTTCAAAGGTATCAAGTAGATTTAGTGATGGCTCACGACGAAATAACTCCGATTACTTTGAGCAGGATAATAAATAAACAACCACTTGAATCAGTTACAGCAAGACCTCAGACTTGTAACCCACCAGATCTTATTTCACAAACAGTGCATAAAGCTTCACCTTCAAATCAAATAACTATAGAGACTCATTTTCCTAGCAATAACCAGTTTTACAATAATTCTCCGAGTAATCTAAATAAATTCCCCAATGAGCAAAGTCCAGATAGAAGACTCAACCATAAATATGAAGTAGGTGTCCAAGTAAATAATCAACCACTAGCCACAAATCAGAAGAGCGATGACGAAAAATTGATGGAAAGACACTGTTTCAGTCAACCTTCTGCTTCTTTACAAAATATTACAAACATTGAAATATCAATGCGATCACCGTCTCCGGGACCTGGTAGTAATTATCGACCAATATCATTGCACAACGCAAGGCCGCCAATAGTGGGTCAATATTACAGTGACAATTCTACCAATGAAGTTAAAGAGAATTGTCATTACGTGAAAAATGTGCCGCGAATGTACCAGAACAGATCTTTCGAGAGCATACCGGAGCAATTGAGACACAGTAGTAGAAGCAGATTCTTTAGTAGGGTAGGCTCTCAAAGATGTTCCCCTAATCACGGGTCGCACACGTCGAGGCATCAAGAATACACGTCTTCGCTTCCACAAGAGCAACAAGGACACTATCCTCACAGTTCCTTGCACAAAGCAGAGTTCTGGAAAGGACATGGCCACAAAAGTCTTGGTTTCAGTATTGTTGGAGGAACAGATTCACCAAAGGGACAAATGGGAATATTCGTTAAAACTGTATTTCCCAATGGGCAAGCAGCTGACAAGGGTACTATTTTTGAAGGTAAATATTAGAAACCAGGTAAAATCATTTGATTTCTAAGTTTCAATGTTTCTGATTAATAATGCATTGTATATTTTCAGGTGATGAGATCTTGTCAGTGAACAATGTGCCGACACGTGGGTTGAGCCATGCTGGGGCCATATCGCTTTTCAAACAAGTAAAGGAAGGGAAATTAGAATTGACGCTTTCAAGAAGACGGTAAGACTAAGATATTTGTGATTAAAATTGTCTTTAAATAATTCAGTAACACGAATATTAGATGTTGGAATTTTATAAATATTATTATACGTTTTTTTCTCGTTTTTCCTCAGAGCACCAAGGTCAAGATCTGTGGAACCTCTCGGAAATTTCCGCGGCGAACACAAGAGGGATTGAACAATGAGCATCATTCCTTTCTTTAACGACGATTCGTGTCGATGTGCAATAATTTGAATTCAATTGTTCATTTAGCCAAAGGCATATTAAGACGCTAAAGCACTTGTTTCTTTTTCATCATGTAATTTAAGTAAATTGTAGGCTTCTAATCTGGCCTTATTTAAGTTATGCTAGAATTATATTATGTTGATTGCAACATGTTAGTAATGACACCTACAGTATATATGTAAAGTTGAGTTTAATCGCTATTAATATGAATGCTACATTTTCGTTAGCTTTGTATAGAGTGAATATGATAAGACTGTATGTATTGTAGCCGCGTAGGTATTATATAAATTAATTGTTGTATGTTATACGATAAATACTGTTGAATGTTATTAAGAACGCTAGATCTCGTTACTTACAGACTCTAAAAAAATCTAAAATACAAGAAGTGCTCTCTTGAATCCGGTACTCATTTTGGTACGTTCCTGCTGATTAAACTTTCTGGTCAAACTAGTTTGTCCAAAAGGAATAAATTTCCTCGAAGTCCAACTACTCAACTAAGTGGTTAACAAAAGGCGATCGAAACGGAAAAAAGACGATCGAAATGGAAACAATTTAGGGGTCTTCAAGTCGCGAGTGAATAGGTATCTTCTAGGAAGGCGTGTTACATCTTAGGCCGCATCGTCACCTACCGTCAGGCAGGTGTGATAGTGGTCAAACGCTGACCTATCATAATTATAAAAATCGATCAAAACGGAAACAAAAGACGATCGAAAAAAACAAAATACGATCGAAAAAAACAAAAGACGATCGAAAAAAAAAAAAGACGACCGAAAAAAAAAAGACAATTGAAATGGAAATAAAAGACAACGACGACGATCGCCTTTTATTTCCATTTCAATCGTATTTTTTCCGTTTCGATCGCCTTTTGTTAACCACTTCGTTGAGTAGTTTGACTACGAGGAAATTTATTCCTTTTGGACAAACTAGTTTTACCAGAAAGTTTGATCAGCAGGAACGTACCCTCATTTTGTTCATGAAACTCGACAAGCCTTTACACTTCCCACAGACTGATAATATGTGAGTACCTATACCACTGCCAAAGTTTTAGATCTTAGAAAAATCTTGCATTTTCATATCTGCATAATGTTGTCGCTTTCAGAAAATTATATTGATGTTTATTTATGTACATTTATGAAGTCATTCAAGCCTCATTCCTAACACGCTTTTAAAAAATCTCTAAAAGCGTATACCTCATACAAAATGATACTAACTATCAGAAATGCTTCCAAAAATTGTCTTATGACAACAGTTATGAAATATCAGCGAATATATTCCGTCCATTGAATATTGTTATTGCATGTTTTATTTATTTAAACTATTAAAAAATTGATCCCGTGTCCGTAATTTGCGTATACGCGTGCGTATACGTACACAAAGTGCCGAATAATGGTTACAAGGAATACGTCAATTTACATTTTAATCGTTGAATAATAATCAATTGATAATAACGTTTAGATAAATCATGTTTCATAGAACTAAACCATCCGATCACCGACCGCATTAATTACTAAGTATTTACAGTATTCTATACTCTTTGTAAATGTGTTTTAAATAAACTTCAATACCTCTTTATACTTGCATTTATTTATCTACTAGCCACCACCACTTTTTCCCTGACTTCAGCTGCATGACCAATGACTCGTGGGCAATTTTACACTATAATTTATTATTTGTGAATTCAAAGCTGTTTGGCAGTGAAGCGGAAACAAACAGAGGTTATGTTAAAAAATAGGGCCTAAGTGTTTGTTTAAACTTTGAAAATATTACTAAGTTACATACACGACTGCCTGATACAAAAACAAATTCGTACATAAAATAGTTTAATAAAAGAAAAACTATAAACTATAAGAAATAAGAATATAACATCACAACAAGACTAGATAATTAAGGTAAGTTTACACTGGAGCAGCAGGACGGTAACACTGAAGACTCACCTATACAGCGATACTAATAGAAAAATGTTTATTTGATGTCACACAAAATGGCTACACCTCTGAGGATCCAATGGTCAGGGTTCTTTACTGTCGGTAGCCATAGTGGAGTGATGAATGTCAATCCCGTACGTACTGGTTTCTTATATACTGGACACTGGAAAAAGAAAATTTTACAGATTGAAACAAAGGGAAAGGTAGAACCATAGCATAAAGCGTATCGTTGGAAATTGCCATATTATTCCTGTTGGAACATGGAACATATCATCGTCATCATCATATTGATCAGCCACAGGCCCATGATGTCTACTGCTGAACAGTAGACATCATGGGCCTGCTGTCTCCCCCAAAGACTTTCAAATCGATCGATCGCATGCCCTCTTCGCCCAACGGCTTCAGGCGACCTTAAATAAATCGTCAGTCCACCTAGTTGGAAGCCATCACGCATCAAGCCCCAAGCCATTGTGGGTCATAAAGGCAAACAATAAATATCCTATCACAGTGTCCTAAAATGTCACATTTCAAAGATATCAGCCAGTATAGTTTTAAAAAAATCATCCTTTCGTGACTAGATGGGTTTGGCCGGACGACCAGCGCTGAAGGAGAGTATGCTTGGCTACAGCTTAATGCTGAGGTTGACCCTTTTGGGCCAGCACACGACTCCTCTTTTATGTTTTTTTTTGTCTTTTTAAGTCACTTTTTTGTTTCTTTGTCATGTTCATTACTTCTTTCCTGTGTTTGTCGTGTGTTTGTACTCAAAAAATGCTTTTTTTGACTTTACGACATCACGTGATAGTAACTTTTTGTTTCTCTAAATATTCTCTATTCAAATATCATAAGTCTCATATTGCGAAAAGAGATTATAAAAATCAAAGCGAACTATGGCGACTTCCATACATTTACAATATCCTTTATCTGTAAAATTCAAAGTCCTGCCCGACTGACTGATAATGCTCGAACCAATGGTCATATCGGGTTAAATTTTGGCACACATAACGTATGCATCTGCTATGAAATAATTTTCAAAAATGCAAACCCTACACGGACCAAATCGCAGGCATAATCTAGTTACCTGATAAAGTTTAGGATCTTTAGGTGCAGTGGAATTAATAGCATAAACATGAGTGACTGGCAATGCAGTGTACAAGACTTTCAAAGTGGACTCGCAGAGACGTCCGTTGCGTCGGTCCCAGCCGGCGCCGTCCAAAAACATTCCGTGTACGTATACACCCTCCTAGAATTAAAACAAATAGAATAGAAAATAATTTATTCGAACACACGACATAAATACACGCGAAGCAATAAGAGACGGTTAAATATTAATCAAGACGAAAAATAAATACACAGAGAATAAATAATTAGTATCTACTCAAATATGGTGTAAAGAGAAATATAGTTAAATATGAAGGATATGAGATTTTTAGAATCCTTTACACATAATCTGTGTCTATGAACTGTGGAAAAACAAATGGTGGTACAAGGATTGTCAATCTCAGAGAACAGTTAAAGATTCGTTAGTTACTAGCAGCTAGTGTGGGTTATACCGCGGTCGTAGTACGACCGCGGTTTAACCCGCATCAATCCCTATCTCATGGGAATCACAATGGAATCACAAGATTAAAAGCACACTATGGGTTAAACTTTCACATTTATAAAACTAGTTGCGCCCCGCGGTTTCACCCAATCCAGTAGTAATATAAAAGTTTGGGTGTTGGTCAAATTAAATCGATTATAAAAAATGTATCGGAAAGCACACATTAGGTACTCATTTTTTTTTACAAAATGGTTAATAAATTGCAAAAATAAAAACAAACATACCGGTGGTGGTGCTTTGATTTCTTCGTATGTAAACTTAGTGACGTCATTGTGTAGGGCAACCATGTCCAAAGCCCAGCCTTTATGAGCTCGGGTCACTTCTTGACGCATTGCCGTCAAAAAACCTTGCAAGAAAACGGTATAAACATTGATTTAATCTATAGACGGATAAATTGTTCTTGACGGAATTGATCTTATAAGGGTTCCTTTTTTTACTTTTTAGGGTACGGAACCCTGAAAAGGACATAATAATATGTTTATTTGTTTTTAATTTGTAACGAATAGGCTCCGAAACTACTGGACCATTTTAATGAAACTTGGTATGAGTATACATTACGTTTTGTTTCTATGCAGCTATTAGATCAGTAGACACTAATTTTCTGCATCTACCTTGAGGATTAAAGAAGCCAGTCATCCAGAAAGAGTTGGGCCTCATCTGGAAGCACCACGACGCGAACTGGATGTTTCTTTCCAAAAACTCCGTAAACCAAAACCCGAGGGTTGAAGACGACCAGGAACTCTTTAGCCATATTTTAGGCACCTTTGCGTCGTATATGTTATCTAGAGAGTCGCGTAGAGCCTGAAACAATAAAATAATCCGAAAATCAAGATCGTGCAATCAAAATATCTTGGCTGGGAAAATTAAATACCAAAAAAACTCATAGCGTATCTTATTAATACCACCATTTTGTTGCAGATTATTTTGACGTAAGTATAAATGTTTTTAAAATCACTTGCAAAAATCAAACGTCGAATGTGACGACATAAATGTTGTAATTTGTAACGGATGTTCCTAATCCAACCACTTTTGGTTATTTTGTTTCCTCAGAATGACAACTCTTTGGTTTAAACATGATGTTTTCACCATATTTTTTACCAGATTTCAAAAAAGGAAGAGGTTCTCAATTAGGTTGTATTTTTTATAATACCAAAAATGCTCACCTCATTCATAATAATAGTACCGTCAATAGCTAAAAGCAAATCTTTAAGCGTAGTTCGCACTAAAGAAATAACTCTCTGCATTCTATCAATTTCTTGTCTCAAGAATATCACCATAGAGTTCAAAATTCCATAGAATCTCAATCTGTAAAAAATATATTTTGAAACATAAAAATTTTCAACGATTAACAGCTCGCTACTAACTTCAGACCCAGGTTCGAATCGCAATCCACATACCTTTCTTTAACTTCATGTGGGTCAAAATTAGCTGGTACTTTATCCAGCATTTCCTTTGATTGCCTGTAGACTGAGGCTTCTCGAGTTTCGCCACCACCAGAACTAGATTCCTTTGGTTGAATAGACAATATTGTGTCTAACAACTCCTGTGTCGTATTACGTTGGTACCTAAATCAGAATATGAGATTTCAATCTTTTATATAGTGTCAAGATTTTATAGGATATACTTAAAAGAGTTTCTGTAAACTTCAGTTTACAGCTGTGCCCCGCGGTTTCACCCGCGTAAGTTCCGATCCCGTGTGAATATTGGGATAATAGGTAGCCTATATGTTAATCCAGGTCTCTAGTTATTTACATACCGAGTTTCATTGCAATCGGTCCAGTAGTTTTTGCGTGAAGGAGTAACAAAAATACATACACGCACACAAACTTTCACATTTACAATATTAGTAGTATGCTTGCAAGAGTTTCTGTAAACTTCAGTTGTCACAAGTACACTACACTGACGGACACATAAACTCCATCACACGACGACTTCGAAATAATAAAACATTGTATTTTCAATTTAAATTTGTATGAAAAGTTTGCATACTTATTAAAATATTAATTTGAAAGTAATCCTGAACTTTGATGCTGTTTATGTATCCGTCAGTTTACATTCACAAATAGGTAGGTACTGTTATAAACATCCCTTTGTTCAGTTTCTACTAAAGTTTAAATGAAATCAATAAATATTGCAGGACATTAGACACATCGCCAACTAGCCCAAAGCTAAGTAACTACACTTGTATTATAGGTTAAATAGATCATCTACAAGTACTATCTAATGTTTGATGCAAAAGTACAACCGAATATTTCACAAGGATCAGGGCCAACCAAAAACAAATTACGTAAAATCATCAACTCACGTAATATCCGCATTAGTATGCAATCCGTACGCTTGCGGCGGATCAACGGTCCTCATCTTATCGATCTCCTCTAAATACTCAGGTATATTCTTGAACTTCATGATACCGTAACTTCTGTAGAACTGGAAGTCTTCATTGAACAGCTGATCGGAGAACCAGACGCGAGTGAACGTGACGAGTAGTCGTGTGTCGTAGTCGTCTGTTACACGACCGCCATATTGCACGGCTGATACCATGTATCTATAATAAAAAAGGGAATCTTCAATACAGAGGTATTTATGGTGTTTTGCGTCTAAAAGGATTATGACTAAATGCGTTCTTCTTCTTCACGTATAGTGGTGTGGCTTACCTATTCACATCGCCTTAAGGCCTCCAACTTGACCTAAAGACTGCTAGACTGGGACCAACGGCTTAACGTGCCTTCTGAAGCACGGAGGGGCTCACGAAAACACATTTTTGCCACACTACTAATTGGCCACCCATCGAAGTAATGACCGCGCCAGGCGTCGCTTAACCCGCACGACCGTAAACGATCAGCGAGCGTCACTAAGCTGTGAGTCTCTTCAAACTAAATGCGTTCACTAACAGCGTTCATGACAAAGTCAATTTTTTTTTATTCATTTGGATACATAGGTACAGCCGCCCAATTGCCGTATTCTTATGCAGCGCGTCTTGACTGCGTTTGCGTCATAACCATAGATTTCGTATTGCTAAGACGCACTCGTCACGCACACGTTACGCACTCGTCACGCACTCGTCACGCACACGTTACGCAAACCTAAACGTCGTAACGTGTGCGTGACGAGTGCGTCTTAGCAATACGAAATCTATGGTTATGACGCAAACGCAGTCAAGACGCGCTGCATAAGAATACGGCAATTGGGCGGCTGTATGTACGAAGATACCATAGAAACGTCTTGAAAACTAAGTTAGGATGTGTGCCTTCGGAACGCGCCCACCAAAGAGAAGAAGGCACAAGAAACTCATGGGGTTTTATTCGTGTAATCACACTCAAAATTCATTAATTATGAACAGAGAACACAAATTTTGCCAGACTTGCAAGTAGAGACGCTTCGCTCGTTCGATCAAAAAGAAAAGAAGAATACGTTTATAAGGGATTAATCACACAAGAAAAGAAACACTGAAATCGGACAATATTTGGGGATTAAAGAGCTACTTTTTGTATCGATAAGCAGGGGATGAAACCCTAAGAGCTCAATTACGTCATAATAATATGAAACCCCTGTATTATATACTAAAATAATTAGTATATAATACAATAATTAGTATATAAACTTGGTAAAAAGAATTGCGTTAAGGATTTTGTTAAAATAAACTTAGTACCAAGATTTTTGAACTTTGTTAGGTACATTTCACAGGTTATTTGAAAGTAACGTAACTTACCGAACTGTGGTCCAACTGACACCCTGCCCCGGTTCTAGAACCTCTAAATGATTCTGAACAAACATACAAGAAGCCAGCCAATCGGCTGAATTGAATTCGTAGGGAATATTCCATCCAAGCGGTCCAAACTTCCGTCTTTCTTGTACAACGGTGTGTAAGAATGATATTGTGTAAATCAGAGGGAGATAGAAAGGACTATCGCTATAATCGAGAAAGTCTTGACTCATTGAATCGTAGGTTCTCATTAGACCCGCTTTTATACCTGAAATTAAAGTGAATAACGTCAAATTTATCCAAATAAATAAAGCTATGGGTACTTCGATTTAATTACTAAGCAGAAAATGGGATTCAACAAAATTACCTGAAGGAGGTTCACACGTATACTTGATCGACATTTGTAGCAGAGTAATAGGGAATTTCTCGTGGACTTCTGTTGTAATCCAAAGCCTAAAAAAAGAAACAGAAAAACATTATCATTTTATACTTACAATAGAATCTGTACTATTAAATTCAACAGGCACTTACCGGAACGTCTCGTGAACTTTTTCAGGGTCTTTTTCTAATTCTGCAAACTGCTCCATGACTTCCACCATGTATTCCAGACCCAAATGGCAATTTTGTAGTAACACCCACAATCCCTAACAAAAAAGTATAATTTTTTATTTCCAAATATGTGTGCACGCAAAAATTCAGGCTCGTCTAAGGCTGTCTGTCCACTGGAGCGAAGGAAGGCTCCGGAGCGGCGTTTCCACTAATAGAATTGCATAAAAACTCCGCGTGCAGAATTTTCTGAGAACTCTACTGGGAGAAACGCTGCTCCGCTACCTCGCTCCGCTCCAGTGGACATGTAGCCTTAACATAGTACACAAAATACTTTATTATAGATCTAAACATATTTATTTGTACTACTCTGTTTACCTCCGTCAAAGCTCGATCGATAAGTTTCCTTGCATGAACTTCCTGGCCTTGTCCCATAGAAATTGAAGAACAGAGGCATTCCATACGCTTAGCCGTCACTTCTATTGATGGCGTAGGATCGGAACCCATAGCTAAGAAACCGATTAAGGGTACAAGCGGTCTCGATTCTAACACCATTTGCTGTGTAAATAAAAAGTTAGAAATTGTTAAATGCGAATCGTGCGACAGCCTGCCTATTTATGCTGCTGTATATTTACTGCCTGTTTATTTATTTTCTTAGTTAAAGCAAATTAAATAATAATACAGGAACAGCCACTTCACTATTTCTGGTCATATACATTATGGTCTAGTGCCGTTCAACGTAATTAAAACGTACCCTCTCAGCTTAAGAGGAGAGAACTAATCCATAGGTCTGGAGTCTACCAAGCCGCGATAATGCAAATTAAATACCTACCTCGTAATTTACAATAACTGCCTCAGAATATCTTGCTCCCATGGAATGGATAACATATTTCCTGTAAGGGAATAGACCAATATAAGAAAGAAAGAAAGAAAGAAAGCATTTATTGAGTACAAACACACGACAAACACAAGAATGAAGAAATGAACATGACAATGAAAATTAATTACAAAACAAAAAAAAGTGGTAAAGAAAAAAAACAAACAAAATATATGAGGAGTCGTGTGCTGACCCAAATGGGTCGACCTCAGCTAAAAACTGCAGCCAAGCATGCTTAGCTGCAGCGCTGGTCTTCCGGCCAAACCCATCCAGCTAGAGCTAGCCATCTAGCTAGCCAGTTAGATTAATATCAGAACTTTATTCGATATTTTAGTAATTATCAGCAATATATCACTGCATTTACATTGCCACTTACATGCTCTGAGCCAATGTTCTGTCAGGGCACCACGAACGGACTACCAATAGTTTTCTAAATACATCAAGAGTGTGATATCCATCAGGTAACGGCTCGTCTTCTGGGGCTTCTTTATCGAACCTGGAATTTGTTGGGAAGGTGTAAAGAATAATGGCAAAACTTCGAAAAATAATTACTTGTTTGCAATGAGTTTAGGTTCTTAAAGTTCCTATATGATGTGTAATGGCGTCAGATTTTGATGAAGAAATTAAAGAACATGGGACTTTAAATGCTGACATCTTTTTTCCACATCTACTTCACGAAATATTATCAATTTAATTGTAATCTATAAAAACGGAGAATTTTATCATATTTTCTTTTATTTGTATTGCCTTGCCATTATTATTTATGTCTATAAAGATGGTTAAGTGCGAATATGAATAAAATAGAAGTATTACAATTTGTTTAGTGACTAATGAAGTAGCACTTATGCGCTGTACCGTCATCTTGTCTCAAGTTGTTTGCTGGCTATTCTATCATACCTTTGGTTGTATCAGACAGTATTTTCTTCGTCAACTTACCAAGTTTTCCAACCTTTCTCGTTGTTAGTAACTTGATTCAATATATTAGTGAACTGTCGTAAAGTTGACAATTGTACTAAATTTAGCCATGACATATCGGTAACCCATTTAAATGGTTTCGGAGGACAAGCGTTTAGATCTAATGCAGCACCACCTGAAGTAATATTTTACAAATTTAATAAAGAGAAATAACTATTCATATATAACTATAACATACATGATAACGTTTACAATATTTAAATTCTTATTTTTGATGTGAAACATCTATAGGCGGAGGGTAAACCTGATTGCTGGCGTGGCGAGCGTGGCGGTAGTCAATACGTAGTAGTGTGTGAGATATACAAACACGGACATCTACCAGGCGTCCCGTGACGGCTCACGTGTTCTAACAAAGTGTGGTCATATGGCCACATGACGGCATTAAAGATAATTTAGAGTAAACACTTGAAAGTGTAAACAAATTCTCCAAAATTAATGTGTGAAATTTGTACTTTACCTTTAATCAAATTTTGGAATTCATCATAAGTAATATACTCTTTTTGCATATCAATCTTCAACGTCAACAATAGAGTGAAAAGGTATTTATGTTTCTCATAAAAACCTCTTGAGATATATTTGAATACATCAAAGGTCTGAAACGAAAGAACAGTTTTATATGCACACCATGGACGTTTTCTTAGGAATTTTACGCCCGTATGCCCTTAACAGTACTTAAGTTGCTATTGGATAAGTGAACGCACTGCGCTAAATTCAGCCTTATGATTGGTCAATTTTGTGCTGCTCTCTTCACTCCAGCAAATCAGCGTCTTATTTGCGGCTCTATGCGTTCGCGTTGATTATGAAATCGGGTGTTAGGCTATTGGTTATGTCAACGTTGTTTCAGCTTTTTTATACACTAGCAGCCCTCCGCGGTTTCACTAGCGTAACTCCCGATCCCGTGGGAATATCGGGATAAAAGTCAATAGCACTCACAATGAATCAATATATCCTCATACCAAGTTTCATCAATATCGGTCCAGTAGTTTCGGTGCCTAATCAATGCAAACAATTAAATCTTTCCTATTTATAATATTAGTAAAGAAATAGACAAACGTAACGTCTCTAAAAAATAATCAATATAATCATACTTTTGTGAGTAAATATTTCTTGGGTAAAATTAATTATTTATCGTTTTTACTCACCAAATATTCAATAATGAAACCCAAACGCCTCGAAGTTATAGGGCTAGGCTGCGACCGTTCCATTGATATATCGAATCTTTCCAGAAACTGAGCCAAAGAAGTCTGATACATGTTACATACAAGAGACATATTGCACACTAAGAAATAAAGTACGGAACCACGAGTAGCTACTGGACGGAACTCTTCTCGAGCAGCGTTGATTTTTATTTCAGTCTCTTTCGCCACGTCTAGTTTTTCTTTTACCTGAAAAAAGTGGAAACAACATCACCTTATTATTATTCAAATAACGTAACGATATTGAGCTTGGGTTTTTGATGGGTCAATAACGTTAAGTACTAAACCCCCTGCTGTAATTATAAGAAATCATGGCCCCTTAACATGATGGCCCAGCACTAGACCAGCGAGATGGCCATGCGATGGTCGAAACGCAACTATACGATGGCCACGTTCAGCCATCGTTGCACATCCTTTGATGTGCGACCGAAAAACCGACACCGTGGCAATCCAGTCCGACTCGGTCGGTTTTTCGGCTTATGGTTATGTGCTGGCCCATATTAGTGGGCCAGCATGATGGCACATCATGTAGAGGGGCTATTAGAAGACTATTGTTTAAACCTCACAAGGTAGACCTAAAAAACAATGACGCGACGATATGGATGCATTCGACGCAGAGTGGCCAAAAACAGCTGGAGATAGGGACACATGGAGGGAAATAGAGGAGGCCTTTGCCCAATAAAGAGGGCACAAGAATTGAGGAATTGTTTGTCTAATTTAACTTACAGCAAAGAGCAAAATAATGTATTTACCTCTGTGGCAGTACTCTTCGTGATATTCAAGACTTGAATCAAAGACACATCTTCGACCAGCGACCCTTGTATCGTTGTCAATTTGTGCAGTAAGTTAGCTTCGAGTTCCTGCATTTTACGTCTGTTCGCAGTTACGTCCATTATCAACTGAGTACGTTCGGCTTCCATTTCTGCTTTCTCGGTTAAGATCACACGACCTAACAGCTGGTCTTCCAGCCCTAAATACAAAAACAAAAGCGATGATAAAATAATCAATGATAGCGTTGAATTACAGAAGAATACAAGAATGAGTTTTCCTTTAATTTGCCCTAGTTTTTTTTCCCTGGCTTACCTCTATTAGCAACACTATCGGTTGGTACAAAAATATAGGGTAATTATTTTTTTTGGAAAATGAACAGCTTCGATTCCCGGCCAGGGTAATGACTTTTCCAAAAATCTAATGATGCAGTTTTAGTTTTTATCAAAATCGGACACGCAGCTCCTTTCAACATTTTTCGCTATCTCTTATAGTTTAGGATATAGGCCTGAAGGCCCATGTAAAACATTCTCCTGTATATAGATAGATAAACATACCCTGCATAGTCACAGTGAAGTCAATGATAGATGTACGCGCCGAAATTTCAGGAGTATACGCTGGATTAGGCAGTTTTGTTGTGATATAGATTCTATGCCCTGCAGTCACATCAACTTCTTTATCTCCTAGTTTTACCTACATTGAAACATAATAATTATTACATTATACAACATTTATACAAAACATTGTTTCTGTAAGATAATAAAAGGGTTTACTTTGTACGAAGAACCGATCTTAATATAATTTCTCTCGAGGATGTTGTCAAGAGCCGGATCTAATTCCTCAGCCACGTCTTCGATTAGCAAAGGTCTGCCTAACGACACGCAATCTTCAATGTGGTTCCTGAAAAATTGTATGATTAAGGTAATAAATAATAGTCCTCAACAGATCAACCTGCCTGCGACGAAAAACAGACATACCGAAGATCGCCCAGCTTAGTTGAGATTGGGGTAACCACGTATACCGAATTCATTAAGATAGATAATTCGGCACTATTAGACTTAGTGGCCAATAGCTCAACAGATCAACCTGCCTGCGACGAAAAACAGACATACCGAAGATCGCCCAGCTTAGTTGAGATTGGGGTAACCACGTATACCGAATTCATTAAGATAGATAATTCGGCACTATTAGACTTAGTGGCCAATAGCTCTTGAAAAGGACGACCGACGACTGTCATTATTGTGTGGCCACAAATAGCTGGAGGTCGAGACGAATGAGAGAAGCCTTGTCCAGCAATTATTAAACAAGGGACAACAACAATCTTACCTAAAATATTTATGATTCAAAGTAGTGACAATGAGTTCGTTGAATTTTTCCATATTTTTTATCCAGATCTTGCCTTGCGTCTGTGGGTCAATCAATAGTGGAAATCGCGACGCTTTTGTTACGATTATACCGTTTTGGATTGACAACTCGTCCGTTGGCAATCCGCATAAGTTCCAGTCACCGATCTGCAAAAAAAGAATTAATACTGTATCCAAAAATATAAAAAATAAAACCGGTCTAGTGCGAGTCGTACTCGCGCGCCGAGGGTTCCATACATCAGTTTCAACTCTCTTTCTCTACCCTTGCAGTGGTATGGATAGGTACCAATTTAATTTGACCTCTATTTCGTTTGGGCGCCAATACAATGTAAGGGTCAAGTTAACTATGTATTTATGGGGACACCCTTTAATTTTCAACTTTTTTTATTTTTTAGACATTTTCCTTTATGTGTGCTGTAAGACCTTGCTTTTTGCCAAATTTCGTGAATCTAGGTCAACGGGAACTACCATATAGGTTGTCGACCCAAAACCTATAGGGTACTTCCGGATGACCTGGAATGACCAGACAGAGGTTCCTTTTATTACCTTTTGAGGTACGGAACCCTAAAAATAACTAACACGAACAAAAGCTCTGCCACTTGATTGTGTCTGGTAGGAGTATATAAGTGTAAAATGAGTCATATACCGTAGCCGTATCAGTAAGTTGATCCGTTATATTTAGATTCATGGAAACAGGTATTTTTCTCTTTAGCAATTCGCTGAGCCAGTTGTTTGTCAATAAAGAACGGAATTCTTGATTGAAAGGACCAGTGTAGGACAAGAATCTGGAATTAGGAAATAGGGAATAAGAAATAGAAAATGCAATATCGCGCGTCAGAAGAAAACCTTATATCTTCTGACGCTGGATATTGTACGGAATTATTGACATGTCGGGTCCCATGTACTTTTAGCCTGATGAGAGCGTCAAGCCTACTATTGAATAGGTTATTGAACATCTTACCCAGTCAGTAACAAAATATCTCCAACGAGCCTCTCAATTTCAGACTTGAAAAGTGCAGATTGTTCAGTCCATCTGACCCTTTCCCCACTTAAACCATTGATAAGAGCTGTAGCGGCGTCCATTTTCTGTTGGCATTTCGCCGCATCATCCAAAACGGCTTGTTTCAAAGCCATTGCAGTGTCGAATTGCTTCTGTACACCGGCTAATTCTCGCTGAAAATTTAAAATAAATAAATAAATATTACAGGACATTCCACCTATCGCCATCTAGCCCCAAGCTAAGTAACCAGATTTGTGTTACGGGTGCTAGACAACGGATATACTACTTGTATACTTTTCTTTTGTAAATATATACTTATAATACATAGAAAGAACCAGACCACAGACCAATATCTAAGCATAAATAGACTAAGGCGGAAATCGAACCCGCAACAATGTGTTTTTGCAGTCCGGCATGGTGACCATCGTGCCAACTGGGTCGTCAATATAATTGTAGTGGCCAACAGTACATGTTTTTCAAGAATTCTGTACACATACACGTTCCTTACCTCTTTAGCTTGTAATTGAGCCTCTGCAGCCTCCAATTCTTTCTTGGCACCTTGATACTTGCCCTGCATGACAGCCAGATTCGCCTTCAATGGCAACACGTCTTTGTTAACTGAGTAGAACTGAGCCATTGCTATGGTCCACGAAATCAGACCGGCAACGTTACCGCAAGCTACTTTGGCCGCTTCAAACGTGTATTGACTGAAAGTTTGTTTAATATTTATGTTAGAATACTCTTCCAAAACTGTACTATAATAAATCTTGAAGAAGCATGAACACTGCGCGATAGAGGGAGAGAAAAGCGTTAACCTTTTTTGAAAATTTTAAATTACTTACGGGAAGTTAAAGTAAGGTTGCAATAGATCAACCATCTCTGCATTGATTTCGTCTTTAGGATAGAACTTAAGGTTATTCAGGAATCTCGAATCGGCCATTACCTAAAAGTAGAAACAAGTTTCAATTGAGCGTACATTCAATAAATACAAATTATTTTCAAATATGATTTTGTAAAAGTTTTACCTTTAAAGACTCAGCCCAAGACGCCATTAAAAACGTTTTTTCTGGATCTGGTTTGACTGTATCAATCTTTTTCCGGAACAAAATGATTACAGCGTCCATAATAAGTGTAATTAGGAATGGTGGTTTTCCTAACTTTCGGACAGTCGCAATATCAGCGGCGTTGATAGTCTGTGAAATAGAAATAACAGGTAAAGTAGATATGCCGACCTGAAGCCTTAGAATTGTGTTAGGTAACTAAAAGTCTTTATTATTTTTAGGAAATAGACAATAGAAATAGAGAAAATGTTTTTTTTTTTTTTTTACACTTTCTTCTTGTTCCAGATAAATAATAATTCAGCCTTCTAATATTTGACTAAAATTAGGCCACAGCAATACGGAACTAGTTCCAAAACTTCACAACCCATTGGACCATTAAGGTCGTCCAATCTGCAGGTGTTAAGGCACAAGTGGATCGAACCCTAAAAGATTACCACCATTAATTTGCTAGTAAACCCCATGATAGTTATTGGTTACCAGTAGTGCAGCTTCAGCGGCGTCCAGCGCTGGCTTGGCAGCTGCTAACTTTTCCTCGGCTATAGCTGTCTCGGCAGCGATGACGCTCACGAGTTTCACGGCTCGATCCTTCACCTCCATTACTTCCGCTTTCACCACTTCAGCTGCAGCTGCTGATTCTGCTACAGCTGCTAGCACCTAAAACAAAAAGGATAATCGTGCGCATCATACCGACATTCATAGGCAGTTTGAATAGTATAGATAGATAGTCAACATTAGTTATTTCTCTACCTACTATTACATGACAAAAATTATGACATCTTGGCGCAAAAAAATTACAAAACATGGCTCGGATAAGGGAAAATTCTTATTTCTTTCACTTCATTAATTTATGGAATTATCAAATAGGTCATTACTTTCATTAACGATTAGTCAAATTCGCTATTTTAAGAGTTCGCAATGTTGATTTACCTCTTCAGCTTTCGCCGTAGCGTCTTTAATTTCAAGTTCTTTCAATTCCAGTTCCTTCTTCAATATGTCTACACTTGCTGCGGCTTCAACGAGTTTGTCTAAACCAGTTGTCATCCTAAAATTACCAAAAAAATAGGAATTTCAAGTTTTGGTGGAATTCTTAAGCCCAGCTCTCAATTTAGGACACTAACCTTCTCGCCATTTCAGCAATATTCATGTGTTTCTCTTTATACAAGAGTTTATATCCTTCCAAGAAAGATAGATACGACTTTGGAGTAACGTGGGTTTGTCTCCTAAATCGATCGTAATACGACGTACATGTATCAGCTACATTATCTTGGACCATTCCCATTATTTCTATTAACTGTAGCTTTGTTTCCGGGGAACAAACCACCTAGAAAAAAACAAGATGTTTTTTATAAAGCTGTTTGAAATGCAGTCACAATGCGCTGATTATGTGTTTGTCAAGTGGCGTCGAATGCAAAGTAAAACGATCAAATGTTCTATAAACAAATAAATATTATGAAACCTGTGCCAATAAAGAAAGCATAAATCAAATGGCAATACTTTTAAAAGATACATCTTATACTTAATTTAGAGTTCTGGTTTGTTAGTTAATGTAGTTAAAATCATACATGGAATTCCAACAAGAAATGCGAAGCTACTTCAATTAGCGCCTGTTTAGGCCATTTCTGGAACCAATCCATCGTCGAACCGGAAATAAGACCCGGAAACTTCAGAGCTCGGCTTCTGAACTTTCCACCCACCTAAAAGGAACAAACTATTATAGACATTAAAGTAGCAATTATCTTAAAATTAAAATAAAAGAGCCTTACCGGTGAAAAACATAAAACTACGTGCAGATTGGCGCGCGATCTGATGATAAAGTATTCGTACAATACGTCTGGTACTGGAATTCTTCTCGGTGCATATTTCTTCATGATTGGCGTAAGCTCGTTAAGAATCTCATCTACGAAGGTCAGAAAGTTGGGATATTATAAAAAAAAAACCAAGCCACATGGTAAGTCAGAAATAATTTCAGTAAAAAAATATAGCATGCTTTACCCATTTCATCCTTAGCGAACAAATTAGCGATTTCTCCAGAACTCAGAATATTGTTTAAGAATTCCAAAAACTGTTCATCTTTAATATCATTGTCTGTGAAAATAAACGATATGCCACGGCCTTCTAGACCCGCTATGCGGTACAAAATCTTTATGTCGTCCATGAAATTGCTTACATTGTACGATCTAAAAGAAAATAAAATACGTAAATAAATGAATTAAAGTGTGATGACATAATTGTAGATTGTTCATAAGGGATCAAAATAATACTTTTAAGCAGAGGGCGCTCTTTTTCACAGAGCGTAGTGAAGGATTCTTCTCCCTCCATGAGAAAATGACATAGGACTCTTGAATATAAATATATTTTACCGGAAAATATTGGGTTTTAAATTGTGTAGTTAGGTTTTGTGTTTTCATTGTTTTCTTTTAGTACTAGACTAACACATTTTTTTCAATTCATTGCTGACAGAGCGTGTAAAAAACGGCACAACTTAATACTCTGTTTAATTTGCAGCCGTTATAAAATACCTATTTTGTTCGCGCTTATTGAGAAACAAAACTTCGTCTTCCAAATACTTCGATGGGATAAAAATTAGTAAGTGATGACATACCGTGACAATGTGATTTGATAGAAGGAATAATTAGCGATGTAAGAAGCCAATTTGGTTAAACTCTGTTTACCAGATCCACCGACACCCACTAATAGAGCATTTCCTCTGAAATTAAAGTGTATTTTAAGAACTAAGATCTTAAGACAACATTATCATATAGCGAAATTCAAAAGATGTATACCTAGGCGTATTAATAATCCTGGAAATAATAAACAGGTGAACCATCGCATCGTGGAAGAACACCAGATCCAAATGAGCTCCTCGTATTTGGTCGTTAAATTGATCTTGGAATTGACCAAGCTTATATAGCACGAAGTCCCATCTGGTGGCAAAAGTAATTACATTGTATGATTGACTATTATAATATATTATTTGACACTAGGGGAAAAAGGAACACATTAAGTTTACATAACTTATCATAAACTTACGTAGGCATTTCCTCGTAGACCTTGGGTGCATCTGTACTAAAGTCCTCATCTTCATCTCCTGTAGGCTCTACCGGCTCTCTTAGGAAATTCACGAAGAATGTCTCCTTTTCCGGGAATTCGGAGATAACGTCAGGCAACTCTGCAGTAGCAGTCTTCCAAAAGTTAGCCACAAACCAATCTTTGTCATCGAATGTTGTGAATCTGTTAAATGTGAAATTTTACAAATGTATAATTAAACAACGTTACATACCCTTGGAAAATTGTCATTTCTCTTAGAGGATTATTCTACAAAAACTCGTTGCTTTACCTATCGGAAATAACTCGTAAACACTCGTGGAACCACAGTTTCAGAGCTGTTTTTATGCCCGGCAATTCTTCCTTATGAATAAACAGAATACCTTCCCATATTCTAGAGAGATCACGAAGATTGAACACATAATGGAACTTAGCTGGAGTTGGCAACATTTTCACCTAAAACAATACGAGTTCGGTTTTACTTGGGCGGTCGAAATTCCAAAACCCGTTTGTTTATAGAAATTGACTTACTTTAGTCTGCTGCCAAATTATTCTAGTAACTGGCACAAGTCTAGGCATGAATTCAACTATCTTCTTATCAAAGCGAGTTTTACAGAAGTAACCGGCGCTTATGGTTTCTGAAAACAAAGAGAATATTTCAAGTAAAAAAAAACAAGTAGTAAAGATTTTGAATCTATACTAATATTATATAGCTGAAAAGTTTGTTTGTTTGAACGCGCTAATCTCAGGAATTACTGGTTCGAATTAAAAAAATATTTTTGTGTTGGATGGTCCATTTATCGAGGAAGGCTATAAGCTATTTTTTATTTTGATATTCCCACGGGATCGGGGCTTACGCGGGTGAAACCGCGGGGCACAGCTAGTTCTATAATAACAGCGGTACATTTACCGAAAATTCTATCCATAGAAATGTTACTTGGTAAAGTGCAGTTGAATACATTGAATTGCCTCTTCAGGCGAGGTGGGATGTCATTACGGCCACCACCTAGTAATCAAACAAAACAGAGTATTAAGCTTTTCCATTCTCTTTTTTCTGATTAGTTTCGAAAGATGGCGCTCTTATCTAAGTCAAACATTGTTTCTGGTCTGAGGGTCGGAAAGTTCCTATGACCAAGATAATATTACTTGACTTAAGATTGGAAAACCATCAATTAAAACTAAATGAAATTGATGTACCTGGATGAATCATAGCCGCGAACATTTGAATGTCAGCAATTATAATAAATTCTCCTGGTTTTTCCAGAGAGTAGAAGCCACCACATTCCATCATCTGCCGCACTATTTCATTGGTCACCTAGAAAGTTGGAAATATTAAGCATGTACAATCCACGGCCAAAAGTCTTCGCCACCGTAACGTTTACAATCCTGTGCAGCACTGTTTGAACATTATAACAACGTAACCTGTGGATCGAACCCACGTGTCGGTTGGTGTAGCGGGTGGCGGCTTAGACATAGCTAACATGTTGAAAGAAAATAATAATCACACTGAGTTCTTTTAATTCAAGTATTTATGTTTGTGTGTAACGTCTATTATAAGAAGGTCGGAAGTCCAATACTTGTTTATAGTATTATTGTAGCAAACTGATAGTTTAGTTATGACGCATACTGTACGTAACACTAGCCAATGACAGTACATTTTTTGGTAAATGATCAAAAATCCGACCAGTATTTTAAGGCTTAGGTATTATTACTGGACATTCTAACCTGATCACCCCATTCGTTAACCACTGGCATATTGATATCGTCAACGAATATGGTCATGGATCGTCCACCAGGCGGTCCGTACGTCATACCCACTCGCTTTTCAACGTACGATTCAACAATACGCTGAAAATTTACAAATAACATGTACAAAAATAAAAATAACATCCTAAGGCCCAGTATCCACCAAAGCGGAGAGGAGACGAGAGGAGATGCGCTGCGAAGCTGACAGCTTATTTCCACCAAAGCAGAGAGAAGTGTAGCGGAGAGGAGACGTTAGCTTTGTGTAGCAGAAATGTGAGCTGTGAGAAATCAAGAGATGTGCGAGGCACGGGGCGAAAGGCAGCGGGGTGCGCCCAACTAGACACTTCTCCGCTCTGCCGCGCCACTAGCTCATTCGCCGCACAAAATTCGATAGAAAAATAAGACATCTGCTCTCCTCTCCGCTTGATCCATTTCCACTAAAGCTAAGCGGAGAAGAGATGTGAAAATAACGAAATTGGATTGGTTTATTCAACACATCTCCTCTCCGCTTTAGTGGATACCGGGCCTTAATTAAACGTCTGACTGATATCAATATCAGGTCAAAAACATAATTACATATTTGGTAGCTTTATATTGATATTAGATATACCTGAAACATATTGGGCGTAGTGGCAGACGAAAAGTTGATCATTTTGAACAACTTGACTTCATTATCATACTTCTGCATGTAACTCTTCAACATGACAGTTTTAGCAGTACCTTGTTCACCAATAAGGACTACCGCTTTATTTTGCTTAGCGATTGTTTCGATTAAAAACGAAATGCAAACGTTATCGATATTCGGGACTAGAATCGATGAGTATTCGGGAACTGAGTCTGATGGATATAAATAGTCTTCTACGTTTTCGGACCTATAAATATATGTAATATATATGACAATAATTGAGAACTTTTGCGGTGGCTTAGAGCGTGCATTTTGCGCCGACAAGGTTAAGAAGGTGGTTAAGAGGTTCAAGGAGTTCGATTTCAGCCAAGGATTTTTTGTACGCTTCTCGGACATTAAAATTCCTTGATTTCCCCCTCCAAAAACAACATATTATTAGAATTTGTGGCTGCTTCAATCAGGCACGATTTTTTGCTTAGTATTAGGACTATATGATAAGTATTATTTGTATAATTTATACAGGATAAATAGTCAAACTAACCAATGTTGCCACTGGCCTGCTTCATTAACCATATACTCAAACGGCATGATCCATTCCTTCGACTTAGCGCCAGGCCAGTCCATTTTAACGGGTAGTTTTGTCATATACTCTGCCATTTTTGTTCTAGCGTCGAGTTCTAATACGGCACCCAATGACCACATCATTGAGAATATGAATAGACGCTCTAAATGACGGTCTGTGTGCGCCTCTGAAATTGTTTTTCTAATTTAGAAATCCGCATAGAAACATTTTTTTTTAAACTATCAACTTTTAAGATTAGATGCCACAACAGTTTTACACCAGTTAATAAATTAAGACAAATGAAATAATAGTATTCAGAGCCATTAATGTTCAAGATTAGATGAAAAAAATATTATTATATTTAGGCTTTAAATATCTAAACCGATGGACCTAGAAACTTGAAATTACTTTAGGCTGTGCGTTACCTAAGTACCAAAGTCAAGATAATGTAATTTATATAACAAATACTAACTGCCGCCAGGTACTTCAATCAGCAGTAAACCAATTAACACGTCTATACATTGTCTGAAATTCATATAAAATTATATATCAAGTATGTACTACTTAGCTGTGTTTGTATCTGAAGTTTCAGAGCTATGCTATCTTACCTTATGTAAATAGCTTCAAGCAATTTCATTTTAGCTGGCAATTTTTGTTGCACAAACGAATGAACATCATCGTACACTTTGTTGAATGCGTTTTTAAGTGAATCGTACTCTTTTTGCGACCTTTTCTTTAGCCAACCCTAAAAATAATACAATTTAAATTACTTCTTTAAAAATTAATAAATAACTTCAAAAAGTAATTTATTGCAT
Source organism: Idaea aversata (assembly GCA_907269075.1). Classification (NCBI taxonomy): domain Eukaryota; kingdom Metazoa; phylum Arthropoda; class Insecta; order Lepidoptera; family Geometridae; genus Idaea; species Idaea aversata. Next base: position 9,743,659 of record OU026085.1, read on the forward strand.
AAACGCAATGAGCACAAACATACAAACTACATACACATCGCTAAATTTTATTGTTAGAGTTTCGACGCCTGAATAGAAATGGGACGCGTTGAGAGCAAGACGTTTTGCGACTGGGTCAATTATTTAGGCAAAGTAAATAGGACGTTATAATCAGTGATATGTCAACCGGTAGGTTCGTCTTTGCATAATAAACTTGACCACACGAACTTAATTAACTCTTAACCCTCGGGTGCTTTCGGCAATACATAAGACACGCATTTTAATTATTGTGTCACAACGAAGCATTGCGAAGTTCGGAGATAATCACTCTAACTGTTACATCTCAGTGATCATAATCCTCATACCTATCTTACTAACCTCCAAAACAGGTTGCCATTTAAGCACAGAAGATGACAAGAACACCATCCCCATCCTGCTCACAGTGGCCGGTGAAGCATTATCGACGTTATCCGGTTCGAACACAAGTTTACTGTTCTGAGCCATCGTGATACGATCGCCGTTGGCTAGAGTTAAAGTTTTATTGTCATCTAGTACAGAGTTTAGGTTCTCGATCCATACGGCGTCTACGGGACCATCCAAGACAATCCATGTAGTATCCGATTTCTTGACTTTCAAAGCTCGCCTCCAAAGTGTCGAGAAAATACCGTCCGTCCAGTCATTGGTTGCTACGTCTAGACGACCGAACATTTGAGGTGCCGTTATAGCCTAAAAATATAAATGAAACTAAACTAAAGCACCAAGTAGATCGTCTCTTTGATAACCTCTTTTGTCTAAACACTTTACACTCTGCAAAGGTTTTATCATTATAAATCGTTAGCTTTATGATCGTTGTACAGAAGGAATCTCGCTTTAATCGAAATGTGTCAATATACTTTTGACAGCTATTATGTATGAGACAAGGATCTTCACAATAAAGGGGACCCATTGAAAATTTCCATAAGATCGGTATTAATGCAGACGGAAGTAGATTTAAAAAGAAATTTTCCTACCTTGGGATTCATCCTCATTTCCCTATGTGGCTTCCCAACTTCGGTCAATGCAGCCATCAGTGTATGAATACAAGTGGTTTTGCCCGAACCAGTGGGACCCATTGTCATTAAACCATGCCGTACCAAAGACGTCTCAAACAATTGAATGATCTTTAAATTCCAGTCTGGATGATTGACTAGCCCAGTCCTTTCTGTCACTAGGGCTATGGCTCGTTGCATTTCCCTGGATGAAGAAAAATAAACTTAAAATTGTTATGCTTAGACATAATAGTAAGATAAATTACTACAGTGGTGAAACTTGGTATGAATTGGAGCCTTAGAATAACACATAGGCTACATTTATCCAGATATCCCTAAGAGAACGGGACTTACAACGGGTGAAGCTAGTTATGTATAAATATACCTTTGAACAGTCTGAGTGAGCTTAATCCCAGGGAATAAATCTTCAATCAGCGAAACGAATAACGGTTCATCTTCATCCACCAATTTCGACACGTTCATTTCCCTACACCATAAAAACTATAATTAAAAACACGTCTTTTTGACTTAATGCATCCAATCTAAAATTGATACTGACTTTAATACTCTCATCATGATATTTTCTTCAGTGCTTTCAGGGTTAGCTCGTTTCTGCGATCCCATAGTTCTGAGCACCGATAGAATGTTACGAAGACCGAAATCGTAGTGCACTTGTTTTGATAACTGTTCTTCGCAAAGTTTGTATAGGGTAAAGAATTTACGGGCTGAAATAAACAAAGAAAATTGGCTAAGGTTAAAAAGTCACAGACGCCTACTCCAGGTCAGGAATTTTCTATGCTTTCGTACTGCAGAACCGTAACGTGTTCCAAGGATTCTTTACGTTTATTGCTTCACTTGCACGTATGTCTAAGGAATTATTCTTTATTCAATAGGAATCATGTAATGCATCAGCATTACCTCACTTCATAGCTTCTTAAAAATAAAGTTAGGATATGTGCTTTCGGAACAGCCCACCAATGAGAAGAAGGCACAAGAAACTCATGGGTTTTTTTTTCTTTTTTATGATCACGGTCACAAAGGTCAAGATAACAAATATTTTTGACGATATATTTGATATGGAGCAATTAAAGTAATGTCCATAGGTCCTTATCATTAAGGTACGATAAAATATGATAATACGCCTTACCGCAGAATTTCTGCTTTAAAATTTTTTGACATTTATAAGCTCATAAATGTGATATTAACCAAGTAAAATATTTTCTTTAAAACCGCAACTGGCTAATTTGACCCTGATAATGATCTGCCTGTCAGGCACCATCATAGCGACGGAACGGAACTGAATCTTGAGGTTTTCTGGTAACTCTTGGCGTCCAGCGTAACCAGGGTTCATTGTGATGATGAACGCAAACTCAGGGTTCAAACTTACTGTGTCACCATCACTGGGAAGATAAATTTCCATATTATACTCAAAGATATTTATTTACCTAATATTTTTTTTAAACACTGTCGCTTTGTCACTAAAATTCTTTGTTTTAACACGAATTTTTGACGAATACCAACAGTTTCGGAGTTACGATATAAGATATAAGGCACACATAAAAACCATCTAACAAAAAGACAGACATAAAGGTAAACTTTTTGAATAATACAAAATATCAGAATGTAAATTTCTTCTTACCTAAATATGAAGAACTCTCTCTTTTCTCTCCTGGCTGTCAGACAGATGTAGATCTGTTGCGCTGCTACCGAAAGTACAGGCAATTCGATACGATTGAACTCGTCGAAACAACCCCAAGTTCCAGATTGTGCCAGGCCTTTGTAAATACGGCCAAGACCTGGAATTTGTACATTGAATCCTAGTAATTAATTGTAAAGGGTATAGCAGACAGTAAATTTTATTGTAGCACTCATTTTTAGGGTAATTTAAGAGGAAAGGGTACCGGGGCTCTCTCCATACAAACTATTACAAACGTAGTCGACTTTTTTCTCCCTAGATAATGACACTAAAGCAAATATTTTTGGTGCATAAAACTTATAACTGCCATGACTATGCCCCAATTTTTTTTTAAATCTTAATTTATATGATAATTAGAAATTGAAAAATAGGGGTATAGTCATGGCAGTTATAGGTTTTATGGCACAAAAATATTTGTGCTAGTGTCATTATCCAGGGAGGAAACAGCCGACTACGTTTGTATGGAGAGAGCGCAGGTACCCTTTCACCTTAAAAGGTAAAAACGGTACCCTATTACTAAGACCACTGTCCGTCCGTCTGTCTGTCACCAGGCTGTATCTCATGAACCGTGACAGTTAGACAGTTGAAAAGTTCACAGGTTATGTATTTCTTTTGCAGCTGTATTAACAAATTCTGAAACCAGGGAAAAAGTGGGGCTCTCATACAACATCGTACGGAACCCTTCGTCCGACTTGCACTTGGTCGGTTTCTTACCTCTAAAGTCCATCTGATCAGAACAGTTGAACACGATGACTAACTTCCCCAATGTCCTGCCCATATCCTTCGTTGTCTCAGTCTTGCCCGTACCAGCGGGTCCGGCGGGGGCGCCACCCATACTCATACCGATAGCTTGAGATAGCGTTATATAACATCTATCTGTTAGAGGCGTGATTACAAGACGCTCCGTTATACCGAGATATTCATTCTAGAACAAAAATACGTATAATAATAATGGTATTCATTACTCGGCTAATTAGGGTGGGCCAGTCTGAGAGTTGGCGAGTCTCCGCCTGTCATTTTGACGTGTTTATTGGACATTGTTACGGCAGACGCCATAGTATCCATAGTTTTCCAGTATCTAGTCCACTACCATCCCATCACATCACAATAGATCAAGTAGTTTTGTCCTGTAGATTATCAATAGTTTTATCCAAACCGAAGGTTGTCCTTGGTTGCACTTTATAGTGTAGATAGGGATAATCGCCGGTTTAGAATCCACCCCATTGTTTCCTATTATACTTGTTATTTTAAAGGGCCTCTACGTGTTGGCTTCGGCTCCACGCACGCCTTCCATAGGTCCCATCGTCCTGTCGTCTGTATCACCATCGTCCTGTATCACCGTCGTCACCACCACCATGATGAAATGACAATACAAATCAAAGATGTTTATTGCCAGATACAAAAAGATTAAGTCTACTTCGTTTAATCGTGTAGGTTTATACAACAGACTTGCATGTTTAGTCTAATGGAATAGCTGTAAAAATACTTCGATTCTTTCGCATTAATTGCAGCTGTAAAATATTTACCTGATACAAGAAATCGACATCAGTAATTGATACAATACAGTCATCTGATTCTTCAAAGTAGTAGAATCGTGCCTGTTTCTGCCATTCAAAATCAATCGGAGACTTTATCCTCATCCTTACTAAATCATCGAAGATATCCCTGAATACAAATATAAACAGCTCTTAGCAAATTGAACCTTATGGTTTAAAAATAAGTATGCAAATTAAATGTTACCTTTGATGTACGTGAATCGTGATCATAGTTTCTACTCGAGTTCTGTCCAAAGGCAACAAATCTTTGACAGTCATATCGATGAGTCCATTCAGTAAATCTAAGAACTTCTGATTTGTTATTCTCATTATGTATTTATCTGCTCTTGCTTTCTTTAGGGCGTATTCTGCGTCGCTCGTCCATAATATTTGCATGCCTAGTAAACCAGCCTAAAAAGCATGACAAAAAATAATTATATATCAGTTTTAATAAAATTAGTAGGTAGTAGGTATAAGGCTAACTGGACTGCTCTTTACATGTCAGAGAAATTACTCCGGCTAATATAATAATAGCCGTACATTAGCTGACCTGATGCCAGCTAATAACAACGCCAAAGACCTGGCAGCTCACTGAAGTGGGCAGATCTTACCCCATCAATTCCTCCCCCTTATCAATTCCCCCCCCCCTTTTAATTTGTGCTATCGATACGAGGAAGAAGATATAATAATGTTGATTGTGTTTATTACCTGTCCAGGGAAGTGCCAAAAACCAACTAAGAATTCGAATTCAGGATCTCCAGACATAGTTTGCGAAATATTAGCGATCATATTTCTGACAGTGTCCTTCATTGTATCTAAAAGTGAATTCAACCAAATCTCTACACCACCAACGCAAGCGACAGGCTTTTCCAAAGCGATAGTTTCCCCGTTGTCAGAGTTCATATTAACAATTCGGTCCTTGTCATCAAAATCAACAGTGTACATTGCATCGAAAATACTGGGTAAGTGAGGCTGAAATGTAAACAAGAACAAATTAGGCCTCATTTTTTTAACTATAACTCAATATAGTAAAATAGTCATTAGATATAAATATTTAGAAAATTTTAAATGGTTTCCAATAATGTTTGAACCCACCCACGCTATGATTCCAACTGAGCCTCATGAACCACAAAATTTAAAAAATCTTTATTTTTATTACTAAGATTCGTAGTGGGCCTAAGTGATTTTAAAGTCTTAAACCTACAGTTTTAAATATTTGTTTTAAACACCTGAATTGAATGCGGATCGGATGCCTGTCCAAGAATCTCCAACAAAACTGGATCCGAAACGAAGAAAAATCTCGGGAAAATGAGACGTTTCGTCTCCAGATACCCAGTGAGAGATTTCTGACACGCTTCCAATTGTTCGAACAAATGTGGCAGCAGTTGTTTTAAAGTGTCATCTGATGTACAAACTTCAACGCAGTTCACTATGTCGCGGGCCCGGTACATTATCTTTACGTAAGTTTTATCAATTGTCTGCAAAATAAATAGAGTTGTTAAGGTAACAAGGTAACCCTCATGTTAGCTTTTTCCGTTTTTAGGGTTTCGTACCCAAAGGGTAAAAACGAGACCCTTTTACTAACACCCGTGTTCACAATCGAGAATGTGTAGTGCGCGCGAATGCATAGAGCCGCAAATAAGACGCTGATTCGCTACAGTTAAGAGAGCAGCACAAAATTGACTAATCATAGAGCCGCATTTAGCGCAGTGCGTTCACTTATCCAGGAGCAACTTAAGTAGGTACTGTTTGTGAATACGGGCGTAAGACTCCACTGACTGTCTGTCTGTCTGTCTGTCACTAGACTGTATCTCATGAACAGTGATAGCTAGACAGTTGAAATTTCACTGATGATGTATTTCTGTTGCTGCTATAACAACAAATACTAAAACGCACTTGGCCGATTTTTTGGCATTGTTCGTTGAAAGGAACTGAGCCCAATTTGTTACTTACAGCAAACCGCTTAGCTTCAGCAGGCAATTGCTTAGAAATGTCACCACCCACGAAGACAGCTTCCAAATACATCCACAAATTCTGTACTTGCAACCATTTTTCTAGAATTTCTGACGTGCTCACTAACTTGTTGATCCAAAGTAGAATGTCTCGTTTGAATGGGGCGTTGTACCTAACAATTTGGGAAAATTTCAACTCTTAGCTAAACATAATATGTTGCTTAAGATATTGGTTTGTATGTTTACTCAACAACTTAGTAGTCAATGGTCTAATTTGGATTACATCTTTGAAAAAATATTTGTCAGATAAATTAAAAAAAAACCCGACTGATAAGGAAAATTGCATTTAACTTTTGAACGGCTAAACATAGCTAAAAACACTCGCAACGAATGCACCTTTCAAACAAAAAATCAAATCCCTTCCCCCTTCTTTTTGCGTCGGGGGTTAAAAAATGAGAGACTATCATTGATAAAAGACATACTTAGTTTCAAATTTTTTACCTGTTCGAAGCCAAAGAGTTGAGTACCATCAAAGAGTCTTCAAGCATCGTTATAATATCGAGTGTCTCTGCAGCTTTGATAAGCAACTCTCCTCTATTTTTAAACGGTGCAAACGTAAGATCAACGACCGCCCAATCGGCGATAACTTGCTTCAACTTAGCTTCGATATCTTTTTCTTTCACTGCACTTATGCAGATATCCTATGACATTAGAAATGCTGGTTATTACAGAAATCGGGTATGTGTGCTGTGATTTCTGTTAGCTATATGGCCTTTTGATAATTTATATTTGAAGATAGTGGGTTCGAATTCCGACCATGCACAAATACCGGATCGGCAATTTATTGATCACGTTCAGTTATCAAACTTTAAAATTCAAATACTTAAAAATTTTGGTACTGGTGCAAAGCTTTACCTCAACGTCCTCTTTGTATTTGAGTAATGGAGCTTCCATAACATTCGCCAATGTAAATGAATCCGATTCGACATCCAAAACGCAATCTGTAAAGCACACAGATTTAATTCCAAAGAACTTTATAATGAAAAGGTTTCTAAGGTAAGAGAGAGATGGGGGATGCACCGCGCCGTGCGGGCATGTTAATATAATATGACGAGATATTCAAAATAAGCAGCCCAAGGTCTCAAGCCGACCTCAAACTCTCAATAGTGCGGTAACTCGCCGGCTGGTCACATTTGAAAGCAATCGAGTACATTTAGGCCGTTTTAATTAATACATAAACTAAGATATTATCACTAAGCAAGACAGCTGAAAAATGTGTCAAATTAAATATCAAAGTAGCAGTAATCCTCCTAATGTAAAAAGAAAAGGTTCTCTTTACTAACTCATAAGTTTTTCAAGTCGTCTCCAATGGCGATCTTTCATAGATTTATCCGCCATTAGTTCCAAAAGCGGACAAGTTTGGTTAAAGTCATCGATTTTGTTCTTCAATTCTATGAATGCTGGCCAATCTTTCATACCTCGCGGTAATTTACGACACCTACATTGAATTAGAAACGTCAATAATATGTTCCAATAATTTCCAGCAATATTTCATAGTAACAATTATTATTCTAAGATTTTTCCTATCCGAGCTGCTTAATGCTGACCTTATATCAAAATCTGCCAATTGAGCCACGATTTCTTCAATTTTTATACCACTCCAAGGCGTTTCGAAATAGCCGTCGATAGAGTTCATCACAGCCAAATACAAACTGTACCTGTAAATGACAAATAAATATATTTTAATAAAATCATTAAGAAGATAAAAAAAGAAGAAGATCCTTTCATTTATCGATAGTCGGCTTACTTAGGTCCGTATTAATAAACCGAACTCAATATCGATTTCAATCTTGAGTTTGCTCTTGAGTTGTTGCGCTGATTAATAAACCTATCTTAAGACGCGATTAAAGAGCGACGTATCACTTGAGTCATACCGTATTAATAAATCAAACTCAGCTCTCAAGATATGTCTCAAGATGTAGTTTCGTGAACTCGAGTCTGATTGCGGGTCATACAAATCTTACATTTTTTTAAATATTTTCACATTAAAAACAAGTTGACAGCAAAATATGACGACACTACCTACCATAGGGTAAGAACATATAATTCAAGGTAAGAACAAAGCGTTACTGTCATTCAAGATCAGTCTCAAATCTCAAGAGCGATATCAGCCTGGTTAAAACTCGAGTTTTATCTATTAATTAACGCCTAACTTAAGATAGTGACCACATCTCAAGACTCACTCGATTGATACGCACTCAAGATCGATATTGAGAGCGATTTATTAATACGGGCCTTAGTAAAATATCATAATATAAACTGGACCAGCTCAAAACAAAACGCTACTAAAATTATACTTACAGTTTGCTAAGTAAATTGAACTCTTTCTTCTTTTGATGTAAAATAGGATAGTCTTTCACTTCCATACCGAAAAGCTTTTCACCGTTGGAATACATTTCAAATCGGCGCCATAGTTCATCAAATCTCGATTGGAACATTATTACTCTGAAATAAGACAATTTATTAACCAAATTATTTTTGCTGTGGGTTCATAGCGTAATTACCTCTGGCTATATATAAAAGGGTTATATTTTACACTATATTAAGAATAAAGTGTAAAAGTACTAGCGACTCGTTCCGGCTTCGCACAGCTAAATTATGCATGTATTATACATATAAACCTTCCTCTTGAATTATTCTATTAATCTATCTATTTAAAAAAAACCGCATCAAAATCCGTTGCGTAGTATTAAAGATCTAAGCATACACAGGGACCGACAGCGTAAAGTGACTTTGTTTTATACTTTGTAATGATAGACAATTTAATTAAAATCGTAAACCGTTTGACCATGAAGATTGTCAAAACGAAAAATAGACGGAACATTTATGATCCATAAAAAATAGTTATGTTTTTACCTGTCGCTAGCCTCTCGAGCTGTTAAACCCGGCGACATTGGTCCAAAGGCATCATAGTCCGCGTCAAACTTAAGCACGTCTTCATTGAAAGTTGCCACACCTTCTGTCAATTCTTTGGAAAGAGGACCTTGCATATCCACAATCCTTTGTTGTACAAGTTGTGACTAGAAATATTATAAACGAAGATTACGAATAATGTCGACTACCGAAAATTGCGCTACGAAGATTTTTAACTGGACAACTGAACAAAACAGCTTACAAAAATAAGTTTTGCAAATAGCGAAGTGTGTGAGGAAAGTTTATTTGTACTTACAGTCAAAAGCATATTCTGGAAAGCGTATCTCAATCCGTATACCATATCAGCATCTTCTTTTGGTATATCTATATTGAAATTGGCAAACGTGGCATAACTTTCTTCTATAAGATCTAATTCCATGTCCATACTAAAAGCAATAGGCATAATAGTTACAACTTCAAAAGGATTCCCTTTAGGCAATCCTGTTAATGTATAGAAGTTACAATTCGAGTACGAGAAAAATTTGTAAATATCCTAAATTCTTACTGCCAGCATTTTGGACCACTTTGAATGACTGACGCCAAAAAATTAGGTCCTTAGTTCGTATTATGCTAATATTTGTGTTATCTTCTGTCACTTACCCAATAAATTCCTCTCGAATAAGTTCGAGGCACATCATGGCGACTCTGACGTCATCAAGATCTTTGATCTTCTTCCCCATTGTCTTCATACGATCGTTTATGAACTGCATAAGTTTTTGTACTCGCTCTTTGTACGCTTGACTTAGAAGTTTGCCAAGAATCCGTTTCCATTCGATCGATTCCACGTGAAGTCCCAGTTTTATGTTTTCTGGAAGATACAATAAACCCTTAGAATATACCATCTGGTAGCTCAGTGGGGCTTTCCCCCCTTACTAAGAAAGGAGATCAGAGTTCGATGCTAGTTCTGGCACTTATTTCAAATCAAAATATCTTACTAAATCACTATTCTTGATGCTCTCCTGTGAAACAAAATATGGCGGAGCAATCGACATAACCTAGAAATCAATAAGGAAGGCATGGGAGGTTCGCAAGATTTGGTAACCACTGAGAGGAAGACTGTGTGAGCCTAAATGAGATTAAATTGTATGAATCCATAACGAGATAATATGTTCACATCTTACCCATATTAATCTGAATAGATCCAATAATATGTCGTTCAGGTAGATGCAAGACTTCTTCAGTCTGCGATTCATATTTCTTTAACATATCTCTTATTATGACATTTAGAGGGTTTGAATCGACAAACTCCTGAACTTGTTGCACTCTCGTTTCAGCCCATAAATGAGAAAACCGACCGTAACTCTAAGAAAAACATAATCAATAATTAGTCAAACTAAAAAGTATGTAGAAATTTATCTGAGTTAGATAATATGTTAGTCAAAAATGGCGGCTATGAAGTTAAATATTGGGAGCGCACCTGCCTTCTATTCTACGCAACCTCTACGATTGCACCTTAAGGTGAAAGGGTACCGCCGCTCTCTCCATACAAACGTAGTCGACCGTTTCCTCCCTGGATAATGACACTAGCACAAATATTTTTGTTGCATAAAACCTATTACTGCCATCCCATATGTTTTGTTTTCTTTTTTGTTTTTTAAATCTTAATTTCGCGCTCGGTACCCTTTTCTCTTAAAGCCGCGCTCACAGCTAACTTCAGAACCGCCATTAAGTTTGGCCTGCTTTCTACCTTGAGCAGCTTCTCAATATCAGGTTTATACATATACATCATTCCTTGTAAAGCCATTACGGATCTAACAATATCTTTATGTTCGGAAACTAAACGGAAATAATTCCGAACACCACAGAAATTAGAACCGGATCTTGAGCCTGAAAAAAATTGGGTGATCAAACAGAAAATAGATTGGTCAAGAATTTACTACTAGGTATGGTCGGAGTCAGAATTGTAGACACACCGTAGAGGTCCAAAACTGCTATTACTAGAATGTTTTCAACTCAAGGTCTTGCTCGATTTTAAATTTAAAGTGTTGTGAGTTTCATGAGTTGAAACTCATGAATTTATTAGATAAATATTATTAATACAAACATTCCAATCATAGTACTTTTAGAACTCTACGGTGGGTCTCTAATTGTGACTCCGACAGTACATATTTATTGGTAATAACTTACGGTCGCACTTTTTTTTTAATTTCAGCTTCAAGGTGCCAATTATTGCTTAACTAAGCGTGGCCATATTTTTTTTTTTCAATCTTTATTATTGATACTATTATACTGATAATAAAGCTAATACCATTTATTAACTTATCATTTCGACAGTTATTGCACTGAATCTTACTTCTAAAGATATAAGTAGATACAATGAAAGGAAGGGAAGAAAAAGGGAACATACCGCTTACACTGCGAGTCTGAATTAACTGTCCAGCTGCTTTTTCTCTTTTAATCAATTCTTGTTGTCCCCACATGAACACATTACGGTGAATATCCATTATACAATTCAACACAACCTGTAATGATTAAAGTTAAGTTAGAGTGCAATCAGCTATCGAAAAAAAATCTAGATTCCGTCTCGTCTGTGTTGTTGTCTCTAATGTTTTCCAAAAATTTGTCAAAAAAACACTATTAAGTCTCTTTAGACTTCGTCTCTTTAGCTTACGTCTCTAAGCTTGTATAGCGTAGAAACTTTGAGAAATCAAAATGGGAGATGTGAGTGTTACAATGCATTTATTATTTTCTACTTACCTGTGAAAATGCCGTTTGGATTTCTTCCAAAGTAGGTTTTATTAAAATTCTAGGTATTTGCAGAAACATCTTTGTAAACATCAATGGAGACAATTTTTTCTGTTCTTCAGGGTCTATGGTCATTGTAAGGAAACTGAAAATAAATATCAACCATTTATTTTATCTTCCATTGCTATTGTCACTTTTTTCTTTATTTTCATTGGGATTACTAAAATTAAGCAGCCACTTTGCGGCGTCACCCTCAATTCAATGTTATTTATCCACCTAATTACGACGACGACGCAATTGACTTAGCAGGTGAATCCACAAAGGTGAAGTTAAGGCACCATGCAATGTAGCAATTGGCTTAAAAATCATATTATTATTCTTGGGACGTATTTAGTCTAACACCCGTATTTACAATCAACTCTATGAGATTGCATAGATAGATAGATAGATTATTTGTACAACACAGTAAAGAACATAAAACATGATTAATATACACAAAGCAAAGTAAAGTAATAGCTATAAAGTACAAGTTGCACAAATGGGCGGCCTTATCGCTGAAAGCGATTTCTTCCAGGCAACCTTTGGGTGGAAAAGAACTTATTTAGCTTTTATGGTAGGTTGTGTGAGTTCATTCAAGCAGGAAGCGCATAGTGCACGCGAACGCATAAAGCCGAAAATAAGACGCTGATTCGCTAGAGTGTAGAGAGCAGCACAAAATTGACCAATCGTAGGGCCGCATTTAACGCAGTGCATTCACTTATCCATGAGCAACTAAAGTACTGTTGGTGAATACGGGCTAAGTTAGCTCTTACCTGGACACAGAAGCTCTCCTTCTGAGTAAATCCAAACTCTGCCTCGTACATTTAATCAAAGCCTCCAAACACTTGGTAGCGAAGTAAGCAAACAGCTCGTTACATTCATTGGTTGTAGGTACAATTTCAAATCGATCAGGATTTTCGATTTCTAGAAAGGCAGCGTCTTCAGGAAACACTCTGGTGGCTGACGTGACTACTTTTAAAGCTTTTTCGGGGTCCAACCTTTACAAAAAAAATACATCATTCCTTGTAAAGCCATTACGGATCTAACAATATCTTTATGTTCGGAAACTAAACGGAAATAATTCCGAACACCACAGAAATTAGAACCGGATCTTGAGCCTGAAAAAAATTGGGTGATCAACCAGAAAATAGATTGGTCAAGAATTTACTACTAGGTATGGTCGGAGTCAGAATTGTAGACACACCGTAGAGGTCCAAAACTGCTATTACTAGAATGTTTTCAACTCAAGGTCTTGCTCGATTTTAAATTTAAAGTGTTGTGAGTTTCATGAGTTGAAACTCATGAATTTATTAGATAAATATTATTAATACAAACATTCCAATCATAGTACTTTTAGAACTCTACGGTGGGTCTCTAATTGTGACTCCGACAGTACATATTTATTGGTAATAACTTACGGTCGCACTTTTTTTTTAATTTAATAAAGTAGTAAAAATATAATAAAGTATACTAAAGAACAGCAAGTGAAGTTTGACCGGGACAAAATTTTCAAAAAAATAAGCGAAATTTCTTGTCATGTCTGAAGTTGCCATAGCGGTTAGGATATTTGCGAAGGTACAACGAGGGAGAAAACTACGTTCATTGGCAGACTTATTTCTCTACTGCGACGCCTTTAGCTGCAACTTCCGACGAGCCAACTTATAAAGCACGTATTATATCTAACAAAGCTGAAATATTTTCAATAGATTTTTGTACCAATTATTCTTCAAATCTTTGATTTGTTTCGATGGAACACTATCCAAGAACTTGTGTATTAATTCAATGACAGCTATTTCCGCGTTCCATGACTTCTGTTGTAATTCGGCAGCTTAAAATTAGGAAAAGGTAAAATGTCAACATATTATATAGCTCTATCAAAATGTTTAATCTGATACGTTTTCGTTAGTAACTATTTAGCTCTAGCGGTAGATCTGCTTATAGTAAAAGCAGGAAAGCGGACTCCGGGATGATGATAGTGGCTCTGCTTATAGTAATGTCAGAGGCAGAAAGGCTTGTAGGACTTTAGTATCTTTCTTTATCTTAAACAAATACTTAAATATTTTACTACATTATACACAGTACCATTTATCCCTAAAAGTAAGGTTTTTGTTACAACGACCAAATAACAAACAGAATATTTTTCATATTAATACTTTTACAACCCTTTCTTTAATTCTTGTCCATCCAAATGATGCCTGGAAGAGATCGCTTTTAGCGATAAGGCCGCCCATTGTGCCATATTGTTTGGTTTATATTGTGTTTTTTTAGCAAGGACTTATGTTAGAATTAAGGTATAATGTGGTACAATAAAGATTTTATCTATCTATCTCTTCTTTTATACTTAGTTTCACAAAATCTTACCTATTTCATCTCTTCTAAGAAGATTTTCTTCATAGAAAGCAGATGGCTCCACCGCCTTTGCCGGCAAGTAGACGAGCACTGTCTTCGTTATAGACTTCAATATCGCATCGATTCGAGCTTCCTTCATATCCACTACCTGATTACACATGTGAATACGTATTTCCATAACCATAATAACCATATGGTAAGAAAATCTAAATTATAAATCTTACTAATGTTAGTAAAGAAAATAAATAAAATTAAAAATTTGGAAAATAAGGAAAAAATCACCTTTTTACTCATTTAGTATTTGGGTAATTTTCCCATAGTTGAATTTATTTAAAGGCATAACAAGCATACACACAAAGTGAAATTCCTTTCACACTGTATGTATGTTTGTTACTTCTTCATATTCATATATTCATATTCATTTATTTCATAAAACATGGATACAATAGTGGTGTTGATTTAGATTAAGTAGTTACAGCCATGTTTCGCCTTCACGCGATGAAACTTGTTACCAAAGCTGGAATAACACATATGCTACTTTTTGTCCCGATATTTTCACGGGATGGAGAAGTTATATATAATAACGATAACACGATAACACTGCGGGGCGTAGCTAGTCTTCAGTCAATCAACGCTCAGCCAAAAATCGCTGGATCACAGTAAATCCCTTTAGCTATTCAGTAACAGCTATCAAACTATGTTTGTTTGTCTGTGAGTCAAAATTAGGCCTAACTTCGTTACTGACCTCCTTAACAAACAAATCGACTTCATCCAATACCCTCTCTATGGCCTCACAATAAGGAGGTATCTCCAAAGAAGTCCAAGTTATAGTAGACAGACCAGGTTGAAACGCTTTTTCCAACTTTATAAGTTGAGCGCGAAGCAACGGCAGATATAACTTGGGCATGCTCCTGTAAATTAAATAAATTAATAAATATTATAAGACATTCTACACATCGCCATCTAGCCCCAGGCTAAGTAACTAGACTTGTGTTATGGGTGCTAGGCAACGGATATACTACTTTTATACTTTTTTTTTGTAAAATAAATTAACAAAATTCTTGATACGGACTTGTACTATTGTATATTCTGTGATACTGGCTAACTTATAGACAAACCACTAGGTCTAGAAACGTAATATTTTAGGGTTCCGTACCTCAAAAGGTAAAAAAAGAAACCTTATAAGATTACTCTGTTGTCCGTCTGTCTGTCCGTGTGTCACCACCGATTTTCTCAAGAACGGGTAGATCTAGCAAGTCGTTTTACATTAATAAGGACTATTTCAGATGAACCTGCGGGATAGCTAGTTTACGAAGGAATAATTGACTAACCACTTTATGTAAACGAAATATAAAATATACATACTTTCTAATCTGATTATTTCTATGCACCAAGTGTTGTATTTTCTCATAACTGCCGAGTATTTTGTCCTTACAGAAAGCAACTATTTGTGCTGAGTCGGGGACATCTATTTACAAAAACAAAGGCCACCTTTATATCTAAAATTAAACATCTCTTCTATCGAATAATTAATTGCTCAACCGATTTCTAAGCAGTTTGTTCAAAGAGATTTAAAATATAGAGAATAGACAGACATCATAACTATATCTTTACTTTATTATAAAACTAGCATCGCTCCGCGGTTGCACCCGCATAACTCCTGAACCCGTGGAAATATCAAGATAAAAGTAGCCTATGTTACTGCAAATGAATCAATGTATCCTCATATTGAGTTTAATCTAAATCGGTTCAGTAGTTTCGGAGTCTATTCAATACTAACAAAAATCAATCAAATCTTTCCTCTTTATAATATTACTAGCAACCCGCTCCGGCTTCGCACGGCTATATTATGCATTTATACATATAAACCTTCCTCTTGAATCACTCTATCTACTAAAAAAAACCGCATCAAAATCCATTGGGTAGTTTTAAAGATCTAAGCATACATAAGGACATACAGCGGAAAGTGACTTTGTTTTATACTCTGCTACCTGTGAGAAGTCCGAGGGGTCTCTAGTAAGTAGATATTTTACAATTTTGTTAGAACTTACATAGTCCTAGTTGCCACATGTACTCAACTTCCCTTATGCACTCTGGTATGTAAATGCTAAAGTTGACAATGTATAGATTCGTTGCCGGATGCCGTATTAATAGTGGTGCTATTAGACCGAGTCGAACCTGTAAACATGTATACCCAAAGTCAGCATATGATTAATTTTTAATAGGGAAAATGAATTCCAGAAATAAGTAGAATTATATGAATAAAAAAATCGGCCAAGTGCGAGTCGGACTCGCGCACGAAGGAAGCCCTACTTAAATTTTAGTTGTACGGTAGTCCCTTTTATTTATTTTCCTCCAAAAACATGAAAGTTTTTTTGTTGTTATAGCGGCAACAGAAAAACATAATCTGTGAAGATTTCAACTCTTTAGAAATCACGGTTCATGATATACAGCTTGGTGACAGACAGACAGACTGACAGTGATTTCTTAATAACGAGATTCCGTTTTTACCCTTTGGGTTATCTTTTACTTATCTTTGTTCCTGTTTGGATTCGAATCCACGACCTCTGCTTTACCGTTGTGGTACTTTAACTAATCTTAGTTGATGACGTCCTTCTAAGTCGAAGTTACGGAAAGTTTTTTTGTGTTTTTTTACGACTGATTTCGTAGTGGCGATGTAACATTGCATTTTATTTGCACGCCCACCATTTTTTTTTTTCAATTAAATACAAAATATTTAACGAAAATATTGAAAATTTAAATAACTTACCTGTCCAACATTCTCAGCCCAAGCATGGTGATAAATCAATTCAAATTCCGTGAAGACAATGCTCATAACGTTAAATAGTTTGATGCATCGTTGAGTATTCTGAAAAATGTTGTCTTTGTTCAAATCTGACCACTGAACTCAATCACATTGCTTAGCACATCATTAGTGGTAGCTTAAAGATGTTTGTTAGTGACACTTATAGCAAGAACGTGACAAAACAGAGTGAACTGATCACAACAGCGATCTGGACTGCGCCAGTTGAAAATAAAAGTTGGCGAACCTAAATGAAACTTGGCTGGCCATATCTGCCGCATAATGTCTAACCAGATGTGGGCAAAAACCACTGCGAACTGGGTCCCGAATAGAAGGCGGGGGAGACGGGGGAAGAGTTAGACTCGCATCGCGATGCGAGTCTAACTCTTCCGTTGCATCGTAGTGACTGAACCCAGCTAGCACTAGACAGGGAAGGGTGGAAAGATGCCTTTGCCCTGCCGTGGGCCAAAAAAAAAGTTTTATAAAACAGATAACTTATCATTTGACCACTATGTATCACGAGACTCGTAAATATGGTGCTTGCAGCAGTGCCGAAAAAATCCACAAAATAAAACCAAAAAAAACATGAGAAATACCCCGTTTTTTATAACTTTAGTAGGTTAAGTATTTCTAATATCGATAGATATAAAATTACCATATGAGTTATAACAAGTTGATTTCCTTTGAATATTTCCATAGGTGTTTTGATGTTCTTATCATAGAATCTTATCCACATGATTCTTCCTGCAACTGGTGGCATATTTCTCGGAAGATCTGGATTTTCTCTTTCTTCGTTGTAACTTAAAATACGTCAAATAATAAAAATCATACATATTAAATTAGTATTTTCAACATTGGA
Organism: Idaea aversata; assembly: GCA_907269075.1. Classification (NCBI taxonomy): domain Eukaryota; kingdom Metazoa; phylum Arthropoda; class Insecta; order Lepidoptera; family Geometridae; genus Idaea; species Idaea aversata. The sequence continues at coordinate 9,761,557 of OU026085.1, forward strand.
TTTATTATTCAGAAGAAGAATATGGGCACATTCTGTAACGGCATTCAATGTATCCTCATACAAATTTCCATCAAAATCGGTTTAATAGTTCCCAAGACTCATTATAAACATACATCCAAACATTTATCCAAACCATGTATAAACAATGGTATAAACATTAAGGTAACACGATCACTCATAAACACAGAACATCAAAATATATATATATTTAAAAGGTTAATTTTAAATTGGGAATTGCTTCTATAAAAAAGTTCTGTAAGTAATTCTTTATTGCAACACCATCTGTGTGACTAATTTTCAAACTTTCATAGATTTGTAACAGATGGTGTTACTAAATGCACGTACGCTTTTTCGTATGAACAGTATTCGTCAATGTCCAAACGCTACCTCTTTATAATATCAATATTAGTTAAGTATATTTTTTAATGCTGGTCATTTTCACACAGCGCTATCTATCCTAAATCAAACATAGGTTGTAGTATAGGTGCTTACCGGTCTCTGATCATCTCGATCTCTGCTGTATAAGTGCTAATCAAGTCATAGTACTGATCTTCGAGATACAAGCATTCTAGTTTCAATTTCTCGAATCTAGTGAGCAAATGGAGCGCTATTTCTGTAGTAGGACACTTATTGACGCTCTAGAAATAAGTAAAATTAAGGTAAGACACTTATCCACCTATGTATGGGCCACTTTTTCCAATGTCAATTTTTTTTTTGGCATTAGACATGGGCGAAGGTGGTCCAACACAAGCACATTGGACGACCTTTAGAAGGCATCATTGGCTATTGAAAGCTATTTTTTATTAGCTTATAAATATTGTCCTACTGCTCGTCAAAGGTATCTTTAACTTCCTTCCAAGCAATTCGGTCCGGGCCTAGGTTTGGTTAGTCTCTATCAAATACATCGAGATAGTCGCGCAATCGTTTTTGGGTTCGTCTTCCGGCACCTTAAAAGTGACGGTCTTAGCCCACATCATTCAGGATGCATTCGACTCACGTGACCTGCTTGATCCCATTTAAGCTATTGATCGGACAAAATTAATGAACTTATAAAATCGTTCACAACTAAGAATACAATTATTTTACGTTTATCATGAAGTTTTCCAACAGTAACTCTTGGTTCGCCACCGCATCTTTGTAAATTTTATAATCCTTATCAAAATCAGGACGTCTGCAAACAAAAACAGTTATTGAACTTCTTGTTTTACAACTTACCTAACTACAAATGAAACCAGCAAAAATACAGCCAAAACTACTCATTTATACATTTATGATCCGGCTCGAAGAGCCATTGTCTTAAAATAGTCTTATCTAATGCTTTTATTTTAAATATAATTACCTATGATCGAGTGCGTCGTAAGTCTTTGACGATATGGTCTTGAAAAGTTTATTCATATTGGAAGCATATTCTTCTATACCCTCCAGAGTAGTTTTATTCAATACATAATACGTTATGTATGTTTGAAATAAATCTATTATCTGAAAAATAACAATATTTTAAGGATTAACTTAGATTTTGATATTTTTTGTCTATGCTTGTAAGATTAAATTAAAAGAAGATTAAATCTAAGAAAGATAAAGCGTTTATTGCACTAGCACATGACATGCAAAGGAAGAGAGAGGTGGTACAGATTTCATGCAAAGGAGTAAATTATTCATTAGCAACATAAATAAATGGGTAAAGTATACTGGCAGCTTCGACCAAAACAATAATGTTTTGGTCGAAGACTGGCAATAGGTATATGTCTCAGGACGAAAACTGACAAAGTGACAGTGCAATTATATTCTTACTAGCTGCGCCCCGCGGTTTCACACGCGTAAGTCCCGATCCCGTGGAAATATCAACATAAAAAGTAGCCTTCCCCGATAAATGGACTATCTATTTATCGGGGAATCATCACAAAATAATTTTTCAATTCGAACCAGTAGTTCCTGAGATTAGCGCGTTGAAACAAACTATGTATTGAAAAGTATTGATATCAACTTCGAAGCAAATCACCCCCAAAATAACTTTCTACCCCTTTTCAACCCCGTTAGGAGATGAATTTTAATAAAATACGAAACACGTGTTCCATTAATTCTGTTAAAGAATGTTTATGCAAAATTTGAAGTAGATTAACATACAAACTTCGTCCCCCCATTTTCCCCCCTTAGGGGTCGAATTTTTCAAAATCCCGTCTTAGTGAGCACCTACGTCATAAAACGAACCCCCATGCAAAATTTGAGACTCCTAGCACTTGTAGTTTCTGAGATATCGTGATGAGTGAGTGAGTGAGTGAGTGATTGAGTCAGTGATTTTCTCTTTTATATATAAAGATGTTAAAAGAGATTGTTTCTGGTTACAGATAAAACTATTTTTTACATAAACCTGCAGCTAGTTAAAATAAACATACTTTTAGAAGTCTCTTCTTAAAGGTTTCAAACTTGCCAAATATATACATTTCTGAACAATCAAAGGGTCTTTCATCGGCTGCTTCTATCATTTCCTTTTGAGTTTCGTCGTAACATTCTCGGTAAAAAGAGTAGAGACTTAGGCAAAGCTGTTAAGGACAAACATGGAAAATATTTATACTGTGAAAACAAAAGTACCTCTACAATACTAAAAGATAGAAAAAACCGGTCAAGTGCGAGTCGGACTCGCGCACAAAGGGTTCCGCACCATTATCATCACATAAAAATCACGTCTGTTAAATAGGAGTCATAAAAAAATAGATAGTGGTAAAATTACATGAATGAAGGGTAAACGGTTTATGAAGTATTAAAAAAAACTACTTACCAGATCTCGTTCAAACCAATTTTGGGTGGAAGTTTGCATGGTAATGTAAATAATATCATATATTTTTTTTAGTTTCATCTACCTCTTGTTTTAGAAGTTACAAGGGGGGGGACACTTTTTACCACTTTAGAAGTGTCTCTCGCGTAAACTATTAGAAACCTCAATATCATTTTTGAAGACCATAGATAACCCACACGTATGGGTTTGATGAAAACAATTTTTTTTGCCCTAATATTTATTGTTTTTTTTATTTTTGTGTGAAAATCTTATCGCGGTTCACAGAATAAATCTACTTACCAAGTTTCATCAGTATAGTTCATAAGAACTTACCAAGTTTCATCAGTATAGTTCATAAGAACTTACTAAGTTTCATCAGTATAGTTCATAACAACTATACGGATGAAACTTGGTAAGTAAGTAAGTAAGTAAGTTTCGGAAAAAAGTGGCTGTGCCATACGGCAGACACACAGACATGACGAATCTATAAGGGCTCCGTTTTTTGCCATTTGGCAACGGAACCCTAAAAATTTAGTTTAAGTATAACAATGCCCTTCCGTATAACGAATCATTTGTTGGAATTCATGGTATAAAAAACCGGCCAAGGGCGAATCGGACTCGCCCAAAAAGGTTCTGTACCATTATATTCTGTATTTAGTATTTGTTGTATTATGTCCTTAAAATTGGAAAGAAGCCAAATCAAAACACCGTGCTTACTCTAGACTTCTTTATAAAGTTCAACTTGTCCTGATTCCAAATAGTCTTCCTGCCACCATTGGTCAAGAAGTCCATGCACATGTTCAGGATCTGATTCGTCACTTTGACTAAAAGTGTTGAGATTTGTTTAGTTGTGTTGTAGTAGCGAGATGTTGCGAATATCATTCGAACTGTGTAGAGTAAGCCGGGAATGAACTGCTGCATTGTGTGTGGATCACATCTGTAAATAAACGGCAACATCTAGCCTCAAATAAAGCAAAGTTTGTACTATAAATAAATTTTGTTTTATTTTGGGCTTTCAAACAAAAAAACTAAATCAAAATCGGTTCATCCGTTCGGGAGCTACAATAGCCACCGCTCAAGATATTAATTAATCACACAGCTCGTCAGTTTTCGCAATTAAGTACATGCGTCATAAGTCCACTATCAGTTTCCTACAATAATACTATAAACGAGTATTGGACTTACGACCTTCTTCTAATACACGTTACACACAAACATAAATACTTGAATTAAAAGTACTCAGTGTGATTTTTATTTTCAACATGTTAGCTATGTCTTTAGTTGGGCTAGTGGTATAACCCGCCACCCGCTACACTAACCGACGACGTGGGTTCGATCCACAGGTTACGTTGTTATAATGTTCAAATAATGCTACACAGGATTGTAAACGTTACGGTGCGGTGGGCAGAAAGTTTTGACCGTTGATTGTACTTCACAGTTGTAAAACCAATATTTCATATTTTTTGTTCAATTACGCTTATTCGACAAAAAAGAAAATTGTAAGTTAAATTGAAAAACAATTGCGACTTTTAAATTACTCACTGAAAAACTGCAAGAAGACAATTTCCGTAACATTAGCTTACATGTAGGATTTTCTTCTCTCAGTGCAACGTTTCAGGTTAAGACAAACAAAAACCTACGCAAGGGTAAAACCTAATATAAATAAATATATAGTTAAATTACCTGTACAAAGGTTCACAATACTTTTCTAAAGCATACAAATACTTCACATTATCCGAAGCTTCATTGTAGTAGTCTGTAACTTGATTATCCAAATTTCTCCATTTCTAATAATAAAGCAAAATAAAACATAGTAAATAGGGACATAAAACAAATAATTAATTTTAAACAAATAAATAATAAATAATTTTGGTTCTATGCCACTGGCCAATCTTCTTCGTAATTTTTTTTATTTACTGGAAATTGGCGGAAATTCAACACAATGTACGCAAAATCGCCATTAATCAAGAATTGAATTGAATTCTATGACATGGATCGAACTCGCAACCTCCAACCTCGCAAACGAGCGTTCGTTCACTGTGCCAGTGACAGACAGACAACATCAATTACTTTTAAAAAAGTAGTATAGTTTTAGTATTTTTTTAAATTCTATATTTTTTTAAAGTATCTAAGTAGTGTATCCGTTATATAGCACCCATAACACAAGTCTAGTTACTTAGCTTGGGGCTAGATGGCGATGTGTGGAATGTCCTGCAATATTTTTTTCATTCATACCTTAATGAGTTTCGATTTAGCTCGAATCAATGTGTGTATGTACATTTGACAGGGATCACTTTTAATGTGTTCAATGATAGAAGTAAAGGTTGTTAGCTGACGTCTCCAATGGTCTAGTTCAGCTAAAGGACCTATATTTGCAGGTTCCCGGCGTAATTGTTGACTTTGTACCAAAACCTGAAAACAAAAATTAATAATAGGCTGTGGCGCTCACTTTGTGTGTAGTAGCCATGTACGTACAGTCAGCGTGAAGTGGAGCTTTATATAGATTCTTAAGTTTAAGAACGTAATGTTTAGTTGCTAAAAGTTGCCACCGCTATTTGGGGGCAGCACTGTCAATGCATATTCACAGAAGAATAAAAATGGTGTACTTTGTGCTATAAAACCTGGTTGTAATGTTATGAGACGTCTGGTCATTTCCTGCTCTCGCAACCTAACCTGCCATTACCAAAAGCTAGTGGTGTTAGAGACCACTAGAAGCCTTACACAAACAACGGGTCGGCGTTGTTAGAGAGATCGTCTGCGGTGCAACGATCTCCAAAAGCTATAGGTAAGTACCGGCCATTTCCGCAACCTCTTTACTTAGGTCCTTTTCGCGTGAGGATGGAGTATACTTCCGCAGCACCTATACTACCCTCGCAGCTTAGTCGACCGTGTACAGAGGAAAGAACTTGTCAATACGTCTGGAGCCAACTGAGCCGCGGGTTTCATCACGATGTTTCCTTCATCTTGAAAGCAGCGCATATAAATTTTCCGTAAGAAAAATCCACCACAGGCCGGGATTCGAACCCGCGACCTTCGGGATGAAAGTCGAGGTATCTACCGCTAGGCCAACACTGTCCCTATTTATGTAGTTATTTTATACAGCTAGCCTAGCATGACGACCAAAACACGATACGATAAAGCTATATCACGCGATATAACTACATCAACTCTCAAAATATGATACATAAAGCCGCCATGTTGAATTTTTATTATAAATTGCGACAAAAATTATGATAAAAATTCAACATGGCGGCTTTATCTATCATATTTTGAGAGTTGATGTAGTTATATCGCGTATCGTGTTTTGGTCGTCATGCTAGGCAGGCAGGTTGAAATAAACTTCTTTTTTTAGATTAGCACGAAATAGCCGACTATACCTCGTGCAGCGAATCGTGACCTCTGCGGTCAACATTCGCTGCGCTACGTATACTAATATTATAAATGTGAAAGTTTTTGAGTGTGTGTATGTATGTTTGTTACTCCTTCACGCAAAAACTACTGGACCGATTGCGATGAAACTCGGTATCTAGTTAGCTGGTGACCTGGATTAACACATAGGCTACTTTTTATCCCGATATTCCCACAGGATCGGGACTTACGCAGGTGAAACCGCGGGGCGCAGCTAGTAAGCTAATAAAAATGATGAACCATAAAGTCCACACCCAATACAAAATACCTAAAACTATATTTACCTCTCCTAAACTGACGTCCCATGCTGATGTCCGAAAAATCTGACATCGGAGATTAAAAACATACATAGTAAGTTAAATAAAATTTAAAATTATATCTTACCATAGTAATCTGTCTGACCCATTGTTTAACAAATGAACAGATTTCTTCCAAAACATGAGTCTTTGTGATAGCCGCCTTCATTTTCTCTGAATCTGATAACTCGTCCTCATACAGTGCTAGATTTATTTTAAACTTTGTACAGCAATCTAGATCGATTTTTGTTTCTGGAAAATTATGTTTTATTTTTTGTTAAAAGGTTGAACCACTTTTTATGGAGTTATTAAGTCGCGAAACTTTTAGCAAAAACATGACGAATCTATAACCGTTTTTTGCTATTTGGCTATGGAACCCTAAAAAGAAGCAACATTCAAATCCATTTATCCGTTTTCAGCATAGCTAAAAAGGCCTATGAGTCATTATGACTGTTTTCCGCAATCAAACCCTTTTTTGAAGTGAAAACTTCTTATGGCGCGTTGGGCACTTTTGTGGGTGAGCATTTTCAGCCGTTCTCGCGACAGATGAGATTTTAACAGTTATTGTGCTTCTACTACTATGCAATATTGAAAACAGCGCCATCTCTGTGCAAACGGCCGAACTACGATACTCACTTCTATACAACAGTGTTAACAGCGACATCTCTCGGTGGATGGTGCAGGTTCGCAGCGAGCTGCTGTACGCAGTTCGCGTCGCACGCTAGCGCCATCACTGATACACGAGTGAGCATTTTCAGCCGTTCTCGCGACAGATGAGATTTCGACAGATGAGATTTTACACAGATATACAGTTTTCACTTCTGCCTGCACTCCCGGAGTGCGCTGTTTTTTTTTTTTAATTGGGTCCATAAGGATGGAGTAGGCTTGCCCAGCACCTACTACCCTCTCAGCTTAGTCGACCATGTCCAGAGGAGAGAACTTGTCAATACTTCTGGAGCCAACTAAGCCGCGGGTTTCATCACGATGTTTTCCTTTACCGTAAGAGTACCTAATGTCAATTAGCACACAAACTTTTCTTAGGAAAATCCATTGGTGCACGGCCGGCCGTGATTCGAACCCTCGACCTTCAGAATGAAAGTCGAGATATCTACCGCTAAGCCAACACCGCTCTCACAGGCTCTTTGAGGTCACATTGCTATAGTTACGGTGGGAGTGCTCAATCTTAATGTTCTATAGCCAATAAATTATGATCACTTACTAGCAAGGTAATCAACAAACAGCATTATCTTAGAAAGGTATGACTTTATAATATCTTGGCTGTTTGGATTGGGTGGGTTTATGTCACCCCAAGCTTTGCATGCACGCAACGCAGGTACATATACCTTGCCCATAGTTTTATAGATTCCAGATACAACGTTTTCTGTATCTTGATTTATATCGAAAACAACATAGAAGAAATCCTGGAAATGACAAAAGGTAGGTACTTATTTTTTTATAAAATGAGATTCTTTTGAGGCTATTTCTTGAATGACAAATAAACGCAATTTAATTATACAGTATGTTTTTTTTTATGTGGGGGTTTTTATGTAGGCTATAATATCTTAAACTATAAGAGATAGCGAAAAATGCTGAAAGGAGTTGCGTACCCGATTTTGACAAAAACTAAAACTCCATCATTAGATTTTTGAAAAAGTCATTACCCTAGCCGGCAATCGAACCTGTTGATATTGCAAAAAAATAATAATTCTATATTTTAATACCAATTTGCCATACCTACTATGTTTGTTTCCAAGAATTGATCTCTATCAGCAAGACTATCCATTGGTATTAAAATATTGATTATTTTTTCCAAAATCAACAGGTTCAATTTCTGGCTAGGATAATGATTTTTTCAAAAATCTAATGATGCAGTTATAGTAAATCGGGCACGCAATTCCGCATTTTTTGCTATATCTTATAGTTTAGGATATAGCCCTGAAAGCCCACGTAAAAAATTCACCTGTATATTCAAATCTCTTGTCTTTTAATTTGTGTATTTTTCTTTGGGTGTCAGTTTTAATTTTACTAGCTGCACCCTGTACCTACATAGTTTTAACAGTGCAATTTAAAATCTTACCCCAGCGAATATCGGGAACAGGAATCTCTATACACAATTAAAAAGAAATGCAAGCAAATCTTCTTTGAATCTTTTTTTTTAATTTATTTTTTAGTAGGTATACTTTCTTAAAAGTAATTAGATATGTGGAACTCTGTTCAGAAATTGGTCTGCAACTATTGCCTATAGTGACGGTTCAAACAAGTGTGTCATTCAATACTTCTACATTTATATTTTAAGAAATCGAAACAATAGTTTGTTTGCAGCTTAGAAAATTTGACCAGAATAGCTACAAGTAGAAAATTTCAATACTTTTTAGAAACCTTAGAAACTTACATCATTTATATTTTTAGCATCAATAGCTTTGTTTTTTATTCTGTATAAAGCTACGCATTTGCCCTCCGTGCCAATTGTAGCACCATCGGATATGTACGTCCTCTCCATTCTGCCCTTTTGATTGTGGATGAATCTACCGGATTCTATAAATAAAACATGTTATAACATAATTTGTTTTTTTTAGAGACATTTTGTATGTGAAGAAATTTTAATTAAAACTAGATAAAGGCAGTAATTTTAAGAAACTTTAAATTATAAATTATTCAGTCTTACCCATTTTTAACGGTGGAAGTAATGCATCACATACAACGACGCAGTTCCTACCTCCTTCTGCAATTGCACTGTCTAGTAGATCTATATGAATATCAGCATCATAAACACCTTCCTAAAAATTTAAATAACAATGTTATAAACTTATCTACTTGCAGCTATACATCACAATGAGAAATAATATTTTATCCAACGTTAAACTCACCAATACATACTCCACAGGTCTATTTAGAGTGGCAGCAGAATTCTCAAGAAGAAATCTATGCTGTGTCTTTAGACTTCCAACTCTGTTGTTTCGAGCCTCCTTAGCTTTCGCCTACAAAACACAAATCCAAATAAACTACACCTGTCAGTTTAATAAATGAAAACACTGTATTATGGTACTAAATCAAGGTTTATTTACTTGTTTATCTTTATACGACTCGTGACCAAGAGCTAATGTGCTCATAGAGACTTTACTCTTCTTCTGAATGTCCTGGATTCGAGAGCTGACATCCAGGATAGCTTCAAGTGCAGTCCTATCGATTACGACCCTCTCTTGCGTCAAAGACGGTCTCGTCATGGGCATCGTCCTGACCATCTGACTGATTTTCCTTGCCGTTTCCGCAACATCTTCGTTCTCCGTCGTCGCTGCTCCAGCTTCCGCGGGCGGGGCTTCTTCTGCCTCGTCCTCCATAAGTAAATGATTTAATTTTTACAGTTATCTAAAAATTATAACTGAATTTATTGTATCAACTCAACAATACAATCAACAAAGTTTATTTAGAGCACATTTCTGTCATTTTTCATTTGTTTTCGTTTCGGACAAGTTTTGAATTTCGAACATAGTCACATCCACAGACTACTATAGATGTCACATCTGATTTTGACGGTAAATTTTAACCGGAAGTGGGCTACTAAACTGTACTATTTGAAACTTTTACTCCACATGGTCAGTTTTTACCTGTTTTTTTCAACGTTGTCAATGTCTGTTTTGTCATTATTGTCAATGTCTGTTTTGTCTTTATTGTCAATGTCTGTTAAGTCATTATTGTCAATGTCAGTTTTGTTATTATTGTCAACGTCTATTTTGTCATTATTGTCAATGTCAGTTTTGAACTGACCTTAGTGTTACCATTTCAAAGAAATAACTGCTACTAGGCAGTTTTAAGAATTCAGCGGTGCTATTCACAATTTGTCGGAAGGGCGTCGGTTACGGAAAAAGTCGAACCGACGACAAACTGCGATTCACAAACCCGCAACCGAAGAATTTTGACAGCTATTGTCGGGTTTTTAGGTGATTATTTTCGGAATGTTACCGACAAGTTTTTGCTGTCGGAGACTCTACCGACATTCGACATTATTGTCCAACACATATATTGCGCGAAGTTAAATCATTGATATGAATATAATTTTGGCATTGAGGTCGAGAAACAGACGCCGTGGATCGCATTAGAGGGTGCGAACCATCGAAATTCACTATTTAATCGTGAAAATTCCGTTTCCCGGGCCATAAACGAGGTTATACCTAAGTGCCATGAATCACCCAGACATTTAATAAAATGGATTGTGTTCCCAACAAGCATATATAACCCACTATTAACAAGTAATTACAACTTATTAATTTTGCTGGTGTACCAGGATGTTGAATAATGAATAAAATCAATAAAAAATATATTTATTTATCACATAATATACTATAATTATGTCACTGGTAAATCACAGATTTGAAGTTAAAGCTAAATTATTTCTCACACTCTCAATACTTAAACCACTAGTTAATATCTTTAACCAAAATTAAATAAATGATTAATACAAATAACAAGATTTAACCATTCTTAGTACTACCTAGACCTACTCAGTCTTAGGTAACAAAGTATAAATTATTTTAGTTGCAATACTTAATATACCACTAGTTTATATATTTTTGTTAATCATTTAATTAATATCTACCCCAAGACGATGCACGTTATATTGTAAAATAAATTATTGATTACAAATGAATAGCTTTTCATTAAAAATCTTTATTTTAAGAAATTAAATTAGGTAATCTATTCATAGCTTATGATGTGCATAGCTGCAGCTATGCCTCTGGGGACCCTGGGGCTGGCAGTGATGTTAGGATAGGTTGGTGGGCTCCGAGTCCGCACTCAGGCATCATTACGCCCACTGTGTGTGATCGTTGCCCGCTACTCCTGCCAACCAGAATTGCAGAATCCTCCCGGGGTCCTCGCACGCCTCTTGGAGTGTTGCCGAGTTGCCAAGTATATCAGCGCTCGGTATGCAGCCAGGTTCTCGCACTCCAGGATTACGTGAGAGATGGTCTGGCAGTCCTATTGCCCTGATGTGCACCAGCTTCGCCAGATGCATGTGTGGGTAGCCTTCTCTTCACCTCCGTTACCCTATGGAGAACCTTAAAATTGAAATAAAAACAAAATAAATAATAAGTATTTATCTCATCAAACCTTAAATAGAATTTCTAGATTGACTGGCTGACATAAAAGGAGGGTGTTCTTTGTGAGGTGTAGGCTAATCAACTAAGGCTTTTTTAAAATCCCTAAGAGGGTGAAATCGCGGGCGAAGTCACGGGCAGAATCTAGTTAAACCATGATCATGTATTATAAATAAAATGTTCACATACCCGATGATCTGCCAATGGGTCTGGTGCATTCAACCTGTCAACCTTTTCCGGGCCATAGATATTTATTAAAATGTCTTTCTCCAATGGAGCTATAAGTGGAGGTGTAGGGCCACCCCTTGTGCCCCGCCGAGTAGCATTAATGAACACTGCCTTGCTCCTTCCAATTCAGCCATAACTAGAATAAATTTGAACAAATAATTATTAAGAAATACTTAGATAACCTACAAATTATTACCAAATGAATAGGTAGTCCAACTATTTTTTTGTTTTGACTGAAATCAAAGACTATTTAAATACTGAAATGTTTGTTATCTTCTTTACACAAAACCCATAGAAATTATTGCAATTAAACTTTGTAGGCACTTAAGTTGATTGGTAAAATAACACAGGCTAGATTTATCTTGATTTTTATCTGGAACTAGGCGGAGTGTTGCGAAAACATATTTTAATCTTAAATAGGGTATCGCAATTAATCTACAATACACAAAACAATTCAATTCAACTTACTTTTTGTCGCACCATTGTAAATAAACTTTGAAAAGTAAATTCAAACATTTTTAGTTTAGAGTTGCCCATTTATCATTATATTTTTCTCTAAGAATATTTAAATTTTTGGTCAAATTTAAGAAAAAAGTGGACGATAATGCGTAATTCTATTTATCTATTCGATAATTATTAAATTATGGGATATGTCAATAACGACAACACCATTGATCCACATAATTTGAAGTAATTAAATTCAACTCCAATTAGAAGCATGGAATTTGTAGTAAAAGATTTTGTGATTTGTCATGAATATTGCAACACCATTTGCACTGTAAACCACATACCTAAAAACAACTCATTCAATTATGTCAAAAATATTGTAGATAAGAATTGTCTATGATCTTCCGTCGGTTGGGAATTTCTTCTTTCGGTTGCTGTACCGATGTTATCGGAAACGGATTTGTGAATCGCAATTTTGAATTTTTCGGTTCGTTTGCCATTTTCCGACAAAGTGGCCTTACCGAACCGACTGTCGGTTCGGTAGCTGTGAATCAGGCAGCAGAAATTTTACATTTGTTAATAGTAGTAGTAGCAATTAAACGATTTGGCTGTTTCATACTTCTTTCAAGGTTTTTTTTACAAACTAACAACTAAAAATATCTCTTCAATTTCTAAAGAGAATTAAAGTTGCCGACAGAATTTGCTCAATTGACTTTTGCTGATAGAGTATTTTTTGCTACCGGCAGAAATTATCATTTCCTTACACGGTAACACTGCACACTAAAAAAAATGAAAACAGAAACAGGCGGGAAGACAAGTAAAATATTAATTAAAGCTAAATAGAAAAAAATCAATTAAAGCATTGAAAACTAATTATGAACTTACGATTACAATGCGCCGCAACTGGAGATGTCGTTACCGCAATAATTGGCATCGCCCTAGAGGTAGATCCACATCAGACAACAGCAGCGTAAACAATTCAACTGTATCTGCACGTATTCTCAGCACTGCGGGTTCTTCTAGAGCTCCTGCAAGTCAGTTACCAATAGTTGTGTCACTAAACAGCGGGAATAACACATGGAAACTTTATTTTCCTAATGAAGGTTAGTGATATAGGTATTTTATAATAATCTGTACTTGCAGAGAAAACTTTGTTTCGCTTGGAGAATTGCTCATACTGAACATTTTTGTGGTAACCGAGTGGTAACTTTTGTAGTGTGAAACGTAAATAAGTACTTAGCAACAAAGTTCTATTAATTGCAACTGTATCTATCTTTTTAGAACAACCAACAACACCAGAAGTCAATGAACATATCAACTGCTTCAAAACCTTTATAGACAAGAATCAGAGCCAGTTCGACTTAGAGAAGATTGACCAAACACGCAGCATACCATTGGACATACAGTGCTTGTTGAATGATACTGATTTCATGGCCAACTGGTCTTCTTTCAGTTCTGATTTATTTGAGAATCCAAGTTACACTCTGAGACTTTTGGAATATTGTTTTCATGAGGTAACTTCAACTAGCACAAACTTTTTTCTATATAAGTACCGAATTTTTAGAAGGTATTCTGCTCATCTCTATAAAGATTTTTAGCCACCAAATTTAGAGACCAACTTAAAGTTTACCTTTAAAATAAAAAAGAACCATCTAAATCTAATCTCTCATGGCAAAAACCTTTTTAGGGGAAGTACCCCTTGATGACATAAAATTCTATAAAATTGTAAAACCTGTATACAATGTTTTATCCAGATCAGTTGTGTAACTCGCACATACATGCTGAGAGCGGAAAGATTTATGTGATAAGGTTATCTAGACGATTTTTATGTCTAATACATTGACTTATAAATCCCTATGTCCCTATTTCCCTTTGTATGCTTAGATCTTTAAAACTACGCAACGGATTTTGATGCGATTTTTTTAATAGATCGAGTGATTAATGAGGAAGGTTTTTAGATATAATACATGCATAATCATTCTATCTATTAAAAAAACCGCATCCTAATCCGTTGCGTAGTTTTACAGATCTAAGCATACAAAGGGACATAGGGATGGCGAAAAGTGATTTTATTTTATACAATGTAGTGATTTATGTGTGTCAATAATTCTGTTTCAGAAATTCAAATTTGAGATGAAAATTAAAGTGAGAGTTCTTAATCATCAACCCATAATACCTATAACAAGTTTGAAAGTGAACTATTTCGGTATGTCCCTATTCAAGATTTTGACTATGTATCCGTTCCTGTTTAAGATCTTTCTAGATACCATATCTTATTAAGAACATAATCAGACTGACATGTTTTCCCATACTTTGTCGGATATTTAGCCTAGTTGTTTAGCTTTGGGCTAGATGGCTCTGTGTGCAATGACCTTCAATATTTATTTATTCGTGTGCCATTCCAGTTTTATTCCTAGTATGATTTGGTATATATTGAGTTAAAAAAAACCCCTTAAACATGACATTGTCTGATGATTTATAACAAATTACTTATCAATGATTTAACATGACATTTACAGGTAAACTAGTAACAATAAAAGGTACAGTAATAAGAGTGGGCAGCGTTGGTTTGATATGTACTTCTATGGCATTTGAATGTTTGAGTTGCCACTGCGTGCTGGCTGTGATACAACCACAAGGAGTATTTACAGGTAATCAATTATTTTTTTATTATTTACATTATATTCCTAAGTCATCGGTATAATAAAAAACTGTAAAATCTAGCTGTTGCCCGCAACTTCGTATGCGTGGTATTTTGTTTTATGTACCTAACCGTTTCTCTTGAATCACTATCTATTAAAAAAACCGCATCAAAAACCATTGCGTAGGTTTAAAGATCTAAGCATACATAGGGACAAACAGCGGGAAGCGACTTTGTTTTACTATGTAATGAAATGATGTGAAAGTCTAGGTATGTTTGTTTGTGTGTATGTTTGTTACTACTTCACCAAAAACTACTGAACCGGTTGTGATGAAACTTTATGTGTATAAGATAGCTGAAGATCAAGACTTAACACACAGGATTTTTTATATTTCCATGGGATAGGGACTTACGCGGGTGTAATCGCTGGGTGCAGCAAATATCTAATAATAATAGTTATCTAAACTATAACATCCATGAATATTAGAATAAGTTTGGATCAATTTATAAGAAAATGTTCAGTTTGTTTGTCAAAATGTTTCAGCACCAAGTGTATGTCAAAGTTGCCAAGGCGGTGCTAAGTTTGAACCTCTACAGTCTTCCCCATTCACTATCACTACAGACTGGCAGGTTGCTAAGATACAAGAAATACAGTCACAGGTAAAATAGCTCTTATTCTTTATGTGTAAGAGTACAAAATGTGCTGTTAGAGTTAACTTTTAAAATTCGCTTATTTCAGAGTATATCAGGCACAATCCCTAGAAGCGTGGAGATAGAACTTCAAGGTGATTTAGTCGGAACAGCTTGCCCAGGTGATGTTCTATCAGTTACGGGAATTGTACAGGTGATACACGAAACTAAACCTTAAACTCTACAAAATAAGGCTTATTTTGGCTCATTGGTGTGGTTGTTTTAGGTTAGAGGCGAAAGCAAAGGCGGTGAAGATGGGAAGAGAGCTGCAAGACTTTTGCAACTTTACATAGAGGCGGTATCAATACATAGTCAAAGGAATTTAAGCAATCCTACTTTATCTTTTACTTTGAAAGATTACTATGCAATTCAGGTGAGTAAGGGCTTACGCACACTATAGTCAAGACTGCAGTTAGTCAGTCATCCTATAAAATATGCGTCTCAAGAATGTCTTAAAAGTATGCGCAGTTACGTACTATTTTAAGGTAGAAGGACTAACTACAGTCTGACTATAGTGTACGTAAGCCCTAAGTACCACCTACTATAACAGGTCGCGAAAACAACCAGAACCAAGATGGCGCATTTTTTGTAACGTCTTTTATATTCAATACCGCCCCATCTTGGGTCCATATTTTTATGCAAAACTACATAGAGCTCTGTAGTTTTGCATAAAAATATGAGAAAGACTGAATCTGAATCTTTATGATTTCAGGAAATCCACGCTTCAGAAGATGTATTCCGCCTCTTAGTCCACTCCCTCTGCCCTACAATATTCGGACACGAAGCTGTCAAAGCGGGTCTTATTCTTGGCTTGATCGGTGGAACTGAACACGATAACGGACCGAGGTCCAATCCCCATGTTTTAGTGGTAGGAGATCCGGGGCTTGGCAAGTCGCAATTATTGCAAGCTGCCGCTCAAGCCGCACCTAGAGGTATGATAATCACTATCACTACAAAGTATAAAACAAAGTCGCTTTCTCTGTCCCTATATCCTTATGTATGCTTAAATCTTTAAAACTACGCAACGGATTTTGATGCTGTTTTTTTAATAGATAGAGTTATTCAAGAGGAAGGTTTATAAGTATAATACATGCATAATATAGCCGTTCGAAGCCGGGGCGGGTCGCTAGTATAATATAAAAGGAATTCCTTTGCTGATTCCTGAACCGAATTGATATGTTGGTACTTATGTAGAACTTTTGTTTTCAATGTTCCCTCTGCAATAACTTACTACCGATGAAACGGTGAGTATTATAAGTCCATTTACCTACACTGTTTTTAGGGTTCCATAACCCACTTTCTTTCCGTCTTGTCTGTCTGTTTAAAAAAAATTCGTCATCCTAGTTTCGTTTAAAGCATGTAAACTGCACATTTGGTGCGATATAAATTAAAACATAATTGAGGTAATAGAATAATTATTATTAACTAGCGACCCGCCCCGGCTTCGCACGGCTATATTATGCATGTATTATACATATAAACCTTCCTCTTGAATCACTCTATCTATTAAAAAAAACCGCATCAAAATCCGTTGCGTAGTTTTAAAGATTTAAGCATACATAGGGATATAGGGACAGAGAAAGCGACTTTGTTTTATACTATGTAGTGATAACCATTATAAGATGTAACGGTCTTTGTTACCATACCAATAGACATAAAATTCGACCAGGGCCTATATTCACTAAGGTTCAAATCGTTGGGCGCGCGTGATTAGGGGCGGAGGGGGGGCGGTTTTTGTATGGAAATCTCGTCCTAATCACGCACGACTTGAACCTTAGTGAATCAAGGCACAGATATGACCTTTAAAAATCTCTATTATAGAGAAGGCTTTATGAACCCTTTATTTAAATACAAATAAAGTTGAATTTCCCTCAGGTGTGTACGTGTGCGGTGCGTCAGCTTCAGCGGGCGGTTTGACAGTGGCGTTAGGTCGTGAGGCGGGTGGAGACTTCGCTCTCGAAGCCGGCGCTTTGGTACTAGCTGACAAAGGGGTTTGCTGTATTGATGAACTTGATAAGGTGCTTAAAAATTTCGTTATAAAGCAGTACTTCATAAGGTCATAATATATCTACTACAGAACTGTTTTAATGTGGTAGAGATAGTTAGGCCCTGAAAAACAATTGTAGAAAACTGCTTAATCTCAATCTTTAGTAAATCTATATAAAAATGAATCGCTGAATGTGTTGCTAAGCTCAAATCTCGAGAACAGCTGAACCGATTTCGCAAAATCTTTTTTGTTGTATTTGTTATTGTATTGTTTTCCCATTTCCTTCGGTACCATACGTAAGCAAGTTACATTTTGGACCAGCCACGCTCCACTTCTCTTCTGGTGAGATGGGTAAAAATGCAAGCCTATTTTGTCTTTAAAAAAATCAGTATATTCTTACGGGATTGGAACACACGCGAGTGAAATCGTGATTTTTACCCAAAGGTTAAAAACAGGACCCTATTACCAAGACTCCACTGTCCGTCCGTCCGTTTGTTTGTCTGTCTATCACCAGGCTGTATCTCATGAACAGTGATAGCTACACAGTTGTGATTGTCACAGATGATGTTTTTCTGTTGCCGCTATTACAACAAAAACTAAAAACAATATAATGGTACAGAATCCTTCGTCCGGAAGTCCGACTCGCTCTTGGCCGGTTTTTATACCTAGTCCTTATTTTATTTTCAACAGATGACAGCGCATCATAGTAGTTTATTGGAAGCAATGGAGCAAAGACGCGTGAGTGTTGCGAAAGGTGGCGTCGTCTGCAGTTTAGCGGCGCGAGCTACGGTCTTAGCGGCTGCTAATCCGGCGGGGGGCAGTTATAATAGGTAACTAACAAGCCAGAACAAAAAAAAGCGTAGTGAAAATTTTTCACTACGTTATCTAAAACGGGATACTTATTACCATTTTTCTTATTATTTGATTTAATTTTTTACTATTTTTTATTGAATTCCATATTTTGATCCCGTTACTAGTAGGTACTTACCATTTTTACGATATCATCGTAACTTTGAGCTTCACAAAATGAAAACAACAAACATACTGAATATGCAATTTTAACAAACTTCAGTAGTAAAAAGAACATTTCATAAATTAAGTTAAATGTGATATTTCACCTCGTTTATTTTTGTTCTATTCCAGGTCAAAAACTGTAGCTGAAAATCTGAAACTGAATTCAGCTTTGCTTTCGAGATTCGATTTAGTTTTCATTTTACTAGACAAGCCAGACGAAGTAAGTCTTACGTTGTTAACACACGTCCCAATTTGATCGCCTCCTGACGAACGGTACCCCGATCTAGGGTACCGTTCGTCAGGAGGAAAAACGGGACCCTATTAGTAAGACTTCACTGGCAGTCCGTCCGTCTATCCGTTCCGTCCGTCCGTCCGTCCGTCTGTCTGTTACCAGGCTGTATCTCATGAACCATGATAGCTAGACAGTTGAAATTTTCACAGATTATGTATTTCTGTTGCCGCTATAACAAAAAAAATCACTAAAACGCGAAAAACAAAAAGGGACTTTCCCATACAACATCGTCAAAGAGAATATAAATAAATAAATAATACATATTGCTGGACATTCCACATATCGCCATCTAGCCCTAAGCTAAGTAACTATATTTATGTTATCAAACAACGGATATACCTAAATACTTTTCTTTTATAAATATATACTTATAATACATAGAAACAACCAGACCACAGACAAATATCTAAGCAAAAATACTTGTCTGAGGCGGGAATCGAACCGGCAACCCTGTGCTTGGCAGTCCGGCACGGTGACCAATGTGCCAACTGGGTCCAATATAAATACTATGAAGTAGACATGGGGCGGGTACCCGGTTTGGATCCGGTACCCGGCGGATCCGGCACTTTTTTTAGGATCCGGCCGGGTACCGGGTAATGGTGCCGGGTATCCGGCTCTGCCGGGTAAATTCATAGACCAAAAATAATGAAACATATTACACTTTTTAAATTATTTATTATGCTGAACACAAACGGTAATCATTATAATTATGTTTTGCTCACTAATTTATCAGGAAGAACTAAAAAAACTAAATATATATTTTATTTTAATATTGGTAATTTAAGATGGGTAAGTTGTGATGTAAAAACGCCAATTTTTCTGCGCGGTTAGCATTTAGGCGACTGCGTTTCTTGTCATAAATTAGCCCTGCTTCTGAGAACGCTCGCTCGCTGTATACAGAACTAGATGGTGTGCATAGATATTTCGCCGATACGTACCCGCCGGGTACCCACGAGTACCCGGCGCAGAATGTGTCGGGTACCCGTTCAACGAGTACCCGGCAAAACCACTACCCGCCCCATGTCTACTATGAAGACCATTCGTGCGCCAGTCCTATTCGCACTTGGCCGGTTTTTTATCTTCCTATTGGTTAGTGATTCAAACGCGTCACTTTTTGACTCTCCTGACTGCGCCCGCCCCGCCCTCTTTTAAGTAAATTGTTTTTATATCTGTTTTACATATTGTTTTAAAATAATTTTAGTTTTGTTTTAGAAAATAGACGCAATGTTATCGGAACACGTTCTCGCATTACATGCTGGCCATAAAGCGAAAAAATCTAAAATCAAAGCCAATTTAAACGGAACTATCGTAACAAGTCAAAACAATGAAGATGGATCTCTTAGGTTTGTAAAAAATATATATTAGAATAGCTATTCCGTTGGGGTGCTAATTATGGTTGTCGAAAACTATCATAGTTGTTTTTTTTTTTTTCAATTATTTTCCTTATTATTATCCAAGTTAAAGAGTAAGCAAGAAAATGTCTTGCCAAAGTTTTCATTAAAAAACTAATTAATACAGTTGTACCTGTTAATTGCAATTTAACCGTATCAATTTCCTATAATATTGTTATTTTTCTCCATACGTACCAATTAAAAAAATAATTAATTTCGACTCATTTACAACTCTGCCTAAAGTTGGCTGCTGCTCCTAAAATTATACTGTTTCGCAGCGCCTTTCAACTTCAGATTGATTGAAATTTACATTATATTTTATACTTGCAGCGCACCGCGTAACTCCCGATCCCGTGGTAATTTCGAGTTAAAAAGTAGCCTATGTTATTCCCAATTAATCAGTGTATCCTCATAACAAGTTTCATCAAAATAGGTTCAGTAGTTTCGGAGCCTATTCGTTACAAACAAACAAACAAAAAATCTTTTCTCTTTATAATATTAATGTCATCATCATCATCATATCAGCCATTTATGTAGATTATCTTAATTTATTTCAGTGAAAGACTACACCTGAAGCCTGGAGAGGTCATCGACCACCTTCCCCTAGTTCTACTCCGTAAATACATAGCGTACGCTAGAAGATACGTACATCCTAAGCTGAGCATGGAAGCTGCGAATGTACTGCAAGATTTCTATTTAGATTTGCGTCACAACAATCAGGGTGGTACACAGGACGGTACGCCGATTACCACCAGGCAGTTAGAAGCTTGTATTAGACTTACTCAGGTAAGTGAACTTTTTTCTGCCTATTTATGAATCTGTTCTCATCGCAATGCGCCCTTTTTTTGATATTGTAAAAGAAGTATCAAGATAAGACTACTAGCGACATCTAGTGTATTGCTATGTTAACCAAACATTAGTACTGTGTGATAACAATTAAACGTCATTCTTCACTAAATAACCATGTTCATTTTATTTGATTTATAGGGTTCCGTCACTCTCTTGTCTGTCTGTCTGTCCGTGTGTCACCACCGATTTCCTCAGGAACGGGTGGATCTAGCAAGTTGAAATTGATAACAGATACTGAGGTCTATAGTCCCTATTAGTTGTATAAAAATCAAGGTCCTGATTTAACACGATAAAAAGACATGGGCAAATTTACATTTTCGCGAAAAACTTGTATCAAAACTTACCTTAATTTTCAATTTTTTTCTAATATGTGGACGAAGAGTTTAGGGTGGTATAAATAACCACAGTGAAAATCAAACTCTATCACAGGTCCAGTACTAACTAGGGAGTTGTGCTCCTAATATTTTTCTGTTGCTCATTCCTCTTACGTAATTCATAATATATTATAGGATACAAGGTGAACAAATTATTCGTTTTAGGCACGAGCAAGGGTCGATTTAAGAGAAGAAGCGACAGAAAAAGACGCAAACGACGTTATTAGCTTGGTCAAACATAGTTTGATAGACACATTCAGTGATGAATTCGGTAACATACAACTTTCAAGATCCATCAATGGGTCTGGAGTCAGTGCGAGGGGCAAAGTAAGTACCTATTGCTGACATAAAAGAAACAACCATTTTAGTAAAAAAATAATATTGGTAAAAAATGTAGAAATATATAAAATCCCCTTATTATTAAACATCATTTCGCGTACTGTGAGTTTTTGTGACCATCTTAAACCTTAGGTTATCGTGTTTACGTCATACTCATTTTGTATGGATAAAATCAAATTAATGACTGCTATCACTAATTAAAGGTTCTTTTATGACATTTCGATAAGGAAAACATAAAAATATTTAAACTGAACTGATTTTTAGTCTAAAGGACCAATTCAATGAAATTCATTACCTACTTAAAGACGCGACTATCAAAAAGCTCACATTACGCTTACATGATAGGAGGTAAGTAATTGTTTAGACATAAAAAATGCATCAAAATTATGTGATGATTAAGTCATTGGAATGAAATTAATAAATAAAACTTAATAATTATTTACAGTTAAAAAAGTTTCTCGATGCATTGACAAGACGAGCCCATCAACTCGGCAAGGACGTGTTTACAAGGCAAGAACTTATACAGATACATAAAGCGGCAGGTGTCGCTGGCGACCCTAATGATCTGATAGAAACGATGCATGTACACTCTTATTTATTATTGAAAAGTTCTAATACATACCAATTATTAACTTTATAATTTGTTAACTTTTTTACTTAAAATGTGATGTTTTTAAGGCAGAGTTTGTAAGTAACATTGTTAATTTTAAAGATAGTATTTCTTATGATATTATACCTACTTAAGATGGTTCTAATTATTTCATTTTTTCCTACTTACCTACCTAATAAATATTATTACGTTTGGTGATAAACATCATAAGTATAATTTACAAAATGTACGCTATTTCCTAAGACGGTTGTGATTGTTGACAATCACAGCTTATTACTTTAAATCTAAATGTATTAAGATTATCATCTATCACAGAAACGTTATTATCACAAGAACATAATTTATTTAATTTTTTCCATGGTGGGACGGTCTGTTCTTGACGGGATGTGTTGCAAAGACATTGAAACATGGCTACAACAATATACTGCTATCAATACTATTGAGATATTGTACGGAGCAGGCCATATAAGTAAACTAAAGAATAAGTCACCTACTTGACCGCCGCCAAATAAGTAGAAATTCGATATCGCAGACACAACAAGTAGAGGTGAACATAAAACTGCTACAAACCTAGTTTCATTAGCTTCTGTTTTGAGCCAGTTTTTTTTAAATCTCTTATACCCATCAGTAACAGAAATCGCTTTAGAAGAATATTCTAACAATATACCTATGTAGTTTAGAACAGTCCAAATAAATATGCTCCGTACAGTCCCATGCCACATAAATATGAAGAAGAAAGTAGAGAATGATGCTAGAACTTTGTACATTATTTTGGATAGTTTAATGTATTGTGACAGAGTAGCATAACCAGGCTTGTAAATGTATCTGAAATGAAGAAAGAAACATTAAATGAATGATTTTTAATAATTTGAAATGTAAAGTCTCAATCATCAGGCACAGACCAGTTTGTAATGGTTTTGTAATATAAATTTTGCAGCTTGTGCTGTCTGTACTCTTAAAGGCTTGGCCAGCGTCTGGGTATTCACAGGGGCATAGGGTTTCGCATTACTAGACATGCCTTTATACTGAAGTTCCACATTAGTAAGCCTACAGGTTTTCACCCGGAGTTATGAAACTTACTTTAATAAAAATTTATAAAGTCCAACATCAAAATATCTCCACATCTGTGAATAGACATGTATTCTGGCTATACATCGTGGTGTAGGGGGTGGTTCCAAGTTGTCTAGCCGAGCAAATGCACCAGTTGTGCCATATGAAATTACATATTTTAAATGAAATTGGAAGCCCATCCATAAACCACCTCCGCATAATGCTAAACTGGACATTTGCCTGATCATCTGAAAAAGATAATGTACATTTTATTAAAAAATCATGGTAATAAAGAAAATTAGATTATTCCAAAATAAATTGACTGTTGCTTCAACTTCACGCTTTCCAACTTATCTAAAACTAGCTGCGACTTGCAGTTTCAACCGCGTAAATCCCGATCTCGTGGGAATATCAAAATAAAAAGTAGTTTATAGCCTTCCTTGATAAATGGACTATCCAACACAAAAATAATTTTTCAATTTGAACCAGTAGTTCTTGAGATTAGCGCCTTCAAACAAACTTTTCAGCTTTATAATATTAGTAAGTATAGATAATATACAATTTATACAAACCTCTATTCTTTCTTGA
This sequence comes from Idaea aversata, assembly GCA_907269075.1. NCBI lineage: Eukaryota > Metazoa > Arthropoda > Insecta > Lepidoptera > Geometridae > Idaea > Idaea aversata. The sequence continues at coordinate 9,785,627 of OU026085.1, forward strand.
AGAGCAAAGAAGTAAATATAATGGAATGCCAAGTCCATGAGAAAGGAGTAAATAAAGTATAACACCATATCAGTAGTAAATCTCTTCAATTTTGGATACAACTTCACATCTTTGACATGGAAACTCTTTTCAAAATCTTCATATAACATTATAGGCCCGAGATACAACAATGGTAGGTACAAAACATAGCTGAACATATCTATTGTGTCTTGATAAAAGGTGGTTTTTACTTTGCCTTTTTTACTTTTCGTTTTTTCCTGTTTGTCAACATAGTCTATACAGAAACTTACACATCTCAATTCAACCCATGCAATGGAATATAGCAATAAGTAAACTTCCTCATCATATAGATTTTCATGGTCCAAAAAGTAAAAAAAGAAGTGTTTATACTTCAAAGAGTTGTAACTCCACAGTAAAATGATACTTGTCACCCAAATAACAATCTTATTACCACCCAAAAAAATAATAGAGGCAAATATAATTGGTTGAACTAAGATTATAATCATCTGTTTCAGGCCCATGAAAACAGACACAAAAATCATACTCGATAAAATGTACCAGTACTTCAGTATGGAAGGGTGTGATTTTCTAATAATTTCTGATACAACGAATTGAAATAGAATGTAGAACGAAGAAATTTTAACGTAGTGTTTCCAACTTGTCCACTCAACATCAAACACATCTTTGGGCCTCGATAAAAATGTCCAGCCAGGGCCTATATCCTGAAGGGATTTTAATAAAGAAGGATTGTTGTCTATTAGATCTGAAAAAATAATAACACGTTAGCATACAGCCGTTCACGGAATAAGAAGGTGTAAAAACAAAATATACCTACCATACTGTTCAACAAAATATTTGTAAAAAGCGCTTAAATTTATTCCAATCCACCCAGCATAATATAAAGGTAATTCGGAAGGATTTAGACTTCGGTCCATTTTGCGAAAATGTGTATTAAGCACTACATTTATGTATTATTGCTAATTTTTAATAATTTAGAAATTAAAATTTAACCAAAACAAACATTTTTCAAATTTCGCGTTTTTTTTTTAAATTGACGGTGACAATGACACCTGACGGCAAAAATCTGCTAGAGGACGTCTATTCCTTGATTGATATTGGCCACCAACTTATAGTGAGCGCACACCTAGCCACACCGCAGTCGCCGCAGCGAAGGATATCCCCTAGGCCGATGCTGATGATGTCACCAACCCGGCGCGCTAAGGGCGCGCTGCGCGCATACAAACGGAGACTGGCAGCGCGTGCGGTGCGGCTAGGTGATACCTAATTGAAGATAAGATTATGAAAAAAAACGGTCAAATGTTAAAAAACCCACAGTACGATGTATAGAAGCGGAGTAAATGAACTTTGAATAAATACTAATAACAAATAACCAATGTGTACCTACTTAATTGATTTTGGTATTCGATATACCTACCCTAATCAGTTACACTTTAATAGGTACCTAAAATATAAACGACTTCTATTTCGTTTCACACAGGCCCTGCAGCACTATAATCACGGATTAAATACCTACCTATTAATCTCAACCTAAAACAAAACATTATTTCCAAGATGTTTCCCAACGGAAATAATGTTGTATGAAACTCCCAAGGGAATAAAGTATTTTGAATTTGGAATGTTGTTATTCGTGTGAAAAGCGAACTCAAATTCTATGTCTTTTTCATTTTGATTGTTACGAGGTCTAGGCCAAGAAACTTAGAAAATATACTAACGTCAAAGAACATGGGCAGTTTTCCATACATGGTTTTCTTTTATATAAAACTTTGGCGTCTTGATGTAAAAAAAATACTAAAACAATCTACACAAGTCCTAGAATACATATAACAACCAAAATTCTCCATAGGAACCGCCGTTAAAAAGATAATAAAAAAACAAAATCGCAATGAAACACAAACAACCTCAGCAAACAACACGCTCGGCGGCGCGGCGCCGGAGTCGCATGTCATTCGTCCGTCACTTGAGTTTAGTGTTGCCATAATTTCAATTTATTTTCTACTGCTAAAATATCTTAGTTCATTATTTTGTATGTTCACTATCTTTGATTCATTATAATTAGTTATTATAAGTACCTACATAATGCACAATAATTAAAAATATAAATACATATCCATAGAGAAAACTATGTGTCATTTAATATTTATAACTTCTAAAATAGAAGTAATGCTCTAGTACTGGTATTACCGAAATGCAAATTGAGTAGAACGGAAGTACCAAGTAATCGTGTTTATACTAATCAATATGATTTTATAAACGGTGGTTATATAGAATAAATAATTAGCGCCAAAAAACATTATATAATTAATTAAACACCATGGTTGTACTCAAATTTTAAGACGCCAAAACTTTTGAGACAATAATTCGCCCTTGTTCTTTAATGGTCTAGGTAAATGGGTTTTTCCCATAATACCAAATATCTACCGACGCTGACATGACGCTGATTGTGAAAAGTGGAGTGCGTACCTACTTCGGGTTTAAGCATAGTTTTCGTTTTGGGCGGCTAACCTCTCGCTTCTATAAATAACTCATATGCGAATGAACAAAAAAAAATTTGTCTGTAACGTCGGTTTACGGACGATCATTTTACGTGATAACGTCTTATGAAAACATTAAAAAAATGAGATTTAATTTTTTTATTCATTATATGTTTTTTTCCATTATTTTTACCTTTATATTAGTCTTCAATTCGTCACTCGTCACCATAACATAAGCCCAGAAGTGCAATATTATTATTAAATACAGATAATAATTTTACGAAACATTGGTTGCTACGGAACGTGAGCGTTTGGCAACGTGAGCGATGACGTCACACATTTTTGCGAGTGCTGCCGGTGTTTGTTAATAGACGTTATCACGTCAAATAGTAAAAAAAAGCCTACAGCTCGATGCAAAAAATAAGAACTATTTGAACTTTAAATACTTACTAAAAACAAATAAGTACCTACCAACGTGTACCAAAATGATTTTGATATTCGCAATAATTCGAGGCAATATAATCCAAGAACATACCTAATTATATTTTAGTAAATTATCTGAAAAATGTATATTTTGTTCCATTTTTTAATACAGTGTGTCAAGAGTGGTGTTTTGCCAAGTAGGTAGGTAGGTACACTATGTACTTGTAACTTTTCTTGGTGTTGCCATGTGTTTACAAAAAAAGTATTTTCTCATACAGAGTAGTAGTAGAGGAAAATTCATTTGATCTTCGAAGCGTTCGGACGTGTTTAAAATTAAATGCATTAAATTATAACAATTACCTACTTGCAAAAACTTGACCTAGACGTAATGCGGAATCACTTTATCTGGGTCATTCAATTCATTCGTATAAAGTGACAATAGTTGTATTTAATATTTATGTTATGTATTTTCAATTAACATAAATATGGATAGCAGTCCATTCAACCATCGCAGCGGCTTAACCCGCCGCAGCCCACCGCCCACGCCCTCCCGTGCGCCTGCGCCGGCCGCGCCCAAACCACAGGAAGAAGATTCTCCAGGAATAGTGAGCACTCCTGCTAGCCTAGCATGACGACCAAAACACGATACGATAAAGCTATATCACGCGATATAACTACATCAACTCTCAAAATATGATAGATAAAGCCGCCATGTTGAATTTTTATCATAATTTTTGTCGCAATTTATAATAAAAATTCAACATGGCGGCTTTATGTATCATATTTTGAGAGTTGATGTAGTTATATCGCGTGATATAGCTTTATCGTATCGTGTTTTGGTCGTCATGCTAGGCAGGCTGAGATACAAAACTGGATGAGCTCAATCGAACAGTGCTTGAATGATGTGTGCACTATAGCAGCCGATGGGAAGTTGAACTCGGACCAGAAGTTAAGAATTCATAATCTCTGCCGAAAAGTTAGTCACGGAACATCTCAACTAGCCGTACAGTATCAATCCCTCAAGACAAAGACGATTCAAACATATTCCTCCCTCCGAGACCTAGAAGAGAAAGAAGACCTTTCGCAACGTGTTCAAGAACTACAACGTGCAGTTCCAGAAAAAGTTTCATTTGCCGACATGATCAAAAAGGTACCAATGACTTTATTCAGCCCAAGAACCTAAGCTCCGTTGCTATATATCCCACAAATAAAATGACGTCCAGCGAAGAGACCAAATCGTTGGTACAAACCATCATCAAGCCCGGACTAATGAAACTGCACGTTAGAGGTTTACGTAAAACAAAGGACGGCGGTGTTATTATCAGCACTGAAACAAAAGATGACATCGAAAAGCTGAAACAGTCGGCACAACTGAAGACTTCTGGCCTCACTGTGGACGAGCCACATAAACGAAGACCCAGAATAGTGGTGATCGGAGTGCCCGCTTCCATGAAGGAGTCAGACGTATTCCATTGCATTTTCCAACAAAACTTAGCCGATAAGATTCAAGGAACAACACTTGACACTTTTTTGACCTCTATAAAACTTAGTCATAAATCTGGGAAGAAAGACGCTGAGACCTGTAACTACGTGTTGGAAGTCCCGGCAAACATTCGAAAAGCTCTTATTACCAATGACCGGGTCTTTATAAATTGGTCCTCGTGCCCTGTGAGAGACTTCACACTTGTCACAAGGTGCTTCAGATGTCAGCAGTATGGACATGCTGCCAAGACATGCCGGGAGGAGGTCAACACCTGTGGCCATTGTGGTGATGTAGGTCATGCGATAAAGGAGTGCAAAAAGACAGCCGAGAAACCAAAATGCGCTACATGTTTACGCTTCAAAAAGCCATGTAATCACAAAACTGGCGACTCAGACTGCCCCGCCAAAAAAATTGCTGAAAATCGATATATTGACTCTATTGACTATGTGGGTGCCTAAATGTGTCTCTTTAAGATTTTTAACTCTTTGTATTCTAGATAAGTTTTTGTTTGATATTTAATTTAAATAACCGATTTTTTTTAACAGATTTGTCCCACTAACCTAAAATCAAATGTTATCAAATCGATCACGTAGGTACGCATATTTCATATAGCATTAATTAAATAATAAATATAATTTTTATGCAACATTGACTTTGACCCGGATTATTCCGATGACGCGGATACTTGCATGTCGCAGCCAATACACCCAATTTGACATATTTTCGTTTATGTAAAGTAGAGATCATTATAATATGCGCTAGATTAATAAAATTAATGAAAAGTTTGTTTCTATTTAATATTTTTACAGTTTATAGCATTTAATATTTATACACACTTTTACCTAATGATTGTTTTTAGTTAGTATTTTGCAAGTAAATTGTTTTAATTTATTTTATAAGATTATATAAGTCCTTTTTCGCCTGAGATACAGGAATACCTAGTTCAGGCATATGTGTTATTTTTGTTCTCTTTAATATTTAGTGCTTAGTTTATTATGTACAATGAATTTTAATAAATATATTTGTATTTGTATTTGTAGTAAGTATTTATTGGTCTAACATGGGACAACAGGTTAAAAAAACTTACACGACTTAAAATATTGAAATAAAATCCTGCACAGGCATATCTAAATAAAATAAAATTATGTACATAAAAATAAATACTTACGTCGCTGTTCAGTGTAGTAGCTAAAGAAAAATTGAAAGAAAGTAAAGATATACACACACCAAACTATTGTTTGTTCACGATGACTTACTTTGGTACCCATTATAAAAGCACCTATTTGATTTGTAAAAATAATATAAACTTACAATAAATTTAAAATTTATAGATGAGAGAATGAGAGTACTTAAGGACGTGATTCTTCGTTGAATAGTAACTAGGTTCAATACTTACTTTGTACCTAAGCATCGGGGCGAGGTTATCATGTTGACCGTTGAGATAGTAATAATTATATTATTAAAACTGATTTGCAAGGAAATCCCACTTACCTACTTACATTACCTCGATAGGTTAAAAAATATACATCTTATGTTCAAATAAAATATCTAAGTACTTACCTATTTCTAAAACCCTACAAGTAGGTACCTACCTATATTATTCTATCAAAAAATTAGTAGGTATCTGACTGCTAAAAGCCATTTATCCAATTTATATTACAGCCAAAGCCAATTTATTGATCCTTGATCTTTTATCAAATTTTAACAATTGGCGCGGTGCGGTCATGTTATAGTTTTATACAACACATTTTTCTTACGTAGTTCGGGACAGATTGTTCGATTGGTCTGGGTTGGTTGTGTTTATTCTGTGTTACCTACTCATTCTAGTTACGTTTCTTGCGGAAAATAAACTTGTTTGACAAGTCAGTTCTTCTGCAACTATTTTGGTGTAAATACTACTAGATTAAGATGCACAGTGCTGTGATATTATGTTTAATACTCACGTCGTTTACTAAATATAATTTCGGTAAGTTTCTTTGTTTCAGTTTGTATCTGTATTTACCGATAAGTAAATATTAAGGTCATCTCGAGTATATTAACCTTCTTATGATTCTTCATACTTAGGATAATGTTCATTATTTGAGTCGAATCACAAGTATTTAAGAATAATTTTTGCAATCCCAAGTAAAAGTTAAATAATAACTTTCTAAAAGTAAGTAGTACGATAGTGAATATAAATGGGTACGGGTATATTCACAGACATTTATTTTAACCTCTCAAGTTACGGTAAATTAGAAATTTGAATTGAAATTATGGTACTTATATGACAATAAATATTTAATTGCAAGTAGTTAGGTACTGCAATATTACGTACAAGTATAGTTTATATTTTAACTTACAGGATTGGAATATAACAAGCAACAAAGATATAATCCAAATACAGATTTTTTATTGCACGAGGGTGGAGTTTATCCAAATGGTCCTTCAAAAGATGGACTAGCCGTAACAGCTGCATCATCAACTCTACAAAATGTTAATCAAAATAATGGAAAACGGGATTATGTAGCACAATTCCCAGCACTAAAACCGGCTTCTACACAGAAATCTACTACGTCCGGAACATCTACAAGTGTTAATAGCCAAAATTTAGGGAAAAGAGACTATGTTGCACCACAATATCCCCAGTTACCTACTCAAACGACATCAAGACCTTCTACTATTGGTACTATAAGCACTCACAATCCGCCAAATAATAATGGAGGTAAACGAGACTATGTTGCCCCTCAATACCCTACGCCCAAGCCAGTGCAAGGAAATAATCAGCCCCATACAAACACAAAAGTAAAAGATTTGGTTAATTTTTACGATAGTAAAAATACTGGTCAGAAGGTACCGAGTTACAGCTCTATTTTGCAAGGAAGTACTAATAAAAATACGCCAGGTTCGACTTCTTCTACTTCTTTATGGACCCAGTCAACTTCGAGACCTTCAACGCCAAATAAACCTTTGAGTTTCAGTAATGTTGTATCTGGTTCTAAGTCACCAAATTCTCCAACATCGCCAACTAGAGGGCCTATAACACCTACTGTCAGACCTGGGGGCCCAGTTCTACCTAGTTCTATTGTGAGCAATAACAAAAATAATCAAGTTAATAGCAACGAACCAACAGACGCGGAATTACAAACTCTAAGCGAAGAATTACTTAGAAAAGATGTAAATAACGCTGCTAAATTTATAACAATTAATTACCAAGAAAAAACTTCATCGTATTCAAGTGAAGATAAGGCACCTGGGCCGTAAGTTAAAATAGTTTTTAGATGAGTCATAAACTGAAACTAAATAGAAACGTGACATTTTGATTGATAGTACCTAAATGTATTGTTATAGATTACTTACTGTTGGTCCTGAAGCGTGGAGTATTCCAACTATTCAAACTTTCGTCCCCTTATTGGATAATTACGAAAGAGATACTTTACTAAATGAGCATGTTACTCCTCAGGTGAGTCAATGATATCTTATACAAAGATTCATAATGGTAGTTCCTTTACTATTCTTTATTTTTCATCAATCTTCGCCAAAGTACCTGCTACAAGTACATAATGATTACCTTTTCAGGAAAGAAATGAAGAGAATGCATTTATGGATGCTATAATGTCGACCACCGTAATACGTCATCTAATGACTTTCTTCAAAAATAAGGGTTAGTACGTATAGGTACTCAATTTAATTATGGGCATAAAAGTTTATTTAGAATAACAATGGTCTCTAATACGTATAATCATGGATATCTATTATTACTTTGTAATATTATATTTCATTCTTTTTCTTAGGCTACGTCTCCTCCGATCCAAGACAGCAAAGAGATTTCTTAAAACAACTGTGGTTTGGTTTGTATTCGAGAGGTAAAGGCAAAATTAGTAGCTCTGGATTTGAACACATTTTCGTTTCTGAACTTAAAAATGGCCAAGTCTCAGGTAAGTGAAACTTCTATTTCACAATTTGCAGTTGAAAAATGTATTAAGTATGTCTTATCTTTATTCATTTTAAATTATGAATATTTTTAGGACTACACAATTGGATATATTTCTCGAAAGAAGAAATAGCGAACCGTATCAACTATTTGGGATATTTGAAATATGTCGAGCTTAGTGACGTAAGTTATACATAACCTTCCTACCTACTATTCACATACCTATAATATTTTACATTCTTACCTATATTTTAAGCTATGTGCGGCTATCTAAACAAGATTATTTTTTCGCTTTACAGAAAGGAGCAGTCCTAAAACTACATTTCAACCAACAAGGCGTCGATAAGCCTGTAGACTCAATGTTTGTTGGTACCTCCCCTGAACTAGAGATTGCTCTTTACACATTGTGCTTCGTGACTCGAGTCGATACTGAATGTAAATTAAAATTAGCAAATAAGGACATCGAAATAGTGACGCATAAATTCCGTTACCGAAGTAAAGATTATATAGGGAGTGCATATCCGCAGATTCCCTACAGTGCAAATTATTAAATTTAAATTATCATGTTTTCTGATAATAGCAAATTTAGAACTTTAAGGTGGGTCTGCGATTATTTTACTAACTGTATCTACCTACCTACTTCACTCATTCGTTGTGTAGGTATTTAAAATTTTATCATATTAATAAATGATTCCATCATTATTCCAATCCAAACTAATAATTATACTTAATAATTTGTAAAAGTCATAATACTTATTTAATTACTATGTTTTAATCATTAATTACCTATTGTGTTTTATTTTCTGTTGAAATTCTTTCTTTGGATATTTAAATCAAAGCATTACGCATAGGTACCTATTTGCACTAAGGTAGGTTAGGTACCTACATCGAAATTACCGTGCGTGACCATACCGTGACACCTTGTATAAAATCGTAATCTATTTGGGTTTGGGGCAGTCGGTCAATAGTCTATGTTGGTCAAGGGTCAATATGTACCCCATGATGATACCTTTTGTGGCGGGTAGTGGCCAAAACCCAACTATCACAGATTGGAAAATCTTACCCCATCCAGCTAATTTTTATTTGATTGTCAACGTCATGAATCTTCTAACATATAAGATTGTCACTGTCAGTTTTATTACGAACAATTTTGACAGATTTTGTTCGATGAACGATGGTGGAGGACGTGTTTGTTTTTGAAGTATTTTCAATTATGCAACGATTTACGAATTAATTTACCAGTATTTTTAGAATTCCTAACACATAAGTGTTACTGTATTAAACGCAAGTAGGTTTACTCCAAAAAATAAGTAAGTTTGTGTCACGGTTCTGTGATTATATTTTCGCGTTTTTTAAATAATAATTTTGTGTATTATTTTATTAGAAATGTCGCTAATGAGCGCGTATGTTAATATTGGGCGAGTGGGAAGATCGAATTGCAGCTTGATTCATGTAAAAATAAATCACAGGTCGATTATCAAATGTAAAAGTTTTTCAACGCGCGAGTTGTTGAAGGAAGCTTATTGCCGCACGAAATTAAAATGTCGCTGTAAGTATTGACTGTTCTATTACTTCTTTATTTCTGTCAATAAACTCTATACATTATGCTGAAGGTCATATAAATTTATATCATGTGGTGCCCCACATAAATTGGCTGGGATGTCTATAAAAATGTTGTAAACAAACCCCCTGGGGTTTAATTAAATAAAGAGGGTCGTTTACAAGTATGAATTGTTTTAGCTAAGAAATTGCCTCAAGATGTGAATCCCAGAGGAGTGTTCGCGTGCAATGAGTTGGACCTAAGTGAGGTGAAGGTGTATGGTTTTGATTATGATTACACCCTGGCACATTACAAGCCCACTTTAGAGCATCTACTGTATAATCTGGGTAGAGAAGTTCTGCTGGATAAATATAAGGTAAGGAACTTTATTTTAGGAAGTGCTTTAAAGCTTAATAAACTTTACAACGGCATCTAGAGCATACAAAGATTTTGTGAAGACTGTATGTCTGCATAACAAACTCTTTTGTAAACCATAGACTTCTTATGGTAGCAGAGCGTGAAAGTCTTAATTACTTATGATAGTACTTACTTAATACTCACTCCGTTTTTCATTCAAAATATTTTTACTGAAATTACAAAAGTTAATGATTTATTTCAGTACCCAGCAGAAATATTGAAACTAGAATATCAACCTAACTTTGCCGTGAGAGGTCTCCATTATGACATTGAAAAGGGCTTATTGTTGAAGCTGGACTCGTTTCTACAAATACAATTTGGTGCGGTGTATAGAGGACTTACTCCTGTGTCCACTGATGAGGTCCTAAAACTGTATAGGAACAGGATAATACCTATTGCTTATGTTGAGGGTGATACGAGGGCTCATAAGGTGAGTAATAGTTCAGTTCAGTAATAGCCTCGTGAAGATAGTGTCCAACATCGAACCAACAGAGATCTTTTGCTGGACACAACTTTCACGAGGTTGAAGAGACAGGCACCACTTGTATTTGTTGTTGAGCTGTTTTCCGCAACTCGATGTCGAAGCGCCTATTTTTCGTCTGGGTGGGAGTTTAGTTACCTCCTGTTCCTCGAGCAAATCCCAACTCCCCGAGGAAAGCCAAAAGACACCTAATGTTCTTTGTTACCTCGGGAAGATACCTTAGCCTAGTAGAGTCGCCCTGTATTGGGCAATGCTGCTGCACTCATGGATCAAAAGGCACCGCAGGCCATTCATACTTGACAGACAGACATAATTGTCATCGACAGATTGCAGGAGAAAAAAAACATTTAAATAAAATAAGTGTTGTAAAAAACCACTACTGAACACAACACTTTCAATGAAGGAAATCACTGTAAATTAACTGTGGTGATAATGTTAATTGAATAAGATAGTTCAATCTCATGGCCTTTATTAATTGTCAGTTTATATTTCTCATTAACTTTTATCTTATCAAAAAAAGTATACCTAACATACTTTCAATTGATAAAGGCTTTATTAAAACCCATATCTGTTACAATATAACATTCCATTAGAAACTAAGTAAGTGACTATGTATTGTTTCAGATTGTAGAGACAAACAATACCTAATGTTTGAATGCTAATTTGATCCTTAAGTAAATAATTTTAATATCACTAGTAAATACCTAGGTACTTGTGCTTGTATATAGGATGTTTTCTGCCACTAGGCCTTTTTAGTTTGGTCTTTTTGTGTGTACAAAGTATGCCATGGCTATAGGTTACAGATGACAACCTCGGTGGGATAACTCTCACCTGCGACAGAGACGGTTATGGGTTCCTTTTGGATATTTATATAGATATTGGAAAGAGATATTTGTAAATAGAATTTTGTGGTGGTCAGGGAGTTTATGTATGAATAATAAGTATTTATTTACGAAATGTATATAATATTCAATGCATTATCTGACTACCATATAACAAGCCTAGTTGCTTAACTTACGGCTGCAATATTTTCTAATATATATAAATTACGTGTCACGTTGTTTGTGCGCGATGGACTCCTATACTACTTAACCGATTTTAATCAAATTTGCACACTGTGTGCAGTTTGATCCAACTTGAAAGATAGGATAGCTTACATCTTAATTTATCCCGAAATCCCCACGGGATCGGGAGTAACGCGTGTGAAACCGCGGAGCGCAGCCAGTTTATTATAATTATGAATTAGTTAGGTACGTATGAAAATATGTTTACTAACTTGGCCAGATCTATTTTTGACATTAAAAAAGAGCAATTAATTCATAATGCCAAACTCGTTTTGTCCATGTAAATATGTTTTATCAGACATGTCATTCTGGTTTCCGTATGAAACTCCGCACCAAAAACCTTGAGCATAAAAACCTTGTCAGTTGAACAAATGAATATTTCGGTTAGCTTTCATAGAATTGATTTGAATGAATGGTTTATAATGCTTTGAAAAGGATTAGCTGTTTCTGAATACCCCGCTTTTATCTTATCTGTAAAGGGCCTGTAAGAATTTTATCTAAAATCAAAATTTGTAGTAGCTTAGGTGCTACTTTCTTTAATATCAGAAAAGTAACATAAAATCGTAATCTTTTTAGGTATATTGTAGATCTTATTGATTGATAAAACCGTCATTCACAATACATATCTATGCTGGCTGTCTGCCAAAACTAGCGTACTACAGATTGTTGCGTACTTTGTAGTTTAGAGAAATTGCTTCGAATATCAGACAGTACACTAGCTTCATTCGGCAGTCTAGCTGGCACAATTAGACCTTTTCAGCTGAGAGAGTAGTGTAGGTATAAATGGCGCCAAAGAATAAGAACACGCCTCGATAAGCAAAGTATCTTGGCCTTTTACATCTTATTTAGACGATTTATGCAGCAGCAACATTAATTCATGCTATTCAGGGCATTGTAAGTAGCAGGGTTCGAGGATATATCAATGGATATATATCATGATATATATCCGATATATATCCGATATATATCAAGCGGTTTTTTGTGATATATATCAATACAAAAATTGTTTAAAAATTTGATGAATTTAAGTGATATTTTGCAGTTTTCTACTGTAGTTCTTCATCCTAAATATAGATGGCGATGAAGTAAAGTTAAAACATACTCCCTAATAGTAAGTTTAGGTATTTTATGTATTAGTGTACATAGGTATTCAGAAAATTAATGAAGCCATTGAATGATTGGAATTTATAAGATTTTATCTTTTTGAGTTGATTTTACCTGATGTAGTTTATGATTTTAATCGATTTTTCTGATTTTTAAGAACATTTGATGTATTTGATTTGATTTTTCTTTTATAGGTTGTTTTTTTTTTTAAATAATTTATTATGTTTATAAAACATAGGTATGCAAACAGTATACATAAATAATACAATAAAATAACAATATGGCAGTCATACAAAATGGATAAATATCGCATTTTTTATATATTATATCGGATATATATCAAAAAAATCCGATATTTTGATATTTATTATAAATATCGGATATTTTCGAACCCTGGTAAGTAGTAGCTAGGACTTATATTAGATAGAGTAGGCTAGCCCAGAGCCTATATAACCCTTTTAGCTTAGTCGTCCATGTCCAAAAGAAAACTCTTCAAAAAAAAACAAACCGAAAACCGACCAACCGTTTATCTATCCGACATAAATAAATCTATTATCGAATCATTTTTTTTTACATTGCAAAATAGATAAAATCATATCAGAACCCCCTCCCCCCTTAATATTCTCGTTCAAAGATTCCCATAACGCTAGTACCTATAGCTTTGCCATCCTGAATGTCGATGGCTAATTTTTACGCCAGCAATAAGCTGGAGCGCGAGACACATATTTCCTCTTAAATCTATTGCCCAAGTCTTTAATAATTTTTTTGGCTTCGTCTTCTCAAGAGCCCAACGTCTCCACTGCGACAGGCACAAAAATTATAACACAAGCAGCGCCTCGCGGTTTCACCCGCATAACTCCCGATCCCGTGGGAATATCGGGATCAAAAGTAGGCTATGACACTTCCAACGAATCAATGTATCCTCATACCAAGTTTCATCAGAATCGGTCCAGTAGCTTCGGTGCCTATTCAATGCAAACAAACAATCAAATCTTTCCTTTTTAGGGTTCTGTACCCAAAGGCACAAACGGGACCTTATTACTAAGACTTCGCAGTCCTTCCGTCTGTCTCTCACCAGGCTGTATCTCATAAACCATGATAGCTAGAGAGTTGAAATTTTCGCAGATGATGTATTTATGTTGCCGCTAAAATACTAAAAACAGAAAAAGTAAATATTTATTAGGTATGTTTTTTATAATATTAGTATAGATAAATAATACCTATTGTTAACATACCTGCATACATATAAATTATGATATGTTTGTCTATATAGTAGTCTAGGAGTAATCAGTAGCACTTGTAGGCAATCATTCATTTACGATCCCCTACGCGACGTAGATACGGCCGTGTGATATGACATTGATGTATTGTTCTCATGTTTGTTTACGTTGTACTATGTTATGTTATAGTTAGAACGGTAAACTTGTTAGATGTTTAGTTTTCCGTTCAATGGTTTAGGTATTGCATATTAATTCGATCGAACGTATGAATACCTACTCAGTCTGAAATGAGAATGCAAGCCCCAGATTACAATAATTATTCGAGATATTCTTCACATCTTTTATAGATTATTTACTAGCATTTTTTATTCCATGTTATTGGACATTTGGCTTGACAAGTTGATAGATACTACGAAACTCTCAGTTATAATATAGGAAAAAATACAGGAAAATTAAATATTTTAGGATATGTTATGGTGGCTAATGAACGTATAGAATATCCACTTAAATACCTATTTTAATACATAAATATACCACTTGTACATAAATACAAATACTCCCAAACAAAAAACAAATATTTGTTTGAGGCGGGAAACGAACCCGCAACTTTCTGTGTCGCAGGCGCGTGTTCGACCGCCGCGCTACTGAAACAGCTAAGTTGGTAACAGTTAAAACGAGTATTATTCTCCTTTAAACACTTGGCTACCTACTAAAAGCTTTATTGTTTGTCATAATAAAGAATAATGCTTTTTTATTTTCAGCCAAACAGAGCGAAAATGGTCCATTTAGCAGATCTGTTTTCTGTGCCTGAAATGGGGCTACTATGTAATGTAGCTGAGTATTTTATTAAGAACCACATTGACTACCACCCTGAAATCTTATTTTTAGATGTTAAGGTAAGGATCTAATCGCCTGGCGATTATCTCTTTAAATAAGTTAACAATTAAATAAATCATACAATATTTTAGTATTTTTTGAAAAGAACTATAATAATTATGAAGAATAACCTTTTCCAAATACCTTTTCCACGCTGTTTTACTTAGTAAATGTCATTTTGCACACAACGAACTATCCCTGTACAAATTTTCATCGAAATCTTTAAGATATTTGATCGTGAAAAAGAACATTATGAGAGGTTTGAGATATAAGCTATCGTTTGATCATTGTGTTATCTGATGGCGACGATGCTGTCTAGACACCCGACTTGAAGATACCAAGTTCAGAACATTTCCTTAAAAAAAACTCTTTTTTTATGAGATACGAAAGCTTAGGCTTACGAACTACAGATCGTCAGTATTGAAGTGATTGAACAACTTCCCCAACAGTCATCACAGCTCTGACAATTATACGTTAAAAATTTTCAGAATTCCGTGCAGAGTTGCCATCCAATAATGCACAAGATAGTTGCTCAGAACGTGGAAGAATATATTAGACCAAATCCAGATTTGAAGCGGTACTTCCAAGTGCTAGAAGGGTGTGATAAAAAGCTTTTCCTTGTTACAAATAGCCCTTATCATTTTGTGTAAGTGTTTCACACTGGTTTTAAAACAGTTGTTAAGAGGAAAGGGTACCGGAGCGCTTTCCATACAAACTATTACAAACGTAGTCGACTGTTTTCTCCCAGGATAATGACACTAGAGCAAATATTTTCGGTGCATAAAACTTATAACTGCCATGACCATTGTTTTTTTTATATTTTTAATCTTAATTTCTATGATAATTAGAAAATGAAAAAAAAAAACAAACCATAGGGGCATAGTCGTGGCAGTTATAGGTTTTATGGCACAAAAATATTTGTGCTAGTGTCATTATCCAGGGAGGAAACAGTCGACTACGTTTGTATGGAGAGAGCGCAGGTTTACCTTAAATTTTCTTGGATGTACAGTACATCTAATCTAACATTAATTTTGTCGTTTCCAGTAACGCAGGCATGGAGATGTTAGTCGGTCACAATTGGCGCGATTACTTCGATGTGGTTATTGTCAATGCGAACAAACCTAAGTTCTTCACGGAAGTCTCACGACCTATACGAGTGTTTGATAAAAATGCGAACACTCACATCTGGGAGAAGGTTACGTCTCTTGAGAAAGGAATCATTTATTATGAGGTGAGGCTTAAAAACGTTAGTTGACCACTGACTCTCAATTATAGTCTTACTTGCTCTAGTCGGTCGCTGATACAGTCCGAAACGGACACGCTGTTCATCTACTTTGAACTGCAGTCTTCATATAAACGTGAAAATTACAGAAAAGACATCAGCGACTGACTGAAGCAAGTAAGATATAGTTATTAATTTCAACTCAGAAGCAGCTCTGAAGAAAAGCATAAGGCGCTACGCCATAGCAATACGTTTAAAGTCCTTAGCCCGAGCATTCTCTGTGAGCTCCTACCTAGAGTTCCGCTGCCTTTAAGTTTTAACACAAAATCTTTGCAAATTATTGTTCAAGATGCATGCAAATACGAATCGCACTTAACCGGTTATTTATTTTCGTATATTACATACTTAATCACTTCTCAATGTGACTTAATATTTACCATCAGAAAACTATGAGCTAGTTCAAATACGTATCGTTCGTCATGCATACCTTATGTAAACTTCTGGCTCGCAATCAATTGCAATAAAATAACGTCGTAAACCGGCACACGTGGAGTGGGCTTGTGTCATAACTGAAATATGCTCATAATAACACACGTATGTAAAAAGGTAAACATTCGACGATCTATAATATTATTAAAGGTTGTCAATGCGTCATTTGGCCTATTTGTGTGTGTGTGTACGGTTGGCAGCATAATTGCCGACCCACCGTAGAGTCCTAATATTACTATTATGGGAATGTTTTCATTCTAATAATTTTTGTTTGATATATTCAAAATTTTAGTTGAATTTTAGCAGGGGCATAGAATCTGGCTTGTGTTGAAAACATTTTATAATTTATAAAATTTATAACAGCCGTTTTGGAGTTCTACGGTGGGTCTGCAATTATGCATAGCCCATCGGCTCATTAACAGAAAGATTTTTTTTTTTCGTTTTGAAGTAGGTATAGTCTAAACACTATCCTTATATAATGTATAGAGATAGTGTTTAGACTATAGTTTACTAGTAAATCTTTGTCTAAATCTAAAGTTTAAATCCACATCTCGGACTATCGTTAAACCTCGTTTTGGAATAAGAAGTACCTATGTTTGTGTGTACGTCTATTAGAAGAAGGTCGTAAGTCCAATACTTGTTGATAGTATTATGGTAGCAAACTGATCATTTACTTATGACCCATACTGTATAAGTATCTAAGTAGTCCGATGTACATGATTCCAGGGCACAGTGAAACAGCTACAAGATCTGACAGGATGGTACGGACACCAGGTGCTGTACTTCGGCGATCACCCGTACACGGACCTCGCTGACGTCACACTCGAACACGGCTGGAGGACTGGCGCCATCATTAATGAACTAACGGTTTGTAAAACAACATCTACTAATAGGTAGGAAACACATCGCAGCTAGTATATATTTATACTGGCAGTGTTCCGTGGTTTCATCCGCTTAACTCCCAATCTCATGGGAATATCGGGATAAAAAGTAGCCCATGTTACTCTCAATTAATATATGATACGTCCAGTAGTTTCGGAGCCTATTTGTTACAAACAAACAAAACTTGCCTTATAATATTAGTATAGAAGTATAGATAATACGGTAAGATGGGCCGGTTCGCACTCGACACAGTATAGGTTGGAATGCGGAGTCAGACAGGGCGGACTCAGCTCTCCTCGTCTTTTCAATTTGTACATCAACGGCCTGATTGACGAGCTCAGCAGAGCCGGTCTCGGGTGTTCGATTGACGGCAAGTTTGTAAACAATATCAGCTATGCTGATGACATGGTTCTGCTGAGCCCGTCAATTAGGGCTCTTAACGTTCTTGTGGGGATATGTGAGAGGTATGCGTTGGCACATGGTCTAAGGTACAACACTGCTAAGAGTGAGATACTTGTTTTCAAGGCGGGAAAAAAGAGCCCTTATTACGTACCTCCAGTTAAAATAGGAGATATACCTCTTAGTAGAGTTACGAAGTTTAAGTACTTGGGCCATTGGGTCACAGAGGACCTCTCAGACGATGAGGATATTGAGCGGGAGCGTAGAGCGTTGTCTGTTAGGTCTAATATGGTTATTAGAAGGTTTGCTGGCTGTTCGAAAGACGTCAAGTTGATACTGTTTCGAACTTACTGTCAAACGTTTTATACCAGCAGCCTTTGGACTAAGTACACTAAAAAGGCCTTCAACGCGCTGCGTATCCAGTACAATAAAAGTTTCAGAATGCTGCTGGGGCTACCAAGGTTCTGCAGGTCATCAGGTAAAGTCTGCAGCGCATCAGGAATGTTTGCGGAGGCAAAAGTTGATTGTTTTTATACAGTAATACGTAAAAGAGTTGCCTCCCTGATGCGCCGTGTGCGGGGGAGCTCCAGCAGTCTTCTGAACACATTACTGAATAGGCTAGACTGTCCTATAATTAGACACTGGAATAGAATACATATGTTAGATAATACGGGTACTAAAGATCACAAATTTTGTAAAAAATATGAATTTAATTGATTAATTTGACTTTTGGACATTATTTTATAATAACTAACATAGCTGTAAGACTTTACTAACAAATGGATTGTACTATCTGATTAATAAATTAAATTATAATACTAGCTTTAGCCCGTAACTTCATCCGTTTGAATTTCTTAACGGATGCCAACGTTATCTGTGTGCTATATTTTAGCCCATTTAAATAATAGACGATGTGAATGGATGAACTGTTTAGTTTATCAGCGTTTCATTAATTTTTAACACATATTTGAAGTTATTTACTGAATAGAAAGCGTCTGTTTTGCATTAAATATTATAAGACATTCCACACAGCCCATTTGGCCCCAAGCTAAGCAACTAGGCTTGTGTTATGATAGCCAGACAACAATTATTTGTTTACAGAAATAATTACCTGTATAACAAACTAGCTGCGCTCCGCGGTTTCACCCGCGTAATAATTTTCTACGCAATTTTCTTAATATTTTCTTTCATAAGAACCTTCTCCTGACAATAACAAACACAACAAAAAAAGAATTGGCCAAATTGGTCCAGGCGTTGTTGAGTTATGCGCTTACCAACACATTTTGCGATTCATTTTTATATTATAGAAGATATACACAAAAAGTTTCAGACAAATCGGTTTAGCCGTTTTGGAGGAGTTTGGTAACTAACACCGCGACACGAGAATTTCATATATATTTTTCAAGGATAACATTTTTACCAGCACGAAATCAACACGCTAAACATGCAGTCGTTCAAAGAGAACGCGAACTGGCTCCAGATGTTGACGCAGCTCATAGAAGACCACCAGGAGTACAAAGACCCGGAGTCCGCTGAGGTACTCGACCAGTGGATGGCTGAGAGAGATTTCCTTAGGTGAGTCTAACATAATATCTTTATTAAGGACGCATTTACGATTTGACGCGCCTGAAGTATCTAGACTGACTTTTGATTGAAAATGGTCGTTACTTTATACATCGAACCGAGAGAAAGACAAATAAAGTCAACCTTATGTCTATGAAAATAGGCTTTACGTGAATTAGCAGAACATGGTGGAAGATTGATGATCTATTTTTGTGGTTTATAGAGTAATTGTGAATATTTTTGTCGTATCTTTTTTATACGAATTAATGTTCAATATTTCTATATTATCGTAATGTATTTTTATTATTTAAAATCTTCTAGTTATTGAGATCTTTGTACCGTAAGTCGGCCTATTTTCATAGTTTTTGCGGGAAGAGGCTACGGAAAACTATTATTTTTTGTATTAAACGTAATATTATTTTGAAATTATTTTATACAGATAAGTGTTGTCTGATTCATTTGGTATCTTTTGAAATATGTCAAACTTTGACAGATAAACCGGAAAATGAACCGGAACCAGCTATAGGTACTTTGCTAATATTTTGACAATTTCCGTAAATGCGTCCTTAACAGAAAAAAATATATTGAAAAAACACATACCTTGTTCCAACTTTATTTAAAGCTTGTAGAAAATATAACTTTGTATTAGTAGCGTAGAGTACAATATATTATTAAGACCCATCGTTCATTATGCGACTCAACTGCAACGCGACTGGCCTCCGCTTCCAGTTCTAAACATAGACTAGTTTCATAAACGAAAGAATCTGTCGGTGGCTCATTCGGCAGACAAACGTTTATCGAAGATAAGTTTTAGAATTGTTCCCGATGCTTGCTGTTCCGTAAATGTTTCAACTAAAAGTTCTACAAAAACAGTAATTTTAAGTAGTAACAGTAAAAAAATTGTTCCACTGCCGACTTCCTACCTTCACTAGATTACAAAAAACCGGCCAAGTGCGAGTCGGACTCGCGCACAAAGGGTTCCGTACCACTGTATTCTGTTAACCCCGACGCAAAAACAAATGCAAAAAAATAGATGGCGCTAGTGGTAAAAATACATGAATGACGGGTAAATGGCGGTTTACGACATATTAAAAAAAAACTACTTACCAGATCTCGTTCAAGCCAATTTTGGGTGGAAGTTTGCATAGTAATGTATATCAAATATTTTTTTTAGTTTCATCAGGGTTCCGTTTTTTTTCCATTTGGCTATGGAACCCTAAAAAGTACCCTCAAAGTAGCTCAAAATACCCTCAAAGTCAACTTTTGTATTTTTTTGTAACCGAAATGCAATCGGAATAAATAAATAAATATTGCAGGACATTCCACACATCGCCATCTAGCCCCAAGCTAAGTAATTAAACTTGTGTTATGGGTGCTAGACAACGGATATACTACTTATACACTTTTTTTTGTAAATATATACTTATAACAACCAGAACACAGACAAATATCTAAGCATAATTACTTGTCTGAGGCGGGAATCGAACCCGCAACCCTGTGTTTGACAGTCCGGCATTGGGCTTCAGAGAAGGCCATTTCCATTATCCTAAAGATATTCGAGTCTGCAACTAGCTGCATTTCAGTTGATCAGTGAACGATGGGGCGTAGTCTACAAACTTTTACAAAGAATTTCAAATAAACACGACTTTGTTAAGATGTCGTGCTTAATATTTCCTTCTAAGGAAAGACGCTGGTGTAAGGTTATATCCTCCATAGAAGCTTTAAAAAAAGGTAACAAATATGATGAGGCCATAATGATGTGTACCGCCTACCAACTGTGTAGCAGATTTTGTATATGAATAATATAATTTGAGCATGTCTTGTAAAGCTCTGTTGATTTTTTGCTAATTGCTTACAAACTATTTGGTTTATAGGGATGCTGTTTATCTTCGATATTTCTCAGAGTAGGTACTTTTTCAATAAACAATACGCTTACACGCTCTTAAGGTGAAAGGGTACCGGCGCACTCTCTATACAAACCTAGTCGACTGTTTCCTCTCTGGATAATGACACTAGCACAAATAGGCATGGTCACACAAAGGAGCATGGCCATGGCGGTTATAAGTTTTATGCAACAAAAATATTTGCTCTAGTGTCATTATCCAGAGAGGAAACATTCGAATACGTTTGTATGGAGAGAGCGCCCGGTACCCTTTCCTCTTAATTCACAATATATATATATATATATATATATATATAAAGCGATACTATTATAATAACCAAAAGAAAATTTGTATAATTATCTAATGTCTTCGTTTATATGTTGCTTTGAGTAACACGTCAAACTGCTATCGAAATCAAATCGCTTTTTATGGATTTGATGTGAAAGTGTAACGATTATTATCACGGAATACATCATAGAAATGGCAAGTGGTATTTGACAGGAAAATAACCATCAATAATTTTTTTAATTTGCTTGTAATCTTACTACAATGCGATTTATTACGGCAACAATAGTTCCGGAACAAATTAATTTACACACCACTTCCACACCTATGTCTGTCTTCCATTGATAATTAATTATTGTCTAAATTCTTGTATACGTACCTACTTATTGGCTATAAATAACGCTATATGTGTTTGTTTTCATGCGTGCAATGTAGGAGTACTTATTACAATTCCAGGAACGAAATCAAGGCAGTGTTTAATCCCCAATTCGGTAGTGTGTTCCGTACTTATCACAACCCCACATACTTTTCCCGGCGATTGTTCAGATTCGCCGATATCTACACCTCGAATATAAGGAATTTGCTAAACTATTCCTTAACGCACACTTTCTACCCGCGCCGAGGCGTTATGCCACACGAATACGGTTCATATTTCGTCTAGCTAAGGCACATGTTCCGTTGAACGTAAAAGACTTTATTGATAAGCGAATAAAATCACTCGATTTCCTGTGACTGTATATAATTTAAGATTTTTATCAATAGCTAAGTGTTGATTTAAATATTAAGGATCAATTATTGTAAATAAAATCGAATCAGTCAGCTAGTGTGAATTAAGTTAAGAGAAATTTGTATAGATTGTTTTTTTAATTTATTTGTGTTTGGCAATAAATGTATTGAAAAGTAGTTATTACCTATTTCAAATGATCTAGTCAAATGTTTATAATGATAGTCTTGTTAAACTTAGTTTGACAATTTTGTTAGTTAAACTCAATATATAGTTTACTAGTATTAATCGTATTATGTAAATATTATAGACAAGTTAGAATATTCATTAATCGACAGATTTTTGATAGAATTTTCATTCGTTTTATACGGGTCATCGACAAACGTTTTCTCTTCATACTTTTTAGCGACTCAGTTAAATTTTTAATCGTAGGTACTTATATCTTTATTTTGTATATTCTTAAGTCAGCATTTTTAATTATTATTAAAACTGCAGGCCTAATCAAAATATCAAATTATTCAAACGATTGAATTAAAGTTTACATGTTCCATTCGACGTTTATCGAATTTATAACTAACTGCATAAGTCTACGGTATGCAAGGGGATACATCAATGGGTTTTTCTGATTTCTTTGACTATAGAACGTTTTCCCGGAGAAGACCGCATTTTGTGATTGCGAATATTAAGCTTTTATTTTATATGCAGCATTCAATATTTTGTTTTCGGGTAAAGGCGCGTCGGGCGAACACCCGACTGCGACGCCGAAGGTTGCGGGTTCGATTCCCGCCGGGAACAAGTATTTATGCTGACCATAAATTCTTGTTTCTGGTTCTGGGTGTTTCCTATATGTATAATATGTATATATTTACAAAAAAAAAAGTATATAAGTAGTTTATCCGTTATCTGGCACCCATAACACAAGCATTAAGTTGCTTAGCTTGGGGCTGGATGGCGATGTGTAATATGTCCTGAAATATTTTTTTTAATGTTCCTGGTGCTCACGAAACACAAAACGCAATCAAGGCTGGCTGCTGATGTTTGCGATTTGTATTCGCTGAACTCCAGGAATGGTAAAACCGCATGTTTTCATGCTTGTTAGGATGAAGAGCCTTATCTGGGTTTAATATACAAAAGATGCTGTCTTCTTCGAAAAAAATCGCTCCATAGCCATAAAACGCCTAATACTAGACAATCTTGTAACTTGCCTCAGACTTGTTGCCATTACGCATTAAGCTGAACTTTAAAAAAACACTTGTAATCCTGTATTTTTCCGACTTTTAAACGTCGAATGCAAAGTGAGAAGTCAACTTTCATTTAAATAATTTGAAATTGAAATAATGAATAGGGCTGCTGAACTACGAATTGAAAAAGAGGCTTTTTCTATAGATACAATAATAGGTATGTTATGTATTTACTTTGAGTCATGTATTTTCTAAGTATAAAGTGTATGACATAATCATTTTGT
This sequence comes from Idaea aversata, assembly GCA_907269075.1. Lineage (NCBI taxonomy): Eukaryota > Metazoa > Arthropoda > Insecta > Lepidoptera > Geometridae > Idaea > Idaea aversata. The sequence goes on from OU026085.1 coordinate 9,809,549, forward strand.
AAATCTCATATCAATGTGTCAATTGCAATTTTTGTAAAATTGTAGAGAGTTAAATATAGGTACACAAATAATCGTAAGTTAAAGCATGGTTGCGATGTCCTAAAAATATTATCGTTGTTTTAATATTAGTATTAATAATTAAAGTGCGACAAGAATCTTAGTAAACGTGGCCAGGAACTAATTTCATGACATAGATTAATACTTGGTTTATCCTACATAAAGCGATACATACTTAGATAAAGATAGCTCATAAAACAAGATCTGCACAAAATCGGGTTTAATTGTTAGATTAGAACACTAGGGTCCGTATTAATAAACCGAACTCAATATCAATTTCAATCTTGAGTTTGCTCTTGAGTTGTTGCGCTGATTAATAAACCTATCTTAAGACGCGATTAAAGAGCGACGTATCACTTGAGTCATATCATATTAATAAATCAAACTCAGCTCTCAAGATATGTCTCAAGATGTAGTTTCGTGAACTCAAGTCTGATTGCGGGTCATACAAATCTTACATTTTTTTAAATGTTTTCACATTAAAAACAAGTTGACAGCAAAATATGACGACACTACCTACCATAGGGTAAGAACATATCATTCAAGGCAAGAACAAAGCGTTACTGTCATTCAAGATCATTCTCAAATCTCAAGAGCGATATCAGCCTGGTTAAAACTTGAGTTTTATCTATTAATTAACGCCTAACTTAAGATAGTGACCACAACTCAAGACTCACTCGATTGATACGCACTCAAGATCGATATTGAGAGCGATTTATTAATACTTACTCTCAAGTTAATAAAAATCATTGTCATTGCATTTGGCTATTTTCGTGTTTCTGAGTAAGTAAGAATACGCAAGTTATATCTGGCTCTATGATGTATCAACTCATTTCTTGGAGCTAGAAAGCGCTGTGTGGGTATAGTCCTCCAATATATACCTATATTTATTAGCATGTCCCAGGCACTTACATTAAAAATTGCTGACGCACGCGCTCATTGTAAAGTATAGTGTGTAACTAAATCCCTCTTACGTACTTTTAGATAAGTACCCCCAAACCTTATACAAAACAAACCGGATATGTAACAATTTTTTTCCAGACTTTACGGAGTTTTAGTGTGACAACACCATTATTTCAAAGGCCTGCTACCTATAATAGTGTTGCCACATCTTAAAAATCCCAAAATGTTCAGTAAATTAAGGTACTTTTCCCGATCTTTAAATTAAAGTAACTCTTTTATTTTCAAATAAAAATATTTTGTAAAGTCTTGGTTACTACATGTACCTAAGAGGGTTACAGTTTTTTGTTTTTTATCCACTAGCACTAGACTAAAGATAAAAAAGGCCAATTCATTGTTATAAAAATAAATATCACATCGCTGTATATATCTACCGACATACCTACCTATTATTGTAGTAATATTAACCGAAAGCAGTTCGGTAGAATTTAATCTTGTGTTCATTTGACTCAGATAACCTTTGTAGTGCCATTATACACTGGACAATAACTAAATCACATAGCTGTTATTGGTTTTGTATTATCTCTTTATAAAGTTAAGAAATCGTGTCATATTTCTCAATAAACGTGTTGTTACTATTTCTTTGTTTTATTTAGATATGCGCCTGTTTTTAGATAATAGCTTTTATCTGGGGCTTCGTCTGAGTATGGTTTGAATTTTGTAAAATCCTTCGTTCGCGGATGCCTACGTAATAGTAGCTATTTATATGCTAAATAGCCTGATTCGTCCTTTGGTTTAAGCTGTTCGTTGTTCATTGAATCAGTTAGGACTTTAAATTTATATTTATATCACCCGCGGAACTTCCGATCCCGTGAAAATATCGGGATAAAAAGTAGCTTAAGTTACTGTAATGAATCAATGCATCCTCATACCAAGTTTCATCAAAATCGGTCCAGAAGTTTCGGAGCCTATTCTTTATAAACATCTTTATAATATTAGTGTAGATAAATATGCTGCACTTCGAGGTTTCATTCCTATTGTGAGAAATCGGGATAAATAGTAGCAGCATATTATATATTTTCAATTCGAACCAGCAGTTCCTGAGATTAGCGCGTTGAAACAAACAAACTCTTCAGCTTTATAATATTAGTATAGATTAACGCGGGGGGCGCTAGGATGCGGGTGTGCGTTTCGTTGTCGAGCGGCCGCAGTTTTTCGGTTATTATTCAGGTTCTACTTGTTATACCACGACTTTGTTAGATAGAGCTATCCAATACGAAAAAAAACATATTTCAATAAGTCTTGTTGTTTTTAATGATATAGTGACCAAAAAGTATAGACAGACATACATCTTTAAAAAATCTGAACTTTTTAAGACACGGTTTTTTTGCTTTCATGCACTTACAGACATTTTGACATTTCTTCCATTATAATAAGTAATACGTAGATAGTCTGAAAACAGTGTGCAAAACAAAAATAAGACAACTTAATTTAAATATAAAATAAATTATTTATTTAGTTTAAAGGCTTCTCAACACAGCTATGACATATCGGTGGAAAAATCACAGTACCTACCTAATAATGTTTGCGATTTTATTACGCAACTGTCAGATGAAACCATTTCAAATAAACCTTTTAAAAACTCAACCTTAAACTTCATAAATAATGCAACAATATATTAAATCTATTTGAGTATAAATGTTATTTCATTTAGGGCAGGCGCGGCACAAGCGATGTACATTTAGGTCCTTTGTTCACCAAATATACAAGTTTTCCTATTGGGTCAGTGGTATCATGAAATTCATATTGTACAATAGAAGCAGTGGCGTAGCGTGGGTCATTGTCGCCCGGGGCGGACTCGTAATTTGCCGCCCTTTTGACATCATAAAAATAATAAAGTTGACAATTTGCCGCCCTTTTGATGTCATAAAAATAATAATGTTGACAATTTGCCGCCCTTTAACGTCATAAAAATAATAATGTTAGCAATTTGGCGCCCTATTGACGTCATTAAAATAATAATGTTGGTGTTTATGAGAAAAAACTTAACTATATGAAAGAATTGAACCAAAAATATTAATTTCAAAACCATGTAAGGATGCAGGGCGACTTGTGATTTGCAACAACAGTATTGGGCGGGAGAAACATTCAATATGTGCAAGTGGGGAAGAGCTCAGGGCGGTACCCCCCACACCCCCCCCCCCCGCCCCCATCGCTACGCTACTGAATAGAAGTGCCGATTTGTCCGATCCCGCCCTTAACTGCGCCGTGTATAACTTAGAAGACAGGAGAAGCAGTATCAATAAGGATAACGTTATCAGCTCTCAAAGTTTTAGTTTGTATTGTGAACTGTACGTTGTTGTAGCGTAGCCTACACGGACGGTCGGGGCGGGCCATGAAGCAGAGAGTGTAGAGAGCGGTTTCCAACTCGGGTGAGGTTCCCACGAACATGGTCACTTCGGGAGCGTCTTTTGTCTCACTCAGAATCGAGTGCTGCTTGAGGATCATGCCTTTCTGTAAAGTTATAAATTATGTAAAACTAACTGTACGTACGTTCGTACGCGCGGTAGGTAGTTGTTTTATGTACTAAAACCTTCCTCTTGAATCACTCATTAAAAAAACTGCATCAAAATCCGCTGCGTATGTTTAAAGATCTAACCATACATAGGGGCAGATAGAAGGGAAGGGGAAGCGACCTGTGGAAGCGACTTTGTTTAATACTATGTACCTAGTGATGAGATATCTCGTACTTAGTTAAGTCGAACAATAGCTTACCTATTTGTGATCTACCTATGAAGCATTATTCCATGACTCTTTAAATGACTCATTATCAAAGAATACCTAGCTTAGTACCTAGTATTACATCAGTATAGTTATTTACGTAAAAAAAACCAGTTATCAAAAAAAACTTTATGAGGAACTTACTCCAGACAAGTCCAGTTTATCGATGAAGCCCAAGTAGTTCGCTTTACGGTCCAACTCACGCTTCGCGAAGAACAACCAGCTATGAAGACCTGGAAACAAAACGATGCCGATTATTTGAAAGATATTAATAGATATCTAGTAGTTTAGTTTAGTTTTACGGGGCTGTTTCCGCACTTAGCCTCATTATTTGGGCCATTGTGCGTTAGATATCTAGTAATAGCATAAAAGTACCAAGATGGATCCCAGACGTTTATTTACGTGGTACATAAGTAAGTAGAGTTTTTATGATTCTTACCAAGCACATCATTTGACTTTAGTTCAGCCATGAATATGTTTTCAAAAGCGCAGCTGCATTTGCAAAGGCCGGTCCAATGGCGAGCGTACTTTGTAAACCAAATCTTCCTGAGCAATTCTACTTGTTCTGGGTACTCGTTCAGCTGGGTTAGACCTGGTAAAAAGATTGATAGAACGATCAAAAACGACGGGCAAATTCCTGCTTAATTTATAACAAGGTTCATCAAAATCGGTCCAGTAGTTTCAGAGCCTATTCGTTACAAAAAAAATATTATCTCTTTGTAATTTTAGTATAGATAAATTTTAAGCTTTGTGTTTTTCATATTAACATTTTATATTTTTATTCAGGTTACCTACTAAAGAATAGAAATATAACCTTCCTTTTGGTTTTGCTGTTGGGTATAATTGTAAGATCCAACAACAAAATTAAGCACTGTACGTGAGCTTTTGGAAATTCCTAGACATCTTCGTCTATAGAAAAAATTGGTGAGTTTTTATCCTTTCATATTATTTATGTGACATATTTTTTCTTTACATTCGCTCATCAAACTGTGCGACACCTAAATAGGTAGTGAGAAGCCGCGCTCATAATTTTATCGATTTCAAGCTATATTAAGTAAGCGTTTTAGAGCTATTGTAATTCAATTTTATGGCATTTCATTTCAATTAGAAATCCCATTGAACAACTTATTTGTTCATTGTTCAATTATATGACGCAAAATCTTATAAAATTAAACAATACTGTATGAGTAACTTTAACATTTTAACGATGAAATTACAACAGCGTACTTACAAGATTACTTTAGTGGTGATAACATCTACTTAGTCGAAATGTGAAAGCTCATTATTGTGTAAAGAATGTGAAAAGAGAGTGTAGGTACGTATTGTGGATTTTTAGGCACATTCGTCTCTATACGCTAACGCAAAACACAGAAATGAAACTTTAATTAGAAATCATACATAATCTAAAGTGCGATCATTTATTTGTTTAATCCGGTTTCATTCACTTTCTAACGTTTGTAATTATTACTATTTTACTACCTATCAGATTATAAGGACTATGGATCTACTACTTACCACTAGCTTGCTTTACCAGGTTTTTCTATTGCTAATTCCTAATTTCTACTTAAATTTTCCATAGAATCTGATACGAATAATTTGCTTATTTCTTCATTCGGTTCTCTTATTATGTCCTGCTTCTAAACTACCTTGCCTTGTTTATAGCATATGTTCCTCGTAATAAAAATTAGCGACTTCCTGTTAAGTACTACGTTGTTTGTTTAAAGGCACGCGTCATGTTGTGTACCTATCTATAACAAATAGTTTCTATGTAGATATACCTACTTTGAACGTCGTAAGACATCAAACCGACTACAGATCGGCCGATAGTTTGTTATTAGTATAGAGAGATCGATACGTAAGGATTTGACGATTGCCTTCAAATATGTCGGCAAACTATCGAAATTTTAGTCTGCGAGAGAATTTTTTGTGACTTACCTTTACTAACTAAGAAAGTCATTAGGCTCCTTATAGGTCCAGTGGCCAATATAGTGTTGATAAAAGTAGTTTGTTCTGATTCCTCCTGCAAATGACATCATCATTATTTCATCTGATCGTGGGATGGTTGTTTGCATGCATCATTGCATTATTCACTTACATTAGGCGTGACGAACTCGGGTCTTATTACGTTTTTGTGGTAGTTGTCGAAAAGTGCCACGAAAGGCCTTATTGTTGGACCATTCCAGACGTTTTCCGGGACGGTCAGGAGGCTGGAATATTAAGAAATGTTTATAAGTAAAAACTGAGTATATTTCAGTTCCTCTACAATACGGTTGTATTTTTATACTCGCAATAGGCGTCTAGCCGTAAAGCTTGAATATGAAGTAATACGAACTATGAATACCAATATCTTGAACTCTAGTCTAGCATACTTATACATCAGATCGCACAGATACTTAAATGTTCAAATCATTCAAAATGATCGTGACTCGAATCGATTTCGAAAATTTAATGGCTTACCTGCTTTGTGCCTCATCGTTCTTCGACATAGATGAAGTTTTGCCTTGTAGATTGACTTGTATGTAGTTGAAGGCGTTGTTGATGTCTGCATTGAACATCTCTTCACTGACTCGTAGAATGTCATCGTCTGTGGTCGAGTCTTGGACTTGCTTCAGGAGGTCTTCGTAGCTCTTCTTCTTGGCGTAGTCAACGACGCCTCCGACAACGGTTCCAATTTGCTGCAGAGTGTTGGTCGCAGAGTTCCCATTCTGACCACCATTCGCCACTTGATTGCCGATGAGATTTGGCAGTATGCTGTTGAAGATCTGGCCGGCTGCATGCGTGATGTCGTCAGCGTTGCAAGCCGCCACAATACCCAACAATATTATTGTGATTTTCATTTTGATAGAGGATAATGCGTCTAGCGCGTTCGGGTCGCACTAGTGATCTCTGCTCGGCTACTTGCCGATACTGCTCGACCTTTGCATGACGTCAGCTTCATGTATAGTAGATACGGCATGTTGTTGAGATTCAAACTGTGGATTCCAGTTTTTGCGGCGGTGATTGTCCTAATAAGTAACTTGATATGCATGCTGTTCTACGAAGTACCTTGGTAAATATAATCGACCTTAGTTTCTTCCGTGGGTGGAACTAGCTCTAGAAATAATCATCTTCTCATTTAGGTAGATACATCTTACTTTACGTAGATATAACATATCCACTTGTTATGTTGTGGCACAGAATTGTGATCAGAAGGCCAATTCTAGTAAATTACTTTGTTCAAATTACATTGCAATATCATTACGATTGCATTTCGTTTATAAAAATACCCTCAAAGTCAAGTTTTTTTGGTCAAAAAGCGGAGTTTGTGGTTAGGTATTTTGAGCTACTTAGAGGGTATTTTTTTGCAATCGGAATTATGTTGAAATGTAATTTGAACAATGTTATTTTCGAGAATTAGCCTTCAGATTGTTTTAAATGGTGAATAAAGAAACAATTGAATGAACAACACTATATTTACCTAAGAAAATTGTTATATGTAAATAGGTTAGTGGCGCATCTAACACCTGTTTCATATTTTTAAATCCGGTACAAGAAACATGTTTCGTTTCATTAAAGACAAAAATAAAGATTGTAGGATAAAACCAAAAGAAAGTCTTAAGAAGACATTATCGGAGGCACATCGTTGCGGGCGAGCGCGTATGCGCAATGTGATGGCGTGCGCGGGCGCACCGCGCTCTGCGGTAAAATTGCATCTCTGTGTACCTATATATAATACATCAACACATCGCTCCACTCACATGGTACTGCTGATATAAAATTTAGTGTGTTTTATGATATTATTACAAAAAAATTTAGAATAATCACTTAACAAATAAGAGCATTCTGTATCTCTATTAAGAAGTTAGAAGCCGATTGAGTACGATAAACTTTTCATCTTTGTGAAAAACCCACAAAAAAGTTTATAAAAGCCATTTAACACATTAACTTTTTATGTAGGTAGATAGAGCTCTAAGTATCAACTTATTGAATCTTAAAGCACCAGATTTTGTTTTAGGTATGTGTATCAATCAACAACTGTAAAATACCGAGAAACGTTATCAGGGTGAGGTCATTCACAGTCAAGAGGTCATCTCTGTATTATACTCCCACTCTCAAGCATCAGAGGCACTGCTGATTTAACCCTGACTCAAACTCGTTATAAATAAATACCTATTAAATCGGCGATACATCGAAGTTTACCTCGAAGTCAGTTCCTCACTGGTTATCGGAATAGTTGGACCAAAATGAAGGCCGCTGTACTTATTTTGTTTGTTATCGCGACCGTTGAATGTAAGTAACAGTCAATTTTGTTTATTGCTTTATACATTTTAGTTGAAAGTAAATTGCAACTGGGTAAATTAATCATTAATGTGTCGCTCGACTGTCGCCATTAGTTGCTAATAAAAATTAATAACTTAAGTACAATAACCCTAACTAGGTACTTTAAGCGTCTTTGTTTTAATTTTATGTTTTAGAAAGCTAGGGAGGTACCTAATCTTGCTCAAAGACCTAATCCTATTAATATTAGAAATTTGAAAGTTTTTATGTTTTTACCTATGTGTCTTAACTTTTCTGAAATATCTACTAGAACCGATTGCAACAAAACTTAGTACAGTAACATACTTAGTTTCATCGTACTCGTAAACAGGACTTGAGCCCATATGTTATCTTTATCCAAAATTTTCCCATATTATCGGAACTTACGTAGGAAGACTTGACCGCTCGCGGCGCGGGTCACTCGAAATATCTAAGATTCGTTATGCTACTTTCAATACGCTACGTTTGGTGACCTATAGTGTCAAGAAACCTTTTCTTCTTAACGAGCAAGTAAATATTCCTTCATCCGTTAGACAATCAATCTCTATCTTTTTGTCCAACGGTGCCAGTGAATTGATTATTAATTCACCTTTTATTGCTTGACGTTTTCAGGTCGCAAAGTAGTACAAATCAACAAAAATGCTAATGTTGACTTCATCAATATGGAAAGTGGTGGTGTAAGACCCGAGGCAGCTCGTCCTGTAAATGGCCCTGGAGTTGCTAACACTGTCCCGGGTCATCCAACGCCAGCACCAGCAAAAGCACCTGCGCCGAAAACACCAGAACCAGTTGCACCTCAGTCACCCAAGTCACCAGTCCCAGTAGCACCTCAATCACCCAAGTCACCAGTCCCAGCAGCGCCTCAATCATCAAAAACCCCTGTAGTAACTCCTATAGTACAACAATTGCCACCGACACAACCAAAACCTCAGCCAAATCAACCAGACCTTAAGCCTGTGTCTAAGCCGGCTTCAGGCCCTTCCGGCAGCGTCAGCACTCTAGGGAATGGAAAAGTGAAAGACCTTGTCACTTTCTACGACAACCAGGGAAAAACGAGCCCTATTAGGCCCTACAGTTACAGCCAAGCTGTGAAACAAGGTTAATTTAGAACTTAAATACTGCACTGTCTTACATCTTAACATTACGGAGTAAAAAAATAAAAAAGCACATGAAAAATTAAAGGTTTTTGTGTTTTAATGTCAAATTGACAAATTTAAAAAAGCTTCTTTCTCATCCCACCATTTTAAAAAGAAATTATACTACATAGGCATTTATTAATAACATCACTAACAACAACTATTGAGTAATTATTTTTGCAAATAGGTAATTGGTACCCAAATATCTACAGACTTGACCGTCAAATTACGACCAACGACGATGCTACTTTACAACTCTTTCTCTACACTTTAACATGTTATCTCAACTAAAATAACGATGTTGAAATAGCAGGTTATTACCACGTACGTACGTATAATAACCACACAAATTAATCCATGTTAAGAATTAGAAAAGGAGTCAACGACCGTCACATCGGGCGGATACATCTAACTTCTACAGACTAACAGATATAAACAATCGCGGGCTCAGCTAGTGAAAGTGTAAGAACGGATGTAGTTTGTACATTGTTTATACTCGAACAATTTCTGTGAACAACTTGCTAAAATGTTCACATTAATACTACTGTCTTTGCTAAATATGTTATTAAAGGTGATGAACTTATTATTTTATGCAGAAAATTCAGGGGAAAGAATTTGGTGTCCGTGGGATTGAATGTTTCTACGTTGCATTGTCTCGGTCTTCTTTGTGTCAATGTTATTATTTAAAAGATTCCGACCTATAGAGCTCTTGAAAGAGTAATTTACCATGCCCTTGTAATCTTTGTTGAACGTAGGTAAAGCTTCGAAAAATAATTTACCTAAATTAACCATTTAACAAAAAAATAAAAACTATCTTGATCCAAAATTCATTGAAAATGACCCAACTTACTGTACAATAACGTATTTTTATAAATAGGTAAATATACGTTTACTAGTCAGATCGAATATGTACCTAATTATTTACTTAATAATTAACTTCACTATCACTACATAGTATAAAACAAAGTCGCTTTTTCTGTGCCTATATCCCTATGTATGCTTAAATCTTTAAAACTACGCAACGGATTTTGGTGCGGTTTTTTTTAATAGATAGAGTGATTCAAGAGGAAAGTTTATATGTATAATATATGCATAATATAGCCGTGTGAGGCCGGGACGGGTCGCTAGTATAATTATAAATAACCTATAACTTTCCGACAATGCCCTAGAAAGGTGCATGTGAATCAATCCACAGTTTTGGTGAAAATTTCCTTTTGTAGATCCAGGTCTCCGGCGATATATTCTTCGTCTGCAGGACAACCTACTCAAATTCTCGTTTATAAAAATAAACAAGCTCAGAATACAATGAATGTTAAGGAATACTTAAGATATTTAATTAGAAAACAAAAAAGGTGGGTCTATTTTTTTTGCGCCCAGTAGGTAAATTTTATACCATGCAAATAATGAAAGGAGAATGGGACATGTGGGCCTGATTGTAAGAAGTTGAGATATAGCTACAAAAAATGCTTATTTTTTTCTATATTAAAACTTAAAAAATCAATCTAATTCGCAATCTAGAAACTTAAATAAATGAAAAAATCTAAACTTCCAACAGAAACATTGGCATTATACTTACTCAGCTCAATGTTGTCAACTTAATTCATTTTGCACATTTTTTGGGATTTTTGACTCTTCCGTCGTGTGTCTTATTCAAAAACTTGTTTTATTTGATATTTTTTACCTACCCAACCTCCACTACATAGGTAGTAATTAAATACTTAGTGCACTTCGCTACCGTACAATATTTTATAAATCAAGTATAGTCACTTTATTTATTCTTACCAATTTTTACATAAAAACTTAGACCTTATAAAAATTATCATTGTGGCAACACTGGATTTTATTCACACGTTTGTTTTGTTTCTCATCAGGCTTTGTGTGTGTTTTGAGTTTTGTTATCGTTTTAATTATCGACCACCTGCACCTTCTACTTGAACTTTTGACGACCCAGTTGGCACAATGGTCACCATGCCGGACTGCCAAATACAGGGTTCGATTCCCGCCACAGACAAGTATTTATTTGAGATATTTGTCTGTGGTCTGATTGTTTCTATGTATTTTATGTATATATTTACAAAAGAAAAGTATATAAGTAGTATATCCGTTGTCTAGCACCCATAACACAAGCCTAGTTGCTTAGCTTGGGGCTAGATGGCGATGTGTGGAATGTCCCGCAATATTTATTTATTTATTTATTTATTTTGAACTTGAAAACCCTAACCCACCACAGCTACCATAACGGACACCGATATGCTTGCCTTGACAACAGACCTGGACTCGTCATTTTGGATTTAACCGCTAGCCTAACGATTGGATATCGATCGAGATCAAGGGAGCTTATAGCTCTCCTTTCTGATTGCCAAATCCTGCGAAATTTTCAGGGATAATTTGGTAATATATTAGTCATTAATTGACACCAGTTTCACCTTTCTACATTCAGGCCCAAGATCCTAAGAAACGATCCCCGTCTCCTTTGATTGTTCGATGATTACAAATAGCTGTAGATCATACTTGTTATTAGGTTACATACATTATACAATTCACATTATTAAGTCGCAACGTAATAAAACGCTTTGCGACTTGAATTTCAATCGGATATTGACGCCCTCAGACACCGGATGGGGGGACCTCCTTCGGTCACCGCACGAAATAAACCACTTTCACTCTCTATGAATCACGGTTACAGGACATATTACGTCGACACATTGTGCAATCACTTGACCGCATTTTATAATAACAATACTGACTCACAATGTGCCGAATATAGATTTACATTCTGTCATATCTTTCTGTATTGTTTAGGTTTAATATTGGGCGTAGGAGTTGACAGTTAGGTAAAAGTAACTTAAGACTCCTAGGAAGGAAGGAAGGTCTACTGTTTATTTATACATAGTTATACAGCAATTTACCATCTGGATAGTATAATAGATAGCTGAGATAAATATTTTGCCCACTAGTGCTGCGATTTTGTTTGAGGCTTTTTGCTATTTTCCTTATTAACCCCCGACGCAAAAACGACGGGGTGTTATAATGCAATTCTTAATTACTTGTTTTGTGACCTTAGTACTATGAATTATTCCATAGTAAACCCTGACTCATTACTGCGTTATGACTTTAATGCCTACATAATTTTGCATATTAACATATTACGAATTACCATTTCACACAATTTAGCAATTGATGTAAACTCTCTCTACATGAGGGTACGAAGGTATTGTGCAATGGTACGCGAAAGTATTCATAATTTACATAATTACAAGATAAGTAAAAAAAACTTTTACGTTGAACAATGCTTTTAGTTATTCCAAATGTTTTTAAGAACACACGACACACAAAAGACAACTAAATTTTTCATTAATTCCAATATTGTTTTGGGTCAAAATTCTCCTAGGTTACCTGTTTATTGTTTCTTACGTAAACCTACACCTAGCTGAAATCTATACTTAATAATTATAAAGCTGAAGAGTTTGTTTGAACGCGCTAATCTCAGGAACTACTGGTTCGAATCGAAAAAATATTTTTTGTGTTGAATAGTCCATTTATTGACAAAGGCTATAGGCTACTTTTTATTTTGATATTCTCACGGGATCGGGACTTACGCGGGTGAAAACGCAAGGCGCAGCTGGTTACGAATATAAAAATACCAGTTAGTCAGACTTACCTTTTCGTAGAGGTAAAGATAGGTAGAAAACGTTTGACTCGATTTGGATGTTTTATACGTACCTAGACAGCTGCAACCACAGGCAACCATTTTGATTTACTTTTTTTATAAAACAAGAAAAAAATGTAAGAAAAAAAGAAAAAAAAATACTGATAAAATATATATAGGTAGGTACCTAGGTATAGTTATTAATGTAAAATAGTTAGATACTTAAGTTTGTCAGTATTTAAGCGTTACATCACCGAAAACAACGATACAGATTAACTCAATCAAAAAACCACAGGCTGAAACAATAGAATCATTATGCTTCTTGTTCCTACAATTTTTTTTTTACAAATTTATTTAGTATATTTTAATTTCTATGTATTTTATTATTTATTTTATTGTCCTTCTTATATTCCTATCACGTTATGAACAACCCACCCATCTAGACCAGGGCCGAAGCCTTCAAAAATGATAAAAAATGAAAAAAAATCACAGTAGGATGAAACCCATCAGAAAAGGAGGGGAATATGATAAAAATGAAAGGAAAAATAAATTACGGTCGATCCGAGTTCGGGAAGTGGGAGGGGGGGGTTTTTAAGGGTAAAAAATGGTTTATCTTGATTTCCTCGAAATCGATTTTCTCGATCGGTTTTATGCATTTTCTGAGAAGATTTACTAGAGTAACATATATTTTTTTTTCACCATCGGAAAGTAGAGATTTCAGCGAACAGAAAGCATACCAACTTTTTGAAAAAAGCTGATATTTTGACGCGAGAATTTTCGATTGAAAATTAGGGTGCTTTTTTGATATTAAGTTAAAATAAGGCGAAAAAATAAATATTTTAAATCAAATAAATTACAGTGTATTTGGGACATAATAAGGTAAGTTTTCACCAAATTTCGTAGAAAAAAAAACATTTTTGAAAAAGATAAAAATAAAAAACCAAAAACTGGGTTATTTGAATTTTTCACCTAAATTTTGAGGTTATGTAAAAAAAAAGGTAAAAGAAAAGTTGTAGATCTTTTTATTACCTACAACTTTGCCATTCAACTTTTTTCCATAGGACTTGTAGTTTTGCCAGAAATCAATATCATATTCCCCTCCCTTTCTAATGGGTTTCATGCTACTGTGATTTTTTTTGGTTTCAAAAATTATCGACCCTGGTCTAATCTCCTTCTTTAATTCTTGTCCATCCAAAGGTTCGAAGAAATCCTGGAAGAGATCGCCTTTAGCGATAAGGCCGGCCATTGTGCCATATTGTTTTTTTTGCAGCATTTTATGTTAGAAATAAGATTTAATGTGGTACAATAAAGAGTTTATCTATCTATCAATATACCCATAAGATGGGTGTAAAACTGCGAGGCGTAACTAGTTGCGTATAAAACTGACAGATCAACACTGGAACTTGTCGAGAACCTCGCCTCGCCTCACCGTCGAGTCGAGGGGAAAGTTGCATTACATTTCGTATGTGAAACTGCACTCTCATGGAATAGAATAGCCGCTTGTCTAATTGTAGCAGTGTAAGAGAAAATTTACAGTTTGTGTTATAAAATTGTTGTAACAAGTCTAACAATTAGCAGGTACAAGTACCTAAGTAATGTAAGTATAGGTAAGTTGGATAGTTATAGAGATATACTTTTGATATACAAATAAAACCTTAAATAAAATAGGAAAAGTCTTAAAAATCGAATTTCAAGATTAACTACCGAATACTGAAAGGCTACTAATCTTAAGTGGCGATTAAATTAGGATTTAAGTGTCAATTTCAATTTCAAAGGTCTTAAAAATTTAGAGGACCCCCGAAATCGGCTTAGTGGTAGGTAAGGGATGGAGAAGGAAATAGCCAATTCCAGCGGGATCAGGACTTACGCGGGCGAAACCGCGGGGCGCAAGTCATAGTATCTTAATTGGTAAACCTTTACTTCATATAATATGTATTGGTAAGTACGGTCGGAGTCAAATTGTGGACCCACTGTAGAGCCCGAAAAATTATATTATTAGAATGTTTTCAACTCAAGCAAGATTCGAAGTTCTTGCTCGAGTTCGAGTTTAAAGTCTTTCAAATCATTAATTTATTAGATAAATGTTATTAGAATAAAAACATTATAATAATAGTAATTTTAATAAGGTAGGTCTAAAATTCTGACCCCGACCGTACATCAATATTTTTATTACCTAGGTAAAGAATACGTACGTATCTAATCAATCTCTTAAATTAAACAAAACAATGGTAATTGAACTTCAACGGTACGCCATCGCCATTGACCTTTGTTATGTCCGTATCTAGTGTTGTGCAACATTCATCAAGCAGACGTTGACGATGAACTGTATAATCGATTGCAATGATTATGCGGGCATAATTACTAATTTATCAACGGTAATTATCATTGGATTAACATAATAGGCAAATAATATCAGACGTTTGTAGACATAAGTAGCTTTTAAGTTAAATTTTTGTAAGCTTCAGGCAGTCTCAATTAAACCACTGTAGTGATATTAAACTATGAAGCTGGTACTAGACAAAAAACTTCTCTAAGTCTATATTTTGTTACGTAATGGGGTTACTAATTTACTAATTTGACAAAACCGGCTCCTAATAAATTTTCCGTTGTTGCAAATTGCTAATAAACTGAAATAACCAAACAAACTAACACAACTAAGATAAGATAAGATAAGATTTATTCACTTAAACATACAATCGGTACTTAAAGAATAACTATAAGCTATAACAATCAATGATCCGAATATGTAGTAGTTAGGTACATAACATGGTAAGTATCATTGACAATTACTGTCTGCACTAGGTTAAACCTGTACAACAGACAGTATGAACTCTCTCATACATCGAATCTGCAAAATACGTGTTACTGCACGATGCATGATGCAAATACATAAGAAAAAGAATTTCAAATACCAACTCACCTCATTATTTGAACATCAAAATAATAATGTATTAACTAGACGAGTTTATTGTTTATCGAGTACCAATAATAAGAAAAACCTCGGTCTGTCGCCACACAATTGCAATGCCCGGCAGGGCTCATATGTGGACTATTATGCCTCTGTAAGGTCTATTATACAATATGAAAGCAAATAAATGAAATGAAATTTTAAATGCACTTACAGTATTCTTCTTCTCATGCCAGAGGTTCATTTAAATTAAATTTTAATCTGATAATAGAGCTTGCAACAGCGATGGCAGTCAATCCTTGCCCTAAGGCTGCCAGTCCACAGAAGCCGAGAGGAGTGGAACGTTTTCACCTATAGCGCTCCTCCGCAATTTTATTTGTGGAAACCACTCTGCTCCTGACCGATCCGCTCCGCTCCTCACCGTTCCACTCTTGTCCGTTCCGCACCTCTCCGCTCCTGTCTTCGCCGCTGCACTCTTATGGACAGGTCCGATGTGCAGGTATACACACGCAGGATACTTAGTTATAAGGAAGGTCCAAGTAACGTAAGCTTAGGCTTCGCGCAAACGGAGCACCGACCACAGCCACCGGTGGCCAACCACTAGCAGTTCACACGATTTTTCATACATTTTGTTGTGGCCGCCACCGACAGTGGACCTGTGGTCGGTGGTCCGTTTGCGCATAGCCTAAGTCCTTAATTACAAAATTATAAGCAAGGATCTAGCTACTCACCTTATAACACTTTCACTTATCGCGGCCGCTGCCGTGGCTTCATTCAATATCTATTGTATGCGTATATTGACACAATTGCAATAATGATAATGTGGGTAAGCCTTCTTATGTAAATCGAAACACTTGGCTCTAAGTCACTAGTGACTAATATAACCCGAATTTGTGTTGTTGTTCCGTTTACAAGAAAGTTGCGGCGTATTGTTATGCAAAGCGGATCTCGGTTTGCACGTAAGGCATTTTACGTTTGAGGTAATAAAATAATATGTTTTGGCGTGACAACTCTACATTCCTTGGTAATAGATTATAAATTACTAGCGACCCGCTCCGGCTTCGCACGGCTATATTATGCATGTATTATACATGTAAACCTTCCTCTTGAATCATTCTATCTATTTAAAAAAACGTATCAAGATCCGTTGTGTAGTTTTAAAGATCTAAGCATACATAGGGACAGACAGCGGAAAGTGACTTTGATTTATACTATGTAATAATGGTTACTAGATGCGCCCTGCTGTTTCACCCACGATCTCGGGGAAATATCGCGATAAAAAGTAGGTAACCTATGTTAATCCAGCCAATATACCGAGTTTCATCGTAATCGATCCAGTAGTTTTTGCGTGAAGGAAGATCAAAATACAAAACAAACACCCTCACCTACTATCACACAAACATTGACATTTATAATTTTAGTAGGATAATCACTTATTGTCATCTGATAAATCAAATTAAATAGATTGTTAGGTGAAGGTGCTTGGGTAAGCTATACGTAGGTAACGTATAGCTTACCCAAGCACCTTCATAATAAATCTACGCCATAATTAAACAAAAACTAAAAAGTAAGGCCGACAATGCCTATGTATAATTTTTTCCGCGCTACGAATCCTCAAAGAATTAATATGAAAACCTAAGTTATCAATGAGATGAAGCAATAACACAAACAATATAATCAATCATAGAGCAGGTAGACAAATTGATACTTATCTAATGTGCATAATCAGTCGACAAGATTGATCTCAAAGATCATGACTTTGTAAAATAAAGAAATTACTCTCACTTGATTTCCGTCGCTACGAGAGAGATAATAAGCGCGTGAACTAAGCACAACCCATTCTTTAATTTAACACCTTGCTATTTGGGATCGTTCACCTTGATCTCAATCAAAGATATTTAACAATAAAGGAATGATTGAGTCAGTTACTTTTCGAAACTCCATAATAATTAACAGTTTCTTGTTCCAGCCTCAGCGAGTCAACATCGACGACGTCGTATCTAACGTTTGTCGCCAAAATAGCCCGGTCGGTGTAAATTCCTGAAGATGCGATGCGTCGTGTAGATGCGAAACACGTGTTGAGTTGTAAATGATGTTACTAACACTATTAGTAATTGCATTGCATGCCTTACTAGTGGGCGGAAGGGCGGTGCACATTGCATCTTGTGTTTTGGCACTAGGGCTCGGACCTTAATACCAAATATGAATACTACCGTATAAGGAATAGATAACCCTCATCATTTTCTAGCAGTTTCATCAATGTAACAACACGCATAAAAATGTTACCTTACTAAGGCACTAATACTCGAATAGGGATTATCATTACAGAAAAGTTTTAAGTTTAAGTGTTCTATCTATTTAACTGTAATATAGAGCTCTTTGGATCGTTCACCTTGGTCTCGGTGATCGCACGTGGTCATATTGAAACAGAAAGCACGTAATTTTACTCGTACCTATCTTGCCAAATTCGTGCACATTGCCTAGACAATGGGCAATTTATTTGATTTCACTCTTTCATTAATTTCATATTTTTGTTACATGCTCAATGACTTCGCGTCTAACTTCGTTCATTTTGTTCAAGATCAGCGACGGTCTACAATGACGTGACGCGTAGGGCATGGATACAGATTTTCGGTAGGTATATGAAAAAACCTAGTATCGAGTTTTTTTGGCATTTGTCACCGGTTTTCAGGTTTAAAAAAAAACAGATCAAAACTAGTATTTTACTAATAACTTTAAAAATCGCATTAAATAAATTAAAAGTTTGATAACTTTCATTAAAATAATAAAAATCGTTAATTTTCTCATCACAAGGGCTTCAATTAAAGAAAACATAAAAAAATAGGTATACCTTTGTTAAGAGACTGCAGCAGATGTTTATTCTAGGATATTTTCCTGTATAACAGAGCATCAGGCTATTGTTTCGTTACTGGCAACAAGATCCATCTATGAAAACAATTCTTTGTGTACACATTTTTAGTGTAGATGTCAGTATTCGGCGACTACAAAATTCGGTGCAGTTAATTTCAAGAATTTAGTATGAATCTTGAAATTAACTCTCTGAACCATATCAATGATAAGGTAAGAGACTATCAGCGACAGTAGGAACGGCTGTAAATTGTCAAAGGAAGGTGACCGATATGTACCAAGCACAGTTAAGTCATCACTCAGCCTAATCTCCAGGCAGTTGCAGTCCGCACAGTCCGGCTCACATACCATGGCATCCCACTTTTCATTTATATAAGCAACACCATGACTGAATAGACGCCTCAACGAATGTTATAGAAATTAAAAGCTCTTCTATGCAAACGTTTTAACATTCTTAAGTGCATTACACCCTTAAATGTGTGAAAATCTATCTTAATATATATAAATCTCGTGTCACAATGTTTGTCCTCAATGGACTCCTAAACCACTTAACCGATTATAATAAAATTCGCACACCACGTGCAGTTCGATCCAACTTGAGAGATAGGATAGCTTACATCCCGATATTCCCATGGGATCGGGAGTTACGCGGGTGAAACCGCGGAGGGCAGCTAGTATCGTATAAAATTTAATTGCAGATACAGTTTTACGAGTACTTTCGCCGCTTATATTATTTACAGATGCCATTATAACTCAGCCATAATGAACGCAATACATTCAAGATTAATAAGTAAATTGTGTTTTTTAAAATTAGCACCGTTTCTGAAATGTGATTTGTATTAATTTTTAAAAGTGGTTGGTTACTCATAAAAACATCTTAATGGACGACTTGTCCGTGAAATTTGTTTTCGAAATTTAAAGCAATGTAGGTGAACAGAAATCGTCTTTGTTCATTACTTAAGTTACTTAGTTGGGTAGATAGGAGCTTTTCAGGTTTCTCATGAGCATAAGTAGAGTTTTATTAAAACCTTTTAATAAGAGAGTTTCTACAATATATACCTATTTCGATAATATAGCTCAACAGGAAAATAACTTGCTTTTATTTTTTATTAGTAAGAAAATTAAACCTGCTGAAAAACGTTAAACTGTAGAACATAAATCTTGCGTTGATGTCTTTTGTTCGTAGCAGAGTTTAATCTATCGTTCTACCTACTTTTAATGATTTATATCAATAAATTATTTTATTAAAGGTTCTGAAGGCAACAGTAGCATTGTTTACATAAGTTGAATTAAGGTGATTCAAGTTCCTTTGCGTGACTCCTATGCGGACTAAAGGTGGCGTAAGGCATGTCATCGCATTGACGTCAATGCATGTCGCAAGGATTTCAAAATCGGAATCCTCGCCAAACCCTGATCCGGGATAGGGTCCGCGATTGAGCGCTGATGCAGCGGTGGAACTTTCACGAGTATAAAACCACAATGATGGCGGCGGCCGCGACCAGTGAGCTAGCTTTCATTCGGCCGACGCACGGCGCTTGCGCACACCCTCACGCGCCCGCGAAAACGAAAGTGATGTATTGACGGATGAGACTGTGACAGTGATTGTGACAACCCTGGAACAGTGATCGCTGCCTTTGCGCTGTGTGTATATTTGAACGGTTTCTTCATTACTGTGCCGCATTGAAATCACGCCGAAAGGTAGAATTGGATTTTGTGAATATCTTTTGGATTTTTTACGTTGCAGCCTGCCTGGATTTGTCAACTTTGTTCTTTTTAATTTTATTTTATGAGTAATTGAGCTTTTTATTAATTTTTAATTTGTTTTGTTTGTAAGTGCGGTAGGTAATGTCTACATCTATTAATTATAATTTTCCGGATAAAAACTACATATTTATACTCATAGTCATTTTAAATAGATAATTTTTACAATCCAATAAAAGAACATTGTCTTTGTACTAAGAGGATGATGCTAAAATATATTCGTAAGAGGACGTAAATTACCATGCTTAGAAAACATCTAGTAGAAAATGACATCTTTATGAGCTCCTTATCCATATGTAC
Organism: Idaea aversata; assembly: GCA_907269075.1. Taxonomy (NCBI): domain Eukaryota; kingdom Metazoa; phylum Arthropoda; class Insecta; order Lepidoptera; family Geometridae; genus Idaea; species Idaea aversata. The sequence continues at coordinate 9,830,205 of OU026085.1, forward strand.
GACTATGCTAATGCTAGAGAAAGATTGCAGCGTCTCTTCGCATGCGTTCGCGACCAATCAACCGCGACTAAAACGGAGATAGTAGGTACTTATAACTAATGTAAATTCAACATCGCAAATATCAGAATTCAATATTGCTTATCAGAATAATTTCGTTCTGAAGAAAGTTGCATAATTTTACTTTCACTGGCGCCAACCGAAATTGTCTTCAGCGTATCGCGAAATATTTGAACACAATTTGCATGTTGTGCGCTTTTAAGCAGCTGACGTTTTTAAAGTGTTATTCTAAGTTGTTCTTTATTCCGTGGCTGATAAGACTTACTAAGATCTCTTGACGGTGCCGGTGTGAAGTGGAAACGACATGTGGTGAAGCCGGTACGTGGAAAGTAGGTCACGCGTCACACAGCTCGCATTTTATAGGTGTACCTGCGGGGTTTCTCGTTTACGTTAATAGCTATGTGCATAATGTGAAATTAAAGAAAATAGGCTGAAAATGTTACTTTGTACGAGTATGATGATCGCTTCGGTTATAATCATTGAAAGTAGAGGAAGGTCTAATTTAATTACCTACCTCTAAATGTTGCATAGATAACTTTGAATTCACAATATTGCAACGCAACGGAGAAAAGCTCTAATCACGCGTAAAATAATAAATTATTACTCACTATATTTTGTTTACAATTATTAACCTAATAATAACTTGTTAAAAAATAAATTAATATTGATTTCTTCCTCTTCGTAGATACATTGATAAAGTTATGTACACTGTAATAATAATAACATGTAGAGGAAGCTGGTGTCTGAAATGTTCAGTTAGAGTATAATTATAATTGACTGTCGTAGTACATGTTCTTTAAAATCCCTTGATAATAAAAGCCCTACATTCTTGTTTTCTGCGGATGTAAAGTACAAATTTGATTGGATACATTTGTTGTGCGCAATGACTTCTATGTTGCAAGGTACATAGCTCTCGCATTTTAATGTTCTTTGCATGTGCAATCCCTTGATAGAGTGGATGCTATGGGCGCTAATGAAATCCCTACATTCTTGTTATCTGCGGATGTAAAGTAATAATTTGAGTGGATACATATGTTGTGCGTAATGACTTGTGTTGCAAGGTACATAGCTCTCGCATTTTAATGTTCTTTGCACGTGCAATCCCTTGATAGAGCGGATGCTATGGGCGCTAATGAAATCCCTACATTCTGTTATCTGCGGATGTAAAGTAATAATTTGAGTGGATACATATGTTGTGCGTAATGACTTGTGTTGCAAGGTACATAGCTCTCGCATTCTATTGTTTGGATGCATTAAGATTTTGTAACAGTGTGTTACGGTGGCTGCCCAGTCTCCAAGGATGGACTTACGCAACTCTTTACTGAAAACAAAGAAATTGCGACCATCTTTTTTTTGTAACCGGAAGTAAATTATTTTTCGTCATTTCAGTATGAGTTTACATTTCATTTCTATGAAATGTGCCCATAGCCCATAGCGTACTCCCAAGTCATAATTTTGTAAATGTTTTTGACGACTGTTGAGCTTCTAATTTGGTTGACTCTTAACGGATCCCCTACTCTCAACAGGCCCCCTGTCAAAAACTATTTCACACTTGATATAATAAATATGTAATTTATAAATTTATGATAAGCACTAATTTAAAATACAATACCTATTATTTTTAAATTACGCACAATGGCCCAAATGATGAGGCTAAGTGCGGAGACAGCTCCGTAAAACTAAACTAAACTATTTTTAAATTATCAAGAAAACTAGTGGTCATTTGACGAACGGTACCAATTCTTTTGAGTTCGCCTTCTATTGGGAGAGTATATAGGTGTTGAAGACAACGACGCAGTCACAAAAGCTTAATATAATAACCGAAACTAAATTTATGTGTATTTATCTACTAATTATTGAAGTACTTAAGTAACATTTTTTAGGACTTCTGATCATAGGTCAATAAATAAAAAATGTACACTATTAATAAATAATAATAAAAAAACTATTTTCTTACGTTTTTCATGAAGCCAAACCACTGAATACATAAAAGTACAAGCCAAACTAAATGGGTCTACGAAAATTGAAACAATACGTAGCACTTTGCTACGAAAATTACCTATATATTTTATTCGTGTTAATTGTCTTCTAATTCTTGAAGGTAATCGGTATATAATTTTTATTTATATAAATATTCATAAAAAAGTGACATTTATTCAAAAATGGGTGCGTGTACTTATGTACGCGCGTGAGAAGTTATACGTCCGGCTGTCTGTCTGTCTGTATGTCCGTCTGATATTTATTTTGCGGGCAGCTTCAACCTGTTACTTTAGAGTTACAGTGATGCGCGCGCATCTTAAACGTTCACTCTCATCATTTTATCATAACGCGCCTAAAGAAGTTTAACTTCAATAAAAAGTATAAATATATCTACCTGTCGTATCCTTCTCCTTGGGTTTCTTTTTGTAATTATTTTATTTATTTAATATCTTTTGGGAACCCACTTAGGGACACTTATTTTAATTTTTAATATTATAATTTTTTACATTTTAAATTTGTGGTTATTGGCATATAGTTATGTAAAATAGCATTAGGATAATTTGTGTTTTATAAGCTGTTGTCATCCCAAATAAAATAAAAAATAAATACATTCGTCGAAGGTGGCAAGACTATATGGACAAATTTATGACAGACTGGCAATCCGTCGTACAAGATCGCGATCAGTGGAGTAGAGAGGCTTTTACCCTGCAGTGGGACACTATTATACAGGCTCTTAATAAATAAAAATAAATACTTATATTTTATTTTTTATAAATTATATTTACATTAAGTTTATCTATTTCAATTAAGTTTTCACCTACTTAATAAAAATAAATGATTGAATCTCGTACCTAATTTTTGGTAGGTAGGTAAATTGCCATTTTTAGGCACCTACTTATAATTACTAATTTTTTGTCAAGTTAAGTTTTCTACATATCACAGGTAGGTATTGGAATTTCACATATTTGAATTTTTATAGATACTTAATTTCCAAAAAAACGATTCATATTAGGCACACACTATAATATTAAAGCTTTTGTCACTTTCACTTTCCCAACGTATAGGATCCATGTTTACGAGATTATGCCCGGAGTAACGGAAACGAATCGGAGAAAGCGTTAATGAGCATGTCCAGTTTTAATTTCCATCATGACATTCTGATTTTTGTAGGTGCTCGATGGATTGTTGTCAAGACTATTATTTGTAGTTGATTCATTCCCGTATCGGATCTGCACATTACGTATAATCATCCTTCTTGTCAGAAGTTTAGTTTAACATGATTTTCTCAGCTTGCAACGGCCAATGTGTCATTGGCCTATAAGATAGTCCAGTGGTTACTAGAGTAGTTGTAAGATATTATAATTTTACTAGCTGCGCCCCGCGGTTTCACCCTCGTAATAACTTTCTGCGCAACTTTTTTATTATTTTTCTTTCATCAGAACATGATCAGAAAGCCAATTCTCGTAAATAACATTGTTTATATTATATTGCAATATCATTCCGACTGCATTTCAATTGCAAAAGATAAGATAGATACGCGGGTGAAACCGCGGAACGCAGCTAGTATAAGATATACAGGGTGAATTTTTTATGTGGGCCTTCAGGGCTATATCCTAAACTGTAGGATATAGCGAAAAATGTTGAAAGGAGTTGCGTGCCCGATTTTGATAAAAACTAAAACTGCATCATTCGATTTTTGAAAAAGTCACTAACCCTCGCCAGGAATCGAACCTGTTGATTTTGCAAAAAAATAATCACCCTATATTTTTATATCAATGGATAGTATTGCTGATAGAGATCAATTCTTGGAAATAAACATAGCATGTCAAGTCAAAGGAAATAGCTAATTTTTGTAGTTTTCACCAATTTTCATCTTTCCGGCTCTGGCAAAATAATAGCGTATGAAGCATAGGTAGAGGGGTAGTAATATTTTTCTTAATTTTTAAATAAGTTCTACATCACTCAAAATTATAAAAAACTGTTTATGTTTTTTAGTGCAGCAGTTTGTTACGTCATCCTTACCTCTTCACTACATTTTTTCAGGGACGGGAGTATGAAAATTACAGAAGACTACAAAAATTTCCAATTCCTTTGATTTCACATACTATGTTTGTTTCCAAGAATTGATCTCTATTAGCAAGACTATCCATTGGTATAAAAATATAGGATGATTGTTTTTTTGTCAAATCAACAGGTTCGATTCCTGGCAAAGGCTATGATTTTTTCAAAAATCTAATGATGCAGTTTTAGTTTTTATCTAAATCGGGCACGCAACTCCTTTCAGCATTTTTCGCTATCTCTTATAGTTTAGGATATAGCCCTGAAGGCCCACATAAAAAATTCACCCTGTATACTTGTTTATACATTGTACAGCTCAGAAAATAAAATTTTATTTCTTTCTTTCTTTAAAAAGATCAATTTATGAAAGTGACATTTGCACTTTGTTTAGGACATTAATATTCTATTCGAATAAACTCTTGTCGTATAGACACGAGCAATGAGCATGTTTTACATCTTCTTTAGAGGCCACTAACGTTAAACTTGCCTAGGTTATAGGATATTTAACACATCGTAACTCAGTGGCATAAAGGCAGCGCTTGCTGTAAAATACGGGGTCATATAAACATATAAAATAGTAGTAGGTATCTATGACATGACTGACTGTCTAAATATAGTTAAATTGCGCGTCGGTCGTTGAGACTAACCAAATGCTTAAAGCATAAGTAAATTCATTCTCAAGCCGCAAGTTAAAATACAGGTGACGTTTGGTTTGCACTTCATTTGGACTTTTCGCAAGTTAACTCTTTAAGTTACCAAGCTGCTTAGCCGATGATGTAAAAAAAGGATGTTCTTAATTCGTTGTAAGTTTTACTCGCATAAAACGAATGGCATCAGTAATATAATCAAGCATTCACAGCTATCCCACCTGTGCCTCGATTCACTAAGGTTTAAGTCATCGGCCATGTGAGTTAGGGCGCGGTAACTCAAGTTTTTGTATGGCAATCGAGCCCTATTCACACAGTGAATCGAGGCACTGTTTACTTTTATACTTGTGACGATTTTGATCGTAGCTTTATAGCCATCAACGGTGCGGTGTTTAACAAGCGAGGCGCGGCGTATGTACACACACACGGCATGCATCTCGATAGATGTCGGCGCGCTATTGGAAAGCGAGTCAGTGTGTCATTGGGGAACTCTTCCCCCATCACCCTATAGCTAAGCTTCAAACATAATTTAGCATTATTCATGATATGACTATTAGAAATTATTAATATTCCAGAGGCCGTAATAAGCTTAGTATTAAGTATATCCATTGTGTGCAGTTTATGGTTGCCTTTATTATTTTCATTGGCTGGTGATAGAAGTATAAAGTAATCAAAATTCTAAATGATTTATCGTTAGACGTAGTAGAAATATAAATAAACAGAGTGGTCGAACCAGTAAAGATAGCGATAAGTCAACAGATTATGAGGTCGGGGCCTAGATCAGGAGAAGGATCACTTCGCAAGCAGGTTGTAAGGCCGGTTTCATCACATCAGTCATTAATACACTTGCATATGCATTGGGAACGACTAAATATATTGCAACTTTATTCCATTTTTAAACGACAATCGTGTTTATAGGCAAGACTGCTTTTCATTTTCCAGGCAAAGATAAAGTCAATATTTATGATCGTATTTCCAAAAATAAGATGAAACGTTTGTAATGATTAAAGTATGCAGATTACCAATTATTCGCTCAGCAGTCGATTTATAACGTCGTTCGATGAAATGAAAGTCTATTAAATATAGGTACATAAATAAATGATGATATACCTGGTACGTATATCTGTGCAGCCGAACGGTTTTGCTTCGCCAGAGTCAGAGATATGGTAAATTGATCACCAATCTTCGCTAGCCAAAAAAAAATGTAACGATGAACAAGATACCTAAGTGTCATTTTTGTTATATGTAAAAACAAGATAATACAGTGTTTATGTTTAGAAAAGTATTTAATTGTATTGCTATAACTGATCGCATCTAACATTGTTTACAGTCACGTAGAAGTGGAACCTTTCTTGTTCTTGGGAAGTAAGTCGCGGTTCTAATTGTTGTTAGCAACGCATCTTAGATTAGATCGTTTGTTTTATGATGGCGTATCGTTGCATTCATGTCAGAAAACCATTTATTAATAACATAGCGATAGAAGGAAAAACATAGAGTGATAGCGCGTAACACGCAGGTACATAATAGTGGGATGCAGAATAAATACCTACCTATGTTTAAATCACTGATCACAGGCGTGAATCTTCATCTCTTCACAGACCTCTATAGGCCGTTAGTTTAATTCAATCGATATTCATTGAGTACACAAATACCCTCCACCACTCTTTACGCTAGGTATCCTGCAATTACCTACTCAAGGTTTAGTTTCATACCTACATTCCACATTAGCACCTGGGTTGTTTTATTGTTTGTTGTTTGTTGTGTATTGGTAGTTGTTATGATATGGTGGATCAAAAATTACTATTTTACGTACTTCAAAAAATGGAGGATTGGATGCATAATTGTTTACCGACCTACTAATATTAAAATGGGAATATACAGCTACTTACATCAAGTTTCAATATATCTATTTGGGTGAAAAGTGACAGAAGATTATAACTTTCATATGTAACACTGTGGACACCACGCATTTTTTGCAAACGATTCTGCCTAGCATTAACTCGTGTTTTTATGTTTTCCTTACGGCTCTGACCACGTCCACAAAGAATGTGGTTATTTATTTGCCGCGGTGTGGTCAAGTGCTAGCTTTCCGATTTTTTATTGATACTCATTCTCGCTTCAGGGTGAATATCGATTAAATACTCGTTACAAACAATTATTTAGACAACAAATCAAAATGTTATATATTATTTTTGTTGGTGAGAGCTATTTCGCGAATCGTTAAATACGAGTTACAGTCAAGTTATAATTATGGTACAATCAAGAGCAATTTCAAACGAAGAAATATTTATTAGTTTTATTTGCAGTACCTACATACCTAGATAATTAAGTAGTTTTGATTTGACTTTATTGCCTGTAGTTAATTGATCGTGAAATAGTGTTATCATAATAATGTACCTACTTATTACCATCCTTGCTTCGATAATATAAAATGTGAAAGTTTGTAGTTACTTGTTTCATTAATGGCTCAACAGATTTTGATGAAAATTTGTACAGGTAGTAGTGTGAAAACTGCTACAGGCTATTTTATGGGAATGAAACTGCAGGGCCCAGATAATGAGGTATAAAACAATAAGGAGTGAATCTAAGTAGGTATTATAGATCGCAGAGGGCGGAATATCTAATCTTTTTCTTCTTCTTCCTCGTATCGATAGCACAAATTAAAGGGGGAATTGGTGAGGCAGGGTCAGATCCGCCCATTCCAGTGTTCTGCCAGGTTTTTGGTGTTGTGAATGCCTACTTTAATGTTACTAAATAGTTTGATTCAATACATGTACCTACGCATGTTTTTTAATAAATCTGTAGCCAATTTAGATGTCACCGATAGATTTGTCACGTTTGAATCCTAACTATGTACAAATAAATAGGAACATTACATATGCAGGTACTTTTTTAGGGTTCCGTAGTCAAATGGCAAAAAACGGAACCCTTATAGATTCGTCATGTCTGTCTGTCTGCCGTATGTCACAGCCACTTTTTTCCGAAACTATAAGAACTATACTGTTGAAACTTGGTAAGTAGATGTTTGTGAACCGCATTAAGATTTTTACACAAAAATAGAAAAAAAAAACAGTAAATTGTAGGTTTCCCCATACTTAGAACTGAAACAAAAAAAAATCCTTCAAACCCATACGTGTGGGGTATCTATGGATAGGTCTTCAAAAATGACATTGAGGTTTCTAATATTTTTTTCTAAATTGAATAGTGTACGCGAGAGACTCTTCCAAAGTTGTAAAAAGTGTCCCCCCCCCCCCCCCTGTAACTTCTAAAATAAGAGAATGATTACACTAAAAAATATATATATGATATACATTACCATGCAAACTTCCACCAAAAATTGGTTTGAACGAGATCTGGCAAGTAGTTTTTATTAATCTATACTATATCTATACTAATATTATAAAGCTGAAGAGTTTGTTTGTTTGTTTGTTTGTTTGTTTGTTTGTTTGAACGCGCTAATCTCAGGAACTGCTGGTTCGAATTGAAAAATTCTTTTTGTGTTGGATAGTCCATTTATCGAGGAAGGTTATAGGCTACTTTTTATCCCGATATTCCCACGGGATCGGGAGTTACGCGGGTGAAACCGCGGAGCGCAGCTAGTACGTCATAAACCGTATACCGCCATTTACCCTTCAGTAATGTATTTTAACACTTGCGCCATCTATTTTTTTATGATACGTGATTTTTATGTGATGAAAATGGTACGGAACCCTTCGTGCGCGAACGACTCGCACTTGACCGGTTTTTAATAACCTGTCAGTAGAAAGTGTTTTCATATCTCATATGTTTATGAACAATAACGTAACAAACGAGGTTTGCAAACAAGCTACACCCGCATGCCTGATTGTCTATAACGAGACGATAGAGCCCCTATAACCCTTTAGTACGTGTATACCTACTGGTAAGTGGAGAAATCCCTTGCATTTCACTTTTGTTGTACTTGTAGATAGATAGATAAACTCTTTATTGTACCACATTAAACCTTAATTCTAACATAAACTCCTGCTATAAAAACAATAATAAACAAACAATATGGCACAATGGGCGGCCTTATCGCTAAAAGCGATCTCTTTCAGGCAACTTTTGGATGGATAATAATTAAAGAAGGGGATGGGTGGGTTGTATATAACGTGATAGGAATACAAGGAGGATTATAAAATAAATTATTAAAATACATAGAAAATAAAATATTCTAAATAATAATAATAAAATACAAAACATTAAAAAAAAATACGCACCTACACATACATACATAAATAAACTTGTACTTACTAACGAAGTACAAAGGCGTAGACACTTCGATAAATTAAACAAGCTATTTCTGTAGTCTGTATTACTATAGTTATCTATCTATATACATCTTCTATACAAATAAAAATCCTTTGTCCTGACTGACTGATGGATCAACGCACAGCCTAAACCGCTGATCGTAGAGACCTGAAACTTGGACGGTGTGTTCTTTGTATGACGTAGGCATCCGATAAGAAAGGATTTTCCGAAATTCTATCCCTTAGAGGGTGAAAAAGGGGGCTAAGTTTGTATGGGACAACGTTATTAGTTGGTCTTTTTTTTTTACTTCTACGCGAACGAAGTCTTTGGCAAAAGCTAGTTATGTTATGTGTTGCAAGGTGTAAAACATATTGCATTGCAGGACATTGCAAACAGCGCCATCTAGCCCCTAAGCTAAGCAACTAGGCTTGTGTTATGGCCATATAGCGGATAGCATGCTTACCTATATACTTTTCTTCTGTAAATATAAATAGGTACATATAATAATATACATAGAGACACCCAGACCAGAAACGAATATCTTTATTATACGGCGGGATTGGAACCCACAAGCTTGTGCGTCGTAGGCGGGTCACCACGCCACAGGGGTCGTGAAATGATATCGGATGCACCATCAGAACATCTTAACCTTGGTTCCCTAATTTGAGATCTGAACATAAAACTTAATTGATTCGATATTCTAACGAACATAACCTTATTATCTGCGAAAAAAGTATATTTGAATGACCAAGTTGTAGAATAAAAATTGTTTGTAAAGTGAATTTTATTATGTTTGACACCTTGTATTAAAGGGCTTCTCAGCTGTATAGGTAAGTATAATGTTTTTAATTGTTGAGCAATCGTTTCTGCTATTAAAACAATTCGAAATTTAAACAATTAAATCAAGTTTTCACTTTGTTATAGACATAAAATTATGCACTCCCCTCATTAAAACAATATCGGTGTAAGTACGTGAAACTAAGAAACCACTCAAAAGAAGAAACCGAAAGTATTAATTAAAATCTTACATGCAGTAGGCACAAATGTTGTTTGAATTTTTATGAATTGTTTAAACGTTGAATTGGAGAAAGTATATCAAATTATTGTGCTCCAATTATGATGTGAAGCTTCGTGTTACGGCAAATGAGTTTGCCGTGAGGTTCTGACGGATGCCTCTGTCTACGGGGCACTAACTACACACATCGAAACCTTTCTGTTTGACATGGTGTACCTATCGCATATATTAATCACTATAGCTGGGCCCCGCAGTTTAACCCACGTTAGTGTATAGAGATCAACATCACTTTTATCTACTATAAACACAGAATACACAAAAGTGACTAAGAACTTCAAACTTTACCATTCCTTTTAACCCTTTAGTGCTCGCCTATGACCTAACTGCGAATTTTCAGAGATTACGTGAGTCTTTTTCTCTATTAAATAAGACAATGTAGCTTTCAATTGGAGAAAGAATTTTTGAAATCGGTTCGGTAGTTTCGGAGCCTATTCGTTACAAACAAACAAAAAACCTTTCCTCTATAAAATATTAGTGTAGATTTATTTATTCCCATACGCGTACCTACATATGTATGTATGACGGCAGCAGGACGCAAATTAAGAGTCCCGCAGGGTTGAGCAAGTCGTTTGGCGTTAAAGTAGGAGTCCATCAGGGATCAGCATTGAGCCCCTTAATTTTTAACATATGCATGGACTACATTGCACGTGACATCCAAGCTCCAACTCCCTGGTGTTTACTATATGCGGACGATGTGGTCATATCCAGCGGAAACGTCCCCGATCTACAACAACAACTTAACAAATGGTTGGGAACGATCGAACGATATGGTTTAAGGGTCAGTAGATCTAAGACAGAGTTTATGGAGTGTGACTACGGTGGTCAAGAACTTGTCGGACAAAATGTTTACATTGAAGGAAGTCCCCTTCCAAAAGTGTCACACTTCAAGTACTTGGGCTCTATACTCGCTACTAACGCGTGCATAGATGACGATGTTAACAACCGTGTTAACACTGCGTGGCTTAAATGGCGGTCGCTCTCGGGAGTGCTGTGTGACCCGCGCATGCCACTGAAGACAAAGGGAAAAATATACAAGACGGCTGTGAGGCCGGCTCTGATGTATGGGTCTGAGTGCTGGGCTGTTAAAAAAGTAAACGAACAGAAACTTCACGTCAACGAGATGAAGATGCTGAGATGGGCTGGCGGCGTCACTCGCATGGATAAAGTGCGGAATGAGTATGTAAGAGGATCGTTTAAAGTTGCCCCGATCACTGAGAAACTTACGGAAAATAGACTGCGCTGGTACGGTCACATATCTAGACGCGAAGAAGATCACGCCGTGAACAAGGCACTGAACATCCCAGTGAAACCTAGGGGTAGAGGAAGACCACCCGATACATGGTGGACAAGCATGGACAAGCTGATGAAGTCGCAGAACCTTAACCACTTGACAACCCAGGATCGTACGACCTGGCGCAAAAATACGAGGAGGCCCGACCCTGGATAAACCGGGATAAGGGAAAGAAGAAGAAGAAGAAGATACGCGTACCTACATACATGTCACCTTAGACCTAAGGAGGTCAGTACTATGCGTCTTGTGCTTAAGTACCTATACATACATATAACAATTAAACATCTACCTATATCCTTACATAGGTAGGTACCAATAGGTATACATTTTCCATCTCAGTAGGCTGAATACAATGAAGACACTGAACAAACATCCGTCAGCCTTTCATTGCAAGCGGATGTATCTTTTATAGATTCATCGTAGATTATTGTGTGAAATGACAGCGCGATTTTAATTTATGCAAATATCGCTAAATATCTTCTAGAAAGTCCTCCATTAGAGCAAGAATGTTTATAATTTATCGAATAATCTAGATTATTGATAAACTAGTTTAGTAATGCTTAGTTCGTTATTATATTCGCCAGCGAATAAGTATTGTTTTTAATTAATATGACAAACCGAACTTAAAAATACATTTTGGTTATTTAATTTTTGTATATAATAACTTTCTAAGGGCACTTTAATGACAATTTCTATTTAGTGTTACGAAACTTACGTTTACTACCAGCAATAAATTATTGATACTCCATAATTTTTCATTTACCGATTACTGCCGTCTGTTATTAATCCGGTCCGGGCCTTTAAATGTTTTTTTATCTTCCGGCCATCTAAATAGAAAGGTTAGCAACGTAACTTTGTCATTAAAAGTTGTAGTTCAGTTTCAATATTTCTTGTCAAAACATGACTGTTAGAACCAGTCGGTCGCTATAAGGGCTTGCTCGGCCGAACTAGTGCATTATTTATTACTGCGGCGATTTCTCGCGACCCGTCTTAAGATTTCACCACTTTCATCTTGTAGATATACTTGTATATGTTAGCCACATCCATCCTTCTATCGGTGCATTCCTGTGTCGATATTTACCTACTCGATGTTCTTATGAAACTTGAAAGACTCTACCAAACGTTTGGTTTACTTAGTTAATCCGTGTTTGGTAGTGTTTTAGATCTCGAATTGAACGTAACGAAATATCGAATCAGATATTTAGGAACTACTAGCTGTCCGGGCGAACGTTGTTTTGCCATATAAAGGAAAAAATAATTAAAAAAAACTAGATATTGTTCGATTCTCAGACCTAACAAAAAAAAAAAATACAAATCGGTTCAGTCGTTTGGGTGAAGATAGATAACAGCGAGAACATGAGAATTATATATAAGTATCTAGGGATTTTTTTTTATGATAGCTTGGTACCTATTATTGCTAAACGTACCTAAGTCAGGTACTGTCTAAGCACATGAGTAGAGATGACCAAAGTAAGTACATTAAAAAAAAAATGTTTATTAACCAAAGATTTTACCGCAACTTATACATACGAAAATATCTAGGTAAATAACAAAGGAATTTTAAAAAATAACAATTGTACAAGTGTGACAGCCGCCCCTGCACTAAGCAATAACGCTTGTATCGCAGGAGACCTACAGCGATATTACAAATTAGGTGATTCTCGGGTATGTGACCATGGCTGGTCTTAACATTTACCTACTACTAATGTGATTTAACAAAATAGTTTAAGTGAAAAATAAAAATAAAAAAGTAAGAAAAAATTAAATTCACACAAAACAATGCCTAATTACTACTACTTATAACATATTTAGTTAAGTTACGTATGCGACATACTCGTGAACTAATTTTTATATTTCCGTCATAGTTAAATAATTTAGAACAAATAAGTAATTTTGCCACTACTGCCACTTTCACTTTCACATTTCCGCCTGTTCCCGGCACGACAAGGCGACATTATCGCTAAAATAGTGCATTGTCTACTTTCATTGTTGCACAGTCGCAAGGACGATTTCACCGACTACAATGCCGGGTAATCCGCGATCATTCTGATAACAATCCATTATGACATCATAGAAGAACAATGTAGAATAGGAACAGTTACTTGATGTCTTTTTCTGTCTTTACGCTAAATTATTTAACTGACTATTCTAAATCAACGCACAGGTGAAACGGCTGCCTGGTTTTAGAGACATTAAATTTGGATGATGTGTTCTTTGTGATGTGTAGGTATCCACTAGAGTTTTTTTTAAATTCTACCCTTAAGAGAGTGAAATGACGGGCAAAGCCGAGGGCCGAAGCTATGCGTTTTAATATGTACGATTTTCATAAAAACCGCAATATCAATGAACTTAAACGAGGGCACTAGCTTCCTAACAATCCAACCTAATTTAAAACTTTTCCAACATGACAGTTAACATATTTGTTCAAGTTCTTTTTAAGGTCCTTGTTATTATGAGAAGCGTTATATTAGAAATAGGTATATTACAAATAAATGCAATTTGTTTACTTTGATCGATCATATTGCTCGTATGCTCCACATCGTAACGTTAATTGCATTGTTACGGATGTTTATCTGTCACTGCTCTGTTCCTATATCCATTGATTACCGCTTATCGATTTTTGATTAATGTTCACATACATGATTACCTACAGTTTCTTTGAAACTTTGTAGTCCTTTTTTAAATAAGTCTGCGTTTGACCACTATCTCACACGATGGTAAGTGACGATGTGGTCTAAGATATAGCACGGTGTCCTAGAAAATACCTTTGCGCTCGTGACTCAAAGACTCGCAAACAGGGGCCTTCGAGGGACGCAAGTGAAGGTAGGAAGACGGCAATAGAACAAAAACGTTTCCAACCCGCCTTCCTTTTCGTGCAACACATCCTTGTAGTGTAACACCTAAATTATTACCACGTTTACTACTATTATTACTAAGCCTGAAAAGGCTGCTAGCCTTCTGGAAGAACCTGAGATGGTACGTTGGAGTGACAATGAGGATCTTCTCACACGCACAGTGCCAGTGGCCCAAATAAAGAGGCTAAGTGCGGAAATAGCCACGCATAAATAATAAACTATTATTACGAAATTGTAAACATATGGAAAGGTCCGGCACATGTAACAAGTATGGCTCCGCTTCATTCCAGACATATATTATTTATTCTATTGCGATGTGAACGTATTGAATAATAGAGTACTTAACAAATGCAAAGGTTATTGACTTGACACACTAAATAAATTGTGCAACTTTAGTTCAAGTCCAAGTTTATTATCACTTGAACCTTAGAGCTTAGAACTTCAAGTAATGTAATGATATAAAATCTGTTTATATAAATAAGTAAAAGTCGTTTATAAAATACTAGCGCTCCGGCTTCGCACGGCTATATTATGCATGTATTATACATATAAACCTTCCTCTTGAATCACTCTATCCATAAAAAAACCGCATCAAAATCCGTTGCTTAGTTTTAAAGATCTAAGCATACAAAGGGAAATAGGGACATAGGGACGGCGAAAAGTGACTTTATTTTATACTATGTAGTGATAGTGATAACTTTGCTAAACTTTTCAATGGAATTAAAAAATCTTCTGTAGTTCCTATTTTGGTAACATTAGGTGATATCTCTGAGCTTTCTGAAAAGCTAACAAATACAGTTACTTACTTATATTATTTTTATATTGTTACAGGTTTTCTAGTCCCGTAAAACAAGGATTTATGTCACCGAGATAATATTCACGTAAGTATCAAATATTAATTATCGGCCTAATAATTAGCCTATATTTATCGGAAAAGTTCCCTTAACTGTATGTACGGTCGGCTGCATAATTGCAGACCCACCGTAGAGCTCCAAATCGGCTGTTATAAGAATGTTTTTAACACAAGCAAGATTCTAGGCACCTGCTTTAGTTGAAGTTTAAAGTCTTTTTAATCATGAATTTATCAAACAAAAATTATTAGAATGCAAACATTCCAATAACAGTAATTTTAGAACTCTACCGGGGGCTGCAATTATGCAGCCGACTGTACCTATACTGTGATACATCACTCCTTTTGTGGAGTGTTATGGTACTTATTATGATTATAAAAAGCCGGTTTCTTTAGTAATTACAGTCTACATGGTATCATTAATATTATAAGTAACCAGTAAACTGTAATTATTCCATCATTAAATAGATCCGCATTTCTCACTGTTATTTATTCTATCATTAAATTAATAACATTACCTGCTGAAGATTTAATACTTAATAAAATATAAATAAATATACGCGATGAATTAAGAACGTTCTCCTTTTTTTAAGTCGGTTAAAAAGCGTTATTATAATTAAGCTTTATTAGGTTTTCAATTTTTATTTCTCTTACCTCGACGTTCGTGGTCCAGTCTCCTCACGACCATGACTATTGTAACATACCCGAAACGTCTATAATAATAAATAAAAAATACGCGATTATGACCCGAGAAAATAATTACTATGAATACAAATAGTGTGAGTTAAAAAGTGTTTTTAGGGTTCCGTACCCAAAGGGTAAAAACGGGACACTATTACTAAGACATCGCTGTCCGTCCGTCTGTCTGTCACCAGGGATGTATCTCATAAACCATGATAGCTAGAGAGTTGAAATTTTCACAGATGATGTATTGCTGTTGGCGCTATAACAACAATAACAATTTTTTGTTTAATAAGTGTAATTTAAGCGGATTTAATATAGTTAATTAAATCCGCTTAAATTAAATGTCATATATTTCGGTTTAATTACAATTCTATGTTTTAGAAAAACTTAGACCTATTATTAGTAATACAATGTCAAATCAATTTACAAATTCATTTCATAAAAATGTCAATTATACACTAAATTGGATTTAGTGATGAGAATGTCACGAAAGTGCCTCTGAAAAAGTGACTCGAAGCTCACCGCCATAGTTTTCAGAAGGCCTATTCTCGTAAATAATATTGTTGCTTAAATTGTGTAATTGTTTTAATTCCATTTCAATATCATCCCGATTGCATTTCGATTGCAAAAGATACCTTCAAAGTCAGTTTTTTTACAAAAAGCTAACTTTGAGGGTATTATTTGTGATCGAAATGCAATCGAAATGATATTAAAATGTAATTTGAACAATGTTATTTACGAGAAATGGCCTTCAGATTAATTTAAGCTTCAAGTGTCTAGTTAGAAATAAAAAACATAAGGTAGAGGTACTAATAAAATTGTATAACTCGTTTACGAATTTCGGATATGAGTTGCGTAAGTGAAACGTTAGTGTTTTTTGTTCATTCGATCATTTCTCGCCGAAATATATTATCTACTTTCACCGGGTAATTACGCGTGGTGTGTGGCGGTTACGTAATACGTGCTCTAAGACCATTTATCGAGACTCTGAACGCGAGACCGAGTGAAAGTGCTGAAGGGCAATCGATTGTGAATAAATAAGAACCCTATGAGTTTCTTGTGTCTTCTTCTCATTGGTTGGCACGTTCTAATGATCCTAATTTAGTTTTCAGGGATGATTCAATGTGGTTTCATGCCAATGATTTCAACTGATTAAAGAAATTGTCATTTGACTTTTAGTCTTTGAGTACTGTAATCGATCCTGTTATTTGTATGCTCCTAACCTTTATTGCATTGCTACGGGTTTTTCTCTGTTATTGATTACCGATCATCGCTTTTCAATTACACTAGACATGTGTAATTAAAAGCGTAAGCGTAATTAAATAGACACATGTCTACATACATTTTCTTTGGAAACCTTTTTCTTAAAAATAAGTACTTACTTGGTTTTTTTTATATAATCGGAATATCTAATCATAATATAGATAAAAAATGCAATTAAATCATAGAATATAATTATTTTTGACTTTGAGAACCTAGTTATAGGTGGTTATACTTGAATTTCAAATGTAGTTAATATCTTACGGTCATCAAAGTGACCAATTATCTCACGATGTTGCGCAATCATAGGGATCGTCGTACTCGTCCTTGGCCTGTAAAGCAACCGACTTTCTCTTCCGCCATTACATTACCTTTTTTCCTTACCAAGTACTAATATTAATGTTCTCTAACCGTGAAGATGGAACGATAAGAGCTACCGACGCTGGTTATGAGCAGCTACAGTTAAATACTTGCTTATCTAAATCCGTGTTACTGTTTGTACTACGTATAATGATGACAAAATTATTTATAAAGAGCTAATCTAAAATCTTTTACGTAATTTTTTTTCTATGAGATGTACAAGAAACTTATAAAGTACTTAATTAAAATACAAGTAACAAGATACTTTTGGAAATGGTACTTATGAAATATGTACTAGATAAATAACACATATTTTTTTTTTGATGTAACATACTTAAGTGCTTTTTGAACGAAAATTTTCTTCTTTCAATGAGGAAAAAGTAAAGAGCGGCTAGGGTGAATGTTAGGCAATTTGCAGTCTTTTGATCGGTTAAAAATTTTTAGGGTTTTGTTTGTAGTAGTTGTAGTAGATATATACTTAATTAAATAAGTTTACTACCATTGACGTCCTATAATCCAAGTACCTACAAGTAATATGAAGGCATAACTAATTAGTACCTTAGGGTTTCTGACCACAGTACCTATACCTAATATCAGGCAAGTAAAATACTTCCATAATGCTATAGGATGCTTATGTATAATCGTGCAGATATCAGCATAATATACAGTTAGCTACGCATACCGTTGCAAATTAATAGAAAAATTGCAATATGACCCCCATTATCTAAATGATAGGAAGAAAACTAGTCTCACTCGCCGCGCTACCGGCGTCTATCATGAACCAGATGCATGTGTTTGTTTTAATGACACACATACCTACAAAATTACCTCCACGTGAGAACTCTTGATTAATCGATAGGCGTGTTGTTTATTTTCCTATGATTGTCGATCAAATCAAATTATAGGTAATTGATTTTTGATATTAACTAGAAAATATTTGGGTTAGTATGTAGGTAGGTACCTAAATAAGTGCTTGACATAAAAGTTGCCCTTCGTTAAATTAAAGATAAAATTTAATACGATTTTTTTAAATAAATTGTACCTTTTGTTTTTTTTTACGTTCAATTAGTTTAATTATTTGTTCTAAAATACTTACTCTAAAAAAATAGAGCTTAGCAATTAACAATAATTTTATAGGTTCGTCCGTTTAAGCTTTGGTTGATTTTCTAACAAGAATTGTTTTAGTTCATACACCCACTTACCCAGCTACCATTTAAATTATACAGATACCACATAAACTCGTTGAGATTCAAATGGTTAGTTAGAGCGATTCAACCGCAATGGCAGTTATACGATATCAGGTATCAGTTGTCGGGAAAAGTGCACCGGCAAACGAACTGTTTTCTCTACGGAAGTTCCGGCTAAAGGAGAATAATTCTATAGCTGAATTAACTACGACTTTATTTATAAACTAGCTTCTGGCTGCGTGAAAAAAATGCCGTTTCCTGCCAACAAGAAACGGAATTTCTAAAAGCCCTTAATATATACTTACCATCATTTCACAAAAACACACTTACCAAATTTCATGTTTCTAAGACCATCGTGCTGTAATACTGGTGCTCTGTCAGTCAGGACTCTATATTTTATATTTAAAGATAGATAAAAGATTTGAATAAGCTGATATATTAATTAGCCTTAACGTGAGTTCGTCTTAAAAGAAGTATCTTTAAGATTCTCGAAAAGTAGTTAGAGTAATTTAAGAATGAGAAAATAATAATATTTTAAATGTAGCTTTTTAGTAACTAAAATAGCAGATATAAGTATCTAGATACTTGGTATGGATTTAAGTTTTTAACGCAACGTATGACTTTACAAAATCTATTTTAAAAATGTTGATAAATAATTCAATAAAACAGAAAACTTATTAATTTTATTTCGTTATTGTTCGTTAAATCAAAATGATCGAAGGAGATGGCTTCTTGATAGTATGATGGATTATCAATGCAAGCTAATGAAGGAAACATTTCCGCAATATTTTACTGCTAAGCCGGTCCCGAGCACTATATCAGTAGGTGTCGACTTCAATACACCTCAAGTTCACGCAATTAAGGCAATTTTCTCGAGAAACTAGGTGAAATTGTCTAAGCTACGAGACCTAGATTACTTGACGTTGCCAAGCACTGATTGGATTAATTTATGACATTTTATCGGTCAAGCAAGTTCGTGCTGTAACGTAATTATTTGACGGTCCTTAAAAAGTAATCATTCCGAAATTACTACCTCTCTATGAAAATTAAATGTCGTTTTATGTAACAATCAAGTCGTCATTGTTAGCGAACCAATTCTTGTTACAAAATTGATAAATAATCGTTGCGTAACAATGGATAATTGTATCGAGTCTGGGCAGCGTGGGCAGCACTAACACAGAATTGACACAATCGCACGCTAACGAAAGTTACCGGATTTCGTACACCTCCCAATGCCAAGTGCGGCGCGAAGAAAGCGAGCTCAGTCTCAGCTTTAAATCTAAAATATAACCGTCTTGCTCTGCAAATGTCAAACACAACAAGAAGGAAGGAGATGACGTCGTTTTAAAAGAGAAAGTGGGCCAAGTTCTGCGATACCTATTGCCTTGAGCATTGAACGCGAGCGGCAACAGATGATCCGAGAGGAACTTTAATAGTATATATTTCAGTGGAAAACCAACGTTACTCCCAACGCACTTAGGTAGAGTCTGGACTTGGCACCGGCTTCACCATTGATGGTACAATTCGGAGAGCAACGAACTGCGAGCGTAGCGCAGAGAAAGTGTTGTGTCGTAACCTTGAGACCACGTTGCACTTTATCAAATCGACCGACTAATCTATACGTCACGTAGTAAATACGTCCGGCATCTATCTGTGTCACCTACACTTATGATTAAAGATTAATCATGATGTGCGTTCTAAGCTTTATTTTAGGAGCTTATCTTGATGTTCAAAGTGTGTAAAACATACCTATTTAGAACATTATCTATTTAGAATATTTGTTATAGTAATTTAGAATGGTTTATCTGTATTACTCATTATAAATCATTTATCAATTTTAAGTCATTCCAATATTCTGTTGCTCTTAGATTCCAATAGTTTTTTTTTGTATGAAATTGATGGCTCACACCTACATTTTAACAATTCCGCAACCGTTAAAAGATGTTAAGCTTACGTGATCCGAAGATGTAGAACGAATTTTGGCACAATCGGGTTGTTAAGGTATCATCGGCATAATTGCCATAAAACAGTATTTGATCATGCAATTCAATTGTGATTGTCAGCTTTCGCTGTTTTTTTTATTCGAATAACTTCATTGTTATTAAATTAAATGCTGAGTGACATTCGAGCACATCTCGTTGATATAATGCCACACAGCTATTTAAATGCAAGTCGTAAATCAAAACCCGCGCGTCATTAGATTTCTTGTCATCGATGTAAAGAATCGTTGACCCTATAAGTGAAAACTTTAACAATTAACAATAAAAGAGGGATTGGTGTTTTTCATTAGAAACGAAAGCTGGTAAAACAATTTCAATGGCTCGTTTTACGTACGTTCTCAGATTAATAGCACTTGTCGACTAAAGAAGCTATGTACGTCACAAATTATGACTATTCTTAGAGACGCTTCAATAGAGTCGGAATATTTTCCGTTTTTATTACAACGTCTCAGTTAATATAGTTAAAGAGAAATCTGTCGTGATATTGTATCGAATTGTAGTTATGCATGTTTTCTAATCATTATTGTTACATTCAAAACATTGGACTGGTCGCTTTATCTCAGGTGCAGTTGTGGCTTGCAAATACAGACTCGTTTTCTAACATAACATTTATACTTATATACTAATATCATATGTAAAATGAAAATACTTTTTCGTTTTTTTTTGTTTGTTTGTAGGCTCCGAAACTACTGAACCCAATTTGATGAAACTTGGCATATGAGGATACATTTATTCATTGGGAGTAACAAAGTAATATTTTATCCCGATGTTCTCAAGGGATCGGGAGTTACGCGGGTGAAACCGCGGAACGCTGCTATTCTTAAATACGAACACCGAAAAATATAGCAGAGAAGATTATCTTACTATGATTTTCATTCATTATTTCAGTAAAAGTAAATGGCCAATTAAAAGTCGTGGCATCACGGCTGCACCTCGTTAATTAGAGCCGAAAGCTACTTAGCATACAGACACTGAAAATTGTCTCTATATAATGAATAAACAACGTCTGTAATAGATAGCGTACTTAATATGTTTAGCTTTAAACCTGACATGTTTTATTGTTTAAGTATACGCAAATTAGACGACGTTTCACTAATATATTATCCATCAACGTAAGTTTAATGTGGGTTTTCCCATTTGCTAAGTACCTAATTAATTTACTACTAAAGGCAAATTGACAGATGACCTCGATGTGAAAATAAACCTAGATATTAAAATGCGTGGTTTTCAAGATCAACGGAATCTGCACATCTTTCACGGCCGCAGTTATAAATAAATCAACTTTCTGTGTCAATGGTTTAGTTCGAATAAAAGTCAATTAGTCAGAAATTATTAAATTCCGAGATATATTATTATTTCCTAAATTAATGATGGTGATATATATCGAGGTGAAACCTATTTGTGTTATTTAATTATGAAAACAAAAGCGTTGATGCTATTTTAGAGTTTCTATTTTTATAACTTCCTATAGATACTTTTACAATTTATTTTAGTAGAGCAGCATATTTTTTTTGTTTCATTAAATATTGACATAGTTTAACAATAGAATGACGATCTGTAGCAATATTACGACGATAAGCGAGTTGAGCTGTCTCAAAGTAATTACTATCCATGACTTAGCGGCTTTCTCGAACCAAAGCACATTCTCGTTCTACGACGAAATAATTTTATTGAATTTTTTTAAAAAGGGGTGTGCAGTGCATATCGAATTCGCAAACAAAGAGTTCCGTACAAATATATTTGTAAACAATACCCTTATTTTGCAGCGGTATAGTTGGTACCTAACTAACTCCCATGTTAAATAGCCACAAAAATATAAGTATGTATTTTATAGCACAGCGCCTAATTTTAATTGAGTAGGTAAACTTTGTGGAGTAAGGCCTTGATTTTCACTACGTTTCACAATACTAGGTCAATTGGAAGTATCCTTTTGGACTGTAATTTGTAGTCGACTGTTACTCGGTAATTTGTAAAGCCTACTTAGCGGTGATAGTTTTCTTTTTAAATTGGTTAACTACAAAAGAAACTGGCAGCAACTATTTAGCTGAAAGAGAACACTTTAATAAAAAAATCTGTCGTCTGTCGCGAAAACGGCTGAAAATGCTCACCCACAAAAGTGCCCAACGCGCCATAAGAAGTTTTCACTTCAAAAATACGCCATTTTTCGCCCAGTTGATAAAATAATAATAATTAACAAATTAGGTTAGAGGTTTTCGTAGCTACTGCTACGATTACTTTGCCATTATTTTCTTCAAAGATTATTGCAATAATGATTATTCATGTACAAATATTAAAAAAAACCACAAAGATATAATCTACGTTATGTATTGTTTAGTGATAAAACAATAAATCAATCATTAAATTGTGTGCGTAGTTTTTATTTGTAGTAGACACTATGTCCGTAGCAACAAAGACTGCGTTGAAGTCTTTTCTATAGTAGAATAGAAATACTCTAGACTACCATAGAAATGAAAATATTTAATTACTAGTATTAACATTATATTTTAGCGAATCTTTTACTGACAATAAAAACATATGCTAATAGTGATACCTATTTAAAAACCTGTCGTTTTTTCAGACTAACCGAACAACCGGTTGTAGTTACTAAACTTAATTAAATATTAATCGAAAGTGAGACAAACGTACGTCTAATATAATATTACTGTAATTACCGGCATACTCTCGTAACGCGTGTCATTTTATACTTGTCAATTATGACTAAATTACAGACAATTTATACAAAATTCTGCACAGACGCAATATCTGTATTTATCAGAATTAACTTGCAAATTGTTATATCTAATAAAGAAATCGAAAGTCTGTTCTAAATCACGTAATTTTGTTTTTGCCGATCATCTTTTGCGCGAAATTGGAGCGTTTTTTGTGAATATTTTTTTATTTTTAAGCGGTCTCGATTTATGGCTGAAAATATTATGCCCTCGAGTTAGTAGAACGCTTCACTGAACGCCTTCGAATGGGATACATTTTTTGTACTTCTTCATATACTTAACTAGCTGCTCTACGCGGTTTCAACCGCGTAACTCCCGATCCCGTGGGAATATCGGGATAAATTAAGATGCAAGCTATCCTATCTTTCAAGTTGGATCAAACTGCACATGGTGTGCGAATTTTATTATAATCGGTTAAGTGGTTTAGGAGTCCATTGAGGACAAACATTGTGACACGAGATTTATATATATTAAGAGATAATGAGAACTGTGTCTTAGCCTATTTCTTCGAACAGATATGACTCAATTTTAATTAAAAATCCATTATTTTAGCGCAACTTTCTCTGCGTTAGACGTTGACCAATGAGCAATAAATTGGGTAACGTATGCCTACGATAGATGAATGAGTGTTTCTGACAGATCTATTATAGAGCTACAAGGTAGATAGATAGAAGTCGATGCGCGAATAATAACGAGTATGCCCTGTAGGCGAGACATTTCAAGATTGATAGATAAGCTAGTAATTAAATATTTAAGTAACAAGTTAGTAGGTAATGTTTTTTGTTCACATTTCTTTTGTGCCTTTTGTTAGGTTTCTTTTGTCCTATATTTGGATCTAGTTTTGTTTTACCTACCAATTCACAGTAACAATCCTATATGAAACGCAACGCTTATAATGTCGTTTGATGTTTGAATTACTTTCTGACATAGTTTGAGCTTAAAAATCTAATGGAAAAAAGGTTACAGTATTTGAACTCAAAAGAGTAAGTGTTATACTTTAGTAACCGCAGAAGGGAGAGTCTTAGATTGGCGACCACTGGCCGACATTCGACGCTGTTTCTTGCAGGCCTGCTTAATTGACCACTATCTACTGCAACCTCTATTATTATAATATCTCCTTCGATTATAGAAAATAGGAAACTGCCTAGGGCAACTTTCTTACGGGTGATACAGATAAATCATACGTGGGTGCGGTAGAAAACTGATTACTAACAAAAATTGTGCTAAGAGGTGAAAATTATGTACAATATATATTTACTACGCGTAAAATTAGACGCTATTATTTATAAAGTGAGTGCATTATTCTTATGCATTATTAGAAAGATTGCAACCATATCTAACGGTCAGTTATCTCGCATCGACAGATGATACTTTCTGTGCTTTCTAACCAGCGATCGAGTGTCTAGAGTGAAATCAGAAATGCTCGCGCCCGCTGCACCGGTCGGCGGCGTAACTGAATAACTTACGTTTAAAGATAGACCAATGGTTTACTAAATTAAAAGTATTGAATGACATTACCTAAATAATGACGTAACTAATTGCATCGAAGATCGTAAATTTAATCTACTTTTACGTATTTAAGACTAAAAATTAATTTTCTGGGAATACGTATGTGAAAGCATCCTTGAAAATGTAAAAGACTAACAATAAAAGAGCCGTGGATTTTCTATAAGCTAAATATGAATAAACAGCAACCTAAGAGGGAAGGGAACCGGCGCTCTCTCCACACAAACGTAGACGACTGTTTCCTACCTGGATAATGACACTAGAGCAAATATTTTTGTTGTATAAAACCTATATCTGCCATGACTATGCCCATGTGTTGATTTTTTTCATTTTCTTATTATCATAGAAAGTAACAGTTAACAAAAAAAAAAAACATACAGACGAATTGAGAACCTCCTCCTTTTTTGAAGTCGGTTAAAAAAACAAAATATATATAAAAATAAGACATACATGGGGCATGGTCATGGGAGTTATATGCTGCAAAAATATTTGCTCTAGTGTCATTATCCAGGAAGGAAACAGTCGACTACATTTGTATGGAAAGAGCGCCGGTACCCTTTCCACTTAAATAGATTTACAAAATGAGTCAATACTTATTTTACAGTATGTAACAAAAACCCTATAATTCGCCTTAGGTACTTGTGGGGGCGGGGCCATTAAAATATTAATTTTAAACAATATTATAATTTAAAGTTCAGGAAATTACCTTAAACAAGGAGAAGTTTTCCAGCAGCAAGCCCTTGGGTAATGGAATAATGGTTTAGTCGTTTTGTGGGTAAGGTCTATGGTTAGGTACATGGTGTTGTCACATTTAGTAAATTCCTCAAATTCTGTAAAAATAAAATCTAAGCTATTTTTATTTTTTGGGTAAGGTCCATGAGTAACATGTACGGTCGGCTGCATAATTGCAGACCCACCGTAGAGCTCCAAAACGGCTGTTATAAGAATGTTTCATCACAACCAAGATTCTAGACACCTGCATTAGTTGAAGTTTAAAGTCTTCTCACTCATGAATTTATCAAACAAAAATATTAGAATGAAAACATGCCAATAATAGTCATTTTTGAACTCTACCGGGGGCTGCAATTATGCAGCCGTACTGTACCTAAGTGGGGTTACAGGGTCTTCTTAACACGCTGTATGTAGACTCGGAGTCGACCTTGCACCGATAATAAGGTGAAGGCCGCGTGTGGTCGGTTTGCTCTGGAGGCAATGGGAGCGTCGGTCGCTCGTGTCGCTCGCGCTCGTGATGCAGCCGGTGCAGTTCCGTCCGTCCGGCGGGCGCTGCACTCGGTCAGTAGGTCAGCCCCACTATCAGCGAGCTGGAGGGAGCCGACCAGTGCGGAACTCGCTCAGTCGCGACTACCGCCGGGGTGTAGTCATGGCACAGTAGCGCCTTCTCGCGCCGCCCGCCCGCGCTCGGGCTTACCTAGTGATATCCTGAATGTGTATCCTTGTTTACAGGGCGCCCGATCACTGGACTGTGACCATGAAGAGGATCAGAGTATTGGTGACTATAGCGACGCTCCTTTTAAAGGTTGGTTCATTCATCATACTTTTTTATAGCTACGGCACCCTGAAACTAGGTAGTTTTTGTTTCATATTCGCACCCTAAATCAGTTTCACCGAGCTTTTCTTCGTTTTGTTTCGAATGACTACAGCATTATTAGATTATTTAAAATAAAATATTTTCAACGGACTGAAAACTGTAATAACTTTTCAATGCGCTTCATCATCAATAAACTAGGTACGGTCAAGCTAATACCGTTGCCGTAAGTGTCCAGGAGATCAATTTATAACAGAGCAGACATAACAGTTTGGTTACTGTACGCTCTCATAATGATATAATGCCACTATGAGATGATTAAAAAAAACTGTTACTTGAGTGCCCATCCCGCAAACAACACAGTAGAGGTTCTACGAAACATTTATTTAAGTAACTTTATGTACCGAAGAGATAAGATTATACATACCTACAGATAAGTGACCACTAATTCATTTAAAAAAATTATGATTATTCAACCTACTTTATAAATAAATATCACCTACTTACGTACTCTGACAAAGTTTTCAAAATATTATTTTTACGTTTTGTTCCACTACAAGGCAAAAGCCTTTCTTCAGTTTTTCCATTCCCATCTGTGTTAAGATTATAATCAATCAAAATATTTTATTACCAATAATTGAGTTAAAAACATCTCACTGCGCAAGTATTCGGATGTTCATAAACTGTTACATTTATGGTGTTTGACGGTGCGTAGCATACATAACCAATACGAGCAGATTTCTTAGAGCGTGCCGTGTGCGGTACGCGATGCGCGCGTGCTCTCCTCACCAACATTATTCAGCTTTTTACGCTCGCGATCTCGGCAACTAGGCTAATGATTCCGTTACCACATATACACAAAACACGGACCATTGGAAACTAACTGCATATACTGATAGAGAAATCAATTCGAAAACATTATCACAGATTAATTAATCTTTTTGCTTATTAATTTTGATTTGATTCGTCCGTTTATTATAGGTTTCTCTATAAAATGTCATAAATTAGTGGCCGTGTTAATGACTGTCATTCTCATCTTTTAAGGTTTTCTTCTTCTATCTTCTATAGATACTTATATTAAAGGTAGAAAAGACAAAAGACTATACCTACTAGGATGCAAATTAAAATAAAAGTTCAACAATAGAGAAAAGGGGGTCTTAGAAAAAGCAATAGAACAAGAATTTACCTAACTATTTAGCTTTTTATTTTTTGTCTTTCCCTTTCTTACCTATCCAATTAATATTGAGTTATTTTCTGGAAAGTTCGTGATATTTTACATCAAAATTCCACTAAGTAGAAATTGAATTATTGACGAAAAAGAACTAACGCGGGCAAAACCGCGGGAGCAGATAATCTAATCTTACTAATATTAAAAAGAGGAAAGTTTGATTGTTTGTTTGCATTGAATAAGCTCCGAAAATACTGTACCGATTTAGATGAAACTTGGTATGAGGATACATTTATTCATTAACAGTAACATAGGCAACTTTTTATCTCGAAGTTACGCGGGTTAAACAGTCCTCAATAAAAATACCATATGTTAGCTTAGGTGACGTAAAGTAAAAGTCAACTAAATTCTTATGTAAACAAGTGCAAAATGTGATTATTACATTTACTTAACCGTGTCGTGGCGGTAAAGGCCACCGCAGCCTCAGTCGTTGACCTTTCAAATAGCATTTCCCAGCCAAGTGCAACACTTTCACTGCTAGTGACAAAATTTCGCAGTCATTTCCGAGATGACGTAGTTATACTAAGCGATTACGCTTCGGATATGATTTGCTTGTTGAATAATGTTCTGTCTGCTGTTACAAAGATATGAAAGCTATAAGCAAACAACTGGCTTTCTTAAATAAAGCTTCGAATTCAATTAATGGAAAGACTTTTTATTTAATTTTGGTTTAAAAATTACTATAGAACTAGCAGCGCTCTGCGGTGTCACCCGCGTAACTCCCGATCCCGTGGAAATATCGGGATAAAAAGTAGCCTATCGCCTTCCTCGATAAATGGACTATCCAACACAAAAATATTTTTTCAATTCGAACCAGTAGTTCCTGAGATTAGTGCGTTCAAACAAACAAACACACAAACAAACTCTTCAGCTTTATAATATTAGTATAGATTATATATATTTTGCTTCATAAAAGAACAATAATATTTGTCTCATGTTTTAATTTTTTCAATTACTTTGATGATTCTAATTTCTTTATAAATAAACTGTATGAAATTAACACATTTTATAAAAGTTACAATTGCAAAGAGAAGCGATCTAACTATGTATATTCATGTTAGAAAGCAATTGCTCAAAGAAAGTGCTAAATCTCTATTACTTTCGACGATGGATTTTTAGAGCTAACTCACAACATTGTTGGCAATTACTTTTATAATTGATCCGGTATGCTTGCGACGACTAATTAAATTGTTATTTTTTATAAATGTAATAAAAATTAAAAAAAGAAGTGTAAAATGATATTTAATGACAAAATGTGCCGTATTTTACCTACAAAGGTATCATTTTATTGCTAAATAAAACATTTTAATACAAGGTACTTAAATACAGCTCAAAAGTCGCTAAAGCTTTTATCACTCCGATAATTATAAAATGTAATTAGTTACCTCGCTTTTTAAAAAAAATATGTCATCATCATGATTTTCTTCTCTCTTCCGTGCCGCTCTTCTTCCGTGCCTTTTCCCACTTTAAGTAGGGTCGGCTCGATTTTAAGAGCAATAGCAATTGGAAGAAAACCATATGTTAGCAATTTTTTTGTTTTGCTCATTTTATTTTACAATTGAAACCTACGATTTCAAATACAAATAGTTCTTATTAGGTGAATATTAGTAAACATAATTTGCATATAGTAGATATTTCGGTAAATACTTAATTGTTCATCGATTAGTCACAAAAAGCTCCCGCATTACACAAAAACACTTAAGAAAATCATAAACAACCTCGACCTTGTTATGATCCACGAAAAAGTTAAAGTAAACAAATTCCGGTTTCTTCGTAAAATTAACAACTTTCATCGGTGATGTTGTACTAATTTTCGACGAGGTATGTAGGCTGTGCGCTTACGCAAGACATCGCGGACATCTCGATAATTGTTTACTTAGGTACCTACATTGCCATTTTTGATGATTTAAACATATGGAGAAATTGTAAAGTGTTTGTGTAGATCCGGTGATATCACATCGATAAATATAAAACTGTTTTGGTCATTAGAATTTAATAGATATGTCGAAATTTTTTGAATTATAATTTATCCAGATAGAAAGTCATTTTTGTTCCGGTTTGTAACGGATATTAACTACTTTCGTAACACTACGTAATAGAGTAATGTAAAACGGTACATATTATGTGTATGTGTAGGCGTAAATTTTATAATAATATAAATTAAGTTAAATAATCCGATCGAATTGCTCTGATGGTTTTCAAAATTAGGGTGTAAGCGGATGCAGTTTATAAAGCCGGATACTTTCACCTGCGCCGGCGTCGCGTCGGACGCACCTGTCGTCTCGCACCCGTGCGCAACGCGCATGCGCGAGCAATCACGTTCAGACAAAGATGCCCATCTCACGTACCCACTAATAACCAAACTTAAGCTGTCTGACTGCCTTTGGACCAAGAATAAATAAATATAATGTATTGTCGAGCTTTCTGATTTTGGTACCATATCAATATAACTGTGTCAGTTCATAACACATTTGATAGACAAATGCTCTACTTATATAATTTTATAATATTAACCGACCGACGCATAATGATATCTTTATCGGTGTCGCGTAAGTATGAGAACTGTCAAGTTAACCGGCACTTGTCTTGTGCATGTTTAAAGGATCAGTGTTTTCTTCTGCAAATGACAATTTCGATCAGTAGGTAATCTCTAACAGGTTTAGAAAACGCGAGGCTTTCGTTGGATGCACAAGTGCGGGTGCGGGCTAGGCATATAGGGTGCGCTATTCTTACATACCCAGTACCGCTTATCGCGCAAGCTCTCGCTCCATATATTCCATTTCTAAACGCCATATAAGTATGGCTCGTTCGTGTGTTGCGTTCTCACTCAATTAAGATATTAGTCTGGCCAAACCGGTAGTTTCTACGTCTATACTTCGCACAATACCGGCATCGGCAGTCTGGTATCGTTACGACTTACGATCAGAGTAACAAGTTGCAACTGTCGTGATTCGTGAAAGCATTTGTGGAATTCATCTTAGCAGTATGATTGCGCTGATTAATATTATAATTGGTCGCACGAGCTATCCATCAGAGTAGAAAGTCGGAAAGAACGGCGCGGCGGCGCGCGCGGAAAGGTGCGCTCTTTGCTCGCGTGACGCGTTTACTCACAGTAAAATAAATAAACGGGCTTAATTTAACACGATTTTAGACGTTTTAGTATACGCGTTGTCTCAGGTAATAATGTATCATTATTATAATTACAGGATGCGGTGGGCGAGGTGCCGGCAGAGTCGGCGTCGCTGCCGCTGGAGCATCGTGCGGGCGGCGGCGGCGGGTATGGGCCGCCAGCCCTTTCCACCGGACACTCCGAAGACCCATGGCCTCTCACGACGCCCGACAGCCCTAAGATCAAACACCTCCAAGTCCAGTGCGAGAAAACGCACATGAGAGTCAACATTGAATTTGACAGGCCTTTCTACGGCATGATATTCTCGAAAGGTTTCTATAGCGACCCCCACTGCATGCACCTCAAACCGGGCACGGGTCACCTCAGCGCGACCTTCGAGATATTCCTCAACAGCTGTGGCATGTCGAGCTCGGCAAATCACAACGTGGCAACGTACGGCAGTCCGACGCCGAGTGGGTCCTACGTCGAGAACACGATTATTGTCCAGTATGATCCGTACGTGCAAGAGGTTTGGGATCAGGCGAGGAAGTTGCGTTGCACCTGGTACGACTTCTACGAGAAGGCAGTCACCTTCAGACCGTTTCAGGTCGACATGCTACACGCGGTCACCGCTAACTTTCTTGGAGACAACCTGCAGTGCTGGATGCAGATCCAAGTCGGTAAGGGCCCGTGGGCCTCAGAAGTGTCCGGCATAGTCAAGATCGGTCAGACTATGACAATGGTTCTCGCTATAAAGGATGACGAAAACAAATTCGACATGCTAGTCAGAAATTGCGTCGCGCATGACGGCAAGCGCGCGCCGATACAGCTCGTCGATCAGTACGGCTGCGTCGTCCGACCAAAGATCATGAGCAAGTTCCAGAAGATAAAGAACTTCGGCCCCTCCGCCTCCGTCGTATCTTTCGCATACTTCCAGGCGTTCAAGTTCCCAGACTCGATGAACGTCCACTTCCAGTGCGTGATACAAGTGTGCAGATACAACTGTCCGGAGCCGAAGTGCGGGCTCGGCGGCGATTATGGCGTACCGCTGCTGGCCGGCGCCGGCGGTGGCAATGCGCTCGGCGGACCAGCTGGCGAGTATGGCGCACCACATCAGGTAATATACATCGATTATTATATCAACCTTCTTGTCATAGGGATGATTTTTTGTCTGGTCCTAGATAAGTTGTAATTAATTGTTCTCGCAAATAAATCATCTTGTTTTGTTTAATTAGGAGTACGGAGTACCGGTCCCGCACGCGGAGTACGGTGTGCCGCCAGCGGCGTTCCCCGACCCGCGACACCCAACCGACTCGGCCGGCGCCTTCTCCGACAAGCGCGATGACGCCGTCCCACCGCCCCAAGCTCAGGCGGCCGCTCCACCCGCGTCCGAGCCGCCCGCAGCGCCGGCGGCGACGCGCGACCGCGACGCCGACACAGTCAACCTGCCGCCGCCCCCACCGCCCGGCCGACGAGGAGTCTACAACACGGTCAAGCGGAAAGACGAGGGTCACGCTAATCTCGCGACGCTCGGCGGGCGGCCGCGCTCCGTCGAGGGCATGCCCGAGCGGCTTGCGGGCGCGCGGCGGCGGCGGCGTGACACGCAGGAGATGACCGATGTGAACACGAGCCGCACGATCCAGGTGGTCGCGCCGGGTGACGTTAACTTCGCACTCAACGGCGCGCCCGGTAACGAGACGGTCGTGATACAGTCGCCGGCGACCGACCCGGAGACGATATGCATGTCGGTGCCCTCGTTTGTGGCGGGACTCGTCATGTTACTGCTGGTGCTGGTCGTGGCGTCGCTGGTAGCTGCCTTCCTGTTCGTGCGCGTGCGCGCGCTCGACCGCAAGACGCCGCCCGCCGCCTTCTTCGATACGGACTACGTGAAGCACACCAACTAGTCTACTAGTGGTCGTGTGCTCGGTGTCCGCGTGTTATACCGCGTGAGACTGTATGTAGGTATGTATCTCGGTTCCAAAGAGCGTGCCTTCGGCCCCGGCCGGGCGGCGGCGGCGTCCTTCGCTGTCACGGTCGCGATCGAAGCCCGGGAGTGATGAGAGAGCTATTTATTTAGTGAGCATGATGTATGGTACAGGTCGCAACAAATAACTAGAATACTGCGAACTCGTACCTATCTAGTTATTCGGTACGACCTGTATATTGTTCGACTGTTTTGTAAATTATTCTAATCTAATTCGTGTGTAAAGCGTCTGCCTTGTAGTCCGTTACTTCTGTTGTAATTTTGTAAAGAGTCGTAAGTAAGCCTAGCCCTAAGTTATACCTATACCGATTAAATGTGTCGTGTGAGAAACGTTCCTGATTTCTTTAATTTACGCTTTGTTCCGCCATAGCATAGGAAATTAGTTTTACGAGAGACGAGAGACGTTTAGATGCTATTAAAGGTCGAGTAAAACAGATAAGTTAAATGTGGAGTAAAACAGAACATCTATGTGACAAGTGTGAGAAACATGCACTCGTCAGCGATTGTGTCGGCGACACACCGCAGCTAACGACAATGGCGCCGCAGATCCCACGTAACGTATCACTTCAAAATTAGTTCAAGATAAACACCATCATTTTGCAATCTTACTAATATTATAAATGTGAAAGTTTGTATGTATGTTTGTTACACTTTAACGCAAAAACTACTGGATTGATTTCGGTAAAACTTATGGGGAGCGGCGGGGTTGGTACAAATTCGCATTTCGTACAAATCTCATTTCATGTGAATTAGCAATTAGTACAATTGTTGATTTGTTCAATTCTAATTTCGGTCATATGAGCAGTTTGTTCAAATTCGCGATTCGTACAATTTCACAATTCGTTCATATTAGCGGGTTGGTACAAATTCGCATTTCGTACAAATCTCATTTCGTGTGAATTAGCAATTAGTACAATTGTTGATTCGTTCAATTTTAATTTCGGTCATATGAGCAGTTTGTTCAAATTCGCAATTCGTACAATAAAAGCTACATTTTTTGAGTATAAAACCTTTAAAATGTAAACCTATCTCTTTGGAGTAATTAAAAACAAATCTTTTTTCAAAAATTAATAAAAAAAAGGATAGTTGCGGAAATAGCGATATCAATTGCATTTGTCAAAAATGAGTGATTATACCGACCAGGAAAATTTATTTTTCACAAATACAAAGAGAATTTAAATACTACCACAAATAGTGAAAAAGGCAAACCAGTATTATTGAGGAACGGACGACGTTTTTACCATGGAAGTACTAATAAATCCGGTACATCTATCTGGCGATGTTCAAAACGGTCGATATGTAATGGTTCTTTGACTTTGTCGATTGATAAAAAAAAGATTATACGAGAGAGTCGCCACTTATGCACATCAGATTCTTCAGATATACGTATCCAGAAAGCTATTGACCTGTGCAAAGTACGTGCACGAACTGAGTGTACGCCAATTCCGAAAATATATGAAGAAAGCTTTAAACCGCTGATGGACGAAGGACTTAATTTTATCTACCAAATACCTTCTTTTGATTCTATTAAAGACAGATTGTATCGGTGCAGAAAACGTGAATTTGGTGTCAATAATCTAGATTTCCAGGATCTGGCGGATGTGGAAATACCAAAGTATTTGGCTGACAATTTTTTGGTCTGTGACAACGGTAATAATGAAAAAATTTTGATCTTTATGACACCACATGTGATGAAATTATTACCTTCATTGACTAATTTTTTTGGCGATGGTACTTTTAAGTCGGCCAGCAATCCATTTTATCAAATTTATAGCATTCATGGGGAAATCGACGGTATAATTTTCCCATTAATTTATATATTGCTACCAAACAAACTAAAGGCAACTTACATAAGAATGATTAAACTAATTCAGAATTTAGTTCCAGCGTGGTGTCCCCAAAAATTTCATAGTGATTATGAATTAGCTTTCATCAACGAGGTTCATGACATTTTTCCGGGAATACAATACAAAGGTTGTTATTTCCACTACGCGCAATCTATTTGGCGTAAAGCAAAGAAGTTAAATATGGAGACTCTAAATGATTTAAAATTCATTTATCTTACTATTGCATTAGCACATCTGCAGACACAGTCTGTTCCAGAAGGATGGCTTAGTATTAAAGAATATTGTGACATTACACCAAAACTGGAATGTTTCATTGAGTATTACGAAAAACAATGGCTTCAAAATAGAATGTGTTCGTTAATAAGCTGTTATAATGAGAACCACCGTACTATCAATGCCCTTGAAAATTGGCATAGGAAAATTAATAAAGTTATAGGTACAAACAAACATTCGCTATTTTATGTCGTTTCCGAGTTAAAAAATTAAGCTCAAAAAAATGATTTTAAAATTGAACGAGTCCGACGGTGTGTGGAGCCTCCAAAAAAGAAAAGAAAACAAATACATATTAAAGATAAAAATATAAAGAGATTTTTATATGATTTTGAAAACGGAGACACTGACATTATAGAATGTTTAAATCGGTTGAGAGCGGTTACTTTTGTTAATGATGGGGAGAGTTACAAAGATGAAAATTGTTGCTGTTGTTATTCAGAACGAGAACAGCCGCCCAATTGCCGTATTCTTATGCAGCGCGTCTTGACTGCGTTTGCGTCATAACCATAGATTTCGTATTGCTAAGACGCACTCGTCACGCAGTTACTCATGTGGTTTAGGTTTGCGTAACGTGTGCGTGACGAGTGCGTGACGAGTGCGTAACGTGTGCGTGACGAGTGCGTCTTAGCAATACGAAATCTATGGTTATGACGCAAACGCAGTCAAGACGCGCTGCATAAGAATACGGCAATTGGGCGGCTGTACAATGTACTTGACGGCCACGATAATAATTTTAACTAAGTATAAATGTCATAAATACAGTCTTTGTAATAAAAAGTCGATGTTCTCGTAATTGTATTTTTTTCTTAAGTTTTTTCCCAACGTTCGTACAAAGTATTCTTATACCCGTATGGCGAGTACTTCACCTACTGTTACAGGTTTCAGATCACCTCAAGGGCCTTTAACGGCTTAACGTGCCTTCCCAAGCACGAGGAGCATGTGTTTACTGCGCACATAAATTTTTCCTAAGAAAAATGCATTGGTGCACGGCCCGCTCGGAATTCGAACCCACGACCTTCGGAATGAAAGTCGCGGTACTTACCACTAGGCCACTAGGTATTTTGTTTTGGTTTAGCAATTGGTACATTTTCTCAGTTTTTACAATTTATAAGTTGGTTGCTATCGAAATGCGAACATGTACAAATTTATAAATTGTACAAACTGAGAAAATGTACCAATTGCTAAGCCAAAATACTTTGTACAAAATGCGAATTCGCACCAACCCAGCAAATGCAATAATTTTGTACAAAATGAGAATACTTCATAACCTAAAATGTACGTATTGCCAAATCAGAATGCTTTGTACGAAATGCGAATTTGTACCAACCCCGCCGCTCCCAACTTATGGTATGTAGATAGGTGCAATAATAGAATAGCACATAGGCTACTTTTTATACCGCAGCAAACCAAGAAATAAAATGTATTATATTATTTTTATACATATATAATCCAGTAATCTACAACTTATCTCACGATATAAACGACAAGTAAAAACTAAGTAAATATAGGTAGGTATATGAACACAATCTATAACCAACTTAATTGAGGAAGATCAGTGTCAATTAAAATAATGAATTTAGCCCACTTCGCCGTAATCCGATCGCAAGATAGGATATCTTACTAGAACAATTTGGATAATTTAATAGATATTTAACGAAACAGTGGATTAGAGGGAACCCGCAAGCCGCAAACTGCTGCTTCGTCGCACAGAAAATTAAAGGTTTCTTGAAGTGATAAATTATCATCTC
The DNA here is from genome assembly GCA_907269075.1 of Idaea aversata. Taxonomy (NCBI): domain Eukaryota; kingdom Metazoa; phylum Arthropoda; class Insecta; order Lepidoptera; family Geometridae; genus Idaea; species Idaea aversata. The sequence goes on from OU026085.1 coordinate 9,866,748, forward strand.
TCATGCTAGAAAATAATTTCTTGTTAGCAAATGTTCTTGAATATATTAAGAATAATGCTTTTAAATTAAGAATATTGCTCATAATTTTAAGATTTTCTACTAAAACCTCTAGCATCTATAGGGAGCAATTTTTTATCGCTTCAAAGACACCTTTTTTGTGCCGATTTTCGTCAATGTTCCCTCTAATCGACAGTAAGATAAATATCTTCGTGAGATTTACTTCCAAGGTGGAAGTTTAAGTTTGCGTGTTTTCCTTCTTCGCATGGTAGGTATAGCGTAGGGTAACTGAAGCAGGTTCATTGCTGAAGGGAACTCATCTTTGCGAGGACTCTGATAGAGCATGTGGAGTCGTTTGTCTTCTAGTTCTGCGATCAGATCAACTAGATTCTAGAACAAAGACCTTGAATAAGGAGACAGGCTACGGATCCTGGGCTTACTACGGGACGCTAATTTTACATAGTATAAAACAAAGTCGCTTCCCGCTGTCTGTCCCTATGTAAGATTAGGTCTTTAAAACTACGCAGCGGATTTTGATGCGGATTTTTTATTAGATAGTGATTCAAGAGGAAGGTTTACATGTATAATACAGCCGTGCGAAGCCGGGGAGGGTCGTTAGTCTTATATAAGTACTTATAATAAGGGAAAGAAGGACAAAAAGTCAGCACTTAAGAAACGATTCTACGACTTTTTAGAATAAGCTCATTAAAACAAAATATTATTTTGTGTCGTTTTTTTCCCTCTATTCTCTATGCAATTGAAAACCAATGTACCCATTTAAAATATGTTAGTAGGTATATATTTTCACGATTGGATAGCTGCTGTTTTCTGGGAAGGTCGAAATGCACTCTGCGGCTATCAGGGACGAATTTACCTAAGGGCTTTTCGGGCTGCAGCCCAAGGCCACATGGATACAAAAGGCCCCCAGACTCCATTAAAAACATAGACGATATTGTAAAGAAAAAAAATCCGAACATAAGGTGGAAACCAACAGAAGATAAAAACATCGATATTGGAATAACTTTGTATCTAAAGATGATAAGGGGAATGGAGAATTACTCCCTAATCCCTAAGTCGTACTAGCCCAAGATCTGGCCGCCCCTGGCAGTATATTACCTAATTCAGCCCGATTTTCTAACTCGGGACTAATCTATTATAGCATTTTTTTGTTTTTAACGAATAGGCTACGAAACTACTGGACCGATTTTGATGAAACTTAGTATGAAGATACATTGATTCACTGGGAGTAACATAAGCTGCTTTTCATCCCGATATTCCCACGGGTTCGGGAGTTACGCGGGTGAAATTAATCATAAAACTTACCGAGTCATAAAGTCTGGCGGTATCCGAATCTGGTTGGAGTTTCTCTTGGGTTTTTTTATTTATAGCTGTTTTGGCAGGACAACGGTCACATTGTATGCTGCTGTTGCGTTTCGAGACCGGGGTTGTTGGCTTGGGAGAGTAGTGTACGTCGGTCTGAGTCAATTTACTGCATTTCCTCGCTTTCCGACGTTTCTTTAACTCTCTCTGTAAATAATATAGACATACTTTAAAGGATATGCGTAAAATACTCATAAAATCTAGCTTTTCGTTAAAATTACCTTTGATAACGAAGGAGTCAACAAGCTTTGTATCAATACTTTAAAAAATATATATATTTTACCGTAATATATTGCATAGTGGATTTCTCATTCAAATCTATACTATAAAGCTGAAGAGTGTGTTTGTTTGTTTGATTGAACGCTCTATTCTCAAGAACGAATGGTTCGAATTGAAAAATTCTTTTTGTGTTGGATAGTCCATTCGTCGAGGAAGGCTATAGGCTATTTTATATTTCGATATTCCATATCGGGAGAAGTCTAATTAAGATTTTAATGGTTGCAAATTATATAATACTAGCTGCGCCCCACGGTTTGACCCGTGTAAGTCCCGATTCCGTAGGAAATTGGGACAAAAAGCCTATATATGGTAATCCAGGTCTCTTATCGACTGACAATTTCGACTGAGTTAGACAGCTATCCATCTGTTCTTTAAGAGGAAAGTGTACCGGGGGCTTTCTTCCATACAAACTATTACAAACGTAGTCGACTGTTTTCTCAATGGATAATGACACTAGAGCATGTGCTTGGTGCATAAAACTTATAACTGCCACCATGCCCCTATTTTGTGTTTTTTTTATTTTTTTACTTTTAAAAAAATAATTTCATGATAATTAGAAAATGAAAAAAAAAAAAAACAGGGCATAGTCATGGCAGTTATACAGAGTATTGGAAATTATACTAGCAAGCCGTGGAGGGCTACTTCTGTGCACCCAAACAAACAACTTTTGTTCTACGACTTTTGGAAATTCGAAAAATCAGCTGTTTTTCGAATTTACATAACCTCAATTTTTTTTTTTTTTCGGATTTCCAAAAGTCGTAGAACAAAAGTTGTTTGTTTAGGTGCACAGAAGTAGCCCTTAACGGCTTGCTAGTATAATTTCCAATAACCCTGTATAGGTTTTATGGCACAAAAATATTTGTACTAATGTCATTATCCAGGGAGGAAACAGTCGACTACGTTTGTATGGAGAGAGCGCAGGTACCCTTTCACCGTAACACTTGAGAATAACTGCTGTTTGTAATCCAATACTTACATTATTCCTATGAATGTTAGTTGTTTGTGGTTGACGGTAGTTGGAGTCAACCTGCGTGGCGCTGGCGTATCGTGCGAGGACACGAGGGGAGGTTGGCTTGGCGGGCGCGGACGCGGGCTCGGACGGTGGTGGTGCGGTGGTTGCGGGCGTGTCGCGCAGTAAGCTGTACGTGCGACACGCTCGCACCGTACGCCATGACAACGGCGAAGCGAGCGACGCCGGGTCACTGCTGGGCTTACGCTTAATTGACCTTCCTCGCCTATTTTTATTCTACGACAAAACACAATTGTCATATAGGATGAAATAAAAATTGCCCGAAATAAAAAATTGCCCTAAAATCTGAAATAAAAATTGCCCTAAAATCTTATATAAAAAAAAGGCTAGAATCGCACCCAAATAGACTGGCAAATGAGCTAATGCAAGATAACACAAGCTTCAATCGATTAAAACGAACAGCTCCAAGAGACCTTTTGGAGTGAAACTAATATGGGTTATTCACTGGACGGACACCATGCATGACAAACTCACAAACCCAGATTGCAATGTAAAATAATTAAAAAAAATATATATATATGTATAGGATTCGTTTTTGGAATTTGTCAGTAAACTAAAAACAAACTTTTTTCTCTCAAATAGAAAACTTCGGTTTCAAATTGAATTCAAATCTGTTGATTCGTTTCGAAACTTCATTAATTTTGGATGTACCTACTACTTAGACAGACACAGAAAGATGTTTTCAAAAGCCTGTTTTTTTTAACAAGAGGTAAAAAATAAACATGAATTGATATTTTTATATCCTCTTCTTAAAAAAACAGGGACAGGGACAGGGAGGGAAGACAGTATAAAAAAGTTACTACTCCGGTATTCACTTTTCAGCGGCTTCCTTATTAGATTGGCGGTGAAAAGGAGTTAAATACTTACCAATCTCCCCTTTTTGAGAGGTAGTTATGTAGTCTAGGTGGGTAGCCTTCGAGGAGTATCTGTGGGCCCTTCAGTGTCATTTTATAAGATAGAACTACCTAATACTAATACACGTATTAGACTAGCCAACTAGGTAATATGGTTTGTCCTTACCAATGATATCAAGTTGCGAGTTGTTAGAGCCTGAAGGTGGGTGGACGGAGACATTGCTGGCTGCTTGAGAGATGGCGCTCTCGATACTGTTGGCGGCGTTGAACAGGAGCCGGCAGAGCTCGCAGCCCACGGCCGACGACGCTGGATTTATACATGAACATCAGAATCAAATCATCATCTACCATACAAGTCATCAAAATTTAAAAAAAAAAATTAACGTGTGGCACTCGGGGATTGCAGCGGTAAAGCTATTGCATCGTGCGAGCTTCGTACAGTCGTACCACATACACGTTAAGCGAACGCTCGGCCGAGCTACATGGCACGCGGAGTAGGGGGTTTAGGTTTTATTTTCGTTACGGAATGTCTTGATTCGGTCGCCGCACTCAAAGCTCGCGATAAAAGCTATGCAATAGCTTAAAATGCGTCATGGTTATTTCATTTGTTTCGAAACAAAACGATCTAAATAATTCACCTTTCAAACAAAAAAAAAAAACAAAATCAAAATCGGTTCATCCGTTCGGGAGCTACGATGCCACAGACCGACACACAGACACGTCAAACTTATAACACCCCGTTTTTGCGTCGGGGGTCAAAAATAATGTTTGAAATTGCATAATAATTTTGATTGCTTTTAGACTTTATGCTTATTTCTATAATTATTTGTTGCATATAATCCGGTTCCTATTAATTAGAAATAAACAAATACAAAAAATCACATACAAATCGGTTTCGTCATTTCGGAACTTATAAAGTCACGTAGGTACCTATATTAAACAGACGGTTTTGCTCAGGGTAAAGGAGCTCGCTATCCCAAGGTAATATGATAGGTATACTAAATAGTCGTTAGTAGGCATCTAACGTTAATTACCTAAATATAATATCCAACAGAATTGTACTTCAGGCCACCTGTCTTTCCAGAGGTAATAATTACGGGAACTTAATTTAGATAATCTTTGAACCATCTAGATCTAGATAATCTAGAAGGTTAGAAGGTACAAGGTTCAAAGGCATTAGACATTAGCTAAATGTCTAATGCCGTTGAACCTTGTTGTGATTTTCTTCACCGATACTAGAGCAATACATCATATAGCTAATTAATAAATATGTACGGGCCTCGTACATCAGAGGCAGCACCTGGGTCGAGGTGGTCGCAGCTGCTGGCTTGAATGTCGGGCGGCATAGCCGGGGCTTGATCTCCGCCCGCCGAGCCCGCCGCGCCACCCATACCGTCTACATGCAGCTTTATGTTGTTACGGATCAGGTGAGGCTTGATTTCTTCGAACCACACGTCGCATAGCTGAAATAATTACAGAACATTAGATGAACCAAACCAAACTACACAAAAATTCAAAACAATTTAAACTAGAAACGCCTGATCATTATTACATTGCAACGTATTACTGATCATTTGTTTATAAGTCGAATGAAACTTACGCTGACAAGAGCGCTTTCCAAGTCGTATCGTATGCTTTTAGGTATCTTGTTCTTGCTTCTGCCCCTTTCATTATTGCGCCGAGGACAAGGAACAGTGTCTCCTGCGGCCTTCACAACTGAAGAACGTGTGAGGGTGTCTCCGACAACCACAGGCTTGCGGACCCGCTGTTGTGACATCACTTCTCTTCTACAGCCACATCGATACCATATACTATCGGTAAAGAACCACTCAACTTTCCTCACAAAACATTAAAAATAATGCTAATAAAAAAGTAGGTGTAAATAAACTGTCAAAATAACCGTGACTTGAGTTTTCAACTGTTCTGACGTAAGCTTTTTCATTGTGGTTTCGTATGACTGAAACTCTTTTCACAAATAAGAAAAAAGTAGGTACCTACGCCTACGTTTGCAGTTGTTGATCGCAACACAAATGTAAATGGGGGTAGGTAACAAAAATAAAAAATGAAGGTATAGTAAGCAAAGAGAAAGCAAAGGGTACAACCACTAGTAATAGTCAAGACAACGCAGACTTTAGTCGAAAACATTACATAAAAATCTGTTACTATAATTCATTTGAAAAAAAAAAGCATTAAAAATGAACACGTCGCTGTGGAAATGGAGTCTAAGTGCTTGCGGGTCGCTATTACGTGCGCCCTGGAAAATATTAAGTAGTGAAGTCGAAGAAAAACACGTAGTTATCAACGATGTCTTGTTGTATGGCGATAAAGACAAGGATCGGACGGAAAAATTAGGTATGAACAACCTATTATGCATCCATTACATATTAATGCATGCGAGTCAAACGATCGACATATGCGTCCCGAGTCTCGTGAGCGAAACTATAACCAAGTGTCTCATCACGGTGAAAAAACACAGAGACATCAGAGTTAGAGTGATCATTCACAATAGCGACGACTTTCACAATCTCGAATCATTTGCTCAAAACGGGATCGTAGTGAAGGTGATAAAAACAGCTGAGCGATTGGAACATGAATTTATACTTATCGACGCGAGCGGTGTCTGCGAGGAATTAGATGCGGTTGCCATAATAGGATCGCTTGACTATGAAACCACACGAGTCAATTGTAACAGAGATATTACCTTGCTTACTTCCGAATATGCAGTGATCAGTACATTGAACAAGGAATTTGAACGGATCTGGAGTTCTATAGAGATAAACGAATGACATCGTCAAAATAAAACTATATATTTTACATACAATAAATTAAATTTACCTACCTAATTATTTTACATATCGATTAAGTTTTTTTTTAAATAAAAGCGTAATTTAACAAAACGTATTTTGATTTTATTTTGAATAATGAGATTTACTTTTCAAAATTATATAGGTACTATGTGCATTTCAACCTTTACGTTATAAAGATGTTATTTCTGGATTGTAATTAATTACCTAAGTAACTTGTTTTACTAGAAAGATTTTTTTAATGAAGCAGCCTGCGTACATCTTACCGTGCTTATAGGACGTAAGAGTTAAGCATGGGAGGATATAGGTGGTAGGTCTGTTAGAGTAAGCGCAATTATTGTATGCATTTCTGATGCAACTTCCACGGCGAAAATCGCGAAGCACAGCTAGTCCTATATATTTTGTGTGTAGTTGTATATATTTGTATATTAAGTTGTATAAGTTGTATATATTTTGTGGGTAGTTTGCTTGAATGAAACTATTTATTTATTTCATCATCCGACCGAAACTATTTATTTATTAAGTCACTTTAGAACGTAGAGGCTGTCATGAACTTTTGACCATGATTGTACAGTAGATAAAATTACATTAATTTCATACAAATACATTATACCTAATTAATAAATTTTCTAAATTTTTGTACTCAAGTGCGTGTACGCCTAATTATTTAGATTCATTTTTACAATTTAGACAGACGTGCCAAAAAATGCGACTCAATCTATAAGATTTCACAATAAATCAAATCACTACTACATATTTAATAGAAAATTATTAATATTTCACTCTAATCGTGTTATGATATGAAATTTAAATAAATGCAATATTGAAAAAAAAACATTAAAAATTACATAAACAGAGACGTCTTTTAAACTAAATAAATAAATATTGCAAGACATTGCACGCAAGGCCATCTAGCCTCAAGCCAAGGAACTAGGCTTCTGTTATGGTATCCAGACAACGGATAAAATACTATACTTGTTTGTAAATAAATGTGTTTTTGTATGTATAATATTTTTGTATGTACCACAAAAATATTATACTTACATACAAAAACACAACTACAACAAATATTTGTTTACAGAAATAAAAACATCTGTACAGAAATATTTATTCGACGGCGGGAGTCGAGCCCGCAACCCGTGAGAATTCTCCCATCGCGCCATAGAGGTCGAGTCTAAACAGTGACACTCTTTTAACTGTTGAAACACGAAGTTCTTGGAAAAAAATATCAAGTTTCGTTATTATGTTTGTAGTTAATCAAAAAAGATTTCAAATAGCAATATTATAGACCAAGAACTTCACAATTCCACAACGTTCATAACTGTGTTGGCGGCATGCGCTGAGAAATTCATATTTATACTAATATTATTAAGCTGAAGAGTTTGTTTGTTTGGCCGCGCTAATCTCAGGAACTTTGGTTTGAATTGAAAAAATATTTTAGTGTTGGATTTTAGTGTTGTTGGATTTATCGAGGAAGGCTTATAGGCTACTTTTTATTTGATATTCCCACGGGATCGTGACTTACGTGGGTGAAACCGCGGGGCGCAGCTAGTCTTTTATAAAATAACGAAGGTCTGACTGTCAAGGGATCTTACTCTATTATGTGAATCTTTGATAGATAATTCCTATATCAGATATAAAACGTGCAAAGTTTATGGATAATAGTAAAATTTAACATAATAACAAAATAAGTCGCGTATATTGGCCTGTGGTCTGCAAATGTCTGCATTCTCATCTCGTATAGAAATCGAGAAAGTGTTAGTTATTGTCACTTTCTTCTAACAGTAAGTATTCTAGATCATTTATTCATGCTATAGGTAAAATTCCTGCGGTTTACATGCTACGTTATTACCTATATTTAAATATCTCGATTGTATTGGTTTAGAAAATTGGTGTTCATTCAGTGTATATTCAATTAAATTACATATAAACAAGATGTGGAAATTCCTCCCATATATTATCGTCAATACGACAGTTAGTTAGTTAGTCAATGTTTTTGACTCATTTGAGGTAGAGATAGAGTTTAAAAAAAAACCCACTTGTTTGTCCTCTAGAGTGCCACAAAGGAACTAACAAATATACATACATAGACTGATAAAACATTACCACTCCTTTGCGTCGCGCAATCGGGTAAAAACCGTATATTTACTATGATTTTGTTATTATTTTGTTTGTTTATTTTTTACGCACGCGAAAGTAGGAAGTCTGACTGAGCGAGCATACTTACCTCGCGTAGTTTGCAGCTTCGGTCAGAGTTTGCCGCGGGCGAGGCACGTTCTGACTAACCAAGGATTTGCCTCGAGCGGCTGCTTCGCGAGGATGCTCGCTCAGTCAGGACCCGCACAGCTAGAGGCGCCAGTATCGCGCCTCCTTCGGTAAATCCTCGATTTGTCAGAACGTGCCTCGCCCGCGGCAAACTCTACAGACCGAGGCTGCAAACTACGCGAGGCAGGTATACTCGCTCAGTCAGAACCCGGCTACTGATAAGATCTGCCCGCAAACTCCAGCCTCGTTGAAAATGGCGTTACTAAATTGAAATACCGAGCTTCATAAAATAAAAACTAAAAAACATAGTAAATAACTATAATAGTGAAAATGAGCGTGGAAGTTTGAAATCATATAACATAGTGTCGATATTTATGATCGATAATTGCGCGAGTGATTAGGGCGGCGTAGCTTTTATTCTTAAAAAATAATTATTTTATTAGTTATCAGCGCCAATGTAAAGTGTATTTTGGCACCAACAATTAGAGCTAAATGATCTAAAACTTACAATTTTACAAGTTAATGCATCACAGACAATTCTTAAGAAGATTATTTCAGTTAGAAGCGTTTTTTTTTAATCTGGATACTTACAATTAGCTAATTTTACATACGAATCTAGTAAAATATATTTATACAACTTCATAAAATAATCGATCTGGGTACAAGAAACTAGTTTCGTAAAAGTCACACCAACCGTCGCTTTCATAATCATAGCTTAGCGGATCATTAGTTATTCAAGTAACCAATCACTTACTAAGCCACGTTTACAAGTGCAACCGGTGTGGCAGTACCAGGGTATTTAAACAATAGCTATACAGTTTGTGGTACAATTTTAAACTATTAACAAGCTTTGGAAGTCGTTTCTAAGTACGATATTTTTTAAGTAACTAACTATGCTCCGCGAGTTCACCCGCACAGGTCTTGAACCGGTAAGAAACTTTTAAAATCCTTTCTTAGTACTCATCTTAGCTATTTAATTGTGTGCAAAGGGGTACTAATATACTCGTGTGTGGAGACTGGCATATAGGTCGCCTCAACCTTTTTTTTCTTTTTGCGCGGCTACCTTTCAAACCTATAGCAATGCATAGAGGAAAAACAACAAAAGCTATAACAAAATCTCGTAGTGTCAGATTTGCCTCATGACTGATGTCAATTTTTTTTTACTTATGATAGTTCAGCGTTTGACCACTATCACACCTGCCTGATGGTAGGTGACGATGTGGCCTAAGATGTAGCACGCTTTCCTAGAAGATACCTATTCAATCGCGACTTGAAGACCCCCAAATTGTCCACGTCAGGAAAGACAGACGCAGGCATCCGATTCCATATAAAAAATAAGAAAATAATATAAAAAAATATAAAGATTATTTTGGTATTTGTCATGTAACAAGAAAATCTGACACTAGATTTTGTTATTGTTGTTTATAATTATGTCCTCTAAACATTGCCAAGGTTAGAAATATAGATATAATAGATAACTTTATTTGTACAACACAGAAATGAACATAGAATATATATACATACAAAGTAAAGTAATAGGTGAAAGGTGGCCATGCAACTAAAAGAAATGGCTGATCGTTTCCTATGCCAGAATATTACTAGCCCTTTCATGTTAAAAGACAGTGCGTTTGTTCTTTAGCTAGCAGGGATAAATATCTAATAAGTTGGTTAACATTAATGGCGTACAAAAATGGACCCTATGGTAATAAAAATATTATATATTTCAGTCACTAAATAAAATAATTGTAATACTGGGCATGTATAAAATGTGAAAATATGATAAAAATTAATTACCTAACGTGGTGAAAAATATTACAAACATTAATAAATTATGCTAGACATTTTAACATTACAAACAACGCAGAACTTGGAACACACAGTGTAAAAAGTTTTAGTTTATCTTTTTTGCAAAATAATATAATATGGTTGCTAAAAATAAATGTATGATTATTTTTTATTTTGTGAAACACCCTGTTATCTTCTATAAGTTTAAAAAATAACCTTAATTGACAATAAAAATACATAAGATCATAAACGACTGAACCGATTTTGGTAAAAAACAGCTAAGAACATTGGTACCAAACATTATTTTTTCAGATAAAAAAATACGTATTCGAATTTGTTTTAATCGTTTCAGAGATACGATGCCACATTCAAACAAAAAAACATAGGTAAAACTTATAACCCCGCTTTTTGTTCATTATGTATTCATATAAACGGGTCGCGATCGCGTAACCCAATTATCTATATTTATTTATTGTTATCGCGACCCATTTTAATAAGTATAATAAATTAAAAACGTGTAAGGTTAAAAAGTGTACCTTTTTTGTCATTAGGGAGTTAAAAAGGAATAATTTCAAATAATGTATATCTCTATCTCTATATTATATAAAATTCTCGTGTCACGGGGTTCGAACTTGAACTCCTCCGAAACGGCTCGACCGATTCTCATGAAATTTTATATGCATATTCAGTAGGTCTGAGAATCGGCTACTATCAATTTTTTATTTTGTTTCCTTTAGTTTTTTTTTTGTAAATGGCGTAACAACATTTGCGGGACAGCTAGTAATATATGTAATAAAACTATCTTTCACTCTTCAATGGTAGATAAAATAATTGATTCGATATACCTAATTACGATGCGATGATTCCACAACTATTTCGTTTGAATATTACGAGTATTTACAATTTACGAACTTTCACATTTCATAGCATGCCAGCGGCTTAAACACTAAACTTCATTGGAATTGCGTCCATCTCTTATCAAAAAATATCTTATTTGCAGCATTATTACTTAACTGAACGTTTACACTTAAAAACACAACTACAATTGGTAATATAATAAAGTAAGATTTTAAGTATACTGAAAGCGATTCCAAAAAATCCCTTGGGCAAGATTCGAGTACTTGATTCAACGCGATTTCTACGCCTCGAGCGCGGCAAACTGAGATGACTTTTTGGACATATTTTCTGTATAATTAAAAACATAAATAAGTTAAACTTAACACCGGTTAGACACGATTGTGACTAGCAGTACTATCATAATATTCAATAGTTTATACACTAAATGGTACAGTGTCCTCAGCGTTAATGTCAATAACATGACATTAACGAATCCCTAGTCACTGTCGGATGAAGGTGAATGTCATACATCTACCTCGATATCGCTGTTGATGTCCTGAGTACCCGTCGACTGTGGTGAGCCTTCTCCTTCTCCATCATTAAGGTCTTGAGGAGATCCTGCATAGTCTTGAGGGGAACTCGTATCATCATCACCAGGCGAACCTTCAGGTAGATCCTCATCCATCATTATAGTCGCAGGTAATGACGGTGATACTTCTTGTAATTGACTTGTGTATACTGCAATGAAAATAATTTATCAATGACCTTATCTTTGCCTCTTTATTTGTTACTTGAGTCAACAAACAAACACTAACTATGTTAATTAGTTATGTTAATTTGTTGTTATTGTAATTAATTCTGTTAATTATTTTGAATTTGAATTTTGTTATGATAAATGTGAGACAAAAATCATCACCAACACGTAGATTAAGCACTTTAAAATAAAATAAAAAAATGGTATGACTACCTAAGCAGTCACCAGATTACTTAATTCAAGTCCTGTACATGTCACCAGAAGTGTATAGACTGGGAAGTAAATAGTCGTAGAGCAAGAAGACAGCCAAGAAGAGGTGAAGGTTAGGGACGATATAAAGAAAAGGGGAGTAAATGCAGACTTGATGAGGAATAGAGTGGAGTAAAGAAGATCGGCACAATATGTCGTTCTTCTCCAAAATGGAAAAGGTCAAGTGGAAGAAGACTATAATACTATGATGTCACATACACTGATAGATGTATATCTTAAGTAGTTAAAAGAAAGTGTTACCTTTAATATTAGTTTTCAAATCTGCACTGTAGTTAAGGGACTCCTCCATAGCTTCCATTGTGAGAGTATCGGTGTCCAAGCTGTCCATGGATCCTGAACATGAAGGTGAACTATCCGGGTTGGTGTTTAATGTTAGTTGAAGATCCATCTGAGGTATGTGCGGTCTCACCTGGAAGATATCAAAAATATGAATGAGATTTCTACAAGGTACTTCGGTTATTTACATAAGTAGAAACTAATTGATTGAGTTAGGCATAACTTTTTGGAACTCCATAACAATTATAATAAATAAATAAATAAATATTGCAGGACATTCCACACATCGCCATCTAGCCCCAAGCTAAGTAACTAGACTTGTGTTATGGGTGCTAGACAACGGATATATTACTTAATATACTTTTCTTTTGTAAATATATACTTATAATACATAGAAACAACCAGACCACAGACAAATATCTAAGCACAAATACTTGTCTGAGGCGGGAATCGAACCCGCAACCCTGTGTTTGGCAGTCCGGCATGGTGACCATTGTGCCAACTGGGTCGTCAAAGTGCAAGTGTTAGGTCTGGTGGTGTCGAGTGGTTTGTAAATCGTGTTACTAACACTGATCATTGCACTGCCTCATAGCATGCGTCATTAATGGGCGGGAGGGCAGTGCACTTTGCATTATGTTTTGGCACTAGGCTCGAAACTTATAATTGAATATAAATTCTACCATAATTAAGTAGAAACTAGGCTGTTTGGAAAATAATGTTTTTTAATGTTTGTACAACTACAGTTTGTAGCCCACATTTCACTTTTAAACTTATAAGAAACTAGTTGCCTGTGACTTTGTATGTGTGGTAGTTTTGTTTTATACTAAAACCATTCTCGAGAAACATTCTGCCCATTAGTGAAAACAATTATGAAAATCGTTGCAGTAGTTTTTATAGCGAACAGACAGACGCGGCGGGGACGACTTTGTTTTATTATATGTAGTGATACTGCGTTTCAGATTCTAGCAACTTGAGCAAAAAGTTTTTCGGAGTAGTTACTTCATTTTTTTGTTATTTGTAGTTTAATATGAACAATTTAATACCTTCATCCCATCAGGTCGATGAGGATTCCTACAACCTTTACACTTGCATTCGGTACAGGGTTTGCTCTCCACATAACACGGACATCTTTGGCCGCAACATGTCAGTTTTCCGGGTGTTGCTGTAGCGTTACCACACCGACAGCCTTTGCGTTTGTTACCTGACGAGTTGCGAGACCTATTTGAAGGCTTCTTGAATCCTAATTGACTTGACTGAAAATGATCACAAAAGTTTTGGGTTAATATGAGATTTTTACATACACAAAACTTTTAAACTCACACAATTTGTGTTTATAGTAATTATTTTCCCAGGACATAGTCGAAATATTGGGGTGAGAGAAATAAAATAAAAATTATATAAGAACTGGGTAGTTAATAACTTACTAGAAAACTAGAAATCAGTATACCTATTATGAAACTAGCTGTCCCAGCAAACATTCTATGCCATATTTTAAAAAAAAAAAGGTAAAAAAAATTGATGTTGTTTGATTCTCAGAACTAATATACACAAAAAAATACATACAGATCGGTTCAGCTGTTTAGGTGGAGTTTGGTAACTAACACCGCAACAGGAGAATTTTATATAAATATAAATAAATAAGTAATAAATATTGCAGGACATTCCACACATCGCCATCTAGCCCCAAGCTAAGTAACTAAACTTGTGTTATGGGTGCTAGACAACGGATATACTACTTATATACTTTTTTTTTGTAAATATATACTTATAATACATAGAAACAATCAGACCACAGACAAATATCTAAGCATAAATACTTGTCTGAGGCGGGAATTGAACCCGCAACCCTGTGTTTGGCAGTCCGGCATGGTGACCATTGTGCCATTGTGCCAATATATATGGATGTTTAGGTTTGTATAAACTTACTTTACTTTCTCTAGGTGAAGTTTCACTTTGTGATGAATCTATTTCATCAACAGCTTTCCTTTTGATAGTTATTTTATTTCCTGATCCTGCATACATGACAGAGTACATGGGAGACCCATTAGAAGTAGCTCTAGAGTTGGGAGAGTCTTTTGCTGTTCTCGCTTCTGCATTAGTAGATGTTGAAGCCACTTGTGTTTGTGTTGATGCTGAATTTGTATAAACACAAGGTAGTATGCTGTAAGCAGACTTAGAAAGGCCAGCAGTGCATTTATAGTCGTCCGTGAAACCAGCACCTTCCTGTATTAGGTCGATGAGACCTGAACTGGCTACAGTACCTCCATTTACACCGGCTGCTATTTCATCTTCCTCTAGTAAGGTTTTATAAACATCAGTATCAATGAAATATTCACAAAGTTTCTTATAACACTGTAACAGGATCCGTAATTGTAGATTTTCTGCATAATTTTCGTAGTCTTTACACCAACTACATGAAGGTTTCAATTTCTTGCGACCACCTTTGCACTTTTTACAAACATGATGTTGGCATCCGGAACTGGTCGGCGTGTACGGCTCTTTCAGTAAATTACCACAAACAGTACATGAGAGAGATTGTCGTAAATACGGTACCAAGCGAAACAAATCCGTCCACGAACTTTTATCGGCTGCGTCGGCTAAGATAATTAACCTACAGGTTGAGACGTACAAACTTGTCGCATTCATCGTACAGCGCGAATTGGTTTAATTTCATAAAACATTTAACGATAAAATTAATTGTTTACACCAAAAAATAATAATTCACTAGGACAGCCGAAAAGCCGCACAAATGCAACACAAATGCTTCATTCATTACAATGACAGTGACAATGACAACGTCATGTTAGTGATACATTGAATTGTCAATGTCAAAAAATATTGGCCATCAAAAAGTGGCCAATGATGCACAATACTAGACTCGTGTTGGCCAATACTTGTCACTCCCAGCAAGACGAAAAAAATGCCCAATGGATTTTTGCCGCCATGTGAAGAAGGAATGGCGGTTTGGCGGGAATCAAAAGACAACACGACATCATGCTCTTGTGTTTTATATTCATTTGAATATTATTTTGGGGAGCGTGTTTCGAGCATATCTAGGGAGCGTGCGGTGATGTTGAACCACAGTGTTGAACTAACAGCCTACTTCGACCACATCTCTACTCATGTGCTTCGACCATGGTCGAAGACGGCACGCCATAATTATTCATATAACCGACTTCGAAAAGTCTTTGATATCTCTAGGGTAGGGGTGTTAAACTGGATTTTCCATAGGGCCATTTCGGAAATTGCAGATGTGTTAGCGGGCCAGACATAAAATAATTAAACACGTAAGTACATTTTTATGGTTCCGTACCTCAAAATGTAAAAAAAGGAACCCTTATAAGATCACTTTCGTGTCCGTTTGTCTGTCTGTGTGTCTGTCCGTGTGTCACCACCGATTTGCTCAGGAACGGATGAACCTAGCGAGTTGAAATTCATACCAGATACTGAGGTCTATAATCCCTATTAGGTGTATAAAAATCCAAGGTCCTGAGTCAACACGATAAAAATATATGGGCGAATTAACATTTTCACGAAAACTTGTAAGTACCATATTTTACCTTAATTTTCAATTTTTTTTTATGGGAGCGGCGGTTATGTCAGCTGTCCTAATGTATTCGTGGTATTTATTTTAAGAATAGACTAAAGATATTCATCACTTAGTCTTGAGCGATATATGTTCTTATTCAATTTCATATTAGAAAACATTTATTCCCTTAGATACGAACTAAGAAAAAGGATAGCTAGCTTTCGAATACCTACTCAAAGTCAAGGGTGCCTTGCAGATTGGTCACTGCAAGTGCGCAAGTGCGGGAGAATTGAAGATTAAAAAAAATGAACTTTTTTTTGAGATTCAGATTCCGACTTTGTTCCGACTGCGGGCCGCATCATTATGATTGAATCAAATCGAATTGTCCATGATATATACAATGGCTGATACATGCATCATAAAACTCTAAAAAAATATTGTTAGACTAAGGTTGCTTGGAAGAGACCGCTTTTAGCGGCAAGGCCACCTATTATACCATGCTAGGTAAGTATAAGAATCATTTTTTAAATGTGTAGGTAGTTATATTTATTTTATTCGTGTGCGTACACAATATTTTTTTATCAAAATCCCTGTGAAGAAAATAAAATACAGCATGACACAGGTCTGAACGGAAGGGGAGCTATAGCGCATTCATACATTCATTAAACTTGGAAAGGAAAAATGCAGAAGTTTGATAGGTAAGTACTTATATAATATGAGTTTAGGGAAGGTAATGGACCATATAGACCGTAATACCTACTGTCTAAGATACTTTACAATAAGTACTTGCTCTTCACTATAATAAATGAATGAAATAGTTAGGGCACACTATCTCTCTCATAAATATATCGAATGTTTCATAAATCGTCCTTACCTACCTACTTCTACTTATGTCCCTTAAAAGATAGGTGAATTACAAACAACGATACCAATTAGATAATTGCTTAACAAACAACCATTTCTATTTAAATATAGACGAAATCAATCTGACAAAGTCGAAATATTCAATTGTCGTATTCGTATTGTCTTCGTTGATAGGATGCTCAAGCGCAGCTGATAAAAGATTACATCGTAATGGCAGCAGTATCAGTTGATCCATCGTAGGGGAAAGAGGTCCCTGGTTAAATTGACGAGCTCAGCGTTTTCTGGTCAAAGTCGAGTCCCACTAATTGAATCAATTCAACGTCTTCCGTCGCGGATTGCAACGAGTATGCCGAGTTGGTTACGATCAGTGTCTCGTTTTATAAGTGCGGTGATGTGAAATGATAAGGTTTTTGTAAGGGATGGTGATAAAGTGATAGTTTTTTGATGACAAACACGATGTGCAGGTAAAGAGATTTTTTTGTTCTAGAAGTTTTGGTCACTTAATAAATACCTACATCCCTATCCAATAGCTAGGAATAGATCTAATAGGGAAATAGGTAGGTACGCTATAATAGGTTGCCTACGTACCCTTTGGAAAACTAAGGGTAGAGTTTGAACTTAGGTAGATATGCACTAAAGTATCTAAAAGTCGAAATTTACAAAGTAGGTACCTAATGTCAACTTTAGTAGAACCCAATAAACAAGAAAAATATGTTATTTCTTATTTCCTTTTTTAAACATTACCAGACTTATTGTCTCTATACATATAAGGTTAACGGTAGGTACCTTATTAATATACTGACATCAATCTTATTTACCTCAAATGAGTTCCACATCCATACCTACGACGACCCAGTTGGCACAATGGTCACCATGCCGGACTGCCAAACACAGGGTTGCGGGTTCGATTCCTGCCACAGACATGTATTTATGCTAAGATATTTGTCTATGGTATTAACTACACTCCTTGGTCTCAGCTCCGTACTCGTTTGAATACCATAAATATGTAAAACTGTATTGTCATTGTCATGTGTACAAAAAAAGTCATAATAAAAATATTCTTACAAAATATAATAAAATCTCATTTTCCTACGGAAAACTAGCACAATAGTAGGATCGGCTACATGTGGTCTGGTTGTTTCTATGTATTATAAGTATATATTTACAAAAGAAAAGTATATAAGTAGTATATCCGTTGTCTAGCACCCATAACACAAGTCTAGTTACTGAGCTTGGGGCTAGGTGGTGATGTGTGGAATGTCCTGCAATATTTATATTTATATTTTATTTATATTTATACCTAACTTTTCTCCTGATATTCCCACGGATCGGAATTACACGGGCGCTATAAATAATAACTAAAAACCTTAATAGAATTCGAGCCATCAATTACTCATTATGACACAAAACTAGTTGCTAACCTAATTAACGAATGGAATATTTTAATGACCTTATCGAGTTATTATTAAAACATATATTTACTTAAAGTTATAAATGGTCTATTTTCCCGTAATAATGTCTGCTTCCATTTGATATCATAGTAAAACTGCCTAACAAGGTTTAACAGCAGGTACCTGTGGCATTTTTGTGTTTCAATTTCAAAAATCACGAGGGTCTCATTTTTCAGTCATTTCCGTAAATGACGACGAGATAATTAAGTGTTCAGTATACGTAACTATATACTACACTATATGGTTTATATAGGTACTGAACAGTGAACAGGCCACACATAATAAGGTAGGCACTCTACCAATGTATGTAAAAAATACCAGGAAGACTTCTAATTTTTCTGTGCAAATAATTCAGACTATCGTCTTTCAGGAAAAAAACATTAATTCCGTCTGATTCATACAAAAATAAGTACAATTTTATCAGTCTTATCAAACTAAGCATGATTAATTTTCTTTGACAGTTATCAAAAAACGTTTACTCATTCAATTTATTTTTACATTACCAAATCGTAGAACTTCCGAACATGTTCCGAGAAATTTTCGGAAAGGAGTTTCGTAGCTCTTCGTAGCGTAGCAAATGTAACAACGAATTTTGGTGACAAATAGTTTACCTAGAATTAATACATTCACTAATAAACAGTTTATAACAATAAACTTACATAAAGATACATACTTGCAGCATACTACTTCTACTACTACTTGTTGTTAGCATACTTTTTTTTTTCATTTAAGTACCTTTTTTGAGAGTCGAGAGAGATGTAAATTAGGTGGAAAGGAACCATTTTTAGCATTAGCACCAACATAGACGACAAGTACAACTGAAACAAATCGAGATTTAAGTAGGTAGGTAGGTACCTACTTCTAATAATTCTTTGGACAACGATTGTGAGCTGCGAGGGCGTTGTCGCATCATAAAGATCATTCAGACAATTGGGGTCGCCACGCACGATGCGCAGGAGTGTCTCTCACAATATACAGACGCACACAATGTTTTTACGCTCAACTGATCGATCGATTTATAGAATTCATGGTTTATCTATTACCTACATAAATACCTAATGCAGGACTAACTGCGCCCCGCGATGTTACCCGCCTAACCCTATGTTCTTCTCAGCAATATGGAATATCCTTGTAAAAAATTTCATAGAAATTAATCAAACCGTTTGACTGTGAAAATGGAAATAGCACTTAAACTTTCGTATTTTTAATGATTGTTGAAATTTTCTAACTGAATCTTGCTTAATAACATTGTTTTGCGTAGTTATTATACCTACCTAGCACATTAATAATTAGCATAATTAGTGGTAGGATCTGAAGATATAAACAGGAAGAACTACTGACAATAGCTATCTGTTTAAAACATTACCAAATTAGTTCTAATTAACTATCGTTAGCTAACTAAATACCTTCTTAGGTATAGAAGAAATATTATTTTGTTATGGCTAACACAAACAACAATAACAATGCCTCTATAATAATTTTCTATAAATTTTATATGTCTTAGAACTACTTATACTTAGTTAATTTCGAATACACCAAACAACGGTTTTGGATTGCCACACTACACACCATCCAATCTTCTTTAATTGGCGAACAGCTCTTTAATTCTTTCTGCAAAGTCGCGAAGTTTTCCTCGAGGAGCTGAGTTATCAATTAAAAGGAATTAGTTTGACCTCGGACAATTAAGAATGGTAGCTGCTCAGCCCACATGGTCTTTGGGTTCAAACCAATAAATACGCATTTAGACACAGTAGGTAATATTTTTAAGAAATAGAGTTCAAGATTTGCATAGAATACCTACCTACAATATCAAGTAGGGTTTACCAACTTTATCCAAAAGTTGGTAAACCCTACTTGATGTACAATCGATGCTCAAAAGTCCACTGCTACCGTAACGTTTAAAATCCTGTGCAGCACTATTTGAACATTATAACAAAGCTATAAAGTCGAACGATTCACAAATATCTTGGGGTTGCCAAA
Organism: Idaea aversata; assembly: GCA_907269075.1. Classification (NCBI taxonomy): domain Eukaryota; kingdom Metazoa; phylum Arthropoda; class Insecta; order Lepidoptera; family Geometridae; genus Idaea; species Idaea aversata. The sequence continues at coordinate 9,887,103 of OU026085.1, forward strand.
TCATTTAGGACAACTACAAAAGGATTTTCTTCTAAATTTTAAATCGCCATTTTCAAGGGTTTTTATGATCTTTTCGTAGTTGGGACTCGATTATTTGGCATATGTCACTTACATCTGGTAAATATCACCTACATAAATAATTCATTAATAAGAAAAATACGATCAAAATAAGATTGGTCCAGTCATTGAACGCATTGAACTATCTCAGAAGCGATACAGTAGAAGATTTCAATGAATCATCTCAATTGATTCTACTTAATACCTACTCTCTATCTACTACGGAGTCTTGCAGAGCTGATAAACAGTTCACAATTTTCAAGTGGTAGGTTAAGTAGGTGTGCTATCTCCACATTTACCTTGAATGATTTATCAACAAATTATTGGTAAAATTCTGTTATCTTGCTATCAAGACAATAGCTATCGCGATCATAACACACCCTATGCAGCGATGAGCAGTCTATTCCCCAACTTAATTAGTTCATGGTTAATTTGACCAAATCATTTTAATGAAGACATTGAAATGTTTTGCAGATATATATCTCAAGAAGTCATAGAATAGGTAGGTGCAGTGTACGGTCGGCAGCATAATGGCAGGTGGGTCTGCCATTATGCTACCGACCGTACACTGCACCTACCTATTCTATGACTTCTTGAGATAAAATTACTCGAGTGCTAAAATTACTATTATTGGAATGTTTTCATTCTAATAATTGTTGTTTGCCAAATTCATGAGTTAAAAGACTTATAAACGTCAACTAAAGCAGGTGCCAAGAATCTTGCGTGTGTTGAAAACTTATAACAGCCGTTTTGGAGCTCTACGGTGGGTCTACAATTATGCAGCCGACCGTACCCGAGTACGAACGAGTATGAAACCTAAACTCTATTACCTATTTGCCTATTTTTGGCATATATTTGCACCTCGGCATAAAATTCAACTCTGCGGCTGTTGATTAATTATATTAAGTTCCTCGATAGGTACTAGGAAGGTATAATAGGTTGGTTTGCTACGTGGTGTACCTACAGACCTGATTATTTAAAAGCAATTTCCTAACAAAAGCAGACAATATAAAGTTGACGTAAACATGTGAGAGAGACATGATGGACACCGTATCACGAGGACGCTACTCATTAACTACTGCACACTATTATTGCATTACTTTAAACCCTCTAATTTGTATATTATTCGCCTCTATTATTTTCATTATCTCTGCTGACATAACGTTAAGAATAAAGTTTTAAATTGTCACTGCGGAGAAAATTACAGGTGTGGTGCTGTTTATGTGCACAACGTGTATTTGAACAGTCCTTTTTTTTTCTGAAAATGATTTCCGGATATATTCGTCATCAAAGTACCTAGGTAGGTATTTACTTATACTCGAGCGATTTTATAGCTAGTCTAATTACCTTATAACTACGTTATTAGATACAGAGAAACGTAGTGACATCAACAGACAGATATCTCTAATGGAATACAACAATAGTATAAATGTTGAAGTACATTAATTGTAGCTATTATGTATGTACCAATAGCATTAGTACTTTACTCTTTTGAAGTTTGCCGCTTCGCATTTCGTTATAAAAATAATGCTAAGATAATCACTATCACGACATAGTAGGTATAAAACAAAGTCGCTTTCTCTGTCCCTATTCCCTATGTATGCTTAGGTAAATCTTTAAATCTAAGCAACGTCCCGGCTTCGCCCCGGCCCGCATCAAAATCTGTTGGGTAGTTTTAAAGATCTAAGCATACAAAGGGAAATAGGGACGGCGAAAAGTGACTTTATTTTATACCTACTATGAAGTGATAAAAAATAAAAACATAAAAGAATACCTATCTTATCTATCAGTATCATAGAATATCTTACTCAATTTATAAGTATAAGGTTTCCAGGACAAAAGCCTAGAAACGTGAATCTTGGATGTGTTACAAGACCCTAATGGACTGCACTATTTGCGTTCTTGATAAATGCACTTGAGTTGATAACATAAGTGTATATTGTGTTAATAAGTATCTATGTCCACATAAGTAGGACAATAAGTGCAAAATAACAAATAAAATAATAGATACGAGTGCCGAGGACTTTTTATCATTAATTGATGATATCTACTTACATGTCTGAAAAGAATCGAAATATAATAAAACTTCAGTGTAGACTTAAAACTTTACCATCTAGCTGGTAGGTTTAATTGTGTAGATATGTAATTAAATAATTTTCTACACACCTACTTCACTATCATTATCATTACATAGTATAAAATAAAGTCACTTTTCGCCGTCCCTATGTCCCTATTTCCCTTTGTATGCTTAGATCTTTAAAACTACGCAACGGATTTTGATGCGGTTTTTTTTAATAGATAGAGTGATTCAAGAGGAAGGTTTATTTTGTATAATACATGTAGTAAACTATAAGGTACAGATACAGTCAGCAAACTGGAGGAGAGATCTGAAAAGTTTTCGTTTCTCTGCCGTCTTCCTACCTTCAGTCAAGTCTCTCGAAGGCCCCCGTTTATTAAGGGGTCTTTAAGTCACGAGCGTAGGTATATTCTGGAAAGCGTTCTACATCTTACCGCATCGTCACTTACCATTGTGTGAGATAGTGAAGCGCTGACCTATTATTATAAACAGAAAACACAAAAGTGGAGTTTATGACTGCTATTATTTCAATGTTTCAACTAAAACAGGACTTGAAACAATGATACTTGTACTAACCTATTATACATAAGCCTAGAATATCACTATCACTACATAGTATAAAACAAAGTCGCTTTCTCTGTCCCTATATCCCTATGTATCTTTAAAAGTACGCAACGGATTTTGATGCGGTTTTTTTAATAGATAAAGTGATTCAAGAGGAAGGTTTATATGTATAATACATGCATAATATAGCCGTGCGAAGCCGGAGCGGGTCGCTAGTAAACTATATAAGCGGTTGACATCAATGACATAATATTTCGTTGTCGCAAACAAGATATGCCCCGGAACGAAAACTCTATCAAAATCAAAATCAATGGTCATCGGAACTCTACGGTGAGCCTCCACTTTTGTTACCTGAATGTACTTACCTATATACGTACCCACCTACCTAGTTAAGTAACTTATTAAACATTATGATATTAGGTTGGCACCGTTCATCATCGTGTGCCTAATTAAGTGCCCCGCTAACGCTATCATCTTTGCCACATTTATCTCCACTTATCTCAACACAAGAATGACAGAGTAATCGTAACACACTGAAAATTTAAACACGGTCACATGCAATGTTATGTAGAAATTTAAATAAATTGTAAGTGTAAGTATAATAAATGTAGGTACTAACTCACTTCGAATAAATGTTAATTTAAAATTAATTTATAGGTGTTGAAATATGAAAATTGTCTATCGTAGTTTTTAGGGTTCCATTGTCAATAAAGAACCCTTATAGATGTTTCGCCATGTCCGTCCGTCTCTGCGGCCCAGCGCAGAGAATATTTATTTGGGCTTACCTACTCCCATCGGCCCCGCAACCTCTGCCCCATCAACGGGGCAGATGGGAAAAATAGTTTCATCGGCCCAGCTAGCGTCGGTGTCGGCGGGCGTTCAGCGGGGTCGATAGCACATATTATGTATTAAGTTTTACGATTAACCGTCCCCCTAACGATCCCCATACGGAAAACGTTTGGCATGTGTATCATGTAAGTGGAGATGTATAATATTAATAACATCGACAAAGTCGTAAAATAAAATCTAGAAAAAAAGCACTAATTAGGGTACCTCCCGCACCTAAGTAGGGAGGATTTTGTTAGGTTTTGACGGGTAGTTAGGTAAAACGACGTCCGACGACGCTCATTTGACATGTTTTATTTTATTGCTACGTCCCGCGCTTTCACCCGCGTAACCGATCCCGTGGGAATATTGGGATAAAAAGTAGCCTAAGTATATAATATAACCTTCCTCGATAAATGGACTATCCAACACAAAAATAATTTTTCAATTCGAACCAGCAGTTCCTGAGATTAGCGCGTTCAAACAAACTCTTCAGCTTTATAATATTAGTATAGATTACGTGTCCCGTTGTTTGTGCGCGATGGACTCCCTAAACTACTTAACCGATTTTAATCAAATTTGCACGAGTTACGCGGGTGAAACCGCGGAGCGCTAGTATAAGTATAGATTTGTAGGTACTTTACTACAGTCCTTATAGTTGTACTAAAACAGAACAGTTAAATTATTGTACTTTTACTTCAACATAAATTAAGTGCATTGCATAGAGGTACGCTATGCAAGTAGGTAGGTAACGAAAACTACTTACAAACCATACTGTCTCTATTCAGTCAAATCGAAAGAGATAACCTCTCGATACGCGCTTACTCAGAAAATATGTAAATGTCCGTGTTTGTATTCATTTATTAACCTCGTGACTCCTCTCTGTGAGTTCAGACGATATGAAACGTGGATAAATAGTAGGTAAATAACCAAGTACCTATTAAGTTAGGTAGAACAAATTACAAATAAAATACTTAAGTCATATAAACTTACCTAAGTAACTCGGAGCTATTATCAATGTAACAAAATCACTCGTAGAGGTGATCTTTATGGCTTTTACTCAAAATCAAATAACGATACCTTATGAGAATCATGAGTTTTCGATACGCGGCGGGAGTAACTTTACATCTCACTGGGCGGGAGTAGGTATTTTCAAAAATGACCCGTATCGTGCGATAGAGAGAGTATAAATTCGGACGTAATTGCTTTCATTTTGCTTTCAAATAATGTTGCGGGCCGTAACGTTTTTACCCCCTTTATCCTTCACTAAATGAAATAAATTTGGCCACATTTAATTCACTGCATCTTATTCTAGGTTTATACGTTTTTCTTTTTTGGTAATTCAGTTTTGTCTATTAAAAAACAATTGAAACGCTCGATGAAGTTTTTAAGTCAAAAATATATCAGATACTATTAGCTTTTATCCTATGCAATATTTCTTTAAAATAAAAACGGTTAAACCTAGTTTTCCATTAGATCTAGAACATTTTCAAAACTCGGACTTCGTTTATGGGGTTACGTTACGCAAACGTTACCGTTTTTTGTTTGGAAATTTACAGCCTCACACTGGTCTTAATTTAAACACATCCATCAAGTGGTTTGGAAGATATAAGGGAATAAAGAATATGACAAATATAAAAAGATAGGCGCGAAAAACATAACCCTTTCCTTGCAGTCGGGTAAATAGGATCAGACTTTTGCTTACCGATTATGATCTGATAAGAAAAATCTTTAAATTCCAGTATTTTTTTAAATATTTTTGACTAACCTGACAGATAGAAAACTATACCTATTGTTAGATACAATTGATCACGTTATGATGATTGGGGGAGACCATCTACTTAATTACTGACTGCTCCCTTGCGGTTTTACCCGTGTAAGTCCCGATCCTATATCCTTCTCCATACACTAAACTATCACTATACCAATTTGCATGCAAATCGATCCAGTCGTTTGTCCGATACAAACAAATAAACTTTTCGATTTATAATATTAGTTAGGATTTGCATAGATTTACGTACTTATACCTACATACTTAACAGAATAATTTTGTTTTCAGCAATAATTTATTGATACTGCTGGTTCTCTGCATTTCCTACAATCTTGCGAAGGAGCTGACAGAGTTAGATGCACTATCGTCCCACCCGAAGCACTGCACCTACGAGTATGCTTACGACATGTACGGAGCACACTGCGCGGGACTCCGTCTCAACAAACTCCCGAATCTTCGAGGAGGCATCGAGGTAATAAATAATACCTACCTAAAAGGCTGGGACTATAAGCACCAGTAATCTCTTCGTTTGGAAAAAAAAGTGGCTGTGACATACGGCAGACAGACAGACATGACGAATCTATCAGGGTTTCGTTTTTGCCATTTGGCTACGGAACCCTAAAAACGCTCATATGACACAGCTTCTTCGTATACGTACGCCTACAAGTCATGCTTGACTTCCAAGTCGCATGACACCAATTTTATGTATTTTTGAATCGTTCGTCTTCGGAACTTATTCGTTATACGCAGAAAATTGAAAACCTGTATTTTCCGACAAACATCCGAAATAATTCCAAAAGGTATAGAATATGTTTTAAACATCGTTTCCGAATGTTCGACTATTATTGTTTACGTGTTGTTTGAAGTTTACTCCTACCACTCCTCGCCTGTCGGCGACGAGTGGTGGAAACCACTCGTTACGATCGAGCGATTCAAAACTTGCGAATGTCTGATTTTGAACGAATATAAGTAGAAATCGAGTGCTCGACGCGGGGCGAACGATTCAAAAATAGGGCTCCTGGTAGACCATTCACAGTGATTCTTTCTGAGCCTTTCCCTGCTTGCTCTGCCGCCGGACCGTTCTTTTCCCTGACGGAGATTCTAGACGATTGTAGTCCCAGCCTACCAACTAGGTACCTACAATAGTTCTCTTTTCTAAAAGATTACACAATCGTAGATAACTCTGCCTATTGAAAACTATGGAATTACGATGGTAAACACAGATTATGAATTTGGTAATAGCATTGATAAGTTGATACGTAGATACTTAAGTAGGTATATTTATACGTTTTTGTGTTGAAAATTGAAAATTTTAATCTTGGTCTTTGATATATAACAATAGGTCCATATACCTAGTCGTTTTTAAATAAAATATAGGTTTGTTCGTATCTATAAAGACCCACTCTTTATGTTACAGATTCTCGACTTCAGTGACAACAAATTGCAAGAACTAACTAGCGAAACGTTTGCCGGCTATACAAGTATAAAATTCTTGTATTTAACGGACAACCAAATCTATCTCATCGAAGAAGATGCATTGACGTCACTGACCAGCTTGCAAACTTTGGATTTGTCTAACAATGTCATACTAGAACTCCCTAGTTCACTATTCCAATTGCAGTCTCTGAGGAAACTGTATCTGAAAGGGAATCCTCTACTCCACAAGAGCTTTAGCAATCTTGAGATATCACAGCCAATTAGAGCACCAATAGTACATTTAGATTTATCAGATTGCAAGATCAGGGAACTGCCGAATTGGGGCAGTCTTCCGCAGTTGGTCTTCTACAATATATCCCATAATCCATTGACGACTTTGGATCCAGAACATTTTGCCGGAATGTGCAACTTGGAGAAATTAGATTTGACTGAGTCGCTGGATAAGATGAGGCTGTGTGACTTAAAGCCAGCAGTATCTTGGTTTCAAGCTAAAAAGATTTACTTCCAATTGCCTGACTATTCAAGTTTGAATTCAGAAAGTAAGTAATTGAGTTACTCTCCGAAATTGTTTGAACAAAACTAACCCGTTTTAAGAAATTATCTAAAAAACTTATTGTATTACAGGATTTCAAAATTGCCCACTGGACGACAGTTTGGAACGGCATAATACAACGTATCAGCGATGCAAGAATGAATATTTGCAGGTATGTGACTTATAGGACTTACTGACCACAACGTTCGAAACCATAATTATCGAGCTACACCCTGTGGCTTAAAATAGTAGTCCGATGATGGAAGTAACAATTTTAATTTCTAGGTCCAAAATATAAGGGCGTCACGACGCACGTGGCTCACCATCGGCGGAGGGCTCGCTGGATTCCTCGTGGGTTTCATACTCCTGCTCTACGTGATGCATCGACATAACGTCGCTCGAACCAAGACCACGGCAGAGAAGATCAAGAAGAAACCCTTGAGTGACGGGGATAAAAACGCGAATGCCATCTTGCTTAATGATGTAGCTTAGATTGAAAGGAGAATATTTATACTGTCCTTATAAAATAGCACCGCAGTAACACTGCTGAAAAATAGAGCTAGATTGAATTATCGTTAGTGATTTTCAATCAACTATTAAACTAATGCATGCCGTCGAAGTGAACAATGGGCAAACATTAATAACATATTTTGTTAGATGTTACTTGACTAATTAGTACGGTTGTAGAAGAATGGCAGCTGTTGTGTACGAAATTTATTTTAGTTAGTGTTATAACCTACAGAGGCTTGACAAGTCTGACTAGATACTGAATCTAATTCAATCAGCATTTCATTGTTTATATTTAAGTAGGTGTAAGTTAAATGAAATAACTTCTCTTGCCAAAGACGTTATTTAGTCATTAAGATTTCACAAAGTTAACATCACGAATGTTTGTATATTTGTAACCGTAAGTTTAAAACACTGTGATAGAAAATAAATAAAATATACGTCTACTATTTTTAACAATATCTCTGGTTATTTGATTTAATCAAAGTATTTGTGTCTAAAAGTTAGGTGTTTATCATGTACTTATATAAACATTCTCAGACAACGGTAACAACTTTCTCCCGTTTCTAACAAATAAAATGATGAAAAAATACAAGACAGATATCAGTTGGAAAATGAATTATATTAAAATGAAAATAACAAACTGAATTACAATGGTCACAAGCTAATAATACGCAATTAAATGATATTTCGATTTAACTTTTTTAACTGAACATAATGTTTAAAATAAACAAAACGATAAAAAGATACAGAGCATTTAGTAAAGACGTACGTTATATCGTTGTGGCACATTCAGTTGTCCCCTCTACTGTCGGCAAGGACACGTCAGAATGCCAGCGTCAGGTGATTCCGTCGATTGTTGTCCAAGTTTCGGGATATGTTACATTTATCTCAAGTGTCTTTCTTTTCACTATCGTTTACTGACTTCGCTGTCGGCAACTGTGACTCCTTCTCTTTGGCTAGACGTTGTTTACTGAACTTACCCATGCCAGGTTGGTAGATAACTAGGCTTGGACGATCCTGTAATGATAATATTACACATTAAATACATAACTAAAAATCTTAACATTTCAACAAATATCAGTTAATGCAATCAAGTGATGTTTCACCTTATTCCTTATCCTCCTTTCGGGGCGTCGATCAACATCATTCCTATCTTTTTCTTCTGACCCTTCTCTGTCTGTAGACTTGTCTCGATAGTCTACGTTCAGAGACTTCTGCCTTTTAAGTGTAATCTCTTCTTGGACAGAGGGTTCCGAATCCATACTGTTTCTTCGAGGTTTTAGCGCTGCCTTCTCATGGACATCCTCTTTAGCCTCTTTCTGTACTTTAATTTTATTGTTGTTGTCTTCAATTTTCATCTTCTTATCCATACTATCGATGATCCTACTGAAATCGTCTGTTTTAACCTGCGGCAGCTGAGTGAAAGGCTTAATATCGTCATTAAGAGATTTGGATTTATCGGAAGACATGATCTTATCAATTGCCACTTGTTTTTCAGATTTAACAGTGTCATTTTTAAGTCGTTCTTTCCTTGTGTCACTGTACTTCTTACTTTTGGTTTCTCGAGGAGAGTCTTTTGTCTTATCTCGTTTATCTTTCTTGGATCCTCTGTCAGAATCATCGTCGTCGTCATTCGGAAAAGTGTCCCTTTTATCATTCTCTTTTTTCTTCTTGTCGTTATAGGTAACCTTCGTCTTGAAAACTTTAGATTCATAAACAGTTCCTTCTTTCTCGTAATCGTCTTTTGATTCCGTATTCTTTTCCCAATCTCTAGACTTGATTTTCTTAACTTCATTTTCCCCGCCATCTTCCTCCTGTAATCGTTGCAAAAAGAGAATAGTCATGGTTGGTTCATAACTCTATCATAAGCATTGACTATAAGAATTTAAAATATATAAAATTATATCATGGGCTTGTTCTTTTTGTTTATGATATCAATCTATTGCCAATAAATATAACAATATCATTTAAATGAATACGAAAAATACACCTACTATGTGATGAATTACTACTTACTGTACACACTACTAAACAAAAAACGATTACTTATCGGAATCAAGACCTACCTTTCTACCTTTTAATGACTCAGAATTGGGTAATATGATGAAATTCAAACATAACTATGACAGATGATTAGAAATTAAAGCTTGATGAACCTTAAACACTGTATCACCACCACTTTTCTGGCTAGCTTCCTGCACATCTTTCTTGTCACAAAGTTTACCAGATTTTAAAGTAAATGTGTTATGTGTTTTCAAGGAAAGCGCAGGGAAGTGCGTGTCCCAGTCAGAATCGGTACTAATAAATTCATCTGGCCTCATACTAGTCTGAAGATGAAAATATGGCCTTTAATTAAACTGAGGTAGCAACCAATTTTTATGTTGGATCTAACAAGGTAGAAATGGTGCAGAAAATTAGTAACAAAACTTGCAGTACAGTCTAACCACATTATTTTTTAACTTTGAATGAGTTCTGGGAGAAATACAGTAAAGATATTGTATAAGGTAGGGCCCCAAGAGCGGTGTCGGCTTAGTGGTAGATACCTCGACTTTCATTTTGAAGGTTGTGGGTTCGAATCCAGGTCGGCCGTGCACCAATGTATTTTTCTTAAGAAAAAATTATGTGCATTAATTGACATTGCTCTTACGGTGAAGGAAAACATCGTGATGAAACCCGCGGCTTAGTTGGCTCCAGAAGTATTGACAAGTTCTCTCCTCTGGACATGGTCGACTAAGCTGAGAGGGTAGTAGGTGCTGGGCAAGCCTACTCCAATTCACGCAAAAAGGACCCAATTAAAAAGGGTCTAATCGCGGAAAACAGCCTGTATATAAGTACAAGTACAAGTAAGGTAGGGCCCAGTACAGATCAATGTGAAACTCTGATCTTTCACAATGATTTGAGAACCTCCTCCTTATTTTGAAGTCGGTTGAAAATAATACTAGTACTTACCTTGATAGGAACTTCCTTTGTTTTCCGTTCTATTCTCATCTTCCTCTTATCATTTTCACGTCGGCGGCGCTCGTCTCTCCCGCGCTTATCTTGTTTACGAGCCGCGAGATAATCCAGCAAGGGTGTTGATTGAACCTTCTTTTCATTTGCTAGAATAAAATAAAGCCGTTATGAAACTGACTGTTATTGAGTTTTGTATGAAAATTAGATTTGAGACCTTTTTGAGACCTGAGACTAGAAACATGGAATTATGTAAGTAAAGCGCTTACTTATGTGTCGTGGACAGATTTCATGATGTGCATGGCAATTTCATGAAATAGCTAACTAAATTTAGCGACATCGGCATCATTTAAACTTTAAAGTTCAATACTATTTCAATCCACATTTGAACCTATCATTCATAACCCTAAATACGATCAGTGAGGTCCAAAAAGTATGCATCGATGAAGCCAGTTTTATTTGGCTAATACATGTTACACCTTTCTTGATATAAAAACATAATGGAATGGGCAATTTACGATATTGTCACATCATACTTATGTATAAGCTCAGAAATATCTGGTAAAATGAGTTTTTGAAAATAATTCGAGCCCTATTGAAGACCTTGTATGAGGTGCAATGGTATGCAATTTTATATAATGTATAGCAAGACATTATTATGTATAAAATTTATTCATATTATCAAAAAATACCATCATTGACTGGATAGGAATACTCCAGTTTTGGTTGATTTTCCGGCTCCTGATCCTTGTTAAGGTTTTCAATAAACTCCTGGTAAATAGGATCACTCTCGATAGTGCTGCACTTTGGATCTTTCTTCTTTTTCTTCTTAGGAATTCTTTGGAATGGAGCATACTCCACGATACCAACATATTCAACACCTGGAAAATTGTAGATTATAGTTGTTTAAAGAGCTTGTTAACATAGATTACATAGTGTGAATCCAGTTGGATTAAAATTTCAAAATACCTAATATGATTCTCTTTCTAAGATGTCTATTCTTATAAGATAGGTAGGTTTTGAAAGTTATTCAACTATCAAATACATGTAGTAACAAAAAACAGCAGTCTGATTTTAAAATGAGGACAAATGGTCACAGTTAGATAGTATAAGAGTAAAGAAAGCATGCAACCTATTGCTCTAGTAGTGTTTGAGGCAGGCCTATGTTTAGCAGTGGACGTCCCATGCCTGATATGATGAGAGTATTAAGATGATTGGGCAATTCTCTGTAACAATCTAGAAGAATCTAGATGTTGCTAGAACTAAGGGTTGGCACGAACAATAAAATTATGCAACATGATGGAATTGGTAGGTCTGTCTGGATAATGTACTGAATTTGACAGCTGCCATCCAACAGTAAGGAAGAGGTAGGGTTCTGTATGTTGTGGAAGTAACACAATAACAATCTTACCTCGTTCATCTACAAATATGTATCCATCAAACTTATCCTTAAACAAAAAGATATCTTCAACATTTACAAAGTTTATGTAAGCTCTAGAATATAAATTGTTGCCAAGAGACGGGTCAGGTTTAGCAAAACAGAAATGGTCATGTTCAGGAATTGGCGACACTTGTTCTAAAAATGACTCTTCCGTCATGGTAGGCGGCAGGCGTCGAAGTATTATCTGTAACAACACATAAACACATAAAATAATTGTTTGTTTGATAAAACCAGCTGTAAAGTGAAAAAGGTCTACTTTAGTCAGAGGCCGTTGGGCCTTCAATTTCTTATCCTTAGATTTGTTAACAAATATTTTAGTGCCCGAATCAGATTGTGATTCTTTCGCATCTTGATCCTCGGTCATTTTTGCATTTACTTTACAAGTTTTCAACAAAATTTCCAAGCATTATCCAAAAATCTGTGTCGTGCGTGGTGGGTGATCTTTTGACATTTCCAAAAGTTTTTTACTGACAGTGATAAACAAAATAATATGACATTTCAACTTTTTTTTCTGTCTGTGACTGCGGCTTCGTCCCGATTGTGAGACACGTTGAAGTGTGCGATTTCTATGGTCCTGATTTTCAGTAATGTAAAACGGTATTAATTTACCATATTACAAGGAAAAATTCCTTGTAGGATATAAAAAAATAAAACAGCAGCATGATGACAATTTCGTCAATAGCTCGTTCCTCGTTCCTTATAAAATAATAAAAATCGGATTGACCATCATCGCGTCGTCTAGGATGCATCTAGGTTGGCCGTGAGTATGTGAGTAGGTCGCTCGCATGCATTCATAGAGTTCGTACCCTTGCAGTTGCATGCATTACATGCATAGACTAATCTACATCCATGCTCGCATGCATCTCGCATGGGTGGCTCGGGGTATGCTCGGGGTGGTCAAAACGTGGTCTAAACCTTGATAGACGGGAAATATCAAGTCCTTACCCTAAAAAAGGAAACTTTTAAGTTTTTCAATCTATCAGTGTCACTGTTTGCCTACCGTCAAAGTCAATTTTTTTAGGTTAGGTTTTTGTTTTCATTTTATTGGAATACGAAATTGAATTGAATCGAACGAACTTCTATCAATAAATTCTATTATATCAGTTTTCTTCTATTTATCTAGAGCTGCGTATCGTCTAAACAAATTTATTTTAAAACCATGATCTCTCACAAAATACTTGGAAAAATGAAATTAACTCTTAGATCACCAGGATTAAACTACGTTCGACAAAACATAGTTATTCGTGCATTTTCATCAAATACGGAGCCTACAAACACTGAATCAGGCAGTCAATTGAACACAGAAGCAGCTAAAGTTGGTGGATTCGCTAAGGCATTTGAAAAGCAGTCCCAAATCGCAGACATTACAGATGAAGTTGAGAACCACACATTTGCCTCTTTACTGCGACAATCGAAGCTGATGGATGTAAGTTTAAATTTGCTTAATATACTTCTTGCTAGAGCATAATAATTAAACAATGCAGAGAAACATGTATAGAAATCATTGCATTGTCTGAAATCTGAAGATTTCTAGAAGACGCTTAACTGACGGCTTACTGCCGTTTCAGGGGCCTATTCATAGTCCCAAATAAAAGTTATTATATTGTTCACAGTTAGGAGACCCGGAAAACAAGATAGTAATTGGTAAAATATTCCACATTGTCGAAGATGACCTGTACATTGACTTTGGGTGGAAGTTCCATTGTGTATGCACCAGACCAACAACTAACGGAGCTGACTATGTCAGAGGAGCTAGAGTGCGACTCCAAGTCAAGGACTTAGAGCTTTCTTCCCGCTTCTTAGGATCTAGTACGGATCTAACATTGCTTGAGGCTGATTGTAAACTCCTGGGAATAGTCTCATCACCAGTTCGACCAGCTGTAAGTAATAAGTAGTTCTAGTAGCTAATACGGTATTTAAGGAAATAAAATTTAGTTGATTTTAAAAAAAAAATTCTTTCAATACCTACAATAGTAAGTAGTCTCACTGAGACTCTCAGTAGTTTAATATGTATAGTAATGGTGGGTTATTTCCAATCTTTTTCTTTTTTTAATTATATATAAGTAGTATGCTTCTTCTTCATATCAACAGCACAGACCAATGAGTCGAAACATCCTACCCTAAACTAACTTCATCATATGTTGCCTTGTTAAGATCGTCTACCTGGATCAGCTAACAGGGCACAGAAAACAGGTCGTCAGATGCGCTATTATTTAGGCCAGTCTTACAATTACACATCTTGATAGATTTGTTATGCTTATCTTGCAGCACCCAACTGAGATGACAATTATATAAGTCTTACAAAAAATATATGGAATGCTGTTAAACTTCTGTTTAATTGAACTATCAATAACATTGAAAATGTAATTTAGAAATAAGCACACTATAAACAGATTAGCCACCGTCACTGCCAGCAGGCACTGATTCTGCAGGTGTTATGAAATCTGGTGGAGGCGAATATTTTAATGCCCACTATTGTTTTCTGGCCTTTATATTGATACATTTACAGGGTTCTGTAGCCAAATGGCAAAAAACAGAACCCTTATAGATTTTTGAACTGATTTTCTATTAAAGAAATAATACCATAATTTTAAATACACTCGCTATAGTTAAATTATAGGCAGGTTAAATTAAAAATGCATAAATCAATGCAACATATTTAATTGACTTTATGTACTTGAACAACATTCATATAACAGCTACAATTGGCTCCTAAACTACATCAGAAATCTCTGAGAAATCTGTTTATTGTCTTTTTTTTTGAGAACATCGTACATAGTGTGTACTGTAAAAGTATTAAGTACATTAGTTTAGATTTAATTTACGAAGTAACAATATTTTAAAAACATAATTGCACTGTTACATAATGGTGAATTAGTAAATGAGAATACATAAATTGGAATGTTTTAAAAACATGAAAATATCCATAAAATGTTTATCTATACTTACTTGAATGTAGTTTTTCTGAACAACTTACACATTCATAAATTGAGCTACAAATGGTTATAAGGTTCAAATCAATACAGAAAGCTCACACCTACATTTGGTGCAAATACTAGATATAAACAGTCTAAAACAGCTAATTCATATAAATATTAGTGTTATTACTCTTTTTTATCTATTGTTTGTTATATAATTTAAACTTTTAAAAAGGTTAAGCCAAATGTCTGACTATAAAAAGATTATAGTGTATAATAGGTATAAACATTTTAAGTTATGTATGTAAGAATAAGTAATAAGTACATACAATAATTGATAAATAGGGCCTATTTATTGATCACATTCTTTAATGCTGGCACTTCACTTTTTGCAACAAACCTTGCTGCTCAGACCTCAGAATATAATAATAATTTTACATCTACCTACTTAGTACCTACCTAACATTATGGTTGTCAGTACCATAGCAATAAGTAGGTATCTATTGAAGAGATTTCTACTTTAGATACATGCACAGATCAAACATGAATCTTGGAAAGAAATCCTGAGATCTTTTGTTTAGAATTCCAATGAGTTTCCTTGTCTATTCTATTATACTTTATCTCCGTTTCTGGTAACAATTTCTTGAATGCTTGGATCTTTGACTGCGTCGTTGGCGTCAGGTTTCGCCTCAAGGATATCTTCTGCGTTTGTTGTCGGCTCGACTTTGGTGTTTTCTGGATGAACCTGCTCCCATTCTTTGAGATATTGAACGACAGAGGAGTGTCCGAAGGTCTCAGCTTCGTTGAGTGGCCGGCTACCCCAGCGGTCACGCGGATCGTGAGGAACGCTGCACTGTGCTAGCAGAAAATCTACGCAAGCCAGGTGTCCTTCAGCGGCAGCCAAGTGTAATGCTGTGCGGCCATCATAATCAGACAGTGTCATGTCCATTCCGGATAGATGGTGTCTAAAAAAATCGATATTAGGTAGGTAAAATCGATTTCAAGTACGAAAGTACTTAATTACCGAATGATACATTATCATAAATTAAAATGATCGTGAAAATACGAGTCTATACGTCTACGAGTTTCGCCAACCTATCTAACTATGTACAGGTAATGATTGTAATTATCAAGCATTTAGCTGAACCAAGCATCAACCGTGACGATGTTGCTCAAATACCTACTGAAACTACGACAATATTAGAACAAGGCCGTGAATATTTTAAGCGTTATTATAATATTGTCTACCAGACCCGTCGACGACTGTAGATTTAATTTGAGGAATTCACCGGAACTGGAAGATTCGAGTTTGTTTCTGTATTACGGGAAGAGTGAGCGCTGATGGAACAATAGACACTTGAAACATGCAATCAAACGTATAGAACAATGATGCTGTAGTAGATAATGATAATTACCTTCTGAGAGCGCTAAGATCACCACTGGCAGCAGAGAACAGCAGATTGACGATGTTGAGTCCAGTTGACTCGAATTTGTATCGACGTGGATCCTTCTTGTGACTGGCATAGCGTATATTGTCATATTTGTGGAAGTTGAATCGATTAATTAATTCCTGCAACATTCAGACCATTTTCACAAAACAATGAATTGAAGAGTTTCAGCCAGAGTTAAAAGGTGTATAAAAATTGGGCAATAATTACCTCGCAAAATTGAAGTCCTCTGCAACTATTTCCGAGTGGGTCTAGTGGTGGCGACCATGTGCATATTCCCATCACATTTGGCACAACTATAAGCATTGCCCCTGATACTCCTGATTTAGCGGGGAGTCCTACTTTAAAAGCAAATTGTCCAGAATAATCGTACATGCCGCAGCTGTGCATCAGAGATAACACATTGCGCACAGAATCTGGCCGAAGAACTTTTTCGTCAGTGATTGGACAAATTCCTCCGTTTGCAAGAGTGGCTGCCATTATGGACATGATCTCACAGTTCGCTTCCATAGAACAACACTGGAAAATAAACATTAGGATTTAACTATGCATGGCATAACCTAGACGACTGTTAGAATATGTTTTCATAAGTAGGTACCTGGAAGTAAAAGTCCATGCATTCACGCAGATTTGTTTTTTCAGGATAGCATTTATATTCTCGCATATAGAAGCCAAGTGCATAGTTACGATCGGCAGCCTCGCGTTCGGACAAAAATACTGCATTATTGAAACCGAATACTTCATTGCCAGCAAGTCGACTGAAGAAAGACATGACGTAGTCGAATTTCTCGGCAAGTGTCATTTCTGGTTTGTCCAAGCTTTTGAGTAAGGAACAAACCAGAATAGCTCCGGCGTTGATCATGGGATTGTGAGGTTTCACTGTAAAATAAATAGTAGATAAGTAGTACCTATTGTTC
Source organism: Idaea aversata (assembly GCA_907269075.1). Taxonomy (NCBI): domain Eukaryota; kingdom Metazoa; phylum Arthropoda; class Insecta; order Lepidoptera; family Geometridae; genus Idaea; species Idaea aversata. The sequence goes on from OU026085.1 coordinate 9,904,549, forward strand.
TTTGTATAGCAATTAGCAACGGCATAAGATAAATTGATAATTTACAAGACGTCGACATTCAACAACCCTACATCACATTTCTAACATATTATCTCATTAAAATGACTTTATATACGGGCCTAATCTGCCAAGTGCGAAATGAAATAAAAATAAATTCATACGTCCCAAAAATAAGAGGCAATAAACGACACTAGATGACGAGCTAAACTATGAAATAAACAAAGTTATACGAACTGTTATGATCCAAGACGAGTTCATTGAAATTTCGGCCGCTAGGCTCGGTGCCAACATATTTGTGTACCACGTCAGGGCCCAGAGTCTCGAGGGCCATAGCATAGGTTAGTGGTTTACTGCATGACTGTAGAGTGAATGGAACTGCCACGTCACCTGCAAAACACCAATCTGTTATTATAATTCTCAATAAAACACACACTTAGCCACTTAAAGAAAGATGATGTACTTACCGATAGAAAATCTTTGTCCGTCTATTGTACACACACTCACTCCCCAGTTATCAGGGTTTGCTCTTGCTAGCTGAGGAATATAGCTGGCAACTTTACCATCAGATATACTTTTGAACGCCCAATACATTTCCTCTACATCTTTAGTAAAATCTTGAAAATCTGGGATGACGAATTGACTCCGGAAGGCTCTAGTAATTAGTACAATATTTGGAGCTATTACTTCTTTGAATGTCTTTCTGTCCAATTTTAGAGTTTCAGGTGATCCGCCTTCAAAGTTAGATTCTTTATGAGCTTTGTACAAATTGTGCATTACTTCTTTTACTCTTGAATCATTTTTTCGAATGCCTGTAGTTCTCAAAGCCTATAACAAAAAATATAACATAATTCAAACACGGTTAAGAAGTCTAGACTGGACAATCAGATTATGGTGACATAAATACCAATTATGAAATTAGGACAAACCGAGATTAATATTTTTGATGGCTATGATGGCTAAAAACTTTCGAATTTAGAATAGAACTTACGGCCAGAAATTTTCCGACGGGTAACAGACCTGTGTCTTCATTTTTGAACATATCGAATAGGACATCGTCTGCATTTTTGTGCGTACCAGTGCGTACCCTGTTTGAATAAAAAACGGCCGGTGATGAAAAATTGTAGCAAGTTATCGAGACAAATCAAGCTTGTAGCTATCTACTTGCGTCATGCGTGACCAATAAATCAAACTCTAATTATTGCAAGTACAGTATCGGTAAATATTTGGTGCTACCTTTATGAGATGTGTAACAATGGCTAGTCACGAATTGTGTCTAATAATAAAAGTACGTAGGATGATGTTGACGTACAGGCGGGTGTGTCCGTACAAACACACCTACGTAACATGCAGCTGTTTACAATCACGTGTTTGTAAAATTAGAGAAAAATGACGAGAACATACAATTTTTACCTCTTCAAAAAGGCTTTTGACTGCATGTTCTTATATGGTGTCAAGAGAAAAATGTACTAACCATGGGGATCAAGATACCGATGAAAAATATTAACCTACTTATTACTGACAATTAATTAAAATAAGGTAAAACTTAACACACATTCATAAACTACCAAATCAAAACCAAACTACACACTGAAGAGCGAAAAACTACAGCTTTACCAGTTTTAAGATTATTTTATTGAAGTATTTGTTTCAAACCCTGAATTTGCTAACACACAAATGAATATAATTAATACTAACTAAAAAGAAATTTATCATGCATTAAAATCACACTAAAGGCGATGGTGGGGCTATTTCCCGAGCAGTCCTTGTACTCACGATGTTGGATCGATGTTATGGACGAATGAGTACTGCCTGCACCATGGGAAAATTAACAAATGCTATATTACTAACAGAAACACACAATTTATCTTATCGCTACCACGTATGTAGATTACAGTGTAAATGTTCCTGAATTTGTATATTACAGTGATCAATTACTGAATCCTGAATTATTAATAGTTATCAGTGTGTGGCATTATTTATGTTAGTATTTGCATAGTAGTGTTACTGTCTGATTGCGTAACCTACGCAAAACCACGTAGGTAATGTACATTGTACAGTTTCTAGATAGCTCTTAATTTAAAATCTCTTATTCTAGATTCTTGTGGTAGGATACAATGGAATATTATATGAATTGAAGCAGCAGCCGAGAGGCGCCGGTCTGAGTTTAATGTAAATCAATATGAGTGTCTATTGACGACAATTTGTTAGTAGTAATAAATCAGTTGTGCATTGATTTGTAAGAAGGATGCATACCTCATATCGATGGATTGGACCGAGTAAAAATGTGGAGCCGAATTGCGCCATTTCTGTAAATAAGAAAAGTTTCTAATTATTACTAAAGCTTCTTTTTTCTATGCAAAGATTTTTAATTTTCGGTATTGCACTCGTTTGTTCATAACCGTATAGGCACAAGATTAAGACACTCACTTCTGGCCGGTCTATAACATAGACAGGTCGCACTTGACTATATTGCCGGTAGCAGAGGCATGTAGTGGGTTTAAATGCCGGGTTGGCGAGCCGGCGAAGCTGACGGGTATTCATGACGGGCACTGGACTCCTTCGTACCACCCTGACTGACGATCGGCTGCCACTAGACCGGCAGCGGGGTATCGTGTATCTATACCGCGCAAGCGCTACGACTGACGACTCCCACACGCCTCTGCCTCTTATCATGACTTACTTTCAGTGTTTACATGTGACGTCTTTACGTGAAATTCGTATATCGGCGATATCACGATCTTAATATAAAATCCTGTCTGTTAGTCTAGCACCTACGTAATATTATACCTATTATGGCCTCTAGAAACTGCATATTTACTTTGGAGGCGAGGCATGTAATGAATCAAACAAGATATCCATCTTATTTGATAGATATATTAAAGGGGTTTCCAAAAGAGCTGAGCACAGTAAACATTATAACTTTTCATTGAGAAAAGTCGATACCTAGAACACTGGAGATCGATAAGTATTAACCATGACAAACCTTGAATGGCATCATTCCAAGATGCCAATTTAGAAACAATATCTTGGTGTCGTAGGTATATATTTACAAATTTTTTTCTTATTATTTGCACCAACAAGGTATTCCCACTTGTTTATCAATAGTTAGGTATATAGTTATGTGGTCGGGACTGTCGCGTCATACGAATACGATACGCGACGAGATGGCGGTCGCGAAGTGAATTTTAAAATAAGATAGTAACCTAAACGTTCGTAGTAACTATTATCAAACAACTTTTGGTAATACGATGTTAATATTCATTATATGATAAGAATAATTATGCTTAATTGATATTATTTAATCCCAGGTGGTAAACTGTAGTAGTTTCTGTGGTATGGTATCTAAAATGTTTTTTCTGTCGTTTAATGATATCGGATTGACATTCAGTTTCGCATACGGACATTCACTTAATTCACTAAAAACGCATAGTAACTATAATGAAACGCAGCAGTGGGCCACACCATAATAAATTACTTACGTTAGTGAAGGTATCGCTAAGTTCTGAAGCTAGACACCAGAGAAGCATGGTCCATACTAAGGAGTTGGTCAGATTGACAGCATGACGCTCTAAGATTCAGACTGGACCGACATCACATCACATCATCCTAGGGTGCTTTTCAAAGCAGCCATGGGCACGCTTTGAAAAGCACCCTAGGCAGATTACAATGCAAGGACCTGACCTGCGGTGTCACCACTGCGATATGACACTGCGCGTCATACTCTGGAGGAGTGTGGTGTGTAGAGTGAGCAACGAGAGGAGTTTGTTGCAGTTATACGGAGCGAGTTATGGTTTCCTAAGAGCTATGGTGGCTTGGCAACGAGTTTGCCTGGCAGGTGATACTACTATACCACCTCCTCCAAGTTGGACCGGCTAGCAAGTCCAACTGACTACGGTGCGCAAAAACCAGGGCAACGATCTCATGCATGCCTCCATAATGTGGGTCTATAGGCAATTGACTTGTAGAGGTAATCTCTACTGCTGCCCCTATGGCTGTAGGAGATGCGTTTTGCATTTACCCCACACTAAAAATCACTTATATATTTTCTGCTGAAATAAATCGCTCAATTTGTTGATTGCTTTGTACTGATTCCTATATTGTCCTATTTCGTTTTAATTAAAACTTTATTGTCGATATAAAGTATTATTGCTTTACTGATTTTTTTGACCAAAAACTGCTTAATTTTTGGTAGGTAGGTACTCACCTTCTAGTTGAAACGAGATGATATCCTGCATGTGATTCAATTAGGCGCAATTTTTTTTCGAACACTGAGAGATACACCGGGTGAAAATTTGTCTGTATAGTAAAACTACCCGTAGCACATAATAGATTATTCTTCCCGTGGGCACTTAGTACGCCTAATCAATTTTTATTACTCATTCATGTAACTTTTTTTGTCATCCGTAAAGTAATTTTATAGGAATAGGATATTAGGTGTTGGGCGTAGCACATTCTTTGAAGACAAGAAAATAAATTATTTTAATTGCGCTCGCGTTGTAGATGCCTATAACTACCTAATTTTGCAGCAGCACGCGAAGTGTAAAGCTAATGAAAACTACTGAGTTAAATTACTACAATATTTGTTGCATAATTTTCCTAATTTTCGGTAATAGTCCCTGTTTTACAAAACGTAGACGATATTGTGTGTTGGTACTCGTTCATAACCTACCTCAAATCCATTATCACATTCCATCACGAATTCTTGATATTCACTTGAGTTAGAAAAAGTTCTCAACACTTTTAATTGCGACACAGAGAGTTGCGCCTGCGACGGCGGTCGCGCAAACTGTTGTAAAGCGCCTGCGATTCGGACTCTCCTTCCGAGCGCGCCACACTGAGACATTTTTCACTTGTCGTTTATAAATATACAGCTAGCAAGAGCCAAGTTATTATATTAGTCCAGCAGCTAGAAGTATCTATACCTTTCTCGCGACAGTGGTTCAGTTCGTGACAACGCTAGGCTATTCATCTTTATTTTTGATGACATTTAATGCAAAACATTTTTCAATTTCTGACTTCAATTATGTTAGAGATGAACTTCTAATAGTATAGTACATTTTCATCACATGTACAATCAACGGTCAAAAGTCTCTGCCCACCGTAACGTTTACAATCCTGTGCAGCACTATTTGAACATTATAACAACGTAACCTATGGATCGAACCCACGTCTCTGTTGGTGTAGCGGGTAGCGGCTTATACTACTCGGCCAACTAAAGACATAGCTAACATGTTGAAAATTATAATCACACTGAGTACTTTTAATTCAAGTATTTATGTTTGTGTATAACGTCTATTAGAAGAAGGTCGTAAGTCCAATACTTGTTGATAGTATTATTATAGCAAACTGATCATTTACTAATGACCCATACTGTACGTATACATCTCAGGATTTTGTCTACTTACGACGTTCTAAACTTGGGGTAGTTAAGCTTGTTGCCGGACAGCCCAGCATGCATGCATGCAGCATGCATGGAGGCTGAGGAAACGACCGCGCATGTGCTGCTGGACTGCATGGTATTGACAGAAATTAGACTCAGGACTCTAGGTGACGTTAAAAGCCTTCCAAAAATTTTTGAGAAGCCACATCTAGTGGCAAAATTAATGGAAGAGCTGGGCTGGTTCTCCCCCTGACAAGTGGAACCTCACGCAAAAGGGACCTAACTAGAAAGGTCTGATTGCGGAAAACAGCCCGTATACAAGTACAAGCTTTTTGCCGTCCGCATCGCCCCGGTCGTGTTCCACGACTGTACATTGCCTTTTACGATTTCGTGGCCTATGAAAACCAGTTAATAACTTTACTTTACAAATAAGAACGGTATTATTTTTCTGTTGCTTGATTCGATTTTCAGACCTCACTTATTTGAAGTAGTAGATATGACAAGATTCCATATTATGAGCCAATGACGTTGTTTATACGGCAGTATAATTCTATTTCTATGATATGAACTTATGGCCCAGTATAGTGGCAGTGAACTATTACAGCAATGTATTTTACAATTACCTAATATGAAGTCGACAAAGTCAAAAGCAAAATTTCATACGAATTTCCATTGAAAATTGTAACAGGCAACTACGGAACCCCGCACACAGCGCGTGCCCAAACTCACTTGGCCGGGTTTTATTAATTAATATTAATTTATTACATTTTGTTTTCTACTTTATTTATTACTTGTTTATTATCTATAATATTAATTTATTATTTGTGTTCTCTTTTATTTAATACTTGTTATAATCTATTTACTAATAAGATTTCCAATTCATCTTCTTACAAAAGAAACCTTTACAGGTCCTGAATTTCTTAAAACTAAATCCGCCGTAAATTGTATTTCATCGCGCTTGGTCACTGGTTGCAGTTCGAATTTTCTTATGATTTCTGATATGGCCAATTTCATCTCCATCATCGCGAATTTTTGACCTGAAACACAAAATAAAAAGAAAAACGGCTATGATCAGTACCCACTTTGGTTGCTAGTTCTGAACTGTTTTGTCCTTTAACGCTTTTCGTTATTACTCTATAATACTACCCATAAAATTTTCACTTCTTGGGGGGGCTTGAAATGTAATCGATTCTGAGTAGTACTTCACTACATAGTATGAAACAAAGTCGCTTTCTCTGTCCCTATTTCCCTTTGTATGCTTAGATCTTTAAAACTACGCAACGGATTTTGATGCGGTTTTTTTAATAGATAGAGTGATTCAAGAGGAGGGTTTATATGTATAATACATGCATAATATAGCCGTGCGAAGCCAGAGCGGGTCGCTAGTACAATATATAGTAAACGCAAATTCCGACCATAACAATTACTGGCAAATATTACTTCTCAATTGATATAACGAATAAATTGTACATAAGTAGTATTTTTGTGGAATAATTTAGTTCCTGTTACAGAACTTGGGACTAAAATGAACAGAACTTGGGATTAAAATGTTCGATGTCGTTTATTGGTAGAAACAGTTCACAAAGAGAATGGTCTTGGGGTCAAAAACGAATATTCTTAGAAAATAATACCAAATTTATGTAATTTGTAGACATATAGCATGGACAGCGGCACGTTCTTAATCATTCAATCTTTAGCTAACTAATTCCGCTTAGCTTTAGCTAATAATAGTATCGTAATACAGGCTTTACGCCTATCTCGGACACCAGCGTCCCACAATACTTGTAACATTGTACATTAGTACTATAAGTTTGCCATGTCATTGTATTTATTGTGGTATGAAATAAACTTTTTTTTATATATAATTACCTACAGCCTCCCTTCATCAAGAGACTCAAAAGAGCCGATGTGCTGCATTATTAAGAGAATCTAGGGCACTGGTCCTAAGTTCTCCCAAACATTCTAATACTTCAACTTAACTGTTTATAGTCTGAGCGACTGATTGCAGATTATTAATATATTTTTATACTAGCTGCGCCCCGCGGTTTCACCCGCGTAATAATTTTCTACGCAATTTTCTTAATATTTTCTTTCATAAGAACCTTCTCCTGACAATAACAAACACAACAAAAAAAGAATTGGCCAAATTGGTCCAGGCGTTGTTGAGTTATGCGCTTACCAACACATTTTGCGATTCATTTTTATATATAAGATATAAATATTACCTATGCAGTTTCTGGGTCCAGCGCTGAAGGGTATGTAGGCATAAGGATGTCTGCCTTTGCAGTTCTCTGGCAAGAAACGATCGGGATCGAACACCAGGGGGTCTTTATACAGCTTAGGATCCCGGTGCAGATCCAGTATGTGGATGTGACAGAAAATTCCAGGGCATAACTTGTATCCACCTGAAAGTAATCCATATTTGTAACAAAATATAAAAAGAATATGATGTAGTTGGTACTTACTTAAAACAAATAAATGAATATGAGCCTTGACAATTTTTGAATGCAAAAAATCAGTAACCTATTTGAATAAAAACAAAACTTTTATTACTTTTTTTATTCCTTTTCCAGTCAGCTCGGTGACCTAACTTTTGGCCCGGATTTACGAATTTGCCAAATTTTATTAGTTACTAGCTGTCGCGGCAAACGTTGTTTTGCCATATACAAAAAAAGGAAAAAAAAATAATAGTGTTCGATTCTCAGACCTAACGAATAACACAAAAATTTCATACAAATCGGTTCAGCCGTTTAGGTGGAGTTTGGCAACTAACACACCGTGACATGATTTAATTTTTCTCATTTTTTTTTTCAAGATTTTTTTAAATAACTTACTTAAAACAACAGGTTCGGTGATATCGCGGCTGATGAAGTGAACTGGTGGATAGAGTCTCATCGACTCCTTGATGCAGTACTCCAAGTAACGCATCTTTGTCAAATCCTCCATGGTAGCCGGCCGAGATGAATCACCGTATATTTCTTTCAGTTCGATGAATATTTTGTCCTAAAACACGTAAAGAGGCATCTCTAAAAAGGTACTTCTATTTGTCTTAGTGCAGCTCATATCAGCGATTAAGCGACGACGACGACGTACGTAAAAAATCAATACCTAACCTAACATATTGAATTTAAGACATTTTGCCATTTGTATTTTAGACGTTATGTTTCTTTGGCGTAAAATACATTTTGCAAGTTAGAAGATCAGGAGGGACAGATAATTGAATTTAAAAGAGTTAAAGATTTCTGTCTGTAATGCCTTTTTAATTACCTGAATATGTTTGTGATTTGCTAATTCCATCAAAGTAAAAGTCAAACCGGCAGCTGTTGTATCGTGTCCCTGAAAACAAAAAAAAATGAACGAATTTTAATGTTTGAAATCAGGTATGGAGTACGTTAGATAGATAAACACTTTAATGCACCATAAAAACAAAAAACTAGTAAACACAAAATTAAATCTAACATAGTTAAGTCCAAATCTGATAAAAAGAAAAAAATCGCGACGAATTGAGAACCTCCTCCTTTTTTAAAGTCGGTTAAAAATCAACAAAAACGACGAAGAGACGAAAAAATAGCAACATAGACGTATTGCAAAATAGACCAATAGCGACATAGACAAATAGCTACCTTTTTTTTATCGAGGAGAAATGCGCCTTATGCACCTGGGGGGAGCATCGGGGATGTGTGGGGCTCCCTGCTGGCCTGAGATGGTAGGCGGCCAGAGGTTTACCCACTAAAACTCCTCGGTGTCCTTTTCTTCACCGTAATCCAGGAGGAAGTAGGAACTGTTTGCACATATAACTACTTCCCCCTGGGGTAAGTCCTACCCTCTCTGACCGCGTCGCTGTTCCCTCAAAACGACAACTTTGGAGTCTTCAAGTCTAGAGTGAATAGGTACCTTTTAGGCGAGCATGCTACATCCTAAACCTCATCTTCGCTTCCCATCAGGTGAGAAGAGGTTTTATGTAAAAATAGTAACAAACATATAAGTACCTATATTTAGATGTAGACATAACTTGATTCAGGCACATTGCATTTTAGGTAGAAACTGATACAGTGAGCAAAGAAAAATATTACTGCCCAAAATTAAAAAAAAAAATTAAATGATTTGGTTATCACTAAATTATTAGGTACCTATTTGATACTTTAGGATCAAAATTTGGCGAGCATTTATCCGTTTTCATAATCATTTAGAATTGTCGGTACTTATCTAGTACATTAGGTAGCTGCTTTTCTGATAAGTGTTACATAGATTAAAACTAATTATTATCGTAATAAATGTTGGCAATAACATATTAATTTTAGACGATGATAATATTATTGTTATTTGTAACCTATCTTAAGCTTGATAATTTTACGTATTATCAAACTTTGGACCTTGGCCTTCTTTTAAGTTAAATAATTGCGAATTTTAACAATTCCTTCAATATCGTTAATGATATCGGTGAAAAATTGTGAAATAATATCGGCCAAAGATTCCACTACTAATTATATCACTGTAATCTTAAGACGATATAATATTTATTAAAAATTTATTACATCCTAGTTATCAAATACCATTGTTTCTTTAATTATTGTGATTTTTATGATTTGTATTGTTATTACCGACCGTCCGTAGATAGGTTTGAACTGTGCGTTGTTATATCATTCAGGACTTTGAATTTTATATTTATAGTAGCTGTCCCGGCAAACGTTGTTTTGCCACAAAAAAAACGAAAGGATACAAAATAAAAAATAAATAGTAGCCGATTCTCACACCAATTGAATATGCATATAAAATTTCATAACATTGTGACACGAGAATTTTATACATTAGTGTGTCAATTTATGTCTGGTAATAATAAATGTTTTCATGACTTAATAACAGACTTATACCTATCTATTATAGCTGCTTACCTCGAACATGAAAGTATCAACTTCCTCCTGAATCCCAGCATTGTCAATCAGACCATCTTTTTCAGCAAGTAACAACAGATCAAGCATAGCTGTTTTCTTTCTTTTCTTGTAAACATCATCTTCTTCAGTTTCTATCGTAGTGATCCCGTGTTTATTAATATATTCTCTCCGATCGTTTATCACATTTTTGGTAAAACTGTGAACGATAGCTAATTCTTTTTTTGTTGCTCTCCATGTCGCAGTCAAATAAAATAATGCGTCCAAATACAGGTATATGTTAGTGAATCTATAGAGTAGTAATCTTGTCATTTTGTATATTGCCTCTTTGTACCTTCTTCCAGTTCCAGCAGTTTCTTCGCTGAGCTGAGTACCCATTGCTGTTTCTGCGAAGTTAGTGGTTGTTTAATATTAGGTATAAAGAGTACCTACCTATGCCTATGTAGTATGTATAATGTATATAGAGCGTATATTTCTAGTACGATCCGAATTCAAGGGCTGCGTTTTCAAAACAAGCCAAAGTTTGTCAATCAATGAAAGCAATCCTTTAGACGGAAGAAAAACTGTTGTGGCACACAAAAAGAAAATAAAGTATTTACCACAAATAGAATGTAGCGTAAACTCTGAAATCGTTGGCACTATATCAATAGAGGCTCCATCAGTTTCTTTTAATGTGCCCAATAAACGCTGTGTGTTCTCTTGAAGAGTTACGAAGAACTTTTGTAGGATGTTGAAATGGAAGGCAGGTGTAAGTAGTTTTCTACGCTGATGCCAGTGTTCACCTTGAAAACGAAATATGTAGTTATTAAGTAATTCAAATTACATAAATATTAGTGTAGATTAATCACAGTAGGTTACCTACAGTAGACAAGTAAATATTATCATTCTGTTAGTAAAAGATAAACTAATATGAATAAACTATTTCCTATTTTGTGAGACTACTATTTACCATAATTTAACGCAAATAAACAATTCTGATTAATGTCCGACCGAAGCAGAATTTTCAATCATAACCGAAGTTTTGACTATCAGATAACCGAAACCAAAACTGTGATCCCTGGTATAATAATAATAACTCACTAAAAAGATATTTAAGGAAGAACAGAATTTTGGTAATCAGTACAAGTATAATGTTTTTCACTTATTGAAGTCAGTTTTTAATTTTTTTATCATATTCTATTTAAAAGTTACAAAATATATTTAATATAATTTATAACAGGCAATTAACATAAAATAATTATAAATTATTTTTTGAATAGGTACCTATACCAATATGATTTAGAACAATAAAAACTCAAACAGTTAAATTGTCCATATTACACTTGGTATTTTTATAACAATGGATTTTTTGAAAAAATTACTAAACCAATGAAATCTGAATCTGGTTTTCATCATATTATTATATGCACCAATAAGTAGAAACTGACTTATCAACGCGGTGGCCATTTATATCCCAATTTTTCCACGGGTAAAATCACGAGACTCAGCTAGTTATTTATCTATTAGATAAAATCTATATTTATTTTATAGTCTAAAGAGAAAAGATTTGATTGATTGTTTGTTTGCATTGAATAGGCTCCGAAACTACTGGACCGATTTTAAGCAACTAGATCTTGGTTAAAATAGATACCTACAGATCAAGTTAGTTCAAATGTCAGGGCTACAGAGGTATTGTACAAACCATATCATTTGTTGCAATTACCTACTCTTAATTTGTTTTATTTTAATTAAATCGTTACACATTTTTGCGAAAAAGATCCTATTCAAAAACCCCTCTTGGTGTGTAATGTGTATTTTTCAGAAATTGTAACTTTTGTGTTGCTAATACATTTTATAATTTTATGCTTATTTTGAACTATAGCTGCCCTGGACTTACGCGGGTGAAATCGCAGAGCGCAGCGCTGCGCTCCGCTCCGTTTCACCCGCGTAAGTCCCGATCCCGTGGGAAAAGTAGCCTATAGCCTTCCTCGGACTATCCAACACAAAAATAATTTTTCAATTCGAACTAGTAGTTCCTGAGATTAACGCGTTCATACAAACAAACTCTTCAGCTTTATAATATTAGTTTAGATTTTATCCTTTCAAACCAAGTATATATACATCATGGCTGGAATGTTTCTATATGTACAATTAGTTGTATGTATAGAAAAAAGTATATAAAGTTTCCTATCCGTTGCCTGGTCACCATTACACAAGATCAGTTCTTTAGTTTAGGGGGATGGCCCTGTTAGCAATGTCCTACAATATTTATTTATCTATACAATAAATACAAAGAACACACCCTCCAAGTTTTAGGTCTCTACGATCCAGCGCAGTCAGTCAGTAATTCAAGACAAAGCATTTTATATTTACAACGATACCTACGTAATTAACCCAAAACTAAAAGCATTCTACTGAAAATTGCTTACCATTGCTAATAAGTAATCCTTTTTGCAGCCACGGCTTCAAAAAAGTGTAAACCAAGCTTTTGTTGTTATACTTTGTACCTGATATTATTGTCTGAAAATAAATAAACTCGTGAATACAACGTGCAGCAGAGAAACGAATCTAACTAGTTCGTCATGAATCCTTCGAACTAGGGCTTCTTTAGACTTACGATTTTGTCATACATTTGAATTTAATACACATAGACCTCGCTTTAAACATACATCTAGACTATCCCGTCTTCTTACGATTTACATCTTATTATCAACATATAGTTTACTCACCTCAATATCTTCAGGATTATAAATATTCACACAACCGATGGGATAACTCCAAATTCGATAAATGTTTGCCCAGGTTTTGCTAAACTCCCGCCCAAGAGTCATAAGCTCCACTAAAACAAAATATAATTAAATACCGAATACCTAATTTACCAAATTTTAAAACATTAGTATCTAATTTAATAATTTATTATTTGTTATATATTTACCCGGAGAAACAGTAAGAGATAAAGCATTTCCAACTATAAAGTTATCCTTTGGTCCAGGAATTTGTCTCACCAACCGTGCTCTTTCATTGTAATTTAAAATTAAATGAATTAATATTAAAAGCGCTAATAAGCAGATTAAATATACGATCATTGTGCACTATAGCGCGAAATGCACTCGTATTCGCTAAACAAGAACGTTAAGACTGAACGTGATTTAAGAAACCACCGACTATTTATCGACTGAAAAACTAATCATTATTATTTGTACTTTGTGATATCATAAGCATTTACTAAGATTATATAAGTTATTAGGTATTTATTATCTTAATGATATGGACGGAGTCGACACACGCTAATCTATATTAATATTATAAAGCTGAAGAGTTTGTTTGTTTGAACGCGCCAATCTCGGGAACTGCTGGTTCGAATTTGTTTTTTTTGTGTTTTTTAGTCCATTGATCGAGAAAGGCTACTTTTTATTTAATATTCCCACGGGATCGAAACTTACGCGGGTAAAACCGTGGGGCGCAGCTAGTTCGTAATAATTATACTAGGTTAGGTATAATACCTACTTATTTTGGTTACACCTACGTTTTAACGGCTTTGGAGCCACCTGTTTATAAGTCGTTCAAGCATTGTCTTCTGTTACATACATGTCTAAGTTTTTACAGAATGGGATAGGTATCCGAAAAGGATATATAAGTATTAATAAATGATGAAAGATATAGATATTTTATGCCTAGCCATTCTAGTTTTATCGTAAGCTTAATTTCGTCTGAAACCCTAAAACCAAACTTCTCTTATGGCATAGTTGTTCCTTGGATCGAAGAACCTAAGCCGATTAGGATCGGTAAAGGATCTGCACGCGCGCGCGGGCATGGCACGCATTAATCCTATTTTTAGTTTTTACGAATTTTTTCTATTGACTTTTTTTAATAACAATATTTGGTTTATCTTGAGCTTGAATAAAAGCTGAAAGAAGTTTGAACAATCAGATTAAACGATATAAGTACGATATATATCAACAAAATTACACTTTCACAATTTGAAGCGACCGCAAATCTTTTGAGGTTTGGACGATACTTAGTTTTCGGCAAAATTCCAGTTTTGCGGCTATTTTAGTTTAGTCAAACCCTCTTGGACCGCGCCTGGCTCTACAACCTCTTATTTATGACTTTCTTCGCAGAATGATAACAATTGTAGTAATAGGCGAAATATATTTTGCTTTTAGCTCCCATTTGTGCCTGAAACAATGACGTGCAGTGGTTGAATCTGGTAGCTAGTTACTTAAAAAGGTACATATTTACCTACCTAATATGCTATTTAACAAAAAAACTTCAATAATACTTATACCACGTTAAAATTAATTACAAATCATTAATGCTACTATGCTATTTAACTATTTTAATCTGGCTAGATAAACGTTTAATATGATTAAATGTATAAATGACCTTGTAAACCTATTTATTTTCTGTGTATCAGTGGATAAATAAACAAAAATTTCCATGTGAAGTTATCAGAGTACCTATACTTACCTATACAAAAGATATATCGCAGAAAAGGTACTCGTACTTGGAAATGAGAACAATATTTGATATACGAAAGGCGGTTGTTTAAGAGCATTAAAAAAACACCCCGTCGTTTTTGCGTCGGGGGTTAATAATAGACAAAACTAAAAAACAATCAAAACCTCATGGTAAATGTCCAACCATTCCCACCATTCTAAAAAACAGCTGATCTATAGTACCCAAACCTTAAAATTTTACAAAACCCATTATATATTTGAATACCCATCAAAGTCACTAATATGATATGAATACAAGAGATACCTTACCTACCAATGTCTTGTCCGCTATAATGATTTCCTGTGAAATGCAATGTCACAACTATTTAACTTACATATTTTATGTCCTGCGCAGTTACTAAATAAGCAAACATTCATATCCTTACAAACAATGCTTTAGGAAAATGCAGTTAGTTATAAGGCCGTCTGACCGACTTTACAATACAATTTATGTAGGTAGATAAGTAACTATACCTAATCTATACTAATATTATAAAGCTGAACTCAGGAACTGCTGGTTCGAATTGAAAAATTCTTTTTGTGTTGGATAGTCCATTTATCGAGGAAGGTTATAGGCTACGTTTTATCCCGATATTCCCACGGGATCGGGAGTTACGCGGGTGAAACCGCGGAGCGCAGCTAGTTAAAAATAATAACTAGGTCCCGTTGTCTAAACAGTCTGCAGTTTTATCTTCAAATATCGACCCTTTTTAATTGGGTCCTTTTTGCCTGAAGTTGGAGTAGGCTTGCCCAGCACCTACTACCCTCTCAGCTTAGTCAACCATGTCCAGAGGAGAGAACTTGTCAAAACACATCCTTCTGCGTCACAGGCGGGTTATCACCTGCCGCCCCACAGAGGTTGTTATTTTTTTTTAAGTTATTTTATACGAGATATCGTTTTTAAAGCTGACAAATAGCGATAAGTAGTATGGTAATAGACTGTGACCTTGTCATTAGTATCGAACATCAGTGGCCAGTGGCAACCCACTGACTAGGAACACCTAAATCATGAAAGACATGACGTGTTCTTACCAACCAATTTATCAATGCTTACCCCCCTACGAAATCTAGGCACGAATGAATTAGATTTATTTATAAAATCTCATACGGATCCTGAACTGAAAACGAACATAAGTAATTAAGTATGTTAATTCAATTTATAAAAATATGCTTTTTGCTCTTCCTACTTAATTTGCTTTACCGACTGACTTGCCCCAAGATGTCTTGATTTAATCGCAAAAACGCAAAAAATACTCTAAAAATTAAATTTCAAACGATACCTCCTTGCTTCCTTCCTTTGACTTGAGAATTAATTAAATTAGGTACATAATATTGGCCATTACATGTAATCTAGACGAATAATTCAGCGCCATCAACTTTATCCGATCCATAATATAAAGGGAGAATTAAGCTGTGAACGAAGAGGTTTTCAATAGATAAAAAAGCCGTTGCTGTTAAAGTACCATCTCTGTGGTTTTGTTTTTCGATATCTACCTAATCAAGTCATAGAAATCACGTTTGTGGCACGAACTTATGATTTCTATGATACTGAAAATTCAAAAGGTAATTTTCAGATCTGTACCACTGATTTAAGTAATGTGTTTTCGTGAGCCCCTTTCGTGCTTCGGAAGGCACGTTAAGCCGTTGGTCCCGGTTGCTACCTCTAGTAGCAGTCGTTAGGTCAAGTTAGAGGCCTTAAGGCGATCTGAAAACTCTAACAATAGGTGAGCCACACCACTATACGAGAAGAAGAAGAAGAAGTAAATATCTACCTATACTCGTATGTTTATTACTTAGGTTAAAAAAGCCCAGAGATCATAGACGATATCTGAGCTTTTTTAACCGGCAAACAAAATAATATTGTGTAATAACAATATTATGACCAATCTAATATTTTTACCTATGCATTTTTTGTCGATTATTTTATGGTAAGGTTGTTTTTATAAACTTCTGTATCATAAATAAAAATTATTACTCTGTAAAGATGTTAGTCTAAAGTTAGTACCTATGCTTCCTATTTTCATGTATTGCCATGGCATAGATATAGTTTTTTGTTAGTCTATGCTCAATGGTATTTCCTTAAAAAGTTTTAATAACGAGAGTCATCTCGATCTATGACATGCGACTTTTGACGTTATTTACATAAATAAACAAAGTATAGGTATACTATCATAACTACAAAATGTTCGAATAATTTTTTATTTAATTTAAAATGATTAGAAGTTTACCATGAACGACAGCACCATTACCAATGCAAGGTTTAACATCTTCGAAACATCACAAGGAAATGAAACCATATCGGAGAACCCATAAAGTTTTCATGGTACAAGTAAGATCGTCACCATTTCCTTTAATAATTATCTATATGTTTAATAAATAAAATGTCATTGTTAGTTTTCTAGCTGGGATTGTTTCAGCAGCTTCGGAGAGCATCAGCATTTGGTCGACTAAAGGTGCTGTTGCGAGAGTTCGGTGGCGATGTATGTTCACTCTGGCGATACGGAGCTCCATTTCCAACGTTCCTCAAGCTGATAGGCACATTAGTGTTGTGCTTGCTCGTTGTCCTGCCACTCGTTTATCCTATCTTTATCGTGTTTATTACGTACTTTACCTGCGAAGGATTATTTTTAAGGTACAAAGCATTTTATTATAGGCTCAAAAAACACGTAGGTTAATTTACCATGCCTGCCTGCTTTATTCAACTTAAGTTTGAAAAAGCTTAAAAAATTAGAAAAAAAATGGTGTTAAAATGTAAAAAAAGAACAAGTTTAGGAAGAGGCGAAAGGTATTTTGCTTTTAGCTCCTTAATGCGCTTAAAGTGAAATAATGCCTTTTATAACTAAATCAGCAAAGTTGATAGACGGCGATTCTACTTTTGTTTAGCTGGTGGCTTGACCAACCTTGGAGATTTCAGCCACATAAGATAGCCCGTCGTGCATTCTCCATAGCCTTTCGGCCGACCAGCCCAGCAGAGTTGTGGAAAGTCAGGGAAGTACTTACAAGAGGAATACTACTCGCACACTCTTTGGCCACTTCAGTTGACTACCTTTGCGTCATGCAAGGACTGTTGGATGATTCTTAAAGGTACATTAATTTAATCTTATATCCTACTAATATTATAAATGTGAAAGTTTGTGTATGTGTAGTATGTTTGTTACTCCTTCCGATTGCGATCGATGAAACTCAGTATCTTTTTAAATAAAAGAAAGTCGTGTTAGTTACACCATTTATAACTCGAGAACGGCTTAACCGATTTGGCTGAAAATTGATGAAGCTTAAAACCACAGGAGACGGACATAAGATACCTACTTTTTTTTTTCAATATTACCCAGGAATCGGGACTTACGAGAGTGAAACCGCAGGGTACAGCTAGTTATAATTAGGGGTCATATCATAAAGTTAAGGAAATCCATCACATGATTTCAGTCACAAGTTCATGTTTAGGACTTAGTGTAGAAAGACACTTCTCTTAAAGAGGAAAGGGTACCGGGCGCTCTCTCCATACAAATAGTCGACTGTTTCCTCCCTGGATAATGACACTAGAGCAAATTTTTTTGTTGCATAAAACTTATAACTGCCATGATCAGATCATGCCCCTATGTTTTGTATTTTTTTATTTTTTAAATCTTAATTTTCCTGATAATTAGAAAATGAAAAAAAAAACAACAAGACATAAGGACATAGTCATGGCAGTTATAGGTTTTATGCAACCGTGTCATTATCCAGGGAGGAAACAGTCGACAATGTTTGTATGGAGAGAGCGTCGGCACCCTTTCACCTTAAATACCTAGTTAAATATTTCATTATTTTAGCTTCCTATTTTGACAACACTACTCACTGCAGGTATCTTAAAAGTTGTCAATAACGACGCGTGTTTCTTACATCAAATTTCAGCTTAAAACCCATTGAAGAAGGAATCAACAAGCTAAAACCCGACATTTACGATATGAATCTCCTACCGCTCAACGCGTTGAAATTGTTTAATCATTAACTTACCAGTAGCGAGGAGTGAAATGTATTTTAAGGTAAGCCAATAAAAACCAATAGCCCCAAAAATATTTTAGGTGCGGGTGAAGAACCCACTGAATCCCTGAAGGTAAGCCCTAAACCCATAGAAATTGGGTTGTAGGGACCCCATGCTACTGCTACCTACAGAAATAACAATTTTGTAAAAACTCTGTATAGATTTTTACGGTAAGATTATGGTCTAGTTAATTATCGTAACGAGCGAACAATTCGTAACGCAGTCGACAAATAATTTAAATTAACTTGAATCATAAGAGATATAGTATGATAGATATATTACATCAATGTTAAACTGAGAATATTGTTGCAAATAATGACCTTTACTGAAGAAGATCAAGTCAAATGTGTGTCGGACTCGCTCACCAAGTGTTCCGTACACTTTGAATTATTACACAATATACATATTTGAGAAAAATCTGACAGTTCGCGAATTTATTTTTTTAGAAAATATCTTAAGTTTTTATTTTCGGAACACGGCTTTTTCATTGGCTAAAGGCTGTTCTAAATGATTTTTATCATTTTTTGTGTCTATCATTTCTATCTCTAGCATCTGCGATAGATGATTTAACTTTATCTCATCAATAATTTAAGTTCTTCTGACATTTCGTATCTCTGTTGCTATGAGTACCCAGTTAAAAGTATCGATAAAAAGCGATCGCTGCAGTTGATCGGTAGAGCTCGGAGAGGCAACACGGAATTATGGTCAACTTCGCAGTGATTGGGTTGCTACTGGCCGTGTGCCATTCGTGAGTAACTTTGTTTACAAGTACTATTCAATAACAACTGATTTCCTCTACTCAGTGGTTTAGTTGACTGTGAAATGTTTAAGTTTTTGAAGTGAAAACTTCTTAAGCGGCGTTGAGCACTTTTTCTGTAATGGGTATAAAATCTTAAACTCGCGTCAGGACACGTGACCTGATCGAAAAAGCGTAAGACGGATGGAGAGTAGACAGCTATCCCCTCTCTACGGCGCGGCGAAAATGTATGCCTGAGCCTACTGTTTTTAATTTGGCTGTGAGTGTATTAAGACGTACATATGGTATTTTTTAACGGACGACTATTGACGGACGACAAATGTCGGACGACTATTGACGGACGACAAATGTCGGACGACTATTTGTCGGACGACTATTGACGGACGACTATTTGTCGGACGACTATTGACGGACGACAAATGTCGGACGACTATTTGTCGTCCGACTATTTTTTTTTTATCTAAAACTCTTTTTGCGTATGTTCTCGCGACATATGAGATTTTACACAGATATACAGTTTTCACTTCTGCCTGCACTCCCGGAGTGCGCTGTTTTTTTACTTTAGTTTTGCTTTGCCTTTGTTGATATAAACGACTATTGGAATTTTAATAGTTGACGTGACTAGCGACTTAAATTATTTTAATGGGTTTTATGAGACTAACGCTCCATAGCTATATCAGACAGTACGTGTACCTACTTTAAGTTATTATTGTAGTATCTATCACCTAGGACACTTTCAATTTATTAAACAACTAGCGACCCGCCCCGGCTTCGCACGGCTGTATTATGCATGTATTAGGTATATCTAAAAACCTTCCTCGTTAATCACTCTATCTATTTAAAAAAACCGCATCAAAATTCGTTGCGTAGTTTTAAAGATCTAAGCATACAAAGGGACATAGGGACGGTGAAAAGTGACTTTTTTTATTTTCACGGCTATATTATGCATGTTTTATACATATAAACCTTCCTCTTGAATCATGATTCATGATCATGGTTTATATGTATAAAATCACTCACTCTAACTTACTCACTCTCACTCTACATAGGGATATAGGGACAGAGAAAGCGACTTTGTTTTATACTATGTAGTGATAATAGACCCGGTTGGCACAATACTCACCATGCTTGACTGCCAAACACACGGTTGCGGGTTCGATTCCCGCCTCAGACAAGCATTTATGCTTAGATATTTGTCTATGGTCTGGTTGTTTCTATGTATTATATGTATATATTTACAATAGAAAAGTATATAAGTAGTATAAATATACGTTGTCTAGCACCCATAACACAGGTCTAGTTACTTAGCTTGGGGCTAGATGGCGATGTGTGGAATGTCCTACAATATTTATTTATTTATAATTTATTATTTTAACTATCAGTAAAAAAAAAGTTAGTATATCCGTTGTCTAGCACCCATAACACAAGGCTAGTTACTTAGTTTGGGGCTAGATGGAATGTCCTGCAATATTTATTTTAATATTTATTTAATAGTTGTTCTATTTTTAAGCTTAAAATTAAGTAGGCTTCAAGTAGGTACCTAAACCTATATGATCCAGTAACAGCCGTTATGAAAAATGTCATCTATCGTAGCGAAATATTTATGAAACTTTCATATTTTCTCAGGACTCTAGCCGCATATACAAAATTTCCAGATTACTTTACGTTTGGAGTAGCCACAGCTTCTCATCAAATAGAAGGCGCTTGGAATGTAAGTGGTAAGTTGTTATTTAACCGTTTATCTAGTTGTTCATTTATCTCTTATCATTTTGAGATGTAGGTACTTACCTATTAAGACTTTTATTTATCCCTAGGCCACTCTATCATATTTTATCACCTTGTTCATTCTTCAAGTGAGGTATAGTTCTACACTTGAGATATCACTTCTAAGAATGTCTTACTTAACTTGAAAAGTATCAGATGATAACCTCAAATGTTTTCGAACAGGAAAATCTGAAAATGTATGGGACAGGCTTTCGCACACGCGGCCCGATATGATTGCCGATGGCACCAACGGAGACGTCGCTTGTGACTCCTACTATCGATA
The DNA here is from genome assembly GCA_907269075.1 of Idaea aversata. Classification (NCBI taxonomy): domain Eukaryota; kingdom Metazoa; phylum Arthropoda; class Insecta; order Lepidoptera; family Geometridae; genus Idaea; species Idaea aversata. The sequence continues at coordinate 9,926,124 of OU026085.1, forward strand.
CCGAGAAGATGTCGAGGAGCTAGTATACCTCGGGGTCGACTTCTATAGATTCTCGCTTTCCTGGGCTCGAATCTTGCCCACAGGACGAGTCGACTATATTAACCCTGATGGTATACGATACTACAACGAACTCCTTGATGCCTTGGCGGAATACAACATCGAACCATTGGTGAGGATCATTATAAGGCTGTCTGTCAACTGGAACGAAGCGGTGTTTCCACCAATAGAAGTCTTAAGATCTCTGCGTGCGGAGTTTTTATGCAATTCTATTGTAAAGGCAGATCAAGTCGACACGCAGCCTAATTCGTGTAAATCTACTACACTATTATTAAAAAGCGGAAAGTTTTTTGTTGGTAACGAATATGCTCCAAAACTACAGGGCCGATTTCACCAATGGAAAGCTACATTATCAGGGAGTTACATAGGTCAATTTAATTCAATTATGTATATAACAATATTAACAGCATACATTAAACATCTACAAAACTATTAAAATAAAACATAGCTACATAAGAAAAAATAGGCACACATACCTAACAATAACTCAGGTTATAATTTTTTTTCAAAAAGTTCGGAATCCGTGGGATTGCAATATTGAACCAAGGTAGAAAACCAAAAATAGTTTTCGAGTGTGCTGCGAAAACTATTGACGGTAGAACGAAATAATATACTTCAAGTTTATACGTTCTCAACTATCACCTCGTTTGTTACCGCTTCACGAAAAGACTCCTTAACCGATTGCTATAAAACTCGGTGTGTAGATAACTGGATACCTTTTAATCCCGATATACGCGTGTAAGCCGCGAGGAGCTACAGACTAGTAATACGTACACTTACTTCTTAACAGGTGACCCTGTTCCATTGGGATTTGCCACAAACTCTGCAAGATCTAGGTGGATGGGCGAACCCTAAGATGGTTGACTACTTCCGCGATTACTCTGACCTGTGCTTCAGAGAATTTGGCGACAAAATTAAATCGTGGATCACGTTCAACGAGCCGTATGAAATTTGCGAAGATGCTTATGGGGACGAAAAGAAAGCTCCTGCAATCGACAGCAACGGAGTTGGAAACTACTTGTGCAGCGACACTCTGCTAAAAGCTCATGCTGAATCTTACCACCTCTACAACGCGACTTATCGGCCAAAACAAAACGGAAGGATCATGATCTCGATTAACTCTATTTGGTACGAGCCTAGTGACCCTGAGAACGCTGAGCAGGTCGCCTTGGCCGAGGTGGCTAATCAATTTAAAGTAAGATTTTTCCTCTAAAACTTTTCCCTATTAATCAAATTTTAAACGCTATTTACTTTGATTTGTGATATTGTCCGGCAGTTCGGATGGTTCGCTCACCCAATCTTCACAGAGAAAGGTGGTTACCCTGCGGTGATGGTTGAAAACGTGAAGCGAAAGAGCGAAGCTGAAGGTCTTCCCAAGCCGCGCCTGGAACAATTCGACGAATACTGGACACAAAGGATTAAAGGCACTTCGGACTTCCTTGGCATTAATCATTATACTACGCATTTGATCACTGGAGCTGGAGTGGATCCTACTGCTAAGTCGCCGTCGTGGTTGAAAGATATTGGTGCTATTACTACTATGAATGTTGGGGGTGACTCAGCTTCGGAATGGTTAAGAGTAAGTTGGGATTTACTCTAATTTATTGTTTCTTGAACTACAGGTTATTTTGCATTTATGACCGCAATCTTTGCTTTGTAGGTGGTGCCAACTGGTTTCGGAAACTTATTACGTTGGTGCAAGAGTTCTTACAATGACCCCCCGATCTACATCACCGAGAACGGATTCTCGGATCGCGGCACTTTGGAGGACTATGGCCGTATAAAGTATTTCAATGTTAGAATTTTCATGTTTTTTTTTCTTGAAGATATTTATCATGTTGTAAGTAGTTTTTATAGATGTTTGCATTAATTATAGGACTACCTGAGTGAAATTCTGAACGTGATCTACGATGATGGTGTGAACGTGCTCGGTTACACTGCTTGGACACTCATGGATAACTTCGAATGGAGAGCTGGATTCTCGTGAGTATTTCAAGCTAAACGTATGTTTTGGAAAAAGTACATTGTGGGAAACTCATTTATCGGAAAACGGTAACGTTAGGAACAGGTGTTTTTGGGAAACGGATAGCATGTTCCGAAAGGTTTGCATTGCAGCACTTACCGTTTTAGGTTTCTAGATGAAAATCTGTTACGTTTTCTTTAGTATACGTTAGTATAAAATTAGGTACCTAGTTAAGTTGTAACCGTAAGCGCTGCTAGAATCACGATTTTATCAACTACTAGCAGCGCTCCGCGGTTTTACTCAGTAACTCCCGAATCTGTGGGAATATCGAAATAAAAAGTAGCCTATGTTATTCCCAGTGAATTTATGTATCCTCATACCAAGTTTCATAAAAATCGGTCCAGTAGTTTCAGAGCCAAACAAACAATCAAATCTTTCCTCTTTTATTAGTATAGATCAAAATAATATGTTATTAGTGGTATTCAGCTCACTAAGCAACCGATGCATGGAGCGCTAACTTTTAACAATTTTTTTTACGATGTGTTTGTAGAAAACAAATCCAAATTGTTTGAACAAACAATTGGAAATACTCAATACGGTTACGTTTTATCGAGAACGTAAACAACTCGACGAATGGCCTGTAATAGGGTCTAGGGTGTGAAAAATAAAATATGGTATTTTTTATCCCACGAATAGATAGATAGATAACTTTATTTGTACACCACAATAAGAAACATAAAACATGATATCGAATCAGAATTTCTACTATTAGAAATGTATTTTGTTCATTGTATTTTATTGACGTAGTTTAATTTATTCATTTGTTATTATCAAATTTACCTATTTTATTTTAATATTTTGTAAACTAAGTTATGCTTTTGACTTAGTATTTAATTTTGTATTTGATATTGAATATTTTTTGTACTTAAGTTTTGTTTTCATTGTTTCCAGTGAACGTTTTGGTTTCTACTCCGTGGATATATCGGCCCCAGATCGTCCGCGCACCAAGAAACTATCAGCTGACTACTACAAGGAGCTCACCCGCACTCGCTCGCTACCCCAGGACGATCGCTTCAAGCAACCATCTGTAAGAAATATACATTGATTAACTACCTGTTATATGTATGCTGTGCTATGGGTGTTTTGCTTGCTTGGTATTTTGCGCGCTACTATTGGTCAGTGATACTAGCTTATATAACAGTTTGTATAGCGACTTCAATTGTGTAATTTTGTTTCGAGATCTTACTAGTTGTTTACGCATACGATCAAACTTACAGTTTTAAGTATAGGTACTTATTTTTCCGCGAACTCTAAAAGCCGAGATACCTTAAAAGTAAGTATCTCTATTTAGGGTGATTAAATATTATTTTGTATATATAGCTTTTAGAACGATAGAGATGCTGTTTTAGTTATTTGTCTTGATCGCATATTGACCGGTTCTGCTAAATACTCACGCTTTACTAAACGACTCGTGTAACTTGTAATGTAATTGTCAATCTTATTAATTACAAACAAACAGACAGACTGACATGAAATTTAAAAACTATACTTACCTATATTTTTGTTGTACTACTTTTTCTAAGTCCCCTAGATTTTTTTACTTAGCTTCCAAGTCTAGACTTTTTGTACTATCCTCCTTTATTATTAGTACTTATAGATTTATTATACTATAAACTTAAGGCCCGAAGAACAAAGTTTTTGGTACAATTTAATGGTATAACACATAACTTACCAATCAACTAGCGAGAGCGGAGAAAAAGAGGGATCGAGAACAAAACAGATTTGTGGAAAAAGCCTAAGAATTAAATATAAGAGAAAATTGGCCAAGTGCGAGTCGGATTAACGCACGAAGGATTCCGTACCATTATTATACAGGAAAAGTATTTTTGTACTGCACAAATTTCGGTATGTTTTAAGCACATTAAAATGAAAAATACTGTTTTTTTTATTTTGGAGCTAACTCAAAAACTCTCAGAGCTATAATCATTTAAGTGTTTCTAACAAAACGACGAAGTCCATGGACACAATACTAGCGCCAGCGATTTTAATAGCGCGCTCTAAATGAAGGTAGGTACCTACGTGTCACTGTGTGTATCAATACTGAGATACCCAATAATTTAGAAATTGCAGGAAGTTTTTCACATTAAGTTTTGGTTTTTTTTTTTATTTATTTTTTTGCATAAATGTACCTGCCGACATATATTCAGCAGAAAAAAAATGTGCACTACAAAAATACTTTTCCTGTATATTCTGTTTTAGTCAAGTCAAATCTTCAACTGTTTAGCTTACGGTTTATGAAATACAACCTTGATAGTCTTAGTAAAACTAATAGGTACCTACTATTACGTACCACACAAAAGATAAACTTAATGCAAATTTACGTAGGTAAAATTATTAAGCGTAACATTATAAAATATAGTTAATATTTATATTATTCCTGTTCTACTGCATTTATTTGGCTTCACAATTACAAAAACAGCCACTTAAGTGTTTAAAAATATGAATACTAAAACAAAAAAAAATACTAGCTATCAAAAAAGTGCAACAACAAAAACGGACATAGAAAGGTCATAGTTACCGGTTACACAAGGAGGAAGCGGTTTATTTAGTGTATATACAAATCACTACATAGTGTAAAACAAAGTCGCTTCCCGCTGTCTGTCCCTATGTATGCTTAGATCTTTAAAACTACGCAATCTATATTGATACGGTTTTAAAAAATAGATACAGTGATTCAAGAGGAAAGTTTATATGTATAATAAATAAATAAATATTACGTGCATAATATAGCTGTGCGAAACCAGGGCGGGTTGCTAGTTATACATAAATCGAATTTCAAAACCAAAATATAAACTGCATCTAAGAGTAGAGCAGCATTACTTAATGTAGACCATAATTAAAGATTCTGAAGAAATAGACCTAAAACTAGCAATAGACATAAAGACAGATAAATAAAATAAGAAATATTAAAAATGTCGAATAAACCGTGGCGTACTTGTACTTCTATACGGGCTATTTTCCGTAACTAGACCTCTATAGTTAGTTAGAGTGAGGATGGAGTAGGCTTACCTAGCACCTATACTACCTTCTACTTCTTTCCCTTATCCCGGGTCGTCCAGGGTCGGGCCTCCTCGTATTTTTACGCCAGGTCGTACGATCCTGGGTTGTCAAGTGGTTTAGGTTCTGCGACTTCATCAGCTTGTCCATGCTTGTCCACCATGTATCGGGTGGTCTTCCTCTACCCCTAGGTTTCACTGGGATGTTCAGTGCATTGTTCACGGCGTGATCTACTTCGCGTCTAGATATGTGACCGTACCAGCGCAGTCTATTTTCCGTAAGATTCTCAGTGATCGGGGCAACTTTAAACGACCTATACTACCCTCTCAGCTTAGTTGACCATGTCCAGAGGAAAGAACTTGTCAATACGTCTAAAGCCAACTAAGTAGCGGGTTTTATCACGATGTTTTCCTTCACCGTAATAGAAGTAGAAAAAAACTGTTGGTCTACGGCCAGCCGGGATTCGAACCCACGACCTATAAAATTAAAGTCAATGTATACAGGGTGATTTTTTTACGTGGGCCTTCAGGACTATATCCTAAACTATAAGAGATAGCGAAAAATGCTGAAAAAAGGTGCGTGCCCGATTTTGACAAAAACTAAAACTGCATCATTAGATTTTTGAAAAGTCATTACCCTAGCCAGGAATCGAACCTGTTGATTTTGCAACATCAACATCGTTCAAACCGTGGCGTAACAAACAGCAGGAACAGATTCCAAAATTAGTCCTTTACCGTTCTGTGCATATTTTGGCGTTTGGCATGAGAGTTTTGTTGTTTTGTAGATAGTTTGGGATTATTATTAGTGTAGCTATACCTGGTTATCTGCTTCATGAGCTTAGTTCATAATCAGTTTGGGTGTATTATTGGTGCACAAAAAAAAGGTTTCTTGTAGCAAAAAATAACCTTAAAAATAATTGCTTGTTTTTTCCTTTTTTTCTGTGTGTAGCCAGTAAAATTATTTAGTTGCTTTGGGTGTACGGTCAGAGTGAGAATTGCAGACCCACCGTAGAGCTCCAATACTGCTATTATTAGAGTGTTTTCAACTTAATCAAGATTCTAAGGGCTTGCTCAAGTTCAATTTTGAAGTCTTTCAACATTCCAACAATAGTCATTCTGGGGTGGGTCTGCAATTCAGACTCCGTACTCTAAAATATACTTACTACATTTTATGTTTTATATTTTCTGCTTTCTCATTATTTCTTCTTTATTGTTGATTTCTCTTATATTCCTTTTGTTTTATATGTTTGTGACGTGTGATGTTTGTGCTGTCTTCCTTCTCTTTGAATTTAATGTTAAAGAACAAAGTCATTTTGTCTACAGGCAAGGAATCACTGAGAGCAATGACCAACTGTTGTTAACGCAGTACCAGTACCTGTCAGTACAAACAAACTACTCACAAAGATATAAAGGAGCTATTCCGTCTACTCGTTCAACCCCTCGAGTCACAAACCGTCGGAAGGCAACCGAAACGAAAAATTTTTTTGCTGCTCTTTCACTCCCGCGACTGTTGACGTGTTCCTATCCTTGTCTTTTCAGTTTTATTCGTTTCGGTAGCCTTCCGATGGTTTGTGAATTAGCCTACAGATATAGTAAGCGACAAGAAAGATGAAGAGTCGGTATGATGGGGGTGTTCTCCCTTTGCCTTCCTAGATCTACCTTTTTTAACACAAGTTATCAAACAAAATAATATCGTTTTAAATCAAAATAGTGTTCTTGTCTATTGGTCTTTTATCTACTTACCTTTAAGACATTTCATCCGTCGCTACTGGTAAGTACTTTTATAATTGTGGTAGTACCTATTCAATTTACAGGCACAAGCATCCCCTACATTCTACATTCTGAATCGAACTCATCTTTCTCGTCGCTTACAATAGATACCTCAATAATAAATTTCTCTTCCTACAGAAACAGCTCAAGAATGAATTATAAACTAAAATAATGTTGGTTCGAAATAAAAATATAATTAAGTAAGTATTAAAACAAATATGTATTTTATTGTATAAGAATATCGAATTATTTACAATGAAATTATATAGTAAAAAAATTAACTCTGACACTTTAAATTTCATTGCTCTAACTTTGATACACTACATAGAAAACTTGCATCTGCTATCAGACTGAGAGATATGTTCGTAAAATAAAAGCTATAAACTTATATTAGGAAATAAATGATACAGTGAACATAATATATTGTTCAGAATATTATTCTGTGGAGTGGCATGTGACGACTGCTAGCAACATGGAATGTTTGTCGATGTGTCGTTAGCGATACTATGGATAGACAGAGGGCAAACTCACGGAACGGGGTTACAATACAGTTGCAGAATAATGAACCGAACAATATCATAGCATGGCTTAGGCACAGGCAAAGGCATCGCTACTCACATTATCTTATAATTAACACGACGAATACTAAATAAAATACGGGATCATTGGAAATCAATTAGCATACTTTTAGGGGATTATTCTACACGTGACATCAAACAAATTTAGTCCTTGATAACTTTATATTTTTTGACGTGATAATAAATCGATGAACACCGCCACTCACAAAAAAGTATGACGTCATCGCTCACGTTCCCGTCGTGCGTCATGTTACTGACATGGTAACGATAGCAACGTATTATCGTTGCTATGGTTACCATCAATGTTTTATGACGTTATCACGTAAAATTATCGTCCGTAAACAGACATTACAGACAACCTTCATTTTTAAATAAAGAAAACCAATTGGGACATTATTTTAAAGCTAAGAAATATGGAAAAATATCCAAATTTCTACAAACACAAGTTAAATAAGCCCCTAAAAGTTTACAAATTAATTTCCATTATCCTTTTGCATCTACAGACAGAGTACAAAATTATAATATAGTACAAAACTATAAACCCAGCACCTTTACCTCTAGGTAAATCTCAGCCAAATTCGATTCAGATAAAACAAAATAGTTATAAGAAATAGAAACAGTTTGAAAACCAAATAAGTGACTGCACATTTGTAACCAAACGTACATAAGGAAAATAAATTATTATACTTTTAATTACTGACTTTTTCAAAATTAAAAATATAATATGAGTAAAAAAACTGGTTGCCTGTAAAGTCGGTATACGGGCGAAAGTTTTACGTGACAACAACTGTGCTCGAGTGGAAGGGACGCGTGCCTTTCACTTTTTATGTCTGTCTCTCTCGCTCTTAGGCGGGCTAACCATGCCCGCGTGCCTCTCACTCGCTCTCATTGTGAGCGCATAACGTCAGCGGAGCGTAACGCAGTTTCTTGAAGTGTCACCCGGCAAACCAATTTATAAAACGTTGTCACGTCAAAAGTAAATGTAAATCGAAATTGGTGAAAGTTTCGTTGCATTTACACAGATGCAAACTATATTAACCATAAACAGATTACAATAAGTCTTAAGAGAGTACGATTACTAATATGGCAAAGTTTTCAATGTAGCATTTTGATAAGACTTATTTACGTAGGTAAACTAGCTGTTCATTACACTCATGCAAAAGTTTCTAGAAACTTGGTGGGCTAACACAATTTTGAAAATATCATTTATAATACACGATATAATACATGCGCTAGTCTATCGACGTCGAATAATAGTTAATTAAAAATAAGTATTTAGATTTAACAGTAAAGAATAAAAGCTTATTGCTTGTAGGTACTTGAATAAGGCACAAGTTGCGATGCGTTTTCGCTTTCGTCCTACATCGGACAATCTACGCGTAACATACATCTTTTTTTTAATATTCCTAAAGTTATTTAGCTAGCTGCACCCACACATCCATTATTGCTTCTAAGTCAAATACATCTAGCAACTATTAAATTCATTTACTTATTAGTTGCCAAAATAATTCACTTAATTCACGATTAACTAAACAAAACTTAACATCTACATTTTAATCTCCAAAAATTCACAAGGACGGTGTAAGTAGATAATAAACACATCTCTACCTACGTTGTATAAGTAGATTTTCTGACAATATTCATTCAATAGCTTAACCGATAGAAAAGTTGTAGAAATATTTCAAAACTATCTAAATTACTAACAATAAATATATTTTTTTTAAAAGTGTAAAGGCACAATAAGGCACTGCTACGTCAAGATGTTATCACAATCGTAATTTTGATACAACATTAATTAAAAAATCATTAAATCATTTATAGGCGATACGATTTCCGATAGTCTCATTAGAAAGATTATGGGAAACGTGGATTAGTAGTATTACATGAGATCGGAGCACGGCGGTCGACACGGGCGGCGACGCGACGCGTTTCTATTACAAAACGCGGCGTGCCGCCTGCGACGACTGTTCGGTGAACACTCCTCGCACTCCCCACAGTGATATGATATGATATGACATGACTAGCCACTTTGTTAGTCTTCTTGTGTCAAACCAACTTGTGGCTCTATACTACGTTATTGATAATTAGCCACGAAAGCGTTTGAGAGCTATTTCTGTGCACCTTTACAAACAATTTTTGTTCTACGACTTTGGGAAATTCGAACATTTTTACGATATTCGAAATCAGCTGATTTTTTTTAAAGAAAGGTCATTCGGACTTTAAACAGTCCTTTAAACTTGAAAAATAAGTATAATCTAAGGTTAATAACCTTTTCGTGAGGGTAACAGCTGATTTCGAAATATTAACGAACCACCAAAAGTTTTTTGTTAAGGTGCGCAAAAGTAGCCCATAGCCACCTCATGACATAATTATCAATAACTCTTTATACATAAACTAAGAGTACAAATATATATGTAAATTACTTTTTAACACGGATTCGAAACGAATTTTCGACAATTTAAATCATTCGAATATTCTTTTTATAGAAATGAAACTCTATGCTGTTTCATTTGTAGAAACAGGTTAAGATATGACCACAACACGATGACAATACAGACATTTTTATATTAGTACAAAACAGTAACTTAATAACATAATACAAAACGTGACGTATTTTTATTAACTTACGAAGAACACTTATTAAGACTGCAGAATTACAATAAAATAAATGTCTCATTCGAATAAATGCAGAGACAGATATATCAACTAATTCTGCACAATAAGCGAACAATTTAACGAACAACGAACACGATGCGGGCAACTGTTATATTATATTTCAACTAATCAGAACGCGCGATGTCAACTTGCCACAGTACCTACTTGCATACAATTACGATATCGATTATATTATATAAAATAGAGCACCCATCGCGAAAGATTAGCAAAAAAAACCGTAACGAAGTTCCTCCGAAAGACGGACAGATTTTTCGATATCCAGTCCTTAGTACAAGCCTTTACAGTTTTTCCTTCACAATTTTTTCATAACGCTTAAACTGGTTTGAACTGGATTTTTTATGGAATAGGTCCTGTTACAAACTCGCGATAAGGAACTTCGTTGAGCTTCGGTGCAGCGCCCGCGTCAGTTCGATTGTTCGGTTGGAATCCATCACAGTCGCACTCTACCATCGAAGCACACATCGGTTACCACACTATCCACTCTCTCACATACTTTATTGTCATTTTATTGAAATGTACACCTTAGTTTACCGTTTGTTGTTGCCGACTGTATACTTGTAGCGGTAAGTACGGTTATATTATTGTATCTATATATTAGAGTAACGTCGGCAGCCGCTTACAGCTTACAGCCAGGTGAGCACGTTGTCCGGCTTGTTGGTTGTCGGGTTTATTAGCGATTGCACGTCCTCCAGCAGAATGTCATTAGCGAACTCGTTCAACTATAATTAAAAAAATAAAAGATAAATAAATATTGCAGGACATTCCACACATCGCCATCTAGCCCCAAGCTAAGTAACTAGACTTGTGTTATGGGTGCCAGACAACGGATATACTACTTACATACTTTTCTTTTGTAAATATATACTAATTATACATAGAAACAACCAGACCACAGACAAATATCTAAGCATAAATACATGTCTGAGGCGGGAATCGAACCCGCAACCCTGTATTTGGCAGTCCAGCATGGTGACCATTGTGCCAACTGGTTCGTCCTAGTTCCGTTAAATGTTTAAGTTTTAGCACTAGATGAACGAAAGTACCATCTTCGCCTAGTAGAAGATTTACTCTAGTTGTAGTTTTTCCCGGATTAATCGGGCTTTTTGGCATATGCACTAAGGATTTTGGAAAATTCAACCCCTATGCGGACGAAGTAGCAGGTGAAAGCTATGGAGTGTAAAATGTTACAGACCTAACTTAATGTGAGTGCAACCGCGGGGCGCAGTTAGTAAATCATAAAAACAGTTTTCGTAACGTACTTGTAAAGAGGGCACCAAATCATCAGTCGAATCTAGGTTATCGCCTAGTGACATCTCGGAAGAGTCCATGTTATTCCCGGCCTCGCTGGTGCAGTCCATGCGGTCGTCCATCGTGGCGAGGAAGTCCTCTGGTGTGTGCGGCATGGAGTAAGACTGAGGGACTGCCATCCCGAGCCCGCTGTCTGCAGACTCCTGCCGCTGATGGTCCGTCAGACCCGGCAGGAACGGATCCAGCGGCAGCTCAGTGTTTGACACTGCGCCTGTACTGCTCGCCAGCGACGATACTATCGACGACGAATGTCGCGCCATCAACTCTTGCTGGAATTTAAATAATATAATATATTTTATAATTCGGCATATAATTTCAAAATAATGGCTGAAGTAGAGATTTTTAATAACAAAAAACCTCACTAGATGAATCCTAAAAATGATTGAACGAAACGAATGAGGGATTTGAAGGAGATCCACTTTGTTGTAACTGATAGTTAGGTTACCTGGAGTCTGATCTCCTGCTGGCGTTGCTTGAGACGGTCTCGCTCGAGCTGCAAGGACTGCAGCCGCAGCTTCTGTTGACACGCCTGCAGCGAGGCGTTGGGCCACGCGCTGCCCGCGTTCGGACCCGTTGTCGGTGCCGGAGTTCTCTGCAACTCTTGTGCTGTGAACAATTATATTAACATGTTATTTTTCTGTTTTACTATTTCGGGAGCACGTTACTCTAGTGCTAATATTAATGTTAGAAAGGTCGAAGCAAGAAAGGGTACTTACGTATTCTAGGATCGAACCAGGAGGTTGTGCGAGCAGCATGATTTATGAAGTATATTTCTCCTTCCGCCGTGGCCGCCTGCTCCCAGCCGTCCGGCAGCGGCCCTAGTGGATCCGTCGTTGTGTTACTACTTGTACTCTTCGCTGCTGAAATCAATCAGAGGTACGGCAAGTCAGTCAGTGTTTCTAATCGGTGGAAACAATGAATATTGTAACTGTGATCTTCTCAACAGCGATTAGTTGCAAGTGGATTATGAACTAGAACGTACGCGCCACGTGATCGGGTAGAGTTGGGCATCATCGAGAAGGTCATCGAGAGCTCGTTCTGAGAAACGACGGCGTCTGGCAACCCCGCGCGCGCGCCCGCGTGCCCTCGCCCTCGCCGTCGTCTGTGTCGATGTCGCCGTGAACTGTGCGTTGGCGCATGCGCGTCGTGAGCGCCGCACACGCACCGCACTCACATGATTAACATCTGGGCGCGCGGATGTCGTCGCGCCAACACACTCCTCCCTCCTCGTGCCCACACTTACGCTTTGTACACAATCGTATTACATACTATACCCACCTAGTAGCAGTAAACAGACGATCATTCATAAACAACTGCATCACCTGGGCTACTTTGCTACCTAATCGGACGTCCTCGTCGATCGATATAGTTATGTTAGTCATTAGTTAATAATATAATCTACCTGCCAACTAGCGAATAGAAATAACTTTTGAATCATGCTACGACCACACAAATGAATGAAGAAAGTAATGTCCCGTCTTGTCATACGTTTATTGATAGTCGCGCGTCGTCTTCGTCGTCTCGCTCGATAGCGATCAGCGGACTTTAAGTAGGTAGGTACAGCGAGATAAGTACGACATAAAAATGCAAATGCCAACAAGTTTTGGTAATAAATAGAATACATATAAATGAACCTTTGAAGTGTGAAGGATGACCAGTTTTTGTGTCATACTTACCTACTAGAACGTATGGTAATAACGGAATTAGCTTAGCATCAAGATAACCTCTTTATAACGTTGCCTTAGCGAGTGCAGCGAGTGTGTAATTACACATTATTTACAATGATCATTACTCAACAGTCGACAACAGCGACTAACCACGGGGTTACGTCAGCTTTTGACGCGTTACGGCTGCGCAGGCGTCGCTACTGTCGCCGCCGCCCGCGACGACCTATCTATTTCTTATTTTTTATCCGTCAAAAAATTACTAGCAAACAAATAAATTTATCCCACGACACGGAATTAAAAATGTTTTCATATGTTTTGGAAATATATTTGAAGATTACCTAACTTGATCTGAAACTATTACAATACAGTTTTGTACCTTAAATTTGTATAAGAAGGTAATCTAGAGAAAGCAAAAATAAATAAATAAATAAATAAATATTTCAGGACATATTACACATCGCCATCCAGCCCCAAGCTAAGCTAAAAATGATTGCAATTAAAGTATTACACAATTATATATAAGTAAGTACTTAATTAATGGTAATGAATACCTACTTAATACTTATATTTTTGTTTGGAGATTGTGTTAGAAAGTTGAGTAAGAATAAACATTATTTTAAAAGATCCAAAGAGTGCAGCAGTGAAGCAGTTACGTAATTAGTACCTATTAAATTTATAATTTTATTATATTTAAGTAATTTTAGGGGAAAATGCAAACAGATACCCCCTTATTCCAAAACGAGGTTTAAGGATAGTCCGAGATGTGAATTTAAACTTTAGATTTAGACACAGATTTACTCGTGAACTAATAGTCTAAACACTATCCCTATATAATCTATAGGGATAGTGTTTAGACTATAGTTCCCTATATAATCCATAGGGATAGCGCTTAGACTATAGTTCACGAGTAAATCTGTGTCTAAATCTAAGGTTTAAAACCATATCTCAGAATATCCTTAAACCTCGTTTTGGAATAAGGGGGTTATTGTTATTGTAAAACATCTGTCTAAAATAGCAGAAAAGGCAATAGATGAATAACTGAATCTTAAAATGTTGACTTTTGGATTGTAAGTCGATATACATCCAAATTAATGTCGATTAATAAGCAAAGGTTTTAAACAATTACTTAACTATTTTGCTAATAAAGTTTCATCCTAATTACCCGTTTAGTAAGATATGCGTCATGCAAAAGACATTTTACTTTGTAATATATCTCGATCAGATAAACGAGGAACGCGCAGTGAAAACATAATTATTTGTATTGTCACATGATCTACTTAGTTAGAACCTACTTGGGAATATGATAGAGTTTGTCATTTGATAATATAGCATGTAGGTATAGCATGACTTTATCTTGTCTTTTCATACTTAGTATCTATAATAAACCGACATTCCTTGCTGTATGTACCTGACTGTTATTTTTATATATTTGTAGTTTAGGAAATGAAGAAAAACATAGGACATTTTTAACCAAAAAATTCCGCAGGATCGGGACTTAGATGAAACAGTGGGCCGCAGTAGTTAAAGACAAATCTAGGCACTAAAATCGACAGGAAAAACTCTTTTGTGACGTCTAAATATGAATACCTAAATATTTTAGGTAAGTATTCGTATTTTCTTATTTATGATATCAACCCCACAGAATCATCAAAATGGTAATACAGAATCAGGCCTGACTGGAATAATGTTGGTTGTTTATACAACGATGCATGTTTCTTTCTATCTATGTAAGTACAGTAAGGCTACAAAAGTGCAAGCTCACCGTAGAATTTTAAAGTTGCTATTTATTTAACGACTCATTTTTATGGGACTGTCACAGTATTCAACAATTGCTGCATGTCCCGTTTTTACCGATCAACTTTATATAACTACAGTCATTTACATTTATTATCCTGGAAACAGCTGTCAAAATGTCGGAAATTTTGTGGTCGCTCGATATATTTTCCTTTTATAGGTAGATACGTAATTCATTTTTTATCCAAGTTGCACTGAAGTGCCAATTTATCAATTTTGTTAAAAATCTAAAAAGAATTGGAAAAAGAAATACATAATGATAATGTTAAGTCATGTCAAGATATTTATAGAGCTAGTCATCTAGAAATTGTACGATGGGACTCCACTTTTGTTGTCGACTATACCAAGAGGTAGATACACCAGCGAGCGTCGATGATGCGAGGCTTCGGTGCCAGCTCGGCGGCATTACACTCGCGACAACATGATTACGTGACTAGGTCACGTACAGGCTACCTATCTATGAGAAATAAGCACTAAGGTACACGCGTTCCACGCACGCTCTTCCGATACGTAAACTTCACCCATTGTTTCCTAGTTTTATATCATTTACGGAGGCGTATTGTTATAGTTACTTGGTTATTTAATAGCAAAAAGGCCTTCGTTCTTTGAAGAATCATGTTCTGGTACTTGTTTTTGTTAATTTTTGCTAACGTTAGCGCACGGAGATTTAGAATAACTGGTTCTTGTTTCAGTAGTTTTAGGTTGTAGAGAAGTAAGGTAACGCGGATGTGTCGCAACAGCGCTGAAAGCATCCAGGGCCGGCGGCGGCGCCCGCGCCAGCGCCAGCGTCGCGACATCAATGTATTTTCCGAACAC
Organism: Idaea aversata; assembly: GCA_907269075.1. NCBI lineage: Eukaryota > Metazoa > Arthropoda > Insecta > Lepidoptera > Geometridae > Idaea > Idaea aversata. Next base: position 9,941,809 of record OU026085.1, read on the forward strand.
CTTTCAACGCTCATCTCGCATCGACCGACGGAAACAACGCGTTAATTCCCGTCATAAAATCAGTTTTAGAATTCGGGTTATTTACTTGTTTTTATTTTAGTTCCATGATAATTTTAAACCAGACTCTGTGGCCAATAAGATCACGTGAAACGACGTTAGAGAAAATTGGGTTCTTTCTAGCCTACAAATTAATGGCCTGCCAACGAAGTACCCAACTATAAAGTCGGTGTCGTCCTATAATCATAGAATTATAATGAAAACTTATGACTTACCTAAATATTCTTCTTTAATCTTACTATCTTACTACCTACACACTCGATTCTTTTTACTGCAATAGTCCATTGCTTATACGTTCGCTGAGTATTATATTATTGTGAGAAAAGCTGCCATGTGTCATCTTTCTAGGCGTGTTAATCTATGCAACGTTAGGAATAATAATAGTAGTTAAGGTTTGCTTGGAAAAATCACCATCGTATTGAATATATCTACTTACTTACTTATCCATTGTAAAAACCTACCATTTAGGTACATCTATTATATAAAAATAAGCAAAGAATATTGAAAATATTATTGTTCGTGTACTGGGATTACATTTATACCTAATAAGGTAAAACCTAACTATTAAACCATTAATTAATTTGTCCATTGTACGTAACATGGTGAATGACGTCCGTAAGCAGATAATCCATATAGGAACATTACAGTTTCAGTAGAATACTATTGTGTGGTAGTAGGTATTCAGCATTATAAGGTAAACACGAGAATATCGCAACTACGTAAGTCAATTTGCCAGATAATTTATTATTGTAACTAAATTATAAGCTATTCTTTCTTTGATGTCCTAGAAAATAAATATAGAAGACTACCGAACGGGGCCAAAACTACTTCAAACTACTTTTTTAACTAGTGTAGAAAGTATGAAAAAAATATATTAGAATTATTTACCAGGTGCAGGGGGTGTGGCCACGATAGATGCCCTCGCGGCAGCTTGTGAGAGCAATGTGTCCGTGCTTTGGTGTTGCACTCCAGCTGTGACAGTCTGCGCGGCCAGCGACTTGCGGGGATCTTCCCATGTCGTCGTCTTTGTTATATGACTGGAAACAAATAATAAAACATGTTATAGCATTTTATACTAACTAAATTATTACGGCAGGCGCCATAATACCCATAGTTCCCCAGTATCTAGTCCACTATCATCTCATCACAATAGCCCTATTAGTTTTCTCCTGTAGTTTATCAATAGTTCTATCCAAACCGGATATTGTCCTGGCAACATTTTATAGTGCAGACAGGGATAATCGCCGGTTTCGTGCCAGCATCATTCTTTGGTATAAAACTTGTTATTGTAAAGGGCCTCTACGTGTTGAATTTGGCTCTACGAACGCCTTACAAAGGTCCGGGGCTCGAGGGACACATAACAGACAAAATAATTTAAATTACCAACATCTGAGAGAATGTAATTTAATGTAGATAGCTTGTTTATTTGCAAGATATTCCGTGAAGAATATGTTATTAAATAATATACTTAACATAAAATCACTTTAATAATAATAAGACATAAAAATAAAAATAAAACATGTGTAAAAAAAGGTGTGTAATTTGTATCGTATTTCGATGATTAATTACACTAAAGTGGCAAACCTTCCTTCTTCCGTTACTTCCTAAAGATAACGGGTGATATAAATAATTAAATCATGCTAAACAAGTATCCCTGCCTCAACTACCTTTAAAGTGGCTGGCACGAACGCTTGCACATTTCACGGCCTTGCAAAATACTGTTGAACTTTTATAGAACTATCAACTGTTCCGGCCAAGGAAGGGCATCCACTTTTGTCCCGTCTATAAAATCACTTACCTTAGAAGGTCTATTATTTATACGTTTTATTTATTCGAAGTAGTAAATACCTAGGTAGTTCTAGGTTTTTTTCTTAATTTATTTAAATATACCTGTAAATGATAGGCCCAATCATATAAATACAAGATCAATACGGTAAAATTCGGCCTAGTTGAATAGTCCCGTTGACTTTAAACATGTTTTTTGAAGAGAATTACGATAACTATAGATATTGCCACATAACACTAGGTATGTGAAATTATGCTAATATCTTTATTGTTTTTAGACATCCGGGAACCTAAGTATAAAATATGAAAGAACAAAGTCTGTAGATGCAACTTGGAAACCTAAATGGAAATAAATTTAAAAAAAAACTGCCTGTCTTAGATAGGTAGGTATACTTCAATTTATTTTTTTAAGTTTTTGAATTCAGGGCGGGTTGTGGTGACAAGTATGTATTCTAAGTACTTATCACAATCGAGTACTTAAGGCTGCTTATGCTGCTAAACGCAACGCGCCAGAAATACCCGTCGCTTACAACTAATATTGTTGATTGTAACGAATGTGTTTTGTTTTTCTCAAAAGTGCTGAGATGGAATTGTAGGTGAAATTTTTACCGATATTTTGGGGTAATTTTAAGGCGAAAATTCTTTGCCATTTCAAAGCTAGACCACTTTTAATTCTTAATTTTAGGATAGCTTTAAAACTATAAAAAATATTTGGCTCAAAATCACACCAAAATGTCGGTAAAAATCTCACCTACAATTCCATCTCAGCACTTTTGAGAAAAACAAAACACATTCGTAACAATCAACACTTTTCACCAACGAAGGCGACCGGTGCCGGTAGTAACTATTTAGTAGGCTGTGTACCAAGGTCGTTGGCGTATGGACCCCCCTTAAGTAGAAAATGTATTTTCAACGCAAAACTTGTTCTCACAACATTTAGACTTGCACTCACTACGTGGCTATTATTATTCCAATATTCCCACGGGATGGGAACTTACGTAAATGAAACTGCAGGAGACATCAAGTTTGAATATACTATAGCCCAAAGTCCGACCTTTAGGTACAGTAGGTACTGAGTTTCGCCCCGTGGTTTCACCTAAGTCCCGATCCCGTGGATAGTAGTATGTGGTTATCCGAGTCTCCAGCTATCTACATACCGAGTTTCATCGCATTCAATTTAGTAGTTTTATGTGTCATACAAACTATCGCAAAGGACATTAAACCTAGACGGCATTTTATAAAACGGATTTTCCTCATGAACGATTGAAGTTACTAAAACCAAAACCGTCGATTGAGTCGATTCTTCCCACTTAGCGGTCAATGTGACCAATTTGTAGACAAACCGGATGCGCGACGTGTGCGACCCAATGAATAGCCGCCCCATGATGAATGACTTCTTTACTTTCTTTACACTGAAAGTAGGCAGACACTGCGACTACAGACGAACACTCGTGCGGTAGGTAGTTAGGTACCCGAAAAAACCATTCAATTCGCAACGGATGCACAGCTTTGTTGAAACAACGACTAATAAAATTAATATAGAAACAGGCGACCTTACGGACTTGATTTGGAAAAACCAATTCGAATAAGGAAATATATCTCGATAAGTAGTTGGTTTTAACTGAATAATACATGGGTGTTACATCATACTCAAATCTCACAGGGAGCATAGTTGCTGAATCCTACTGTATTCAAATTGTATATATTTTTTAATGTTTTAAGTTAGAAGAGATTGGAACTGTTGGTGATAGGGGCACTGAATCGAATCGATCTGCTCGCTGCGGTAATGAACTTGGCCGTGCTAGTAGGTAGGTACCTATAGTTGCGATGCGCGATAACGCCTAGGTAACACTAGCAGCAGGCAGAGGGCACCTGCACTCACTACACCTGCATGACATCACCACACTTGTCATAAACGCGTGACCTTTACTACAGAAACCAGATGGGTGGGTATATCTACCACAGCTGGCCACCAATTGCTTGAAAAAAAATATAATTTAATTTCCCTTTATTTTTTTTCTACTATTTATCTATTTTCATATCCTTTAATAAAAATAATTAATTGATACTAAATGTTTCCTGTTTCTTTTGATACTTAATCAAATGAATTCCATAATAAAATATTTTACATTGCACACATCGATATTATGTATAAACTTATAATTTATATACGAAACAAATTACTGTAGATTATAAAAATATTTTCTACACGGTCGGAATTGAACGCGAAACCTTCTACGTGGCACAAAGGTTATATCTTACATATCCGGTATATATATCGCGGTAACACCCGTTTGAAATTTAATAGCAGGATTTAACACAGATCGCAGGTGTAAGGAGAAATATAAGTGCCTATAGTACGTTACATTACCGATTAATCAGACCACCTATATCGGGTCACCATTTTACTCATGAATCTAAAAGGAAAGCCGAAGGAATAACAGTTTATTCCCAGAAGGCTTACTACGAAATTGGCAACGTTGACAAACACCTGGTCTCTTAGTCATCAACATTATACCTAACCTACCTTCCTACTTACCTATAACACCATTATTTTGCTCTCTTTGTATAAGTACCTATATTTAAAAAAAAACTCGTTATAATATTTTCACCCATCAAATGCACAAAGGCCAAAAAACCCCCCGCTTCAACTCCAAACAGTTATCTATTTCTGCTTATTTGCTGTATCGGCTTTGAAAATAAGAACAAAACTTCAACAACTTCAAGTTTATTAATATGTTACAAGGTTGTTCTGAAGATATACAATCGTTGATAGAGCAATACGCATACAATAAACATAATTTCAATAATAATCGTAGCTAACAATCACCAGATGACAAGGAGCAAGCATTATGAAACGCCATTTCTCTTGTGCGAAGGCCTTCTACTCTTGCTCAATTGTCGACGTGTTGGTTCGATACTTACTCGATACCTTGTATCTAACTGGCGTTCGTTTTAACGTACGATATTTGTAGGATTGCCTCTCGAAATAGGTGATGAAATTTTGTAACATTGATTTGCTGTGATCACAACGCAATAACGATTGATAACGTAAATGCTCCTATAACAAATCTATTTATTCAGTTAGGTAATATACCTACTAGTTTCTTTTAACATAGCGCTAATTATAGGTAGATATGATTTGTTAATTAAAATGCTGAAGTGTTGGCCAAGAAAAACAAGGAAAACTCTTTCATCTTTCCGTCATTTTGTTTACTTTCTTGTGGGTAAGTAGGTAGGAGTCAACCCGCATCAAGATTTTCTCTGAAACTATTATCCGCGAAAACAATTTAAGTAAATAAATGCAAAACCACGAAGTTTTGATCGTAAAAACAATCATAATGACGAATTCAGTAAAACGCTTCGTGTTTCAATTAAACGGAAAATAAAGTTGGCATCGCGTCCATCGACATACCATAATATAAACATCAAAATAACCGTGATGTGGGAATTGCTCAGCGGCAGCGTTCCACTCATCTCATTCAGCTTTTATTCATAGAAGAAATAGTTTAATACTAGGCTAATTTTAAAGTAGTTGAAATAAAAAAGTCACATGAACATGGAAACATTTCTCTATCAAAATAACGTTGGAACAAAGATACTGAGACCTACATTTAATCGCAATAAACAAAGTGAGTGAGCAAGATATAATGGGGTGTCGCGATAGAGCAAGGCATTACGGTCAGTTGCAAGGGTTTATATATCCAGGATGCACAGCGAGTTAATAACACGATTAGCTACTTAAATCGAGCACAGTCTGCCTGCACAGATGAGTATCGCACCAAAGATGGCTCTGCTTGTGACCGGATGCGCGTCATGTCGGACGCACATCCTTGTCTGTGCGTAATTTCCACGCTTTTACACACACAGTAACTAAACTGCAGACAACACAATGAACAGAGAGCATAAAACCAAGTAACCTCGAAATAAATCAGCTTTATTTACTCTGGTATTGATTACGTAACACTGTTGATTGCGCGGTAAGGATATTAATAATGTTCCTAGGTGTGTAATTGTAAACGCGGAAAACAAACAATCTAGTTACTGTCTTACTGCAACAAGCTGTCGCAGTTCGATAAAACGGGCAAAACTAGTTCTAAGAACAAAGTAATCTTATTAAACTGGTCTTGGTACAAAAATCATCACAAAAAAACACTGATACTTAAAAAGAAAACGAACCCAATGATAAATTGTAATTCATAAAAACTAAACTCCAGTAAACAAGTAAGTACATAGGTCTCTGTACTTTTACGTAGGTCAAAGTAATTTTATCTCCACGAGATGAAAACACGAACTAATTTTAAACTTACTATATAATCAAATCAAGGCCGTTTTTTAATTAACATAGATATTTATTGCTATACTGAAACGTAAGTTAATAATCAGATAGACATTAGGCATACGTAGTCATCTATCTTTTAAGAACAATGAATTCAAATATTAATGCATAAAATTGCGTTAATTATGGTTATCATAATATTATACACATCATTTTCCTACCTAAATAAAATAGTATTATCTATTATGCCATATCTTTTCATTATTCTTGTGTTAAAATCTGTGGTTAAAATGTTCGTGACATCATTGTCTCCTAACGTGTTTTATGTAGTCTATTTAATTTTGGACAAGTAGTTTATCTGAGTTCCATCCACGTTCGAAACACTATCTTATCCTACCTATCTACACAATATATTATCTATAAGATATGGAAGTGATCAATAGTTCTTAAGCTAATCAAGCAATCACGTAGCTTAACAATTAAAGATATAATTGTAGGTAATACCTCTTCATTATTGACGTAAATATTTTCTTTGTTGAAGTAATCGTATAAGTAGAACAGTATGAAAGTACTGTTATATACGTGGAGTGTGTCGTTTTATCAACAACCAATGTCTTCCAAGTAAACAGTGAAACGTACAATAGGATGTACACATGAGACATCTTCTAAAGAAGTTAGGTAGATATACTTACCTACTTGCGCAAAACAATACACTTTCACGGGGATTTTTCTATAGATGTTTATGTAATTCTTTTTATCGGTCACTTTCTGGTTTGATAACATAAGTGTGTTCTATGTACTTACATATTATTAATCTTAAAGTAGTTTCAATACAATACTTACTTAAATAGAATTTAATTTTATTAACAAATACATCTACTTAGGTAGATGTAACAATATAGTATGCATGTTTATAATACTGCACTGCGAACGTTAAAAGTAAGAACTTTAATTTCAAACACACAAATCATTTATATTTAAGGAATAAAAAATATAGATTTTAGAAAAAAAGAAGCCGTGAAAGTAGTTACATTCAATAATATTTGTGTATTGGTACATGATCCGTTACTTGTGGCCCGTATACAATCAAAAGCGATTCTTGTAGATAACTGGACCGAACCAATTCTGAGAATGACTCATTCATTCACATGAAAACACTTACGTTTTACCAACTAGCAAAATTTATTTGTGTAAACAGTTTCCAGCAAATTTGAAGACAGCTATAGGCGAGCGTCTACCATGAATACATAACTAGACTTATATGTATTCTTGAAATATTGAAGCTAGATTTAATTATTGAAATCGAACGTTTTATAATAGAAGCCAACGTGAGTGATAAACTTCAATATCACTAGTTCTTGATTGAGATCATAATCAACAACAGTGACCTGCGCTTTTGTGACAGTTCCAACACTCCTCCCGAACGATGGATAGTAGATTTTTCACCGAGAACAACATGGCGGAGACGGTATTCTAAATTTGAATCTCGGACGAGTCGGCGCTCGCGTACGTAAATAAACGCACACACGAATAATCAGTAACACTATACAAGTTAGAGCATCGTGCACTATAATACATAACACAAATGGATATTTATTTATTTATTATTATTTATAATTAAAATAAGCTTTTAATCGAAATTAAACACAAAATCTTTAAAGAATATATACTGGCAACTAATAAACAATTCCCATTATTTTGATCAGAAATCTATGAGTGTTTAAATAGAAGCAACAATTTAAAGATGGAGATACTAAAAGCTCTAAACTCACACTAAGATAAGTACGAAAACAACTGCTGTAAGTGACGCATCAACTTCCGGCCGATGATTTTATTATGGGATTTACATTTGGAGCCAATACAGGAACCTAGTTTATTTTTAATACATTTTCTTAATAATGTAAACCATACTAGCTCTACTAACCTATTTAACGAATTTAGAGGACGTTCATAAAATTATGTCCTCTACCATGGCTCTACCATAAACACATGTTAAGCTTAGTTTCCACAGATCAGAAATAGATCAGCTTGTTGAGTTTAGGCAGTACGCATAGTGCATAGAGGTACAGTAGGTAGTGAGGTAGCCAGCTAAGTACTGGAGCGGTAACCAGTCGGCCTTGCCGCTCGGCCTGCCTCTCGCTCATTTAACAACGTGTTTTAATTCTAACTTTAGAAAGTAACTAAAGATGTCAATATTGTTGAAGCGACCCTAACATTTATTCATCGCTAATCTTGGAATGTTCCTTCCGTTTTTATAGGCACGTAGGCAGGTCTGTTGTTAAGTAAAGTCATTTGACCATAGACAAATCACAACCAATAAAGAAACTTCCTGGGTCCATTATTCGCAATCAACGTACTTGTCCATGACGTAATTTTGTCTACTTGTTGAGATCATTTTAGGGATTAATCCAAAAGTTCTGCCATTTACGAAATTTTGAAAATCACACTACATTATAGCGACCCGTGATAGTAAAAATGATAATATTGAACAATATTTTAGTCAACAGTCTATCACTATAAGTAAAGTGCAGCAGAATTTTGTCATGTACCTATTTTTAGTTAGAGTCCGACCAAAAAGGCCGAACATCAACTGCATGTTCCGGTTGGGGTGCGGGCGCCAAAGGAAACTAATCTAGCACAAATAAGTTTAATTCATACAGTCGGTTGGTACGCGCTGCCCATTCATATTACAAGTCAGGTCGCAGATACACCGTTCACTATGGATGAAAGCACACAGGAAACTAATGGTTGCTGCCGACATCATTAGCTCTGGGCAGCGGAACTAAACGACAACAGGAACTGGACAGTTAACGATATGAACTGGACACCCTTTTCTGTGCAATCGTGAAATTTTGTCCCGTCTAAAGATGACGATCTAAAGGCGATGGTTACTGAGGCTTCTTTTCACCTAAGCCGTAGGGTATGTAACTTTTTCTAGCGGCCACAGTACGTAACTATGTATTTAAAGTATTAAATTCACAGTCAATCATATTAAGGCACTTTGTAATTTTAGCTATGTCTTAAATAATATAACTTCGTCGTCCTTATAAAGGTGTTTCTTTAATTTCTATAACAATTTTAAGATGGAGGTTTGTCTTGCTGAACGAGCTCAATGCACCCTGCACCGGTCGTCTATGGTCATGGACTTTGGACCTTCGAGGTTTAATATGTACAGCCTACTCCCTCTTGAGACATCACGAAATATGTGCATCTCGTTTACTCACACGTCCTCTCTTCATACTTATTGTGTTACTTTATCGCAAATATTTTAGAGTCATCGATTTACCTAGGTCTTTTAGATACGGCCGCGAATATATTGAGTTCTAAGTGCTTATGCACGTTTTTTACGGACGAATAATTAATACACAATATTATTACTCAATATGTTTTATCCCATAAAATTGAAATCATCCCTTGATTTTCATAATTAGTTTAATAAGTATTTCATTTAGCGATAGCTGTATACAATCTTTAAAACTATTATACTATAAAAATATTTTTTAAAGCCAATTCCTTAACAAATTTGAACATTTTTCAAAGTTCGATACGAGACAGAATAAAAAATAATTATTTTCCGCACGCAAAGTTGAAATAGAGGTGTACCGCAAAGCTTTATATAAGCGGCAGTCTCGAGCTTCGTATGTAACTACTACCTGACTACTCAACGACTTAGCGAGGTCCTTGAACTCTCCTGTTCCACAGACCACAGTTCGACCACACTCATTGATGCAACAGGATAAATCAACAACTAATGATAAGTCTAAAGGTCATCATTTAACACAGCTGCTAACAAAACACAAATAATTGCTTTATGTATATTATAGGTCATGCATAAAGGAATAGTGCTAGATTTAAAATGTCAATGCTATAATTATGATGTATCCGGTTATATATGTATACTCACCTGTAGATAGACAATAAAACGAATCATAAATTTAAAACTTTATATGTACCTGTTGTGAAAAGAATAAATTAAATTAAATGAAAATATTTCAAAGTTTATACATATTATAAAAACCCACGAGCATGGATTCGGCTGGTTCTACACAAAAAAGTATTAACAGATTCATGACAGAATAGGAGAAGACAAAACAAAAACATTGAGCAGAAGAGCTGACTCTTGACTGGTTGGATATTAGCATTGTTTATATGCAAAGATAAATTGCCTACAAGTAATTGCAACATAATAGCTAGCACTTCAGTTGCGAAATATCGAAGTTAGAAGGGAACAAGAGAAGGTATTAATTTAATTCATAATAAGAGACTTCAAAAGTCACTGGAAACATTTACAAGTGAATTTTATCATACAATTTCGACCTAGTTACAATTGTTTAATTTCAAGGTAGGTAGTAAAGAAACTTGGTAAAGCGTGACGAAATCTTAGATTGACAACCCCTCAAAGCACCGTGACCTTTTTTCCCACGAATCTAAAGAGCAATCGAGTGACTGTGCTCGACAAGGATTCTATTAAGTTATGTAAGTATTGCATGAAGCATTTATTATTGTTTGTTCTTCGCACCCATTTAACTTATCATTAAGTAAAAGTTAAGTTAAGTTAATAAGTTAGGTAGTCCAGGTAGGCTACATACCTTCGTAGACTAAATAATAGGTATAAAACACATAAATGAAATAATTTTAATTACTTTCCTAATGGTTAATTTGAGATTGACTTGTATACAACATATAGACCCACTTGAAAGGAGAAGGAACGTTGAATTTGGAATTAAACACAACGAAATCCTAAATTTAAACTACCAATCAAAAGCTCTTACTGAAGGTACCTATTTTAAAATAGAAATTATAGCGTCTGGCCGGACTCATCGCTCAAAGACCCGATGCGGCAGCCACTGAGAAAAAATAATTTCCTTTGTTACTAACAACTCATCTCAGGTGCGTATAAAAAAAGAGAACCCGGAACGAAAGCCAATGCTCCCTAACATGGCTGCCTCGGAATGACAGACGATGGAAACAGCATTTGAAATTATACAGTTGATCACAGGTTTTTAAAACACTTAGATATGTGAGTACTGCAAAAAATTACAAGTAGGTGTAGCCTCGTTAAAAAATGATAGAGTATCAGTTTATATTATATCCGTTTGTAGGTAGTAGGTATAATTAAATACTCGTATCTAACTTGAAGTGAAAGTGATTTGTAATTCGGCTAGTTTGCAACTTTTGCAAGATAGGTGCTATTTCGGCTTTTAACTTGACATAAAATGTTACAAGAATAGTTTAATCGACATTCAGTGATACAGGCGATACGAATCCAGTCAGGTGGCCAGAGCGATTATCGGGCGAGGAAGGGGAGCGAAGGGAGAGGTACAGGTAGGCTTCGCAGGGATTCCGAGAAGTCGATGCGCACCGCAGCCTCCAAGGCTAAGTGCGGTAACATCACAAGACAAGGGCTCGTTAACTCCGGGCAAGAGAAAAACGGACAGGACGAATGCGGGACGACGAGACGACGTAGGTTAGGTTAGCTACGGCCAACGGCCGCGACCACTTGCACACTGGTCGCACACACGCACCATCATCGGTTCGGTATCGACTGAATTTCCATATTTGATTTTATTTTTAATGAAGTTTTAGATAAAGTGGATTTATATTGATATTTCTAAGAAAAACCACTAAACCGTCATTATTTGAACGACTTTGGTAAAATTTGAAGGAAGTTTTTTAGGATAGAGATCAGCAATTGCTGGTGATAAAGTCAGCCTGAAAGTGTATTATACGTACACTAGTAGTAGTGTAGTAGTAGGCTGGTGGCGTCATTGTGCCGCCTTCGGCAGGCCGAAATAACCGCACGCGTACCGGCGTGTTCAATGGGCAGCGCGGGAGCGCGGGGGCGGACGTCGCGGCGCTCGCGCCAAAATTAGACGTAAACATGAGGCACGAGGCGCCGCCGCCGACCGACCAAGACGCTTACTTAGCGCTTTACACTGTAAGCTGCCGTCACTCGTTCCTTCCAACATTGCAAGTGAAACTACAAAACACTCGGCTTTTGTAAACGTGACCTAACGTATTTTCCTCTTCAGTGAATACCGTAATACTAACATCTCACAATTCACCGCCACGGGCAATTACCACAGACAGACATAAGTACTATGTATTCAAACAGTATGTCTAATGTCTATCTATAACTAGTTATTTGCTTACTATATTCAGGTACGCCGACACTAATATGACCTTGTCTGACGAATATCTACCATAAAAAACAATAACCCACACACAACACGCGTAGACTTATCAGTATTCAATAAAAGCACTTTGTGGTTGGCAACAAACAAATATTATCTAGCATAATGCGGATTATTGCGGATCAGACCAACTACTGCGTTGAAAAATTTGGTCCCTTGCAAGACACCAAAGTAAAATTATTTTGATTCGCTTTTATCTGCTACTCCTAGGAAAATATAAAGACAAATCTTTAACTCTTGAACATTGATTATGGTCTGTCTCTCATAAAGACAAAATAATTCTGTTCTCCAGTCTTAGAAATGACGTTGGCCCTAAGGCGCTTGTCAATATACACACTTGACCCCGTTTGATCCCACAATTAAGCTGACCATGTAGGTACTGCCCAATAGTCTGGACTCCATATTACACATATTTACCTAACTTTTCACAGTAGTACTCAAGTTGTATTATTTTGATCTAAAAAGTAATACCATATTTTCGGCACACAAAAACATCTGCATAAAACTAATATTTTGCTTTAAACTCAGTTGCAAAAACGGAGTTTAGATAAGTATTTCGGTTATACACAGATTTTTCATAAAAAGACAAATATCTACATCTATCTACTAATCAATATCATCACATCTACATTTATTAATAAAGTTTGGATGTAGATTTGTTTGTGAACGGTCATCTCCGAAACGACAATATATTGAATTCTGGTAATTCAAATAGGCAAATTTTTATCCCAATATTCCCACAAAATTGGGAATTGCGAAGACGAAACCCCGAAGCGCAATTAGTTACCTATCTGCAAATGTAGTTATAAAGCTCCTAACCCATTATAAATTCGAAAGTGTGTTTTCCTCTTCACGGTCAAACGGATTTTCATTACAGGGGTAGTGCATAGTGTTGAGTCTGTAGATAATGCAATTGGCTACTTTTTATGCAGATAAAACCGCATGGCGCAGCTAGTAGGCAGTAAGATAAACACGGAGGTCTTCTCGTGTGGTCCTACGACCTGAATAACTCTTTCTATTTATCGCCACAGGCCACAGCACAGGCAATCGGTTTTATTGACCATGGCAAGTGTATTATTGGAAACACATTAACATCGATGACACAAGATAAGAACCAACTGTGTCTACAAGACTGTGTACTGTATCGCTTTATGAACAAAGACAATGTGTTTTAGTATTAGAAGTCAGGGATGTGTATGTAGTAAGTAAGTACCTATATGAAAGTCTAAACCTAACGGGAGAAGTAGATATTACTTTTAAAGTGATTCATACTCAAGCTGTTGTAGTCCTTACTTAGTCCATCTGACTACGATCGAATAATAGACATGGAATCAGTATATGACCGATTTCCCAGCACTTCCACTACTGTATCTTAGTTTCTGATTGGTACCGATAAAAACGCCACCTAGAGCCAACATCCAATAATCAGAGCGTGGAAACTGAACAACTTGTTACTATTACTTCGTACACGTTATTATTGTTCCTTCCGAGCGTTAATATAAAGTCGAATTTTACGTTAACGAATGTAAAATAACAATTAATTAGCATACGGTAATACTTAGTTATTTTTGTTCAGTAATTATCAATTGTTACCTCATCCAACTAACATATTAATTTAAAAGTTGCGCCCCGGTACTATCGCGAGTATGGTGACTAATTAGTATCTGGTTAATAAATAACTAAGTATTTATTAATATCCTTGTTCATTAATTTTAGCAGCCGGATCTAAGCCCATTTTATCGACTGATTTTATCTTTTTAATGATACCTAAATTAAATCTTTAAAATCAATTTTACTATACGTCACATTATTATCAAACTAATCTATGATGTCACTTTAGACACTTTACAGTCACTAGTTTCATTTACCAAAATATTATATTAACCATTTAATTGCAAAGGCGAGAGAAAGTATATTTATTAACGGTCGGTGGATATCTGAGTTTGGTTTAAACTAAAATTGTACTGTGTAGAGTTCCGTTAGGTAGAGCTACCTGTCGATGTCGTCGTTTCGTCCGCGTCCGTGTCGGTTTGTGCGCCGCACTGGCAGCGGGCAGCGCAACGCACCGGTCGACTTCTTGGAAGGCGATAGTGAGCTGTGTTTTAATGTTATCGCACTGAATACCCCGATAAGTCTACTTGTTGTGCATGTGACCACTCCATCACTTCTTTCTCGGTAATGCTCGATGAACATTTCTTAATTTAAAAGTTAATTAGACATCTATTGTGCACTTCAACTTACAAAAAAAGTTTATTGTTACTTAGATTACTTTTAATTAAGTTTAATTTAGTAGGTACATTACCATTATGGAATCATAATGAAATGGAATTAATGGAATAAATTATGGGATAATAATTGATGACTCAAAAAAGGGTATTTTTAAAATAACAAATAAACGACAAGTAAGCAGCTTTGATAACATAGTTACGAGTATTCCAAAATAAGTCCTTTCGGGGATAATAATTATGCGACTCAAGACGAGCTTGCCTTCAACAATATGCACAAGAAGTGTACAAAGTTGAATGAACTGCAAGCTGTATTTTGTTCCACAGGTAATTTTGCTTTAGTATTCTGCTCAAGATGTTCCCTTATTGAGATTCATAGGGCGACACATAAAAGGAAATATTGTCCGAGACACGGTTAAGGCTCTTATGCCGTTGAAATGCAGCTCCAAATTGACGTTATGAAAACAAAACAGGTAAGTTCATTAAGAGTTCGGAAAACTGGTCAATATTCTAAACTCCAGTTACTTTGAAGTAGACGAGTTTGTTGCTTTGTTTGGGTTATAAGTCCATAAAAAGGTGTAATTCAGTAAAACGGTTGAACCT
Organism: Idaea aversata; assembly: GCA_907269075.1. NCBI lineage: Eukaryota > Metazoa > Arthropoda > Insecta > Lepidoptera > Geometridae > Idaea > Idaea aversata. The sequence continues at coordinate 9,956,952 of OU026085.1, forward strand.
GCTCGATAGCGCCGTATTGGGCGTTCGCCAAAGCAATTTGCATCGATACCCATTTCGGAACATCGCCAAGTCTAGCCGAACAAAACCACAGAGAATTACCCTCCATTCCAATAATAATTAAAGCAAACATTTCGCAGGCGAGACAAACGCCGACGGACGTTATGGAGCTTATAAAGCATCGGCCCAGCTTGCAATTAAGAAACGACGACGTGCACGTCTATTTACCGACACGGAAGAGACGCACCGTTTGCAATGGACCATTGCGGTATGCTCTTGCAGTCGCCCGCGCTCGCCGACGACGACGCGGAGACGGCCGCGGCGTGTCCGTCTCGTCGCCGAATAGAGCCAAGAGGCCGCTCTCGTCTAAATTAATACGTTTGATATTCGAAATATCAATATTTTAAAGGAGCTTATGAAGTGCGTCGTTGCAGATGTAACATGCAAGCCTTCCGCCTTGGCAATCCTGACGTCCACTAACGAACCGAATTATACGAATAAATCTCTTTGATATATTCATATAAGTACCTAGAGCAACACTGTTAGATATCTTAAGCAACTTAGTATTATTTATACCTAGGCATTATTCGACATTTTTGTATTCTGCACTCATCTAACGAATAAGATTTATTTTTCAAGAAAGCCTCGTTTTTGTGCAGTAATTTGTACACAGGACGGCGGCGATGGCGCCATGATTTATCAATATAAAAACAGATAATAGTATATGTGTAATACATGAACATATATGCTTTTCGAATTCAATTGATTCTTCAAGTGCTGGCGCCGGTGCGGTGTATGTATCGGCAAAATAATACCGCTTCATGGTTTACGTCATGTTTACCACAGGCAATTTCCAAGGATGGTCTGGAAAATAATTTTTAACCAAACCATCATTTACATATTTAGATTAAAACTGACGTTTATAAAGATATTTAGGTAAGGCACAAACAATAATTATTTGATTGGTTTTTAGAAAAGAACCTACGTTTTCAGTAGGAACTAGTGATGCATAATCAACACAATCAGAAATAGGCCGGAGAAAAATCAATAGGGGCAATAGACATCCTTTTCCCGTGGCTTATGGGACAGACATGCCTAATAATGTAATGCCAGAGAGTAGGAGAATAGACAAAGCTTTTAGTCTTTGAGGAGAAACTTCCAAAACGAAGGATACATAAAAACTGTTTTTCTTTAACATAAAAAGGAACATAATGGCATCATTTACAAAAGAACCTTACTTTGAGATCTTTGTGAATCATTTTCTTAACTCTTATCAAATTTTATCGTCGTAAACTGACGGCAGGTACATAATCCGATAAGATAGCAAATGACGACAGCGTATTTTGAACTAGCACAGATAAGGAGCGAATAAGAAGGTAGGTACTATGTTGGTAGTTAGCAGATATCTCTAAAAAAACGTCAATATTACTATATTAGTCGAAATAACTACCAACAAGTAAATTAAATTATAACAAGATAATGTCACTAACAAAATAGCAAAAAAAATTAACTCTGAATTTCAGAAAAGTTTTCACCACATAAAAGTGATTTGGGGTGCTAAAGTGCCAAACTCTACTCAAACAATCTTTAATGGTTTGTTTAAGTGGTTAAAATAAATTAAAAACTGGCGTGAAGTGCAGTTTAAAGTAAGGTCCCCAACTTTACTTTAAACTGCACTTCACGGCAGTTAGGTTAACCTACCTCTTAGCAAGGTTGGTAAGAACGGTTTCTTTTTTCGTTTTCTTTTCTTTCTTTCTAAAGTTTTACGAATAGTCACTTATCCATAGTCACATAATCGAGAACACATTTCTAGAAGTATTTTGCTTAGTTCGTCGCCCTTTGCCAAGTTACCTGGACAAATATTTTTTTAGCAACATACTAGTTGTCATGAAATAAAGAAAAAGGGATTTATGAAATGACCATCATAGACAATGACCTCCATAATGGATAGTACAAGGTATTATGATATAAGATTATAAGTACAGCAACTGATTAATCAACTGAAGGAGAAAACTGTGCAATAATTTAGGTAAGTACTTCACTGTCTACCTACCTACGCAAGTAGGTATAGCTGTACTGTAATCAATAAAGATGCATTTTTCGGTGTGACTACCCATATACATATCATAAAGATTGCATTATTAGTAAAATATTGAGATGTGACCTATGACTCCATAACCTAATTTAGTTGGTCTCCGATAACAGAGACGCATTATGTCAATTTATGGAAAGAGCATATACATTTCTTTTATAAGCTCTTTAGGGGAATTACCTGTATTTATTTTATGAGAAATCTGTAAAAAGACACCATCAGAGTATTAGGTACCTACGTTTGGTAACTTGTTACGAATGTGTTGTGCATCGTATATCCGCTTGACCGTGCTAAAATGCTAAAGTAAACAATATGTTATGAACTTACATATATGACAGATTTGTAAAAGTAAACAATGCAGCCCTTAGATAAATAGGTGCCCCCTTAACGAACATACTTCTATTTACACTACACATCAATCTTGTTCGGTGGCTAAATATACTACCACCATCTATTCCAAGAACGATATGAAAGAATGACAACTTACTTGAGATAATAAATCTGCCCCTCTGGAGTTCTGGCCTGTTCCCACCCCGGCGGCAACGGTCCCATGTCGTCTTGTATGTGTGGAACATCGTAGGATCTCTGTTTGACATGTTGATGATGGAGCGGTGGCTGTTGGTTCTGTGGACCCGCCGCTGCATATGTCTGTTGCAAGCTTGCCGGCGAGGAGTGCGCTCGAGAGTGCGACACTGTCGAGGTGCCAGTCGCGGACGACGATCCGAACGCCGAGTCAGCCGAGTTTTCGCGCGAGTGAGACACAGATGGGGACTTGGAACCGGTCGATGGCGGGTTGAAGAACGACTTTGGAAGCTGTCTCATTCGAAGAGGCACCTGTAGCGGTCGTTTCGAGTCCGGCTTTAGCACTGTGTCGAACAATGACTGGAGGACCGAGTCAGAATCCTGGTCCACGCGGAGGACCAGGTTCGATTTCTGTTCAGCTTCCGAGTTGAGAGCCATGGTTTATGTCGGAACGAAGAAATCTCGAAACCGACCTGGCCCACCGCTGTGACACAACACTTGCACGCTCGGGTCGGCGCGGCGCCACCCGACGTCTTTGTAGAATAGCGCTCGGTGCGCGACTGCCGCCCCGCGCGCGCCGCGCCCGCGCCTCTCATGCTCTTGCCCGTGCGCACCCGCCTCCGCCCCGCCCGCCGCGCGCCGCACCACCCGCGCGCCCGCCCGCTGCTGCGCTGCGCATTACCGAACTGACGACACTCCGCTCCGCCCGCTTCACCGCCACCGTCCGTCAGACCGGTCTTCGCTTTCAGAACGATGCCGATGCCCCTCACTTCATTCCGCGTACCAACCAACTCTCATCTTTCCAGATACCTGCCATAAAATGATCATGTAAAATAAAGGTAAAATGCGCTGCTTTTGTACTAAGATAATCTTTCTTCATAGGTGAACCAATGAAGAGCTTACAAGGTAGACAGGTAGTAGGTACTTGGGTAGGCTTGGTTTCAAAGGTAATCTTTTTTACAATTTACATAAGTTGGAATAGTAGTTAGTACTTACTCTCATTATTTATGGAGGAAACTTATAGTTTTCAGTGGAGATTTTATTATATCTTAGTGAAAAAAAAAAACAAAAAAATACAGCTGCATGCACAAGATGCTAGATAAAGAAAATTAACCGTGGCCACTGGATTTGATTTAAATAATGATGTTGATAATCTTGCTCTTTTGCATTGCGTTTAGTAACCATTTCTTGAAATTACCAAAACCTAAAGATTAAGTAGAGAAATATCATCCAAGCCAATTCTATGTCTACCGGAAGAGGAGAAGTGCTTTAATTTCACAGATGGGCGGAAAAGTACTGCTTTTTACGGGGATAATTTTATACATATGGAAAACAATCGTTTTTGACTTCGACAATAGTATTGCTTTTTTATGTGCACTTACCTTTATGACAGTACATAATATTAACTCTACATCGCGTTAAAATCTCCAGATTCGTAGTCAGTCCATAAACCATCCCCACTCACCAATATTTTCTTTTTCCTAATTAGGGTGAAATTTAGTTTTCTGAATTGTATACCCTGACGCTATTTATTAGGTTTCATCATTCATCAATTAAGTTCTTCGTCCGCAGATATTAGTTTAGTTTAGTTTTCCGGGGCTGTTTCCGCACTTAGCCTCATCATTTGGGCCATTGTGCAGATACCTATTATTATTCTGAAATATTAAACGTTTTTAGAAATAACATGGTATCTAAGCGACAGTGATCCCACACTAAACACTTAATTACATAGTTTTTTTAATATTGATTTCAATACTCTACTTATAGTTATAAAAATTACCTGCAATGACCTACAAGCATTGATCAACAAACTCTCTTCATGCTTACTCTACTCATGTGCTTACAGGTAAGTTTCCGACTTATCACTGTCAATTGTTGTCTGACACATGAGCAATTGAGCATGCCGGAGGTCTTTCGTGAGTTTCTTGGTTTTTGAAGAAGCATTTGCCAGTAGCCATGGAATTTAGAAGCTATTGTCTTAAAATACCTCTAATTATGTTCACTCAAGGTTCACTCAGAAAGTTTTATCGCATCATATTTTTTACGAGTTAGTAAGTACATTGAACTATCGTGTCTTATTGAAAAATAAATCTGCGCTGAGAAAATTTCCTGCGATGATTTTTATGAATTCAAATAGGTACCTCCTAAGACTGGACGAATTCTTTAATAGCAAATAAGTACTTTAAATATAATATTACTGTTATTTGATAAACTTCAAATGACTTTTAAGGATTTGCGGAAAATTCGTCTAAAACAATTCGTCTAAAACAATTCATCTAAAACAATTCGTCTAAAAAACAATTCGACTAATAACAATTCGTCTAAAACAATTCGTCTAAAACAATTCGTCTAAAAACAATTCGACTAATAACAATTCGTCTAACACAATTCGTCTAAAACAATTCGTCTAAAACAATTCGTCTAAAAACAATTCGACTAATAACAATTCGTCTAAAACATTAAGTTCGAAGTGAGTTAAGATTCGGTAATGGAGTTATGCTGAGTAGCGGATATGTTGGACGCAACTGCAGTGGAGTTAATATTCAAGTAAAATGGGTAGAATTCGTTTCTAGCACTCGCCGGCCGCTGCCGCGGCACCGCTCGCTTCGCTCGCTCGGCTAGTGCGTTGTGGTCGCAGTTCTAACATAAACCTAACCTATCCATGTCGGTTCTGGGTAGGGGTTTTTCCAGATGGGTCTTTATATCTCTCTCTTAACTCCACTGCAGCTGCGTCCTACATACCCACGTTTTATTTTACCTCCATCATCGAATGTTAACTCCGCCGCGGCAGCGTACCAGACCCGCGACTCAGTATACCTCCATTTTTGAAACCCAAGTGTAATCGGGAATGGTAATATTTTTAGACGAATTGTTATTAGTCGAATTGTTTTAGACGAATTGTTTTAGACGAATTGTTATTAGTCGAATTGTTTTAGATGAATTGTTTTAGATGAATTGTTTTAGACGAATTGTTTTAGACGAATCGTTATTAGTCGAATTGTTATTAGTCGAATTGTTTTTTAGACGAATTTTCCGTAGACGCTTTTAAGATCTAATCGATTTCTTTTAGTTTTGTAAAACTTTTTGAGTGCCCCACCACGTGTAGTGGTGGGGCACTCAAAAACGAACGACACATTTATAACACTACCCCTCTTTTTGCGTCGGTGTTTAAAAATGATGGTGACCAGACCACCTATCTACCTTCCTACCTACCTCGACCTTTCTAGCTATTACTTTACTCTGTGTTTATCGTGTTCTGTTTCTTTCTGTGTTGTACAAATAAAGTTATCTATCTATCTATCTATCTATCTATCTTAGGTGACCACAGAACGATCTCTAATCCACGAACTAGGGTAATTATTTGTCTCAAATAATATAATAAAGAGGTAAAGTTGGGATGGATGGAATGTTTGAAATTGATAATCTTCAGAACTACATACTGAGTCGATTTTTAACAGACTTTAAAAAAAGAGGAGGAGATTATTTATACGTCCGCGTCGTAGGCAATTTTACCCATTTCTTATACACGGCTCGACCGATTTAGATAATTCTTATATTTGAATTTACTGGATTTACTGGTTTTATCAGAATTGACTAAAGGACTCAAGTGGTTGTGGTGTTCTTTTTCCTAGTCTGTTTTATAGATATTACTAAATCATCACTATCACTACATAGTATAAAACAAATTCGCTTTCTCTGTCCCTATATCCCTTTGTATGCTTAAATCTTTAAAACAACGCAACGGTTTTTGATGCGGTTTTTTTTTAATAGATAGTGATTCAAGAGGATAGTAATGCATGCATGGACATGCATAATATAGCCGGGGCGGGTCGCTAGTATTTTTATAATATCTGAGATTTATAAATAAAAAGTATTCCGCTGGCTGGAGGTTGGCATAAAAGTTTTGTCCTTCTTCAACTATGACGGAACAAATATGAATTCTTATCGAATTTGATAGAACAAATTCGGGACTAAATCCTAGACATACCTACATCGTTCTAGGACACGGGGTCCCGCAGAGTGTAGGGACACTAATTATTCAACATGTAGCAAGGTACATTACACATGTTTAGCTACTATTTTACCGATATTCACGGCATCATCGGGGCAAACACTGTTGAAACCGCGGGCCGCTGCTAGTAATTTATTGAAGTTATATGAGAGTGATACTATAATCACTTTAACGTCAGTAGTACAGAGCATAACAGACACAAAAAAGATGCCTGTGCATCTACAGTCACGGCATCATCGGGATAAACACAGGTGAAACTGCAGGGCGCTGTATGGAAGTTATTAAAGTTCTGTGAGAGTAATACTTTGATCACTTTAGTCAGTAGCACAGAGCATAACAGACACAAAAAAGATGACTGTGCATCTACAGAGCCCGGAGTCCGATTTTTTTTCCTATAGCAAATCTTACCGATAGTAACGTTTGCTATACGATAAAACGAGAAAATTGTAAGGATAGTTAAAGCTTTGCATTACGTCCGCTAGGGGCGCTTTTTAACTTTCCATACAATTATTTTGTCTATACGAAAAAACTGGCACTACGGGTAGACTCACTACTCTAAATTATTTATGCCTAAAATCTTAAACCTAGATAGTCATCGTAAAAGCACTTCGCAGCATTGACGTAGGAAACATTTTAGGGTTCCGTACCCAAAAGTGTTTGCCTAGATCATAGACTTTATGTTTAAATACTAGATTACACATACTCGTACCTACGGTGCAGTGTTACCTGTAGACCGTCCTACGTACTAACGAGACGCGACGAGACGAATCAATATGATTCATTTTTAGCTCAGGGGTTTCCAGAACTGTTGTAGTCGTGTCATGGCGCATGCGCAGTAGGGCACAATATCAATACTTATTTGAACCTTTGCTACAGCACATTGAAATCGCAAACCACGCATGCGTAGAACATCGCTATTGTAAGTAAGTATACTTTAAACTACGAAAGTCAGTGCGAAACACGTTCGTTGTATAATAAATTTTAAGTGGCTATAATGGCGGATTTGATAAAAGACATTCAAATTCAGAGATGTTGCCGCCTTTGCGCAGAGGAACAAGAAGTCACTTTGATGCTGTTCAGTAAGGAAGCGGACCAAATGTTGCTGCAGAAGAAGCTTAGCAAATATCTTCTTATTGCGGTATGTTGGCATTTGCCATTTATAGTACAGTATTGAACGTAGGCTAGATATTATCTGTGCGTTACTACTTACTTTAAGTTTTTACTTACTTTAAGTCTATACTAATCTACACTAATATTTTAAAGAGGAAAGAGTTTTTTTGTTTGTTTGTAACGAATAGGCTCTGAACTACTCGACCGATTTAGATGAAACTTGGAATGTAGATAGCTGAAGACCTGGATTTAGGCATAGGCTACTTTTTATCCAGATATTCCCACGGGATCGAAACTTACGCGGGTGAAACCGCGGAGCGCCTGCTAGTAATATTATAATGAGGAAAGATTTTTTGTTTGTTTGCATTGAATAGGAAATATTCCGCGTAGGTAGGCGCTGGACCGATTTTGATGAAACTTGGTATGAGGATAAATTCTTCCGAGGGATACATTGATTCATTGGGAAAGTGGCATAGGCTACTTTTTATCCCGATATTCCCACGGCGCAGCGGGGGTTACGCGGGTGAAATCGCGGAGCACTGGTAGTGCTTTATACATGTATATAGGTAGTTATGTACGACCCAGTGGTCACCATGCCAGACTGCCAAACACAGGATTGCGGGTTCGATTTCCGCCTTAGACAAGTATTTATGCTTAGATATTCGTCTGTGGTCTGGTTGTTTCTATGTATTTTAAGTATATATTTACAAAAGAAAAGTATATAAGTAGTATATCCGTTGTCTAGCACCCATAACACAAGGTACTTAGTTACTTTTAGCTTGGGGCTAGATCGCGATCGATGTGTTAAATGTCCTTCTATATTTTTTTATTTATTTAATAATTCGTATAAATTAATGATTTCAGATCCATGAAAATGATAATTTGCCAAAACATATTTGTGTTGAGTGTTGTTATAAATTGGAAAAATTGTGCGAATTCGTTGAAAACGTCAGAAAGGCGCAAGAACTTCTACAGAAAATATATGCAGTCCACAATATTGAGGGTTCAACAATGCTATCAACTAAAGTAGTGCCAGTTGAATTTGTTATGTCAGGTACGGAGCCCGATCAAGTTGCTACACTGAAATTGATAAAAGAAGAGAGCCCAGAAGATACTACTGCGGTTGCTGAACCAGGAAATGAAAAAGCAAAGAATGTATCAGATAAACCCTTCTATTGTAGTATCTGTAGAAGAAGTTTTGTCACCGACTTAGCACTTAGAAACCATTCATGGATTCATAAAGATAACAAATCCGGGCTAACTTGCAAGATTTGCATGAATACATTTAGTTTGAAAGGCGATTTAATAAGACATTTGAAAGACCATAAATCTAGTGGAATTTGTCAAATATGTGGACGCAAGTATGTGCCTACTTAAAAGTACAATTATTATTGTACTTATTATTTTTATAACAAAAAAACGATTTAATTGATGACCCAGTTGGCACAATGGTCACCACGCCGAACTGCCTGTGTTTTCGGGTTCGATTCCCGCCTCAGACAAGCATTTATGCTTAGATATTTGTTTGTGGTCTGGTTGTTCATATGTATTATATCTTAATATATATAAATCTCGTGTCACAATGTTTGTCCTCAATGGACTCCTAAACCACTTAACCGATTATAATAAAATTCGCACACCATGTGCAGTTCGATCCAACTTGAGAGATAGGATAGCTTACATCCCGATATTCCCACGGGATCGGGAGTTACGCGGGTGAAACCGCGTAGGGCAGCTAGTGTACTTATATAGACAAAGCCGGCTAATCGGTTCAGCCGTTTAGGACTTTGGTAACTAGGGTGAGCGCACATCTAGCCGCACCGCACGCGCCGCAGTCGCCGCAGCGAAGGAAATCCCCAAGGCCGGTGCTGATGACGTCATCAGCCGGAGCCGCGCGCATACAAACGGTGACTGCGGCGCGTGCGGTGCGGGCAGGTGCGCGTTCACCATAACACACCGCGACACGAAAGTTTATATTTATACTTATATTTATTATATTTTTATTATTATATTTATACTACCTGTCCCGGCAAACGTTGTTTTGCCGGGACATATATATAAAAAAATACCGACTGCAGCGCCATTTGCCGGGCTGATTTGTGGATCAAAAAAATTCATTCAAATCGGTCTAGCCGACTAAGCTGAGAGGGTAGTAGGTGCTGGGCAAGCCTACTCTATCTTCACGCAAAAAGGACCCAATTAAAAAGGGTCCAATCGCGGAAAACAGCCCGTATACAAGTACAAGTGACATAACGCATGTACAGTAGAATTATATATATAAAAGATAGATTAATAACTAATTTGTGTCATAGGTTTAGATCAGATCGGACATACACGGCACATATGTCCGTACACCTATCGACAGCTGTTCCACACACTTGCAAAATATGTGGCCGGTCTTATGGAAGCTGGGCAAGTCTAAAAGCTCATAATGTGACACATAGCGACGATAGACCTTACACCTGCACTCTGTGTTCAAAGAGTTTTAAAAGGCATCAAGAGCTCCGGGTAAGTACTTACGTCAGCATTACTTTGCTAGATATATTTTAATAGAACATTATTTCCATCAAAGATTTATGTAAACTAAATAAAAGTAACATTTATTGACGACCCAGTTGGCACAATGGTCACCATGCCGGACTGCCAAAGTGATGGTTGTGGGATCGATTACCGCCACAGACAAGTATTATTATTAATATATTATAAGTATATATTTACAAAAGAAAAGTATATAAGTAGTATATCCGTTGTCTAGCACCCATAACACAAGTCTAGTTACTTAGCTTGGGGCTAGTTGGCGATGTGTGGAATGTCCTGCAATATTTATTTATTTTATTATTTATTTATTATTTAATTAGAAAAGTTAAAAATTGCAAGCAAACTATAATAGCTATTAGTTCTACAAAACAATAGACTTCGCAAGCACAAACTATTTTGCAACAGTGAATACATTTATACCTATTTACTGCATTTTGAGTAGCTATTCTGTTCATAACTATGCTCCTCATCAGATGATCACATAATTTTTATGAGACCCAACTTTTAATTAAAAAAATAATCATCTAAATTGGATCTTACAAGAAAAGATATTCAGTAGTCCCATTTTTGCACCTTTTCAAGTGAAATATATAAACATATTCCACAACAAAACATTCTGTAAAGTACCATGTTGAGTCTAGATTAGTGGTAAAATATGACCCATGATAGTGCCATATACTGACAAAAAATAAGTAAATTTTGCCTGATGTAAAGCACCGATGCTTTGCTCGCTCGGTTAATCACAGTATGTATTATCTATTGGATTTTTAATTAAAATCTCTGCTTTCAGTTCCATATCAATCAACATACAGGAGAAAAGCCTTACAAATGCCCGCACTGCAATAAGTGTTTCGCTAGTTCTGGCAATTGTTATTCGCATAGAATGCGCATGCATCCAGATGAAGTTTCAGACAAACATCTTGTTCTTCGCAAACAGAAAGTAACAAATCAATTATTACCATCATATATCACAAAGTCAACTATGGTGAATGTGAATGGAGTATACAAATACCAATGTCAGGTCTGTCGGCATACTTTTGTGATGCGGGAGAACTTTATGGTAAGTTTGGTACAAAAAAGAACAATCTAGATAGCTTAGGTAAAATTTTATTTTGTCGAAAGAGGGAAAATACTTAGTATAATAGTACATTGTTATCCTAGGTGTGAAAGTCACTCATTACAAGTCCCGAGACGGAGTTTGGCGCCCGAGCGTAGTGAGGGCGCTAATAGTTCGAGGGACTTAATGAGTCTTTCACCCGAGGTAAACACTGTGCTTTTCATTACGAATAAAACATAAAATTCTTCCTAACAACGAGAGTGAATGAGAGACTCCATACTACCTGATCCTCTTCCAAGGTTGGGACCAAAGAGGTTATATACATGTAGTGTTATTCATTAGTGTTACTTAAAGCAAGGAGGTTAGGTTTTTGAAGTTCCTAATGCGTAATGATACTGATACTGGCTACATGCACATTGCACAAGCCGTGCGAAGCCATAATTTGACATGACAGCTGTCAGTGAAAGCGATTTTCCCTAGGGCTGAAAGTTTTATTTTCTACACGCTCTTCAGGCATCTTTAGACCTACTTTCGGAGTATGAGTAATGAAAAATAGATATTCGTTCAAGCTGTTAAAACTTCCATTTTGTAAATGGTTAAATTCCCGGTTGGTGTAATAAAACGCGCAATAACTTAAATTCGCAAGATGCATCATCATCATTACATAGTATAAAATAAAGTCACTTTTCGCCGTCCCTATGTATGCTTAGATCTATAGAACTACGCAACGGATTTTGATGCGTTTTTTTTTAATAGATTGAGTGATTAAAGAGGAAAGTTTTTGGATACATGCATAATACAGCCGTGCGAAGCCGGGGCGGGTCGCTAGTACATTCATAATACAAAGCTAACGAAACGATAAATGCACAGACAAACTCTACCTAGCTTTAGTAAGTATCTACCCACCTACCTAACTTTTTTTAGCAGTTTCACGTAAGAAAGTATATTTGGAAATATTTACGGCACCGGAATCTAAGTGGTGAAACTACTGAGCGCACAGCTAAACCTTTAATCTATGAAAGCAATAAGAAAATTAACAGTTAATATAAAAATATTTGCCAGTTCCTAACCTAAAAGTTTAAAATTTCCAAAAAAAGCGACTTTACCTTCGCTGAGGGCTATACTAGTTTTAGCCTCCAGGGTCTCCAACTCTCCTCCGATTTTATACTTGGTTTTCATATCTAGGAGCAGCATCTCACATAGCATCTGTCCAGTCAAATGCCTTTGTCAAATGCAATCAAATAAAACTTTTTGATCATGAAAACATTTTTGGATATTGCGCCAAACCGAAATAAAATGACAGTGACAGATCACTGAATTAACAAGTGACAGACGACAGCCAATAAATTAATTTGCATCTGTCACTGTCATACTTTTAAATAATGCCGCGTTCACACTAGCGTTTTGGTCGGGTCCGACATACAATTTGGTCGGGTGTACAACCAAATTGGGACCTGTGAATCGTGGTAGGGCAGACTTAATTATTATTAATTGATCAAATTGGATACGTCCACCCAATTTGGTTGCATCCGACCAAATCGGGACGTGTGTACAGTAAAGCGACACTAATGAAATACATAATCTGTGAAAATTTTAACTCTCTATCCATCACGATTCATGAGATACAACCGGATGACAGACGGACAGAAAGGCAGACAGACAGACCGACGGACGGATTTACGGACGGATGGAACTGATAGACGGACGGACTGATGAACTGACAGTGAAGTCTTTTAAAGTCGTCGGGCGTGTGTGATTAGGGCGCGATTGCTCAGTTTTGGTATTCTGTTCGCGTCTCGACACACAGAACTTGAAATAATTTATAGACGCATTCAATATTTTTAAAAAAAATTCTGATACCTACTTTAAGCCTCGATTGAGCGACGGAAAAAAGGGTTTCACTATAGCATTAATATTTTTTTTGTTTCAGTATCACATGTATCAACACACAGGACAGAAAATGTTTCACTGTACTTTATGCGCTGCGCAGTTCATCACAAGAAAGGGTTTACATCTTCACTTTGTTAAATTTCATCCAAACAAGAGTCTGCCTCCGCTTTTGGCTAAGAATAACCTTTTGTTTAAATAATAATTTATAAGAGACATTAAAATCTGTGTAAGAAATGTTTTTTTTTTATTAAATATTGATATTGGTATTGCCTAAAATATCAGTTTTGAAAATTACCTAGATGTCCTATTCCCATACACCTCGCTGCATTTCTTGCCATGCAATATTATTTTAGCTTTGTGAGTTGTGTTGTGAATATGAAAATTGGACGTTCAGTGTGGACTAAACTTATATATATTTTTTTTTATTCACATTGGCATCGCGCGTCATTTAGTAGATACAAGTGTAGTGTTTATACCAATAGTCTGTCATTTCCAGTAATTTATTATCACAACAAACCAATAATCGGGATTTTCTATGGTTGCTGCAATATGGAGATTAAACTAATGAGATGCTGTTATCAAGGAGGTTATGGTGCTGATGATTTTTGACACCTTTCCTTGTAACTTTTGACCTTCAAAAATGACCTTCTAAATGTCAATAGAAAATGCGCATGCGTATATCCGTCAAACAAAATTCAGTTTCGTTGGCGCGCTACCTACTCTACTGATAGTACGCCATAGATAATACGCGGTTTGTTGATCACAATGAAATTACTTATTTTAGTCGTCGTGCAGATATCGAACTTGCCTCACGTTTCTTACAACTACTCTGTAAACTATTGCAACGAAAATGTCCAGTAGTGAAATTACGAATAACAGAAAAATGGCACGACAAAATGGTATTGTGCAACCTCTTCTCACTGGTAAGTACATAATATTTTGGAGCCATTTTCAAAAAGTTTTAGATTCAGGTCAAACTACCTACCAGCCTACATCCTAGCACAGATGCAACTCAAGTTTTTGTTACAAAATAAATTGGCAAAAGTTAACCTAAAATAAAAAATAATAAAAGACGTCTGTAAGTATAATTTTTCTTAAAAATCCCATTTCTTTTTAGATTTATATCAGATTACTATGGCCTATGCCTACTGGAAGTCAGGCAAAGTTAATGATGTCTCTGTATTCGATTTATTTTTCCGAAAAAATCCTTTTCAAGGAGAATTCACAATATTTGCTGGACTCGAAGAATGTTTGAAGTTTTTAGATAACTTTCACTATTCTGACAGTGGTAAGTATATGTAATTTATATTACTTCCGTTTCTTTAATTTTATTCAACAAAATTGTCATACTTTTTAGAATTTAGCTAAGTTCAAGTAAATAAAATTATCATCAATCCAGAATTGGACCCACGGGTGCTTAATGTGTTACATGTATACATTGACATCATAATATGGAACCAATGTCCCAATAAAAATGTGTTTTTCTTGTATATAAAAAAAAACAATTATCAGTCATGACATCAGTGTATTATATATTTAAGATGAAATGAACATGATTAAAAAAATATTAAACTAACGGAAATTAATTGATTGATAGAAAGAAAGCAAGCTACCACAAATTTTTGACACTGGAATAATTTCTTATGTGAATATAATTGCGCCTTGTGGTTTTACTAACTTAAAAATATTCCCTAGCATTCTCCACAGTATGTACAAGTTTTCAAGAAAATCCTTTGAGCCGTATCATAAAGACAATCAAACAAACTTACGTTTGTTATGAATTACTACTAAACTCAAAACGGGTAATAATCCTTAATTTATTGATGTCCTATCTCTTCCTGCATATTTCACCCTTGCATTTGATGGCACACATCCTAACTTAATTTTTAAGATGATTCAAAGTTATGTCATGCAAATTGTATGATTCATAAATAATTTTGATTTTGATTATGTCCCTTTTATATAAATAGACTAGCTCTCCCGGCAAACATTGTTATGTCATATTAAAAAAAAAGAAAGGAAAAAAAAATGGTTGTTCGATTCTCAGACCTAACGAATATACACAAAAAAATTCATACAAATCGGTTTAGCCGTTTAGGTGGAGTTTGGTAACTAACACCGCAACATGTGAATTATATACAGGGTGAATTTTTATCTGGGCCTTCAAAGCTATATCCTAAACTATAAGAGATAGCGAAAAATGCTGAAAGGAGCGTCTACGGAAAATTCGTCTAAAACAATTCGTCTAAAACAATTCGACTAAAACAATTCATCTAAAAAACAATTCGGCTAATAACAATTCGACTAATAACAATTCGTCTAAAACAATTCATCTAAAACAATTCGGCTAATAACAATTCGACTAATAACAATTCGTCTAAAACAATTCATCTAAAACAATTCGGCTAATAACAATTCGACTAATAACAATTCGTCTAAAACAATTCATCTAAAACAATTCATCTAAAACAATTCGACTAATAACAATTCGTCTAAAACAATTCGTCTAAAACAATTCATCTAAAACAATTCGACTAATAACAATTCGTAACACAGTTCGTCTAAAAACATTACCTTGGGTTTCAAAAATGGAGGTATACTGAGTCGCGGGTCTGGTACACTGCCGCGGTGGAGTTAACATTCGATGATGGAGGTAAAATAAAACGTGGGTATGTAGGACGCAGCTGCAGTGGAGTTAAGAGAGAGATATAAAGAAAACCCCCTACCCAGAACCGACATGGATAGGTTAGGTTTATGTTAGATTTGCGACAACAACGCACGAGCCGAGCGAGCGAAGCGAGCGGTGCCGCGGCAGCGGCCGGCGAGTGCTAGAAACGATTTCTACCCATTTTACTTGAATATTAACTCCACTGCAGCTGCGTCCTACATATCCGCTACTCAGCATAACTTCATTTCCGAATCTTAACTCACTTCGAACTTAATGTTTTAGACGAATTGTTATTAGTCGAATTGTTTTTAGACGAATTGTTTTAGATGAATTGTTTTAGACGAATTATTATTGTGTTAGACGAATTGTTATTAGTCGAATTGTTTTTAGACGAATTGTTTTAGACGAATTGTTATTAGTCGAATTGTTTTTTAGACGAATTGTTTTAGACGAATTGTTTTAGACGAATTTTCCGCAAATCGAAAGGAGTTGTGTGCTCAATTTTGTTAAAAACAAAAACTTCATCATTAGATTTTTGAAAAACTCATTTCCCTAGCCGGGAATCGAACCTGTTGATTTTGCAAAAAAATAATCGCCCTATATTTTTATACCAATCGAAAGTGTTGCTAATTAGAGATCAATTCTTGGAAAAAAACATAGTATGGCAAATCAACCTTAGATTAATTTTGTAGTTTTCTCCAATTTTCACCTATCTATCTCTGGAAAAACAATAGTGTATGAGGCATAGAGGGCAAGTGATATTATTCTAAATATTTTAGTACTTACTTTACATAAAATTTGTAAAATCTGTTCATATTTTTAGTGCAGCAGTACGTCATTGCCACCATGCCTCCTCACTGCATTTTTTTTTAGGGATGGTTGTATGAAAAATTACAAAAAAAAAATACTAAAATGAGCTATTTCCTTTAATTTGTCAGACTATGTTTGTTTCCAGCAACTGATCTATATTAGCAACACTATCAATTGGTATAAAAATATAGGGTGATTATTTTTTTGCAAAATCAACAGGTTCGATTCCCGGCTAGGGAAATGAATTATTAAAAAATCTAATGATGCAGTTTTACTTTTGTCAAAATCGGGCACGCAACTCCTTTCAGCATTTTTCGCTATCTCTTATAGTTTAGGATTTAGCCCTGAAGGCCCACATAAAAAAATCACCCTGTACATAGGGATTTATCATAATACTTTGTTTTCAGACATAGAATATCTACAACAAACTTTACCAGAGAATATTGAGCCAGAATTTTTTGCTTACCTTAAAGATTTAACTTGTAAGGACGTTATAGTGAGTGCCATTGAGGAAGGATCTGTTGTTTTCCCTAGGTTTGTTTTTTATAAGTACTTATATTTAATGACTTACACAAGTTTTAGCATAGGTTCTATTGAGGGATTATTAGTGTTTTTTCTATTGTTAGCGAATTTGGTACAAACATAAATTTATTTTTTGAAATGAAACAACTTGCTAGAACCCGTTCCTGAGAAAATCGGTGGCGACACACACACAGACAGACGGACAAGAAAGTGATCTTAAAAGGGTTCCTTTTTTACCTTTTGAGGTGCGGAACCCTAAAAATAAGATTTCTAAAATAACGGTCCAACAACATACCGCCAAAACCTCCGCAGTCAACCAGGAACCAGAGTTCGTCGAAAACACACACCTTAAACAATTATCTGCAAATCATGCAAAGAATGCATGCTGTCCTGTGGCGGGGAAGTAACCCGCTTCTTCTGCTGAAACTCTTTTTGTTAGCCATTGAGGTCTTTGATAGCCTAAAATGTCTTTATATTTGAAAACATCATGATTAACAGGATAATGTGTTTCAGGGTGCCTCTGCTTCGAGTTGAAGGACCCCTTATAATTACACAATTGCTGGAAACTACGTTACTAACATTGGTTAACTTCGCAAGGTAAGATAAGTTCAAACACTAATATACTTGTATCTATAGTTTTCGCTTCAAAACTGGGTTAACTTCACAAGGTAAGTTTACTTCAAACACTAATAAACTTGTCTATAGTTTTCCCCAAACTGAGTTACCACCGCGATTGTCCGCGATGTTAGCTTTTAGCGTAAAATACCTATTTACAATCTAATTTAACCATCTTCCAGCTCCATCATAAAATCCTAGACATCAGCTAATTCTTTTGTTCCCATCAAGACAAATTAACGAAGCCAAACACGATATGACTATATTGCTTAGAAGACCATAACATACTCAAGACCATTTTGACACGGCAAAACACGCCAGGCTTATCTTATTCAGATGATGAGTTCCAGTGGATTTCATCTGGCCCCATCATTAGATCAGGTGCATGCTCTTGTTACTGAAGTTACGCTCTTTCATATAATACCCTACTCGGGCATATTACCATTTCTTATAGTTTTTAACCGACTTCAAAAAAGAACAAGGTTCTCAATTTGATTGTATGTTTTTTATACCCCCTCCTAAATTCGTATTTTTTAAATTCTTTTGGACTTAAAAATTCAATTGGCGTCAAATACTCGTACTTATAGGTAGACCAAAAAATGATTATCTTGTTGGCTTTAATTGTTTAATCCTGTGATTTTCGTTCTTAATAGAAGTAGGTATTAATAAATAGGACATTGTCGTTAGTAATAGAGTGAGCAACATTGTCTATGCAGTTAAAATTTACTGTTTTCAATCAAAAAGCAATTTACGAACTAATTTTATTTTAGTTTAGTATAAAATATGTACAACGTTCTGTACTGTCGTGCTATAGTAAAATGTATGATAAATACTTCTTGGCTTTTAAAACATATTTTTACCGGATTTTGTTTGTTATTTTTTAATAAACTGACTGAGATATGAGGCATACGATAAACACGGTCAATGTATTCGTGATTGAGCCTTAGACGATTTATACAAAGAACCACTATCTAAGCTTTAGGAAAAGTGTATTTGTTCTAGGTTTTGTATTACGGACTAACTATCTATGATAAATGAGCCATCCCCTGCTTCTTAAACCAGTTTCTTCTGTTCTTGTATTCTAGTTCATTGGTTTTGGCTTGGCTTTGTGCAGGTTTCTGGGCTAAAATATTCCGGTTTGTGATTTTGATAAGCCAAGAGTTCGTAGTTCGTAAATTGACGTAAGTGAAACCGTGAGGTAAATAGCTAGTCTGTAAAATGTTAATTAATATTGGAGGGCTTGACTACGTTTGTTTTTGACGAAACGCTATCCTATCATTCCTATCAGTTGTCAGGCATGACTGGGTCAACTAATTGCTACCACATTGTAGGTATCTAGTTGACTGATTAGTATTTAATAAGTAGTTGGTATAATGTCGTTTACTAGAATGAGTAGGTACTTTGCCGTATCATACTTATCAGGAAATAATTTTATATGCAAGAAGTAGGCGTGTTCTTTATTATTTTATAGCAGTACAAATTATCAGTGTCTGTAACGTGCGTTCCATTAGAGAAATGACGACCCAGTTGGCACAATGGTCACCATGCCGGACTGCCAAACACGACAGACAAAATTGCGGGTTTGATTCCCGTCTCAGACATGTGTTTATACTTAAATATGAGTCTATTGTCTGGTTGTTTCTATGTATTATAACAACATATATACAAAAGAAAATTATATAAGTAGTATATCCGTTATCTAGCACCCATAACACAAGTCTAGTTACTTAGCTTGGGGCTAGAAAAAAGAAAGGAAAGGAAATAGAACGAAATATCGAATAGGTAATAGAAAGGAATTTGGGATATAATTTATGTATCGATCTACCTTAAAGTAAGGTCAGTAAACAATCAGCTTCTAATTTATCTAAAGTTTATTGCGATGTCGTATGTAGCCCCTTTGACTTTGCCTTGTACCTACATTATAGTCATTAGGCGCAATGACAAAGACCTTAATTCAGTCCAAGGACCTCTATTATAATTTCAAACTACATTTACAAACCTAAATTATTTTGAATCGCAATCGCTTTTTGAAAATTACACAAAAGTATCTTGTTTGTGATTTATTATTAAACAAGCTTTTGCCCGCGACTTCATCCGCGTAGAAGTCGAAAGTATTTTATGCAATACATTGGTCCAAGGAATCACATTGTCCCATACAATCTTTCCCCCTCTTTTTCACTCTCTAAGGGGTAGAATTTCGGAAAATACAAAGAACACGGACACACCCTTCAAGTTTCAAGTCTCTACGATTTGCGGTTTGGGCTGTTCGTTGATCCGTCAGTCAGTCAATCAGGACAAAGCATTTTATATGTATAGAAGAAAATGAATAGTGAGGTCATTAATGTGTATGTGCGTCATATTATTTGCTTATTGCTAAAACCTATGTAGGTAGCTCTGTGACACTGTTAGTTGGCCTTAACATAACTTTACCGGTTGCCTATGAATATTCATAGATTGTGTAATCAATATTGATAATAATCATGCACAATATCATAGCCGTTTTTGACTTAGATAATTGAATAGATTAAGGTATCTATAACTAACATATTTACATACTTTTCTAGACGACATTGTCTTGTTGATTTATATTTAAATCGTTTTGGGGTTCCGTACCTCGAAAGGAAAAAAAAGAAACCCTTATAGAATCACTGTGTTGTCCTACAGTCTGTCTGTCAAGCAAGACCCTTTTTCTTAGGTACGCGTGGGGGGTATCAAGCTGGAATTTTTAGTTAGCTAAAGTCTCTTCGGTTAAATGTTTTATTTACGAAATATATTAGCAATTTAAATGTGTAAAAAAAAAATAAGTACTCGAAGAATTGAGAGCCTCCTCCTTTTTTGAAGTCGGTTAATTAATGAATTTTTGTTCCAGTTTAATGGCGACGAATGCTGCTCGGTACAGAATGGTTGCTGGTAAAAATGTATCGTTATTGGAATTCGGACTGCGCCGCGCTCAAGGCCCTGACGGTGGATTGTCGGCATCCAAATACGCCTATATCGGTTCGAAAAGTTCACCTTTGTCTTCACTAAGTTTAAGCCACTGCGGCGCAAATTATCTGGTCTTTGTATTATTGATTGTATTAGCGTGTTTTCGCCGCCTTGCGAAACCCGGTACCAGGCGCGGTGCCTCCCCGGTCTGTTCAAACTCGTGCAATATAAAACACCCTAACGTTGCCGCCGCGCCATTGACTCATGATCATGAGAAGCTCTAATACCGAATACGCATTGACTTAATAGGCTTCATCGAGAAACTTTTGTAAATGTTGTCCTTGAACACTCCAACTATTCCATTACTCATAGATACTTTTCAAAACTAGTTGATTACTTTTTAAACTCCATTTGCCACACGCCACGCTATGTAGGCAGCTAACATCTGCATTAAATGTTATCAAATAACTAACTTAACGCGTTAACGATAGGGCATAACTTATTGAATTCTCTAGTAGAGTATGATTATAGGGTCACCAACGACGTATTACCGAATAAATAAATATTTCAGGACATTCCACACATCGCCATTTTGCCCCAAACTAAGTAACTAGACTTGTGTTATGGGTGCTGGACAACGGATATACTACTTACTTATATACTTTTCTTTTGTAAATATATACTTCACTACATAGTATAAAACAAAGTCGCTTTTTCTGTCCCTATTTCCCTTTGTATGCTTAGATCTTTAAAACTACGCAACGGATTTTGATGCGGTTTTTTTAATAGATAGAGTGATTCAAGAGGAAGGTTTTTAGATATAATACATGCATAATACAGCCGTGCGAAGCCGGGGCGGGTCGCTAGTATTATACATAGAAACAACCAGAACACAGACAAATATCTAAGCATAACGAACCCGCAACCCTGTGCTTGGCAGTCCGGCATGGTGACTATTGGGTCAACTGGGTCGTCTGGGTGTAAGTAAAATGTAATGTTGCAGGTGGTTTCGACGGTACAAGTAACGTTCTAGCTGGAAAGTTGTTCAATATCCCAGTCAGGGGTACGCACGCGCACTCGTTCGTGACGTCATTCAGCACGCTCTCGGAGCTGGGCGCGACGACATCGGGCGGCGTGGTGCGGCACGCGGCTACCCAGGAGCCCTGCGACCTGGCCGGGCTAGCGGCCTCGTGGCGCGCCCGCGTCGCTGCCCTCATCGACATATCGCAGGAGGAGGCCAGCGACGGCGAACTCGTCGCTCTCATATCGTATGCCCTCGCCTTCCCTTCGGGTTTCTTGGCACTTGTGGATACGTACGATGTCAAGAGGTATAATATCCGACACAGCCGGGAACATACGAATGGGCATACCGGCTACAATAGCAACTGTGGAACCAATGGTCCTACGATACGAATCTCACCGAACATGCATAGCCCATACGGATTTAGCACGGTCGAACGCACACTGAGGTAAACACGCATACGAAAACGACTCATATCGACATATAATTTGGTGTCTGACAAATGTTTATATTATTGTTTTGCATTTATCATTTACTGTACCTATATGTTATGTGGAGTTTTGATCGAGTACTATATATCGATTAGTTTATCGTTTATGAGCTGGATCGCATCCGCGGTCATTGCAACCATTGGACATTATGTAATCACTAAGATGGGCATGACTATTTCATATACATGAGGGGTAATACATAAGCATAACATTGAAGCACACTGTTCTAACAAACACATACCCTCTGGGAACCCTATACCTAACCGATCCTACATCCTCGTAGTTTAAGACGATGTTTTGTTTCGCTTTTTCAGTGAAGCGCATATGGACGGCGTTTCATATTACAACCGAATGTAAATAAATAAACGAGAACACGTCTGACGACAACCTTATATTTGCTTCAGTGTGACGTACTGTCCGGATCCTAGACCGAGATTAGGGGCAATATTATGCATTGGGCACAGTTGCATTGTATAGGGATATGCACACGTTCACAGTAATTATATCTATGTATTTGCATGTATACCTAATTACCTAGCGCTAGGTATTCATTGTCATTTAATTGTAACGGGTAACAATATCGATCAATACTTCTAATCACAATTAGCCGATGGCTATTATATGGCTTACTTAGAACTTGACCGACCATAACTTAAAGCGATTGTAATATGTTGCAAATCATAGAGCACACCCACGCCCATACAACACGCAATATGACGTCCCGTTATATAATCGCAGCTATATTTTGAATGCTTGCATTTGTACTTAAAATCCTATTGAAATGACTGCATTTTGAATGAAGTATCTGTTGAGTGAACGTAGCTACATGTAGATATGTTTCGTTTTGACAGGAGTGGTCTACTGAACTTCTGTGCGGTCGCTCTGGCTTTGAACGATTGTGGGTACAGAGCCGTGGGTATAAGGATCGATAGTGGAGATCTCGCATATCTATCCGTGCTATCTAGAGAGACGTTCGAGCAAGTCGCTAAAGCATTCCACCTGCCCTGGTTCGCTAAACTAACTATTGTAGCATCGAATGACATCAACGAAGACACGATACTCAGTTTGAACGAGCAAGGACACAAGATCGATTGTTTCGGCATTGGCACACATTTAGGTAAATCTTATATATAAAAATGAATCGCAAAATGTGTTGGTAAGCGCATAACTCAACAACGCCTCGACCAATTTGGCCAATTCTTTTTTTGTTGTGTTTGTTATTGTCAGGAGAAGGTTCTTATGAAAGAAAAAATTAAGGAAATTTCGTAGAAAATTATTACGCGGGTGAAACCGCGGGGCTCAGCTAGTATCTAATAATAATCAATATTAGGTACCTACTACCAGCAAACTGCGGTTTCAAAAAGCCCATGTTATTCCCAATGTATCCTCATTGGGATCAAAATCGCTTTAGTACATAGTGTCACAGTATTTTCATCACAAACAAATACCTAAACGAAAAAAAGTTTTTCTGTTATGATGTTAGAATTGGCCATTTAAAGAAGTTGCCTGCTCACAAAGGGAATAAACTTTTCTACCTTTTGTACTATTTACTTTAATTTTTTGACGTGATATGATAACGTCTATTAAATTGATGCACCCTGTGTGCAGCATTCACATAGGGTGTGACGTCATCGCGTTCCGCTCACGTTCGAACTAATGTTTCGTAAAATTATCGTCCGTATTTTAATAATAATATCACTCATTTGGGCTTGTGTTATGGTGACGAGTGACGAATAGACTTATATAAAGGAAAAAAGGTAAAGAAAAACAAAACAAAACTATTTTTTTTATCGACGTTATCACGTAAAATTTTCGTCCGTAAACAGACTTTACAGTGAACCATTTTTTATTTAATTATTTTTGGTATTTTCTTCTAGTAGAATTTCGTCCCGTTGGAATAGCAATCTCAATTTTGCCCTGAAAGTCAGATTAATTGATCTTATTATTACAAGATTTGTGCTGGTGATGTCACTCGAATGAATGAGTTCACTTAAGTTCCATTAAAATTATCGTACAAAACCGTCGTAAATTAGGTTTATAGGTATAACTGAAACTTTAATAATCAAGGTTGCTATAAAATCTACATATTTCGTTTTATTCAAACTGTGTAAAAATGTAAATAAAAAAAATTGAAAAAAAAAAGATGAAAAAGAAAGAATGAAAAAATGATAAGAATCATTAATGATGAGAATGATGATTTGTTTATGTAGAAAAAGATGTTTTAGTACCTGCGCTCTCTCCATACAAACGTAGTCGACTGTTTCCTCCCTGGATACTGACACTAGCACAAACATTTTTGTGTCATAAAACCTATAACCGCCATGACTATGCCCCTATGTTTTGTTTTTTTTTTCATTTTCTAATTATCATAGAAATTAAGATTAAAAAATTAAAATAACAAAAAACAGGGGCATGGTCATGGCAGTTAAAGGTTTTATGCAACAAAAATATTTGCTCTAATGTCATTATCCAGGGAGAAAACAGTCGACTTCGTTTATAATAGTTTGTATGGAGAGAGCCCCCGGTACCCTTTCCTCTTAAGATGAAATATTTGTTTTACAGTGACATGTCAGAGGCAACCGGCACTTGGTTGCGTCTACAAGTTGGTAGAAATAAATGGACAACCTCGCATTAAACTAAGTCAAGATGTTGGAAAAGTTACTATTCCTGGTCATAAAGAGGTAAGGTTTAAATTAAGCGTAGGTATAGTATTTTCTGAAGTTTTCGCGACCTTACAAAATACTATACCTACCTACCTACCATAATAGTTTCATTTTAAGCGTAGGTAATTAATTTGATACAAGGTTTAGCCATATTTTATTTAAATTAAGCGTATAATTCGAATGTTTACAGTGGTTACGAATGAAATGGTAGCTAATATGTTAACAATAACTAAGTGTACATTTTTCATTAAGAGGAAAGGTACCCGGCGCTCTCTCCATACAAACGTAGTCGACTGTTTCCTCCCTGGATAATGACACTAGCACAAATATTTTTGTTGCATAAAACCTATACCTGCCATGACTATGCCTCTATGTCTTGATTTTTTTCATTTTCTAATTATAGAAAGTAAGAGTTAAAAAAACAAAATATATATTTAAAAAAAGTGTCGTTAAAACTTTTGATCTTAATTTTTTCCGTCTAGCCCCCTTTCGCAACGCGCGATAAGGAACTTTCGTTCTAATAAGACATATGATAATGGCAGTTATGAGTTTTATGCTGTAAAATATTTTGCTCTAGTGTCATTATACAGGAAGGAAACAGTCGACTACGTTTGTATGGAGAGAGCGCCGGTACCCTTTCCTCTTAAAAATGTATTGCAAATGTTTTATTTTGTCAAATTGATTTGCGATTATTTGTCTGTTGATAACAATACAAGACACAAAACGCAATGGCTACGACTGTGACGATACACACAGTAAAAATACAAAACTTTCATGAAGTGGGTCAAAGATGATGAGCTGTGACGTCATAGACTGTTTTCGTGCGGCAAATTCAAATGAATAAAAAACAGACAAGCAAGTGATCTTATAATGTTCGCCTTTTTTTTTTTTACCTTTTGAGTAACCCTAAAAATAAAAGCTAAATTGTGTAGGTTTATAATAAATACTTACTTGCAACTTTTAGAATACTCACTGGAAATATCAACAAGCCAATTGTCCAAGCTTATCCTAGTACCTACTAATTGGTGATAATCGATATTAAATTGGCTTAATAATCTTTTAATTTTCTGAATACGTTTTAAATTTTTGTTAAAACATTTTAGTAGTTAATGAGACATGTCCCCAGACATACTTGTAAGATAAGAAATACACTAAGATAATTTTATCTATATCTATAAAAACAATATCGTTAAAGACCTTGGCTTGACGCAGCTAATTTAATTATGACGACCTCTGTGGCGCGTCGGGCGAACACCCGACTGCGACGCAGAAGGTTGCGGGTTCGATTCCCGCCGGGAACAAGTATTTATGCTGACCATAAATTCTTGTTTCTGGTTCTGGGTGTTTCCTATATGTATAATATGTATATATTTACAAAAAAAAAAAAAAAGTATATAAGTAGTTTATCCGTTATCTGGCACCCATAACACAAGCATTAAGTTGCTTAGCTTGGGGCTGCATGGCGATGTGTAATATGTCCTGAAATATTTATTTATATTTAATTATCAAAGCACCTAATTACAATTTTATCTTCGTATCTGGCGTAAAAGCAATGTTATAGCACGACCAGTATAAATTGAACTATCTGAAATAGCTACAACATGTGCACGCAGTTACGGTGAAGGAGTAAACTTTTATTAGCGTACACATATTTTCAACGATGACGTCATTCGCTGCAACTTCAGACAGATCAACTTATAATGGCAGGATAGATGAATGTCTGATTATGAAATTTAGAAGCATCAAGCCTTACGTTATATTTTTCATCATCTCAGGGATACAATATAATATAAGTACCTAGTTTATCCGATGTCTAGCACCCATAACACAAGTCTAGTTACTTAGCTTGGGGCTAGATGGCGATGTGTGGAATGTCCTGCAATATTTATTTTTATTTTATTATACAAGGCCTGCTGTGAAGGATGGGCAAATACACGAATGTTTTAAGTTTTTTTAATAACTAGCTATTGCCCGCGACTTCGTACGCTTTACGCTTCGTACGTTTTATATACTAAAACTTTCCTCTTGAATCACTATATCTATTAAAAAAACCGCATTATAATCCGTTGCGAAGTTTTAAAGATCTAAGCATACATAGGGACAGACAGACAGCGGGAAGCGACTTTGTTTCATACTATGTAGTGATAATTCATAGGACCCCCAAATAAATGAGGGCCTTCGAGGAACGCGAGTGAAGGTGCTGGAATAAAAGCTTTTCTAACCCATTCTCTTTTGTGGCTGCACCGGCTTACATATCGGAACACGGACAAGTCCGCTTGGCGATACGAGAAAGGCCGGTGGATGGTAACAAGTGAATGTGACACAGACAATTTATCTGTGTTATGTAACTTATCATAATGTTACAATCTTATAAAGCACCTATTTCTAACCAATATATTCAGTCGCGGCGAAGTCTAGCAAAGAAAAGACAGCAAAACCATAAAATAAAACAAAAGCAGCCTTGAACCGGTGCGTGTTATCATATCACAAGTTAGGAAACATAATATCTTTATGGAAAGAAAATACGGTGATATCGAAATTCATATCGTGCAGCCACTACTAGGCTTTTTAAATGTTGTTTGTTGCGTAACGTTTGGATAAAACTATCGAACCTAGTTGCTATATGCTTCATACAAATGGTGAAAACCATAACCTTTTGTCGCTAGCTAATTTACTACTGACTACTGTAATACACCTAAAATTAAATAAAATAAAAAAAAATTCTATTAAATTGATTTTTATTTCAGGTAAAACCCATATACAAATTCACAAAATTATAAAGTAAAGTTACAAAGTTCTAGACCTGTAAATCCGGTGACAGGAATTATGGATAGATGTTTAAAAATACTGATTAAAAAACTTGCCAAGTGTAGCATGGTGCGTAAAAACTCTAACATAAAACTTCCGTCCCCGGTGCTGCCGCAGTGTTGCGCGCTAAAATTTAAAAGCAATCGCATTATTTTTTAAGTAATTAAATACAAAGTCTAATGATAACGCTAATTTTGTAAAGAGAATAGGTAGATTTTCTAAAAATAGGTCGCCTTTAGAATAGATTATTTAGAGATTGTTAATTAATTGGTGATTATAAAATCACCCGATCTAATAACTCCAGATCCTGTGGGAATATAGGTATCAAAAGTAGGCTATGTCCTAATTAATCAATGTATTCCATACCAAGTTTCATCAAATCAGTCCAGTAGTTTCAGAGCCTATTCAATTCAAACAAAGAATAAAATATTTCCTCTTATAATTAAACTAGCGACTCGTCCCGCTTTCACGGCTATGTTATGCATGTATTATACATATAAACCTTCCTCTTGAATTACTCTATCTATTAATGGGACCACCCCTGAGGTATCACCTTTCGAACACAAAAAGAATCATCTTAATCGGTTGAGCCGTCTTCAAATGATCGCGTAACATACACACAAAAAAAACAACATACAGACGAATTGAGAACCTCCTCCTTTTTTGAAGTCGGTTAAAAACCGCATCAAAATCCTTTGCGTAATTTTAAGGATCTAAGCATACATAATTTTAAGGATAGAGAGCGGAAAGTGACTTTGTTTTGGACATAGGGACAGAGAAAGAGACTTTGTTTTATACTATGTAGTGATTATTATTTTTAAAATTCCAGGCTTATAGATTATTCGGTGCAGACGGTCACGCGTTAATAGACCTCCTCCAAAGGTCGACGGAGCCGGCGCCGGTCGTCGGACAGAAGGTACTATGTCGACATCCATTCCAAGAGTCGAAGCGGGCCTATGTCATACCTAGCAAAGTGGAGCACCTCTATAAGGTAAACACTACTTTGTTTTAACAAATCTACTTTTTGTGTCAACTTAGTGAAAGGAACTTTGCACTGGCGTGTTCCGGCTATCGGTAAAAATACAGGTCATTTCAATTCTCTAAGAGTAAAACCACCTAGTAAGTAATGCACTTATTTACACTGTCGGTTTATAATTGCTTCCCGCTGTTTTACCCGCGTAAGTCCCGATCCCGTAGGAATATCGGGATAAAAAGGCGCCTTTGTGTTAATTCAGGTCTCCAGCTATTTACATACCGAGTTTCATCGCAATCGGTCCAGTAGTTTTTCCGCAATGGAGTAACAAACATACGCACAAATTTTGGACATTTAAAATGAAAAAAAAGAAGTAGCGACCCGCCCCGGCTTCCTACTAGTAACAGAACATATACGCCTACTTTTTTTAGTCATATTTCAGCAAGTTTACACAAAACCTTAATTAATTATACGCCTAAACCTTACTAATAAATCACCACGTCCATTGGCAAAAATCGAATGAAAATCTGTTTAGCAGTTTTTTTATTATGTTCAGACAAAAAGAGACTTTGTTTTTTAATATATAGTGATTAGCAGAGAATACCGCTTTGTATCAGGTTCCTTCACTTTATCGCAAAAAAACGGTAATATACAAATAAAAAACTATATTTCTTACGTTATCTTACCGCCGAGGTTACGTCAGTTCTCTTTTTTATATCGGTTACAATGTCACTGTGTTATCTGTGAGATTGTTTTTATTTTTTTAAATGGAATGTTTTTGTATTCCTTCTTGTTTATTGTATGACTTGTGGCAGGTCTCATTAAGATCTCTTAAGGGGGGTATACGCCAAAGACCTTGCTACACAGCCTACTCAATAGTTACTACTGGCATCGGTCCCCTTCATTGGTGAAAATTGGTGATTGTTACGAATGTGTTTTGTTATTCTCAAAGTGATGGAATTGTAGGTGAGATTTTTAGCGACATTGTTGTGTCACTTTGAGTCAAAAAATCCATATAGTTTTGAAGCTATCCTAAAATTAAGAATGAAAACTAGTATAACTTTAAAATGACAAGGATTTTTCGTCTCAAATTACCCCAGAATATACATGGTAAAGATCTCACCTACAATTCCATCTCAGCACTTTAGATAGACACATTCGTTACAATCAACAATGATAGTTGTAAGCGACGGGTATTTTTGACGCGTTGCGTTTGGCAACATAAATAGCCTTAAATGAACAAACGCCTGCTACCAGATATGGCAGACGACATCAGACCGGTAATGTTTAAAGCCGTTATAGCCACGACGACATCCGCTCGCGACGCAGAAGCTTGTGGGTTCGATTCCCGCTGTCAAAAAGGTGTATCAGTGTACAATGTACATAAATTAGCTATAAATATTTGCTTATAATAAATATGTATTTACGAAAGAAAAGCTTATATGCATTCTATTCGTCGTCTGGTCAGCATAACACAAGCCTAGTTACCTAGCTTTTCGCTAGACGGCGCCCTGTGCAATGTCCTTTAATATTGATAGTTATTTATTATTATAGGTATATTGGAAAGACGGTAGAATCACGGTGCCTTTAAAACCCCTGTCCGAAGTCCGCGAGAGAGTGAAGGCATCATTGCTTACACTCAGACAAGACATCAAGAGGAATTTGAACCCAACGCCCTACAAGGTAACAAACAATATTAATATCTTTTACAAACAAACAAGTCTACAGCGTAGAAGTACTATCTTTAACTTTATTTACTACAATCACATGAAAACTGCATAAAATATAGATACCATATTTTATGTAGGTATAATAAACAAATGATGCTGCATAGTGTTTTGTGATTGGTGGAGAAAAAGTTACGAATGGATAACACAGTCGTGATTGGTAGATTTGTGTGTTGAAAATGTTTATGATTGGTTATTGACATAGTAACTACTTTTTAGGGTTCCGTATCCAGAGGGTAAAAACGGGACCCTTTTGCTAAGACACTGTCTGTCTGTCACCAGTGCCTTTATTCGCTAAGGTTCAAGTCGTCGGGCGCGCGTGATTAGGACGAGATTTCCATACGAAACCCCCCCCCCCCTCCGCCCCTAATCACGCACGCCCAACGACTTGAACCTTAGTGAATATAGGCCCAGGCTGTATCTCATGAACCGTGATAGCTAGACAGTTGAAATTTTCACAGATTATGTATTTCTGTTGCCGATATAACAACACTAAAAACAGAATATAATGGTACGGAACCCTTCGAGCGTGAGTCCGACTCGCACTTAGCTTGTTTTCCTACTACGTCTTTGGTTTGTTTTTCTTATCAGTCGCGACCTACTTATAGTTTAGCTTAAGAATTTGTTGTCGATGTGATAAAAAATATTTCACCGATTAGCAATGTAGCTTAATCTCTATATATATAAAATTCTCGTGTCACGGGGTTCGAACTTGAACTCCTCCGAAACGGCTCGACCGATTCTCATGAAATTTTGTGAGCATATTCAGTAGGTCTGAGAATCGGCCAACATCTTTTTTTTTGTTTTTTTTTTTGTAAATAGCCAAACAACGTTTGCCGGGACAGCTAGTTTCTCTATAAAATAAACTTGAAAAAACATTGCCATAACACAACGATTAAACAAAAGTCCCACTTAATTTTAATTGTTTTTAGTATTCATTGTTATAGCGGCAACAGAAATACATAATCTGTAAAAATTTTAACTA
Organism: Idaea aversata; assembly: GCA_907269075.1. Classification (NCBI taxonomy): domain Eukaryota; kingdom Metazoa; phylum Arthropoda; class Insecta; order Lepidoptera; family Geometridae; genus Idaea; species Idaea aversata. The sequence continues at coordinate 9,988,378 of OU026085.1, forward strand.
TGTAGCTATCACGGTTCTTAAGATATATCCTGGTAACAAACAGACAGACAGACGGAAGGACGTACAGTGAAGCCGTAATAGGGCCCGTTTGTACCCTTTGGGTGCGGAACCCTAATAATGATAATTGATTGATTGATAAAGTTAATGATCATTCTTCAATATTTCCAGGTGGCAGTTAGCGACGATCTATACAATTTCATACACGATTTGTGGCTACAGAACGCACCCATTGGAGAGTTATCGTGAGATACGATATGCCACGAACGAATACACTCACTTTTGAGTATGCAATTACAAAATAAACACAGTGCAGTACAACAGTAAGTTACATCTAAATTGTAAACTAGGATAAGGGAGTTGTCCCACTGCAAATACATAATATCTATGCACTGTAATACAGTCTTTCCCAAATTAGTGGCGTTGTACTAGGAAAATAATAAAATATAAACACTAGCCGAGAAAAAAAATGTATTTTGGACGCTACATCCTTTTACCGCTGGGCACACCAAGGCGGTACCGGGAGAGAGTGCGAGAATTTATGTTCTATTTAGAGTTTGTATGCCACCCAGAGACTGGCCGGTGTCTAAATCCCGCCCCTGGAATGCCTCAGTGTGCTCAGCGCTTAAATATAAAAGGTTATACTTAACTTTAAAATATGAATTATGTGAAAATTATGATAAACGCTTCGTCTCTCTTAAATATTAATTTCAGTAATATCTAAAAACAATTCTTTACGAGATGATCATGTTTATTGGGTTTTAATTATTTATATGAGAAAATGAGCCAGTTATAACGCATATTTATGCCTCACTATCAAAGATTGAGAAACTGTTTTCGTGTAAAAAAATGTAATGTAGCAACGGCATTCAAGATTGCCGTACAAACGTATGGGACCTATTTCTTAATAATTAATATAAGTACAAAATGTCGAGTCGCAGGACTATTGCTTTTAAGCTTACGAAACAGTAAACTAGCGATGGAGGCATCTGATAATATACATTTACCAGTATGCTTTCTCGCAAATATATACGAATATTTTAAGACAACTTATTGAAATATGCTTTGTACTATTACACTTTATGTATTGTCTATGAAGAAAAATATTTACAAAATATAATATTATCGTAATGAGAACTTTTCAGAGTCATGTTTTTCAAATTAACATCAGACGGCGCAGTTGGGTGGGATGTACGGCGCAGTAAACTAATGTGCGATCCCAGAACTTTTGGTCGCAAACCGTAAAAAGGGTGAAATAATAATCAAAGCTCTAACAGTCTGACAAAGCTTTTAGAATATGGCTGAAAAGGCACTAACGTATTTTGAATAAAGTTCAAATTCCCTTGTGGTTTTTTAATAAGCAATGATGCTAGCACCCCTCTATTTAATAAGACCTGTCTGACTATACCCAAGCATTTGTGGTGAGGAAGGTTTCTACGGACCACGGGCATTGTTTTTGATCAAATCTTTACTAGCTTAATATAGCCAACAATAGTGCTGGTTCTAACTATTTTTCTAAATTGAATCTGAAAAGAGCTCATTGCAGTTTTAGATTAAAAGTTAAAATCAAAACATAAATTATGTCCAATTTTATGAAGTAGTAGTTTTCGGACTAGTTGTAAGTAAGAAATTTGTATGGTCTACATTTTCCATTGTGTAGTAAATTTAGTTTTAAACTAGAATTTGATGTTTAGAAAACGTACCGTGCATTCCTATTTTTCCATTGGTACATTACAATACGTGCAAAGTTGGCAGGTAAAAGTTGCAGGACATGGCACTAGCGAGAAAATAGGTGAACGACAATTAGCGCGGTTTGTACTTGTATACGGGCTGTTTTCCGCAACTTAACCCCTTCAGTTGGGGTCCTGGTTTCATCTGTCAGGGGAGAACCAGCCCAGCTCTTCCATAAATTTTGCCACTAGGTGTTATTTCTCAAAAATATTTGGAAGGCTTATGACGTCACCTATTGTCCTGAGTCTGATTTCCGCTAGTACCATGCAATCTAGCAGCACAAGTGTGGTCGTTTCTTTAGCCTCTATGCACGCTCTGCATAGTGGGGTGTCAGTTATATCTAAGTTGTGAAAGTGATTGTTGAAAGCGCCGCCGCCGTGACAGGTCATAGCGATTGTAACTAAGCGTAATTGAGATCGGTTCAAGTTAAGAAGGCGTTTCGTGAGTCTACTGTTTGATTAGCGCGGTTTTCTTCATTGTCGCTGCAACTTAACGCCGGCCAACTTAAAACGGAAGTATTGTTTACCGTGTATTGTGATCGTCAAATTTTTTTATAGAAACCAAAGGTGTTAAGGATACAATGTTCAAAGAACTAAAATTAGGTAGTTAAGATTTATTGAAATAGTCTGTTTTATATTTTCTTTTAAGTGAAATTGAATCTAAATTTTAAGAAAACGATCTCTAATGCTACGTTATGCTATAGACATAGCGCATATCTTAGTATGTTCCTTGGGTACGGACGGAATTCGAGAAGGATGTTTGGATTTCATGTGAATAGGTGCGAGTCTTCATTCAGACGTCAAAATAGAACGTCTTAGTAAAGGAACCGGGCATGTGGAGGCGTGGAGCTTTTATACAGGCGTCAGTCTGTTATTGTCTTACCTCAGGAACCTACTCAGTTATGCGCTACCCCTATTGGTACTAAAATATTATCAGTGTTGTTTGTATCGATGAAATCTACTCTTATACATAATACAAATAGTTATGTAGAAAGTATGTGTAAGTACATACCATTTAAATAGAATTATAAGTAAATCTGATGAGTAAACACAAATATTACAAATGTTTGCATTTAGTTTCCTTTTAGGATGTCGAATGTATTCCATCATTGATAAATATGTTTTAAACTTAGTAGGTACTTGTGTTAAAGTGTGTTTTGAGTTGTATTTGGTTGTGATTGATTAATCAATTAATCATGTTTATGTAGAGGCCTGCTTAGGTAACTATAAATATATTTTTTTAATATTATTATTTTATACTTTAAGCACAAAATATTGTGTAGTCCTAAGATCAGCTTTGAAATAGAGATAAGAACTTGCATTCATTTTGCAAACAGTCGAAAGCCAGTGTTTAGTTGTGAACGTTGTATGTACGGTCGGCTGCATAATTGCAGACCCACCGTAGAGCTCCAAAACGGGAGTTATAAGAATGTTTTCAACACGCGCAAGTTTGTAGACGCCTGCTTTAGGTGAAGTTTAGAGTCTTCTAACTCATCAATTTATCAAACAAAAATTATTAGAATGCAAACATTCCAATAATAGTATATTTTGAACTCTATCGAGGGCTGCAACTATGCAGCCGACTGTACACTATAATTATGGAAAAGTTATAAAGAAATTGGTAGACAACAACGCAGGAGTTACCTACCTATCTATATATTTATCTACTTAACATTTGCTACAAAACACACAATTATCTTGCAATTGCTTCATTTCTCGCTCAGCGCGTCGAACGATAAATTAAGCGTCTATCGTTTCCTAATGAATTTTATTGTGTGAACCATTCATTGACAACTGAGCGAGGATCATGGCGGCTCGCTTTATTCGCTTAATCGGGAAACTGTCCGTACAGTAGGTATTTTATTGCATCTTGATCATAAATAAATGTAGTCAACACTGCAATATTTTTGTGCCTTTTTATGTACAGCATGATTATAGTAAAGGTTGTAGATAAAAACTCGTTTTAATTTACTTTTCCTATATTTTAAATCCCTAAATGACAAAAGAAAGATGTTTTATAGAAAGTTTGACCGCATGACTGCAATGGTGTGCGTTACTCTAGCACTAGCAGAACCACCCTATGAACCATCTCTGTTTGACTATGTTGGTTCGTTGTTAGATTTACTCGGTAATTAAATTGGAAAGGTATTTGAAATAAAAACTGTTTTATCCACCGCTCGCGCCGCACAGTCTACCTTTACCAATTACCGTAACCGTTACCAATCTCCACACAAACGGCTGAACCGATTTGTATGAAATTTTTTGTGTACTTATATTCGTTAGGTCTGAGAATCGAACTTCATCTATTTTTTTATTTTCTGGTTGTGTTTTGTGGCCAGTGGCCAGCTACTGGCCAAATATTATGTTTTTTTTATAGAACGGCAATCAGAGTACTCTAAATAAATGGCAACATTGGCTGTCCGTTTGACATATTTGACAACTAATATAACCTCAAAAAGACTGATTTTGTAATTTTTTAAGAAATTACTGTTAGATTGACGATCAAAACTAAATAAAAGTATAAAAATTGTCGTCACAACGTTATAAAGTGTGTTCCGGCCATCGATATCGACTTGAACTGTAAGTAGTTTCTATTGTTGATTTTATTGTTTGTTTGGTGAAACTGCGGATTACCAGGGAACTTGAGGGGACGCTATTACAAACATCGATAACTGTAAACAGCGCTATTTAACTACCTATTGCGTTTAAAGAGCAGATTTAATACGTACCCATAACAAAGAAGCCTCCTACCTTTACCTAGGCGACTTGCATTTTATGCCGGCTCTTTGAACAGCTAAACAATTTTGTTTATTGTTCAAAAGCACACAAAGTGCACAAGATAGTAGCCGTTCGGTAGTCAATATAAATACTTACATAAATATTGTGGGACAATTCACACAGTGCCATCTAGCCCAAGCTAAGCAACTAGGCTTGTGTTATGGTTGCAAGCTAATAGATAGAATATTTAAATACTATTCTTTATAAATATAGGTACCTACTTATATCGGTACAGTACAGAAACAAATATCTGTACAAAATTATTTGTTTTAAGCGGGTATCGAACCTACAACCATCTGTGTCGCAGGCGGTTGTTGTCCCGACACGCCACCGAGATTGTCAATAATAAGTCTAGCTAGCTAGATGATCAACTATAAGTAATAGCCACAGCAGCTGAGTTATGGGATGTTAATCTCAGTCAGGGATTAGGCCAGAACTATGTTTAAAACGTTACCACTGCCATTGCCATTGACGATGCTACTGGTCTTGGACTGAGTGTTCTCTGAGAAGTAAGGGGATATATAAGTAATAGCCACAGCCGCTGAGTTATGGAATGTTGATCTCAGTCAGGGATTAGGCCAGAACTATGTTTAAAACGTTACCACTGCCATTGCCATTGACGATGCCACTGGTCTTGGACTGAGTGTTCTCTGGGAAGTAAAGGGATATAGCTTTATTTTTTACTAGCAACCCTCTGTAGCTCCACACGTGTAGGTTAGGATAAATCCATTCAGTAATTTTTAAGTTTACCAGGTCGGTATAATTTTTCAACAATCATCATCTTTCGACCAATTTACATGAAACTTGATTGAATTAAACACCAAAAACTTCGTCATTAATAACTCCGTCCACTCGGATGTTCTATTAGTGATTGGTATGATTTTTCAACAATCATCATCTTTCGACCAATTTACACGAAACCTGATTGAATTAAACACCAAAAACTTCTTCATTAATAACTTCGTCCACTCGGATGTTCTATTAGTGATTGGAAACCTGTGTCCAGGTGTTAGATTTTAAATTGGTTTTGATTTCTAAACCTCAAGAGGATGTATTTGTATTTGTTGTTGGGCTGTTTTCCGCAACTCGACGTCTGAGCGCCTATTTTGCTTCCGGGTGGGAGTTTAAGTCTCCTCCTGCTACTCGAGTCATCCCAACTCCCCGAGGAAAGCCAAAAGACCTTTACCTCAAGAGGATAGGATAGGGTCGTCCTCAATATAGGATCATCCTGTTGTCTGACTCAAGACCTTTTATCTCAGCTATGCTATGGATAAAAATAACCAGTTAAAATAACATCCAATTACATACAATACATCAAGTATTATAACTAAAGTCTCTATCTTTAAACAAGTTTCCAAGTCAACATAATCAAAAAATAAGTCCCTGTCTAAAGATTGATTGAAGTCTTAAAGTCCTAGAGTGAATAGGTACAGTATGGGTCATTCATAAGTAAATGATCAGTTTGCTACAATAATACTGTCAACAAGTATTGGACTTACAACCTTCTTCTATCTAATAGACGTTACATACAAACATAAATACTTGAATTAAAAGTACCTACTCAGTGTGATTATTATTTTCAACATTTTAGCTATGTCTTTAGTTGGCCGAGTGGTAAGTATAAGCCGCCACCCGCTACAGTCTACACCAACCGTCGTGGGTTCGATCCACAAGTTACATTCTTATAATGTTCAAATAGTGCTGCACGGGATTGTAAACGTTACGGTGGACAGAGACTTTAGACCGTTGATTGTATCTTCTGGGTGAGCATCCTACATCTTCATTGTCACTCCCTATCAGGAGATGAGGTCAAATGCAAGCCTATTTTCCGTAAGAAAAATAGTTAATAAACTGACCTTTATATTAGAAAAAATACATTTTACGATCTAAAAAAAATCAAATCAATCATTTATTCACATTTTAACACCTAAAAGGACCCTAGGTATATTTAATACTTAATAACCTCTCGTATTGTAAGAAAAATTTTTTATAATTTTGATATCACGTGCTTTCAATGTGATGTTTTTCCTAGGCCGATTTCGGCCACAATGACCATTTCTGATTACCTAAGTAAACGATAAAGGTTAGTGCCGGAGCGACCCGTCCCTGAGAATCACACTTTCGAAACTCTCGACAAATGACGATTTAGAATAAAAACCGTGACTGATATCTCAATAAGCATTAAATATTAATTTCTCCCTGTCCTTTTGTTTTCCCGATAAATGACGTAATTAGTGGTGGTTCTGTAAATTCCTTTTTGAGTATTTAATATAAGTCCCCCAATCCACGAGAAGATCTCGGAAGGGCGGGAACGGGTGGCTAGATGCGCCGGGCGGGCGGCGCATCCGCCCTGCGTCAGTGTCGACAGTCGCTCGCCGCCGCGCGCTCGGCTGGCTGCCGACGAGTCTCCATCGCGGGATCTGCTCTACCACGAATTGCAACCTAACCATCTATGAATTACGATTTACATCACATAAAAAATCGCCAAAAAAAATGAATGTTTGTTGAATTTAATAAATAGTATATTTGTCTGTTAAACGCTTGCAAAATAGGTAGTTATTTAGAATTAGAAGTTAGTATGCACTTGATTTTTAATAGATTTAACTATGTTTAAAAGTTGTTGTGCACGACCTAGTAAAAAGCTACCCAAAAGTAAATCAAAGGCGGAAAATATGAACAACATGTCCGAATCAGAACCGCAACAAATAAAAGAAAAGATAGTAGAATGCAGTAACATGAATACAGAGAAAGACGATCAACCACAAACGACAGAACCCATTCCAGAGACGCCGATCAAAATGGAAAGCGATGAACAATCAGAGGAAGATGCTAACTCTCCGAGTTCTCAAAATACTGACAACAAAGATCTGCCTGCTGATACTTCGCGAAGTGAAAATGAAGAAGAAGACGATCTCGTATTTACTAGACGAGAATTAACTCAGAAAAGATACTCAGTCGATTACAAGAAAAGTCGTTTGGATTTTAAACGTTTTTCAGTAGATTGTCGTCGAGATTCTGTAACTCTAGAAGAATTGGCTCGACTCGAACAAGAGTTGGCGAGGACTAATTTTGATTGTCGACCAAGGGTTCGGCGTAAGTCGACTGGTATTTTAAAATCGACAACGAGTAGCAGCAATAGCGTTGTCGAACAACGAAATATCGCGGCAGCTAAACCGCAATCTGACTCTGAAGATGATGAAGTATTTGAGGATGTCCCTAAGTGCAAAGAAACAGAAGGTCCTAGGGAACCTCCAGCTACGCCGATTGGTAGAGATGAGTTGGCGTTGCGAAGGCATAGATTTTTTTCGGACTTAGTTTGTGCTGCTCGTGCAGCTGTGGAACATCGAGTACGCTTTGATCCTTTGGGTCCTGTTATTGCTGATACAGGTCAGTTAAGTTTTCCTACTCACTCAATTTCCAGATATACTGCTTTATACTTCTCTAGTTTTTGGAAGGACAAATTTATGTTAGCAGGCGCGATAATTGCCTTTATGATATTTATTTCACTGAAAAATACAAAAACACATAGTTACGGTATAACCTTTCTTTTTTACTGTCTAGCTTTAATGGTGAAACATTGCCCTGTTTGAGGACCGTTGGGTACATACATTTTATGTTCTTTTTGTTTTATTGGCTCTTCAAAGTTTAGTAAGTAAAAATCGATGCTGTTGGCTGTATCCCAACCCAAGTAAATAGGGCTCCGGCTCAAGCATCTGAGTTACCGAATATAGAATTCTATAAACTTTGTTGGGTTTGGTATCGCTGTTGCTGATGTACCAAAACTTCTGTGAGCTTCGACATTTTATAATAACACACTCGTGTACTTGACTCGTGGTTGGGTATTTTGATCTAACCGTGTCCCGTGTAAGTCTCGATCTCATGAAAATAATTAAATAAATCTATCTTGTATAATAGGGTGGTCCTTATTTTTCAACTTTCGAAATTTTGCCCGCTCACCCTCTCATATTAGTCTATTCTATAAAAAAATAAACTAATTTCTTTATTTTTCCAAAAAAACATGTTTTCGAGGTCGCTACCAGCTGTCAAAGTTTGATAAAATGTTATTTTTAAGAGACATTTATAAGTAACGCCATTTGTTTTTTAAACAGTTATTCTTTATGTTTATAATATTATTTGATGACTAATTTAAGTAATAGTAGTAAAATATATGATTTGGCTTCCATATTGTCTTCACATTATTGCAATTATGGTGCAAACAGTTGTCAGTCAATCGCTTGGCCCGACTAGTGGACCAGATATTCAGATATTTAAAAGATTCAGGAACCAATGAGAAAAAAATATCTAACTCATTATAAAACAGTTGCTTCTGATGTTGATTCCTATAAAACAGTTGAAAACATGTCTGCAGATTATTTATTTTGCAAAAGAACAAATAACTCAACGATGACTAAAAAGAGCTCTTAAATCTCACTATTATCTATTTAAGGGGAGTTCCTGAAAAAGAGGTTACGTTCAGAAGGCTTGCTGGACTTCACCGCGCTCGATGGATGGCCAAGGCAATCTATTGCCTTAAAATATATTTGTTCCGCCATCAAAAAAGTAACCTTTAACTGAAATTTGTATTTTCACGGTAAGAATTTACGTGAAATACTGGTTTAAAGCATCAGTTCGATGGTGTGCACCAAGACAAGATCTACAACTTTTAAAAGACTAACCCCCTTATTCCAAAACGAGGTTTAAGGATAGTCCGAGATGCGGATTTAAACCTTAGATTTAGACACAGGTCTACTCGTAAACTATAGTCTAAACACTATCGCTATAGATTATATAGGGAACTATAGTCTAAACACTATCCCTCTAGATTATTGGGGATATTGTTTAGACTATAGTTCACGAGTAAATCTGTGTCTAAATCTAAGGTTTAAATCCATATCTCGGACTATCCTTAAACCTCGTTTTGGAATAAGGGGGCTAGAGTTTCAAAATACAAACTTAACCCAAGCTTAACTTGCTCTTAAAAATATAATATGCCATTTGTGGTACTTGTGAGAAGAACTGGTTTTCTTTGCCGTTTTTTGATAACGAACTTTCATTTGAGGACAAACGCAATATGGTTGGAGCACTCAAAAATTAGGAATTGAACCATTCCAAAGCGCACAAACCTTGAAATCAAAAAACATACGCAAAAAGAAAATCCAAGACTTAGTAACTAGCAACTCATTGAGATTTTTTCAGATACTCGGCATTCAGTCTTAGTTTCTGAATGAAAATGTTGAAAGTTGGATAAGTGAAGAACAATATAGGGCTGCAAACAAATAATAACATCAATGAATGTTGTGAACAACATTGCCTAACGCGGTGTCGACTTAATGAAAGAATATAACAAACTTGTTACCACTGACAAATAAACAACTTCTTTTTGCTAGTTAAATATTACCGAAAAAGAACCCAGATTGCAAAAAAATCTACCCTTAAATCATAATTACTTTCTTATTATAGCTTTCAATACATTAATTTTGCATGTCAAACGGATTTTTTAATTAAATATCATGGTTGTAGTTGAACTATATTTTACATTTTTAGAGAAATTTCAAACTCCGGTAGCGACCCCTAAATATTGATCAAATACTATTTTAAAAAACTATGATAGTTTTTTAATGTAGAAAATCGAATAGGAGGGTGACGTATGAAAAATTCGAAAAAAAGTTTTTTTGGGTCGTTTAAGGACCACCCTATTGCATAAGTTACAGAAGTTAAATAGCCCCAATATTTTTTTTTTTAGTATAGACTGTAACATTCCGATACATAAACCAGATAACATCTTAAGCATCCTTCTGATCTAGCACTGTGCTATCTGGTTTTAGTCAAAATCTGCAACTTTTTAGTTCCTTTGAGATTTTTTTGGCTATCTCATGATTCGTGTGTTCGTGGTTCGGATAGCTAAAATATTAACTACATAATAATAATAATAAATAATAAATTAATATTTATTTCTTCCTCTTAATTTAAATACACTTATAAAGGTAAGTACACTGTGAAAATAATAATTATGTAGAGGAAGCTGGTGTCTGAATAAGGTATCAAAATGATACCTGTTTCACAGAATCACCAGGACCCCCAAACTCTAGTTACATTATAAATAGTAGTAATTAATGTGACTTGAATTTAAGTAGATTTAAGCCAACTGACATATTAATAAGTTTGAATTTTAAATTTGATGTAAGTATAATAATTAAACAAAAAAAAAATGGTAGGATTCATAGTAGGTTAGGTATACAAAATAATATTAAACAAAAATAATAAGATAAATAATAGTAAAAAATAATATTTTATATAAATAATAAAAAATAATTAATAAAGATATTATAGATAAGTACATATTACTATACATGCGAAAAGTTAATTATATTTATATATTTTTATCCGTCTACAAGTGTGTAAAATTGTATTTGAGGGCCCTCCCTCAGGCTCCAGCCTCATACGAGTTGGGCAGGGAGGGACTCCACACCTCATAGTATTGTGGGTGAATGTTTGTGTATGTGTGTGAGTGTGTGTGTGAGCGAGTGTGTTTGTGTGTGAAGGCCTCGGCCAAGCCGATGGAACTGTCCATGAGTATGTGTAAAAGTGTAGAGTGGGGTAGGGTGAGAAGTGTCTGTAGATTGGCGCAGGGCGGCTCTATTCCATAAGCCTCTCAGTATCGTCATAATCGAGAGAAACCAACCAGTTCTTCATTTTATTTTTACAGGAAGCTTTACTATCGTCATATATATAAATTAATTTGTTAACTGTATTGTATAGATGACCTCCCAGAAAGCAATAAAATTGATGGGTGAATTTGGTTCTAAAACAGGGATTTGAGCATACTCTGTCCCACCTTCGCCTTCTATACACTGCATCTGGATCATACTCAATCTGTGAGTGTTTCCTAAGGACCGTATTTAGGATAAACAGTTGTCGTACCGTCAGCACCTTACATTTTTTGTACAGTTCAGTGGTGGGGTAGTAGAAGGGTAAAAAGTTGCTCACTTTAAGTATCGCCCTCTGAGCTCTCTCTAACTTTATGAAAGCTGTCCTATAAATCCCGCCCCATGAAGTTATACAATACCCTAGCAATGACTGGCATAGAGAAAAATAGACAGTTTTTATAAGCCCAGCAT